>OY723399.1:42340556-44740556 GCA_963210345.1 Inga oerstediana
CCTACATGTTTGTTGAATGGTCAATATTAGTTGGCTTAATGTTTGTGACATTTTTGCACCATTTTAAAAACTTCATGTGTACTTTTTTATATAAGAATTTATGGTGTTAGATGCTAATAGTGAAATACTTGATGAGTAGATTTGCATCTTAACCTAAAAATAAATAAAAGTGGAAAATGAACATAGTCGAGTGATCATGGCTTGGTCTACTAACCTACGCCAAACCTCCTTAGAACTTCAAAAAGATTTTCTCTATAGATTTTACAATGAACTCACCTACAACTCTTCAATCACTCATGATTTTTACTTATAGTTCTTTCCGTAACTAATGCAAAAATTGCTCAAGGTTCTGTTAAGATCGCTCTAAGAATACGGCCCAATAAAAGCATGGTTCAAATTGCCCACCAAGGGCAAGTTAGAATGAACTAAGCAAGAATACAGTAGGCTCACAATATTGAGTTTATCATGAAACGAATTTATATTTCTTCGACTATATATTTATCCAGCTCATATAATGTAATAATTAAGCAATCAAGTCTATATAGAACATAGATCCAACACTATCCATATGAGTGGAAAGTGAAGGAGGAATGAATAATCATCTTTAAATTAAAACTCAATAATTGATATAAATAGAAAATTATCAGACTATGCACACACACATTGTTGGATTTTGGGATGAAAATTGATGCAACGAATTGAAGAAACAAGAAAGAAAAGAAATTTGAGCAAATGATGTATTGATTGAAAGATATGATAATGATATATACAAACCATAAACTAGAAGTGTGAAGATTTAAATGAGAAGAAGAAGTGAATTGCTTTGGCTAATTAAATTAATTACAAATTCACTTGCTATGGAGGAGGAACAAAACTAATTAACATTTCAAAATAACCATATATATAAGCTCCGCAAGTTCCATCAAAGATTTCCAATATAACAATATTGGAAGCCTTTGAGAGAATTTGGAAGCTTAATTAATCCAATAATGTTAATTACTTAATTGTGTTACGAGAAACAAAGTGGGGGTCATATGGCTTTTATATATAGAAGTTTTGCTGGAACAAATAATTAAAGGAATATAATCTAATCCCATCCTGACAGAATCAAAAGAAAATAAATCTACTTATCTCATCTTTTTCAGATTCGTTGACCGATTGGCATTTGCCTTAATTGTAGATTTTGATCTGTCTTTAACGTTGACATAGGGAAGGAATATGTACGTGAGAGTAAGCTGACCCTTTTTTGGTCAAAAAAGAAGATTAGGCTGAATTTAACTATATGTAATCTTAAAAAACAAATACAATTTCGACTAATAGATAAACTTCAAAAATTTAATTATTGGAACATTATATAAAGACTGAAAGCATTACACATATAAGTTAAAGCACTATATCACAAAAAAATTTTAAATGCTAATGTATATGAATAATTAATCTATAAGCCATTATCGTCTCAAATATTTTTTGATGAGATTACTATTTTTTCTTTTTAACAAGCCCATGTAGCTTTTTAATCAAATCCCTATAGTTTTTTTCCCTATGTATTAGATCGTTATAGCTTTATCTCATGTTTAATCAAGTTACTGTAGCTTTAGGTGACTGATAAAAACAAAAGAGGGGTAAAAAGAAAAAGGAGAAAGAACTTCAAAGACTTGACTGTAACAAGTAAAACTATAAGGACTTAAAACTAGAAGGACTTGCTTAAAAAGGGGTTAAACTATAAGGACTTAACAAAAAAAAAATGCAGGGACATAATTAAAAATCATGCAAAACTATAGGGACTTGAGTATTAACTATCCATTATATATATATATATATATATATCTCTCTCTCTCTCTGTAGGCTTGAGGTTCTGACCTATATATTACATGATTAACTTGTTGGCAAGTTGTTTGGTAACCTTCTTTTATCGTATCGGCTTCTATTACTAATTGATTTCAAAGTCCCTGAGATTATATTCCCCTTAAACGTATTCAGAGAATATTTAGATATAGCAGATAAATTAATCACGTTTGCGTACTCGCTCTATGAACAAATTGGAAAACTGTAACAGTTCACAACTTGTATGTGTATATATATTGTCCTCTGGTCGAGCCAAAGGTCATGCATCGATTCTTTTTATTGTCAAAATTAAACCTAAGGCATATTGGGGGAAATTAATTAACTGATTATTTGAAATAATTTCGATTGGAAGATTGGAACTATGATTTAATTTACCTGGACCACCCTTCTTATTTTCATTGACAATAGAGAGTAGAGACCGCTTATCGATTGTAAGAAAAGGGAAAATATGGTTAAGGTCTCAAATGACACGTTTTTTAACAGATTATGATATTAAATTTATGAAATAATTCTACAAGACCAAAGTCATTTTTTTAAAATAATATGGACATGTTCTATGATTGAAATGCCTATAAAATATACAATAATGCATTGGGAATTCAGTTTTAATTTTGAGAATTCTCCGATCCTTATGCTAGAGTTATAATTAAACAATTCAACCAAAGAGTTATAATTAAACAGCTTTACATATTTCAAATTAATCTTTAAAATTTAATTTCTTTTTTAAATAACGGAAAGTTAATTATCTGGCATTATCCTATGTTAGCCTAGGGAATTTTTCTAATTTTATAACGTACGTCATTAAAAAGTTTAGAAATACATGTACTGAAATAATGTTAATTTCGGCCAACTTAAGTTTTTGAATTATTGTTAAATAATATAAATTTTAAATGAAAAGACCTTGGCATAAACAAGGCATTTAGCGTCTAAATTTTTTATAACAGCCAATCCAACTGGAGTTTTAAAACAATTATGCTTGGGAAAAATATCACCATATACGATACAAAAAGGTAAAACCAATACAAAGATTTATCAAGGTTATAACTAGATTCAACGTCCCCTAATTTAAAATACCATTCGATCTCCAATTTCTAACATCAACAAATTAGATTTCCCTAAAATAGCATAATTAAACATAGGGAAAATCCCTCAAAAAGAACTTTTAAATTAAGAAAAGACGCAAAGGTGTTCCGAAATTCCATATCCCAGATCAGTGCCAGTGCCTGAACTGGAATATTAGAATTCGAGTCAAAATGACGTGCGTGACCCTGGAAGTTTTGAAATTGAAAAGTGTTGAGGGAGACGTGATAATGGCACTAAAACGCATTCAGGACTATTCATCTTCTCTGTCGTCATCGGTGCCATTGGTCGACCCTGGATCCGTGGCCTTGGATTGCTATAGTCCACAACATTTAATATTTTGTGTTTCTCTGAAATAAATCCTGTTCTCAAAAAATGAGAAGTACCAAAAGTTAAACAATATCAATAACTCTGATGCCATGAGTTGAGATAAACTAGAAAGAAAATATAGTGAAATCTTGAGCACTTGTCATCTTCTTCTCGGTTGCCAACAACTCCGATGTCATCACCCCCAACAACTCGCCATCTTCTTCTTTTATAGAATCCTGTGTATATGAGCTAAAAAACATGGATAAATAGAGAAGAGATTGTTAAGAACACTCAAGTGATCATAAGAAGTAATGAATATGTTTAGAAAATCACTCGAATTGTCTGAGTCTTGACCCAATTACTTCCTAGGAAAATTTAGTAATGATCGCAACTACCGACCATCACCGCCAACGACTCGTCATCTTCTTCACAGTTATCGTCGACATCTGCTTCATCATTGACATGATTCCCAACTCGACATTAGGCTTTACCAACACATCGTTACATTTTCACAAAATCCTATTAGACTTTCACAACTCGAGTTTGCTATTCACAACTCGAGTTCATATCATCACTGGAGGGTAACCAGTGAGTGATTAGCTTATAGGATGCAGAACTCGAGTTATGAATTGATAACTCGAGTTTACCAACACAGTCTTACATTTTCACGACATCCCGTTAGACTTTCACAACTCGAGTTTGCCATTCACAACTCAAGTTCATATCGTCATTGGAGGGTAACCGGCGAGTGATTAGCTTATAGGATGCAGAACTCGAGTTATGAATTGATAACTCGAGTTTACCAACACAGTCTTACATTTTCACGACATCCCGTTAGATTTTCACAACTCGAGTTTGCCATTCACAACTCGAATTCATATCGTCATTGGAGGGTAACCGGCGAGTGATTAGGCTTATAAGATGCAGAACTCGAGTTATGCATTGATAACTCGAGTTTACCAACATATTCTTACATTTTCACGACATCCCATTAGACTTTCACAACTCGAGTTTGCCATTCACAACTCGAGTTCATATCGTCACTGGAGGGTAACCGGCGAGTGATTAGAGGGTAACTGGAAAGTCAGGAACAAAAAGGGGAAGAAGGACTCGAGTGCATTGATTATAACTTGCGTTAAGCAGCCCTCCACGCTTTAAATCCCTCAATCTCCAAACATTTCTGTTGACTCCACTCGACCTCCGACTTCTATAGCCCTCGAGTTAATTGAAGACAAACTTACTATTAGTTCGTTGTTGTCTGTTCTGTCTCATAAGTTATAGCCGTCATCCTCTATTTATCCCTGTTTTTTAGCACATATACAGAGGATCCTACAAAACAAGTAAAGGTTATCATAATGAAGCTGGATCAACTTTCTTTGCTATTCTTTGTTAGCAAAGGTTATCATTTTTTTCCATCAGGATTAGATTGTTCGACTGGTAGCTGTTGTTTCTTGTTAGACATTAATTGTTATGAGTTGACTGGTTGGCTAGAAGAGAATGCCCGAGCACACTCACACGGCTGAGTGATTGGATCATTTTGTTTTAGTTTCTCTAGAAGTGCATGCAAGATATATTGAACTGGTTTTTAAGATTTTCACTTTTGGTTAGTCTGTTAATCGATTCAGAGGAAAACAATGCAATCGGTTCATAAAACCTTGGGCGCTAATGCTGTACGCTCATGCTTGTACATACATCTGTCTGCAATAACTCTAGATGATTAGATTAAGATAATCGCATGTCAAACTCTTAAAGTTTTGAACCTAAATATCAATATATCCTCTAAGATGATGTCTAACAATGGCAGAGTAAAAGCAAACATCTTGCAGAAGTTGAGTTTTGCTTATTGTGTTTGTATAAGAGTTTTTTTTCCAGAGAATAGTTACATGATATTCTCCTCATGAAACCAGTCAGCTACTTTTCATGTATAAATTGAAAATTTTGACTTTAGTAAAAATACTTGATTATCCACGTTTGAAAATGAAGGAGTAAATTACTAATTTGGATATCGACCTTTTATATGAGGTGTTATAATTAAGTTTTTGTTCTATTTGATCAAGGTTGAGGAAGTGAAACCTTTCTTTAACTGTTTGTCAGAATCCTCTTAAAAGTGCTGTTGTAGATTCTTGCATTCAATTCATAGACAATGGGAGGGAAAGCATTAACAGAAAAGTATAAGCACAATTTCTTTGTGGTTTAATGTTAATATTTGTCTCAACTTTCTATTCCAATCAATATGGACCAATGACATATGCTTAATAGGAATTCCTTGCACAAATTGCAGATATTCTTTATATTTACTCTTTACAATACTTCAAATCACTGTGATCAATTAAAGGTGAGATCACTATTAGGCTAAATTTTTTTTTTTTTGAAATTTTAATGCTAAATCAGGTAATGTGAATGTTATAGTTAGGAGCAAGCCAACCTAACTATATTAATGCTAAATCGAGTATTCTTTATATTTACTCTTTATAAACTTTTGCTATGAATGTGTGCAGCATGCTCCTGATCTTGGTGATATTCCTGTAGCTTGCTCTAAGAGGAGATGGCAGTCATTTAGGTAAAGTAACTGAATTTTTCATGCAATATGAAAAACACTTGTACTGCAATGAATTTTCAAGATGTCTGAATCGACAAACTTTGAATTATTATTCACTTGTGATGTTATCTTGATATTTTTATTGCATAACCCTTAATACTATTGGTGTTTTTATGCTTATAGATTCAGTGGTTCTAGCAGGAAAAGCCACTCAAATTCTTTAGACTGGACTCTTTTTTCTTCTACAAATTTGGATCCTATGGCATCTGATGTTGTTGCTCCTTCACCCTGGATAATCTTTGGTTGCCAAAATGGTAAACGTTATAATTCAGATTTTTCTGATTGTGGTAGTTAAAATTATGCATACATATTCACATGGGAAGGATGGTAAATTTTCTGTTCAGTAATTATTTTACGAAGAAAATTGAATTATTAAATATGGTCTTATCTCCAGAAGTAGGATGATCACCCTGCAATGTTGTGAAAATGGCAAACTCGAGTTGTAAAAGTCTAATACGATGTTGTGAAAATGTAAGAATGTGTTGGTAAACTCGAGTTATCAATGGACAACTCAAGTTCTGCATCCTATAAGCCTAATCACTCGCCGGTTACCCTCCAGTGACGATATGAACTTGAGTTGTGAATGCCAAACTCGAGTTGTGAAAGTCTAACAGGATGTCATGAAAATGTAAGATTGTGTTGGTAAACTCGAGTTATCAATGGACAACTCGAGTTCCGCATCCTATAAGCCTAATCACTCACCGGTTACCCTCCAGTGACGATATGAACTCGAGTTGTGAATGGCAAACTCGAGTTGTGAAAGTATAACGGGATGTCGTGAAAATGTAAGAATGTGTTGGTAAACTCGAGTTATCAATTCATAACTCGAGTTCTGCATCTTATAAGCCTAATCACTCGCTGGTTACCCTCCAGTGACGATATGAACTCGAGTTGTGAATGGCAAACTCGAGTTGTGAAAGTCTAACGGGATGTCGTGAAAATGTAAGATTGTGTTGGTAAACTCGAGTTATCAATTCATAACTCGAGTTCTGCATCCTATAAGCTAATCACTCGCCGGTTACCCTCCAGTTACGATATGAACTCGAGTTGTGAATGGCAAACTCGAGTTGTGAAAGTCTAATAGGATGTCGTGAAAATGTAAGACTGTGTTGGTAAACTCGAGTTATCAATTCATAACTCAAGTTCTACATCCTATAAGCTAATCACTTGCTGGTTACCCTCCAGTGACGATATGAACTCGAGTTGTGAATGGCAAACTCGAGTTATGAAAGTCTAACGGGATGTCATGAAAATGAAAGATTGTGTTGGTAAACTCGAGTTATCAATTCATAACTCAAGTTCTGCATCCTATAAGCTAATCACTCGCCGGTTACCCTCCAGTGATGATATGAACTCGAGTTGTGAAAGTCTAATAGGATTTTGTGAAAATGTAATGATGTGTTGGTAAAGCCTAATGTCGAGTTGGGAATCATGTCAATGATGAAGCAGATGTCGATGATAACTGTGAAGAAGATGACGAGTCGTTGGTGGTGATGGTCGGTAGCTGCGATCATTACTAAATTTTCCCAGGAAGTGATTGGGTCAAGACTCAGACAATTCGAGTGATTTTCCAAACATATTCATTACTTCTTATGATCACTTGAGTGTTCTTAACAATCTCTTCTCTGTTTATCCCTGTTTTTTAGCTCATATACACAGGATCCTATAAAAGAAGAAGATGGCGAGTTGTTGGGGGTGATGACATCAGAGTTGTTGGCAACTGAGAAGAAGATGACGAGTGCTCAAGATTTCACTATGTTTTCTTTCTAGTTTATCTCAACTCATGGCATCGGAGTTATTGATATTATTTAACTTTTGGTACTTCTCATTTTTTGACAACAGGATTTAATTCAGAGAAACACAAAATATTAAATGTTGTGGACTATAGCAATCCAAGGCCACGGATCCAGGGTCAACCAACGGCATCGATGACGACAGAGAAGATGAATAGTCCTGAATGCGTTTTAGCGCCATTATCACGCCTCCCTCAACGCTTTTCAATTTCAAAACTTCCAGGGTCACGCACGTCATTTTGTCTCGAATTCTAATATTCCATTTCAGGCACTCGCACTGATATGGGATATGGAATTTCGGAACACCTTTGCGTCTTTTCTTAATTTAAAAGTTCTTTTTGAGGGATTTTCCCTTAAACATAGCATATCAGGGCTCAGAGCATAAAATCTGCCCATAAACCCACTACAACAACCTGAATTCAAAACCACTGGCATATTCCAAGACAGGGTTTTAACCCAACCCACCAATTATTAACTCCTCACTGAACCCCAAACAAAATTGTCTCAACAAACAGTCTCAATAACAATGTGGATCCACAAGATATTTGCATACATGAAGCTAAGGCCCCAAGCCCATTAACAGTTTAACAGTATCCCCAATGTACGATGCTCGTTAACACTTCTGTTTTCGTGCTGAGACCGAGTGTTACTGTGTTAGATTGGGGAGGATTAGGGGATTACCCATACCTTGTCACATCCAACTTTTTACCACTTTTAACACGCATATAGAAGTGCTATGGATAAGGTGATTCGTTGATTGAAGCTTTTAAATTAAAATTTTCAATTTGATCATTGGCTTACTTTTCATTTGATAACTCAGATTTTGGTCCAACTTTAAAAACTCATAACTAATTCTAGAAACTTCATATGAGAATGCTATAAAATTATTTTGAAAGCTCTTGAAGTTTTTTACATGAGAAAAATATTGTTCTTGCTTGATCATTCTCATATTAATAACAGCTCTTTCATTTCCTAGACTTGCTCTGTTTTCGGATATCAATTGTACCTTCAATTCAAAAATCCATAACTTATTGTATATACATCCAATTGCCTAGCTTTAGGACTTGTTGGAAATCTCTATACGTCTTCTTTGCATATACCAAGTTTTATGAGAATTGGATAATGTTTACTATATATATCATAAACTGCAATAGTGACTATGCTCTGAAAAGAGCTCTAACTATGAAGTCATAAACATGCATGCTAAATTTATAGTTTCAAGGCTATTCTATGACTTTCAGTTGGTCACAATCCATCTTAGTACTTCAACTATACATGCCCAGGCAACAATAAAAATTTACACAACTCATGGAATTATTTATATATATTCCAACTTCTAACAAAACAAAGACATAGGAAATTAACTTCTTGTTCCACTTACTATTGCCTCTTCATTTAGCTTTTTCCTTGGAAGTTTGTAACCTAGCATGGTTAATTATTGGGGCAAGATATTCAAAGAATCCAAGTGGCAAACAATCACCATGCAAACATACATGGCTAAGCCTTGCATCATAACATGTTTGCAACTTAGTGACTTCATAATATAATGATATGTTTTAAAGACTATCATGCATTACTTGTAATCGCATTGGCCAACGACATGTTCAATCATAATCACATATATAAATACATAATTTCATATAATCACAAGCATAAATACATGTTAATGCATGCAAGCAACAAACAATCATATAAGAGAAGAGAAAACCAGTGCCATATGAAAATAGACTCAAAGAGCTTTCCATGGATAGGTAATTTGACATATTTGAAGTTATAACCTAAGAGCTATGTTTTCTGGAAGTTGCTGCTTGTGATTTCAGAGATTGTCTAAGAACAGTAGTTACTCTTTGGATCATAACTTTCTATATACAACGAGTTTATATCTGATTCTTGTTGCATTGGAATGTAGACGATGAGAACTTTCCGATGATAAATAATTTGCCATGTTTGGAATCAAAATGAAGAGATCACTTGAAGGGCTTACTCAGTGATATGTAAAGTTATTTAAAAATTACTTGAGGGACCACTTGAGTATAATGTGTGAGAATTTGTTCTAGTAAGCTCTCTGTCAAGAATTGAGTAGGATTACTCGAAGGGATCACTTGAGTAATCTGCAGAGTTATTTGAGACATTACTCGAGGGGTCACTCGAGTAATCAAAGAAGAAATCATCCAGTAACTCAAGCCAAGAAATGAGTAACATTACTCGAGGGAGCACTCGAGTAACATGAAATGAAATGAAAGCAATACTCGAGGGATCACTCGAATAATGAAGTTGGAAATGCTCTCAGCCAAATTTTGAACGTGATTACTTAAGGGATCACTCGAGTAATGATCTAAATACTTCCCAGGAGAATAGAACAACGTACTGAAGCTTTCGAAAACCATGGGAATGATTATGAAACTCACTCTTCTTGTTTCCAATCATTCTAACACTTTATTATATTAGTGTTTAATGCATTTCTCCAGGAATACAATGAAGAGATGATGCAAAGTGACAAGAGTTGACTTTACGGAAGTGGAGCGTCCAACATTCTAACGGCTAGTTTTTCAAACTCAAGTAAAGGAACAAAAGAAGCAGCTGTACTCCAACGGATATGTTGAAATGCTCAAACGGTCATCAATCTTCATCAACTATAAATAGAAGAGCATTCAGAGTTCAAAATCAAAAAATGAAAACACAACAACGCAAATATGCTCACATCATGAATCATCCACTCTGACCAAACTACTTTCTATTCTTATCTATTTTTTATATCATGTATATTTGAGAGAGAGTTATTTATATTTTACTTCAGTGAGCATTATATCCACTATGTGAGAGAGTTTGTAAACACTTGCAATTGTATTTCTGAATTGATCTCAAGGTAGAGGGACCTTGAGTGGATTGATTTCCTTACAGGGGAAGCTGTAGAGAGAATTGTTGTTAAGACTTTCTACTCGTAAGACTTACAAGATGCAAGCAGTAGAGAACGTTGTTGATCGTAAGACTTACAGAGGTGTAAGCAGGTTCACCCCCCTCTTGGATGTCAGCCGGTTCTAACATAAAGAAGGCCTTTAAATGTGTTTGCGAGAAGAGTAGATCAAGCAGTGTGGAATCCTTTAGAAAAAGGTAGAGGAAGACCGAACATTCAACAAAGTTATTGAGCAGAACTTGTTGATCAATAATTTATCTAAACATCTAGTGATTAATAGAGCACAATAACATCATGCAATATGGCAGAATAAGGCTTGTTGTCACTGTGTGTATTCCTGGCTTTATGGTACAAAACATTCATTTTTACAGGTTCATCCCAATCCTGCAATGGTGCATATCATGGGGATTCACATATGCATGTTGTTCATATCTATATGTGTACTATATACTTTTATGAGTGTGTTATGTGTCCCGGAGCCTCACAACAGAATTGAGGTTTATAAGTTTAAGGAGTTGCTGTACTTAATAAACTAGTCTTTTGAGATGAACTCTTCTTTTATACTTGTGCTTATAACATTGGTGCTTTTCATTAAGAAGCTGATTTTCCTATAGAAAGCTATCCACAGAGGGTCTTGACTCACAAGACCTTGATGAGCTCTCCCTTTAAACTTGTGTTAGTGACAAAGTGTAGTATCAAACTCATAGTTTGCTTATATATATATCAAGGGAAAAAACAGAGAGAATAGTAAGTTATGTGTGTAATTAAATGTTCACGATTTCAAATTTTCAGGCTAATAAATAAATAAAGAAATAAATTTCCCCATTTTCTCCTACCAATAATCAGAAAAGAAAGTAAACGATCCTTGCATATAGTGTCTTTAATCTAGAGTGTAATAGTTATATAACCGTCAGAACAAATAGAAAGAAAAAAAAAATCTAGTCTATAACCTAGAGGCTAAGATAGAAAGATAACTTACAGATGAGAAGCCACAAATTAAAAAGCAACACGAGGAAGTCAGAGAGAAAAAAAAAACTCCTCAAGATCACTCAAGTGCTTCCAGCATTTTACAATACTGGAAGCCTTTGAGGACCTTGATTCATTAAGAGCTTAATATAGCATACTGTCTTGTGAGAAAACCTTGCGATTGTTGTGCTTTATATAGAGACATTGTCACTGCCTGATTTGTTCATTCAATCGCAAACACAAGAATTGGAATAATCCCACGCGTTCAAGCTCAACAGTGTTTCAATATGATACACATCTTTCCATATTCGATTCTCCATATCACTTTTTATTTGATTTGTCTATATCCAAATAAGAAAACTTATCTCTAGAATATATTAACAGTTGACTTCCCTGCCAATTGTCCAAAACAAATTAACTTTAAAGTGAAAATAATCTTGGTTTTATTCATGAATGAGGCATGTCAAGTGGTACATTTGAAACTGGGATTCCTTTTGTTTAACCGTTGTGACGATTGTGACTAACATAAATCTCTTTATATAAGGCCACACTTGTCCACATTGGCTTCTCACAAGGTAGCTGTGATCTATGAATCGAAAGACATTATAATAAAGCTCTGCATGCAAGTCCCTCAGAGGTTTCCAGTATTGAGCAATGTGCGTGTGTGTGTGTGTTGTTCGATATTGGGGCCTTTGACAGACTTGAGGAGCTTTTGGAGGGAACAAGGAATTGAAATACTTGCTTCTCTAGTTCTGATGATGCATGTGATTTCTTATCTTTAATTTCTTCTTGTCTATATTTTAAGCTGGAACATCACTATCAGTTCAGAGTTTCTCGGATAGGCCTACCTGGGATGGGGCTAACTAACAGGAGGCCAAGAGAAGCTCCATAGTGTGGAGCCGCCAGAATGTCAGCTCTTAAGGAGCTGCATTTTCATGAGTCCTATATTGGAAGGGTTTCCTTAAAAAAGGAACCTCATGGTCTTGAGTACTCCAATTTCAACAATTGGTTTTTAGGCTGTGATTCTCCCAAAGATTTTATGCTTGTTACACTCAATATATATTGGTGTCCAGTTTGTCGTTTACATAAATTCAATTGTCAAATATTCACAACATTTTCATCAAAGCCCTTTTCTGGATACCTAAAAGTACCAGTCTCATTATAGCAGAAATCCCCCAAGTATACAAACTATGGAATAATAGAGTGTTTATTATTAATCGAACTCAAGAATGGCTAGCAAATTAAATACTACTTTTCAAGTACATTTATATAATTCAGTGATGATAATTTATTATTAAACTAAAATAAAAAAATGCATGAAAATAAGTTGTCCAACCCATAGAGTTATAATTGTCCCATTTATTTGTTTAAAATCAAAGGAGATCAAACAACATTGAGTTATGATTGAGGATTTTTTTAAAAATTAAAAGGGCAGGCACAAAATCACAAAAGTTGGTTAAAATTAGTTAATTCTAACAAAATCATAAAATTACTCTACACAAAAAGTTATTAATTAGATTAGTTCAGTTAATTAGCTAGGAAGTTTTATTGTTCATGAGAAACTTTCTCTACAGAGTTACAGACAGAGATAGTTTTATCTGGAAATGTTGAAGTAATAAACAAATGAAAATGATGGGTATTGGGAGAACATGTTAAACAAATATATAACAGGATAAGAATAGAATAGGCAAGAGATTTAGAGTTAGTATCCCACCATTCCATATCTATTTTTTAAGGCTATGACACTGGGATTAAGAAACTTTCAATTAATACTATCTTATATTACTGCACATTGACTGAAACACACTCAGTTGACCGCCAGGTCTTGAATTTCCAAAACAACAAAAGTTTTAAAACAAAATAAAAAAGCTAGGTACATATTCGAGTAGTACAAATTATATATATATATATATATATATATAGTCTAAGACTCTTGGCATATCACACAATATTGGCTTGTGGCAAACATATTGGGGGGGGGGGGAATAAGCATAGAGGTTATCATTAAAGAGAATTAATGGAAATAAATTATATACATATATATATATATATATTTTTGCTTGAATTTTCTTGAATTATACAAAAATTTCTTTTATTTTCAAACCCCCAACAACAACAACCTCTGTTGAAAATGGAAAATAAATTATGCATAAGCTCTTTTAAAAATTCTTAAACAGAACATACCATATTCTTCTGCATTTTTCTTAAAAAGCTCCTTTGGCGGGAAATAGAAATGAGAATGAGAAAGATCTATCCCATAAAATACATACGATAACTCTTTTTCCTAACCAAATCACAATGTCATTTACTAAATACAATGAAAATGATTTTTTTCCTCAAACATATCCTTTATTTGAAGAATTTTCCAGGCATCAAACGTGTCTATGTCCAATATATGGGATACTATGATCGATGGCCACATTGGCCAACTTTAAGTAGCTCGAAGTCAAATAGATACAGATAAATATTCTGATGTCAATTATTGTTAATTTAGATTCTAGATAAGATTTGTTTTAGTGATGATTAAGACAAGCCATAATGAAGCACAATTCAATATATATATATATAAGGAATGGAACCTATAATGAGACAAAGAACAGGAGGAGCTTTTCAAGCATTAGGTTCTGATGCAAGTTATAAATTGTCTCCTATATTCAACAATATATATTTATATTGTTCAGCAATATTGTGCCCTTTGAGTGAACTTGAGGAGCTTTACAATCACCAACAGTACTTGCTTCTGCTTCTAACATGCATGTTATGATCTTAACAATTGAAGTGTGGTTTATAATTACTTTTAACATCGTATATCTATAATTACTGACGTAAAGAGTCTTATACACATTGATTTTAAGTCCAACTTTGATAAGCATGCTTACTGTATGGTTTTCAATCAGTTCAGACTTGTTGCCTAGGGTCTTCCACTGTTAGCTGCAGCCTTTAGTAGTGTCTTCAATGTAATTGATCCACCAACAGTCATTTCCTTTTGTATCATTATAAGATCACACATACATATTCCCAAATGACAAAATGTAATGAGTCCTACATCGGGGAGTCCCACAAGTGTGGTTTATAAGTTCAATTGGCTTTTCCTCCCAAAACCTAACCCTGGGGTGAGAGTGCCTAATTGATAAAGGGCTACGTACGAAGAGTTTTGATTGACAAAAAACCTAATGAAGTGTCATGGAATGGAATCACCGGGAAAGTTGGCACCTCTATTCCTCTCAGAGGCTAGTCTTTTGAAATTGTATTCATAACACAATATGATTTCTTTGTTACATTGATTCTTCTTTAGCCTTTATTTTGTTGGTTGATATATAATTGCTCCAATCACACCAATAGATGCTCTCTTGTTTTTTGCACGGTGAGTTGGTGATGTGTGTTTTATTGTACGGTTTGCTTTGATCGCTTGTTATATTGATTGGAAAAATATTTTGTCTGAAGATCAAATCCTTGTAATTGAAGTTAATTCCAATGATATTTATTTCTTTAAGAAATAATTGCCATTATATATAAAAAAAAAATCTCAAAAGATCATAATTAAATTATTTCCTCCGAATTAACCTTGGATCTTGCAGTTTTGATTAAAAGAAAATAGCATTTTAAGAAAGAAAAATAATTTGAAATATTTAATCATTCAACACTTTTTTGGATTACTTTTTAAATAATATTTCAAAATATAAGATATATCATATGCAAAAAAGTACAAGAAAGGTAGAACTCCAAGATCGGAATTATAAAAAATTAGGGCTCCTTTGGTTTTTGAAAATAATAGAAATGGAATGGACTGAAGTAAACGAGAATAAAATGGACTAAAATAATTGATCGTAGATAAATTTTTGTTAAAAAAATGGGCAATATAATAATAGAGATGGTAGGACATGATTGACACGTATAAGGTCATAAATCTAGATTATATTCCCTCTTTTAAGAAAATTATGATTATCATTTGGGGGGGGGGGGCTATGGTTAACTAAAAGTGATTATATTGAAAAGAATCTTTAAAGATATATTTATATTAGAATTTATGATAAATACTGTCGAAAAACTTACTAACAATCAAAATTGTCAAACTCACGAGTTTAAGCAAACTTATGACAGTGATATAAACTCATCCCATGAATTCGAATCGTAAATTCGTAAGAGTTTACTTTTACCATTAAATATGTAGTAATTGTGTATAATTAAATAATTAAAATATAAACAAAAGACAACAATTTAATTTAAATATATTTTAAATTTTAAATAATTGAAATTAAACCCATTAACATTTATAATTTATCATATTTAACAAGAAAATTTCTATAAAATTTATATATAAAGCCAAAGCCACCGAGCATGATCAAATCAATAAGTCAACATGAGTTTAAAAGTGAATTAACAAGGTTTTGTAAGTTAGAAACAGAAAAACGATAAACTTAGTATATAAACTTTTGAATTTAACCGAGTTTATAATGCTCACAAGTTTACTAGTGACTCGACTTGATTTTGTAAGCTAGAAATATAATAACGGTAATCTCGGAGAATCAACTCACAAGTTTGACAATAATGCTAACAATCCCATAAAAAGTTGAAGCAAATGGGACGTTTTCTTTTCATACTTTTGATTCTACCCACCACCGAGACATGGATTTTCGATAAGGATGCTTTTGCTTTTAATCTTATTGTTAGTTAGAAAATCCATATATATATATACATATATGTATATATATTGGTTCTGGCTTATTATTAGATACTGCGTAATATCTTGGTTCTTTGATTTCTTGTTCTAGTTATGTTTAATTTCTATCTAGTTTAATTTTTAACTAGAGGATGATATGTAATAAAAATTTAATATTATATTTAAAAAATAACATTCTATGTTGATTACGACTAAAACAACATAGAAAAAACTTTTTACATCCGTTAAAATAAATAACTGACGTAGAAAGTCCACATTCCACTACGTGGGTTACTTGTTTAATCGACGTAAATTTTATATAAATTATTAAATTACCTCGTTAGTTTACATGACCTTCCTATAGCAGTTAATTAGTGCGGTGATTAATGAACTTGAACATATATTCCTCTCCTGATATGGCTCTTTCTTAAGGACTGAGGCACTCAACTGGCTATTAGTTAAGAGATGAATAAATGCATATATAGGATGTCAACCACTGAAAATTAGATTCCGAATTGATAAGCTAACTATTCTACAGTTCAGTATATATATAATGGGATTCCTTAATTCTGTTTATGACAACAGTGGCTCATATAATCTCTATATAAAGCCCACTTCTTAATCACAAGGCAGTGAGAAAACAATTAATCCAAGAAGACGTTAAAGCTCTGTGCACAAGTTCCTCAAAGGCTTCCAGTATTGTGAAATATTGGGAGCCCTTGAGTGAACTTGAGGAGCTTTCCATCCTCAAAGCTCTCATGCAAAGTTCTCAAAGGTTTCCATTATAATATTGAACAATATATATGTTGTACCTCTTCTCTTCTGGTTTGAAAACCAATATAGTTCAATTATATACCTCTTTTGTCCAGAAATATCAGAGGAGATAGATCAGGTTGGGAGAAATTTCAAACCTTTAATATTCTTGCTGTGATTCTAAATGTAAGAACTTTCAAACCAATATAGTTTATATATATACCTCTTTAGATGTTGACTAGTTTTATTTTGTGAATCAGATTATATATATACCTCTTTATATTACTAGTTATATATAACTTCAAGATGGTTATTTGAAACCTCATGTCTGTGTCTTATACCGTTGACAAGAATTGTAGTTAAAGAAACAACATATAAAAGAGAAAAGAAAAGGAATATATATATATATATATATGAATTAAACTCTTGTGCAAGATTCTCAAAGGCTTCCACTATTGTTTTCCATGCATGTTCATATATAATTTGTGTTAGAAGGTGTTAATTTCTTAGGATGATTAGTATTAATAAAATGATCTAGTTACTAGATGACCCTAAGGGCCTGCTTGGTTGGAGGGAGGAATGGAAGGGGATGAAAAATGAGCCCCTCCCCTTATTTGATATGAAAAATTGGAGGCGAGGGGCCCTAAAGAAGGGGCTCCAAATCTCTCTCATCATCCCTTCATTTTTGTTCCCTCCAAATTGAGGGGGTTTTAGTGGGGATGAAAAATGAGCCCCTCCTCTTCCATCCCCTCCCTTTAAACCAAACAGGCCCTAAGGCTTTGTTTGGTTGGAGGTTAGGTTGGGGTGGGGTTGTCTTTATTTGGTTGGAGGTTAGGTTAGGTTAGGGTGGGTTGGAGGTAAAAAAGTAGTGTTTGGTTGAAAAGATGTTAGGTTAGGTGTTGGATATTTTTTTGTCTTCTAGTGGTAACCTGACCTAGGTTGTGAACCCTCCAAAATTGGGGTTTTTCCTAGGTGAGAGAATATTTGTCTTCAATTGTGACTAAATTGCCCATGACAATTTTTTAAAATTCCAACACTGCCCTCCCCTTTAGAACTTGACCTCCTAATTCAATGAACTTTCCAAATAATAATAATTTTATAAATAATTATTTATATGCTTACACGAATAATTATTTATAAATAATAATTTTATATAAATAATTATTATTAATAAATACATTATAAAAGAAGAAGGAAAATATGTAGAAGAGCATTTTAACCTCCTCTAACTTAACTTAACTTAAATAAACCTCACTTAACCTAACCTTCGTTGAACCAAACAATATTATAACCTCTTCTAACCTAACTTAAGTAAACCTCACTTAACCTAACCTTCGTTGAACCAAACAAAGCCTAAAGCTCTATATAAAGGGTCTTAGCCCATAGGTTAAGAGGGTGAAGGGATATTGATCCCCATCAATATAAAAGGAAGAGGGTAACTTGGGTCTCTCCCTTAAAGGAGAAGTCTCTCATGTACTTCCCTAATGATAGAGTTGGTTCATCACCTTCAAGTAAGGGATGTTTAGTGGTAAACTCAAGTGGGTTCCAATAGTTGTATGAGCATGTTGCATTTATATGAATAATACATTATTCTTCATTTTATTTCCATAATATTTTTCTCCAATCACTTTGCTTAACAATCTATTATTCAGGATAGCATATATTCCTATAAAAGCAATATTTGGCAAACAACCGTTTCTTTCAAGATTATTTTTTTATTACATCAGTGGCACGGGTCGAACCGTAAGGGGGTGGAACTGGCCTAAGGCCACTTCAATGACCACTGTGCCACTAGGCGCTGGTCTTTCAAGATTAATTGATAAACCCATTATATATGAAAATATGTATCATATATTTTAGCATTTAAAAATTGAACAATTAAGTAGTCATCAGCTAAAATTTATACCCTTAAACTCAATCATAATTTACTAATTTACAAGTATATTTAGATAAAAAAAATGAGAATATAAATAAAAATAGTAAAAAATACAAAAAAAATGAGCATCAATCCTACACACACAGATGTGTGTGTGTGTGTGTGTGTGTGTGTGTGTGTGTGTGTGTGTGTGTGTGTGTGTGTGTGTGTGTGTGTGTGTGTGTGTGTGTGTGTGTGTGTGTGTGTGTGACCATTCAACTATAAAATTGGAACCCACATTGGGAGTAATATTACTAGGCCACAAGGCCATATGGGTTAGGGTTTCTCATCTCAAATTTTTTGCTAAACACATGCAAATGATGTAATCCAAGTTGTAACACCCCAAATTTTATTCATCGAGAATATATTGTAATTATTTTATATATTCAATAAAATGGTGAATATTTAAGACCAAAAGAATTAAATATTGAAAATTGAAATGTGAACAGTGTTTTCAGAGAATCGTCTGTGAGGTAGTGAGTTTGTCATGTGGTTTTGGAAGACTAAATGATGATAAAAAAATTATGAAATTTTACAGGATGAAATTAGACATCCCAATATTTAATTTGATAGGTCATATGAATCATTTAAAGCTATATGTAAAAAGATATGAATTTTTGAAGTTATCCTAGAAAATCTGGAAAGTTTTGGAGCAGTACCCAAACAAATTAAATATGAGAATGATGTGTTTCCAACTGGCTAAAGTCCATATTTTTTTCTTGAAACTAGACTCAATAAGGGTTTCATAGCTTTGGAATTGCTCTGAAACGATGTTTATAAATTTAGTTATGATTTTTCAAAGTTTGGGTAGAAAATCTGCCAGAATTGGTACTATTCTGAAAATTGGAAAATAAATTTTGTTGGCAATTGTATAAATTGTGGAATAAAGAAGTAGGAGGGGAAAATAATTATTTGGCTCATAAGTATGCCAAGTGTCCTTAATCCTAGCCAAGAGGAATAAACACTAATTGTTGAATATGAGCACATGTGTTATTACCTTAAGATATTGTTATTTGGTACATGAAGCTTAAGACAATTGAAAGAAGCCCATTTGTTTCCAAAAGGACCCAAAATGGCGAGTTGGGCTAGAAGGGAAGAAGAGGAAATTTGGTTCAAACTCAATTGGACTTTATGACACAACTTTGAAGGAGATAAGGTTAAGTACCAAAATGATGTCATAAACCAATTTTGCTACCATTTATTAATTAAGGAAAAATAGGCAAGATAATTTATGAAGCAAAGCTTCATCTTTTGTTTCTTCATTTCGTCCTAAGCCAAGAAAAGGGGGGGGGAGAAGCTTAAGGAAACTCAAGCCTTAGAGATAAGGAGGAAGAGAAAGATCAAGGTAAGTTTGTAATTTCTTAAGATTTTCTAAAAAAACTTGCATAAGCTTCTTCTTTAATCTCTTCTTCTCTATGAAATCCATTGTTTAGCAAGCTCATCTCAAGGAGAGAGAAGAGAGGATGCCAAGAGAGAGAAGGTATAAGAACTCAACATGTAACTTCAAAAAAATCTTAAATCCATACTAGTTTGTTGTTGATGATGATGTTTATAGTTGGATTTGGTGATTATTGGCTAAGTTTGTAATTTGGGAAGTGTTAACCCTAAGGGGTTATACTGCCTAAATTTCTTTAAATCATATTAGAATGTGTTTAAATGGCTTAATAAGGAATTATAAGTGGAAAGGAGTAAGTGTTAAAGGTTAAAACACAAAACTTCAATTTTCCCTTTTTCCTTGGTGAGTTTCAGTCAACACTGTTCTGGGGGGAAGGAGTTGCATTTTTAGTGAGTTGATGGTTCCATTGAGTTTAGGAGGGAAAATTAGATGGGGTTACAGTTGGTCACTTTTTCAAAAAAGCCCGAAAAAGTATAATTACGGAAAAATGCCCTGAAACCCTTAAAGTGGGGCTGCCAAGAGCAATTTCATCATTTAACAGTGAATTTGGTAAATCTGATACTGGAAATGGATTCTTTGGATAAAAATATTTCAGGATAGCCCATATCAAAATTTTGGAAACAGTACAGTCCAACCGGGTATGACGAGGCCAGGCTGGGGTCCCGAGGGCATTTTGGTAAATTTTCACCATAGGCTAATTTAACAACAATAAACACCATGGTAGTGCCTAAGATGGGTGATCCCCTGGGAAGCCATATGTGCATTAAGTTATAAGATATAAAGATGACAAGTACACAATGTACAGTAGTTTATAGGTTGTGTGATGTCTCTAGTTTCCCATTACTACTATAAATATTTGTTGAATGTTATATTCAACATATCTGTGTACCCGAATTATTATGATATAACAAAAATACCCTTACATCTATAGGAAATTTATTTCTTCTTTATTCCTATTTAGAAAGGTATCAAGATGATGTGGGGAAGATATCACAACCCAAACTGGGAGGTTAGCCTTAACTCTACGCACCAAATACGGAGCAGGATGGCACGACAACAACTTATGATAAGTGATCTTAGAGATGAATTGCGTGAGGTACGATAGAGATAGGAAATATTAGAGTATCTTAAAAGGCAAGAGGGTGAATATAATTCATTTGAGCAACCTTATCAGGGGCCACCACCCATGCTTGTGTATAAAGCAAATGTTTTTCAAACATGGGTTGAACGATTTGAGAACAACAACCTCCTCCTATCTGAGGGAGATTCGAACCCCAACAAGCAGAAGAATGGTTAACTATATTGGAGCAAATTTTCATAAGACTAATATGCTCCGATGATATTAAGGTTCAGCTAGTCATTTGTAAAATAGAGGGAGAGGTGAATATATTGTGGAGGAATACAGAGTTGATTCTACAGGTATGGAATATTCCAGTAACATGGGGAATGTTCCAAGGAAAATTTAACGAAAGATATTTCTCTCAACCAAACAAGTTAGCAAAAGAAAAGGAATTCCTCAACATGCAACATGATAATAAAGAAAGCTTTGATGAATACCTGGTACATTATGTCCAAGTCCGATTCTCTCGGTATTCTTTATACCTAAGACATTGAGATGACGAGGAGTGAAGCTCTGATATATTGATTCAAGGGTTAAAGCTAGAATTGAGAAAGAAATTAATTTCTAAACACTTTATAGTGTTCACTAAGGTGGTTGAAGATAGTCGACTCGATGAGAATGATTTGTCAGGCTTGCACTATGATAGAAATGTTAACTACAAGGATGTGTCTAGTAGTAAGAGTTCTTCACAAAAATGCAAGGATCAGGGTGAATTGTCCAGAGGGAACTATAAAAGGCTAAAGCAAGCTGAAGGTCGTAGAGGTCAGAATCTCGCTAAGGGTAGAAAATGCTGGCAGTGTCACAAGCCATATCATCCTGGTAAATCATGTAGAGATGCATCGGGAAGATACAGTTCAACTGGACGGGATCTATCTAGTCAGAACTATTATCAATGTCAGGAACTAGGGCATGTTGCTAATAATTGCCCATAGAGACAACAGTTAGAGAAGACTAGGCCAGGAACTCGTGGGCTACATGTGATAAATCAGGAGGAGGCTAGAAAATCTCCTGAACTTATTAAAGGTACGGCTTCTTTTAATAGCAATTTAATGGGAGTAATGCACAATTCGAGTTTAATTATTTATTCACTGTATATGCTCCCTAGTAATGCTTGATACTTGATTAAATTGGGAAGCTAGTCCTCAATGCAAACATAATAGAGAAAATAGAAGATAAGTTAGTGGTTGGTAAATCCCTAGGTCCTTCTGAAAGATATTAGTTAACGATAGGGATAATTAAGGTGGAATAATGTTAAACCCCAATAAAAATTGAGGTTTGAGTTGTGATCGAGGGAATTGTAAGTTGAGAATCAAACTTAGTAGTTGAGTTGACTTCTTAGGCATTTGATATGGCCTAAAGTTGTTTGAGGTATTAGAATGTTATACATAATGTAGGGTAATTATGTAGTAAGTCGACCCTAGAAGGTCTGATTTGATGATCCTAATAGTTGAGGATAGGCTTGAATTTGATGTAAGCTGAGATAATGCTTTGATTGAAATGTGAATTAGTTGCACTATGGTTCTATTCAATAATGAAAGGTTGAACCTTGTAAACCTTGTAGATAGTATTAAACCTTTAGTAACAATAATGTTTTGAAGATAATACCCGAATACCGTGAAGGTTAGAATAGGTGCTACTGATCATGAATCTTAGTAAATCAATTGGATATAATTGAGGAAAACGATTTCCGATGTATGTGATGTTAAGGTTCCAGATTTCATGATGGACCTAAAAGTTGGGTTAGGGACCTTAGGTTGTAAAATCTTACATGCAAGATATTGTAATAGACCTGCTTGTCTAAAGGCCTTAAAACCTAGTGGACTAGTTTATCCTTAGGTGGCAAATTTATTCAGAATGGTGTTGTAATAGTGATAATCTATGAAGTTGAGGAAAGTGATTTCCTGGTTCAGCTAATGCTAAGGTTTTAGGTGTGGAATTATGATCTAAGAATCAGGCACAATCGTTGAATTGATTTCTTAGGAATTTGAATTGACCTGGATAGTTTGAGGTACTAAAATGAATTGAAATGTGTATAAGGTTTCTCGAGGTTGCTAGTTGCTAATCTAGCATAGGGAAAGATCTTGATAATAGAATATTCCCTTATTGAATGAGAATAGTTCTTGATAGAACAAAAGTAGCCACGAGATAGGGTCTTAAGGTTGAGATAGAGAATAAAATGTATGAGTAGCTTTTGGTTTCACTGTACAATGAGGGTAAAGTATCTTGATGAAAGAAAGAATAGATCTACTTGCTATTCTACAAACTTGAAGCTTTACTAGGAGTTGATTGGTGGATGGCAGATAATGTGTTGAAAGGTATGAATAAAGGATAGTAAGGAATCGTGTTTTGACAGCCTGGTTGGTTGACGAATTCTCTGAAATTTGTTTTAGAGTATATGAATGGGCTACCCTAGAAAGGGTAGTAGAATTGGTAAGTATGTGTAGATTCCCATACAAATAGACTGTGTCTTCACCTAGGGTATCAGGGTTGTCATAGTCGATATATGTATGAAGGGTATAATGAATGCTAAGGGACATGAATCACTAGTGGACTTGATTGTCTACTGTTGAATGGTTGCATGGCTTAGCAGTAATACTCGAAATCTGGTTGGTTGATGACCTATCGGTGAACCCACGTAGTAAAATGACACGTGAGTAACAATTGTGAATGGAATTAAACATGGTGAGGGAAAAACAACTTTATGTCAAGTCGAGTAAATGTGAGTTATGGCTTTCAAGGTAACATTTTTGGGCCATGCAGTCTCATAATAAGGGATCTTGATGGACCCTGGTAAAGTGGAAGCAGTACTGAATTGAGAAGGCCAGAAACTGTGGTTGTAATACATAGTGTTCTGAGTCTTGTCGATTATTATGTGATGTCTATACCGAAATTCCCCGAAACTCAACATTATCATAGAATGATGACAATGAGAGGAGCTTTAGAGAGATGAAACGAAAATTTATTAAAGTACCAACACTGATAATCCCATATCTATAGTAGATCAGACCTTTGTTGTCTTCACTGATACTAGATGGCACGGATTGGGAAGGGTATTGAATCCAAGATGTTATCAGGCATGAATTGAGATGTGAATTGAAGCGAGCTGGGTGAGGGAGTATGCATCTCATCAGATGAAGCTTCGAGAATTGAACTATTCCATTCATAATCTTGAGTTGATAGTAATAATGTTTGTATTGAATCTGGAAACGTTGCTTTATATGGCGTAATTGTGGAGTTGTACTGCAACCACAAAGATTGAAATGTGTGTATGAACAAAAAGAGCAAAATTTGATGCAATGTTAGTGGATAGAGTTGTTGAAAGATTAAGACCTGGAATGTAAAAGCTATCCAGGGTAGGCTAATCTTGTCACTCTGACACATTGAGCCATAAAATAGTATAGATGGCAGATATGATGATTTATGAGCAAAAAGTCAATAGAATAATTTTAGGGATCTTAGTCTGTATACGCAGATCTTGATCAGTAGTAATGATGTCAATAGGACATATGCAGAAGTGTTACCCCGAAGTTTATGGTTATAAACGTGTAGCAAATTTCGGGGATGAAATTTATTTAAATGGGACAGAACTGTAATACCCCAAATTTTATTCACCAAGAATATATTGTGATTATTTTATATATTCAATAAAATAGTGAATATTTAAGGCCAAAGGAATTAAATATTGAAAATTGAAAATTGAAAGGCGAACAGTGTTTTCAGTGAAATTGCGTGCGAGGCAGTGAGGTTGTCATGTGGTTTTGGAAAAACAAATGAAGAGAAATAATTATGAAATTTTACAGGATGAAAGTAGACACTCAAGATTTAATGTGCATCTGAATCATTTGAAGCTATATGATCAAAGATATCAATCCACTTTATTTCCCAAGTTTATAATTTTTTTCCTGAACTCTTCTTATTAATTGCACATATTAAGAGAGTTTTCTATAAAGAGGGTAATATCCAATGTGAATAATTAAAAGAAATATTTTAGGGAAACCAACACACTTTTTTTTACTAACTTTACTATTTTTTTAATCTCTACAATTTAATTTTCTAGCTCTTACGTATAGGACTAGAGGAAAATCTAATAATTGCAACTTTGTAAAAGTCATGTGTGATTATTTTAAGAGTAGAGATTCCATGGCCTTTGGGTTCAATTGGAGGATAATATGAATTGTTCACCATTTCAATTAGCCAATATATATTCATGGAGTACAAAAGTAATACATATATTCTCTATGAATAGAGAAAGTGAATTTCAAAGACTCTGAAATGATAAGTTGGGGAAAGAAGTCAATACTATTAAAAGGAATCCAAGTTGCTCATTATTCATTTTTTATTTGTTAACATGTTAGAACCTTAAAGCTACGAGTTATCATTTTATTAGCAACATTAAATTTTATCATCTTCATGGTAATATATATAGACACACACACTTACATTTTTTTAAGCTATAGTTTAATAAAATTAATCTGTAATTACTATCAAATAAAACACAAGAAGTTTAATTTTTAATTATACATTAGTTAATAATTAATTACGCATAAGCTAGGAGGCCTGCATACTCTCTAATATACACACATATGCATACATATTCCTTCCATATATATCAAAGCTAAGGGCAAATAAAAAAACTACAATTAATCAGGAAAATGAGGATTGGCGCTGTGATCTGGAAAAGGTGGGATTAGATTCATGTGTCATAGTGAAAGCTCTTGAGAGTGTATGTTTGTGTAAATATATACTACTGAAAATATAAGGTTAATGTGCAAATTTACCCATGAGTATTCCGTGAGGGCATTAGATATAATAAACTTTCCTTAAGTGTAAAAGTATACATGAAGTTTTTAAAATAATGCAAACATGTTATGGCCGGTAAGTTAATGCAAAAATGTTATAGCCGGTAAGTCAACTAATTAATGTTGACCATTTAACAAATATTTCAACCAAGAAAATGATACAAAAATACATATGAAATTTCTAAAATGGAATATACACATGAAGATACCAATGACTGTGACAATTTTGCACCATTATGAAAATTTCATATGCATTTTTGTGCCATTTTCTTAACCTACATTTTTGCTGAATGGTCACGTTAGTTGACTTAATGGCCATGACAGTTTTTCACAATTTTAAAAACTTCATGTGTACTTTTGTATTCAAGAAAAATTTATGGTGTTAGAATCCCATAGCAAAAAGTTGGTCATTATTGATAGATTTTCTCCTTTCTTTAATTCAACTTACATAGATTGTATGAAATCTCATCAATGACATATTTTTAATATAAAGTGTATTTACAAACTGTCATTGATCTTTAAAAGACATCATTCTTGGTATCATTTGTTTTCAGTAACTATAAGTTAATTAGATACCATTATAATTCTAGTCCTTGGTGATTTAATACACTCTTTGCACAATAATCAAATGATTTAATTGTATAAGAGCAAAAGGGTCATTATGTCTAATATTGTGAGGACCCAAGAGAAGCTGGGTACCAATGTGTCTAGAGATATGTTTTGCAGGAGTTAACCAAGATGATATGCTTTTGGGTACAAAGAATAGAGGCTAACAGATTAAGTGTGACTGGTAGTGTGGCAGTATGATCAGAAGTAGAATTTGTGGTATCTCCATCACTTGTAAGTAACTAGCTAGTGATGCAATCAAAAAAAGAGAAAGAGTAGGAAGATCTCATAATGGCCACATCATAATTCAACTTAAAGCATCTTAAGGCCAAGAACAAGTCTAGGCAATATGAGCCTTTGGTGCCTACCCATCTTCCTTATCATCCCAAGGTGGTCAGACATTTCCATTATGATATGAAGCCAACAGAGATGTTTAGAGGAAGACACTAAGATTAAGGAAATGTTGAAAACAACAATCAGAGATCAAAGGGATAACCATCTTAGCCTAAAAAATCAATGAATGGTTAAGGATCGAGAAGCTTTGTATTGGACCATTCAAAGTGTTCAATAAGCCAGAAATATTTAGAATCATCATACCATGACAATAGATGTGGTTTCTCAACTTCAATCCTAGCCCTATGTGCAATCTTCACTAGATTATCTACTATACCTACACTAGAGCTATGGGAACAAGGCCAATAACTTCACTTACTTCATCGAGAAGAATTATCACAGAATGGCCTATATTATCAGTAATAAGGAGAGGGACACTGGAGAGATCATAACTTCACAGAACAAGAGGTACATATATACTTTTACAAGGCATACTCCAACAACATACTCTCTTTTAGTATCTCTATTCCTCAAGGCCAACAAGATATGGTACCTAGAGCCAAATAAGGCCCTTGTGAGGACTACTATGATTAAGAAGCTAAATCAGCTGAAGCCTCCTCCATTGGATCCACCATTCAAACAAACTGAGCTTTACTTGATGTTACCAATGAAAAGTTAATTAAGATTGTGAAGTTAGGAAGTTATGTGCTATATCAAAACTTCCAAATGTTGTTTACTAAACATTAGACCTCCAAGTGATTCTGATAATCACTTCAAGTGATTTGCAATTTTTGGCCATTACTCCAAGTGATTCTGAGGATCACTCCAAGTAATATGATGAATCCCTATTTTATCATATTTTTTAATACTTTACTTAGGGATTTTATCATGTTATTTTGGCCAAACATGTATTTATTATAACCAATTGGGATTAAAAGTGATTGCATTAATTAGTTGATAAGAGGGGTAAAAATGTCATTATCTTCATGATTATCCAAATACATGGTATCACAATATTTTGAATTTCATTTTAGGGTATTTTGGTCAAGGAGACGAATTTTGGAAATTTTAGTTCAGTCCCTAAATTCCAGAAATGACATTTTAGTACCTAAATTTTTTAAATGACATTTTAGTCCTAAAATCCAGAAATCAGTGTTAGGCCACTGGAATCAGATTTTTAAGGGCATCTTTTCTCATCATTTAGCAAGCCGATACGCACACACACCCGCCTCTAGTTTTCCATTCGGCTTCAACCACGCTCTTACCTTCACTTCTTTCATCTCCATCCCGCAATCAGCCACATCTCTTCTATCCATTACCACCCTCATCATCTCTATTCATCTCTGTCCCTGTTCGATGGCTAAGCTTCTGAGCTGCTTCTGTGAGGCGACTCTCAACGTTATGGGTAGTTGATTGTTCGATTCCTTGGTGATTGATGAAGCTAGCTGGAGTTCTTTGTTCTTTTAGGGAGTTTCTTCTACCTTAATTTTAGTTTCACTTTGTATGATTATAGATTGTTAAACCTGGATGTATGGGAATTATGATATGTGATTGTATTGAGTAGTGTTTCGATTGTTACATGTTGAGACTGAAATTTGCATTAGATTTTGTATTATAATGATTTGGTAGAATTAATTATTAGCCTACTATTAGCCTTGTCCTATCAATCATGTGTTTGAAACTCTTATTTGGCCGGCTAGGTGTCTAGCAATTGTCAATTTGAGTTGAGAATGCCTCTTATAAGATTTAATACATGTTAGGTGCCAACTAAAATGAATCTAATGAATGAAACTCAAGCTAGGTTTCTAAGTGGGTTTACCTAATTAGAGGAGTTGTTTGGAGAAGGTCTCTTCTCACAAGCCTAAGTACTTAACAAAGGAATTAAACTCAATTAAATTAGAATAAGGAAAGCTAGTGGAGTGACCCATCAAGGATGCTCATACTCACATTTCACATCACTCCATTTCACTTATGAAACTTGGAAAAACCTAAAAAGTATCTTAGCTTAGTTTAGAATAGTTAATTAATCCCATTACACTCTTTGGTTAATTTGTTAATTAATACTTAGTTAGCTAGGGACTAAATAATCGGCTCCTCGAAGAGATCAACCTAGGTTAGCATCACTATAGTGCATAGTTAGTCTAGTTTTATTTGATAGCCCCCACGACATGCTTGTCAAATTTGGCGCCGTTGCCAAGGAGTCTATTTTGACTCCTTGATTAGCTATGTGTTAGTTTTGTTATTGATTTGGGTTACTTGTGTGAGCTGGTTAGAATTTTAGCTTTTAGTGTTTTTGGTTTGTCTAGTTTAGGTTCAAGTTTTGGACATGTGCATAGTTGTTCTCTATATCATTTCCCTTGCATTTTCATAGAAATTTAAAAAATATATATATACTTCATACATAGATAGTTTCATATAGATAGATGCATACATGCTCTCATTGCATCCATAGCATTTTTGTGTTGCTCATTGGGTACTTGAACTTACTATTATCACTACTGCATTTTAGCTTGACTGTTGTCTTGGGAAATTGCTGTTGAGAATTTGAAAGTTTTGAATTGATAACTGTGCTTGTGAAACCATTTTTTTCAAAATTGGATCATCTATCACTATCGTGCAAAAGGAGTTTTGATCTCAAAAGTAAGAAGTCAATTGTTGTCATTAGTAGAGTGCTGAATTCTGAGTTTTGTGTTGTCTTGTTCTAGCTAAGATTAAACTCTATTATGTGCATTTGGTTTGAAATTCCAGCGTTAATTGCACAAGCTATTTGGAACTGAATTTCTAGGACTGCTACATCAATTTTTTTTAAGAGTTAGTTCTGTGGGATTCATAATGTTCTACTGGAGCAATTGATGTAGAGAATCTTGATTTGTTGCTGTGTCTGATTGTTCTTCATCTTGGAACAATTTATCTCCTTACTGTAACAAGGTTTTACTTGTAACTTTGAATCAAATCTTGTTTGCTGATTATAAATCTTGTTTGCATATACTTGCATATCTTAAGTTTTTGTTTCTACTATTATAAGTGGCTCATAGGTTGCATATCCTTGCACCTTTGAATGTTTGCATAGCTGATTACATTTTAAGACAAACTCTCAATTGATGCCACTATTAAATGCTAAAATATAGATATGATTAAAAATAATTCCTGGAAATCTTGATCTTTAAGAATCTAAACTAAAGTGATAAATCCGCTACATTTGGTGTGGATGCTCCTGTTGTTCTGTAAATCCTCTTAGTTGATTTTTCCTAACTGGTATAGTGAATGTTGCTAAATTCCATTTTTCATTGAGTTGATAAGATATGGCATGCTTGATTGCAGTTTTTTTTCAAAATAAAATCATTTGGCTAAGCATGTTTTGAGTAGAACCCATATCTGACTCATTAAGTTCAGATTGAGCCAATTACCCAATAATTTCTCTTCTTTGCACCCTCCAACTCTGCGTCTCTAAAATCATGTGTAACTAGAAGGATTTTGGTTCAAATAAGCTTGTGTGTAGAAGTTGTCTTGCTTGAATTTCATACCTACATTCATTCTTAAATGTAGCTGTACTAAATATGATTTTGAGGGTGTGTTATGAGCAACCATAGATTTTATAACTTCAAAGTTGACCCACATCGGAATTTTTGGCCTTCCTAAGTACCAATTTGGTTATTGCTAAATGCTATTATTGTTGCACTTAACTTATTCTAGATTGATGTTGCTGTGATTGAGCTTTTGATATTGTAGAAATCAACTCTGAATTTCTTAATTAAGTTGAGTTGTTATGAATCAAGTTTCTTTAGTGAATTTTCACTGGATATTTTGTGAATCTGATTGTTATGGAGAAAATTACTGTCAAGGTGCGTGCTTGAGTAACTGTCATTGGTTCTTAACAATTTTCTACTAGAAGAATGTTCTTTGGCTGAATATGAGAAGCTAATATGATCTGATCTTGCATTTCAAATTGCCATTTGGATTGAATACTTGAAATCTGATTGAGTATTTGATTGAGTATCTCACATTTTAGATTGAATTGTCAATCATTTGCTTGTGTTATCTTGACTAACTATGATTAACATTAGAAGTAGTTTAGATCTAAAATTGATTCAGGGGAAAAGGAATTGCCATAGTTTCACTTATCTTCGTGACTTTGAGCTGCTTTTTATATGAAATTCTAATCCTCACTTTACACCTGGGAATTAACTCAACTCTGGACTTGAAACCATTTTACTTTGATCACCTTGAGCCACTCATCATACACTTGCTGCTATATTTGCTGATTTTCTCTTTCTTACATGTGATAATCTTGGTCATTAGTTTTTGCTGAGATTTTGCTGTCATCATGAACTTTGAACATACATAAATAATTTGTTACATTTGAACTGTGTTGTGACAAGAATATTGGCAATGTAAAGGCTAACAGTTTGGTAATTTGCATGCTGAGATTTTTACTTCTCTCTTTGAAATACTCACTTTTAGTTTGAGTTTGTTGTATGTCTTATGGCTTGGTTCAATAATTCCAATGGTTTTAATCCTACTCCACCCATGCCTATTGGTCATTTGCTGAACATGGGGCTCCATCTCCTTACCACTATTTTGGAAGCTATAATGAGGCTTACTCACCTTCTATTCCTCAACCTAGAATGCCACATAGGATGCCCCAACCTTATAGGGAACTCTATTGTGTGTACTGTAAATATAGGTGCCATGTAATTCAAGACTGTTATCATAGGATAGAACAAGAGAGACAATTTGAGCCTTCACCTAAATGGCTTGTGCAAAGTGAGGAGTCCCCTTTTGATGTGATATTGAGAAAACTCTAAGAATTAAATGGCTATTTGGAGGCTAAAAGCAATGAAAGCAATGCAACCCAACTTCTTGCACCTATACCTAGTGCACCCATCCAATCACAAGAAGTAGAGCAAGTGTAAGTGCATATTGAAGAGAAGTCTCCTTCTTCCATAGGCAAAGTGATTCCCACTTATAGTGAAATTGCCTTACTTCTCTGTATACCAAAATATGATGATAGAATCTTGGCATTAAGGGAAGCACATGATCACTTAAGGGCACATTACCATAAATTAGTCACTTGTTGGAATTACAAGAAAATAGTAGAAGAGCTACGTGAACTCAACTCCCTTGAAGACAAACTCATAAATCACATAGAGTGGGAAAAATTAGATGGTATAGATAGTGAACCATGGTATAAAGTTCAATATTTGGATGATGAGCAAGAAAGTCAAACCACTATTGCCACTGAAAGTGAACTTGGAAGTGGAGTACCTTGTGAAGAATCTAGTGAAGATAGAAAATGCTTGTTTTGATATGATTGCAGTGATGATAAAAAATGTGTTGTATGTCTAGAAATTGATAATTACTTGCATTCACGCACCTCCATTTATGAGATTAATTCCACTATTGCATTCATGATTGATGATGATTATATGAGTGTTGTTAGATGCATTGAATCTTCCTTGAACTTTAATGTTTATAAAGAGGTTGCGATTGCTAGTGAACATGAAAATACAACACACGCTACCTCTAGTGGTAGTAACTTAAACGAGCATGTGACTTACAGTCCTTCTACTCTTTTATGTGCCGATTCAAGTACTAAAATGCATAATAATTCTTGTTCTAGTGTTGAAATTGCTGATAGTACACATATGACTAATTCTAGTGATTCCCTAATTGTTTCTAGCTCCCCTTCTTCTACCCTCTCTTTTCATGGTGATAAAGTGAAGTATTCTAGTGATCTTTCACTATATTACACCATTTCCACACCATGCGCTAATTTACTTGAGGATACTAAGCTTGATCAATCTCTATTTGACTAAAATAAGCTTAAGAAAGGTACTTTCTGTGGTGAATCTGTAGGTTCTAAAGTGAAGAAAAAGCCAAAGAAACCTTTCAACATCTTCAAGAAGCTGAGAACCTTGAATGCTACTCATAGGCCAGTGTTCATAGAGTGTCTCCAATTTTCTTCCAAAACACCTACAATACAAAATTAAGCACAAGCAGCATTAAAAGTCCAAGAAACAATTGCACAAAATAATTAACAAATTATGACCATTTTGCCCCTAATTACAATTGATTTAATACAATTATCCCTAACTAAATTTAATGCTTAATCTTGCAATAATGCTCTAGAAAATGCATTAAAAATCCCAAATTAATCATGAAAAATCATGTAAAAATATGGTTCAATCAATTCCCCCACACTTAGACCTTTGTACTCCTGAACAAAGGCAATGAAGTATAAGTTTCTAAATTCAAATCACTAATGCATTTTAAAGATGAACAATTTCATAATTAGAAAGCAATAGATTAATTAATCAAATTCTTCAAGCCAACACTATTCATAGTCAAGTAATGCAAAGAAATTAGCTAACCACACAATCCAAAATATTAGAATGAAACACAAGAGATTCTCTTGGTATTAATGTTTAACTCATCTTACCTTATTGGGATAATTTCACTCTAATTCACTTAATCAACACCTTTACCATAAGCTTGTAACAACTCTAATATCTCTACTACTTGGCAATTAAATATAATGAATCAAGAGGACTTAAATGGCTTCTAATGTTGGATGAAGGCTAGATGAAATGAATTTATTAGGAAAAGGAATAGTTGATATGCAAGTCAAAGTTAAAGAACAAGTTCATAGCATCTAAATATTTGACAAACTTTTGCCAATTGTTTTCCAAGTTCATGAACAAATGTCTTCTTTGTATTTCGTTTCCTTTTCTTTCTTTATTCAAATCACTTTTCTACTCCCTCCGGTCCTAATTATAGGACATATTTACCTAACCTAGGAGAAATTAAGAATAGTAGTTAAATTAGTTAATCTTTTCTATTTTCCAAAAATACCCTTATTAATTTAGGGGGAGATAGGAACCCAAAGCTCGACAAATCAGCACGAACACTCCGTAGCGCACACATATGAAAGGAAATCATACACACTAGAGCTGCGGGATTGGTGATAGCTACTACTCCGCCTGCGACAGGGAGTCAATTGAATTCGATCTCTGATTGGGTCCAACGGATTATAGAAACGTTTGTCCTTGATTTGTTTTCTTCAAACCATAATTCCAATTTATTAATTAAATACTAACACTTTATAATGAATTAGAAAATAGAGAAGAGTACACTTTATAATGAATGAACCTTTATCATTAAAGGCGACCCCAATTTCTAAATCACTGACGAATGATGAGCCGTACAACTTATGTAAGTGAATATATTTTTGCTTTAATAAAAATTATTTTATTTAAAAAAATAAAAGAAACAGTAGAATTGAGGTGTATGTGATATTAATGAGTTACAAGTATTACTCATTTTATAGAATATATATGTGAATTATATAATTATTATTGAGAAAATATTAATGGGGGTATTTTCGGAAGAAATTGACAAAAATTAAAACTTTGTCCTATAATTAAGACCAAGATCAACTTCCAAATGTTGTCCTATAATTAGGACCGGAGGAAGTATTTTTTTTTTCTTTTTTCAATACTTTCTCTCTCTTTTTTTCAATTATTTTCTTCTTCTCTCTTTTTTTTAAATTGTATACTTTTTATATATATGCCTAGAATTTAAATATACACTTTGTTCAATTTTTTTTATTTGGCAATTCAGGTTGATTTTAGAATACCATGAATACTAAGAGTAAATGACATACATACAACATAGGAATGGCTTAAAGGGGTAACAAATGGTGAATGAATGTAAGGTTATATTTGAGTGAAATGGTTTAAAATTGAATGCCTCTTTCATTTCCATCATATTAATGCAAATGTAGTTTTGAAAAAGAGTACAAACAAGTTCTAGAAGATGAAAAACTAAGTGAACATCACACATGGAAAGAATTCAAGGCTGAAATAACCTTTCAACAAGGTTTTTCTCCAAGACTCACTCCAATACAATCAATTGCATAGCAAACTAACCACAAAACATCTTCTTAACTATTCCTAATGTTAACCTTACGAAACATAATCAATCAAAATATTGGAATCAATTATAATAATACTCAACTCTTAAAAGCACTAATGATGTAGAAGATTTCTTTTCTCAAAACAAGAAGTAAACAAAATCTAATTGTGGGTTCATTTCTCTTCTCATTCACTTGAAAAGAAAAACATGGTCTTAAAAAGTTGCCAAAACACTAGATCTCATGAAAGCTCAAAGAATTACCCACAAGTCACATTTCTAAAGCGGTAAATGCGACCTTTTACCACTTAGAACATGTATCAAAGCAAGTATTTCTTGAAAAAATTTCTAGTTTAAGGCATTTTCTCATTTTAAAAATAACCAATTCATGGGATTTAAAATGTATTCCCCTCCCCCACACTTAATCAACACATGGTCCTTAATATGGAAAAACACTCTAAAGAGAATGCTTAGCAAGTTGAAATTCAAGGGACAATGGTAATTAAGTAGGGTAGTGGCAAAAAATGCAAAAATATAAAGGGGGTTCTTATTATACTTGCTAAAATGCACTACTTCTACATTTTTTTACTAGATTGTGTCACTCCCCCACACTTATCTTCCTCATACAACAATTAAGGCCAAAGAATCAAAGGATTTAAGAAGAAAACAAGTGAGGAAAGAGACAACATGTGTTAGAGTATCTTAAGTCTCTTAAAAGAGAAGTTCTCATCCCCAATGAGAATCATGCATTTGTCTTGTGAAATAACTTCTCCCGTATTGAATTTCCTTGGTGGAGGTGGCTTAGGATCAATCAGAAGAGGTCCAAGAATGTACAATGAATGTTGGTTCCTCCGACGACCTTTCCAAGAATGTACCTGTAAAGGAGCCAAGCAAACAACAGTATCCCATCTAAAAATAGAAACATGGAGAGATTTCAAGTGAAATAAAGGCATATTAAGTTCCAAACTCTCCAAGTAACTATCACATCCAAGGAAATGAACATTACTCCTATCACTAGGAGTCAAATAAATAGTTAAATTCTCTTGTATTTGTAAAGTGGAAGGTGCGGAATCCAACTTAGTATTAGGGTACAACGCATCATCATTGCAATCATAAGAGATGGAGGGGAAAAGAGTGGAAGAAAGAAGAGAATTTTTCAAATGATTACTACCTAAAGCTTTTGAACTTTCAAAAGAATCATTTTCCTTTTCTATGTCGGGTGGCAAATCACAAGAAAGAATCATTTTCATTTGTAAAATCATTAATCAATGCATTTGAATCTTCTTGTATGAAACTATCATATAATTCATTGAAATCAAGAGAAATATCTTTTTCTTGGCTATGGTCTTTATCACTCACAACAACCACATTAGCATCCACACAAGAGTCAACATGTTTGTAATTGTCATGCTTACAATCATCAATAGTACAAGGAGGTGCAACAAGATCAATGGTAGAATCAACCACTTCACTAAATATTTTCTTTCAAAACTCAACAATCAAGTAGCATTTGTCATGATAATAATTTACACATATTTGATCTTTTGCACAAGAACATGAAAATATATCATTCAATTGATCATAATCATCCCTAGTACTATGAAGAGAAGCATTTTCAACAGTTAAATCATTACACAAAGAAGTAGGAGCACACTCATCAAAAAGTACAATGGAATCACTACGACTAGAACCAATTGGTGAAGCAATTACAAGGCTCTGTTGTACTGGTCTCACTTCTTGTGCTTGTATGGAAGTAGGCACCAAAGGATTGGAATCTTCCACTGTTGAAGTGGCATGTGGCTCTTGAGCTTGAACTTCTTGTTCCTCCTCCATAAGAGATGAAGACTCCTTTAAAAGTTAGAATCGCACCTTCTTGACTTTCTTGACTTGAGTAGGTGGATTACATGTAGGCAATAGAGGAAGAGTTTCTTATGGAGTGTTGGTAGGATTCATGGTATGGAGGGTGAAATGAACCATTACATTCTTGACCAATCGGACTATCTTGATATCCCCATTTGACCTGAAGAAGTTGTAATGATTGTTGAAGGGAATCATGGATTGGAAGATAGGATCTTTCCTTCCAATTGACTCTCTATCAAAATAGTGAGATTGAAAGGGTGAATGTCCTTAACAATCATGTCCTCTGTTTGGATTCTCCATTCGGGCCAAGATGAGATCTAGTTGTTGTTACACCGATTGAGATCCTTGAGAGACATTATCAGTCCTCCTTGTGTAATTGCTTGTAGAAGAATGAGAATTGAGAGGTAAATCTTGACAATCATTAAACCAAGCCATAAGAATTCAATACAGTAAATTCTCAATGAATCATAAGATAACTATCTAACTAAAAACTATGAAAACTAAGAAAAAGAATCTAAGAGAATACAAATGCAAGTGAAAAAGAAAGAAAAGTATCAAATTGACAAAGAATGCAAAAATGCTATGAATTAACTTAGAGACATGGTGAATTTATACAAATGAGCTCAAAATCATATCAAATTGAAGGCAAATAACACCACACAAAAGCTACCAAGTCAAAACAATGCAAAAATATAATGAATGCTATGCAAGCTACCTAAATGAAAAATTCCTAAACTATATGCAAAGGAAAATGAAAACAATTGCAAAACTAACAAGCTTCACCAAAGTGACCCCTTGTCAAAAGTGAATTTGACAATTAGAATACCTAAAGAGCCAATTACATAGCTCTACGGTAATGGTGCCATTTGATTTGTGGAATTTTCATTTCTTTCGTTAGCCTTGGGGTCCACAATCAAAAATTAACCAAGGATTGCGTATAGGCAAACCTAGGATTGTTCTCTCTTCTCGAGGAGCCTTTTATTGAATCCTAAGTAATCTAATATACCATGAAAATACAATGAAACAAGGGGAATAGATTTTTGGATTTTCAAATTAATAGCAAAAAGAAAATACAATCTAATTAAATGCTAGACTAATATTTTTTGGGTATTTTCATAAAAAGTGGAGAATGAGTGAATGAATGGTATAGAATGGAAAGTATGAATAATCAATACTCTTAGTAATGAAGAACATCCCTATCCTTGCTCAAAGAGATTATGGGAGTTAAAAATTCATTAAGTCTTAAGAACAACCTCAAAATAACACTTGAGTCCAATAATCCCAATTAATAGTAGCTCCTACAAACATAGCTAACTACTACCTCTTGAGATATTGTTAAAAACCACTTAAAGTACAATTGAAATTGGAATAATGCAACATGAGTCTTCTTGAAATTAAGTACTAAACAGCTCCTCAAGGGCACAAATCAATCACATTAATTAGACAATAACACGCTAATTAACATCATATCATTGCAACCATAAAGAAATTCAAATATATATAATTTTCACACTACAAAATTGAATCTCAACTACAAATATCAAACCAACAGAGATAATTAACATTAATCTCAGTTCCAAAATCATATACAATAATTTCTAAAACTAAGAAATCAAAATATATAATTCTAGACTAATAGAATGATAGCAAAACTCCCCTTTGTAGTCCATTAAGCTCAAGCATAAATCATCATCACCAAGAAGAAAAGGAACTATTAGCCTTTCATGGTCTCAATTACTCCCATAGCATCTTTAAAATACTACCAGAGAATAGCAAATAGAGAATCACAAAGACCAAATCACAGATATTAGAGAATAGTGTTGTCGGTTTTGTTGGGAACGAATGGAAGGAATATAGGAAATTGCTAATGGAATGGTGCTGGTAGTGGCTGATGGTAACAGAGAAAGGACGGTGATAATAGTGGTGTTGAAACTTATGGCTATAGTAGTGAAGAAATGGTGGATGTTGGTGGTGTTTGGTGATGGTGAAGTGTAAAGGAGAAATAGGGGAAAGGATAGTGGTTTGGAAAACAGAGGTGGTGACTGACAGAGGTGGAGGATGACGGTGGTGTCTGATGGTGGTGGATGTGGAGTAGGAGCAGTGACAGTGGTGGTCTAGTGCAAGCTGAAGCTCACCGGTGTGGTGATGATGAGACGGTGGTGTTGAGTCTCCCTCCTCTTCAAGCTCTCCTCTCTGTGATCTCAGTTTCGCTGCCCAACTCCCTCTGCTCTCAGCTCTATAACAATGGTGGATGGTGGAGGTGATGAAGGGTTACCGGCGATGATGGAGGTGATGGGATCACCGTCAACCAAAGAGGAAGAAAAGAAAAGTGATTTCAGTGATGAGATATGGCGCCTAGCTCCAAAACTCAGCTTTGTTCTTCAATCACAATGTATAGGTCGAGGCTCCTCTTTTTGCTGAAGACAATTAGGAATAGTAACCTAATGGCCTGAGTTTTGACCAAGGACCATTATGCAAAGTTTAAAATATTGTGAGGAGGGACTCAAATGAACATATTTGAAATGTTTTGATACGCAATCACAATTTCACGAAATTTTGGGTTATTTTCTATAATTTTCCTGGCCCCTTTTCTTCATTAAATTGTAATTTCCAGAAATTATGGGGCCCTTTTCTGTAATATTTCCCAGTCTTAAAAAATATTAATTATGACCCAAATGCATTTTTTTTCAAAATCTCCAATTTTCTTCCAAAACACCTACAATACAAAATTAAGTACAAGTAGCACTGAAAGTTCAAGAAAACATTGCACAAAATAATTAACAAATTATGACCATTTTGCCCCTAACTACAATTAATTCAATACAATTGTCCCTAACTAAAATTAATGCTTAATCTTGCAATAATGCTCCAGAAAATGCATTAAAAATCCCAAATTAATCATGAAAATTGTTAGTGCAAGCGTTTCACCCAAGAGGGGGGTGAATTAGGTGAAACCAAAAAATTTTGTTGTGTATAAGAAAATTGACAGAATATTTAAACCAGTTGAGAGTAAAGAAAAATATCACCGAAGTGTACACCGGGAGTTATACTGGTTCGGCCACAACCACTTTGACCTACATTCAGTCCTCAGAGCGTCTCTGAGAGTTTCACTATACTCTCCAAGATTCAGTGGGTTCTTGGCACTTTAGTACACAGCAAGTTCCTTCACTTGGACACTCGCTCCCACTTACACGTTGTAATCAAATCCCCAACTCAAGGTTCCACAATCTTAAGTTATCTCAATAACAAATATTGAGTTTGTAATGAAAAACTCTCTCACAGAGTAAATATATAATCACTGAAGTACAATGAATGAGTATAAGAAAACAAAGCACTAAGAGTTTGTTGATCAGTGTATTCTCAATTCTTGTATCTTGTTTTCTTCTCTTTAAATGCTTCATATATATAGATGATTTGTAATATCCATTTGAAGCAATTCAATGTCCGTTAGAGTCATGCAGCAACGGTTGACTATTCTTCAAATTTTGAAAACTATCCGTTTGCGGTAGGTAGCGGTAGACGAGATCTCGGAATTTTATTTAACTTTTCACTTCTGGAAAAATATTTCACTGTTTCTCTACAAATGTTCTAAGAATACTAATGTAATGGAGAGTTAATCCTATAGAAATCAATTTAATAAAAATTCCATGAAAAGTATAATTTCTGGACTGCCTTACTCAAGTGACTACTCGAGTGATCATGTCTGTTACTCGGGTAGTTCCTCAAGTAACCCTATCAAAAATATGGCAATGGTTAACTCAACATGTTTCATAAGATAATACTCGGGTAGGACATGGAGTGAGATAGATTACAAACCTTGAAAATACCTGATTACTCAAGTGGTTACTCAAGTAGCCATGTCTTTCCTTTACAGGTTACTCGGGTGCTGACTCTGGTAATCTGATTACTCGAGTGGCCTTCAATTTTCTTCACATCTTACTCGAGTGGTCCCTCGAGTAGATTTCAAATAACCCAGCATATTACTCGATTACTCGCTTGAGTAATTGCATCAAATTCTTGGCTGAGAGTTTGCTTTCTGATTAATCAAGTGGCTACTCGAGTAATGCCTCAAATAACTCCACAGATTACTATAGTGGTCCCTCAAGTAAATCCTTTTTCTCACCTGGTTACTCGAGTGGCTACTCGACTAAAGTGTTGCATTTCTTGGCCGAGAGCTACTGGAATATTTTTGACCTGGTTACTCGAGTGGCTACTCGAGTGATGCCTTTGAAAATCATGTTACTCGAGTGGCTACTTGAGTAATGGTCTATATAACTTTACAGATTACTCGAGTACTCCCTCGAGTAACGTTGTCTAAATTTTGGTAGTGCTTCACTGGTTGAAATTCTCCTTGATTACTCGAGTGGCTACTCGAGTATTGGCTTCCCTTACTCGGGTGGCTACTCGAGTAAGCCTTCACAAAATTTGTTTATTACTCCAGTGCTTACTTTAAGTAATGTGTATCCACTTTGTTCAAATTCATTTGTTTGTTATCAAATCTTTCTATATCATTGATCCAACCTTTGTTATCATCAAAACATATGTGATCTAACAAAAATCATATAAAAATATGGTTCAATCAAGCTGAGAACCTTGAATGCTACTCATGGGCCAATGTTCATAGAGCATGTGATCCACACTACTCCTTCTCAGCTGTCTGAGGCTGCTCATAAAGAGGGAGTGGTTGCTACTGTGGAATCTCAAAGAATTGATAACATGCTAAAAGTCATAAAGCCATCAGAGCTTCACTATGATGAAGGTAAAAAGGAAAAACACAAATATGCCAAAGAAGATTCAGTTGTGAATTATCTCAAGCTTCCATATATGCTTGAAGAAAAGACTTTAGACTTCAACATTCTTGAGGTGAAGAAGATAAATTATGAGCATGGTGATCATGTCATGGCCTACTTCACCAACTATGTAACACCAAATGAAGAGATCAAGGAAAGTAGGCTTGGTCCTTTTGAAGTGATTGCATTATGCCATAGTGGAAAAGTAAAAGTGAAGGATGGATATGGGAAATATTTTCACATCAAGTCCAACCGCCTTCACATGTACCACAGTAGCTACAAGCCTCCATGATAAGGTTGTTTCCTTCCTTTACCTTGTTCTACTATTTTAGACTGTTAATTACATGATTACATGATGTTGAACAAGTGGGGGGGAGGGATACTCTAGTAGAAAAAGGTAGCTTGTGTCTTGTGTGTTGTTTTTGTCTTATATTTATGTGTTAATCTTCTCTTTCTCACATTGATTCCTTGCTGCATTATTAATTACCATTGCTGTATTATTAGTCTATGTTTGCATTGAGGACAATGCAAGGACTAAGTATGGGGGAGGGATGAATAATGTTTTGTTTTGTGTTTGTAAGAACTCCACTATGCTGTCATAATCTTTCTAGTGGCTGTTTTGTCTAAGTTTGAGCCAAATTTTCAAAATTTTGAGATGTTTAGGTATGATCAAGTATCTCAATTGCATATGGTTAGATATTGATATTGAAACTTGCCCAAATAAAGTGTGTTTCCATATGTTTTAAGTCCAAAGAATGATGCATTGTTTGGTTTTGATGAATTTGATAGGAAACTAAAGCCTGGTTGAAAGGTATTTTGGGCCTAATTATTCATTTCAGCATGTGATTCATCCATTTTTGCCCTTACTACTCTCTAGAACTTGTCTTGTTTTATACTTGAGGCTACATTTTACTTTGGCAAGAGTAGAAATGACATATGAAGGATCGGTAAGCACAGCGGAAGAATTTGAAAAATTTTTCACCTATCCTAATCGAGGATCTATCAACGGCGTTTAAACCAAGTTGGAAGGATTCATACCTTTTTGATGATTCAGAGTTTTCACGATCTCTAGGAGCCAACACGTCAGGTCCGCTCCCTCTACCGGTATCCACACGAATGCTCTCCAACCGAGACTGCGTGCTAGCGCCTCTAATGTCTCCAAGGGTTTAACTTGTGGCTCTCAATTCTGATGTACCCTGAGTCTATCAGCTCTATCAAGTTTATAACCCATGAGGGTTATTTTCAAATTTCAAAATTAATCATCATTAATTTCGAAATTAATTAACAATTAATTATCTTGATGAGCTAATTAAATAAATTCAGTTTAAATTAAATCTGTCCAACAGTTTTAATTTAACCTATTTATTTAATCTAAATAAAGAGCCACTAGATTTAATTTATCTTCATAAATTAAATCTGAGATACTATATCTCTATCATGTTAGTTATTAAATTTAATATATTTTAATAAATTAAATTTAAAAACCAACACAATATAATAATATCATATAATATATATATACATATATATATATATAATATATTTCAAAAATATATATATCTATATAATATTATTAATGAATTTTATATTTTATATATATATATATAAATATAAAATTCATCCACCCTAAATCAAACATTATCTCGTGTTGGGCCATTCTTGTGTGCGACCCTGTAGGCCCATATGAAGTTGGCAGTGGGCCAATAACTACACTAACCCAAAAGTCGCAAGCGGCCTCTAGCAAGACATTACGACTACCCAATTCGTATGAGGATCGTTATCACGATGCAACCTGTCATACAACCATGTCACGTCCCTTTTGTCACACGATATATCGATCAAGGATAAGGCATGGAAAATGTCATCCTCTTGTTCCTGACCATTACTTTCTCGATTCCTGAGAAGCCTGATAACAGAGATAGAAACTCCTTTCATCATAGTATGGCCATACATTTCTCAGACTCACTCATCGAGGGGCCCAGTAATATCTCTCTACTAATGTGAGGGACAAATTCCATCTTGATCATTCATATTCCTCTACATGAAAAACCACCAAGCCCGATCGTAGCCTTTATCATCACCCGGTCAAAAGTGACTTTTGACTAGTTCAAAGCTTAGCAACTCTCATGTAGGAATCCATGATGACATCAGGTCTAAGGGCATTGTGACGTGGTTATACATGAGAAAAGCTTATGACTTGATCCATGTAGCTTTCTCATAGTGGGTCGGTCCAGCACCTTATACTCTTACAAGTGCCTAAGACTTTGATTCGTATCTCCATATCTTATCAAAGTCATACTGGTCTTGTTTCATCTCTGCTCCCGCATAGATGACCGACCAGGGACATTTTAGGACAATCTTTATGAATTATCCAAGGACACAATTATCACAGTTAACATGCAAATAATATGATAACAGAATGGAGAAATTTAATTAAAATAATAATGTTTAAAGTACAATGATTGGCCCTTAGGGCACAATTTCCAACATCCTCTCACTTGCCCTAGGTGCAATCATTAATTTGCCTAATTCCCATTGCCCTAACATGATGCTCATGCTTTGCCTGTGCAAGTTGCTTAGTAAGAGGATCAGCAACATTATCTTCTCCTGCTACTTTGCATATCTTTATATCACCTCTATAATTGATTTCTCTAATAAGATGAAATCGCCTAAGTATGTGTTTGGTCCTTTGATGTGACCTAGGCTCCTTGGCCTCTGCAATAGCACCGCTATTGTCACAGAACAAATCTATTGGATTTGAGATGGTAGGCACCACCCCTAGTTCAGTAATGAACTTTCTGATCCAAATGGCTTCTTTACCTTCATCTGATGCTGCTATATACTCAGCTTCTGTTGTAGAATCTGCTATAGTGCTTTGCTTGGAGCTCTTCCAGCTTACTGCTCCACCATTCAGGAGGACTACATATCCAGATTGCGATTTAAGGTCGTCTTGGTCAGTTTGGAAACTTGCATCTGTGTAACCGGTTACACAGAGCTCATCATCCAATCCACCATAGACCAAAAATAAGTCCTTAGTCCTTCTTAAGTACTTTAGGATATTCTTAACGGTAGTCCAATGACCCTCACCAGGATCTTGTTGGTATCTGCTGGTCATACTTAAGGCAAACAAGACATCCGGTCGAGTACATAACATGGCATACATGATGGATCCTTACTCATGCGATCTCGCTGATCAGGTGTACTAGGACACAGATCCTTGCTAAGATGGATGCCATGAGACATAGGCATGTAACCCCTTTTTGAATCATGCATATTGAACCTATGCAGTATCTTATCTATGTATGTGCTCTGACTTAGGCCTATTAGTCTTTTGGATCTATCCCTATAGATCCTAATCCCTAGGATATAGGTGGCTTCACCTAAGTCTTTCATTGAAAAGGACTTTCCTAACCAAGACTTGACACTCTGCAAGGTAGAAATATCATTCCCAATGAGTAGGATGTCATCTACATAAAGCACTAGAAATACAACTATGCTCCCACTAACCTTCTTGTAAACACAAGGTTCATCGATGTTTTGAATGAATCCAAACTCTTTGACTACTTCATCAAAATGATGATTCCAGCTCCGAGATGCTTGCTTCAATCCATAAATGGATCTTTGAAGCTTGCAAATTTTACCAGAGTCCTCTGGACGCACAAAACCTTTAGGTTGTGTCATGTACACATCCTCAAGCAGCTTTCCATTAAGGAAGGCTGTTTTGACATCCATCTGCCATATTTCATAGTCATAATATGCTGCAATGGCAAGAAGGATTCTGATTGATTTGGCCATTGCAACTGGGGAAAAGGTTTCATCATAGTCTACACCATGAGTTTGAGTGAATCCTTTTGCAACCAGTCGTGCCTTGAAGACATTTATATTGCCATCCATGTCAGTTTTCTCCTTGAAAACCCATTTGCACCCAATGGTTTTTACACCTTCAGGTGGATCGACTAAGGTCCATACCTGATTGTCGTACATGGATTGCATTTCAGACTTCATTGCATTTAGCCATTTCTCAGAGTTTGGTCCCACTGTGGCTTCTTGATAGGTGGTGGGCTCATTTTGCTCAATGAGCAACACATCACGGCCTTCAGTAATCAGAAATCCATATCTCTGAGGCTGATGCCGTGTCCTATAAGATCTTCGTGGACCTTGTCTTACTTGAGGAGGCTCAGCAACTTGTTGTGAGTCTTCTCTAATTTCCATCTGTGGTTCTGTACCATCTTGTGGATCTCGAATTTCTTTGAGATGTAAGTTGCTCCCACTAGTTGTTTTAGAGACAAACTCTCTTTCTAGAAACTTGCCATTTCGAATAACAAACACTTTGTTATCGGTGGGATTGTAGACATAGTATCCTTTCGTTTCTTTAGGATACCCTACGAAAAGGCACTTTATGGATCTGGGCACTAATTTATCAGAGGCTTGTTGCTTAACATATACCTCACATCCCCAGATCTTAAGAAAAGATAAACTTGGTTTCTTTCCAGTCCATATCTCATATGGTGTCTTTTCAATTGCCTTAGATGGAACACGATTTAGTGTGAACACAGCTGTCTCTAGGGCATGTCCCCAAAAGGACGGTGGAAGATCTGTTTGACTCATCATAGATCGAACCATATCTAATAGTGTTCGATTCCTCCGTTCAGAAACGCCATTCCATTGTGGTGTTCCTGGAGGAGTCAATTGTGAGATTATCCCACAACTCCTAAGATGGTCAGTGAATTCTTGGCTCAAATATTCACCACCTCGATCAGATCTAAGTGCTTTAATTGTTTTACCAAGTTGGTTTTGTACTTCATTTTGGAATATTTTGAACATTTCAAAAGATTCATATTTATGTTTCATTAGATAGATATAGCCATATTTACTAAAGTCATCTATAAATGTAATGAAGTAGACATAACCTCCTCTGGCAGCTATATTTAATGGTCCACATACATCTGTATGTATGAGGCCCAATAATTCAGTAGCCCTCTCACTGTGCTCAGTGAAAGGTGCCTTAGTCATCTTTCCTAATAAGCAAGATTTGCATGTATCATATGATTCAAAATCAAATGAGTTTAGAAATCCATCTTGATGGAGTTTAGAAATGCGTTTCTCATTTATGTGGCCTAGACGACAATGCCATAGGTAGGTCGGATTCAAATCGTTTGATTTTATCCTCTTAGTAGTTACATTATAGATATTCCCATTATTAGGATGTTCCAAATTTAATATATAATGACCAACATACAAATCACCATCAGCATAGAAAATGTCATTACGATAAATAGAACATTTACCATTCCTAGTAATGGAAGTATAACCTTCCTTATCCAAATAAGAAAGAGAAACAATGTTACTACTCAAAGCAGGAACATAATAGCAATTGTTCAAAACTAACAAAAGCCCACTGGGCAGAACTAATTCATAAGTGCCTACAGCTAAAGCAGCAACTCTTGCTCTGTTTCCAACTCGTAGGTCCACCTCGCCCTTCTTCAGCTTTCTACTGTCCTTTAGACCCTGCACATTTGTACAAATGTGAGAACCACATGCAGTATCTAATACCCATGTAGAGGAAGCAGAAAAATGAATGTCTATAACATAAATACCTGAAGTGATAGCCCCGCTATCCTTCTTGTCCTTTTTCAGATCTTCCAGGTAGAGTTTGCAATTCCTCTTCCAATGACTGGGTTCATTGCAAAGTAGCAGACTCCTTTCTTTGGAGGCTTTGCCTTCCTGGGTGCAGGCTTAGTTTCGGGCTTGTTTGACTTTTTGGTCTTACCACCTGAGCCATTACCCTTCCATTTGCCCTTCCCTTTCTTTTTCATACCCTTTCCTTTCTGAACCATTAAAACTGTACTAGGCTTTTTCTTAATGCTTTGCTCAGCAGTTTTGAGCATCCCATACAACTCAGAAATTGATTTCTCCATGTTGTTCATGTTGTAGTTCATAACAAACTGGTCATAACTCTCCAGGAGTGAGTTGAGGATCAAGTCCGTAGCTAACTCCTGGCTCATGGGAAATCCAAGCCTCTCAAGGTGATCAATATAGCCTTTCATCTTTAACACATGAGTACTAACTGATGCACCTTCAGCCATTTTGCAGGAATGTAAGGCCTTTGTGGTCTCATACCTTTCTTGCCTTGCCTATTGCTGGAACATTTCCTTGAGATGTACTATCATCTCATGAGCCTCCATGAGTTCCAGATCTTTTTGGAGCTTTGGAACCATAGTGGCAAGCATCAGGCAACCTACATCCACAGAGTCATCCTTTTGCTTTGTGTAAGCATCTCTCTGAGCTCCTGGAGCATTAGCTGCAGGCTCCTTAGGAATGGGTTGATCTAGGACATAAGCCTTTCTTTCCTGCTTGAGAACAATTCTCAAGTTCCTGAACCAGTCAAGAAAGTTTGTCCCATTGAGTTTGTCCTTCTCAAGGACCGATCGCAATGATAGTATAGCAGTATTACTAGTCGACATGATTCTACAATTAAAATATGCAAAGTTAGTTAGTAATCTCCCACTAAATTAACAACCCTCAATATAATAATTAGTGGGCTAAGATCCATATTTGGCTTAAACTTAAGTCCGCTTTGGCAAGACGCTTAAATTCAAGTTATTTAGGTAGGTAACCTATTTACCAATTACATCACATATAACTCTTAGATCTTTATGGGATTTAATCATCATATGATCCGGCATGTTTAACCCCATCTAATGCCTTGAGATTCAAAACCATTTTGTTAATCTCAATTAAGTCAAAACAATAATAAATATTATGAGCATCACAATTACTCAAGTTTGTCTCATCAAGATAACTCAAGTGCATCCACTTTAGTGGTTTCCACAATTGAGCGATCTAGGTTTTGACAAGTATTCATTAATTGACGGCATTATAACTTAAGATTTAATTTAGAGGGCTTAATTAATTAGTTTTGTTTATATGGATGCAATCGTGGTCGTATCTCATACAGATAAATACATATAAACGTAAAAGTAATCATGAAATGATCTTATCAAAAGCATAATTTAAACGTGACACAACATGGCTTACCTAACCTAAAATCCTCCCAAGCCAATGAGAGGACTTCTCTAAAAAAAAGAGAAATACATTGAGAGAAACCTCATTTAAACATTCGAGGGGAGTGAGATGAGAAGAGAATGTACATCGAGAGGATTTAGAGAAAGGCACGGCACGCAGGCCGTATTTAAATATTACAACCTTTGTAAAATTCTAAAGCCATGTTGTTCACCATACCCAAACAAGGATAAATAATAAACCACAACAAGAATTCATACAATATGAAAAGCAATAAATGTCATGATCAGATTATATTGTGCTACGCAGAGGTGGTCACGACGGTCCCGCTAGCCGGTTAGCGGGCGGGGTCAAGGGGGCCGCCCTTGCGGGGTTGTAAGGGGCAGCACCCCTAAAGCTTTTGAAAAAGGCACATTCCTTTTAAAAGAAAAATTTGAAAATTTTAAATTTTTAAATTTCGGACCCAATTTTTCAAAACAAAAAAACAACAATGGCCCAGAACGCTTCTGATCCAATTTGTCTTCCCCATAGTTCGGATCCCTATTACTCGAATAGATATCCGAACCTAGACCCAATTTGATTGCCGCCTACTACGATCTCAGGTACCCTACCCAATTTCATGCTTGTTCAAAACGAAAATCACATACATGTTTCAAGATATACATGTTTGGAATCGATTTCACGCTTGTTTCAAAACGAGAATCACATACATATTCGAGTGTTTCTTATAAACATACGTACCCATCCCATATATATCACATGTATAAGAATCATAAACTCAATTTAAACGCACAATTGATCTGGGTCTGATGCCACTGAAGGATCAGTAAGCACAGCGGAAGAATTTGAAAAAAATTTCACCTATCCTAATCGAGGATCTATCAACGGCGTTTAAACCAAGTTGGAAGGATTCATACCTTTTTTATGATTCAGAGTTTTCATGATCTCTAGGAGCCAACACGTCAGGTCCGCTCCCTCTACCGGTATCCACACGAATGCTCTCCAACCGAGACTGCGTGCTAGCGCCTCTAATATCTCCAAGGGTTTAACTTGTGGCTCTCAATTCTGATGTACCCTGAGTCTATCAGCTCTATCAAGTTTATAACCCATGAGGGTTATTTTCAAATTTCAAAATTAATCATCATTAATTTCCAAATTAATTAACAAATAATTATCTTGATGATCTAATTAAATAAATTCAGTTTAAATTAAATCTGTCCAACAGTTTTAATTTAACCTATTTATTTAATCTAAATAAAGAGCCATTAGATTTAATTTATCTTCATAAATTAAATCTGAGATACTATATCTCTATCATGTTAGTTATTAAATTTAATATATCTTAATAAATTAAATTTAAAAACCAACACAATATAATAATATCATATAATATATATATACATATATATATATATAATATATTTCAAAAATAAATATATCTATATAATATTATTAATGAATTTTATATTATATATATATAAAAATATAAAATTCATCCACCCTAAATCAAACATTATCTCGTGTTGGGCCATTCGTGTGTGCGACCCTGTAGGCCCATATGAAGTTGGCAGTGGGCCAATAACTACACTAACCCAAAAGTCGCAAGCGGCCTCTAGCAAGACATTACGACTACCCAATTCGTATGAGGATCGTTATCACGATGCAACCTGTCATACAACCATGTCACGTCCCTTTTGTCACACGATATATCGATCAAGGATAAGGCATGGAAAATGTCATCCTCTTGTTCCTGACCATTACTTTCTCGATTCCTGAGAAGCCTGATAACAGAGATAGAAACTCCTTTCATCATAGTATGGCCATACATTTCTCAGACTCACTCATCGAGGGGCCCAGTAATATCTCTCTACTAATGTGAGGGACAAATTCCATCTTGATCATTCATATTCCTCTACATGAAAAACCACCAAGCCCGATCGTAGCCTTTATCATCACCCGGTCAAAAGTGACTTTTGACTAGTTCAAAGCTTAGCAACTCTCATGTAGGAATCCATGATGACCTCAGGTCTAAGGGCATTGTGACGTGGTTATACATGAGAAAAGCTTATGACTTGATCCATGTAGCTTTCTCATAGTGGGTCGGTCCAGCACCTTGTACTCTTACAAGTGCCTAAGACTTTGATTCGTATCTCCATATCTTATCAAAGTCATACTGGTCTTCTTTCATCTCTGCTCCTGCATAGATGACCGACCAGGGACATTTTAGGACAATCTTTATGAATTATCCAAGGATACAATTATCACAGTTAACATGCAAATAATATGATAACAGAATGGAGAAATTTCATTAAAATAATAATGTTTAAAGTACAATGATTGGCCCTTAGGGCATAATTTCCAACAACATAGGCATTCATATTCAATAGCTAGTTTACCAAATAGCCAACCTTGATCATGTTATCCATTGGTTAACCCTTTGAGCCTAACATCATTGTTGGTTTCTACACCTCTATTTCATTCTTGAGAGTATCTATGTACAATGCATACTATCATATAAAGGGCATTATGGTATCTTTGAGCATAAAACCATGTTGTCATGACTTTAGAGGTCGTTAGCGATGTTGAACCTTGTTTAAAATTTGATATTAGAATAGACATTGCCTAATGTTGTAGTGATTTATCTTGTTAAGTGGCTAGAAGTACAATATTATGATAGAAAGGAAAGAAACAAAAGTAGAAACAAAAAGAAAAAAAGGAGACAATAGAGAAAAAAATGATACAGAAAAAAATAGAAAGAAAGAAGAAACAAATTGAAAAAAAAAAAGAAATAAACAAAAAGAAGAAGAAAAAGTCGAATAAAGAATAAGAAGGGATGTATGAATATCATTGTGTTGCATTTACTTGTTCAATTATACCATTGTGTTCCATGATATTCCATTATGCATACACCTTATGGGTCTTTTCTTTCTTTCATTCACTAATTATCATTTAACCCACACATCTTCCCTTGTCATACCATTCTAATCATTCCATTACCTCTAATAATACAACCCTATAAAGTCCTTTAGATCTACTTTTGCTATTTGCTACAAGTAGTGGAGAGCTTAGAAACATTGCAAGCTTATGTTAGAGTGTGGCCAAGTGGATGTGAGAGAAAATACCTTACACGAGAGTTGAGAGTAAACATTATCCTTATAAGGTTTCCAAATTAAACTCATTTGAATTAAGCTTTGTATCTTTGTTAGCTCTTTTAGCATATTGCATGCTCATGGACTTGGGATAAGTGGATACTTCATTATTTAACAAATGTGATTTTTGAAGCTTGATTATACTTGTTCATCTCCATTCTCGTTGTGCTTTGAATTGGACTTGCTCAGGAGAGCAAGAGTTTAAGTGTGAGGGAATTGATGAATCCCTATTTTATCATATTTTTCAATACTTTATTTAGGGATTTTATCATGTTATTTTGGCCAAACATGTATTTATTATAACTAATTGGGATTAAAAGTGATTGCATGAATTAGTTGACAAAAGAGGTAAAAATGTCATTATTTTCATGATTATCCAAATACATGGTATTACAATAGTTTGAATTTCATTTCAGGGCATTTTGGTCAAGCAGACGAATTTTAGAAATTTCAGTTCAGTCCCTAAATTCCAGAAATGACATTTTAGTACACAAAGATATTGTCAATTTAGTACCTGAATTTTTGAAATGACATTTTAGTCTTGAAATTTGAAAATCAGCATTAGGCCACTGGAATCAGATTTTTAAGGGCATCTTTTCTCATCATTTAGCAAGCCAATACGCGCACACACCCTCCTCCATTTTTCCATTCGGCTTCAACCACGCTCTCACCCTCACTTCTTTCATCTCTATCCCTCAATCGGCTGCATCTCTTCCATCCATCACCACCCTCATTGTCTCCATTCATCTCTATCCCTATTCGATGGCCAGGCTTCTGAGCAACTTTAGTAAGGCGACTCACAACGTTATGGGTAGTTGATCGTTTGATTCCTTGGTGATTGATGATGCTAGCTGGAGTTCTTTGTGCTTTTAGGGAGTTTCTTCTACCTTAATTTTAGTTTCACTTTATATAATTATAGATTGTTAAACCTGGATGTATGGGAATTATGATATTTGATTGTATTGAGTAGTGTTTTCAGTTGTTACAAGTTGAGACTGAAATTTGCATTAGATTTTGTACTGTAATAATTTGGTAGAAATTAATTACTAGCCTACTATTAGCCTTGTTCTATCAATCATGTGTTTGAAACTCTTATTTGGCCGATTAGGTGTCTAGCAATTATCAATTTGAGTAGAGAATGACTCTTATAAGATTTAATACATGTTAGGTGCCAACTAAAATGAATCTAATGAACGAAACTCAAGCTAGGTTTCTAAGTGGGTTTACCTGATTAGAGGAGTTGTTTGGAGAAGATCTCTTCTCACAAGCCTAAGTACTTAACAAAGGAATTAAATTCAATTAAATTAGAACAAGGAAAACTAGTGGATTCACTCATCAAGGAAGCTCATACTCACATTTCACATCACTCCATTTCACTCATTAAACTTGGAAAAACCTATTAAAAGTAGCTTAGCTTTGTTTAAAATAGTTAATTAATTCCATTACACTATTTGGTTAATTTATTAATTAATACTTAGTTAGCTAGGGACTAAATAATCGGCTCCTCGAAGAGATCGACCTAGGTTAGCATCACTATAATGCATAGTTAGTCTAGTGTTATGTGATAGCCCCCATGATATGGCTTGTCAGTGATCACTCCAAGTAATTCACAATCACTCCAAGTGATTCTAAGGATCACTCCAAGTGATATGCAATCACTCCAAGTGATTCACTACCACTTTGTTTTGCTTAACCTCACTCTAAGTTAACACAAGAGGCACAGAGGATGGGAGCTAAAACTTTAAGGATATATGAGATACAACACTCTGCTAGAGCTGGTCGCCTTGGTCCTTCATTCTTTGGTCCATTTGTCTAAGGCTATTTGAGAAAGGAGCTTCAACAATCACACAAAGCTTGCTATAAACAATGTTGAGTTCATCACTTCTGTGAATAGCAAGGTTACACAACTCTGTAACTTGATCAACCAAAACTTCCAAATCTTATTCCGGGCTCATCTTGGTATACTTAAATGCTCACAGAGGGTACACTTTAAAATCCCTCAGTACTGATCAAATCATTAGACAGTGAGTAGCCAACGATGCATCAATAGACTTCAGAGTACTATGACTCGAGTGATTATGACATTACTCGAGTGAGGTATTGTATTCTTGCTGAATTAGAATTCCTTGAGTTGCAATACTCGAGTGAGTACTCGAGTGATGGTCGAGTAGTATCACTCGATTGACAACTCGAGTGATATTGGGGTACAGTATTAAAACCTTAGATAGCATCATATTTTTCAAAACTTTATTTCTCTCTAAATTTTTAGATTCTCATACTCATTTTCTTTACAAAATTTCCAATGGGTTTACAAATCTAGAAGAGTAATTAACTATATTCCTCATAATGTTTTTCTTTAAAGCCATGCATTTATTAAGGAAGAGCTTTACATTCACATGTGTTTTATATCTTAAAAGCTCATCTCATTTATTAAAAGAAAATCATTTTAAGATACTCATCTACATTCATTATGTCTTAATTAATTTTGATTATGAGTTACTCTTATATTGTCCCTTTCATGATCTTAATTTGAAAATACCTTATAGAAATGACACTATTGATATTTGACTACACTAACCGTTCTCCTTGCAAGATTTTTTTTTAGTTATGGCAAGAGAATTTGCTCTATGTAAGATCATTCCTCAATACACTACAAGAAGAAACTATCAAATTTAAGGAACGATGCTTTAATGTTCAATCAAGGGAAATATATTGGTTGTAACATTCAAAGCAACAAATACATTTGCCAATACAAATGAGCATTAAGCATGTTGAACAGAAGCTCAACTCAATAAAAGAATCTTAGCAACAACATGAATATACATCAGAGTTGCATAGTAAAAGTATGGTACAACATCATGGAAATAGTGTTGTAATGAAAAGGACTTTATGAATCTAGCATCAACTTGCCAAATCCAAATGAGCATTTCTAAACCCCCTCTCTTTATATTTTGAGAATACTTTTCATATCTTTCATTTTAATTTGCCTTGATTATGAAAGTTTTCTTCAAAACCTCTTCAAATTGTTTCAAATTTGTTTTCATGAAAATTATTTTTCATTTGCATCAAATTATAAATGAAATTATCTTCAAATCGGGGGAGAGAAAACTATTTTCTTGACACATTTATTTTGATTGAAAGAAAGGCATTTCTAAATTCAGTTTCATATTTTCTTCTCTAAGAGCCTTTCCTATTTATCCTTCAAACTTTTTGCTGATATCAAATAGGGGGAGAGAAAGGCAAGAAAAATATGTTGCATTCAAATTGTGTCATATTCACACATATTTTTCTTTAAGGATTTGCCATCATCAAAAAGGGGGAGAATGTTAGATATGATTAGTTTTGATGATGTCAAATATTAAGAGCAAAAAGTTTACATCATATATTTATCTCCTCCATTGACTGACTGTTATATTTAATGTGAAATATCTTGTAGATTAGTCAAGCAAAGAAAGAAGATTGACGATATTCAAAAAAACATTCAGTTGGGTTATGAAGAATGATTATCAAGAGGAAAAACAAGAAGAAAGAGATTGAAGAAAGAAGAACTTGCAAGATTTAATGAGAATATCAAGATTTAAGCTCTTAGAAGTGATACTCGAAGTTTCTATGATCATATGGAGGTTGGATGGGTCAATTCGAAGCTAAGATAACTTATATGGAAGTTATGGAACTTTCCCAAGTTGCTCCCTTGAGTTTTGGCTCTCTGCTAAGTTTTGGAAGGGATCACTCAAGTGATGGAATGATCACTTGAGTGACTACTTGAGAGATGAGCATTCTAGTGTGCTCTGTTTTCGGGCAGCATAATAGAGGTTCTATAATGCCCCCACTTGTGATTAAAGGCTAATTATGATCTTAAGGATGTAATTGTTGCTAAACTCATTGTGAATGTGTGGTAAGCAATGTTTAAGCTTATATTCATGTTAATGGTGATTTGGTAAAGGTTATGATAATCAGGGGCGAAATTGGAAATTCATTTACCAATTGGTCAGTTACAGAAGAGGAAACTCATTGGTAAATTGTAGATCAATGGTTGGGATTACATATCAAGAGATTATGAGAGAGTGATCCAATGCTTGCATGAACATGGAAGGAGTTGGGAGGAGGAACAAGATCTTGACACTTGGCTTCATGTGAACCATAGATTAAGGTCAAAGTGTCAAAATTTGCTTTTCTCTTCCCTCTCTCATTTAGGACGCCTAATAACCAATTGAAGGGCCAAATTAGATCATCATCTTCACCAACTCATCTCATCTCTCCTCTCCTCCATTTTCGTTCAGCTATAAAAGGAAAGAGAAAGAGAAAAACCTAAGGTTAGTGCTCCAAATGACCATGAATGCTCAAATACTCTTTCTTAACATTGTTCTAGGTGTTGAGAGCATTATTCCTATGGTTTTAGATTTTTGATTGGTGGTGATTGAAAGCTTGAGAAAATTTGGAAGTGGTGGAAATCAAGAATTAGTCTTGGGAAGAAGTTAAGGTAAGCCTTTGGAACCTTTTGACATATTTATTGTGGTCATTGGTTTAGCCTTGAGGATTTTGGATTTTTGCCCTGATTTTGGCTTAATTTTAAAATGTGTGTATTGGTTAGTGTTTAGTGTGAAATTGGTGTCATAGTGTGTCCTTGAGCATTTGAAATTGATTTGGAATGTTGGTTTGGATTGGTTTGCAATATGGTGGTTTGATTGAGTTCTTGGTAAGACATGTGGTGGTCATTGTGTAACATGTCAATGGAGGTTGAATTGGGTTGTTTTGATGATTTCAATGGATTCCTTGTGCAAATTTATGTGGGAATGGTATTTGATATGAATTTGGGAACCATTGGAAGCATTGGTGCAAAATTGAAATGTTGTCCATTGAAAGTTTATTCTGGGCAGTCAGGTTGTCTGGATGTTTTGAATAGGAAAATGGTGTCTAAAAATTCTGAAACTTTCCAGATTTAAAGTTCACATTCCAAGCTTCAAAATGAACATAAATTTTGTGTCATTTCGTTTTTTGAGCTAAGAACAATGACTGTCCAACGTTTGGGATTAAAACTGGAATCTGTTTTGGAGTGGTGGTGAATTTCGTGTAATTCTGTACTTATGTGGTGATTTCCAGTAATGGCCAATATTTTTCCTAGGAAGAGGACTTAAATATATTTCATTTGGCTTTAGAATCACTTCATTTTTATTTTTCTAGAATTAGTTATGATTTTTCAAAGTTCCCTTGGCTGCAGCCAGAAATTCTTGGTTGCAGCGCAAAACTTTCTGTGCACGTTTTGGCCGCAGCTAGAGAATTCCTGGCTGCAGCCAAAACCCTATTTTCAGCATTTTGTGACTTTGCAAAGTAATTTCCAACCTAGTACTTTCCAATCCTTTTAGGTTCTCTTTGAGCTTGTTATAACCATTTAAGGGACTCATATGGAACCTATTTTAAGTGTTTGAAAGTAAGAATTGGGGGTAGGAAATTAATCCACCATTCTTGATTTTGTTTATAGGCTTTGACATTTGTCGTACCCGTGAGCCTACTGTGCCAAAGAACGTCAGGAAAGAACAAGGTAGTGACTTTTCCTTTGTACCATATGTGATGCATTGTATGTGTGTTATATCATTGCTTTGTGATAAATTCGTATGCTATGACATTGTGAATATGTGTAAACACCGTCATGCCAATAGTCCCTGAGTAACTAACAACAGTTCGGGTTAGGACGGTGTGCCTTCCCGGCGGAGAAAGGGGATGAGGATGAGGTGTGATATATAGGATTATGTGAGCCGAAAGGCTATGTGTATGCACTGCCACGCCAATAGCCCCTGAGTAGCTAACAACGGTTCGGGTTAGGACGGTGTGCCTTCCCGGTGGAGAAAGGGGATGAGGGTGGAGAGTGATTTGTGCTGCTGCTACTATATGATGATTTGCTTACATGCTGTGTGCTTATGTGTGGTATAAATGTTTTGTTACTACTGGGATTCCCTTGAATCTCATTCTTTCCTTTAACTAACCTTTCAGACAGGGCAAGTGGCTCTAAAGAGAAGCGTACGACCCGGAGCAGTTAGAACCCTGTAGGAACATTTATTTTTGGATGTGTTGGTTAAACCTGTTGGATAGGGAATTGTAAATTATGTTTGGGTTGTAATTGGTAGTTGAATATAGTTGTGTAATCCCCTATATGGGAATTGTAAACCTTTTTGGTGAATGAATGGAACCCGAGGGTTGCCAGGATTACTATTAGATATTCTGATATGAATGAATGTAAATTAACTGCACAGGTGATTATATTCGATAATTGAACTTGAGACCGGAATAGGAAAGAAATTTTGAAAATTTTGTAAAGTCCTTACTATTAAAGGGAGTTTTAAATGAGTTTTGAACTATTCGACGGTCTCTAAACCAATTTAATTAAGTGATATTGAATTATAATTACGCTAATTAAGGCAGGGGGTTACAGGTTCAACATTTTGGCCATATCTCTCTAGCCACAAGTTGGATTGAACTAAAACCAGTGGCATACGAAACTGCACTCACAACACAAAAAATACACATCAAGATCACATTTAAAGGAGATAAGATGAAAGATATATGATCTTTTGACGTTGACACTAAAATCACCATCATATTACAAACATGGTTTGGTATTTTTGACATAACTCTCAAACTACATATTAGATTGAGACCAAACTAGTGCTGTATGAAACTATACTTAAAGAGCTTTCTATGGATAGATAATTTGTCATATTTGAGGTTATATGCTAAGAGATATGCCTTCTGGAAGTTAATACTCATGATTTCAAACATTGTCTAGTGCAATAGACACTCTAAGGATCATAACTTTCTATATATAATAAGTTTTGAGCTGATTCTTATTGCATTGGAATATAGACGGCAAGAACTTTCCAATGATATGTCATTTACCATGTTTACAACATAATGGATAGATCTCTCAAGTGATTACTCGAGTGATAAACCAGGATCACTTGAGTGATCACTCAAGTGATGAAGTTGGAAAATGACTTTGATGCTCTCTGCCACATTTTGAAGGGGATAACTAGAGTGATAACACAGGATCACTCGAGTGACCACTCGAGTGATGTGACAAACAACATTTCGTAACTTCAAAAAATTATAGGAATGATTGTGTAACTCACTCTTCTTGCTTCCAATCACTTTAAAACTTTATTGTTTTAGTATTTAATGTATTTATCCAGGAATACAATGAAGAGATGATGTGAAGAGGCAAAAGTTGACTTTATGGATACAGATCGTCCAACATTCATAACAACTAGTTTTCAAATTCAATCAAACGGACAAAAGAGGCAGCTGCACTCCAACGGATAAGTTGAAACACTCACAGCCGTCATATCCTACAAACTCAACTATAAATACATAAGCATTCAAGCGGAGCAAAATAACATAGAGTCGATGCCTCCAATGTCAATATGCCAAATCTCTGAATCTCAACCAAACAATACTCTGTATTGACACTCCCATATTTTTACTTCGGTGTCAATCATTATCTACTTCATATAGAGAGAAGTATGCCTTCTTGTAATCATTCTATTTGTGTGAGAGTGACTCAAGATTTGGGAATCTTGAGTGGGAAATAGATTATATCCTTATAGTGTATAAGGGGGAGTCCTTGTCTCAGTACGAGAATTGTAAGGCTTCACAAGTACCCGGATTAAACTTATGAGATTTTAGTAGTTCTCAAGTAACCCATTAAACTTGAGGAAGATAGTGGATTAAAAATCTTAGGAGGAGCCTAGGGACTAGACGTAGGTATTATGGATTGAACTGAACCAGGATAAATCACAGTATGCATATTCTCTTCCCTAAGCTCTTATATTTCCAGCATATATCATTTAAATATATTAACTGTTGATTTATTATTCATTACTTTCATACTTATTGCTCTCATTAAAATGAGAAAAGATTTTCAAAGTTCTTAAGTTATTATTAAACACCCAACTCACCCCCTTCTTGGGTGTCATCCAGTTCTAACATTCCTTCACCCTACAAATGATATAACAGATAGGATATAACGTCTGTTATGTATTGAGGTTTAGTAAGGCCATAATATGCTCATTATTGTGATAATAATTAATGGGCAAATTAAAGAGCCATACCATAGGGCTATCAAATAAAACTAAGTTAAATGCATTATAAGTCAACTAACCTAGGCCGATCTCTACATAGAGCCTATATTTAGTTCCTAAGTAATCTAATGTAAATAGCAAATTAACCAAAGAGTATGGGATGTGAGTTTAATCTATATAGTTAAACTAAAGAGTTACTTGTTTATGAATTTTTCAATGTATAAAGAGAGTGAATGGGTTTAAATGCAAGGGATGAATATCCTAGGTGATTGAGTCCACTAACCATCCTTGTCCAATTTTAATTTTGAGTAGTTCTATTAACTAAGCACAAGAACAAGTAAGAACCCTTACTAATCAATATTTCTAGCTTCTCGTTTAATCTAAACATAGACTCAATTGATCAATTAGGAATACCTTGAAGTACTTAGCTTATGATAGATTCATAAAAGATCCTCTCAACAACCAATTAATTCTTGAAACCTAGCAAACAATTGATTTCAAGAGAATAGAGGAAAGAAATTGAATAACGAAAGAGTGCTATAGTTCAATTACAATCAATGAGTACAAATCTAACACAAGTATCATCATCCAGATTATATCAACCGATTAAATCCTCAGCCATATACACAAATCATAAACTCAGCAACCTAGAATCATAATCTACATATACTTAGAGTAGAAGATAAAATTAAGATACAAAGAACTCCCCTAGTTGCTCAAGGGCTCAGGTTAGCTTCATCATCACCGTCAAACAAAAATATTTAGCCACTCATAGCAGAAATTCCCACCGAAATGCAGCTAGAACTTCCTTGGGTCATGGAGATCATTCTGGATGGAAAAATGGATAAAAAATCGGCGAAAATGAGGAGGAACATAAGAATCGGTTATGCAGGAAAGATTGAACAAGTGCGAGAGGAAGCAAAATGAGATCCAGAAGCAAGAGCTAGTGCTCTTGGTGCCAAGTCGTCAAAAAATGGAATGCCAACCAGCCCCCTCTCCTCCTTATACGATCTGATTTGGTGAATATAAGACACAAGGCCTTGTTTGGAAATGGGCAAAATTTTGAGGGATCTTAAGGGTAAGAAACTCAAGCCACCAAACAATGCCTAATTCCTTTCTTAAGCATCTTAAAATCAGAAAACTCGAAGACAAAATCTGCACATGTGCTCTCCTTTAATTCCATCTTTATCCTCCATTAAGCTCCAACGTACCATGTCATCACCTATGTTTATGAGATGCATAAAGGTAATATCATATATTCACAATTAATTAATAATGGTAATAAAAAAATATTATTTAAAATAAATCAGTTTAGCCAATTTAATTCCCAAATTACCTTTGCACTCAAATCTAACATTAATACCTAATTATACCCAAAAATAGTTAATCAAATCCCACAAAAGCCTAAGGTTAATCACTAAAAGATATATGAATATTTAGCTCTATCAAATTCCCCCACACTTAACTTTTGCACGCTTGAGCAAAATCGTTTCAGTCCATGAACCAAGAATAGAGATGAACAAGTATAATCAACCTTCAAGAATCACATTTGATAAACAATGAAGTATTAGTCTATCCAAATTCCTCGAGCATGCCACATGTTAGAAGACTAGCTAGGATGCAAAGCTTAATCCTCATGAGTTTAATTGGAAACCCTCACTAGGATAAGTATTTGCACTCTACTCTTAAGCAATAAATAGGACAAGTTCTAGAGAGCAATAGCCTAAGTGGAAAATCACACAATAAAATGAAATATTAGGCCCAAAATACCTTCCAACTAGGCTATTTATTTCCTACCAAACTCACCGGAAGTAAATAATGTATCATTTTTAAGACTTAGAACATATGGAAACTCACTTTATTTAGATAAGTTTCAACATCAATATCTAATCACATGTAATTGAGATACTTGTTCATGCTTAAACATCTCAAAATTTTTGAAAAAATAGGTTCAAAATAGACGAAACAACAGCTAGCACAATACATGACAGCATATTAAAGTCCCTAAAAACAAAACAAAAGAAACACACAATCCATCTCTCCCCCTCACTTAATCATTGCATTGTCCTCAATGCACATATAGACCAATGATATGACAATAGTGCTTAATAATGCAACAAAGAATCAATGTGAAAAAGATTAGATTAACACACAAAGAAAAGATAAAAGCAACACATAAGATACAAGCTACCTTTTTCTACTAAAGTATCCCTCCCCCACACTTGTTCAACCTCATGAAATCATGCAATTAACAGTTTAAAATAGTAAAACAAGATAAAGGAAGGAAATAGCCTTATCATGGAGGCTTGTAGCTAGTGTGGTACAAATGGAGACAATTGGCTCGAGTATGGCAGTGTCCTTCATAGCCATCCTTCACTTTATAAGTCCTCTTAACACACTTGACAACCACTTCTAAAGGACCAATCCATGTCTCCTTGAATTTTTCATGTGGAGTAGAGTAATGAGGCATATAAGCCATGACATAGTCACCAACTTCAAAAGTAGACTTCTGTGATTGAAGCTCCACATAAGTGAGTTTACTTGGATCAATAGACAAGGCATAGAGTGGAAGTAGTGAAGTGCTTTCAAATCCATCCTTAGGCCACAAAGGCTTCTCTTTACTAGGTGGTGGATTAGTATGGATTTGGCATACCACCTTGATCAGTTTGGAAACTTGCCTCAAGGCTTGAACAATTTTCAAAGGTTGCTTTAAATAAGTTTTGGCAGCTCCACTATACCCTATACTATCATCACAAATAACACCATTCTCAAAAGAATTTCGGGTAGTGGAAGCTCAACAAGCAAAACATCATTTGGTAAAACAACATATGGTATGTAGCAAGTGTAGTCTAGTGAACTAGCACTAAAACACTTCACATCACTACCATGGGAGGGGGAAATAGAAGAATAGGGGATAGAAGGGGTAGAATTAATCACATGAGCATCAACATGATTCATATGTCTACTAGAAACTAACCCATACTCAATATGATTTTTGTCATGCAATGCATCAATAAAATGCACATCAAGTAAAGAATAGTCTTCATGTGGGTATTTCATTGTTTCATACATATTAAAATGCATAAAATTATCACCAACAGACATAGTTATAAAACCTTCCTTCATTTTAATCTTAGTATTAGCAGTTCTCATGAAAGGCCTACCCAAAATCAATGCACATTCACTCATATTCTCCTTAGACATGTCTAAAACATAGAAATTAGAGGGAATGAGCAAGTCATTAACTTTAACTAACACATCCTCAAGCACCCCAAGTAGATATCTAATTGTTTGATCCGTTAATTGTAAAATAACACTAGTAGGCTTGAGTATAGTGACTTCTATGGACTTATAAACAGATTTGGGCATCATATTTATTGCAGCACCTAGGTCAAGTAATCCCTTAGGAATTATAAAATTCCCAATTGTGCAAGGTATGGTGAAACTCCCTAGATCTTGACACTTAACCGGTAATTGGGGCTTAAACGATGAACTCACATTAGAAGGAAGTTGGACCATCTCATTAGGCTTGAATCTTCTCTTGTATTTGCATAGGTCCCTTAACATCTTAGCATACTTAAGTTTTTTAACAAGTTCAAGTCAAAGTATAGTGACTTCAATCTTGCTAAACAATTCATACAAATCATTATCATGCTTTCACTAGCCATTTTCATACCTTGAAGATAAAGGAAGGTCCTTTAAATTTACCTCTTTACCTTTGTAGACAATGGTTCCATAATACTCATGTTGGCTTCCTTGTTCAGCTCCTATATTCTTTTGGCTTGTAGGACTTGTAGAGGAAGTCTTCTTCAAAATGCTTTTCTCCTTTTGGCTCTCGGATAAAGGAATGACTTGAAATATGGAAGCCTGCTCTTGTATGCTTTCATCATAAACAACTTCTTCATCATCCTCTTTTGGATCATCAAGTCCAACTTCTTGCCACTTCTTAGTTAGATAACATTTAAACTCTTAGGATTCATCACAATATTAGAATGCAAGGTTCCCTTCTTGGCATCATTCTCACTCTTTGCATTAGCCAATTGAGAAACAAAAGTTTGGAGATTGTCATGCTTCACTTCTATTTGTTTAATCTTGTCACAAAGCTTGCTCATCAACTTCATCAAGGCCTCATTAGCATTAGGTTCTTGAATAGTTACCTCTCTTGATGTTGATGGACCTTGATAAGAAGTCATAGAGGGATTCCCAAATTGTCTTTGAGAATTTTTAGCACCTCTGTAGAAGCTTTCCTTCCCTTGATAGCCTCTATTGTCATTGCCTCCCCATCTAGAATTGGAATTGTCCTTCCACCTTCCATTGAAATTATTTTGATTATAGGGTTATGGAGCAAATTTACCAATAAAGTTTTAAGGAAGGAGCGCCTGACACAATTATGTTTTAAAAGGGGCAAAAATACATATAAGGTTTTAAAAGTGGAGCATCCAGCATAAAACTGTTAAATTTGACCTAACACCGTTGGTGGTTTTCTTCTCTTATAATTAATGTCGTTAGGTCAAATTTAATGATTTTGTGCTGGATGCTCCACTTTTAAAACCTTATGCATATTTTTGCCCCTTTAAAACATAATTGTGTCTAATGCTCCTTCCTTAAAACTTTATTGGTAAATTTGCTCCTTAACCCTTGATTATATTAGGGTGGCCCTTGATAATTCATAGCAGCCACATCACATTCTCTAGCTTGAGAAGAACTACTCAAAGTGGTGTGCATAGGGCTACCACAAGTTTTCCAAGAAGTAGGCACCAAGGCTTGAGACATAAGAGGAGGATATGAAGTACCAATATTGTAGACCTATTGAGCTTGAATAGTTTTTTGCATACAACCCATTTGATCACTTAAAATGGCCAACTTGTTCAAAATCTCATCATTGGACCAAGCTCCAACGCCACATGCTTGAGCTCTTTCTCTTGTACCAAAGTATTGATTATTGGCAGCCATCTTTTCAAGTAGATCCCAAGCTTCTTAAGATGTCAAATCAATTAGAGATCCACCAGCTATAGCATCAATGATGTCTTTATTGTGATCAAGCAACCCATTATAAAAGTATTCCACCAAGTATGGTTGAGAAATTTGATGATGTGAGCATTTGGCAAGAGGGCCAAAAATTGAGTCCAATACTCATACAAGTTTTCACCCATTGCTTATTGAACGCTATAAATTTCTTTCCTCATCTTAGTTATTCTTGGAGCTGGAAAGAATTTCTTCAAGAATACTTTCTTCATTTACTCCCAAGTTAAGGTTGCAAAATGGCAAGGAAGCATATAAAGCCACTCTTTAGCTTTTACCTCCACATAAGAGAAGAAAGCAATGCTTATGACTTCATCCAAGTCAGCTCCAGGAGGCTTCATGGATGAACAAACCATGTGAAGAGTCTCCAAATGCCTATATGGATCTTCACTTTCATTACCATGAAATTTAGGTAAAGCACTTATCAAATGTCCTTTCAATTCAAAATTAGCATTGAAATTGTAGAAACTATAAGGGTTATAATCAACATTGGAAGAAATTATATCTCGTATGCTCCTATTTCCTACATTATCATTCACATGATTATTATTGTGAGGTGCTTCATTATGGCCATTATTAGTAACCTTATTATCTTGATTTTTAATGTGTCCATCCATATTTTGATCTAGTATAAGATGATTATCAATGAGAGGGAAATCAGTGAAATCAACAAAGAAATCACTATCAATAGTGATTTCCAACTTTTCAAACACAAAATGACTGCAAAATCTGGTTCAAAAATAGAGCAATTTCACATACAAATATCCTTTTAGATAACACCACAAAAAATGCAGCAAGGTGTTTGACCTTAATGCAACCACAAGCAATGGTCTATCACAACAAGCAATTCAATGAGTTTTTAACATTTAGCACTCTTACACACTCAAAGAAACAGCAAAGAACAACAATGAGTGGTTAGAATTATTAGAAGAGGTGCTAAATTTTTTAGAAAAGGTTTTGTTCACCGCGGCGCAGACAGTATGAAAAAATAACATAATGACAGCAAAAAATCAGTTCCAAAACAGAGCAATTTCACAGCAAAGAACAAGACTAATCCTCACAAATGCTTAGTCCAAAATTTCAGCTTAAAGTTCAAATTTGAGTCCAGAATCTAGAAATTCACTTCTTAATTTTTTTTTTTTGATATGATTTTGTAAACAATTTACACTCATAAACAATTTAGTAACCAGTCTGCAAGCTAATTCATTTCAATTTCTCAAGGCAAAATTCTATCACAATAATAGAAATCATGGAGTTGAATGATAGCAAGCATCACAGCGATGTTAGCATAAAACTTTCCAATGATAAATATACAGATCACAACCACATTCTAGAAAGACTTAAGTATTAGGGACACTATCACCAACTATATGACAGCAATTCAATTGTTAAAACAGATTTCAAATTCACATGCAACCTTTATATGAGCTTCTGCAACAATACTTTCAGCAAAGCACACAACTTATCATGAAACTTCCAAGGTTGATACCAATCAGATTCACAGAAAACTAAACTTACTATATCAGCCACAAAATGTCAACTAGCACAATAATCAAGTTTTGCAATGTAGGCAAAAATTTTAGTAGCAAAAGAGTATAAAGTTAGCTTCAGAGATAAAATGCTCAAACAACAAGCAAACTAGATGCCAAGAGTGTATTTAGTGGTCCCATGGACAAAAAGCAGATTATAAATCATTTTTATGCATGATATGGCCAAGCCTCATAAAAGGATTTTAGAACAAATGGTTGCTCATAAGTGAATGCAAGAATTTTAAATATCAATCTGAGCACAAATTTAATTTCAACAAGAAATTGTGACAGTAGACTTGAGGAATTCAAATTTTTTAAAAATGCAAACCAGTAGAAACCCTTTTTCCTCCCAGTCTAGAAGACTTACAAACTCAAGAAAATTTTAATAGCCATGTGACAATTTCAATGCATAAGTGGCAAAAATCAGATCTGAATTGAGTACTTTAAACAAAAATGTAGCAGTTTTAGTAACAACAATGCAGCATTTATCACCTTTTGCAATCAATTGTGACATAATTGGTAATTGAAGTTCAATGAAGAGTATACAAACTCAACATATTTCAGCAAAAACTTAGAGTGTTTATTTCAAAATGTCAGTCAAAATTCCTTTCCCAGCAAAATTGCATAATGCAGCAAAGTTTCAGCCCAGCGCACATGAATTGGAAGTTGGAGTATGATGACTAGTACTTAATCAAACAATACCAGATATATGTGCACAAATTTAGGGTACTACACCAGCAAAAATCATTCTTAATCTCAACAGCAAATCAATTTCAATGCATGCACATATGAGAATGAAACCTCAGTAATTTAAAATAGCAAAGCACCAAGTGTTTGTGACAGAAAATTTTAGTGTTTGTGATAGCAGAATTGACAATTTGATAGCAACAATATTGAAGCATCTAGAACATTCATTAATCCACTCAATGTCTCAAGGTTAATGACAACACCAGAAAATATTCCCAAAGCATACTCAGAGTTTATAACAAAAATCCCACTTCAATTAAGTGAGAATTTATGCGACTTAGATCAATTCCAAATTCAACGAATAGTCATAATGACAGCAATGAAGTTATACAAGACAAAATCTCAGGGTAATGAATTTTGGACAGTAAACTGAATCTACAACTTCCAGTTTCACATGCACTTATGATAGCAAATCAGTTTTAACAGCAAAGATCCTCAAATTATAGCGTACATATCAATGCCAATAAGTTAAATTCTTAATTCCAACAACAACCCACCATAATTTTAGACAACACCCAAGTTTCAGCAATTTGACTTCACTCCAAGTATGCTAGAAACAAAAACCAATTCACACAAATTTCTTTATTTTGGTTTTCCAACAACATTTTATAAAAAGGACAAAAAATGAGAAATAAGTACTCCTAACCTACACAAGCTATACCCTAATCAAAATGATATTGGACACTAGATTACCAAGGAGCTAGGCACCCCGACAACGACGCCAAATTTGAAGAGCCATATCGTGGGACTATCAAATAAAACTAAGCTAAATGCAATATAGGGAAACTAACCTAGGTCAATCTCTACGTGGAGCCTATATTTAGTTCCTAAGTAATCTAATGTAAATAGCAAACTAACCAAAGGGTATGGGATGTAAGTTTCATCTATCTAGTAAACTAAAGAGCTACTTGTTTATGAATTTTCAATGTATAAAGTGAGTGAGTGGGTGTAAATGCAAGGGATAAATGTCCTAGGTGATTGAGTCCACTAACCATCCTTGTCCAATTTAAATTTTGAGTTCTTCCCTTAACTAAGCACAAGGACTAGTAAGAACCCTTACTAATCAATATTCCTAACTTCTCAATTTAATCCAAACATAGACTCAATTGATCAATTAGGAATACCTTGAAGTAATTAGCATATGATAGATTCATAAAAGATCCTCTCTACAACCAATTAATTCCTAGAAACCTAGCAAACAATTGATTTCAAGATAATAGAGGAAAGTAATTGAATAACAAAAGAGTGTTATAGTTCAATTACAATCCATGAGTACAAATCTAACACAAGTATCATCATCCAGATTACATCAACCAATTAAATCCTTAGCCATATACACAAATTGAAAAATCACTATTTTATTATATATTTTCATATTTTATTTGGGGGTTTTGTCATAACAAGTGAGCTTAAAATGTCTTTTTTGTAATTAATTGTGAATAAATGTGTTTAAATGAAATTAAGGTTGTAAAAGGGGCAAAAATGTCATATATTCTATTATTTACCTTAATTGATTAATTTTTATAATATAAGGTATTATATTTTGGGTTTATTTTAATTATAGATCAGTTTGGAAAGAACTGCAGAAAAGAACCCAAGATTTCTAGAAATTACAAGATAATGAAGGCAGGAAGCAAAGGAAATTACAAAAAAGGGGCCCAAATGTATTGAAAATTTCAGTCATACCCAAAACAGTTTCAAAATGTCTCATGGTAGTCCCTCAACAAAGATTTCAGTCCTTCAATTTTAGTCCCTTGGTCAAAACGCACGTTTTGACCAAGGGATCCGACTGCACAAAGGACCCAACTTGGTCTTCATTCCTCAGAACTTGAATTCCACAGAAGGAGACGCGAGGGGGGTCTGCAGAAGTAAGGAGCCGAGAGCAGAGAGCTGAAGGAGGAGAGGAGGTAGCTGAGAGTCAAGATTCATGGGGGCAGCCGCAAGCTTCATTCGCCATACATATCAGCTCCGCCCCTCACCAACAACCATCACTGTCTCTATCTACGTCTGTAACGGCCAGAGAGATAGAACTGAGAGAGTTGGGAGTTGGGTCTGTACATCGTTCACCTCTACCGCTAGTGACCTCTCCTCTGTTCTCCATCCTCACCATCACTCTGTCACCACCTGGCCTACAACCACACCACTGTAACACCGTCACCATCTTCCTTCTTCACCGCTGGCAGCGTCCTTTATTTCCAACATCATCTGAGCTGTATCTTGCTTCTGTTTTTGCACTCACGTAGGTCGTGGATCTGTTCTGGACTTGTCCCAGCCGTTGGTCTGCTCTGTTTTAAATCATCCGAGTAGTGGCAATGTCTGTCCTGTTCTGAGTTCAAATCCACCCTCAATGCCTTCCTTGAATTAGTGCTAATTGATTATTTTAATCTGTGATTTAATATGGCTGGGTGTTTGAATCAGAATATAATTATGTCTCTTGAAGTTATTCTCATGTTTGACTAGGCAATTTTGTGCTTTTGGACATGAATTGGAGATGGTTTGAGCTCATATGTGCTTCAAATGGGAGTTTATTTTATCTATAGCTCATTGTATTTTTTATTTCTTAGGTTTAAGAATTGATTTATATATTGAGACTATAATTTTAGTTATGTTTTATTCTATGGATTGAGTTGTAATGATTTGGAATTTGTACTGAGGATTTGCACTCATCAATATATATGGTTATATATATGTTTCCTATGATTCTATTGCTTTCTATCTATTTAACATGGTATTGTTAGATAGTTTCATTGAATTAGAATTGTAGTTGAAGCTAAATGCATTGCTTATTCCATAATCACTCTCTAAGGGGTTTTAATAATGCTTAAATGAATGGGTTCATGAGTTTAAGCATTAGACTCAATGGTAATTGGGGTTTGGTATATTAGAAAACTTAGAGAAACTCATTACACTAAGAGGGCTTAATAGCATTTCAAGGGTATGGGTTCCTCTCTTGTGATGCTAGACTCAATGGTAATTGAGGTTTGGTATATTAGAAGCTTAGTGCATTAACTCCCCAAATATCTTAATTGAGTAAGGATAGCCATTGAAAACCATTTCCAAGAGCATCTTTATCACTTACATTTCTAACTAATTTCCATTCCTTCTTCAATCTTATTCCAAAAATCCAAAAATATTAGTTTTAAAAGAATTTTAGTTTAATTGCAATCCAGTTGTTAGATAAAAAGTTAAAAACCATTTTTAACTCATTTCATGTCAATCATTGCACTTAGTTTCTAGGTAATTAATAAAAGGTTCTTCGAGATATAATCCGGGATTACACCCTATATTGCAATCCTTGGTTTAATTTTGAAGAAGGTTACCGAAGCACAAAGCTGACAAAGCGTTATTTCTTCAAGTGGCACTGTTGCCAGGGAACCAAGAAATTGATTTACTCGTAACTAAGTGTCAAGCACTCTTGACCAGGGTGAGCCTTTAGAATTTTTTTTAATATACTTAGTCATAGTTTAGTTTGAATTTTAGTTTTTATTTTGCATGTTTTCTTTAGCATACCATAGCATTTTGCATATTTCATAGAAAATTTTGAAGAAATATCAATAAATATCTTTATTTTCTTTTGTTTTTGCATGTGCATTTGCATTGTTGCATTTCTTTTAACTGATTTCACTTGATTTGTGCTTGGTGGATGTAAATTGGTTTCATTGCATTTGAATTACTAGTAGATAACTTTCTTTTGATGCTATTTGAGTGCATGATTCTAATTTCCAAGATGCAATGTTTTTTTTTTTGGCCAATCCAAGATGCAATGTTAGTGATATAGTTTTTCATGTAAATAGTGACTATTTTGACAAAACAATTGTCAATTTTCTTGTTTTCTCCATTTCTTCTTTTCCATACACATTATACATACTCACACATACTTGCACTCATTCCATTTCATATATTTTGCTTGAATTTGTGTGCAAGACAATTTTGGCACCACACTGTTACATTGATTGCTTGATAGCTTTGCATGTTCGACCATTTTGATTGGAAAATTGATCATTCCGCTATCCTTGACTTTTGCATTGATCTAAGTGATTGTGTTTTTTAAGGTACAAATATGGAAGGTGATGGTAATGGTAGACCAAGGAGAAGAACTATAAGGGATATCACAAGATCTAACGTGACTTATGATCCTTTCAATGGTGTATACCCTAACTTTGAGGTTAATTTTAAGCTTAAGGGACATTGCTTGCTTCACTACCTTGTTTCCATGGACTTAAAAAGGAAAACCCTTACAACCATCTCAAAGCTTTACACTTAGCTTGCTTCAATATGAAGCCCATTGGTGCTCATTTAGATGATGTGTTGTTCAAGGCGTTCTATTTCACTCTAGAAGGGAAGGCCAAAGATTGGTACTTGATGCTACCAAGAAATGTTAATGATGCTCTTCATTCTTGGGCTAATTTGAAGAAAGCTTTCTTGGACAAATACTTTTCTGATGCAAGGATTGCAGAACTTAAAAAGGAGATATATTCTGTCAAACAAGATCCTTTAGAGTCATTTTATGAATATTGGAGCCGGTTTCAAGAGCTTCTAGATTAGTGCCCACACCATCAAATTGGTGATGAACAGTTGATTAAGTACTTTCATGATGGTCTTCTCCCTAATGAGAAGGGTATTCTAGATGCCACAGCTAGAGGTTCTTTAGAAGATTGCACTACTACAGAGACATGGGTTCAAATTGAAACAAGAGCTAGAAACACTCAACAATATAATGTCAGAGAGCTACTGGGAGTCTATGATCTTGGTTCCAACAAGAGAATGGACTCGCTTGAGTTTAAGATGGACATAGTCACTTCCCAACTTTCTTTCATTACATCTGAGTTCTAGAATCTGAGTGTTAAACAAGTGACTCCTCGTCCTCATTCACAAGCTCTTGTGTCATCTAGTTGTGGTAGTTGTGGTTCTGTGATACACATTACAAGTTTATGTCCTAACCGCTATGAGGAAGTTAATGCTATATATCAAGGGAGACCAAACTCTAAGTAGGATCTTAATTCCAACACCTACAATGAAGGTTGGAAAACTCACCAAAACTTTCGGTGGCGTAATGACGAACCTACTCCCTACAACACTTCTACTTCTCAAGTTTTGCAAACTCAACCTTATGTTCCAAACAATGATGACTGCATCTTACAACTTCTTAAGTGTATCCAATCTATGCATGATGATATGAACAAGAAAGATGCTAAAACTGAAGAAAGATTTGCAAGTTTGGAACGTAAGATGGAGCAATGGGAGACTAAGTCCGCTAACTTGAATTCCTTTGTCACTCAACTTTCAGATGACATTAATGACAAGCAGTTTCAATCTAGTGATGCTATGCAGTCTAATATGGTCATCCATCCTAAACCTCTTAATTCTTTAACGTTGAGAAGTGGGAAAATGGTTTGGTTTAAGGATGATGATGATGATGAGGAAGTGGATAAGGAAATCATAGTGGATCCACCTCCAAGAAATGATAAGGCTCCTAATATGAATCCCAAACCAATAATGACTTATCAGAGTCGCAAGACAAGGGCACAATTAAAATCTTTGCCAGTTCCTCAACCTTCTCAATTGCAAGAAAATGATGAGTTTTCTCAAATTTCTAAAGAGAAAACTCCTCATTCTGAGTCCAAGCAAGAGAAGAAACTCTTGGAGAAGACTTCAAAGACACAAGATCAAAAACAAAACAGAGAGGTGATTGCACAAGAAGATGAAAGAGCCAAGAAGTCATCCAACTACGAGCTTCCACTCAAAGGTAATGAGGTAAACATTCATGATCTTCCTTTTCCTCATTCTTACTTAGCTAGTCAAAGAAAGGCTGATAAGAAACAAGATAATGACTTGCTTGACATGTTTAGTAATATTGAAGTAAATGTGCCATTGCTTGATTTGATTAAGAAAATTCCCAAGTATGCCAAATTTCTTAAAGAGTTGTGCACACATAAGAGCAAGTTTCAACCAAACAAGAAAGTACAATTGTCCTCTAGTGTGTCTGCTTTGTTTAAACCACAATTTCCAGTTAAATGTCAAGATCTTGGTTCATTTACCATTCCATGTACCATAGGAAAGACTACAATCCCTAAGGCTTTGCTTGATCTAGGAGCTGCAATTAATATGATGCCTAAATCTCTATATAGAGACCTAGAGGTGAAGACCTTGAAACCTACCTCTATGATGCTACAACTAGCAGATCAAACCATAAGGTATCCTAATGGCATCTTAGAAGACATTTTAGTTCAAGTTGAAGATCTAGTCTTCCTTGTAGATTTTTATTGCTAGATATACCTAATACCCGTGGGGATGGAGCTTTAATCCTAGGTAGACCTTTCCTTAGAACTGCCAACACTAATATTAGTTTGCAAAGGGGATCTATTTCAATGTCTATTAGGGATAAGTCTGTGAATTTCAACGTGTATGAGCAAATTAAGCAGCAACATGAAGATTATTCTATGTGTGATGTTAATTTTGTTAATGGTTTTCTTGTTAATGGGAATGATGGTGATAATGACATACATACCTCACCCACTGATTTCACTAACACTTCTTTTCTCCCTCTTTCACATGGTGTTGACGTGAGCTGTCCTGACACTTCACAGTTGGGTTACGGTCTTTCCACACCATCAAACTATTTAGATACTGATTATGTGCTTGTGAAGTCTTCTACTAACCTCAATGAGTTTGAGAAAGGTTTTGTTTCTGATGATCTTGCAGGAGTTAGTAGAGCTGAGAAGACTTCCAAGAAGGAGTTGTCCAAATTTTTCAAGGAGCTACATGCCTTGAATGCTAAACATGGACCATTGAGGGTGCCTTATGCTATCAACTCTGTCCTATCTCAACCTCCAACTAAGATGATTAATAAAGAAAAGGTTGTGGCTACTATGGACATAGAGAAAGTAGGAAGTGATGGGGAAGTAGCAGAGCCCATTCCTCCAAAACTCCGATTCAAGAAGATGCATAGGCGACAACTTCCAATCACTACTACACCACAAGTTGCTTCGGCATACCTCCAAGTTTTTTATGAAAGCTATAAAGATCCCTTCCTAATGGATAGTAAAGAGACCCAATTTCAAGTTAGTGATAAGGTCATTGGCCTATCTTCTACATATACAATATCAAGTGATGAACGACAAACACATTTTGTTGGGCCATTCGAGATTCACTCCCTCTGTAACCATGAGAAGGTCATATTGACGGATGCTCAAGGCAACTATTTCCAAGCAAAGAAAGAGCACCTTCGTCTTTTGAAGGAGAGCTTTAAGCCTCCATAAAACTCAGGTTGCTTCTTTCCTTTCCTTATCTTACCTACCATGCTAGTGATTACTTGTGTTATGTTATTAGGCATGTGTGTTTGTAGGATAAGTGTGGGAAAAGAGGCCATTCTAGTAGAAAAGGTAGTTTTTAGGATTTTGATAGTAGATTTAGGATAATAAATCCCCATTGCATGTGTCTCTTGCCTATATCTTCACTTGTGCTTGATTGTTTAGTCATGCAGTGAGGACAATGTAAGAATTAAGTGTGGGGGAGGGATTGCTATAGTCACAATGTTTTGATTCATGAATTCGAAAAAAATTGAAAAAAAATTTTGAACTTGAGAATTGATTTTGTGAAGTGCTTAAAGGACCCCTATTTTCATTTTCCTAATGCAACTCCTTGGCATGTTTTTATGGAAATTTAAATGTATAATGATTGTGAAAGTCAATCATTTCTAAGTATAATTGCATTAAGCTTGAGTAATCCCTTTGCTTGATCAATTGAGTGATTGGAGTGTCTTTAGTGCAAATTTATTAATTTGGATACCTAGCTTGATTTTAGGAAGTTGATATGGTAGAGAGAAGCCTTGTTGGAAGATTCTTGAGCCTTGATTCTATTTTCTCATCATGTGTGTGTATTCACCTATTCTCTAGTTAATCTCTAGAACTTGTCTAGGTTCTTTTTCAAAGCTACATTAATGCCTTGGATTTGTAGTATGATAGGGGCATTCATTTCATCACCCATTTACCCAAACACAAACTATTCATCATTTACCTTTAATTACCCCCTTGAGCCATTCACTTTCATTTCTATTCATTATACAAATGCTATGTTTGCATCCTTTATATATCAATTTCTTCCTAGCACTATGGTTTAAAAAAAGTGTTATTGTATAAGTGAAAAGAAAAGTGCCATGTGAATAGAAAAAGAAAAAAAAATGTAAATTATAAAAAAAAAGAGAGAAAAGAAACAAATAAGGCACTATGGTAAAATATGTTAATTAAGTTTAGTTATGTAGTGCTAAGTGATCTAGCAATTTATTTAGTGCAAGCATAATATTTTGTTACATTTTTCATTCCATTTAGCCTTTTTCAACAATTCAACCCTATAAAGTCCCCTTGACTATGGATTCATGACAAAACTAGTGGTGGAGATAGTAGAACCTTTACAAGCCTATGGTAGATGCTAGGATAGGTGAATTGAGTTAAATTTCCTATGATTTGAGAGATGAGAGAAACACTTATTCCCTTGAGAGCTCCATCATATTATTCTTTCTTGGTTTTGTGATGTATTCAAATTGGTTTCTTTGCATTCATAATTTCCATGAGTTTTAATTGATTTGGAATTGTGGTTATTCAATCTTAATGTAATTGCATTCTTGAATTACTTGATGATTACAACAATAAGCATATTTTTTAAAACTTTGGTTTTATTTTGCCCAGGAGTGCAAAAGGCTAACTGTGGGGGAATTGACAAATCCCTATTTTATTATATATTTTCATATTTTATTTGGGGGTTTTTTCATAACAATTGAGCTTAAAATGTCTTTTTTGTAATTAATTGTGATTAAATGTGTTTAAATGAAATTAAGGTTGTAAAAGGGGCAAAAATGTCATATATTCTATTATTTACCTTAATTGATTAATTTTTAGAATATAAGGTATTATATTTTGGGTTTATTTTAATTGTAGATCAGTTTGGAAAAAATTGAAGAAAAGAACCCAAGATTTCTGGAAATTACAAGCTAATGAAGGAAGGAAGCAGAGGAAATTACAAAAAAGGAGCCCAAATGTATTAAAAATTTCAGTCATACCCAAAACAGTTTCCAAACGTCTCATGGTAGTCCCTCAACAAAGATTTCAGTCCTTCAATTTTAGTCCCTTGGTCAAAACGCACGTTTTGACTAAGGGATCCGACTGCACAAAGGACCCAACTTGGTCTTCATTCCTCAGAGCTTGAATTCCACAGAAGGAGACGCGAGGGGGGGTCTGCGGAAGTGGGGAGCCGAGAGCGGAGAGCTGAGGGAGGAGAGGAGGTAGCTGAGAGTCAGGATTCGTGGGGGCGGCCGCAAGCTTCATTCGCCATACATATCAGCTCCGCCCCTCACCAATAACCATCACCATATCTATCTTCGTCCGTCACGGCTAGAAAGACAGAACCGAGAGAGCTGGGAGTTGGGTCTGTACATCGTTCACCTCTACCGCCAGCGACCTCTCCTCTGTTCTCCATCCTCACTATCACTCCGTCACCACCTGGCTCACAACCAGACCACTGTAACACCGTCACCATCTTCCTTCTTCACCGCCGGCAGCGTCCTTTATTTCCAACATCATCTAAGCTGTAGCTTGCCTCTGTTTCTGCACTCACGTAGGTCGTGGATCTGTTCTGGACTTGTCCCAGCCGTCGGTCTGCTCTATTTTAAATCATCCGAGCAGTGGCGATGTCTGTCCTATTCTGAGCTCAAATCCAGCCCCAATGCTTTCCTTGAATTAGTGCTAATTGATTATTTTAATCTGTGATTTAATATGACTGGGTGTTTGAATCAGAATATAATTATGTCTCTTGAAGTTATTCTCATGATTGGCTAGGCAATTTTGTGCTCTTGTACATGAATTGGAGATAGTTTGAGCTTATATGTGTTTCAAAAGGGAGTTTATTTTATCTATAGCTCATTGTATTTTTTATTTCTTAGGTTTAAGAATTGATTTATATATTGAGACTATAATTTTAGTTATGTTTTATTCTATGGATTGAGTTGTAATGATTTGGAATTTGTACTGAGGATTTGCACTCATCAATATATATGGTTATATATATGTTTCCTATGATTCTATTGCTTTCTATCTATTTAACATGGTATTGTTAGATAGTTTCATTGAATTAGAATTGTAGTTGAAGCTAAATGCATTGCTTATTCCATAATCACTCTCTAAGGGGTTTTAATAATGCTTAAATGAATGGGTTCATGAGTTTAAGCATTAGACTCAATGGTAATTAGGGTTTGGTATATTAGAAAACTTAGAGAAACTCATTACACTAAGAGGGCTTAATAGCATTTCAAGGGTATGGGTTCATCTCTTGTGATGCTAGACTCAATGGTAATTGAGGTTTGGTATATTAGAAGCTTAGTGCATTAACTCCCCAAATATCTTAATTGAGTAAGGATAGCCATTGAAAACCATTTCCAAGAGCATCTTTATCACTTACATTTCTAACTAATTTCCATTCCTTCTTCAATCTTATTCCAAAAATCCAAAAATATTAGTTTTAAAAGAATTTTAGTTTAATTGCAATCTAGTTGTTTGATAAAAAGTTAAAAACTATTTTTAACTCATTTCATGTCAATCATTGTACTTAGAGTCTAGGTAATTAATAAAAGGCTCTTCGAGAGATGATCCGGGATTGCACCCTATATTGCAATCCTTGTTTTAATTTTGAAGAAGGTTACCGAGGCACAAAGCTGACAAAGCCTTATTTCTTCACAAATCATAAACTCTAGAGACCTAGAATCATAATTTGCATATACTTAAAGTAGAAAATGAAATTAAGATACAAATAACTTCCCAAGTTGCTCAAGGACTCAGGTTAGCTTCATCATCACCAACAAACAAAAATATTTAGCCACTCATAGCAGAAATTCCCACCGAAACGCAGCTGGAACTTCCTTGGGTCATGGAGATCATTCTCAATGGAAAAATGGATGAAAAATAGGTGAAAAATTAGGAGGAACAGAAGAATCGGCTATGCAGGAAAGATCGAACAAGTGCGAGAGGGAGCAAAATGAGATCTAGAAGCAAGAGCTAGTGCTTTTGGTGCCAAATCATCAAAAAACAGAATGCCAACCAGCCCCCTCTCCTCCTTGTGTGATCTGATTTGGTGAATATAAGACATCAGGCCTTGTTTAGAGAAGGGCAAAAATTTGAGGGATCTTAAGGCCAAGAAACTCAAGCCACCAAACAATGGCTAATTCCTTTCTCAAGCATCTTAAAATCAGAAAATTGGGAGACAAAATCTGCTTATGTGCTCTCCTTTAATTCCATCTTTGTCCTCCATTAAGCTCGAACGTACCATGTCATCACCTATGTTTATGAGATGCACAAAGGTAATATCATATATTCACAATTAATTAATAATGGGAATAACAAATATTATTTAAAATAAATCAATTTAGCCAATTTAATTCCCAAATTACCTTTACACTCAAATCTTACATTAATACTTAATTATACCCAAAAATAGTTAATCAAATCCCTCAAAAGTCTAAGGTTAATCACTAAAAGATATATGAATATTTAGCTCTATCACACATGTAAACAACTATCATAATTATGATAATGCTTGCATCATACATAACGTTTCCACTTTAACAACCGTTATATATGTTGACATGAATAATGATTGTTAGATAACAACTATAATTTATCAAATCTAATTTTTTTATAAAAAAATTAGGAGGGCAGGGCGGGGTTCTGCTTTCAATATCCTCCTACATATATACATTTGAACATAACAAATCACAATATATATTTACATTCATTCATATATAAAACAATGCAACAAATCAAAATATATTTACAGTTATTCATGTACATGTATCACTATTAAACCAAAACTTTAAAACAAATGAATCATCAGTATCTAGAAATTTAAATTCATTCTATATGTATTTATTCTCCCACTAATGGTTCACAGATGTCACCAACTCTTCAACCACTTCTTCCATGTGTGATTTGCTAAACATTGTGCAGGAGGCATTAAAATACTGAGTGCAAAAGGAAACAATAGATGGAAGTTAGATATTGCAATATATAGCTAACTGAATGTATATATGAACGAATTGAGCATATAATATACCTTATTTGAATCAATATTTTCAGGACCGTGTGTGATGATATCCTTCATGTATTGCGTCATATATTACCCATAATCGTTGTTGTTGTCCTGTTGCTTTGGGCACTGTAAAGAAATGAGAAAAATATTTGTCATTCAGTCATATATATATATATATATAAACTATATTGTGTGCTTCATTAATTTATTAATATTGTAGTCATTGATGAATAATATATATCTTTGGACATATCCATTGGAAGGCACATCTATAGGTGCCATCAGTGAGCTTGTGTTTGCTGTATTTGAGACCATTTTGAGTGCAGTAACTATAGACCGCTCTGAGAAGCTACAATATAAAATATATATATCGAAACATGCAACATGAATTGAATTATAAGAGATGATGAATGAATAACTTACTGGTTGAGTGTTTCCCGTATGTATGGTCTGAAGGATCGGTAAGCACAGCGGAAGAATTTAAAAAAAAAATTTTACCGATCCTAATCGAGGATCTATCAACGGCGTTTAAACCAAGTTGGAAGGATTCATACCTTTTTGATGATTCAGAGTTTTCACAATCTCTAGGAGCCAACACGTCAGGTCCGCTCCCTCTACCGGTATCCACACGAATGCTCTCCAACCGAGACTGCGTGCTAGCGCCTCTAATGTCTCCAAGGGTTTAACTTGCGGCTCTCAATTCTGATGTACCCTGAGTCTATCAGCTCTATCAAGTTTATAACCCATGAGGGTTATTTTCAAATTTTAAAATTAATCATCATTAATTTCGAAATTTATTAACAATTAATTATCTTGATGAGCTAATTAAATAAATTCAGTTTAAATTAAATCTGTCCAACAGTTTTAATTTAACCTATTTATTTAATCTAAATAAAGAGCCATTAGATTTAATTTATCTTCATAAATTAAATCTGAGATACTATATCTCTATCATGTTAGTTATTAAATTTAATATATCTTAATAAATTAAATTTAAAACCAACACAATATAATAATATCATATTATATATATATATACATATACATATATATATATATATATAATATATTTCAAAAATATATATATATCTATATAATATTATTAATGAATTTTATATTATATATATATATATAAAATTCATCCACCCTAAATCAAACATTATCTCGTGTTGGGCCATTGTTGTGTGCGACCCTGTAGGCCCATATGAAGTTAGCAGTGGGCCAATAACTACACTAACCCAAAAGTCGCAAGCGGCCTCTAGCAAGATATTACGACTACCCAATTCGTATGAGGATCGTTATCACGATGCAACCTGTCATACAACCATGTCACGTCCCTTTTGTCACACGATATATCGATCAAGGAAAGGCATGGAAAATGTCATCCTCTTGTTCCTGACCATTACTTTCTTTATTCCTGAGTAGCCTGATAACAGAGACAGAAACTCCTTTCATCATAGTATGGCCATACATTTCTCAGACTCACTCATCGAGGGGCCCAGTAATATCTCTCTACTATTGTGAGGGACAAATTCCATCTTGATCATTCATATTCCTCTACATGAAAAACCACCAAGCCCGATCGTAGCCTTTATCATCACCCGGTCAAAAGTGACTTTTGACTAGTTCAAAGCTTAGCAACTCTCATGTAGGAATCCATGATGACCTCAGGTCTAAGGGCATTGTGACGTGGTTATACATGAGAAAAGCTTATGACTTGATCCATGTAGCTTTCTCATAGTGGGTCGGTCCAGCACCTTGTACTCTTACAAGTGCCTAAGACTTTGATTCGTATCTCCATATCTTATCAAAGTCATACTGGTCTTGTTTCATCTCTGCTCCCGCATAGATGACCGACCAGGGACATTTTAGGACAATTTTTATGAATTATCCAAGGATACAATTATCACAGTTAACATACAAATAATATGATAACAGAATGGAGAAATTTCATTAAAATAATAATGTTTAAAGTACAATGATTGGCCCTTAGGGCATAATTTCCAACATCCTCCCACTTGCCCTAGGTGCAATCATTAATTTGCCTAATTCCCATTGCCCTAACATGACGCTCATGCTTTGCCTGTGCAAGTGGCTTAGTAAGAGGATCAGCAACATTATCTTCTCCTGCTACTTTGCATATCTTTATATCACCTCTATAATTGATTTCTCTAATAAGATGAAATCGCCTGAGTATGTGTTTGGTCCTTTGATGTGACCTAGGCTCCTTGGCCTGTGCAATAGCACCGCTATTGTCACAGAACAAATCTATTGGATTTGAGATGGTAGGCACCACCCCTAGTTCAGTAATGAACTTTCTGATCCAAACGGCTTCTTTAGCTGCATCTGATGCTGCTATATACTCAGCTTCTGTTGCAGAATCTGCTATAGTGCTCTGCTTGGAGCTCTTCCAGCTTACTGCTCCACCATTCAGGAGGAATACATATCCAGATTGTGATTTAAGGTCGTCTTGGTCAGTTTGGAAACTTGCATCTGTGGAACCGGTTACACAGAGCTCATCATCCAATCCACCATAGACCAAAAATAAGTCCTTAGTCCTTCTTAAGTACTTTAGGATATTCTTAACGGCAGTCCAATGACCCTCACCAGGATCTTGTTGGTATCTGCTGGTCATACTTAAGGTAAACGAGACATCCGGTCGAGTACATAACATGGCATACATGATGGATCCAATGGCGGAGGCATATAGAACCTTACTCATGCGATCTCGCTGATCAGGTGTACTAGGACACAGATCCTTGCTAAGATGGATGCCATGAGACATAGGCATGTAACCCCTTTTTGAATCATGCATATTGAACCTATGCAGTATCTTATCTATGTATGTGCTCTGACTTAGGCCTATTAGTCTTTTGGATCTATCCCTATAGATCCTAATCCCTAGGATATAGGTGGCTTCACCTAAGTCTTTCATTGAAAAGGACTTTCCTAACCAAGACTTGACACTCTGCAAGGTAGGAATACCATTCCTAATGAGTAGGATGTCATCTACATAAAGCACTAGAAATACAACTATGCTCCCACTAACCTTCTTGTAAATACAAGGTTCATCGATGTTTTGAATGAATCCAAACTCTTTGACTACTTCATCAAAATGATGATTCCAGCTCCGAGATGCTTGCTTCAATCCATAAATGGATCTTTGAAGCTTGCAAATTTTACCAGAGTCTTCTGGGCGCATAAAACCTTCAGGTTATGTCATGTACACATCCTCAAGCAGCTTTCCATTAAGGAAGGCTGTTTTGACATCCATCTGCCATATTTCATAGTCATAATATGCTGCAATGGCAAGAAGGATTTTGATTGATTTGGCCATTGCAACTGGGGAAAAGGTTTCATTATAGTCTACACCATGAGTTTGAGTGAATCCTTTTGCAACCAGTCGTGCCTTGAAGACATTTACATTGCCATCCATGTCAGATTTCTCCTTGAAAACTCATTTGCACCCAATGGTTTTTACACCTTCAAGTGGATCGACTAAGGTCCATACCTGATTGTCGTACATGGATTGCATTTCAGACTTCATGGCATTTAGCCATTTCTCAGAGTTTGGTCCCACTGTGGCTTCTCGATAGGTGGTGGGATCATTTTGCTCAATGAGCAACATATCACGGCCTTCAGTAATCAGAAATCTATATCTCTGAGGCTGATGCCGTGTCCTATCAGATCTTCGTGGACCTTGTGTTACTTGAGGAGGCTCAGCAACTTGTTGTGAGTCTTCTCTAATTTCCATCTGTGGTTCTGTACCATCTTGTGGATCTCGAATTTCTTCAAGATGTACGTCGCTCCCACTGGTTGTTTTAGAGACAAACTCTCTTTCTAGAAACTTGCCATTTCGAATAACAAACACTTTGTTATCGGTGGGATTGTAGACATAGTATCCTTTCGTTTCTTTAGGATACCCTACGAAAAGGCACTTTATGGATCTGGGCACTAATTTATCATAGGCTTGTTGCTTAACATATACCTCACATCCCCAGATCTTAAGAAAAGATAAACTTGGTTTCTTTCCAGTCCATATCTCATATGGTGTCTTTTCAATTGCCTTAGATGGAACCCGATTTAGTGTGAACGCAGCTGTCTTTAGGGCATGTACCCAAAAGGACCGTGGAAGATCTATTTGACTCATCATAGATCGAACCATATCTAATAGTGTTCGATTCCTCCGTTCAGAAATGCCATTCCATTGTGGTGTTCCTGGACGAGTCAATTGTGAGATTATCCCACAACTCCTAAGATGGTCAGTGAATTCTTGGCTCAAATATTCACCACCTCGATCAGATCTAAGTGCTTTATGTTAGATCTCATGTTTTGATGATAACAACAGTTTGGTATGGAAAAGAATTGATTAATAAATGAGTTTAAACAAAGTAATAACAGGGATAAGCATCACTTGAAGTAAGCATTGGAGTAATGAGGAAAGACCAAGAGAAAATGCTGAGAAACTTAAGCAGGAGCAATTTCTCTAAGGCATTACTCGAGTACGTACTCGAGTAATGAGACAAAACTTGAAGTAACCAGAGGCACCTTCCAGTAACCTGCCAACGTTACTCGAGTAAGTACTCTAGTAATAGTGTAAGTTTTTTCAAGTTACTCTCGGCCTGCCAATGTTACTCGAGTAGGTACTCGAGTTAGTCTATTTCACAAAATGTGGTGCTCTCGGCATTTTGTACCACTGCCAATGTTACTTGAGGAGCTACTCGAGTAACTCAGTAAGGTAAACAAAAACTTGAAGGTGGTACCCGATTCACTTGATATAATTTTATCTCATTTTCCTCGAGTCACTACTCTAGTATGCAAGTATTTAATGTTCTATTTTAAGTGGATTCCTCGAGTAGGTACCCAAGTATGCAGAGTTATTTTCAAGGAAAACTTTAAGTCATTACCCGAGTAAATTGTGCCCAAAAAGTAAGTTTACTTGAGTAGGTACTCGAGTAACAAGGTAATCTAACTTAATGTGCTCTCGGCCTTGAAATACTGCCAACATTACTGGAGTAAAGCATCGAGTAACCAAAAGTTTATTTGAAGGTTTACTCGAGTTGGTCCCCGAGTAACTCATAAAGTTGTGAGTGTATTACTCGAGTAGGTACCCGAGTAAACATACATTTTCAAAGGTTTGAAAATTGGTTATTCCATGCACTATCCAAGTAATCTTAAATTTGTCTGTTGACTTGCAGTTGATCAAAGATTCCCCGATGATACTCGAGTAAACTTCAAGGAATACTCGAGTAGCTACTCGAGTAAGCAAACCCAAAAATCCAGAAATCATTCAAACGTTCATTGATTTGTTTCCTATATGATTAATCTTTCATTATATTAGTATTCTTAGTCTATTTACAGATAAACAATGAAGAAATCATATCAAGTAATGGAAGTCAAATGAAACGTTCAAATGCCAACCACCGCCAACGGATATTTTTCAAAAACTGAAAAGTCAATAGTGGCTGCGCACTCTCTAACGAGCGAAAGGAAAATGTTCCAACGGTCTTCCCCAACATATCTATATATATGGGAACATCCAAACAGAGAAAGAACAAGAATACACACAAACGTATCATCAAGTTCATTGCTCTGTTTTCACGTTGTAATATTTCTATGCTTCAGTGATTCTTATTTACTCTATAAGAGAGATATTTCATTCAAACTCAATATTTGTTATTGAGATAACTTAAGGTTGTGGAACCTTGAGTTGGGATTGGATTACAACTTGTAAGGGGGAGCGAGTGTCCAGGCGAAGGAACTTGCTTGTACTGAGGTGCCAAGAACCCACTGAATCTTGGAAGTTATAGTGAAACTCTCAGAGAAGCTCTGAGGACTGGACGTAGGTCAAAGTGGTTGTGACCGAACCAGTATAACTCTTGGTGTACACTTCGGTGATATTTCTCTTTACTCCTTACTGTTTTAATTTCACTGTCAAAGTTTTACATTTCCAACGAAATTTTAGGTATCACCCAATTCACCCCCCCTCTTGGGTGAAACAATTGCTCTAACACTTTAATTGTTTTACCAAGTTGGTTTTGTACTTCATTTTGGAATATTTTGAATATTTCAAAAGATTCAGATTTATGTTTCATTAGATAGATATAGCCATATCTACTAAAGTCATCTATAAATGTAATGAAGTAGACATAACCTCCTCTTGCAGCTATATTTAATGGTTGTTATTCTCTGGAAATTCTTGTATTTCATCACATTTTTCTCATATATTTGTGGTTTTAAACTAAAATTGTGCATAAGTTTTATACATATGAAGAAAAATGTGATGTGCTGAAAATACTTGTAAAAAGTGCAAATTTTGAGCTAAATGTATAGGGTTTTAGATTAAATTAAAGAATTGAAAAGCTCATAAAATCCTTCTCTTTGTAGGAGGATGATGATAAGAAATGGAAGCTTACATGGATCCTTGGAGGTGAAGAAAAGAAGAACAAAAGCCAAAAAGGAAGATCAAAGTAGCTTGAAGGTGTCCCCGGTTGCTTTTGCTATGCCACAGCGAAGCAAAAGCGAAAACATATAAAAAATAGGCCCTTCTGACCGCGTACGCTGTGGGTTCGCTATAGCAAAGCGAAAGCGAAAACACATCAAAAATAGGCCCTTCTGACCGCGTACGCTGTGGGTTCGCTATAGCAAAGCGAAAGCAAAGTCGCGGTACTGCAACTGTGCGTTTTGAAAAACTGATGCGTCAGCTGTTTTTTTAACCTAATGGGGGTGCCGAATTAAAGGTATTCTGCACAAGGAAGAGCTCAAGAACCACAAGGAGGCTTCTTGGAGAGCTTGAGGGGGATTTTGGTGCTTCTTGGAGGAGATTCTTCGAGAAATTCAAGATTTTTCTTCTCTTTTTCTGGTTTTTCCCCTCTTCTTTTCTCATTTGCTGATATGGTCATGAGTTTTATGTTGAATTGTTGGTTTGTATTGATTATGAGTGGCTAAAACTCTCATTTAGGATTACTTCTACTCATTGTATGGATTAAAACTACTATATTTTCTTGCTTTTGCTAGTTGTTGAGAATATATGTTGATTTTTCTCTATGCTTAATTACTATGTTGTGCTTGATCACCACATGATTAGTTTAGTTCAATTGAATGATGCTTGAGAGAGCTATTTTGGTTGTAGAACTTGAGAAAAATCATGTTAGACTTGAAGTTTAGGGATTAAATGGATGGTTTGTTGTTAGAATAGAGATATATCTAATAACCTAGCATAGTCTAATGAAGAATTGATTTGGGAAAGATAATTTTCATTAATGATAGACAAGAGATTGAACATTATTAATGAAGATTAAAAATCAATCTTGACTTGAGAGAGCTTGATTGATGATCTTAGAATCTTTGACTAGCATATGGACTCACACAACTAACATAAGTGAATTAATTGCATAGTTTTATGAAATACAATGAGGAAGAAGTAATCCTAAGCCTTTAAACCTTGAAGTAGAATCAATTTTACATTCACCTTTGTTTTACCTTATTGTTTTTAGCAAATTTCCTTACTTGACATACTCAATTTCAAATGATTTCATTCAACCTAGTTAAGAACATAGTTATAATAGTTAACTCGCTTTTGTCATAGTCCTCGTGGGAATGATCTTGACTTATCACTTTATTACTTGCGACCCGTGCGCTTGCGGAAGCTAAACGGCGAACAAGTTTTTGGCGCCGTTACCGGGGACTATTGACTAAAGCGTTTTGAGTTAATTAGTGTAATTATGTAATTGATTACGCTTGAGTTTTCTTTTTGTTTTTCTTTTCTCTTTGTTTTTTTTGTTTTGTTTCTAGTCTTAGGTTGTTTAGTTGGTTTTGTTAATTTTGTTGCTTTTTGTGTTTGGTAGTTTTTCTTTTCTTTTTAACTTTGCTTATGAATTATCCTTGGTGTATTGATGGGGCAAGTGGTGGATTTGAGAATGAAAATGATCATCACAACTATTATTATGACAATTACATTTGTTGTGATTATTGTGGAGATTATCACTCGAGAGAGCAGTGTCCCCACGCCTTAACATTGGAGTATCTAAAGAATGATTTTGCTAGAGCTCATTTTGATTTTCATAATAATACTTGTAGCCTTGGATGGAATCATGAACAACTATTGTCCTGGGATCAAAACTGTTCTTTTCCTTCATATGTGTCACATCCTCATGTATCACATACTTCTCATGTTGATGAAACTACCCCCATTGATGAGGAGCAGCTTACAACAAAGGATTTGCTTCTACGTCTTTTAGATGGTCAAAATAAATTCTTGAGAATTTTTCAAAAAGAGAAAATTAATGATCATGCCCAAAATGAAGAATTTCAAGTGGATGAAATGATTTCTAATCTTGAGCATTTGAAACAAAAAGAAGTTTTCAATGATATATCAAAAGATCCTTCTAAAAAAGATGAGGTCTCAAGTGAAACATTGACCATGGGGAATGGGGACGTGATACTAGAAGCTTATGAATATGTTGGGGATTATTGTGAGTTGGAGATCAATGAGGAAGAGAACAATATTGAGTGTCCAGTTGAGGTTTCGATTTTGGAACCTAACTTTTGTTGTTTTGAACAAGAGAATAGTGAGGAAATCCCTTCAATTTATGATTTTGATCCTCCTATTGATATTTTGACTCTTACTGATGAGAGTCAAATAGATTTTATTGGTTGTTCAAAGTATTTAGGAGGGATGGATGACAAATGTGAAAAAGCTAAATTGGAGCTTGCTATAAGTTTGGCTAAAACATGCACTTCAAAGTCATTTTTTATTGAACAAATGCATGTTTCTTATCTCAATGAACTTCCATTGTTGTTAAAATATTTTTGTCACAGGAGGAATGAAGACAAGGTGGTTCTGGTTTTTGATACTTATGATTAGTAATTTGTGTTGAAGAGTCGGGCTAAAGACTATAAACTAAGCGCTTCTTGGGAGGCAACCCAAGTTCTAAACTAAAACTTTTCATTTTAAAGGTTTTTAGTGTGTTTTAGTGGAGTTATGTTTGGTTTTACCTTTATGTAGGTAAGAAAGGTTTCCCCATGGCTGAACAAATGGAAGTGCATTAGATTGGTGCTACAACAGGCAAGTGATACAAGGAGTTGGAACTACAAAGGGAAGTATACCTTAAATTTTGCATTTGAAACTACTTGCTTGAATATCATTGTTGTTGGTTGAATGTTTGTATAAAAGATGAATGTGACTTGAGATGGAATTTGTATGTGGTGAATGGGGCTTTGGGATTGACAACTCTGTTTTCACCATATTTAAGTACATCATGCTGCCCTTATGCCTTTTGATGTGGATCAATGGTTTATAAAGTGAGTTGGGTGCTGTTTGTGGAATTTGGGGTGATTTGGGAATCATTTTATGCATTTTTATTGTTGTGTGGTGTTGTCATAATGTTTTGATGTGTTTGAATAGTGTATGATAAGATTAAGGTGCCATTTGTGGAAATTGGGTGCGTTCAGATGATTTGAGAATCTCATTTTGCTGTCAGAATTTTTGTTTGTTTGCTGTCATCCTTTGCTGTTACTTTGCTGTGGCAAAGCTGCAGCAAATGTTTGGTTTTTCTGTGATTTGTTGTGTATCTATGCTTGCTGTTGCTTTGCTATGGCATACTAAAGGCAAAAGCAACCCATTTTTCAATGCTTCTGTGCAGTTTTCCTTGGGTTCGCCCTGGCTTCGCTATAGCAAGGTCAAGGCAAACACATGCCATTTTTTGCCCCTTCTGTGCAGTTTTCCATGTGTTCGCCCTCGCTTCGCTATAGCAAGGTCAAGGCAAACATATGCCATTTTACACCCTTTTTGTGCATCCGACAGCCACAACTATAAAAAAAATAAAAATAAAAAAACATATATAATTAAAAAAATAAAAATATATATATATATATATTTTTTTTTTTTTTTTTTTTTACCATCTCACCCTTATTTCACATTTCTTTTACTTCTTTATCCTTATGAACCTACTCCACATATGGCCCACATTCATTTTACAAATTCAAAATCACTTCCTCTTTTGTAAATTCCCTCCTAACTCACTCCCTAATTTCATCACAACCATATCCCCCCTTCCACTTCCCAGCTTCTCAACCCCGCACTCCCAACTCCCCTCCACCGTGACTCCGCTCCATGTCCGTCGCCCTCTCTCCAGCCCCACCGTCGACCACCATCGCCTTCTCTCCACTCCATCGTGGCCCACCATTGAAAACCCAGATCCGTCGCAGCTCTCCTCTCCCACCGTCATCTCCCTCATTCTCCACAACTCTTCCGGACTCTCACCACATGCTCTCTCACTCCCACCTCCACAACCCTGACACCACCAGCTCTTCACCGTCTCTCACCATCTGAACACCCATAGCTCATTTTCTTCCTCAGCCCACATTTGAAACCCCAGATCCGTTGCCCTCTCCCCTCTCCACCGTCGACCACCGTGACCCACAATCAAAACCCCAGCCCCAGCCCCACCGTCGACCACCGTCGCTTACTTACCCCTTCGCTCACCGTCGCTCTAACCTCCACAGTGACCCAGCCTCCACCACCAGCGCCACCTAGTCGACCCAGCAACCACCGCCCCCTATCATCATCGACTACCACTCCTCACCATTTCCGACCGTACCTCCCCCACCGCTCACCATCTCAGCGTACCCAACCATCGAAGACCCAGCTTCCCCTGTTTTTCCACTGCATACTAAGCTCCTCACTGTCGCTCATTCCTCACCGTCGATCCCTACCTTTAATCTACAGAGGAGGTAATTTCTATTTACTTTCCTCTTTGGGCTTTGGTCTGATTAGTATGAGGACTGCTATAGTTGATGATTATAGGGTCTTAAGCTTGAATCTAAATGGGGTGGCTAAAGGATTAGGTTAGTGATTTGCTAAGCTAGGCTTGGTTCTTATTTGTTCATACTAGTAGCTGTGTTTTAGGCTTGATCCTTGAATTCGGTTATTTCACATTGTCCTGTGCAACAGAATGTTTTTGAGGTCCTAAAATACTCTTATACATGCTGGATTACTGGGATTCACAAGGATCATTTTTTCTATCTTGAAAAAAGTGCTTTGTTCCAACTAATATGGTTTCAAGTCTTGATATTGCTCTGGTTTTATCTAGGATATCTGCACTTAGTGTGCTGCTCTGAAAACTGAAAATTTGTTGTTCCATTTTGAGCAATTAGGACTGAACTGATTTGGGTTGTTTGAGGATTATCATAGTGTGCCTGGATGGTTAGATAGTTTCATATCTAAATTAGTTGATGTCCTATCGTAGCTGCACATACTTAGTTATTTTGAGAATTGAAACATATATATAAAAAAAACTTCATGAAAATTCCAGTTTTGACAAATAATTGTGCTATGTCACATAAAATAGCTGGTTACATGCTTCAGAAAATGGACTTGGGAACCTCGAATTCCTAACTGATTTTCATAATTATTTGATCTTTAGAGACCATTTTGTCAAAAGGGACTATTTTTACTATTTTTGTCAATTCTCTGAGTAGTCTACATGTGCTAGTTATGTGGATATTCTTCTAATCTATGAGCTTAGGATTGAACAGCTTGGTTTGGTTGAAGGCTTTAGATATTTGTTTGTTTGCTTTGATCAGTCTCTGAACTTACAGAATTTGAGGTCTTAGTCTCCCATTCACTCATTTTATGCTAGGTTTTCAGGAGAACTGAATTGCATTACTGTATTCTGAAAAGTTCAGTTTGTTCGAAAGACTGTTTCTAAGTCTATTGCAAGAATGAAATGCACTTTCACAACTGCATGTTTCATCATTATGAGATTTGAACAACGGCTTTTAGCTCTGGAAGTTTTGGTGCACTTTTGGCACCACGTATTCACCAATTCAACAAGTTTTCAGAACACGCTTTTCATGCTTTCGAAACCTCTTGGGTCAATTTGGAACTTTGTTTGAACTTGTGCTTAATTAATTAATGATGCTTTTGGGATGCAATTCTACCTTTTCCTTATGGTAAACCAAGGCATTATATCATGGGATTATTCTGATTGTAGTCACTGATGATTACACTTAAACATTCAATTTATGGTCTCAAATATTTGATTTTCATAGAAGAACACCTCCCTGTGACCATTCCTTAACTGCATTTTTTCTTTGGTTTACCAAATTGAAAGGAATTTGTTCAGCTGCATATTAACAGGTTTCAATCTTTCATTTTGAGGTGAATAAATAGATTTTGAAGGTAGTGAGGATAGGCCTAAGTATGGAATTCTGTTTGGATGCTTTGGACCTAGATAGACTTTAAGTTTGGGGGAAATCTTTTTATAGAGTAGTTTATTTTTCTTTTCTTTTTAGGTTTGTCGTTTTGTTCTTCAATGTGTGTTTGTGTTTTGTCTTCATGTCCTTGACTGTGATAACTACTTGTGCGCTCTATTTACATGAGGCTACTGATGGTCTCATACTTGCTTTTGGACATCTTGCTTTGGATATGAGCTACTAAGGGCTCATTGCACAGTGACTATTCTGCTTTTGAAATAAGTCCTGATGGCCATGTTCTGCTTGATGTGTTTCCTTCTTGTGGCAAATGTGCTTATTCATATTTGTGGTTTCTTTTGGTCTTATATTTGTTGTACATGATGGTGTTAGCTACTGATGGCTATCATGTAAGCTGTTCAATGCCTTCTGCTGAAAATCTGATATGTTTGGACAAAGGGTACTGATGCCTTTTGTTTGACTTGTTGATAATTGGTTGCCATTGAGCATGTACTGTTTGATGCATCTGAGACTGCTGTGAATATTACTTGTAAATATGTCCAGGTTTGAGTGCTGTTTGCGTCCAGTTTTGTGAATGTTTGTGACAGTGGGGACACTGTTGGTTTCAAGTTTGGGGGAGGTATATTGTGAAAATTTTAAAATGTGAAAATTTTGAAAGTGAACAGTGAGTGCACAGGTATATACAAGCAGTTTTGATGTATAGTTTGATTGAAAAAAGGGGTGAAATAGATGAAATTTCACAAACTTAAGCCTTTGCTTGGGAAAATTTTAGAGAAAATATCTTTTGAATTGGTTAAATTGTTTGTGTAGGATTGCATAAATGGTCCGATTATTGGATAAGCTATTTAGCATTATGCTTCACAGGAAATTGTGATTAATATGCCTTGTTGAATGAGTTATAATGTTGGAGTGAGTTTCTAAGGAATTCTCTTGAGCATAATCTTGCACTATTGGAGTCAGGGATGTTTTGAAGGTTTTTGTTGAAGAAACTCTTGGTAAACTAGCTTATATACCTATTTTCAAAGGTACAATTTCCAAATCTACTTTAGAATTTTTCGAAGCTTATTGTGCATCTCATATGGTTTTGAAAAATGATCTAGGCATTTCGTTAAAAAGTGTTTGAGCCTTTCAAGCTATCCTACATTGTGATTCTTCCATTTTGAACCCAATTTTAAGCCTTTATAGAAAAACCAATATAAATATTCTTATTGAAAACCAATTCACTTCCTAACCCCTAACCTTAAAAACCATGATATACCTTGCTTTGAGATAAAAAAAAAATTCTTATTCAGAAATGAGGGCTGAACAAAGTGCACAAAAGCCAAGTTAGTTCAATTTTGTTGAAAAAGAAAGAAAAAGAAAAGAAAAAGAAAAGAAAGAAAAAGAAGAAAGGAAGTTAGTTCATTTATCTCAAAGTTTTTGTATTTATTCCTTTTTCCCTTCCATTCAAAAACCCTAAACCCATGGCCACGTTACAAGCCTAAAAGTCCTTTTGATTTTGATATCATATGAGGTAACTTGTAAGTAGAGAAGGATGAAAAGAGGATAGTGAAGTGGTAGAGTTGAAAATTTGTATATGAGTTGGAGTATTATGTGTGACTGAGATAGAATCCGGAGAAATGTCTTTTGATTCCAAACACACACCCACACTCAAAGGACTCTTGAAAAACTTGCTTAAAGATTATAAGACATTCATCTTGGCATATTCTCGCAAGTCCCTGTTTCGTGTGATCTTTAGAGCAATGAATGAGGACATGAACATCTCTGCAATTTAGATAAGCAATTTATGAAGTCATGTTACATGTGTGAATTTGCTTGAGGACAAGCAAAAGCTTAAGTTTGGGGGAGTGTTATTCTCTGGAAATTCTTGTATTTCATCACATTTTTCTCATATATTTGTGGTTTTAAACTCAAATTGTGCATAAGTTTTATACATATGAAGAAAAATGTGATGTGCTGAAAATACTTGAAAAAAGTGCAAATTTTGAGCTAAATGTATAGGGTTTTAGATTAAATTGAAGAATTGAAAAGCTCATAAAATCCTTCTCTTTGTAGGAGGATGATGATAAGAAATGGAATCTTACATGGATCCTTGGAGGTGAAGAAAAGAAGAACAAAAGCCAAAAAGGAAGATCAAAGTAGCTTGAAGGTGTCCCCGGTTGCTTTTGCTACGCCACAGCGAAGCAAAAGCGAAAACACATAAAAAATAGGCCCTTCTGACCGCGTACGCTGTGGGTTCGCTATAGTAAAGCGAAAGCGAAAACACATCAAAAATAGGCCCTTCTGACCGCGTACGCTGTGGGTTCGCTATAGCAAAGCGAAAGCAAAGTCGCGGTACTGCAACTGTGCGTTTTGAAAAACTGATGCGTCAGCTGTTTTTTTAACCTAATGGGGGTGCCGAATTAAAGGTATTCTGCACAAGGAAGAGCTCAAGAACCACAAGGAGGCTTCTTGGAGAGCTTGAGGGGGATTTTGGTGCTTCTTGGAGGAGATTCTTCGAGAAATTCAAGATTTTTCTTCTCTTTTTCTGGTTTTTCCCCTCTTCTTTTCTCATTTGCTGATATGGTCATGAGTTTTATGTTGAATTGTTGGTTTGTATTGATTATGAGTGGCTAAAACTCTCATTTAGGATTACTTCTACTCATTGTATGGATTAAAACTACTATATTTTCTTGCTTTTGCTAGTTGTTGAGAATATATGTTGATTTTTCTCTATGCTTAATTACTATGTTGTGCTTGATCACCACATGATTAGTTTAGTTCAATTGAATGATGCTTGAGAGAGCTATTTTGGTTGTAGAACTTGAGAAAAATCATGTTAGACTTGAAGTTTAGGGATTAAATGGATGGTTTGTTGTTAGAATAGAGATATATCTAATAACCTAGCATAGTCTAATGAAGAATTGATTTGGGAAAGATAATTTTCATTAATGATAGACAAGAGATTGAACATTATTAATGAAGATTAAAAATCAATCTTGACTTGAGAGAGCTTGATTGATGATCTTAGAATCTTTGACTAGCATATGGACTCACACAACTAACATAAGTGAATTAATTGCATAGTTTTATGAAATACAATGAGGAAGAAGTAATCCTAAGCCTTTAAACCTTGAAGTAGAATCAATTTTACATTCACCTTTGTTTTACCTTATTGTTTTTAGCAAATTTCCTTACTTGACATACTCAATTTCAAATGATTTCATTCAACCTAGTTAAGAACATAGTTATAATAGTTAACTCGCTTTTGTCATAGTCCTCGTGGGAACGATCTTGACTTATCACTTTATTACTTGCGACCCGTGCGCTTGCGGAAGCTAAACAGCGAACAATGGTCCACATACATCTGTATGTATGAGCCCCAATAATTCAGTAGCCCTCTCACTGTGCCCAGTGAAAGGTGCCTTAGTCATCTTTCCTAATAAGCAAGATTTGCATGTATCATATGATTCAAAATCAAATGAGTTTTAGAAATCCATCTTGATGGAGTTTAGAAATGCGTTTCTCATTTATGTGGCCTAGACGACAATGCCATAGGTAGGTTGGATTCAAATCGCTTGATTTTATCCTCTTTTTCAGATCTTCCAGATAGAGTTTGCAATTCCTCTTCCAATGACCGGGTTCATTACAGAAGTAGCATACTCCTTCCTTTGGAGGCTTTGCCTTCTTGGGTGCAGGCTTGGTTTCGGGCTTGTTTGACTCTTTGGTCTTACCACCTGAGCCATTACCCTTCTATTTGCCCTTCCCTTTCTTTTTCATACCCTTTCCTTTCTGAACCATTAAAACTGTGCTAGGCTTTTTCTTAATGCTTTGCTCAGCAGTTTTGAGCATCCCATGCAGCTCAGAAATTGATTTCTCTATGTTGTTCATGTTGTAGTTCATAACAAACTGGTCATAACTCTCCGGGAGTGAGTTGAGGATCAAGTCCGTAGCTAACTCCTGGCTCATGGGAAATCCAAGCCTCTCAAGGTGATCAATATAGCCTTTCATCTTTAACACATGAGTACTAACTGATCCACCTTCAGCCATTTTGCAGGAATGTAAGGCCTTTGTGGTCTCATACCTTTCTTGCCTTGCCTGTTGCTGGAACATTTCCTTGAGATGTACTATCATCTCATGAGCCTCCATGAGTTCCAGATCTTTTGGAGCTCTGGAACCATAGTGGCAAGCATCAGGCAACCTACATCCACAGAGTCATCCTTATGCTTTGTGTAAGAATCTCTCTGAGCTCTTGGAGCATTAGCTGCAGGCTCCTCAGGAATGGGTTGATCTAGGACATAAGCCTTTCTTTCCTGCTTAAGAACAATTCTCAAGTTCCTAAACCAGTCAAGAAAGTTTGTCCCATTGAGTTTGTCCTTCTCAAGGACCGATCGCAACGATAGTGTAGCAGTATTACTAGTCGATATGATTCTACAATTAAAATATGCAAAGTTATTTAGTAATCTCCCACTAAATTAACAACCCTCAATATAATAATTAGTGGGCTAAGATCCATATTTGGCTTAAACTTAAGTCCGCTTTGGCAAGACGCTTAAATTCAAGTTATTTAGGTAGGTAACCTATTTACCAATTACATCACATGTAACTCTTAGATCTTTATGGGATTTAATCATCATATGATCCGGCATGTTTAACCCCATCTAATGCCTTGAGATTCAAAACCCTTTTGTTAATCTCAATTAAGTCAAAACAATAATGAATATTATGAGCAGCACCATTACTCAAGCTTGTCTCATCAAGATAACTCAAGTGCATCCACTTTGGTGGTTTCAGCAATTGAGCGATCTAGGTTTTGACAAGTATTCATTAATTGACGGCATTATGACTTAAGATTTAATTCAGAGGGCTTAATTAATTAGTTTTGTTTATATGGATGCAATCGTGGTCGTATCTCATACAGATAAATACATATAAACGTAAAAGTAATCATGCAATGATCTTATCAAAAGCATAATTTAAACGTGACACAACATGGCTTACCTAACCTAAAATCCTCCCAAGCCAATGAGAGGACTTCTCTAAAAAAAAGAGAAATACATTGAGAGAAACCTCATTTAAACATTCGAGGGGAGTGAGATGAGAAGAGAATGTACATCGAGAGGATTTAGAGAAAGGCACGGCACGCAGGCCGTATTTAAATATTACAACCTTTGTAAAATTCTAAAGCCATGTTGTTCACCATACCCAAACAAGGATAAATAATAAACCACAACAAGAATTCATACAATATGAAAAGCAATAAATGTCATGATCAGATTATATTGTGCTACGCAGAGGTGGTCACGGCGGTCCCGCTAGCCGGTTAGCGGGCGGGGTCAAGGGGAGCAGCGCCCCTGAAGCTTTTGAAAAAGGCACATTCCTTTTAAAAGAAATATTTGAAAATTTTAAATTTTTAAATTTCAGACCCAATTTTTCAAAACAAAAACAACAATGGCCCAGAACGCTTCTGATCCAATTTGTCTTCCCCATAGTTCGGATCCCTATTACCCGAATAGATATCCGAACCTAGACCCAATTTGATTGCCGCCAACTACGATCTCAGGTACCCTACCCAATTTCATGCTTGTTCAAAACGAAAATCACATACATGTTTCAAGATATACATGTTCGGAATCGATTTCACGCTTGTTCCAAAATGAGAATCACATACATATTCGAGTGTTTCTTATAAACATACGTACACATCCCATATATATCACATGTATAAGAATCATAAACTCAATTTAAACGCACAATTGATTTGGCTCTGATGCCACTGAAGGATCGGTAAGCACAGCGGAAGAATTTAAAAAAAAATTTTTACCGATCCTAATCGAGGATCTATCAACGGCGTTTAAACCAAGTTGGAAGGATTCATACCTTTTTGATGATTCAGAGTTTTCACGATCTCTAGAAGCCAACACGTCAGGTCCGCTCCTTCTACCGGTATCCACACGAATGCTCTCCAACCGAGACTGCGTGCTAGCGCCTCTAATGTCTCCAAGGGTTTAACTTGCGGCTCTCAATTCTGATGTACCCTGAGTCTATCAGCTCTATCAAGTTTATAACCCATGAGGGTTATTTTCAAATTTCAAAATTAATCATCATTAATTTCGAAATTTATTAACAATTAATTATCTTGATGAGCTAATTAAATAAATTCAGTTTAAATTAAATCTGTCCAACAGTTTTAATTTAACCTATTTATTTAATCTAAATAAAGAGCCATTAGATTTAATTTATCTTCATAAATTAAATCTGAGATACTATATCTCTATCATGTTAGTTATTAAATTTAATATATCTTAATAAATTAAATTTAAAAACAACACAATATAATAATATCATATAATATATATATATACATATATATATATATAATATATTTCGAAAATATATATATATCTATATAATATTATTAAATATAATAATATAATATAATATATATATATATATATAAGATATATATTTCGAATATATATATATATATCTATATAATATTATTAATGAATTTTATATTATATATATATATATATATAATTCATCCACCCTAAATCAAACATTATCTCATGTTGGGCCATTCTTGTGTGCGACCCTGTAGGCCCATATGAAGTTAGCAGTGGGCCAATAACTACACTAACCCAAAAGTCGCAAGCGGCCTCTAGCAAGACATTACGACTACCCAATTCATATAAGGATCGTTATCACGATGCAACCTGTCATACAACCATGTCACGTCCCTTTTGTCACACGATATATCGATCAAGGATAAGGCATGGAAAATGTCATCCTCTTGTTCCTGACCATTACTTTCTCGATTCCTAAGTAGCCTGATAACAGAGACAGAAACTCCTTTCATCATAGTATGGCCATACATTTCTCAGACTCACTCATCGAGGGGCCCAGTAATATCTCTCTACTAATGTGAGGGACAAATTCCATCTTGATCATTCATATTCCTCTACATGAAAAACTACCAAGCCCGATCGTAGCCTTTATCATTACCCGGTCAAAAGTGACTTTTTGCTAGTTCAAAGCCTAGCAACTCTCATGTAGGAATCCATGATGACCTCAGGTCTAAGGGCATTGTGACGTGGTTATACATGAGAAAAGCTTATGACTTGATCCATGTAGCTTTCTCATAGTGGGTCGGTCCAGCACCTTGTACTCTTACAAGTGCCTAAGACTTTGATTCGTATCTCCATATCTTATCAAAGTCATACTGGTCTTGTTTCATCTCTGCTCCCGCATAGATGACCGACCAGGGACATTTTAGGACAATCTTTATGAATTATCTAAGGATACAATTATCACAGTTAACATACAAATAATATGATAATAGAATGGAGAAATTTCATTAAAATAATAATGTTTAAAGTACAATGATTGGCCCTTAGGGCACAATTTCCAACATGGTCTCCTATCTGGAACCCACTCAGAGCCATTGTACCAAATCCTTTTGTGCATGGATTTTTGACTATGAGCATCAATTGGTTCCTAACTACAATAATAGATCACGTCATCAGGATAATTAAAAAATAAATAAAAACTAATTTAAGCAGAGTTAATGATGTTTCTGCTCTTGAACATAAGGTACAAAGAAGTAAGTGTCACTTTTGTCTAGTGCCCTCCTGATGAATTCATCCCCCAAAAACCTCACGTGCTGTTACTTGAGATATTCCTTTATGCCGTTACCCTAGTTATTGAGATGGTCATAGCAGATGAACTTGATCTTGTCCTAGAGGTCGTGGGGGATGAGGTAATTATGGTATAGATGCCCAAAATGTCGAAACCCACATATCAAAGTGCAATTAAAGTTCTAAACAACCAACTATTTAATCACAGTTGAAGAAATACCTCATAAAGAAGTTGATAGAGCTTGAACTTGCCACGTATTTGTTTAGGACCTGAGAAACAAGCTCTTTGCTTATAGTTTCCTCTTGGTTTGGTTGGTCAAAGACCTCTCTCTCAAGTTTGATCATTGGAAACTGGTCTGAAGCAAAGCACTTGTCAGCGAACTTATGGAGGGACTTTTGGGTGGATTGACCAAAGGTCTTATTCTGTGAGGAAGACTTCTTCCTAGATTGATCATTGGGGGTGGGATGCTTCCTCTTCTTGGACTGAGTAGAGGTCTTGGACTAAGTGGGGGGTCTTGAGAGTGTAGGTTTGTGTAAATATATACTATTGAAAAATAAAGGGTTAATGTGCAAATTTACCCATGAGTATTCCATCAGGGCATTAGACATCACAAACTTTCTTAAGTGCAAAAGTACACACAATTTTTAAAATGGTGTACAAATATCGCAGCCATTAAATCAATTAACTTTAACCGCGTTTACCAAACATGTCAACCATGAAAATGATGAAAAAATGTATATGAAGTTTTCAAAATGGAACATACACATGAAGTTACCGACGACTATAATAGTTTTACACCATTTTGGAAATTTCATGCATATTTTTGTGCTATTTTCTTAACCTACATGTTTGTTGAATGGTCAATATTAGTTGGCTTAATGTTTGTGACATTTTTACACCATTTTAAAAACTTCATGTGTGCTTTTGTACCAAAGAATTTATGGTGTTAGATGCCCATAGTGAAATACTTGATGAGTAGATTTGCACCTTAACCCAAAAATAAATAACAGTGGAAAATGAACATAGTCGAGTGATCATGGCTTGGTCTACTAACCTACGCCAAAGCCTCCTTAGAACTTCAAAAAGATTTTCTCTATAGATTTTACAATGAACTCACCTACAACTCTTCAATCACTCATGATTTTTACTTATAGTTCTCTCAGTAACTAATGCAAAAATTGCTCAAAGGTCTGTTAAGATCGCTCTCGGTTAACTAGGCAAGAATACGTCCCAATAACAGCATGGTTCAAATTGCCCACCAAGGGCAAGTTAGAATGAACTAAGCAAGAATACAATAGGCTCACAATTTTGAGTTTATCATGAAACGAATTTATATTTCTTCGACTGTATATTTATCCAGCCCATATAATGTAATAATTAAGCCATCAAGTCTATATAGAACATAGATCCAACACTATCCATATGAGTGGAAAGTGAAGGAGGAATGAATAATCATCTTTAAATTACAACTCAATAATTGAGATAAATAGAAAATTATCAGACTATATACACACACATTGTTGGATTTTGGGATGAAAATTGATGCAACGAATTGAAGAAACAAGAAAGAAAAGAAATTTGAGCAAATGATGTATTGATTGAAAGATATGATAATGATATATACAAACCATAAACTAGACGTGTGATCATTTAAGTGAGATGAAGAAGTGAATTGCTTTGGCTAATTAAATTAATTACACATTCACTTGCTATGGAGGAGGAACAAAACTAATTAACATTTCAAAATAACCATATATATAAGCTCCGCAAGTTCCATTAAAGATTTCCAATATAACAATATTGGAAGCCTTTGAGAGAATTTGGAAGCTCAATTAATCCAATGATGTTAATTACTTAATTGTGTTACGAGAAACAAAGTGGGGGTCATATGGCTTTTATATATAGAAGTTTTGCTGGAACAAATAATTAAAGGAATATAATCTAATCCCATCCTGACAGAGTCAAAAGAAAATAAATCTACTTATCTCATCTTTTTCAGATTCGTTGATCGATTGGCATTTACCTTAATTGCAGATTTTGATCTGTCTTTAACGTTGACATAGGGAACGAATATGTACGAGAGAGTAAGCTGACCTTTTTTTGGTCAAAAAAGATGATTAGGCTGACTTTAACTCTGAAATCTTAAAAAACGAATACAATTTCGACTAATAGATAAACTTCAAAAATTTATTTATTTTGAAAGCATTACACATATAAGTTAAAGCACTATATCACAAAAAAATTTAAATGATAACGTATATGAATAATTAATCTATAAGCCATTATAGTCTCAAATATTTTTTGATGAGATTCCTATTTTTTCTTTTTAACAAGCCCATGTAGTTTTTTTATCAAATCCCTATAGTTTTTTTTCCTATGTATTAGATCCTTATAGCTTTATCTCATGTTTAATCAAGTTAATGTAGCTTTAGGTGACTGATAAAAACAAAAAGGGGGAAAAAAGAAGAAGAAGAAGAAGAAATAACTTCAAAGACTTGACTGTAACAAGTAAAACTATAAGGACTTGAAAAAAAAACTATAAGGACTTGCTTAAAAAGGGGATAAACTATAAGGACTTGAGAAAAAGAAAAAAAAAATACAGCGACATAATTAAAAATCATGCAAAACTATAGGGACTTCAATATTAACTATCCATTATATATATATATATATATATATATATCTCTCTCTCTCTCTCTGTAGGCTTGAGGTTCTAACCTATATATTACATGATTAACTTGTTGGTAAGTTGTTAGGTAACCTTTTATCATATCGGCTTCTTTTACTAATTGATTTCAAAGTCCCTGAGATTATATTCCCCTTAAACGTATTCAGAGAATATTTAGATATAGCAGATAAATTAGTCACGTTTGCGTACTCGCTCTATGAACAAATTGGTAAACTGTAACAGTTCACAACTTGTGTATATATATATATATATAGATTGTCCTCTAGTCGAGCCAAAGGTCATGCATCGATTCTTTTTATCGACAAAATTAAACCTAAGGCATATTGGGGGAAATTAATTAACAGATTTTTTGAAATAATTTCGATTGGAAGATTGGAAGTATGATTTAGTTTACCTTGACCACCCCTCTTATTTTCATTGACAATAGAGTAGAGACCGCTTATCGATCGTAAAAAAAGGGAAAACATGGTAAAGGCCTAAAATGACACGTGTTTTTAACAGATTATGATATTAAATTTATGAAATAATTCTACAAGACCAAAGTCATTTTTTTAAAATAATATAGACATGTTCTATGATTGAAATGCCTATAAAATACACAATAATCCATTGGGACTTCAGTTTTAATTTTGAGAATTCTCCGATCCTTATGCCAGAGTTATAATTAAGCAATTCAACCAAAGAGTTATAATTAAACAGCTTTACATATTTTAAATTAATCTTTAAAAGTTAATTTCTTTTTTTGATAACGGAAAGTTATCTGGCATTATCCTATGTTAGCCTAGGGAATTTTTCTAATTTTATAACGTACGTCATTAAAAAGTTTAGAAATACATGTACTGAAATAATGTTAATTTTGGCCAACTTAAGTTTTTGAATTATTGTTAAATAATATAAATCTTAAATGAAAAGACCTTGGCATAAACATGCATGCTAAATTTATAGTTTCAAGGCTATTCTATGACTTTCAATTGGTCACAATCCATCTTAGTACTTCAACTATACATGCCCAGGCAACAATAAAAATTTACACAACTCATGGAATTATTTATATATATTCCAACTTATAACAAAACAATGACCTAGGAAATTAATTTCTCGTTCCACTTACTATTCCCTCCTCCTTTAGCTTTTTCCTTGGAGGTTTGTAACCTAGCATGGTTAATTATTGGGGCAAGATATTTAAAGAATCCAAGTGGCAAACAATCACCACGCAAACATACATGGCTAAGCTTAGCATCATAGCATGTTTGCAACTTAGTAACTTCATAATATAATGATATGTTTATAAAGACTATCATGCATTACTTGTAATCGCATTGGCCAACGACATGTTCAAACATAATCACATATATAAATGCATAATTTCACATAATCACAAGCATACAAACATGTTAATGCATGCAAGCAACAAACAATCATACAAGAGAAGAGAAAGGTACAGTTTGCTATACCTTAATCACACTTTAAGCTTGAAGTCTTCTTTGCCTTACTTGGGCCACTGGTCGTTGTCCCACAAATATCAAAGTCTAAAACATAATAATGTGTAACCAAAGATTATACACATGCTGATGGAGTCATCAAACTTTATACAAAGAGTACTCTAAAACAGTAGAAGCATGAGACAAAAGTAAAGACAGCTTTATACAAAGAGGTAGGTCCACCATCTGTTGAAGGAATCTTGTCAACTCACCATATGTATTTGCATATGGGCTCATGGCTTGGTGACATATTGGAGTAGTCCTCATCATAGTCAGAGTTATCAGGATCATAGGGATTTGCATGGGTGGGTTTGTCTTGGCATTGGTCTTCATCCATTAGTACCAACAACTGTGAGTAGTGTCCTGGATATTGTGAGTCTTGGGTCAAGGATTCACCCCATGGGTCTTGTGAATCTTGAAACACTGGATCCAAGTAAGGATTTTGGGAAGATGAAGAGGCTGACTGGGTAGAGGATGGTTGAGTGGAGAGATTGGCTGACTGATTCTTTCATGGAGGCTAGAAGATTCAGGGTTGAAGCAAAGAACATATGGTGTTGGGGTCTTTTGTACCATAATTTTGGGTTTTTTTGGAACAAAGGGCTAATCTGGGATTGGCCCTAACGAGGTACACCTTAATGGTTCATCAGGTGAATACCCATTTAAGTTGGCAAGGAAGAGTCTTAGGGTCTGTTTGGGAACCCATTTGGGTCCAAAAAAAGCCCATCTGGGGACAAAAAGCTCCAAAAGCTCATTTGATGTATTTGGGAAAGCTTTTGGGATGGCTGAGCTTATGAAGCAAATGGAACTTTTATGAGAAGCTCATCCAAGTTACTTCTCTCAACTTTTATGGAAAAAAAAAAGTCACTTTTGACACCGCCAATTCAAACACAAATCACATCTACAAAGCTCCTTTTTTTCTATATGACTTTTCTAAAAGCTCATCTGTAAAAAAAGCTCCTTCTCCACCGCTAATCCAAACAGGCACTTAGATTGTCCAGAAAAACTTCATCATGCTTTCGCCAGTCAGTCTTTACTTGGTACAAATGGGTTTGGTTGGCAACATAGAGTCCTTCTTTGAAAGTCTTGGTGACAGGGACGATGGTGTGCAAAGAAACGTTGAGTGGTTTGTTGGTTTTCAGGAACCTGCCAGAGGCCATATTTTTAATTGACCTTAGCAAGCTTTCTCCTCTAGACGGGGAAAGAAGAGAACCAAGCTAACATGGACCATAAAAGGAATTTAGTATTTTCACTGTCACAAAGGTGGGGGTAGATTGGAAGAGGTTCCAGAGCAATAAAACAAGCATAAAAGGGTTGAGAGTGACCCTATATACCATTTTGATGCTTCAGGAATGGATCCTCGAATGAATGGAATGGTCCTATAGGGCTTGCGATGATCAAAATAAATAGTATTGAGGGGAAGCCAATTTGCAAAGATAAGAAGATGGAACCAGTAAAATAGGTTTCTCTGGCCATTCTTTAGATTTGGTGGGGTGTTGTAGGAGGATCACCAGGAGGAAACTCATAAGGGTTATTGATGTGTGCCATTTGATTAATGACCAGAATGCTTAAGGATCTTTTTGGGGTAAGAAGCTGGATATGTTTTGAGGTCTAGAGAGGTAATCTGCAAGGGTGTTCTGGTGTCCCTTAATATGCTTTACTATGAATTTATAGCAGGAGAACCAGTCTTTCCAGCGAAGGAGCTGGGCATCTGGGAGTGTTTTCTTTTCTTTTTCTTTTTTTCTAGCATGGATGGACAAGCTGTGTTGTCTATTTCAACAGTAAATCCATAAGAACTCAATTGAAAGTTAAATTTCTCAATGCCCTTTTTGACCGCATGGATTACTTTGTAAGTGGCATGATAATGTTTTTCAAAATCCTTAACTTGTTCGCCAGCATGAGCACAATAATGTCTTTTCCCATTAACTTCCTCAAGAAGTATGGCTCCCCAGAAATGGTCGTTTGCATCAGACTGTAAAACCCCTATATCCCATACTGGGAATCATTAAAGGTGGTGGAGTTTGAGCAATGCGCTTTAATGTCTTTACAGCTGTAGTTTGATCAGGTCCCCAAGGTACGGGGTCTTTCTTAAGTAATTTTGACAGCTGGCCGGTATGTTTTGTCACATTTGAAATAAAGTCACGTAGATAATTGATAATGCCTAGAAATTGTTGTATTTACTTTGACAAGAAGTTGTCGTCTGGGAAGTTGAGCAATTCTTGGGCAATGGGGTTTCTAGGCTGGTAAAATCTATCATGAAATGTCATTCCCAGAAAATCAACTTGGGCCTACGATATGTGGCCCTTTTTTGAGGAAAGCATAACTCCATAATGGGCCGCAATATCAACAAAATGGGCTAAGACCTTTTTATAACATGTTATTGTTTTAATAATTAAATATTTTCATGCATCTCTAACTAATTAACCTATCAAACTCCAATAACTAAAGGTAATTCTAAGATTGATTCTATAAGAAATAGCTAATTGTCGATCTATACTTCTTTCCACGAGAGGCTGATAAGAAAAAAAAGATCAATTTTGAAGAAATTCCAATAAACGAGATATTATCGAAGCACCAAATGCAATTTGTTTGGACAATTTAATTTATTCATCAATCAGCCTTTTGATTGTGAGGCCATTTAATTGGTTTGGATGTCGATTATTTTGTTTGCTTGGAAACGCTAATGCAAAATGGTGTGAGATTGATAAATTACCCAATAATTCAATAACACGTTTAAACAAATTATGGTTTATTGTGTCTATTCTTGGTTTGGTCAAGCACAAGAGGTGATCTGGACATGAATAAAGAAGGCCTTTGAATGTATTAGCGAGAAGAGTAGATCAAGCAGTATGGAATCTTTTAAAAAATGGTAAAGAACCAAACATTCAACAAAGTTATTGAGCAAAACTTGTTGATCAACAATTTATCTAAACATTTAGTGATTAATAGAGCACAATAACATCATGCGATATGACAGAATAAGGCTTGTCGTCACTATGTGTATTCCTAACTTTATGGTATATAACATTCATTTTTACAGGTTCATCCCAATCCTGCAATGCGCGCGTATCATGGGGATACATATGCATGCTGTTCATATCTATATGGCGTCCACGTTCCCTGCTTATCAGGGTGATGAGAAAAAAAATTCTCATCACCAAAACGATGCAGTTTTGACTTAAAAGAGAGATCTGAGTCACTAATACAGGAATAATTAGAGCCGTATGTGACATATCTAGTATCTTAAAATATTTTGTAAGTCTCTCTTCTCATCCTAAAATCATTTTTACTACTTTTAATCCCTTAAAATATTTTTTCAGTTGTGCTCAGTGTGCTAGTAAACTAACTACAAATTTACCCTTAATATATTTTTTCAGCTCCAAAAATTACTTTAAAATATTTTTTTGTTCTTCTAACCCTTTAAAATATTTTTTCAGTTGTACCTGGTATTTTAGGAGATTGACTTCAATTTTACAGTTAATGTATTTTTCTTAGTAGTAACGAGCACTCAAAACTTAAGATACTGATTTATTGATTTCCACCCACTCTAAAATATTTTTCAGTAACATCTTTGGAGCTGAAAAAATACATTAAGGGTAAAATTGCAATTAGTCTGCTAATACACGGGGTATAACCGAAAAAGTATTTTAAGGGGTTAAAAGCATTACAAATTATTTTAGGATACTGTATGTTACTTAAAAAATATTTTAAGATACTAGATAAGTCACAGACGGTCCTAATTATTTCTGTATCAATGGTTCAGATTTCTCTTTTAAGTTAAAACTGCGTTGTTTTGGTGATGAGAATTTTTTTTTCTCATCACCCTGATGAGCTGGGAATGCGGACACTATCTATATGTGTACTATATACTTTTAGGGAGGGGATGATTGAACCATATTTTTATGTAATATTTCATAATTAAATTGAGATTTTTAATGGATTTTATAGGACATTATCGCATCATTAAACATTAATTTTGGTTAAAGACAATTGTTTTGAATTAATGGTAATTAAGGGTAAAATAGTCACAATTTATTAATTATTTTTATAGAATTGTCCCTTGAACTTTCAATGCTACCTTGTGTTTAATTTTGCATTGTAGGTGTTAAAGAAAAAATTGAGGATTTTGGAGGTTCAAATCAATTATTTAGAGGGAATTGGGCTAATGTTGAAATTTGAGAGGAGTTGTGGGTGACTTGGGCCAAGAGGAGAGAGAAGGCCTACATTAATTTTTGGAACTGAGCTGGAAAATGAGACAATAAAGCAAGCCCAATATATATATTAAAAAAAAAAGAAATAGATCCAGTGGTATTTGGGCTGCTGAAAGAAAGACAAAAAAAAATAAAGCCCAAAACGCACACAGACACGAGAGTGATTGGAGAAACAGAGAGGGAGGACGCAGATCCGAGAATGAGCTGAAGCTGAGAGTGATATAGAGAGTCGAACAGCGCCGCACACGGGAGGAGCTTCGGATCATCATCGCATCACCTTCACCTTCTTCCTTCCTTCCTTCTTCCACCTCGCCGGCGGCTTCCTCTCCCACTACGGTCGCCGGCGAGCGACTTTAACCATCCACCAGAGATACGGACGGATCAGAGGCGAGCTTCACCATTCACCTTCGCCATTCTTCCAGATCGCCGGCAGAGAGGAGGGTGAGACCAGAGAGCTTCGATGAGAGGGAGGAAGAACTCAAACACCACCGTCAACTTCATCAACAACAACCATGCCGCAATGAGCTCCCATAACAGAGTAGCAGCGTCGAGGACGATAGAAAGCTCGAACCAGAGCTGGAGTGTGCCACAAAACTGGTCTCCCCCCCCCCCCGACACAGCCGTTAAGTCCGACGGCTTTCACTTCTACCACTCTCACCGATCTTCTTCATCACCACCGAAGAACTCAAACACCACCGTCAGCCGCCTCCTCTGTTCACCACCACCCAAGTGCCTTTCGGCCAAGAAGACCACACCATCAATTCACCTCCGCATCTCTCCTTCCCCCAGCGTCAAACGCTCCCGCTTTTCTCACTTACCACACCATCTCTATATTTCTCACTCTATTATACCATCGGTCTCACTCCTTCTTCCATATCGTTCCTCTGTTTTGATCTTCATCTCCATCACTGTCAGCCTTCACCTTCACTTTCTCCTTCCAGACCCTTCCTTGACATCATTATCTCATCATAGTTCCCTTTAATTCATGGCTGCCATGTTTATGAATTTTCTGTTATTGTGCAATTAAAGTGATGAGCGGCTGACTTTCATTGCTTATTGGTGATAAAGATATTTGCTTGTGCTCAATGAAATATACAGGGAGGTTCTTTTCTATCATCCCATTAGTCTAGAATTATATATTTAATTGCTTAGTTTTAAGAATTATTGTATATAATTCTGGAACTGAGATTAATGTTAATTGTCGGTTTCATATTTGTGATTGAATTGGATTTTTATAGCTTGTGGGATTTTTATATATACATTTCCTTATTGATTCAAAGATATTGTGCTTTCTACGTGTTATTGTTAGATTATATAATTGAATTGGATCAAATGAGTATTATGTTATCGCATTCATATTAAGAGGAAACAAGTTATAGTTATCTATTTTAATTGCACTATAAATGGTTTCTAATAGTGCCTTAAGAGATAGTTACTAGCTGCATTCGCAGGAGTAACTATTAATTAAAAACACTAGACCTGAGCGATCGTTTGGGGTTTTATTTTCAAGACTTAGAGAAAATTAACTCCCATAATATTTTTGAGTAAGGATTGTCATTTCTGTTAGAATCGATAGGCACAGCGGAAGAATTTTAAAAATTTTCACCGATCTTAATCGAGGATCTATCAACGACATTTAAACCAAGTTGGAAGGATTCATACTTTTTGATGATTCAGAGTTTTCACGATCTCTAGGAGCCAACACGTCAGGTCTGCTCCCTCTACCAGTATCCACACGAATGCTCTCCAACCGAGACTACGTGCTAGCGCCTCTAATGTCTCCTAAGGTTTCACTTGCGGCTCTCAATTCTCATGTGCATATAAATATATCTGCTCTATCAAGTTTATAACCTATGAGGGCTATTTTCAAATTTCAAAATTAATCATAATTAATTTCGAAATTAATTAAAAATTAATTATCTTGATGAGCTAATTAAGGGTGTGTTTGGAACAGCGATTGTCAATTGGGCTTGTTTCAATTGGGCTTGTTGTGATATTACTTTTGATAAAAGCTAAATTATGTAATGTGATTTGTGTTTGGATTGGCGATTGTCAATTGGGCTTTTGCAGAAATGAAAAAAATGGTGTGTTTGGAACATCGATTGTCAATTGGGCTTTTGTGATAATGATAAAAGAGAAATGTAATTAAAAATTGTAAAAAATTTATAATAGTTTAAGTTGGGAAATTAGACAATTAAAAAATGCACAATCTAATTAGAAAAATATTACATAACCAATTGTATCACATGTTCCGTACAATTTGATTTCTAATTGAGTCACGAATTTGAATCATTTCAGAGGAAGATCGCCTGCCATAATTTGTCGTGGAAGATTGTTCAGCTACGCTATTATTTTCTACATCAACAAGATTCCCAACTTCACCTTGGCGAAATACTACGTCTGCAATATCTTTTCTGTTTTTACAATTGGCGAATAAATTTTACAATTGGATTCTTCAGCAAATTTTCTGTTTTTAACTTTTTTTTTTCAGCATTCAGCAATATGATTTTACTTCTTCTTTTTTTTGGCCAACAGCAATATGATTTTACTTTAAACAATAAAACATATGATTTCGTGAGCATCTTTTTTTTTTTGCCATCGATTTCGTGAGTATCAAACAAAAGGATTCATGTGTGGCCGCCGAGAAGTCTGACGTGGACGCGAGAACCCTTGGGCCCACCTAACACGACAAGCCCCGCCACCAAGACGTCACTAGTATATTACAATCGAGCTTTTGATTAAAGCTGCACCCATGAGCTTGTTCCAAACGTGATGCTACAGTGACTATTTTATCAAAAGCCCAATTGGATATCTGATCAACCAAACATGACAAAAAAAATCACAACTGACAATTGGGCTTTTGCCCTCCCAATTGGGCTTAAGGCTCTTCAAAATCTTCACCCAAACACACACTAAATAAATTCAGTTTAAATTAAATATGTCCAACAGTTTTAATTTAACCTATTTATTTAATCCAAATAAAGAGCCATTAGATTTAATTTATCTTCATAAATTAAATATGAGATACTATATCTCTATCATGTTAGCTATTAAATTTAATATATCTTAATAAATTAAATTTAAAACTAACACAATAGTTTTAAATTAAATTGGAATTTTTATGTAATATTTCATAATTAAATTGGAATTTTTAATGGATTTTATGGGACATTATCGCATCATTAAGCATTAATTTTGGTTAGAGACAATTGTTTTGAATTAATGGTAATTAAGGGTAAAATAGTCACAATTTATTAATTATTTTTATAGAATTGTCCCTTGAACTTTCGATGCTACCTTGTGTTTAATTTTGCATTGTAGGTGTTAAAGAAAAAATTGAGGATTTTGGAGGTTCAAATCAATTATTTAGAGGGAATTGGGCTAATGTTGAAATTTGAGAGGAGTTGTGGGTGACTTGGGCCAAGAGAAGAGAGAAGGCCTACATTAATTTTTGGAACTGAGCTGGAAAATGAGACAATAAAGCAAGCCCAATATATATATTAAAAAAAAAAGAAATAGATCCAGTGGTATTTGGGCTGCTGAAAGAAAGACAAAAAAAAATAAAGCCCAAAACGCACACAGACACGAGAGTGATTGGAGAAACAGAGAGGGAGGACGCAGATCCGAGAATGAGCTGAAGCTGAGAGTGATATAGAGAGTCGAACAGCGCCGCACACGGGAGGAGCTTCGGATCATCATCGCATCACCTTCATCTTCTTCCTTCCTTCCTTCTTCCACCTCGCCGGCGGCTTCCTCTCCCACTACGGTCGCCGGCGAGCGACTTTTACCATCCACCAGAGACACGGACGGATCAGAGGCGAGCTTCACCATTCACCTTCGCCATTCTTCCAGATCGCCGGCAGAGAGGAGGGTGAGACCAGAGAGCTTCGATGAGAGGGAGGAAGAACTCAAACACCACCGTCAACTTCTTCATCAACAACAACCATGCCGCAATGAGCTTCCATAACAGAGTAGCAGCGTCGAGGACGATAGAAAGCTCGAACCAGAGCTGGAGTGTGCCACAAAACTGGTCTCCCCCCCCCCCGACACAGCTGTTAAGTCCGACGGCTTTCACTTCTACCACTCTCACCGATCTTCTTCATCACCACCGAAGAACTCAAACACCACCGTCAGCCGCCTCCTCTGTTCACCACCACCCAAGTGCCTTTCGGCCAAGAAGACCACACCATCAATTCACCTCCTCATCTCTCCTTCCCCCAGCGTCAAGCGCTCCCGCTTTTCTCACTTACCACACCATCTCTATATTTCTCACTCTATTATACCATCGGTCTCACTCCTTCTTCCATATCGTTCCTCTGTTTTGATCTTCATCTCCATCACTGTCAGCCTTCACCTTCACCTTCTCCTTCCAGACCCTTCCTTGAAATCATTATCTCATCATAGTTCCCTTTAATTCATGGCTGCCATGTTTATGAATTTTCTGTTATTGTGCAATTACAGTGATGAGCGGCTGACTTTCATTGCTCACTGGTGATGAAGATATTTGCTTGAGGTCAATGAAATATATAAGGAAGTTTTTTTCTATCGTTATTAGTCTAGAATTATATATTTAATTGTTTAATTTTAAGAATTATTGTATATGATTCTGAAACTGAGATTGATGTTAATCGTCTCTGTTGGTTTGATATTTATGATTGAATTAGATTTTTATAGCTTATGGGATTTTTATATATACATTTCCTTATTGATTCAAAGATATTGTGCTTTCTACGTGTTATTGTTAAATTATATAATTGAATTGGATTAAATGAGTATTGTGTTATCGCATTCATATTAAGAGGAAACAAGTTATATTTATCTATTTTAATTGCACTATAAGTGGTTTCTAGTAGTGCCTGAAGAGATAGTTATTAGCTGCGTTCGCAGGAGTAACTATTAATTAAGAACACTAGACCCGAGCGATCATTTGGGGTTTTATTTTCAAAACTTAGAGAAAATTAACTCCCATACTAAGGGCATTCTTTATTTATATTTTCCACTTCATACCATTTCATTCACTCATTTTCCATTTTCATAAAAAGACCAAAAACAATAGTTTAGCATTTAATTAATTTGCATATTTCTTTTAATTATTAATTTTAAAAACCACTTCCCCATTTCCCCTTGTTTTAATTGTATTTGCATGATAATTAGTTTACTTAGGTAGCTCAATAAAGATTCCTCAAGTGAGACGACCCGAGTGTTGCACTGTACTGCAATTCTTAGATTAAAAATATTTTACATTTTGACCCCAAGGCGTAAAGTCACGGTCAAATCAGGGGTGGGTGATGTGCCTTTGATGCTGCCCCCTGCTGCCTCGCCAATATGGGGGCCTTCCCAAGTGTTTTTTTTGTGTTCCTTTTTACCATTAGATTCTACATAAAATGAGTGACATTTTGATATATTATAGGCAAAAAATAAAGTTGTTTTCAATTTTTTATGATTTTTCAAAAATATTTAAGAAAAATGGTACTTTTTTTTCTCACTTTAAGCACTGAATCTTTGAAAAATCATAAAAAACTGAAAATATGTCCATTTTTTACCCATAATATATCAAAATGTCATTCATTTTATATAGAATCTAATAGTAAAAAAGAACACGAAAAAAACACTTGGGAAGACCCCCATATTGGCCAGGCAAGGGGGGCAGCACCAAAGGTACATCATCCACCGCCACCCATACTTTTGTGAGTGTGTTATGTATCCTGGAGCCTCACAACAGAACTGAGGTTTATAAGTTTAATGAGTTGTTATACTTAATAAGTTAGTCTTTTGAGACGAACTCTTCTTTTATACTTGTGCTTATAACATTAATGCTTTTCATTAAGAAGCTGATTTTCTTATTGAAAGCTATCTACAGAGGATCTTGACTCACAAGACCTTGATGAGCTCTTCCTTTAAACTTGTGTTAGTAACAAAGTGTAGTATCAAACTCATAGTTTGCTTATATATATATATAGCAAGGAAAAAAACAGAGAGAATAGTAAGTTATGTGTGTAATTAAATGTTCACGATTTCAGATTTTCAGGCTAATAAATAAATAAGGAAATAAATTCCCCATTTTCTCCTACCAATAATCAGAAAAGAAAGTAAACAATCCTCGCATATAGTGTCTTTAATCTAGAGTGTAATAGTTATATAACCGTCAGACCAAATAGAAAGAAAAAAAAAAAAAATCTAGAGGCTAAGATAGAAAGATAACTTACAGATGAGAAGCCACAAATTAAAAAGCAAGACGAGGAAGTCAGAGAGAAAAATAAGCTCCTCAAGATCACCCAAGTGCTTCCAGCATTTTACAATACTGGAAGCCTTTGAGGACCTTGATTCATTAAGAGCTTAATATAGCGTACTGTCTTGTGAGAAAACCTTGCGATTGTTGTGCTTTATATAGAGACATTGTCACTGCCTGATTTGTTCATTCAATCACAAACACAAGAATTGGAATAATCCCACGTGTTCAAGTTCAACAGTGTTTCAAGATGATACACATCTTTCCATATTCGATTCTTCATATCACTTTTTATTTGATTTGTCTATGTCCAAATAAGAAAACTTATCTCTAGAATATATTAACAGTTGACTTCCCTGCCAATTGTCCATAATCAATTAACTTTAAAGTGAAAATAATCTTGGTTTTATTCATGAATGAGGCATGTCAAGTGGTACATTTGAAAGTGGGATTCCTTTTGTTTAACTGTTGTGACGATTGTGACTAACACAAATCTCTTTATATAAGGCCACACTTGTCCACATTGGCTTCTCACAAGGTAGCTGTGATCTAAGAATCGAAATACATTATAATAAAGCTCTGCATGCAAGTCCATCGAAGGTTTCCAATATTGGGTAATGTGTGTGTGTGTTGTTCGATATTGGGGCCTTTGACAGACTTGAGGAGCTTTTAGAGGGAAAAAGGAATTGAAATACTTGCTTCTCTAGTTCTGATGATGCATGTGATTTCTTATCTTTAATTTCTTCTTGTCTATATTTTAAGCTGGAACATCACTGTCAGTTCAGAGTTTCTTGGACAGGCCTACTTGGGATGCAAGTGAAGTGCCATAGTGTGGAGCCGCCAGAATGTCGGCTCTTAAGGAGTTGCATTTTCATGAGTCCTATATTGGAAGGGTATCCTTAAAAAAGGAACCTCATATGGTCTTGAGTACTCCAATTTCAACAATTAGTTTTTAGGCTGTGATTCTCCCAAAGATTTTATGCTTGTTACACTCAATATATTGGTGTCCAGTTTGTCGTTTACATAAATTCAATTGTCAAATATTCACAACATTTTCATCAAAGTCCTTTTCTGGATACCTAAAAGTATCAGTCTCATTATAGTAGAAATCCCCCAAGTGTACAACACACTCAGTTGACCAGGTATTGAATTTCCAAAACAACAAAAGTTTTAAAACAAAATAAAAAAGCTAGGTACATATGCGAGTAGTACAAATTATATATATATATATATATATATAGTCTAAGACTCTTGGCATATCACAAAATATTGGTTTGTGCCAAACATATTGGGGGGGGGGGATAAGCATAGAGGATATCATTAAAGAGAATTAATGGAAATAAATTATATACATACATATATATATATATATATATTTTTTGGTTGAATTTTCTTGAATTATACAAAATTTCTTTTATTTTCAAACCCCAACAACAACAACCTCTGTTGAAAATGGAAAATAAATTATGCATAAGCTCTTTTAAAAATTCTTAAACAGAACATACCATATTCTTCTGCATTTTTCTTAAAAAGCTCCTTTGGCGCGAAATATAAATGAGAATGAGAAAGCTCTATCCCATAAAATACATGCGATAACTCTTTTTCCTAACCAAATCACAATGTCATTTTCTAAATACAATGAAAATGATTTTTTTCCTCAAACATTTCCTTTATTTGAAGAATTTTCCATGCATCAAACGTGTCTATGTCCAATATATGGGATACTATGATCGATGGCCACATTGGCCAACTTTAAGTAGCTCGAAGTCAAATAGATACAGATAAATATTCTGATGTCAATTATTGTTAATTTAGATTCTAGATAAGCTTCGTTTTAGTGATGATTAAGACAAGCCATAATGAAGCACAATTCAATATATATATATAAGGAATGGAACCTATAATGAGAGAAAGAACAGGAGGAGCTTTTCAAGCATTAGGTTCTGATGCAAGTTATAAATTGTCTCCTATATTCAACAATATATATTTATATTGTTCAGCAATATTGTGCCCTTTGAGTGAACTTGAGGAGCTTTACAATCACCAACAGTACTTGCTTCTGCTTCTAACATGCATGTTATGATCTTAACAAGTGAAGTGTGGTTTATAATTACTTTTAACATCGTATATCTATAATTACTGACGTAAAAAGTCTTATCCACGTTGATTTTAAGTCCAACTTTGATAAGCATGCTTACTGTATGGTTTTCAATCTGTTCAGACTTGTTGCCTAGGGTCTTCCACTGTTTGCTGCAGCCTTTAGTAGTGTCTTCAATGTAATTGATCCACCAACACTCATTTCCTGTTTTATCATTATAAGATCACACAGACATATTCCCAAATGACAAAATATAACGAGTCCTACATTGGGGGAGTCTCAGAAGTGTGGTTTATAAGTTCAATTGGCTCTTCCTCCAAAAAAATAGTCTTGGGGTGAGAGTACATAATTGATAAAGGGCTACCCACGAAGGGTTTTGATTGACAAAAAACCTAGTGAAGTGTCATGGAATGGAGTCACCGGGAAAGTTTCCCTTATTCCTCTCAGAGGCTAGTCTTTTGAGATTGTATTCATAACACGGTATGATTTCTTTGTTACATTGATTCTTCTCTAGCCTTTATTTTGTTGGTTGATATATAATTTCTCCAATCACACCAATAGATGCTCTCTTGTTTTTGCTCTATCGCTGCGTCTATATCCCAAAATGCCTGCAAAAATATTAGTGGATACCATCTATGAGTGATTCTTGCATCTGAAATTAAAAGCTTCATGTTCGGCTTAATTAATGACATGTGGAATTAACGAATCCATTCCATATATGATTATTATTTGGATATCAATTAAAGCTCCTTAAAATCTGCAGTTTGAAAATATTTCTCAAGCAAATTAATTTTTTTTAATGATATGTTAATTCGGCAGGAAATGTAAAATCAAAGATTTGCTTCTCACCTTTCTTTGAATAGGAACATAAAACCTCCTTGATATCTGCTAATTATATTGCTTGGAAAAATATTTTGCCTGAAGATCAAATCCTTGTAATTGAAGTTAATTCCAAGGATATTTATCTCTTTAAGAAATAATTGCCATTATATATATATAAAATTCTCAAAAGATCATAATTAAATTATTTCCTCCGAATTAACCTTGGAGCTTCCAGTTTTGATTAAAAGAAAATAGCATTTTAAGAGAGAAAAATAATTTGAGATTTAATCATTCAACACTTTTTTGGATTACTTTTTAAATAATATTTCAAAATATAAGATATATCATATGCAAAAGAGTACAAGAAAGGTAGAACTCCAAGATCAGAATTATAAAAAAATTAGGGCTCCTTTGGTTATTGAAAATAATAGAAATAGAATGGACTGAAGTAAACGAGAATAAAATGAACTAAAATAATTGATCATAGATAAATTTTTGTTAAAAACATGGGCAATATAATAATAGAGCTGGTAGGACATGATTGACACGTATAGGGTCATAAATCTAGATTATATTCCCTCTTTTAAGGAAATGATGATTATCATTTGGGGGGGGGGGATTATGGTTAACTAAAAATGATTATATTGGAAAGAATCTTTAAAGATATATTTATATTATAATATATGATAAATCCTGCAGAAAAACTATTACTAAGAATCAAAGTTGTCAAACTCACGAGTTTAAGGAAACTCATGATAGTGATGTAAACTCATCCCATGAATTCGAATCATAAAGTTGTAAAAGTTTACTTTTACCATTAAATAGGTATTAATTGTGTATAATTAAATAATTAAAATATAAAAAAATGACAACAATTTAATTTAAATGTATTTTAAATCCAAATAATTGAAATTAAACCCATAAACATTTATAATTTATCATATTTAATAAAGAAATTTCTATAAAATTTATATGTAAAGCCAAAGCCACCGAGCATGATCAAATCAATAACTTAACACAAGTTTAAGAGTGAATTAACAAGGTTTTGTAAGTTAGAAACATAAAAACAATAAACTTAATATATAAACTCTTGAATTTAACCAAGTTTACAATGCTCACAAGTTTACTAGTGACTCGACTAGATTTTATAAGCTAGAAATATAAAAACGGTAATCTTGGAGAGTCAACTCGCAAGTTTGACAACAATACTAACAATCCTGTAAAAAATTGAAGCAAATGGGACGTTTTCTTTTTATACTTTCGATTCTACCCACCACCGAGACATGGATTTTCGATAAGGATGCTTTTGCTTTTAATCTTATTGTTAGTTAGAAAATATATATATGTATATGTATATGTATATATATTGGTTCTGGCTTATTATTAGATACTGCGTAATATCTTGGTTCTTTGATTTCTTGTTCTAGTTATGTTTAATTTCTATCTAGTTTAATTTTTAACTAGAGGATGGTATGTAATAAAAATTTAATATTATATTTATAAAATAACATTCTATGTTGATTACGACTAAAACAACATAGAAAAAACTTTTTACATCCGTTAAAATAAATAACTGACGTAGAAAGTCCACATTCCACTACGTGGGTTACTTGTTTAATCGACGTAAATTTTGTATAAATTATTAAATTACCTCGTTAGTTTACATGACCTTCCTATAGCAGTTAATTAGTGCGGTGATTAATGAACTTGAACATATATTCCTCTCCTGATATGGCTCTTTCTTGAGGACTGAAGCACTCAACTGGCTATTAGTTAAGAGATGAATAAATGCATATATAGGATGTCAACCACTGAAAATTAGATTCCGAATTGATAAGCTACCTATTCTACAGTTCAGTATATATATAATGGGATTCCTTAATTCTGTTTGTGACAACAGTGGCTCATATAATCTCTATATAAAGCCCACTTCTTAATCACAAGGCAGTGAGAAAACAATTAATCCAAGAAGACGTTAAAGCTCTGTGCACAAGTTCCTTAAAGGCTTCCAATATTGTGCAATATTGGGAGCCCTTGAGTGAACTTGAGGAGCTTTCCATCCTCAAAGCTCTCATGCAAAGTTCTCAAAGGTTTCCAATATAATATTGAACAATATATATGTTGTACCTCTTCTCTTCTTGTTTGCAAACCAATATGGTTCAAATATATACCTCTTTTGTCCAGAAATATCAGAGGAGATAGTTCAAGTTGGGATAACTTTCAAACCTTTAATATTCTTGCTGTGATTCTAAATGTAAGAACTTTCAAACCAATATCGTTTATATATATATACCTCAAAGGAGAAATTTCTCATGTACTTCCCTAATAATAGAGTTGGTTCATCACCTTCGAGTAAGGAATGTTTAGTGGTAAACTCAAGTGGGTTCCAATAGTTATATGAGCATGTTTCATTTATATGAATAATACATTATTCTTCATTTTATTTCCACAATATTTTTCTCCAATCGCTTTACTTAACAATCTATTATTCAGGATATCATATATTTCTATAATAGCAATCTTTTACAAACAGCTGTTTCTTTCAAGATTTTTTCTTTTTATATTACATCAGTGGCATAAGTCAAACCGTGAGAGGGGTGGGATGTGGAAGTGGGCTAAGGCCACTTCAATGACCATTGCGCCACTAGGCGCTGGTCTATCAAGATTAATTGATAAACCCATTATATATGAAAATATGTATCATATATTTTAGCATTTAAAAATTGAACAATTAAGTAGTCATCATCTAAAATTTATACCCTTAAACTCAATCATAATTTACTAATTTAGAAGTATATTTAGTTAAAAAATGAGAATATAAATTAAAATAGTAAAAAATACAAAGAAATGAGCATCAACCCTACACACACACACACATATGACCATTCAACTTTAAAAATGGAACCCACATTGGGAGTAATATTACTAGGCCATAAGGCCATGGGTTAGGGTTTCTCGTCTCAAATTTTTTGCTAAACACATGCAAACAATGTAATCCAAGTCATATAAAAATGATATGCATGTAATGAGTAACACCTAACTCTAAGGTTACTTATCAGAGTATTTTAGCCATTTAAGAATCACACGTGACTCAAAGGTACCCTTGATTAAGCTAGAAACTTGAAATCTTTCTCAAAACATGGGTACCATGACTAATGAATTTTCCTGAACTTTGAAATTCATAAGTAATTCAATTTAACTTCAAAATTAGTGGTTCAAAGCTCTATATTTAGCTCTCGGAAAGATTGTTTATATAAAAATAAGACCTACATAAACTAATGTTCCATTTAGTCTAAAAACTCTCATTTCTAAAATCTGTACAATGATTTTGGCATCAGTTCTCAACTTTCCTGGGTCAAATTTGATAATTCATATCTTTTTATGTATACATCCAAAAATTATGAATTATGACTCTGCTTAAAGCTCTGGATGTGTACTATGTTCCTGAAAAAGTTCATAATCTAACTCTCTATTTTGCCCTATGTCTAAGCACTCACAAATTCGTGGCTCATACAAGCATATAGACTAGCCATCTACTAACTACTTTCATGCATACTTGCCATGTTTTTCACATGGCACTTAACTTGGGCTTAACAAGAGCCCTCCTTCTCCTCCTTATGGAGGATAGATACAATCCTTATAATGTATTTAATTTAAATAACCATGTATAATTATCATAACAGCCACATAACACAACAATAGATGTAACAAGCACTTACACAACAATCGATGTAACAAGCATAACGCAACTATGCTTCCTCAAGCCTTCACTTCTTCTAATCCTCCATAGATTTTCCTTCCCAATCGATGAACTTGCACCTATTGTTGGTACATGGGAGAAAAGAGGTGAGATTCGGAGGAATTTCAATAGCAAAACATTAACTCAATATATAATGTGTAATGGTAATAAACTAAGCATGTAAATATCCAATATAAGAACAACGCCTTATAAGTACATACATATGGCCATGGCACAGACTCAAGCAAGGAAATTACATGTTCAAAGGTATACATGACAAATAAACATGCAATCAACCAAGCACAAACTATATAAGAGTAAGTTTTAATACTTTGTATTTCTTCTATTTGAAGTTATACCTCCTTTGTTATATAAACACAATAAATGAGATAACGGTTGTATGAATCCGTTAGTAGTGACGGCTGATATAAATAGCCGTTGGGGTAAGTCGGTTGTTAATAAAAGGCGGGATATAAGAGTTGTATAAATACCCCCTTAGTCATTTGCAGAGGGTGTCGATTACCTGATTTGATAATAAGACTCAGTCTCTCATCTCTCTTTTTTCTTTATTCCTCTTCTCCTTTATCTTCTCTTCTGTTCCTTCTCTCTTTCTTGATTAATCCACAACAGTGGTATCAGAATTTAACTCGCAATTTGATCTATGCTCGTCGAAAATGGATCTTTCAGAAGATATTTTAGTCGACGCTTACCAGACCTTGATTAGAGAAGAAATTTCGGGCCCTGTTTGGATGTTCAGACCCACGAAGTTGCGCGAAACTAAGAGTCTTGCAAGAATGCAAGAAATTACGGTGGAAAGGGCTAAAGATAAGAAAATGGGAGACAAGAGTTTTCAACATATGTCCCTCACGCCTTCGGTGGCCTCCTCTGCATCTGCCACCTCAACTCAGTGGGTCCCCACAACACTTACTCAGTCAAACTCATACAAGAATTCCTTACCAAGTAATTTCGGTCAGTCAAAGGCTGAATTTTCAACCAAGAATAATTCTTTTAATAACACCAATAGCGTCAGGACCCCAAGAATTCTATCGGCTGAAGACGAAGCTGAACACAGAGCTAAAAACCTTTGTTTTTACTGCCATGAGCCTTTCTCCAGGGACTATCGCTGCCCTCAACGACAGAGAATGCAGCTGCATTTCCTTGATCTTGAAGAAACCCACGATGTGGCTACAACGGAGCATGATGGGGGTTCCAATGAGGAGTCTCCTTCCCTCATCTCCCTACACGCCATTAATGGGATGGACGGTAACAATTCCATACGCATCCAGGGGTATGTGGGGAAGCGGATGATACAGGTCTTAATCGATAACGGCAGCACTCACGATTTTATGGATTACCATTTGGCTACTAAGTTAGGCTGGCATGAAGACAAATCAGATACCTCATTGGTGCAGGTAGTAGGGGGCCGAAATCTTAAGGTTTATGGGATCTGGAAGGATTTTAGGTGGCATATGCAGGGTATGGAATTTACTTGTGATTTCAGAATCATTGATCTTAAGACCTTTGATATAGTGTTGGGGCTCAAGTAGCTTAAATCTATCAAGAAAGCTTTCTGGGATTATGAAAATCTAACTATGTTTTTCCATCACACTGGAAAACTATGTAACCTACAAGCCACACCCTCTTCCTCATTGAAGTTGGTCTAACCTAAGAGGATTGAACCTAACATCTCACAACAACACCAAGCATATCTGGTTCAGTTGTTGCAGCAATCAGACTCTACCAATCAGTTGTGTTGAAGTACTTAGCTTATGATAGATTCATAAAAGATCCTCTCTACAACCGATTAATTCCTAGAAACCTAGCAAACATTTGATTTCAAGAGAATAAAGGAAACCATTTGAATAACAAAAGAGTGCTATAGTTCAATTACAATCCATGAGTTTAAATTTAACACAAGTATCATCATCTATATTACATCAACCGATTAAATCCTCAGCCATATACACAAATCATAAGCTTTAGCAACCTAAAATCATAATCTACATTTACTTAGAGTAGAAGATGAAATTAAGATACAAAGAACTCCCATAGTTGCTCAAGGAATTAGGTTAGCTTCATCATCACCATCAAACAAAAATAGTTAGCCACTCATAGTAAAAACTCCCACTAAAACGCAGCAAGAACTTCCTTGGGTCATGAAGATCATTCTGAATGGAAAAATGGATGAAAAATTGGTGAAAAATAAGGAGGAATAGAATAATCGGTTATGCAGGAAAGATGGAACAAGTGCGGGAGGGAGCAAAATGAGATCCAGAAGCAAGAGCTAGTGCTCTTGGTGCCAAGTCATCAAAAAACGGAATACCAACCAGCCCCCTCTCCTCCTTGTGTGATCTAATTTGGTGAATATAATACACAAGGCCTTGTTTGGAGGTGGGCAAAAATTTGAGGGTTTCTTAAGGCCAAGAAACTCAAGCCACCAAACAATGCCTGATTTGACCGTATCTTTGCGTCTTGGGGTCAAATACAAGATTTTTAATCCAAGAATTGCAGTATAATGCAATACTCGGGTCGTCTCTCTTTTCTCAAGGAGCCTTTAATTGAATCCTAGGTAATACTAAATATCATGCAAAAGCAAATTCAATAAAACAAGGGAAAATTGATTTTTGGGTTTTTCTTGTAAAAAAAAATTAAAAAAATAAAAGAAAATACAATTTAATTAAATATATAAATAAACACACCTCTCAAATTAATTTAAATCATAGGCAAAGTATCTATATAAATCCCACAACACAAATTTAATCACATATTGTTCCAACAATAATCAAACAAAATATTTGAATAAGAAAAATAAAAACAATAACTCCCCTTATTCAGATTCCACGTGCATGCATGAACAAAGATATGCCATTGATGATGTCAGCATGTATATTGGTGATGTCAGCGTACATATTGATACATGAAGCACACAGTTTCGCGTTTCTTCTTGCGCTCTCAGTTTTCTTTCTCGGTTGCAACTAAGTTAATGATGCTTGACAAGATAGAATAATGGAAGCAATGAGAAACAAGGGGTACAGACTGTCGGAGGTGAGGTTTGCCTGAAGTGGGGGTCGGAAAACTAGAATAGTTCGCCGGAAGTGGGGGCCGAAAATTGCAGAACTTCGCCGAAAAATTGGAAACCACATGGGAGTCATAGAAAAACCGATGGAAAATGATGATGCGGTATTTGCATGATGAAAGGACGATGGTAGGAAGAAAATAAGACACAACGGAGGAGAAAATGGTTCACAAGAAATTGAAGCTTGCCGGAAGTGGGGGCCGGAAAACTGGAATAGTTCGCCGGAAAATGTAAAACTTGCTGAACTATCACAGAGAGGAGATGAGGGTGCTGCACTTGTAGTTTTCGATGGCTTTTGGTGGAGAAAACAGAAGGTGATGGTGATTGGAATGAAGGTGCTGCTGGACTGTGAACAAGATGATGGTGTGGTGATGAAAATGAAGAACGTGGTGGTAAGGAAGGTGCCGAGGCTGGTAAAGGTGAATGGTGGTGATGAAGGGAAGAGGTCGGTGGTATAAGTGGTGACCTCGTTCTTACTTTAACCCCCGTTCTGTAGTACCTCGGTAAAAGAAAATGGAAGAGGAAAATTGAAGAAGGAAGAGCTGCAGTCGGGATGCCTTCATGGTGGTGAAGATGGGGGTATATATAGTGAGATTGACGCTGTCCATTTCCCTTCACCAACCATGTTAGGTGCAGTTTGAAAGCAAGCTGCAACACAAATCTTTCCGTGATATGCGCGTGCATGTGATTTCTACATATTCCAGAAGCGCACATGACAAAACCGCCCAGATTTTGCTTTTCTATCGGTTTGAATGTTGAATTTGTGGCTTGGGTCTTGTTCTGTAATTTTCCCCAGTAAATTTTCTTCATGAAAAAGCTTATGGGTACTTTTCTGTAATTTGCTCTGGTCCTTTTCTATAATTTTCCTTGTATTCAAAATATTAATTCAGACTCCAAAAATAACCAATTATGTCCCAAAGCACCTGCAATGCAAAATTAAGCATAAGGTAGTATTAAAGGTTCAAGAGATCATATGTATAAATATTTAATAATTATGGCCATTTTACCCTTTTATTACAATTAATTCAATACAAATGCCTCTAATTAAAATGAGTGTTTAATCATGCGATAATGCCCTGAAAAATACATTAAGAGTCCCTATTTAATTAATTAAAAATATATAAAATTATGGTTAAATCAATTCCCCCACACTTAGACCTTTGTACTCCTGAACAAAGGAAATTGAGTACAAGACTTCAAATCCAAATTATTGACACATTAAAAGGTGAGCAATTTCATAATTAGAAAGCAATAGATCAATTAAACATATTCTTCAAGTAAACATTAGTTATTGTTAATTGATGCAAAGAAATTAGTCAACTACACAAAATATTAGATGAAGCACAAGAGACTCTCAGGGTATTATTGTTTCACTTATCTCACCTCATTGGGATAATTTCACTCTAGCTCACTCAATAAACAACTTACCATAGGCTTGTAACAACTCTAACATCTCCACTACTAATAGCAATTAATGTAATGAATCAAGAGGACTTCAAAGGGTTGTAATAATGGATGAAGGCTGAATGGAATGGAGAAAATAAATAGTTGATATGCAAGTCAAAATTATTGAACAAGTTCATAGTAACTAATTAACTTTAATAACTATTGCCAATTCTTTTCTTAATTCACGAACAAATGCCTTTTATTCACCTTCTTCTCTCTGTTTTTTTTAACTACTTTTTTTTTTTTTTTTGCATTTCAAATTGCTCAATTGTCTATTGGCAATTTACTTTGATTTCAGAATACCATGAACACTATGAATAAATGACTTGCATACAACATAGGAATGGCTCAAAAATGGGTAACAAAAAGGTGATAAATAAGGGTTTGTGTTTTTGGTGAATGGGTTTAAAATGAATGCCTCTTTAATTTTCATCACACTAATGCAAATGCCGTTTTGAAGAAGAGTTAAAACAAGTTCTAGAAGATGAAAAATAAGTGAACATGCACACATGGAAAGAATTTAAGGTCCAAATAATCTTCCAACAAGGTTTTTGTCTAATGCTTCTTCTAACATAATTAATTGCATAGGAAACTAACCACAAAACATCCGCTTAACTTCTAGTGCTAACCTTACAAATACAGTTAATCAAAACATTGCAATCAATTATAATCATGTTCAAATATTCAACACACTAATGATAGAAAAACTTTTTTTTTTACTATAAAATTTTTTTATTTTTATTTTTATTATTTTTATTTATTTTTTTTTAAAAAGGAGTAAACAAGAATCCAATTGTGGGTTCGTTTCTTTTCCCATTCACTTGAAAACAAAATATGATTTTTTTAAAAAAAAATTGCCAAAAACTAGATCTCATGGAAGCTCAAAAACAAATTCTTGCAAATTACATGTCCAAAATGGCAAATGCGACCCTTTACCATTTATGTCATGCTTCAAAGCAAGTCATTCTTGAAAAAGTCTTGAAAAATTTTCTAGTTTAAGGCATTTTCACATTTAAAATCAACCATTGGGATTCAAAATGTATTTCCCTCCCCCACACTTAATCAACACATTGTCCTCAATGTGTAAAGCAGGTTGAAATTCAAGGAACAATGGTAATTAAGTGCACACACAAAGGAAGAACAAAAGAAGAAAAAGAAAGGAAAAAAAATACACACAAAAGTTTTTTTTTTAAACTACACTACTTCTACTGGAATGCCCTTCCCCCACACTTATCTCAAGCAATCAATAAAGCATACATAATAACTGATGAAAGATCATTGAAAGCAAAAGATAGTGAAAGGAGAAGAAGCAACCTGGCCTCAAGTAGGCTTTAATGGTGAATCACAGTAGAGCTTGAGCAGGTATCCATTGACTTGGAACTCTTTTCCAGTAGTCTCATCAAGTAGCTCTACCATGCCAAATGAATGCACTTTGGTGACGGTGAAAGGCCCATACCATTTATCTTTAAGCTTCCCACTTAACAACTTGAATTGGGCCTTGTACAACAGCACACGGTCACCTACTTTGAAATCCTTTCTCAAGATCTTCTTATCATGCAGCAACTTGGTCTTCTCTTTGTAAATACGAGAGCTCTCATAAGCATCTAGTCGCATTTCTTCAAGTTCTTGTAGTTGCAATTTCCTTTCCCAGCTTGTTTCTTCTATATCCATGTTGCACATTTTCACAGCCCAATAGGTTTTGTGCTCCAATTCCACCGGAATATGACAAGCCTTTCCATGGATAAGTCGGTAAGGAGACATTCCTATTGGTGTCTTAAAAGCAGTTCTATAGGCCCATAGTGCTTCCTCCAACCTTAAGCTCCAATCCTTCCTTGAAGGCTTGACTATCTTTTCTAGAATCTGTTTGATCTCTTGGTTGGATACTTCTGCTTGCCCATTTGTTTGTGGATGGTAAGGGGTAGAAGTTTTGTGAGTCACCCCAAGCTTAGCAAGTAAGTTATCAATAACCTTATTGCAAAAGTGGGTTCCTCTATCACTTACTATAGCCCGCGGTACTCCAAATCTACAAAAGATATAAGACTTGAGAAACTTGGAAACCGTTTGGGCATCATCCTTCCTAGTAGGAATAGCTTCGACCTATCTAGAGAGGTAATCCACAGCTAACAAGATATAGCTATAGCCTGATGAGGGTGGAAAAGGGCCCATAAAGTCTATACCCCATACATCAAATATCTCACAAAAAAGCATAGGTTGTTGTGGCATCTCGTGCCGTTTTCCTAGCCCCCCAAATCTTTGGCATTTATCACATGCCTTACAATATGAGTATGAATCCTTGAAAAGGGTGGGCCAGTAAAACCCAACATCTAATACTTTCCTAGATGTCTTCTTGGCACTAAAGTGTCCACCACAAATCATAGAGTGGCAAGCGGACAGTATGTCCTTAGTTTCAGTCTCTGGAACACATCTCCTAATAACTTGATCATTGCGTAGTCTCCACAAATAGGGCTCATCCCAAATGTAGTGTTCAGCTTCTCGTCTAAGTTTCTGAGCCTGAAAGGAAGACATATGCTCAGGGATGAGACCGGTCACAATATAGTTGACAAGACTAGCAAACCAAGGAACATAAACGATATAGACATTAGGGATGCATCAGGAAAGTTATCACAAACAAGATCAGAGTCAAGTACTCCCCTTGTGCCATCCGGTAGTCTACTCAAGTGATCCGCTACAAGGTTTGCAGTTCCAGGTATCCTTAATGCTAATGTCGAACTCTTGTAGCAGTAACATCCATCTAATAAGCCTTGGCTTGGACTGAGGCTTGGTGAAGAGAAACTTCACAGCTGCATGATCTGTATACACAACCACTTTAGAATTGATTAAATATTGTCTGAACTTATCTAATGCAAATATCACAGTAAATAGTTCTTTTTAAGTGGTAGTATAATTCCTTTGGCACTATCCAGGGTTTTGGATACGTAAGCAATCACATGGAACAACTTGTTATGCTTTTGCCCTAGCATGACCCCCACAGCAGAATTGGAGGCATCGCATGCTAGTTCAAAAGGTAAGGTCCAATCTGGTGCACTCAAAATAGGGGGCGAAATCAAGTGTGATTTTAATTCATCAAATGCTTGTTTACATAAATCATCAAAGATGAAATCAACATTCTTTTGCAATAATTTGGATAATGGTAGAGCTATCTTGCTGAAATCTTTTATGAATCGTCGGTAAAAATCCACATGCCCTAAGAAAAAATGAAGCGTTTTAACATTAGTGGGGTAGGGCAAGGAGGAAATTACCTCAATTTTAGGTCTATCAACTTCAATGGCCTTGCTAGATATCAAGTGACCAAGTACTATTCCATGATCAACCATGAAAAGGCACTTCTCATAATTCAAAATTAAATTTTTCTCAATGCATCTAGCAAGAACCTTGTCCAAACTATTTAAACAAGTATCAAATGAATTTCCATACACTGTAAAATCATCCATAAAAACTTCCATACAATTTTCTAGGAAATCGCTGAACAGTGACATCATACAACGTTGGAAAGTGCCAGGTGCATTGTACAATCCGAACGGCATTCTCCTATACGCATAGGTTCCAAATGGACAAGTAAAGGTGGTCTTTTCTTGATCTTCCGGAGCTACTGGGATCTGAAAATATCCTGAATAACCATCTAAAAAACAATAGTGACTCTTACCTGCCAACCTTTCAAGCATCTGATCAATGAAAGGTAAGGGAAAATGATCTTTCCTAGAGGCTTCATTCAATTTTCTGTAATCTATGCATACTCGCCAAGCATTTTGCACCCTGGTAGGTATCAATTCATTATTTTCATTTTTTATCACAGTGATCCCACTCTTCTTAGGTACAACCTGTACTGGACTAACCCATTCACTATCAGAAATTGGGTAGATGATACCCGCACTCAATAATTTTGTCACTTCTTTCTTGACTACATCTAGAATCAGGGGGTTGAGTCGCCGTTGAGGCTGCCTAAGAGGTTTGGATTCCTCATGCAAGAGGATCCGATGGGTACAAATAGCAGGATTGATTCCAGGAATGTCAGCTAAAGTCCAACCTAGAGCTTTTCGATTTTTACTTAAAACACCAAGCAATCTCTCCTCCTCACTCACAGACAAAGAATTTGAAATAATCACAGGCAATTTACCATTAGCAGCAAGGAAAGCATATTTCAAATTAGGGGGAAGAGGTTTAAGCTCTAATTCAGGAGGTTAAACAATAGAGGGAATTAGTGTAGGAAGATTAAGGGTAGTGAAAATACTCCCTTTTTCAGACTTATGAGATGCATGACTTGTGCTAGGCTCCATAGATTCTACCAATTGAGCATTGGTCTTCCCAAGTGTTGAACCAACATTCAGTTAGTCTACAGCAGCAACAGGCTTGGGGAAAGCAGCTTCCTTCATACCTACTTCACAAGAAGTGATTAGTTTATTCAAAAATCGTAGGGTATGAGGAGTAATCTTTGTTCGAGGCTTAGATGATGAGTTAAGAAGTGGCCCTTTAACCATATTGTGTTTAGCATCAAAATGAGTCACACAAGAGGAGGTCTTGATTGGCGTAAGGGCTATCTCATGCAAAATGTCCATGTCTTGATTACCAACCTCGCATTCAGACTCTTCAGCTGGTTTATGACCTAAAACATTGGCAAGAATACCTTCCTCACAAGCATCATCACTAAAGCATGAATTATCAAATGAGTTACGTTCCTATGAATCAAGAGAAGTAAGAGAAAAATTACTTAGGGAAGATAACCAATAATCAACCATTGATGAGTTAAGGTTGGAAATATCACTCCCCTGTGAATCAAAATTATCAACAGAAGAAGGAGGAGAGATTTTATCATCACATGAATCCAATGCAATGCCACAATTAAGATCACAATTATCAGTGTGCAAGTTGAGCTCACATTCATTAACCATATCATCAAATGCTAAGTCAATCGAATTCACACCTAATAAAGAGCAATCTTTAAAAGGGTGTTTCATGGCTTCATACATATTGAAACTTAGCTTATGGTTACGTACTTCCATGGTAATTGAACCATGTTTCATGTCTATCAAGGTACTGGCTGTCATCATAAAGGGTCTCCCTAAGATAAGGGTGGATTCACTAGGTTCTTGAGACATGTCTAACACATAGAAATCAGCCGGAAAAACTAAATCCTTGACTTTGACAAGTAAATCTTCAATGATACCTTGCGGTTGCCTAATGCTTTTATCAGCTAGTTGGAGAACCACAGTAGTTCTCTTAAGTTCCTTGACTCCAAGAGACTTAAAAATGGAACTAGGCATGACATTAATGGCTGCACCTAAGTCTAACAAGGCTTGGGCCACATTTACATTACCTATGGTACAAGGTATAGTGAATGAGCCAGGATCCTTGCATTTATCAGGGATTTGAGGTTTGAATAGGGCTGACACATTAGAGCTAACTTGAACTCTCTCATTAGGCTTGAATTTCCTCTTATTTGTACAAAGGTCTTTAAGGAATTTGCAATAACTGGGCATAGACTTGACCAATTGGAAGAAAGGAACATTGATATGTAGCTTACTAAACAAGTCATACATTTCTTTCTCAGTTTGTTCATCATGCATTTTCTTGCCTTGAAAGTAAGCTTTAGGGAAAGGGAGTTGAGAAATTTTTACCTCTTTACCATTAGCGTTGGATAAGGTGCCATGCTCGCTTGTCTTACCTTCCTAAAAAATGCTTCTTTCCTTGGATCCAACCTCTCTCAGAAGTGTTTGTTGTTCCACTTGAGGTTGTTCAACTGTTTTGTCCTTCTTCCTTTCAAGAATAGCCTTCTCTTTGGAGCTTTCAGGATTTGGAAACTTCATTAGGCTCAAAGGTGGACTTTCAACTTCTATCTCCTCATCTACTTCATTGTCGATCTCTTCAGGAAAGTGTACCTTTTTACCACTTCTCAGTTCAATAGCATTTTGGGACTTAGGATTGATGACGGTGTTTGAAGGAATAGACCCACCAGTCTTAGCATGCATATCACTCAAGGAATTGGAGAATTGGGTTAAATGAGATTGAACTGTGTTGTTTTTCAACTCTAACTCTTCAAACTTCTTGTACATATGAGCCATTTGAGTACTGTCACTTGCCCTGTCATTGTGTAGCTTTTGTAGAGATGTGTTGATAGAGGAGAATTGACCCTGATTTAAAGCTTTTTCTTCCATCATCCTGTTATCAATGCTAGCAATTCAAGCAGCCAAGCTCTTCAGTAATTGATTGGTTTCATTGCCTTTGGACTCTTGAATAGGCACCATTTGTCCACGATTTGACCCATATGGTTGGACTTGATAAGATGAACCTTCTTGATTCCTCCAACCAAAATTAGGATTAGGTCTTCTGTTTTCATTGTAGGTGGTGGTGTTAGAGTCCCATCTTTGTTGATTAGGCCTTCCTTGATACATAGCATTGACTTCCTCATGAGGATTAGGGCATAGACTTGTAATGTGCATCACTGAACTACAATTATCGCAACTGGGTGCAACAAGAGCTTGTGAAGTAGGAAAATGAGTTGCTTGTTGGGTACTCAGATGTTGAAGTTTAGTGGTGATGAGAGAAAGCTGCGAAGTGAGTGTATCCATTTTAGACTCAAGTGCGATCATCCTTTGGTTAGATCCGATATCACAGACACTTCTGATCTCTCTTACATTGTATTGTTGAGTGTTTTAAGCTCTCATTTTAATTTGAGCCCATGCTTCCTCTGCAGTGCAATCTTCTAAGGAACCCCCAGCTGAAGCATCTAGAATACCTTTTTCATTAGGTAAAAGACCATCATGAAAGTATTGGATTAATTGCTCATTGTTGATTTGATGGTGTGGGCACTTAGCCAAAAGCTCCTGAAAGCGGCTCCAATACTCATAAAAAGACTCTGAGGGATCTTGTTTGATAGAGTAAATCTCCTTCTTGAGCTCAGCAATCCTTGCAGCGGGAAAGTACTTTTCCAAGAAGGTTTTTTTTCAGATTTCCCCATGAATGAAGAGCGTCATTAAACTGCCTTGGTAGCATCATATACCACTCTTTCGCCTTCCATTCCAAGGTGAAGTAAAACACCTTCAGTTGTACATCTTCTAGGCGAGCACCGACAGGCTTCATATTTGAGCAAGCCACGTGTAATGCATTGAGGTGGTTGTAAGGATTTTCCTTCTCAAGTCCATGAAAATGAGGTAGTGAAGCAAACAAAGGTCCCTTAAGCTCGAAATTGACATTAAGGTTAGGGCATGTGGCACTAAAAGGATCAATAGTGACGTCTGATCTTGTCACATCCCTAATAGTTCTTCTCCTTGGTTGTCCTTCACCATTATTTGCCATAGTGGTACCTTGAGAAGCACAATCACTTAAGTCAATGAACAATTCAAGATTAGAAGAATGATCTAATGTCTTTTCAAATTGATCGGACATACAAAAGAAAAAATTAAGAAAACAATGGATTAATGAAATACCAAAACTATTTTGCATACAAATTTTAAGGGGGGAAAACTACAAAGAGAAAAAAAATGCAAGTTTATGTAAATATTTAAATGTAAAAGTCATATCACTAATGAACGAGAATTACAATAAAAACAAGTTACTCACAATGAAGCCACTAAAAGGGAATGAAAGTTTTTTTTTGAATTAACTACTAATTAAATTCAAACCACTCAACACAGCTAAATGCAAGACACAGAATGAACTTAACGAAATAGAGTGAAAATGCAATGATGAGTATGCATGTAGTGGTAAGGATCTAAATGCACCTATTTGTGGGGGAAAAAATAAAATAAAATAAAACAGACAGAAATTTTTTTTTTTATGAAAAATATGGAAATGGTATGAAACTAATGTAAAAATCAAGAAGCTTACACAGGCAACCCCAAATCAATTTCTCAATTGACACTTAGTTAACCATGGAGTCAAAAATGACTCCCCGACAACGGCGCCATTGATTTGACCGTATCTTTGCGTCTTGGGGTCAAATACAAGATTTTTAATCCAAGAATTGCAGTATAATGCAATACTCGGGTTGTCTCTCTTTTCTCAAGGAGCCTTTAATTGAATCCTAGGTAATACTAAATGTCATGCAAAAGCAAATTCAATAAAACAAGGGAAAATTGATTTTTGGGTTTTTCTTGTTAAAAAAAATTAAAAAAAATAAAAGAAAATACAATTTAATTAAATATATAAATAAACACACCTCTCAAATTAATTTAAATCATAGGCAAAGTATCTATATAAATCCCACAACACAAATTTAATCACATACTGTTCCAACAATAATCAAACAAAATATTTCAATAAGAAAAATAAAAACAATAACTCCCCTGATTCAGATTCCACGTGCATGCATGAACAAAGATATGCCATTGATGATGTCAGCATGCATATTGGTGATGTCAGCGTACATATTGATACATGAAGCACACAGTTTCGCGTTTCTTCTTGCGCTCTCAGTTCTCTTTCTCGGTTGCAACTAAGTTGATGATGCTTGACAAGATAGAATAATGGAAGCAATGAGAAACAAGGGGTACAGACTGCCGGAGGTGAGGTTTGCCTGAAGTGGGGGTCGGAAAACTAGAATAGTTCGCCGGAAGTGGGGGCCGAAAATTGCAGAACTTCGTCGGAAAATTGGAAACCACATGGGAGTCACAGAAAAACCGATGGAAAATGATGATGCGGTATTTGCATGATGAAAGGACGATGGTAGGAAGAAAATAAGACACAACGGAGGAGAAAATGGTTCACAAGAAATTGAAGCTTGCCGGAAGTGGGGGCCGGAAAACTGGAATAGTTCGCCGGAAAATGTAAAACTTGCTGAACTATCACAGAGAGGAGATGAGGGTGCTGCACTTGTAGTTTTCGATGGCTTTTGGTGGAGAAAACAGAAGGTGATGGTGATTGGAATGAAGGTGCTGCTGGACTGTGAACAAGATGATGGTGTGGTGATGAAAATGAAGAACGTGGTGGTAAGGAAGGTGCCGAGGCTGGTAAAGGTGAATGGTGGTGATGAAGGGAAGAGGTCGGTGGTGTAAGTGGTGACCTCGTTCTTACTTTAACCCCCGTTCTGTAGTACCTCGGTAAAAGAAAATGGAAGAGGAAAATTGAAGAAGGAAGAGCTGCAGTCGGGATGCCTTCATGGTGGTGAAGATGGGGGTATATATAGTGAGATTGACGCTGTCCATTTCCCTTCACCAACCATGTTAGGTGCAGTTTGAAAGCAAGCTGCAACACAAATCTTTCCGTGATATGCGCGTGCATGTGATTTCTACATATTCCAGAAGCGCACATGACAAAACCGCCCAGATTTTGCTTTTCTGTCGGTTTGAATGTTGAATTTGTGGCTTGGGTCTTGTTCTGTAATTTTCCCCAGTAAATTTTCTTCATGAAAAAGCTTATGGGTACTTTTCTGTAATTTGCTCTGGTCCTTTTCTATAATTTTCCTTGTATTCAAAATATTAATTCAGACTCCAAAAATAACCAATTATGTCCCAAAGCACCTGCAATGCAAAATTAAGCATAAGGTAGTATTAAAGGTTCAAGAGATCATATGTATAAATATTTAATAATTATGGCCATTTTACCCTTTTATTACAATTAATTCAATACAAATGCCTCTAATTAAAATGAGTGCTTAATCATGCGATAATGCCCTGGAAAATACATTAAGAGTCCCTATTTAATTAATTAAAAATATATAAAATTATGGTTAAATCAATGCCTAATTCCCTTCTCAAGCATGTTAAAATAAAAAAAACTAGGAGATAAAATGTGCACATGTGCTCTCTTTTAATTCCATCTTTATCCTCCATTAAGCTCCAATATACCATGTCATCACCTACATTTATGAGATGCACAAAGGTAATATCATATATTCACAATTAATTAATAATAGGACTAACAAATATTATTTAAAACAAATTAATTTAGCCAATTTAATTCCCAAATTACCTTTGCACTCAAATCTTACATTAATACCTAATTATACCAAAAAATAGTTAATCAAATCCCACAAAAGCCTAAGGTTAATCACTAAAAGATATATGAATATTTAGCTCTATCAAATTCCCCTATACTTAGCTTTTATACTCCCGGGCAAAATCATTTCAGTCCATGAACCAAGAATAGAGATGAACAAGTATGATCAACCTTCAAGAATCACATTTGATAAACAATGAAGTATCCGTCTATCCAAATTCCTAGAGCATACTACATGTTAGATTAGCTAGGATGCAAAGCTTAATCCTTATAAGTTTAATTGGAAACCCTCACTAGGATAAGTGTTTGCACTCTACTCTCATGTAAGGTAATTTTTCACTCACATCTACTTTGACCACACTCTACCATAAGCTTGTAATATTTCTAGGCTCTCCACTACTTGCAACAATGGCCTAAATAGATCTCAAAAACTTTGTAGGATTATAATGTTGAATAGGCCAAATGATGGAAAAATAAAATAGGCTACCATGCATGCATCAAATACGATTAATAGAACCAATAGCACTAATCACAATAGTGTTACTTTCTTTGGCCAGAATTTTTCAATTTCAACTCTTCTATACATACTTTTTTATATGAAATGCTTTGTATCTTTTTTTTCTTTCTTTCTTTTGATCTTCTCTTTTCTTATTTTCTTCTTTTCTATTTCTTTTTTTTTTGGACAATTAACATGACATTTATAATCTTATTGACAAGAGCAATATTTCTCTTTTTCTCATCATAGTGCTAAAGGAACTTGATGAGAAATGCAAGCATAGCATTTGTATAAAGAAAATGGAAATGGAAATGAAGGGCTCAAAGGGGTAAACAAAGGTTGAACAATGTTTGGGTAAAAAGGTCTAAAAAGGAATGCTAATGTCATCTCTATCCTTGCTATTGTAAAATGTAACATCAAGCAAGAAATAGGACAAGTTCTCGAGAGTAATAGCCTAAGTGGACAAATCACACAACAAAATGAAATATTACGCCCAAAATACCTTCCAACTATACTCTATTTCCTACCAAACTCACCAGAAGTAAACAATGCATCATTTTTAAGACTTAGAACATATGACAACTCACTTCATTTAGATAAGTTTCAACATCAATATCTAATCACATGCAATTGAGATACTTGATCATGCTTAAACATCTCAAAAATTTTGAAAAAATAGGCTCAAAATGGATGAAACAGCAGCTAGCATAATACATGATAGTATATTAGAGTCCCTAAAAACAAAACAAAAGAAAAACACAATCCATCTCTCCTCCACACTTAATCCTTGCATTGTCCTCAATGCATGTATAGACTAATGCAATATGACTGTGGTGCTCAATAATGCAACAAACAATCAATGTGAAAAAGAGTAGATTAACACATAAAGAAAAGATAAAAGCAACACATAAGACACAAGCTACCATTTTCTACTAGAGTATCCCTCCCCCACACTTGTTCAACATCATGAAATCATGAAATTAACAATCCAAAATAGTAAAACAAGATAAAGGAAGGAAACAATCTTATCATGGAGGCTTGTAGCTAGTGTGGTACAAATGGAGACGGTTGGCTCAAGTATGGAAGTGTCCTCCATAGGCATCTTGCACTTTATAAGTCCTCTTATCATACTTGGCAACCACTTCTAAAGGACCAATCCATTTCTCCTTGAACTTTTCATGTGGAGTAGAGTAAGGAGGCACATAAGTCATGACATAGTCACCAACTTTAAAAGTGAACTTCTGTGCTTGAAGCTCCTCATAAGTAAGTTTCTTGGATCAATGGACAAGGCATGGAGTGGAAGTAGTGAAGAGCTTCCAAATCCATCCTTAGGCCTCAAAGGCTTCTCTTTACTAGATAGTGGATTAGTATAGATTTGTCACACCACTTTGACCAGTTTGGAAACATGCCTCACAGCTTGAAAAATGTTCAAAAGCTACTTTGAATGAGTCTTGGCAGCTCCACTATACCCTATACTATCATTACAAACAACACCTTTCTTAAAAGAATTTGGGGTAGTGGAAGACTCAACAAGCATAGTATCATTTGGTAAAACAGTATATGGTGTGGAACAAGTATAGTCTAGTGAACTAGCACTAGAACACTTAACATCACTACTATGGGAGGGGGAAATAGAAGAATAGGGTATAGAAGGGGTATAATTAATCACATGTGCAGCAATATGATTCATATGTCCACTAGAAACTAACCCATGCTCAATATGATCATTATCATGCAATTCATTAATAAAATGCACATCAAGCAAAGAATAGTCTTCATATGGGAGTTTCATTGTTTCATACATATTAAAATGCACAAAATTATCACCAACAGACATAGTTATAGAACCTTCCTTCATTTTAATCTTAGTGTTAGCAATTCTCATAAAAGGCCTACCCAAAATCAATGCACCTTCACTCATACTCTCCTTAGACATGTCTTAAACATAGAAATAAGAGGGAATGAGCAAGTCATTACCTTTAACTAATACATCATCAAGCACCTTAAGTGGATATCTAATTGTGTGATCCGCTAATTACAAAATAACACTAGTGGGCTTGATTATAGTGACTCCTATGGGCTCATAAACAGATTTGGGCATCATATTTATTGCAGCTCCTAGGTCAATAAATCCCTTAGGAATTGTGAAATCCCCAATTGTGCAACGTATGGTGAAACTCCCCGGATCTTGACACTTAACTGGTAATTGGGGCTTAAACAATGAACTCACATTAGAAGGAAGTTAGGCCATCTCATTAGGCTTGAATCTTCTCTTGTATTTGCATAAGCCCCTTAAGATCTTAGCATACTTAGGTTGTTTAACAAGTTCAAGTAAAGGTATATTGACTTCAGTCTTGCTAAACAATTCATACAAATCATTATCATGCTTTTCACTAGCCGTTTTTATGCCTTGAAGATAAGCATGAGGTAAAGGAAGGTCTTTCAAATTTACCTCTTTACCTTTATGGACAATGGTTTCATAATGCTCATATTGGCTTCCTTGTTCAGATCTTATATTCTTTTGGCTTGTAAGACTTGTGGAGGAAGTCTTCTTCAAAATGCTTTTCTCCTTTTGGTTCTCAAATGAAGGAATAACTTGGAATGTGGAAGCTTGATCTTGTATGCTTTCATCCTAAACAACTTCTTCATCATCCTCTTTTGGATCATCAATTCTAACTTGCTTGCCACTCCTTTGTTGGATAGAATTTAAACTCTCAGGATTCACCATAACATTAGAAGGCAAGGTTCCCTTCTTGACATCATTCTCACTCTTTGCATTAGCCAATTGAGAAACAAAGGTTCGGATATTGTCATGCTTCACTTCTATTTGTTCAATCTTGTCACAAAGCTTGCTCATCAACTTCATCAAGGCCTCATTAGCATTAGGTTCTTGAATAGGTACCTCTCTTGATGTTGATGGACCTTGATAAGAAGTCATAGAGGGATTCCTAAATTGTCTTTGAGAATTTTTAGCACCTCTATAAAATCTCTCCTTCCCTTGATAGCCTCTATTGTCATTGCCTCCCTATCTATAATTAGAATTGTCCTTCTACCTTCTATTGAAATTATTTTGATTATAGTGGGATGGCCTTTGATAATTCATAGCAGCTATATCACATTTTCTAGCTTAAGAAGGACAACTCAAAGTGGCGTGCATAGGGCTACCACAAGTTTTACAAGAATTAGGCACCAAGGCTTGAGACATATAAGGAGGATATGAAGCACCAACATTATAGACCTGTTGAGCTTGAATGATCTTTTGCATACAACCCATTTGATCACTTAAAATGACCAACTTGATCAAAATGTCATAGTTAGACCAAGCTCCAACTCCACATGCTTGAGCTCTTTCTCTTATACCAAATTGTTGATTATTGGCAGCCATCTTTTCAAGTAGATCCCAAGCTTCTTGATATGTCATATCAATTAGAGACCCATAGCTGCAGCATCAATGGTGTCTTTATTGTGATCAAGCAACCCATCAAAAAAGTATTCCACCAAGTATGGTTGAGAAATTTGATGATGTGGGCATTTGAAAAGTAGGGCAAAAAATCGAGTCCAATACTCATACAAGTTTTCACCCATTGCTTGTTGAATGCTATAAATTTCTTTCCTCATCTTAGCCGTTCTTGAAACTGGAAAGAATTTCTCCAAGAATTCTTTCTTCATTTGCTCCCAAGTTAAGGTTGCAAAGTGGCAAGGAAGCATATAAAGCCACTCTTTAGCTTTTCCTCCCACAGAAAAGAAGAAAGCACAGCTCATGACTTTATCCAAGTCAGCTTCGAGAGGCTTCATGGATGAACAAACCACATGAAGAGTCTCCAAATGCCAATGTGGATCATCACCTTCATTACCATGAAATTTAGGTAAAGCACTTATCAAATGTCCTTTCAATTCAAAATTAGCATTGAAATTATAGAAGCCATAAGGATTATAATAAACATTGGAAGAAATTATATCTCTTATGATCCTATTTCCTACATCATCATGCACATGATTATTATTGTGAGGTACTTCATTATGGCCATTATTAGGAACCTCTGTAATATCCCAAAAAGTGATTAAGGGTTAATGACTTCAAAAGTGGGTGTGATTATTGATAAATAAACACTTTTGGAGAATACCATGTGAATTGTGATTTGAATGTGTTATAAGCAGTGCCTAAACCCTGTATTTAAGTTCAATTATGGATTAACATCTAAATTTAACTGGAATAGAGGGAGGGCGCATATTGTGGTGAAAATGGTGTCATATTGTGTCATTGTGACATTGGAATTGGTTTGGAACTTGAAATGGAAAGTTTGACAATTGGTGGTTTGTGTTGCATTTTAGTTAAAAACTGGATATGTGTGAATGTGATGAGAAATTTGGTTGTTTTAGTGATTCCAATGGTTTTCTTGTGAAAATTTGTGTGGAAATAGGGTTGTTTGTTGATTTTGAAGCCATTGGACACATTGGTTGGAAACTTGAAATTATGTCCATTGTGAACTTTGTACAGGGCAGTTAGTTTGTATGGGCAAATAGTGTCTAAAAATTCTGAAACTTTTCAGTTTTAAAGCTCACATGCCAAGCTTCAACATGGACATATAATTCATGTCATTTCGTTTTTTGAGATGGGAGTTAAGATTTTCCAAAGTTTGAGATTAAAACTAGAATCTGTTTTGGAGCAATGTTGGATTTTGTGCAATTCTGTATTTTTGTGGTAGTGGCTGGTGATAGTTCATATTTTTCCTATGAATAGAAATTAAATAGCTTTCAATAGGCTTTGGGATCACCCCATTTCAATTTTTCTAGTATTAGTTATGATTTTTCAAAATTGGGGCAGAAAATCTGCCAGAATTTCTGAAAAATCCAAAAATTGGGAAATTGATAAATAATTGAATTATGACATCATCATGATATTAAAATATCATATCCTTCCTTTCTTCAACCATACCTGATGCAAATTTCAGCTCAAGAGAGAGAGAGAGAGAGAAAAGTTGTGAAATTCGAGAGAGAGAAAAGGGAATACAATTCGTGAGGTAGATCGATTTCTTTGGTGAATTCGTACCTAACGCATATACCACTGCTTTGTGGCCATAGTGTTGTTGCATGAAACATTGAGCACGTAGATATGTCATTGTGTAAGCATATCATGCATTAAGCACTTATCTTGCATGCATACTGGTAGTGTTTTTCTACTGAGATTCTCTTGAATCTCACCCTCCCCTACCAACAATTTAGACAGAAGGAGATAAAAGATATGCTGAGAACAAAGAAAAGAACCGTACGAGGGGATTGCGGTGGTGGAATGAAGACGGGAAGATGTCTTCATTTCACTCGGATAGGTTTGGACACCCTGGTAGCCCTGTGCGGCTACATTGATGGTAATTATTATGTACGAACCCCTATGGGGAATTTCTATAATCGAGCACTTTTTATCAATATATTTATACTATTCATGTGTTGCCTACCGAACCGTATATCATTTTCCCAGAATACTTTGGTAAAGATGAAATTAAAATAAGGGTGTGACAACCTCATTATCTTGATTTTCAATGTGTCCATCCATATTTTGATCTAGCACAAGATGATTATCAATGAGAGGGCAATCAGTGAAATCAACAAAGAAATCACTATCAATAGCGATTTCCAGCTTTTCACGCACAAAATGATAGCAAAATCTAGTTAAAAAATAGAGCAATTTCATATACAAATATCCTTTTAGATAACACCAAGAGAAATGCAACAAGGTGTTTAACCTTAACGCAACCACAAGCAATGGTCTATCACAGCAAGCAATTCAATGAGTTTCTAACATTTAGCACTCTTACACACTCAAAGAAAAAGTTTTGTTCACCGTGGTGCAAACAGCACAAAAAATAACACAATGGCAGTAGAAAATCAGTTCCAAAATAGAGCAATTTCAAGCAAAGAACAGGACTAATCCTCACAAATGCATAGTCCAAAATTTCAGCTCAAAGTTCAAATCTAAGTCCAAAATCTAGAAATTCAGTTCTTAATTTTTTTTCGTGATATGATTTTGTAAACAATCTACACTCATAGATTAAAGTCAGATATTGAGAACCAACAATGTGCAATCAGGTTTAGCAAGTAATTTGCTAGCTAATTCATTTCAATTTCTCAAGCCAAAATTCTATCACAGTAATAGAAATCATGGAGCTGAATGATAGCAAGCAACATAGTGATATTAGCATAAAAATTTCCAATGATAAATATACAGATCACAACCACATTATGCAAAGACTTAAGTATTAGGAACACTATCAAAAACTACATAACAACAATTCAATTGTTAAAACAGATTTCAAATTCACATGCAACCTTTAGATTAGCTTCTGCAACAATACTTTCAGCAAAGCACACAACTTATCATGAAACTTCTAAGGTTGATACCCATCAAATTCACAAAAACCTAAACTTACTATATCAACCACAAAATGTCAACTAGCGCAACAATCAAGTTTTGCAATGTAGGGCAAAAATTTCAGTAGCAAAAGAGTCCAAAAGTTAGCTTCATAGATAAAATGCTCAAACAACAAGCAAACCAGATACCAAGAGTGTATTCAGTACCCCCATGGACAAAAAGCAAATTATAATCAGTTTTATGCATGATATGGCCAAGCCTAGAAAAAGGATTTCAGGACAAATGGTTGCTCAGAAGTGAATGCAAGAATTTTAAATATCAATGTTAGCACAAATTCAATTTCAGTAAGAAATTGTGACAGTAGACTCGAGGAATTCAAATTTTTTAAAATGCAAACCAGCAGAAACCCTTCTTTCCTCCCAGTCTAGAAGACTTGCAAACTCAAGAAAACTTCATAGCTATGTGACAATTTCAACGCATAAGTGGCAAAGATCAGATTTGAATTGAGGGCTTTAAACTAAAATGTAGCAGTTCCAGTAAAAATAATGCAACATTTATTACCTTTTGCAATCAATTGTGACGAAGTTGGCAATTGAAATTCAATGAAGAGTATACGAACTCAACATATTTCAGCAAAAACTCAGAGTGTTTATTTCAAAATGTCAATCAAAATTCCTTTCTCAACAAAATTGCATAGTGCAGCAAAGTTTCAGCCCAGCGCACATAAATTGGAAGTTGGAGTATGATGACTAGTACTTAATCAAACAATACCAGATATATGTGCACAAATTCAGGGTACTACACCAGCAAAAATTGGTCTTAATCTCAGCAGCAGATCAATTTCAATGCATGCACATATGAGCATAAAACCTTAGCAATTTAAAGTAGCAAAGCACCAAGTGTTTGTGACAGCAAATTTTAGTGTTTGAGACAGGGAAATTGAGAGTTTGATAGCAACAATACTGAATCATCTAGAACATTCATTTAATCCACTCAATGTCTCAAGGTTAATGACAACACCAGCAAATATACCTGAAGCAGATTCAGAGTTTGTGATAAAAATCCCACTTCAATTAAGTGAGAATTTATGCGACCTAGATCAATTCCAAATTCAGAGAATAGTCATAATGACAGCAATAAAGTTATATAAGACAAAGTCTCAGGGTAATGAATTTCGGACAGCAAACTGAATCTACAACTTCCAGTTTCACATGCACTTATGATAGCAAATCAGTTTTAACAGCAAAGATCCCCAAATGATAGCGTACATATCAATGACAATAACTCAAATTCTCAATTCCAGCAACAACCAACCACAAGTTTAGACAACACCCAAGTTCCAGCAATTTGACTTCACACTAAGTATGCTAGAAACAAAAACCAAGGCACACAAATTTCTTTATTTTGCTTGTCCAACAACTTTATATAAAAAGGGGAAAAATGAGAAATAAGTACTCCTAACCTACACAAGCTATACCCCGGTCAAAATGACATTGGACACTCGATTACCAAGGAGCTAGGCTCCCCGGCAATGGCGCCAAATTTGAAGAGCCATATCATGGGGCTATCAAATAAAACTAAGCTAAATGCATTATAAGGCAACTAGCTTAGGTCGATCTCTACGTGGAGCCTATATTTTGTTCCTAAGTAATCTAATGTAAATAGCAAATTAAACAAAGAGTATGGGATTTGAGTTTCATCTTTCTAGTTAAACTAAAGAGCTACTTGTTTATGAATTTTTCAATGTATAAAGTGAGTGGGTGGGTGTAAATGCAAGGGATGAATGTCTTAGGTGATTGAGTCCACTAACCATCCTTGTCCAATTTTAATTTTGAGTTCTTCACTTAACTAAGCACAAGGACTAGTAAGAACCCTTACTAATCAATATTCCTAGCTTCTCAATTTAATCTAAACATAGACTCAATTGATCAATTAAGAATATCTTGAAGTACGTAGCTTATGATAGATTCATAAAAGATCCTCTCTACAACCAATTAATTCCTAGAAACCTAGAAAACATTTGATTTCAAGAGAATAAAGGAAGGCAATTGAATAACAAATAAGTGCTATAGTTCAATTACAATCAATGAGTACAAATCTAACACAAGTATCATCATCCAGATTACATCAATCGATTAAATCCTCAGCCATATACACAAATCATAAACTCTAGCAACCTAGAATCATAATCTGCATATACTTAGAGTAGAAGATGAAATTAAGATACAAAGAACTCCTCTAGTTGCTCAAGGACTCAGGTTAGCTTCATTATCACCACCAGACAAAAATATTTAGCCACTCATAACATAAATTCCCATCGAAATGCAACTAGAATTCCTTGGGTCATAGAGATCATTCCGAATAGAAAAATGGATAAAAATCGGTGAAAAATTAGGAGGAACAGAAGAATCAGTTATACAGGAAAAAATGGAACAAGTGCGAGAGGTAGCAAAATTAGATCCAGAAGCAAGAGCTAGTGCTCTTGGTGCTAAGTTGTAAAAAAACGGAATGCAAACCAACCCCCTCACCTCCTTGAGCGATCTGATTTGGTGAACATAAGACATAAGGCCTTGTTTGGTGTAACCCCTTCACGATTAAGGCCAAGATTTACGTTCGTAAACACGTAATTAATGTAGAATTAGAGACCATATTTCAAATTGGGACTTATTAAAGTAATCTTTTGCCCAAAATCGGATTTGCAAAAAAATTTTCAAAATTTATTCACAATGGTCTCATATTCATAATACAAAACCAATATGGCCTATACAGGTGGATTCCATTTACAATTATCAGAGTGCAAAGTAAATTCCCGACTCACTCGGGTTCCATTCATTTAATAAGGGTTTATACAAAGGCATAAAGCCCATAATTCATACCCTTTACTCGGGGATTACACAAACTACATCACAAATCTCAAAATATACATATACTTCCCACAAAATATCCAATAGTATACAATGATAACCAATAACAAAAAAGGAACTCCTAATACGGAGCTCTAACCGTTCTTCGTCCACCGTTTGCCTTTCGATCCTTCAGCCCTGTCTAAAATGTTTAATTTTAGGAGAGTGAGATTCTAAAGAATCCCTATAGTGTCAAATCAATCATATAATGTACAATAATAAGGCATGAAATCAAATCCTTATCCATACAAGTAACTACAACGGCAATGGTTAGTATGACACATGTCATCCCTGACGATTGCTCATGCTACATTGCATCATAACAATCCACACAGTATATTTCACCACAGCTGGGATTCATATAAAGCATTTCATCACACAAGCCATACAGGCAAGATTCAAAACTCACAGCCCACAGCTGGATTAACAAACGCCGCCCTACGGGTCGGATTCACAAAGTTCCATGTCGATTACGATGACAGTTCAACAGCCGACCTAGAGATGACCAACGTTAATCCCTATACGGCTCATGCTGAAGTGCTCATGCCGTAATGGACCATGGCACACAATTCACAAAGTTTAATGATAAGTTATGCATACCAAAACATCATACATAATATGAGAGAAGAGTCACTACCTTGATCCTTCCGTGCGTGTCCTAGCGCCGGTCTCTCCCGAGTATGGCAAATGTCAAATCCTATATTCATAATTAGGGACGAAGAGTTATACTCTATTCCAAGACCTAATTCACTTCATAATACTTAATTGGTTATCATTATTGCTCTTTTAGAGTCATTAAATACCCCTAACAAAACTCCTAAAGGGTAGGAAGAACTATCCCAAAGATCCCCTTTTGGAAGCACAAAAACTGATTTCTGACAGCCTCACTCAAGTGAAGGCGACCTCACTAGAGTGATGAGAGACTTGTGCTCGGGTGAGAACGACTCTCACCCATGAGTGTTTGGCAGTGAGCAACTACAATGACTAGAACGTGCTCACCTCACTCGAGCACCAAGCTCCGCACTCGAGTGAAGACCCCAAATATGCTTGAGTACCCGAAAGTGCGACACCACGAGTGACAACCTGAGAGCTCAAACCACACCAGAGGCACCAGCTCACTCGAGCATGACACCTTGCACTCGGGTGAGAGAACTATGCTTGCGAGTGTCAGAGCACACTCTTGGCATCATCCAACGAGTGAAGACCCGAGAGCAACCCTAACTCTGGATTCACACCATCACTCGAGCAAACTTAAGCTCACTCGAGCATGATCTTCCCTCACTCAAGAACAAGGAAGAGCACTCGAGCCCCATACATAGAATCCAACTAAAACTCTAAGCAGAAAAGGGAAAAATGCACATGGCACTCGAGCATGATCTTCCCTCACTCGAGTGATGTTCTTCCTTCACTTGAGCACACTCACTCTTACTCAAGCATGATTATCAGAAACCAGAAAACGCAGAAGGTATGACAGCACTTCCAAAATTTTTTTCCAAGTAATCCAAATGAACCTAAATACCAAACCAAAGCTACTCCCATACAAAAACACCCAAGAAATCCAATGGAAACATCAAAATTAACAAAATCCTACTCCATTATCATGCTTTGGTTTGAATCAACACAAATCATCAATTTTCCCAAAATCACTAACTTAACATTTCAACCTCCAGTCAATCTATCTATCCTAAACTCATTCCAAGATACTATTCTCATGCCAAAAACATACCAAATGAACAGTGGCACTCATTTTTGAATTCAAGCCAAAATTTCCAGAAATTACAAACTACTTTAAATGACATGAAACATAGATAGAAAGATTGGTGTCACTCACCTTATCAACTTTCTCAAAAACACTCTTTGATTCTCCAATAACTAGATTTTCATGATTCTTGAAATCACCACCAATGGGCACACTATACACACCAAAATGAAGCTCTCACTCCAAGGATCAACACTAATGAAGTGAGTTTGAGCGAAGGAGATCATTTTCCTTACCTTTTCTCAAGCTTTATCTGTCCCTTTTCCTTCCACTATGACCGATTGAGAGAGAATGAGAGAGGGATGGAGTGAAGAAATGAAAATAATGATACTCCCTCCATGCCTTCAGTGAAAAGAAAGGAGAGGAAGAGAGAGAGAGAGAGAGAAACCAAATAAAATACTCCCTCATTGACTTTTACACACATTCTCTCTTTACCCACTTTTGCCACATGTCAAATTGCTATTGGCTCACCCAAAATAAGTCACCCATTAGCTACTTTAATCCCTCCATTAGTCATTTTAATCACATATCTCATTTTCTCTTAGTTAGTAATTAATTTCTCTCTTAATTACCAACTCATGGCCAATAATTCCATTCTTCTAATTTTTTTCACTAATTATGACATATTAATTAATATTGCCATAAAACATATAATAATTCCAATTAAATCCATAATTATCCACAATAATCATGATTAGCCCTTAATCAAAAATTGGGATATTACATTTGGAGATGGGCAAGAAACTCAAGCCACCAAACAATGCCTAATTCCTTTCTCAAGCATCTTAAAATCAGAAAACTAGGAGACAAAATCTGCACATGTGCTCTCTTTTAATTCCATCTTTGTGTTTATGAGATGCACAAAGGTAATATCATATATTCATAATTAATTAATAATGGGAATAACATATATTATTTAAAATAAATCAGTTTAGCCAATTTAATTCCCAAAATACCTTTGCACTCAAATCTTACATTAATACCTAATTATACCCAAAAATAGTTAATCAAATCCCACAAAAGCCTAAGGTTAATCACTAAAAGATATATGAATATTTAGCTCTATCACACATGTAAACAACTGTCATAATGATGATCATGCTTGCATCATATATAACGGTTATGCTTTAATAACCGTTATATATGTTGACATAAATAATAATTGTTAGATGACAACTATAATTTATCGAAGCTAATTTTTTAAAAAAAAAATTGGGGGGGGGGGGGGGGGTAGGGTTTTGCTTTCAATATCCTCTTACATATATACATTTGAACATAACAAATCACAATATATATTTACATTCATTCATATATAGAACAATACAACAAATCAGAATATATTTATAGTTATTCATGTACATGTTTCACTATTAAAACCAAAACTTTAAAACAAATGAATCATCAGTATCTAGACCAGGTGATGATAAAGGCTACGATCGGGCTTGGTGGTTTTTGATGCAAAGGAATATGAATGATCAAGATGGAATTTGTCCCTCACATTAGTAGAGAGATATTACTGGGCCCCTCAATGAGTGAGTCTGAGAAATGTATGGCTATACTATGATGAAAGGAGTTTCTATCTCTGTTATCAGGCTACTCAGGAATCGAGAAAGTAATGGTCAGGAACAAGAGGATGACATTATCCATGCCTTATCCTTGATCGATATATCGTGTGACAAAAGGGACGTGACATGGTTGTATGACAAGTTGCATCGTGATAACGATCCTCATATGAATTGGGTAGTCGTAATGTCTTGCTAGAGGCCGATTGTGACTTTTGGGTCAGTATAGTTATTGGCGCACTGCCAACTTCATATGGGCCTACAGGGTCACACACAAGAATTGCCAAACACGAGATAATGTTTAATTTAGGGTGGACGAATTATATATATATATAATGTAAAATTCATTAATAATATTATATAGATATATATATTTTTGAAATATATATCTTATATATATATATATATATTATATGATATTATTATATTGTGTTAGTTTTAAATTTAATTTATTAAAATATATTAAATTTAATAACTAACATGATAGAGATATAGTATCTCAGATTTAATTTATGAAGATAAATTAAATCTAATGGCTCTTTATTTGGATTAAATAAATAGGTTAGATTAAAACTGTTGGACAGATTTAATTTAAATTAAATTTATTTAATTAGCTCATCAAGATAATTAATTGTTAATTAATTTCGAAATTAATGATGATTAATTTTAAAATTTGAAAATAGCCCTCATAGGTTATAAACTTGTTAGAGCAGATATATTCATGGACACATGAGAATTGAGAGATGCAAGTGAAACCCTAGGAGACATTAGAGGCGCTAGCATGCAGTCTCGGTTGGAGAGCATTCGTGTGGATACCGGTAGAGGGAGTGGACCTGACGTGTTGGCTCCTAGAAATCGTGAAAACTCTGAATCATCAAAAGGTATGAATCCTTCCAACTTGGTTTAAACGCCGTTGATAGATCCTCGATTAGGATCGGTAAAAATTTTTAAAATTCTTCCGCTGTGCCTACTGAATCTAACAGTGGCATCAGAGCCAGATCAATTGTGCGTTTAAATTGAGTTTATGATTCTTATACATGTGATATATATGGGATATGTATGTATGTTTATAAGAAACACTCGAATATGCATGAGATTTGGTTAATACGAAACGAAATTATTTAGAATGATATGATTTTGTAATTCCGTTGATTTTTGTTTTCGCTTAAATTGAATCTTGAAATTGTTTCGTTTTCGGTTTTGAAACATGTATTTGATTCTCATTTTGGAACAAGCATGAAATCAATTCCGAACATGTATGTGATTTTCGTTTTGAACGAGAATGAAATTGGGTAGGGTACCTGAGATCGTAGTTGGCGGCAATCAAATCGGGTCTAGGTTCGGATATCTATTCAAGTAATAAGGATTCGAACTATGGGGAAGACAATGTGGATCAGAAGCGTTCTGGGCCATTGTTGTTTTTGTTTTGAAAAATTAGGTCTGAAATTTTAAAATTTAAAATTTTCAAATATTTCTTTTAAAAGGAATATGCCTTTTTCAAAAGCTCCAGGGGCGCTGCCCCTTGTAACCCCGCAAGGGTGGCCCCCCTTGACCCTGCCAGCTAACTGGCTAGCGGGACCGTCGTGACCACCTCTGCATAGCGCAATATAATCTGATCACGACATTTATTGCTTCTCATATTGTATGAATTCTTGTTGTAGTTTATTATTTATCTTTGTTTGGGTATGGTGAACAACATGGCTTTAGAATTTTACAAAGGTTGTAATATTTAAATACGGCCTGCGTGCCGTGCCTTTCTCTAAATACTCTTGATGTACATTCTCTTCTCATCTCACTCCCCTCGAATGTTTAAACGAGGTTTCTCTCTATGTATTTCTTTTTTATTTAGAGAAGTCCTCTCATTGGCTTGGGAGGATTTTAGGTTAGGTAAGCTATGTTGTGTCATGTTTAAATTATGCTTTTGATAAGATCATTGCATGATTACTTTTACATTTATATGTATTTATCTGTATGAGATACGACCACGATTGCATCCATATAAACAAAACTAATTAATTAAGCCCTCTGAATCAAATCTTAAGTTATAATGCCGTCAATTAATGAATACTTGTCAAAACCTAGATCGCTCAATTGTGGAAACCACCAAAGTGGATATACTTGAGTTATCTTGATGAGACAAGCTTGAGTAATGGTGCTGCTCATAATATACATTATTGTTTTGACTTAATTAAGATTAACAAAACGGTTTTAAATCTCAAGGCATTAGGTGGGGTTAAACATGCCGGATCATATTATGATTAAATCCCATAAAGATCTAAGAGTTACATGTGATGTAATTGGTAAATAGGTTACCTACCTAAATAACTTGAATTTAAGTGTCTTGCCGAAGCGAACTTAAGTTTAAGCCAAATATGGATTTTAGCCCAGTAATTATTATATTGAGGGTTGTTAATTTAGTGGGATATTACTAACTAACTTTGCATATTTTAATTGTAGAATCATGTCGACTAGTAATACTGCTACACTTTCGTTGCGATCGGTCCTTGAGAAGGACAAACTCAATGGGACAAACTTTCTTGACTGGTTCAGGAACTTGAGAATTGTTCTCAAGTAGGAAAGAAAGGCTTATGTCCTAGATCAACCCATTCCTGAGGAGCCTGCAGCCAATGCTCCAAGAGCTTAGAGAGATGTTTACACAAAGCATAAGGATGACTCTGTGGATGTAGATTGCCTGATGCTTGCCACTATGGTTCCAGAGCTCCAAAGAGATCTGGAACTCATGGAGGCTCATGAGATGATTGTACATCTCAAGGAAATGTTCCAGCAATAGGCAAGGCAAGAAAGGTATAAGACCACAAAGGCCATACATTCCTGCAAAATGGCTGAAGGTGTATCAGTTAGTACTTATGTGTTAAAGATAAAAGGCTATATTGATCACCTTGAGAGGATTGGATTTCCCATGAGCCAGGAGTTAGCTACAGATTTGATCCTCAACTCACTCCCGGAGAGTTATAACTAGTTTGTTATGAACTACAACATGAACAACATGGAGAAATCAATTTATGAGCTGCATGGGATGCTCAAAACTGCTGAGCAAAACATTAAGAAAAAGCCTAGCACAGTTTTGATGGTTCAGAAAGGAAAGGGTATGAAAAAGAAAAGGAAGGGCAAATGGAAGGGTAATGGCTCAGGTGGTAAGACCAAAGAGTCAAACAAACCCGAAACCAAGCCTGCACCTAAGAAGGTAAAGCCTCCAAAGGAAGGAGTCTGCTACTTCTGCAATGAACCCGGTCATTGGAAGAGGAATTGCAAACTCTACCTGGAAAATTTGAAAAAGAACAAGAAGGATAGCGGCGCTATCGCTTCAGGTATTTATGTTATAGACATTCATTTTTCTACTTCCTCTACATGGGTATTAGATACTGTATGTGGTTCTCACATTTATACAAATATGCAGGGTTTAAAGGATAGTAGAAAGCTGAAGAAGGGCGAGGTGGACCTATGAGTTGGAAACAGAGCAAGAGTTGCTGCTTTAGCCGTAGGCACTTATGCGCTAGTTCTGCCCAGTGGGCTTTTGTTAGTTTTGAACAATTGCTATTATGTTCCTGCTTTGAGTAGTAACGTTGTTTCTCTTTCTTATTTGGATAAGGAAGGTTATACTTCCATTACTAGGAATGGTAAATGTTCTATTTATCGTAATGACATTTTCTATGCTGATGGTGATTTGCATGTTGGTCATCATATGTTAAATTTGGAACATCCTAATAATGGGAATATCTATAACGTAACTACTAAGAGGATAAAATCAAACGATTTGAATCTGACCTACCTATGACATTGTCGTCTAGGCCATATAAATGAGAAACGCATTTCTAAACTCCATCCAGATGAATTTCTAAACTCATTTGATTTTGAATCATATGATACATGCAAATCTTGCTTATGAGGAAAGATGACTAAGGCACCTTTTACTGGGCAAAGTGAGAGGGCTACTGAATTATTGGGCCTCATACATACAGATGTATGTGGACCATTAAATATAGCTGCTAGAGGAGGTTATGTCTACTTCATTACATTTATAGATGACTTTAATAGATATGGCTATATCTATCTAATGAAACATAAATCTGAATCTTTTGAAATGTTCAAAATATTCCAAAATGAAGTACAAAACAACTTGGTAAAACAATTAAAGCACTTCGATCTGATCGAGGTGGTGAATATTTGAGCCAAGAATTCATTGACCATCTTAGGAGTTGTGGGATAATCTCACAATTGACTCCTCCAGGAACACCATAATGGAATGACGTTTCTGAACGGAGGAATCGAACACTATTAGATATGGTTCGATATATGATGAGTCAAACAGATCTTCCACCTTCCTTTTGGGGACATGCCCTAGAGACAGCTGCGTTCACACTAAATCATGTTCCATCTAAGGAAATTGAAAAGACACTATATGAGATATGGACTGGAAAGAAACCAAGTTTATCTTTTCTCAAGATCTGGGGATGTGAGGTATATGTTAAGCAACAAGCCTCTGATAAATTAGCGCCCAGATCCACAATGTGCCTTTTCGTGGGGTATCCTAAAGAAATGAAAGGATACTATGTCTACAATCCCACTGATAACAAAGTGTTTGTTATTCGAAATGGTAAGTTTCTAGAAAGAGAGTTTGTCTCTAAAACAACCAGTGGGAGCGACGTATATCTCGAAGAAATTTGAGAGCCACAAGATGGTACAGAACTACAGATGGAAATTAGAGAAGACTCACAACAAGTTGCTGAGCCTCCTCAAGTAACACAAGGTCCTCAAAGATATGATAGGACACAGCATCAGCCTCAGAGATATGGATTTCTGATTACTGAAGGCCGTGATGTGTTGCTCATTGAGCAAAATGAGCCCACCACCTATCAAGAAGCCATAGTGGGACCAAACTCTGAGAAATGGCTAAATGCCATGAAGTCTGAAATGCAATCCATGTACGACAATCAGGTATGGACCTTAGTCGATCCACCTGAAGGTGTAAAAACCATTGGGTATAAATGGGTTTTCAAGGAGAAAACTGACATGGATGACAATGTAAATATCTTCAAGGCACGACTGGTTGCAAAAGGATTCACTTAAACTTATGGTGTAGACTATGATGAAACCTTTTCCCTAGTTGCAATGGCCAAATCAATCAGAATCCTTCTTGCCATTACAGCATATTATGACTATGAAATATGGCAGATGGATGTCAAAACAGCCTTCCTTAATGGAAAGCTGCTTGAGGCTGTGTACATGACACAACCTGAAGGTTTTGTGTGTCCAGAGGACTCTGGTAAAATTTGCAAGCTTCAAAGATCCATTTATGGATTAAAGCAAGCATCTCGGAGCTGGAATCATCATTTTGATAAAGTAGTCAAAGAGTTTGGATTCATTCAAAACATCGATGAATCTTGTGTTTACAAGAAGGTTAGTGGGAGCATAGTTGTATTTCTGTGCTTTTTGTAGATGACATCCTACTCATTGGGAATGATATTCCTACCTTGCAGAGTGTCAAGTCTTGGTTAGGAAAGTCCTTTTCAATAAAAGACTTAGGTGAAGCCACCTATATCCTAGGGATTAGGATCTATAGGGATAGATCCAAAAGACTAATAGGCCTAATTTAAAGCACATACATAGACAAGATACTGCATAGGTTCAGTATGCAGGATTTAAAAAGGGGTTACATGCCAATGTCTCATGGCATCCATCTTAACAAGGATCTGTGTCCTAGTACACCTGATCAGAGAGATCGCATGAGTAAGGTTCCATATGCCTCGGCCATTGGATCCATCATGTATGCCATGTTATGTACTCGACTGGATGTCTCGTTTGCCTTAAGTATGACCAGCAGATACCAACAAGATCCTGGTGAGGGTCATTGGACTGCCGTCAAAAATATCCTAAAGTACTTAAGAAGGACTAAGGACTTATTTTTTGTCTATGGTGGATTGGATAATGAGCTCTGCGTAACCGGTTACACAGATGCAAGTTTCCAAACTGACCAAGACGACCTTAAATCGCAATCTGGATATGTATTCCTCCTAAATGGTGGAGCAGTAAGCTGGAAGAGCTCCAAGCAGAGCACTATAGCAGATTCTGCAACAGAAGCTGAGTATATAGCAGCATCAGATGCAGCTAAAGAAGCCATTTGGTTCAGAAAGTTCATTACTGAACTAGGGGTGGTGCCTACCATCTCAAATCCAATAGATTTGTTCTGTGACAATAGCGGTGCTATTGCACAGGCCCAGGAGCATAGGTCACATCAAAGGACCAAGCATATACTAAGGCGATTTCATCTTATTAGAGAAATCAATGATAGAGGTGATATAAAGATATGCAAAGTAGCAGGAGAAGATAATGTTGCTGATCCTCTTACTAAGCCACTTGCACAGGCAAAGCATGAGCGTCATGTTAGGGCAATGGGAATTAGGAAAATTAATGATTGCACCTAGGGCAAGTGGGAGGATGTTGGAAATTGTGCCCTAAAGGCCAATCATTGTACTTTGAACATTATTATTTTAATGAAATTTCTCCATTCTGTTATCATATTATTTGCATGTTAACTGTGATAATTGTATCCTTGGATAATTCATGAAGATTGTCCTAAAATGTCCCTGGTCGGTCATCTATACGGGATCAGAGATGAAACAAGATCAGTATGACTTTGATAAAATATGGAGATACGAATCAAAGTCTTAGGTACTTGTAAGAGTACAAGGTGCTGGACTGACCCACTATGAGAAAGCTACATGGATCAAGTCATAAGCTTTTCTCATGTATAACCACGTCACAATGCCCTTAGACCTGAGGTCATCATGGATTCCTACATGAGAGTTGCTAAGCTTTGAACTAGTCAAAAGTCACTTTTGACCGGGTGATGATAAAGGCTACGATCGGGCTTGGTGGTTTTTCATGCAGAGGAATATGAATGATCAAGATGGAATTTGTCCCTCACATTAGTAGAGAGATATTACTGGGCCCCTCGATGAGTGAGTCTGAGAAATATATGGCCCACTACTATAAAAAACATTTTTAACGTCCCTTTTTTAGGCCTTTTAACGTCTGAAAACAAGGGGACGTCTATGTGAGCGACGTAGTAAAAAATGGCAATAACGTCCGTAGATAAAAGGACGTCTAAAATCTGGACTTTAGACGTCCCCACTTTAAATTGGGGACGTCTAAAGTCCCACTGTGGGACTTTAGACGTCCCCACTTTAAAGTGGGGACTTCTAAAGTCCCGTCTAAAGTCCCACAGTGGCACTTTAGACGTCCCCACTTTAAAGTGGGGACGTCTAAAGTGTTTTTTTTTTAAAAAAAAAATTCGTTTATATTACAGAACTGGACTAAACAGTATTTAAAACCAGAAATCATATATCATGGTCAATAAAATTACATATCTAGTATCTAAAATCCAAAATCTACACAATAATATTACAGATCTGGACTAAACAATATTTAAAACTAGAAATCATATATCATCTTTAATAAAATTACAGATCTAGTATCTGAAATCCAAAATCTACAAATGATAACTCTAGAGGTGAAATCTCATAAACAGAAGATGATAACAATAAGATGAATCAGTTGCGAAAAACTTATCTCCTTCTATTATTAAAATTCATTTTCTCGTAATAATGAATAGAGAAGAGCAACAGGGAGAGATGTACCTCATTTTCTCAGTGGGAACGTGGCCATGAAGCATGTTTTGGAGTCTCGATCTACAAACCATAACAACACAAATTAGAAGATAAAATAGAAGGGAAATCCAAAGAAAAAAGAGAAAGAAGATAAAATAGTAAGAAACATAACAGATCTGGTGAAAAAGAGAGAGAGCAAAGAAGAAGCAAGTTTAAAAATAGTATATAAAGAAGAAGAAACAAGAGTTAAATGCGTTGTGGTAAGCATTACAGATCTGGTGAAAAAAAAAGAGAGAGAAAAGAAGAAACAAGTTTAAAAACAGCATATAAAGAAGAAGAAGAAAGTTAAATGTGTGGTGGTAGTGGTTGCGTTGATGAGAAAGAAGAGTGTGGATCTATAAAACTGACAAATAAAGACTGTCAGTACAGATTTGAATTGTTTTTGACGTCCCCAACTTAATTTAGGGACGTCTAAAATTGTTTAGTTAATTTTTTTAATTTTTTTTTTAACTTTAGACGTCCCCAATTCAAAAAGGGACGTCTAAAGTCACACTTTAGACGTCCCCAATTAAATTGGGGACGTCTAAAGTTATTTTATTTTATTTTTTAATAATTAGGGACGCCTTTAGCGTCCCTGATATTAGGGACGCCACAAGCATCCCTGATATAATGAGGGACGCCTAAAGTGGCGTCCCTCATATTATATCAGGGACGCCACTTTAGGCGTCCCTGATAACATGAGGGACGCCAAAAGTGGCGTCCCTGATATTTAAGGGACGCCTTTTGACGTCCCTAATATATATTAGGGACGTTAAAAGGTGTCCCTGATTAAAAAAAAAAAAATTTACTTTAGACGTCCCCAATTAAATTGGGGACGTCTAAAATGACCAATAGACGTTCCTGATTTTAAAAAAAAAGAAAAAAAATTTAACTTTAGACGTCCCCAATTAAATTGGGGACGTCTAATTTAGACGTCCCTTTTTGAATTGGGGACGTCTAAAACTATTCAAATCTCACTCAGAATTACAAAAATGCCATCGCCTTTATTTTTTACGTCCCTTTTTTAAAAAAGGACGTCCTTTAGGGTCGTAAAAGCAATATTTTGTAGTAGTGGCCATACTATGATGAAAGGAGTTTCTGTCTCTGTTATCAGGCTACTCAGGAATCGAGAAAGTAATAGTTAGGAACAAGAGGATGACATTATCCATGCCTTATCCTTGATCGATATATCGTGTGACAAAAGGAACGTGACATGGTTGTATGACAGGTTGCATCGTGATAACGATCCTCATATGAATTGGGTAGTCGTAATGTCTTGCTAGAGGCCGCTTGCGACTTTTGGGTTAGTATAGTTATTGGCCAACTGCCAACTTCATATGGGCCTACAGGGTCGCACACAAGAATGGCCCAACACGAGATAATGTTTAATTTAGGGTGGACGAATTATATATATATATATAATATAAAATTCATTAATAATATTATATAGATATATATATTTTTGAAATATATATCTTATATATATATATATATATATTATATGATATTATTATATTGTGTTAGTTTTAAATTTAATTTATTAAAATATATTAAATTTAATAACTAACATGATAGAGATATAGTATCTCAGATTTAATTTATGAAAATAAATTAAATCTAATGGCTCTTTATTTGGATTAAATAAATAGGTTAAATTAAAACTGTTGGACAGATTTAATTTAAACTGAATTTATTTAATTAGCTCATCAAGATAATTAATTGTTAATTAATTTTGAAATTAATGATGATTAATTTTGAAATTTGAAAATAGCCCTCATAGGTTATAAACTTGATAGAGCAGATATATTCATGGACACATGAGAATTGAGAGATGCAAGTGAAACCCTAGGAGACATTAGAGGCGCTAGCACGCAGTCTCGGTTGGAGAGCATTCGTGTGGATACCGGTAGAGGGAGCGGACTTGACGTGTTGGCTCCTAGAGATCATGAAAACTCTGAATCATCAAAAGGTATGAATCCTTTCAACTTGGTTTAAACGCCGTTGATAGATCCTTGATTAGAATAGGTAAAAATTTTAAAAATTCTTCCGCTATGCCTATCGAATATAATAAACTTAAGTTTTTGAATTGTTGTTAAATAATATAAATGTTAAATGAAAAGACCTTGGAGTTTTAAACAAGGCATTTAGCGTCTAAAGTTTTTATAACAGCCAATCCAACTGGAGTTTTAAAACAATTATGCTTGGGAAAAATATCCACCATGATGCAAAAAGGTAAAACCAATACAAAGCTTTATCAAGGTTATAACTAGATTCAACGTCCCCTATTTTAAATACCATTCTCCAATTTCTAACATCAACAAATTAGTTTTCCGTAAAATAGCTAATTAAACATAGCACATCAGGGCTCAGAGCACAAAATCCGCCCATAAACCCACTACAACAACCTGAATTCAAAAACACTGGCACATTCCAAGAAAGGGTTTTAACCCAACCCACCAATCATTAACTCCTCACTGAACCCCAAACAAAATTATCTCAACAAACAATCTCAAGAACAATGTGGATCCACAAGACATTTACATACATGAAGCTAAGGCCCCAAGCCCATTAACATTTTAACAGTATCCCCAATGTCCGATGCGCGTTAACACATCCGTTTTCGTGCTGAGCCCGAGTGTTAGATTGGGGAGGATTAGGGGATTGCCAATACCTTGTCACATCCATCTTTTTACCACTTTTAACACGCATCTGGAAGTGCTATGGATCAGGTGATTCGTTAATTGAAGCCTACAAATTAAAATTTGCAATTGGATCATTGGCTTACTTTTCATTTGATAACTCAGATTTTGGTTCAACTTTAAAAAGTCATAACTAATTTTAGAAACTTCATATAAGAATGCTATAAAATTATTTTGAAAGCTCTTGAAGTTTTTTACATGAGAAAAATATTGTTCTTGCTTGATCATTCTCATGTTAATAACTCTTTCATTTCCTAGACTTGCTCTATTTTCAGATAAAAATTGTACCTTAAATTCAAAAATCCATAACTTATTATACATACATCCAATTGCCCAGTTTTAAGACTTGTTAGAAATCCCTATACGTCTTCTTTGCATACACCAAGCTTTATAAGAATTGGATATTGTTTACTGTATATCATAAAATGCAATATTGACTATGCTTTGAAAAGAGATCAAATTAGGAGGTCATAAACATGCATACTAGATTTATAGTTTCGAGGCTATTCTATGACTGTCAATTAGTCACAATCCATCTTAGTACTTCAACTATACATGCCAAGGCCACAATAAGAATTTACACCGCTCATGGAATTATTTATATATATATTCCAACTTCTAACAAAACAATGACATAGGAAATTAACTTCTCATTCCACTTACTATTGCCTCTTCCTTTCGCTTTTTCCTTGGAGGTTTGTAACCTAGCATGGTTAATTATTGGGGCAAGAGATTCAAAGAATCCAAGTGGCAAACAATCACCACGCAAACATACATGGCTAAGCTTTGCATCATAGCATGTTTGCAACTTAGTGACTTCATAATATAATGATATGTTTATAAAGACTATTTTGCATTACTTGTAATCTCATTGGCCATCGACATGTTCAAACATAATCACATATATAAATGCATAATTTCACATAATCACAAGCATAAAAACATGTTAATGCATGCAAGCAACAAACAATCATATAAGAGAAGAGAAAGGTACAGTTGTGCTTTATATAGAGACATTGTCACTGCCTGATTGGTTCATTCAATCACAAACACAAGAATTGGAATAATCCCACGTGTTCAAGTTCAACAGTGTTTCAAGATGATACACATCTTTCCATATTCGATTCTCATATCACTTTTAATTTGATTTGTCTATATCCAAATAAGAAAACTTATCTCTAGAATATATTAACAGTTGACTTCCCTGCCAATTGTCCATAATCAATTAACTTTAAAGTGAAAATAATCTTGGTTTATTCATGAATGAGGCATGTCAAGTGGTACATTTGAAAGTGGGATTCCTTTTGTTTAACTGTTGTGACGATTGTGACTAACACAAATCTCTTTATATAAGGCCACACTTGTCCACATTGGCTTCTCACAAGGTAGCTGTGATCTATGAATCGAAAGACATTATAATAAAGCTCTGCATGCAAGTCCCTCAGAGGTTTCCAGTATTGAGCAATGTGCGTGCGTGTGTGTGTTGTTCGATATTGGGGCCTTTGACAGACTTGAGGAGCTTTTGGAGGGAACAAGGAATTGAAATACTTGCTTCTCTAGTTCTGATGATGCATGTGATTTCTTATATTTAATTTCTTCTTGTCTATATTTTAAGCTGGAACATCACTATCAGTTCAGAGTTTCTCGGATAGGCCTACCTGGGATGGGGCTAACTAACAGGAGGCCAAGTGAAGCGCCATAATGTGGAGCCGCCAGAATGTCAGCTCTTAAGGAGCTGCATTTTCATGAGTCCTATATTGGAAGGGTTTCCTTAAAAAAGGAACCTCATATGGTCTTGAGTACTCCAATTTCAACAATTAGTTTTTAGGCTGTGATTCTCCCAAAAGATTTTATGCTTGTTACACTCAATATATATTTGGTGTCCAGTTTGTCGTTTACATAAATTCAATTGTCAAATATTCACAACATTTTCATCAAAGCCCTTTTCTGGATACATAAAAGTACCAGTCTCATTATAGTAGAAATCCCCCAAGAATACAAACTATGGAATAATAGAGTGTTTATTATTAATCGAACTCAAGAATGGCTAGCAAATTAAATACTACTTTTCAAGTAATTTTAACTAATAAATTTATATAATTCATGGAGGAATTCGGTGATGATAATTTATTATTAAACTAAAATAAGAAAATGCATGAAAATAAGTTGTCCAACCCATAGAGTTATAATTGTCCCATTTATTTGTTTAAAATCAAAGGAGATCAAACAACATTGAGTTATGATTGAGGATTTTTTTAAATTAAAAGGGCAGGCACAAAATCACAAAAGTTGGTTAAAATTAGTTAATTCTAACAAAATCATAAAATTACTCTACACAAAAAGTTATTAATTAGATGAGTTCAGTTAATTAGTTAGGAAGTTTTATTGTTCATGAGAAACTTTGTCTACAGAGTTACAGACAGAGATAGTTTTATCTGGAAATGTTGAAGTAATAAACAAATGAAAATGATGGGTATTGGGAGAACATGTTAAACAAATATATAACAGGATAAGAATAGAATAGGCAAGAGATTTAGAGTTAGTATCCCTCCATTCCATATCTATTTTTTAAGGCTATGACACTGGGATTAAGAAACTTTCAATTAATACTATCATATATCACTGCACATTGACTGAAACACACTCAGTTGACCAGGTCTTGAATTTCCAAAACAACAAAAGTTTTAAAACAAAATAAAAAAGCTAGGTACATATTAGAGTAGTACAAATTATATATATATATATAGTCTAAGACTCTTGGCATATCACATAATATTGGTTTGTGCCAAACATATTGGGTGGGGGGGAATAAGCATAGGGGTTATCATTAAAGAGAATTAATGGAAATAAATTATATACATATATATATATATATAAATTTTTTTTTGCTTGAATTTTCTTGAATTATACAAAATTTCTTTTATTTTCAAACCCCCAACAACAACAACCTCTGTTGAAAATGGAAAATAAATTATGCATAAGCTCTTTTAAAAATTCTTAAACAGAACATACCATATTCTTCTGCATTTTTCTTAAAAAGCTCCTTTGGCGGGAAATAGAAATGAGAATGAGAAAGCTCTATCCCATAAAATACATACGATAACTGTTTTTCCTAAATCACAATGTCATTTACTAAATACAATGAAAATGATTTTTTTCCTCAAACATTTCCTTTATTTGAAGAATTTTCCATGCATCAAACGTGTCTATGTCCAATATATGGGATACTATGATCGATGGCCACATTGGCCAACTTTAAGTAGCTCGAAGTCAAATAGATACAGATAAATATTCTGATGTCAATTATTGTTAATTTAGATTCTAGATAAGCTTCGTTTTAGTGATGATTAAGACAAGCCATAATGAAGCACAATTCAATATATATATATAAGGAATGGAACCTATAATGAGACAAAGAACAGGAGGAGCTTTTCAAGCATTAGGTTCTGATGCAAGTTATAAATTGTCTCCTATATTCAACAATATATATTTATATTGTTGAGCAATATTGTGCCCTTTGAGTGAACTTGAGGAGCTTTACAATCACCAACAGTACTTGCTTCTGCTTCTAACATGCATGTTATGATCTTAACAAGTGAAGTGTGGTTTATAATTACTTTTAACATCGTATATCTATAATTACTGACGTAAAAAGTCTTATCCACATGGACTTTAAGTCCAACTTTGATAAGCATGCTTACTGTATGGTTTTCAATCAATTCAGACTTGTTGCCTAGGGTCTTCCACTGTTAGCTGCAGCCTTTAGTAGTGTCTTCAATGTAATTGATCCACCAACAGTCATTTCCTTTTGTATCATTATAAGATCACACAGACATATTCCCAAATGACAAAATGTAATGAGTCCTACATCGGGGAGTCCCATAAGTGTGGTTTATAAGTTCAATTGGCTCTTCCTCCCAAAACCTAACCTTGGGGTGAGAGTGCCTAATTGATAAAGGGCTACGTACGAAGAGTTTTGATTGACAAAAAACCTAGTGAAGTGTCATGGAATGGAGTCCACAGGAAAGTTGGCACCTCCATTCCTCTCAGAGGCTAGTCTTTTGAGAATGAATTCATAACACAATATGATTTCTTTGTTACATTGATTCTTCTTTAGCCTTTATTTTGTTGGTTGATATATAATTGCTCCAATCACACCAAGAGATCCTCTCTTGTTTTTGCACGGTGAGTTGGTGATGTGTTTTATTGTACGGTTTGCTTTGATCACTTGTTTTTCATGAAATGTTGATGCAAATCGTTCTATTTATTTGTTCTATCACTACGTCTATATCCCAATATGCCTGCAAAAAATATTAGTGGAAACCATCTATGAGTGATTCTTGCATCTGAAATTAAAAGCTTCATGTTCGGCTTAATTAATGACATGTGGAATTAACGAATCCATTCCATATATCATTATTATTTGGATATCAATTATAGCTCCTTAAAATCTGCAGTTTGAAAATATTTCTCAAGAAAATTAATTTTTTTAATGATATGTTAATTCGGCAGGAAATGTAAAATCAAAGATTTGCTTCTTACCTTTCTTTAAATAGGAAAGGAAAACCTCCTTGATATCTGCTAATTATATTGATTGGAAAAATATTTTGTCTGAAGATCAAATCCTTGTAATTGAAGTTAATTCCAAGGATATTTATCTCTTTAAGAAATAATTGCCATTATATATATAAAAAAATTCTCAAAAGATCATAATTAAATTATTTCCTCCGAATTAACCTTGGATCTTGCAGTTTTGATTAAAAGAAAATAACATTTTAAGAAAGAAAAATAATTTGAAAAATTTAATCATTCAACACTTTTTTGGATTACTTTTTAAATAATATTTCAAAATATAAGATATATCATATGCAAAAAGGTACAAGAAAGGTAGAACTCCAAGATCGGAATTATAAAAAATTAGGGCTCCTTTGGTTATTGAAAATAATAGAAATGGAATGGCCTGAAGTAAACGAGAATAAAATGAACTAAAATAATTGATCATAGATAAATTTTTGTTAAAAAAAATGGGCAATATAATAATAGAGATGGTAGGACATGATTGACACGTATAAGGTCATAAATCTAGATTATATTCCTTCTTTTAAGAAAATTATGATTATCATTTGGGGGGGGGGGGGAGGACTATGGTTAACTAAAAATGATTATATTGAAAAGAATCTTTAAAGATATATTTATAAATACGGTTGAAAAACTATTACTAACAATCAGAATTGTCAAACTCACGAGTTTAAGTAAACTTATGACAGTGATGTAAACTCATCCCATTAATTCGAATCGTAAACTCGTAAGAGTTTACTTTTAACATTAAATAGGTATTAATTGTGTATAATTAAATAATTAAAATATAAAAAATAACAACAATTTAATTTAAATATATTTTAAATTCAAATAATTGAAATTAAACCCATCAACATTTATAATTTATCATATTTAACAAAAAAATTTCTATAAAATTTATATATAAAGCCAAAGCCACCGAGCATGATCAAATCAATAAGTCAACACGAGTTTAAAAGTGAATTAACAAGGTTTTGTAAGTTAGAAACAAAAAAACGATAAACTTAGTATATAAACTCTTGAATTTAACCGAGTTTACAATGTTCACAAGTTTACTAGTAACTCGACTTGATTTTGTAAGCTCGAAACATAAAAACGGTAATCTTAGAGAGTTAACTCCAAGTTTGACAATAATGCTAACAATCCCATAAAAAGTTGAAGCAAATGGGACGTTTTCTTTTCATACTTTTGATTCTACCCACCTCCGAGACATGGATTTTCGATAAGGATGCTTTTGCTTTTAATCTTATTGTTAGTTAGAAAATCCATATATGTATATATATTTGTTCTGGCTTATTATTAGATACTGCGTAATATCTTGGTTCTTTGATTTCTTGTTCTAGTTATGTTTAATTTCTATCTAGTTTAATTTTTAACTAGAGGATGATATGTAATAAAAATTTAATATTATATTTAAAAAATAACATTCTATGTTGATTACGACTAAAACAACATAGAAAAAACTTTTTACAACCGTTAAAATAAATAACTGACGTAGAAAGTCCACATTCCACTACGTGGGTTACTTGTTTAATCGACGTAAATTTTGTATAAATTATTAAATTACCTCGTTAGTTTACATGACCTTCCTATAGCAGTTAATTAGTGCGGTGATTAATGAACTTGAACATATATTCCTACTGATATGGCTCTTTCTTGAGGACTGAGGCACTCAACTGGCTATTAGTTAAGAGATGAATAAATGCATATATAGGATGTCAACCACTGAAAATTAGATTCCGAATTGATAAGCTACCTATTCTACAGTTCAGTATATATATAATGGGATTCCTTAATTCTGTTTGTGACAACAGTGGCTCATATAATCTCTATATAAAGCCCACTTCTTAATCACAAGGCAGTGAGAAAACAATTAATCCAAGAAGACGTTAAAGCTCTATGCACAAGTTCCTCAAAGGCTTCCAATATTGTGAAATATTGGGAGCCCTTGAGTGAACTTGAGGAGCTTTCCTTCCTCAAAGCTCTCATGCAAAGTTCTCAAAGGTTTCCAATATAATATTGAACAATATATATGTTGTACCTCTTCTCTTCTGGTTTGAAAACCAATATAGTTCAAATATATACCTCTTTTGTCCAGAAATATCAGAGGAGATAGTTCAGGTTGGGATAACTTTCAAACCTTTAATATTCTTGCTGTGATTCTAAATGTAAGAACTTTCAAACCAATATAGTTTATATATATACCTCTTTAGATGTTGGCTAGTTTTATTTTGTGAATCAGATTATGAGTTAGATCCGTTCAGGTAGGTTAACTTCAAGATGGTTATTTGAAACCTCATGTCTGTGTCTTATACTGTTGAAAAGAATTGTAGTTAAAGAAACAACATATAAAAGAGAAAAGAAAAGGAATATATACATATATATATATATATATATATATGAATTAAACTCTTGTGCAAGATTCTCAAAGGTTTCCACTATTGTTTTCCATGCATATTCATATATAATTTGTGTTAGAAGGTGTGAATTACTTAGGATGATTAATGTTAATAAAATTATCTAGTTATTTGGGTCTCTCCATCAATATAAAGGGACTTAGCCCATAGGTTAAAAGCATGAAGGGATATTGATCCCCATCAATATAAAAGGAAGAGGGTAACTTGGGTCTCTCCCTCAAAGGAGAAGTTTCTCATGTACTTCCCTAATAATAGAGTTGGTTCATTACCTTCAAGTAAGGGGTGTTTAGTGGTAAACTCAAGTGGGTTCCAATGGTTGTATGAGCATGTTTCATTTATATGAATAATACATTATTCTTCATTTTATTTCCATAATATTTTTCTCCAATCACTTTGCTTAACAATCTATTATTCAGGATAGTATATATTCCTATAACAACAATCTTTTGCAAACAACTGTTTCTTTCAAGATTATTTTCTTTATATTACATAAGTGGCATGGGTCAAACCATGATAGGGGTGGGATGTGGAAGTGGCCTAAGGCCACTTCAATGACCATTGCGCCACTAGGCGCTGGTCTATCAAGATTCATTGATAAACCCATTATATATGAAAATATGTATCATATATTTTAGCATTTAAAAATTGAACAATTAAGTAGTCATCATCTAAAATTTATACCCTTAAACTCAATCATAATTTACTAATTTAGAAGTTTATTTAGATAAAAAAATGAGAATATAAATTAAAATAGTAAAAAATACAAAAAAATGAGCATCAACCCTACACACACACACACATGACCATTCAACTTTAAAAATGGAACCCACATTGGGAGTAATATTACTAGGCCATAAGGACATGGTTTAGGGTTTCTCGTCTCAAATTTTTTGCTAAACACATGCAAACGATGTAATCCAAGTCCTATAAAAATGATATACATGTAATGAGTAACACCTAACTCTAGGGTTACTTATAAGAGTATTTTAGCCATTTAAGAACCACATGTGACTTAAAGGTACCCTTGATTAAGCTAGAAACTTGAAATCTTTCTCAAAACATGGGTACCATGAATAATGAATTTTCCTGAACTTTGAAATTCATAAGTAATTCAATTTAACTTCAAAATTTGTGGCTCAAAGCTCTATATTTAGCTCTCGGAAAGATCGTTTATAAAAATAAGACCTACATAAACTACTGTTCCATTTAGTCTAAAAACTCTCATTTCTAAAATCTGTACAGTGATTTTGGCATCAGTTCTCAACTTTCCTGGGTCAAATTTGATAATTCATATCTTTTTATGTATACATCTAAAAATTATGAATTATGACTCTGCTTAAAGCTTTGGATGTGTACTATGTTACTAAAAAAGTTCATAATCTAACTCTCTATTTTGCCCTATGTTTAAGCACTCACAAATTCGTGGCTCATACAAGCATATAGACTAGCCATCTATTAACTACTTTCATGCATACTTGCCATGTTTTTCACATGGCACTTAACTTGGGCTTAACAAGAGCCCTCCTTCTCCTCCTTATGGAGGATAGGTACAATCCTTATAATGTATTTAATTTAAATAACCATGTATAATTATCATAACAGCCACATAACACAACAATAGGTGTAACAAGCACATAACACAACAATCGATGTAACAAGCATAACGCAACTATGCTTCCTCAAGCCTCCACTTCTTCTAATCCTCCATAGCTTTTCCTTCCCAATCGATGAACTTGCACCTATTGTTGGTACATGGGAGAAAAGAGGTGAGATTCTGAGGAATCTCAATAGCAAAACATTAACTCAATATATAATGTGTAATGGTAATAAACTAAGTATGTAAATATCCAATATATGAACAACGCCTTACAAGTACATACATATGGCCATGAAACAGACTCAAGCAAGGATATTACATGTTCAAAGGTATACATGACAAATAAACATGCAATCAACTAAGCACAAATTATATAAGAGTAAGTTTTACTACCTTGTATTTCTTCTATTTGAAGCTATACCTCCTTTTGCGTGAGCTTCCTTTGCCTTGCCTCCTCGCCATATCAAACCCTATTAAATATGTATATAGGGGCAGATTAATTCTTAGCTCTGTTACATTTTAATAGCATAGTTAATTTCTCATGTAGCCCCAAATCTAAACCTTTAACTTTGCTCTTTTACTGCTCTCCTCTTACTTGAATTTTAGCTTGTTCATTCTCTAACTTGGAAATTCCTTTCTCAAGACAACCCTACACAATTTCTACTGTTGAATTCATTGGAGCACTTAATTTCAATAAAATCCAATACCTTCCTACTTTAACAGGGCTCGCCAAATAGGGGAGAAAAGAAACATTCATATATTTATCTTCAATTGCTATCAAACATTATGTAGAATCCTTGAGGGATATCTTATGAATGATTCAACAATACGGGAGACTTGTATCATATTATGGCGCTCCAAAACAGTAGCTTTTATTTAATTTCTTATCATCAAAAATTGTATTCCATGATCATCCCGTCTATGCACACCAAACATCATCTGAATCATACCGTTTAATTGGTATATAAGCACTTAAACATAACCTATCATCTCATTTGAACACTTGATTCTCTTTTTACACTTTGGACAGTTTCATACTTTAATCTGAAAACCTTCAGATTTTAGAACAATCTTTGAATCATCATTATAATCCCTCTAAAGATTATTCAATCATAGGTAATTATCTAGAATAGGATAATATCTAACAGCAAGTTATAATCAGTTTTCAGCATCAGTTTCAAACCCCATGGCTTCCCATATGCGCCCCATCATCAAGCAACCAAGCTACTCATATATTCATCATATACTTCAACATTTAGACGTTTTTATGCAGCCCACATAAGAAAAGATCAAATAACGTAACCTATAGTACAGTAGCTTCATATTCAAAAATTGCCTCCTCCCACAATAAAATCAACATGCAAGCTATGAAACCAACCACACAACCTCCAATCTATAACCACACAACCTTTTTCATCATTAGTTGGTGGATTCTTCTCTCTTTCTTTCTAAATTTAAGATTTTTGAATCATTATCATCTCCTCAGCAGCAGAAAATAAGGATAGGAGGAGCTTCAAGACACTCACCTTGATCTAAAGGCCAGTTTGCATGTTGGTCTTCATCTTGGATTCCTCTGCTTCTTCTTTCACGCCTTCCTCTTCTCCTCCCAACCTCTCTCGGCGCTCACTTCCTCTATCACAAATTTTTCTGATGAGGGAACATGGGGCTGGAGTGGCTTTAATTAGGGAAATATATCATTTATTAACTTGGGCTCAAGCTCACAGCCCGATTCATGTTTTGGGCTTGGAGCAATGAGATTTTCATTTTACCCTTTTTTTTATTAGTACTTAATACCAAATAAATTCCAGAAATCTTAACATTTCATGATAATTTTATACCTTAATTAGCTTTTATATCTTATAAAGTAATGTCTCTAAAACTTTCAAGCTAAAAATAAAACTCTAGCTATTTTTTTCTTAATTTTTCAGGAAAATAAGCCCTTAATTCTCATAATTGAGTTTTGAAATTATTCAGGCCACATCTTGAGAATTTGAATCTCTTTATTTTGTTAAAATCCCCAAAATACTATTACATAATGTTTCCTCAATTTTCAAGGCTCATAAATAATTTTAATAATTATCTTAAGATTTTCCTCATGATATGTTTAAAACATTTTGCTCAATTGAGCTTAATAGTCTATTTAATTCAGATTTATTTTTCTTATTCTAAGTCCAAATTTTGGGATGTTATACAGTACAATATAGACACTTTCACTTACTAATATTTTCAAGCTTCTTTATTTCTTTTTTGATTACATAGGGGGTAGGGGGAGTGGCATAAGGCCATGTAGGTAACCATTGCGCCTAGTGGTGCTAGTTAAGCTTCTTTATTTCATTGTATGATTGTATACTTGTTTTCTTAAATATTAACCGAATTAAATTGTTCAAGGGAATGATATTCCCTAATTTTGCGAATTGTATTTCCATATTCATTTTATTGTAGATGACAATTTATTTGTTTCATTTTAGCATTTTCAAGACACAAGCGCACGCACACACATTTTACTTAAAAAGTCATAGTTAAGATTATAATAAAAAAAATAAAGCTCTAAAATGACAAGGCTCAATGCCTTGTTCAGTTTTGATTCGTCTTCATCGTTTTTTTTTGGGTTGATTCACAAGAAAAAAGCCTGAACAAATGGATGTTAGAATTGTTCCATGTACAAAAGTTAGAACAAAAGTGGAAAATTGAGTATTATTCTTATATTTGGAACTTAAATTTAGTATTAAATATTTTTTTAAGAAATTGATAAATATAAAGCACAGTATAATTTCATTTATATTATATATTATACAATGTGAATTTTCGATTGAAAAATGGTGTCTGGTATAGTTTATGCTCCTTATTGATCAAGCTAAAGGCCAACGATGCTACGTAATATAATGTCAGTTCTCTCTTAATTAACAAATCATGTAAAAATTAAAATATTTCCTTAGCAAAGCTTAATATATTATTAATATTAAAAATACTCATCTCGTATGACCCTTAATGTAAGACCTATTTATCTAATTTAGGAAGATTAAGGGAACTCAATAAAGAACTTAAATATAGCATGTGTGACACGATCGCACTAAAATGTTTCTATATAATATTAGATTATTTTAAAAAAAAAGATAAATATAAGAAATAAAATAAAATAAAATGTATTATATTTAGACCAAAATACACCCCCAACTAGGTCCTATGCTCAGGACCAGAGGAGTAAAATTTATGACAGTTTTATTAAGAATGCGGTTCATTCCTTAACATTCCAAGAAGGATATGCGAGGGCCTACCTAGCCAGTAAAATATAATTTATAATAAATCATAGTATTCATATAAGATATAAAGAATACAAACTACTATCCAAAAAAAATACAACTTATATGTTATAAAAAAAATATAACTTATTTTTCAAACTTCTTGCAATATAGTACTCCTTTTGGTCTTAAATGTAAAAACTAGTACAGGAGCTTGCTTTGATCTTAAATATAAGATATCAATCCACTTTATCTCCCAAGTTTATAATTCTTTTCCTAAACTCTTCTTATTAATTGCACATATTAAGAGTGTTGTCTATAAAGAGGGTAATATCCAATGTGAATAATTAAAAGAAATATTTTAGGGAAACCAACACACTTTTTTTTTACTAACTTTACTATTTTTTTAATCTCTACAAATTAGTTTTCTAGCTCCTACATATAGGACTAGAGGAATATTTAATAATTGCAACTTTGTAAAAGACTTGTGTGATTATTTTAAGAGTAGAGATTCCATGACCTTTGGGTTCAATTGGAGGATAATATGAATTGTTCACCATTTCAATTAGCCAATATATATTCATGGAGTACAAAAGTAATACATATATTCTCTATGAATAGAGAAAGGGAATTTCAAAGACTCTAAAATGATAAGTTCGGGAAAGAAGTCAATACTATTAAAAGGTATCCAAGTTGCTCAATATTCATTTTTTATTTGTCAACATGTTAGAACCTTAAAGCTACGTGTTATCATTTTATTACCAACATTAAATTTTATCATTTTCATGGTAATATATATAGACACACACACTTGCATTTTTTTAACTTATGCGCACTGTTTGCCTTTTTTTATAACGTTAGATTTTTAAATTAAAGTTTCCTCAAAGTTACTGTTAAGCTATAGTTTAATAAAATTATATTAATACGTAATTACTATCAAATAAAACACAAGAAGTTTAATTTTTAATTATACATTAGTTAATAATTAATACACATTAGCTAGGAGGTCTGAATAATCTCTAATATACACATATATGGATACATATTCCGTCCATATATCAAAGCTAAGGGAAAATAAAAAACTACAATTAATCAGGAAAATGAGGATTGGCTCTGATGTGGAAAAGATGGGATTAGATTCATGTGTGACAAATCCCTATTTTTATTATATATTTTATATTTTAATTGGGGATTTTGTCATAGTTCTTGAGTTTAAAATACCTTATTTGTGCTTAACTGAGATTAAAAATAAATATATTAAATTAGGACTTAAAAGGGCAAAATTGTCAAAATAATTGTAATACTCTTAATAATTAATTTTTAAGAATATTTGATATTGGTTTAATTGGTTTTTAACTATAAATGGCTTGAAAAATTGGATTGAGATTAAAAATGTCAGTTTGTGAATCAAATTTCAAACATGACACTTTAGTCCATCGAATTTAAAATATGACAGTTCAGTCCCATTTTAAAACACAGCGTACTACTCATTTAGGACTATCCCGAATTAAATGGGGAATTGAATTGCAGACCAGGTGGAACGGCCGAACCAGAAAAGCTGAGAGCAAGGAGCTTAGAGCATGAGAGGAGTAGAGGGAGGGCCATCACCATCGTCTCTTCACTATCGTCGGCCCTCCCTCAAGCACCATAACCTTCCATTTCCTGCTACCATACTCCTCAGTTTATCACTGCCGCCGACAGAGCTGAGAGTCGGACTTCAAGGAGCAGCAGCAACCTGGGATTCGCATCACACCGCCGCCGTCGTCATCTCAGCACCATCATCGGCTCTTTCCCTCATCCCCGTCCTTCACCTCGCATCCACCATCATCGTCATCTTGCCACTGTCAAGTTCGAGCTGCAGCGAAGGAATAGCAGAGAAACAGAGTGCCGCGAGTTTGGAGCTGTCAAAGGGAGCTGAAGGAAGAACCACCACATTACCGAATCCCGTCACCATCTCTAGTCAATTCAATATCAAGCAGCCTTCATTTTGTTTCTCTAGTTTCCTAATATCTCTAAACGTGGCTTACTCTGATTATGTGCTTTTGAGGAGATTTCAGATTTAATTCTGTGTTATATGGCTGAAACTGTGAATATATTTGGGGATTTTATGATGACAAATTTCTGTGGCTGAACTTATTATCTCCTAGAGCAAGGAATTGAGTCTTGAGCTTGGAATTTAAAAGGAGAGTATTTTACCATTTAATTTCTTTCTTTAATCCTTTGTATTAGTTGAATTCTAGGTTTAGAGTTTAATTAATTATTGGATTGAGATTTTGCATTGGGTTCTATGCAATTTATGATATTAAATGTGTATTTGGATTTAATTGTGTGCATTTGACACTTTGGATTTCATTAGTAACGATTTCATGTAATTTACTTGGTATAGCTTTTGCTTGAGGTTGTTATGAATATTTAATTGTGATTGTAATGTAAGGGTTCTTGGTTACTTGTGTCATTGCATTTTATTTATTCAAATTGCTAGTATTTAAATTGGGTTTCGGTTAGAGGGATTAATTTCTACCAGGTGTGGAGGAATTAATTCACCTAATTCAAGCTAGCTCAAAGGGTCTTTTGAGTATTTTTGTCAAGCTAGCACACTTCCATTATATTTAGAAGTAAGGATTGATGAAATTCATTGTTCTAGGAGGTTTTATCATACATTTCAAAACCAATTTTCATTCCATTATACTTTTATTCCAAAAAAAAATCCAAAAATATTAGTTTTAAAGCATTTTAGTTTAATTGCAATTTAGTGGTTAGATAAAAAGCTAAAAAATCATTTTTAACTCGTTTTATGCCAATCATCAAACTTAGTTTCTAGGTAATTAATAAAAGGTTCTTTGAGAGATGATCCGGCATTGCATCCTATAATGCAATTCTTGGTTTAATTTTGAAGAAAGTTACCAAGGCACAAAGCCGACAATGCCTATTCTTCAATGTGTCATAGTGAAAGCTCTTGAGAGTGTATGTTTGTGTAAATATATACTACTGAAAATAAAAAGTTAATGTGCAAATTTACCCACGAGTATTCTGTGAGGACATTAGATATAATAAACTTTCCTTAAGTGTAAAAGTATACATGAAGCTTTTTAAATAATGCAAAAATGTTATGGCTGGTTGTTAACTCTCAGAAATTGATAATATTCCAGCATATTTTCTTCTATTTTTAACTATTTTTTGGATTCAAATTGAGTATAGAAAGAGTTAATAGAAGAAAATGTGCATATCAGAGTAACAAGCTAAAGTTGAAGTAAAACAATATATTTGTGAGCTTTAGTTCAAAGGAAAAGTTAAAACTTATGCATCCTCTCTTTTGTAGGAGAATAGAGACAAGTTTGGAAGCTTTTAAATGATTGAAGATCAAGAGTGTGGAAGATGACAAGTCAAAAGCTAGCTCATGGGCCAAGAGGAAGTTGTTGTGTTGATGGTTTCAGCCAACAATACATGTGCTGAAGCCAATGGACTTTCTGTGCTATATGCTTCAACACTTGGCGCTGTGCTAAAGCCAATGAGGAGCATAACCTACTGTGTCATATGTTTTAGCATACTGGTGTTTGCTAAAGCACACACTACTATAGAATATATATTTTACGTCCCTAAAGGACGTCCCTTTTTAAAAAAGGGAGATAAAAAATAAAGACGGTGGCATTTTTGTAATTATGAGTGAGAACTGAATAGCTTTAGACGCCCTCAATTTAAATAGGGACGTCTAAAGTGTGACTTTACAGACTTTAGACATCTCTATTTGAATTAGGGACATCTAAAGTAAAAAAAAAATTACTTTAGACGTCTCCAATTGAAATTGGGGACGTCTAAAGTCACACTTTAGATGTCCTCATATACATTGGGGTACGTTTAAAGCTTTACAATTTTTTTTTTTAAATGAGGGACGCCCTTTGGCGTCCCTCATTTATATTAGGGACGCCAAAATGGCGTCCCTGATGATACATCAGGGACGCCTATAAATGAGGGACGCCCTTTATAAATGAGGGACGCCAAAGGGCGTCCCTCATTTAAAAAACAAAAATTTTAAAGTTTTAGACGTCCCCAATATGTATGGGGACGTCTAAAGTGTGACTTTAGACGTCCCCAATTTGAATTGGGAACGTTTAAAGTAAAAAAAATTTTAAAAAAAATAACTGAACAACTTTAGACGTCCTTAAATTAAATCGGGGATGTAAAAAAAAATTCAAATTTTTTCTGATATTCTATATTTGTTAGTTTTATATTACTTTTACACTCATCTTTCCCTTCCCATCGCCGCAAACACAATAAGAAACACTACCACCATGCCTTGAGCTCTTGCTTCTTCTTCTTTATATGCTCCTTTTACTCTTGCTTCTTCCTTTCTCTCTCTTTTTTTCACCTCCAGATCTGTAATGCTTTCTTACCTTTTTTTTATTATTTTATCCTCTTTCTCTTTTTTCTTTGGGTTTTCCTTTTATTTTATCTTCTAACTTGTGTTGTTATGGTTTGTAGATCAGGATTCTGAAACATGCTTCATGGCTACGTTCCCGTTGAGAAAACGAGGTTCATCCCTTCCTGTCAATCTTCTCTATTCATTATTACGAGAAAATGAATTTCAATAATAGAAGGAGATAAGTTTTTTGCAACTAATTCCTCTTATTGTTTTCATCTTTCTCCCTATGAGATTTCAGCTTTGGAGTTATTATTGTGTAGATTTGGATTGTAGATACTAGATCTGTAGTTTTATTGACGATGATCTGTAATTTCTGGGTTTAAATACTGTTTAGTTCAGATCAGTAATATAAACGATGTTTTTTTAAAAAAAAAAGCACTTTAGATGTCTCCATTTTAAAATGGGGACGTCTAAAGTGTCAGTGTAGCATGTTAGACGTCCCTTTTTAAAATGGGGATGTCTAAAGTCCAGACTTTAGACGTCCTTTTATCTACGGACGTTATTGTCATTTTTTACTACGTCTCTCACATAGACGTCCCCTTATTTTCAGACGTTAAAAGGCCTAAAAAAGGGGATGTTAACAACGTTTTTTATAGTAGTGACACGATCGAAAATGCAACCATGTGTTTTACTTGTTGAAATGCATGTGGAAGGTATTTAAGCAAGGGATATAGGCCTCAATTAGGTCATTCTTCAATTTTCAAGTGTTCCTAGGAGCTGGGTGTGCTAGGATTTTGCCTCCTTGAAGAGTATTGATCTTGGGTTGAAGTCTATAAGAGATTTGGGGCTCTAATCCTTGGTTTTCTCATTCTTCTTCTCTTTTTTTGCTAAATTTATGATATGGCTGTAATTATCTTAGATAGTTGTAGCTATTTTATGATTATGTGTAGCTAAACTCTTCCCTTTAGGGTTGTTTGGAACCCTTGTATGGATTAAATACTCATTTTTCCCTTTATATTTATGATTAATGATGAGATTATGATTATTTCACTCTTTACTTAATGCTTCTTATTGATTGGCCACCAACAAGATTGTTGGGTGATCACTTGATTAATGGTTTAGAGAGCTAGATCACTACTACAAAAAAGCAAAGCTGTGGCACTTATAATTGTATTAGCTGTTGCGTTAGAGAAGTACCACATATCTGGAAGCCACTAAAAAAAGCTGTGGCACTTGGAAGCGCCACAACATTTATTATTTTTTTTAAAATACCCTCCTGTGGCGCTTCCTTAAGGAAGGGCCACAGGAGGGGGGTCTCCTGTGGCGCTTGCGTCAGCAAGCACCACAGGAGACTAGACCTACTGTGGCACTTACGTCAGCAAGCGCCACAGGAGACCCCCCTCTTGTGGCCCTTCCTTCAGGAAGCGCCACAGGAGGGTCCTTTTTTTTCTTTTCTTCTTTCTTTTCTTTCCTGTAGCCCTTTTTTATGCTTCCTGATTGTGAAGCTTTATATAAAATGAGTGTCTTTCATGTTTATCATCTCCATAAATTACCAATCTTTCTTTTTTATATTTCAACCTATTATAATTATATATATATATATATATAATTTTCACATTTACAATTCAAGTTCCCCAACAATAATGTTCTTACACAATAATATATTAATTGTCATTTCCCCAACAATAATGTTCTTACATTAATACTCTCCAAAGCTAACATAAAAAATATCACAATACAAGAACTTGATATGTGAACACAACAACTAATTAAGTAAATTAAAAGATTACCAAAAAATGCAAGCTTGTCGGCCAAAAAATTTAAACAAAGAAAAAAGGCAAACGAAATAAGCTAGGTTTTCACTCTTTCCTATTAAATTAGGAACAAAAAGGCAAACGTTATATTACGGTTTATCTTGACTAAAAAAATATTTAAACAAAGCAAGCTAGAATGAAATAATCTTCTTCTTACAAATCTATTAATTGACCAGCGTAGGGAGTGGGGGACCACGTTGGCGACGCTAGCTTGAGTGACGAGGATGAGCAAATGTGAGCTGTGGACTGGAGTGGGGTTTAAAAGAGGAAGAGAGATAGAGAGTATGAAGAAAAGGGAACAACTAAGGACAGGAGTGGGGACGGACGAAAAGAAAATGGAAAAAAGGACAAGAGAATTTAATGAAGAAGACGAGTGTGTGTTTGTTGTGCAAGAGAAAGTGATATCTTTTATAGGGGAGGGGTGTCGACGCGAGCTGAGGAAGAGGGAATAAAAAGGAAAAAGGAAGGGAAAAGATAAAAAGTAAAGTTAAAGGAGGGAAATCCAATTGGCGGGAGAGTTGAAAATTCACATCCAGCCAATTGTGGTACTTCTTTAAAGAAGTGTCACAGCTGCCTTTTTTTTTCTCTTTTTCTATTTTATTTTTTTAAAATTTTGGGGACTAGATGTGGCGCCTACCTGCCCTTGGGCAGAGACCAGCTGTGGCGCCTGGTGGACGAGGTGCCACAGTTGGCCCCACCAGCCGTGGCGCCTGGTGGACCAGGCACCACAGCTGGTCCCCAAAATTAAAAAAATTAAATAGAAAAAGGAAAAAAAATGGCAGCTATGACACTTCTTTAAAGAAGCCACAAAATATGCACCACCTTTCAACCTTTTTGTAGTAGTGGATTAAGTGTATAACTTGAGTTAAAGCGTGTGAGAGCTTGAAATTTACTAATTGAATGGATAGTTTTGTTAATGACGTAGAAATACACTCATTGATCTCATATAACCAAATAGGATTTGTAATGAAAATTAGGGTTTAATTATTTAATTAAGAGATTAATGAATTAATCAAACTATGCACCTATTTGGAGACTCGAAAGAGCACTTATAGGTAATTTTGTATCCTTGGCTAGTATAATCTCACATTAAGTAGCATATCTTGGGGGCATTTAAGTGAGTGCTTTTGAAATACAAGGGGGATAAGCAATCCTAAGTTCCATTTAATACTTGAATTTTAAAGAATCATTTGCTTTCATAATTTTTTAGTCTAAAAATAGTTTTAAATTTCTCTTTCACTTCAACATGTTTTGGCTCAACTTAATTGAATTCACTAAGTCTATTGCTTGACCAATTTGTTACTCAAATCCTCGTAGGAACGATATTTACTTATCACTTTATTACTTGACGCGATCCGTGCACTTGCGGTAGCGAACACCGGTAAGTCAACTAATTAATGTTGACCATTTAACAAATATTTCAACCAAGAAAATGATACAAAAATACATATGAAATTTCTAAAATGGAACATACACATGAAGATACCAATGACTGCGACATTTTTGCACCATTATGAAAATTTCATATGTATTTTTTGTTAGATCTCATGTTTTGATGATAACAAAAGAATGGTTTGAAAAGGAAATGTTTAATAATCAAGCTTGAACTAAGTAATGACAGGAATAAGCTTTACTTGAGATAAGCATGGAAGTAGTGAAGATTGGCCAAGAGAAAATGCTGAGGAACTTGATCAGAAGTGCATTTTCTAAGGCATTACTCGAGGCGCTACTCGAGTAATGAGCCAAAACTTGAAGTAACCAAGCAAAACTTCTAGTTACCTGCCACTATTACTCGAGGCGCTACTCGAGTAACCAGGTAAAAACTTGGAGTTGCTCTCGGCCTGCTAATGTTACTCGAGGAGGTACTCGAGTAACCAGGTAAAACTTCCAGTTGCCATCAAGTTTTCTACATGATACTCGAGGAGCTACTCGAGTACCTTTGTTTCCTAAAATATGGACCTCTCGGCATTTTGTACCACTGCTAATGTTACTCGAGGAGCTACTCGAGTAACCAGGTCAGAAACTTCCAGTTTGCCTTCAAGTTTTTCCATGATACTCGAGGAGCTACTCGAGTAACAGTGTATTTGAAAATGTGTAACTCTCGGCACTTTGTACCACTGCCAATGTTACTCGAGGAGCTACTCGAGTAACAGACTAAGGTAAGTGAAAACTTGAGGTTGGTACCGGATTAACTTGATTTCTTCTTATTTCATCATCCTCGAGTACTTACTCTAGTATACAAGTTTTTCATGGTTTATATTAAGTGGATTCCTCGAGTATGTACCCCAGTATGCTCAAGTATTTTCAAAGGAAACTTTAAGTCATTACCCGGGTAAGTCATGCTCAAATATCTCAGTTACTCGAGGTGCTACCCGAGTAACCTATGCAAAAATGAGTGCATTACTCGAGGAGCTACTCGAGTAATGAGGTAAGTGCTCTCGGCATTTTAATCCTGCCAACATTATTGGAGTAGAGCATCGAGTAATCAAAAGTTTTTCAAAGGATTACTCGAGGTGTTACCCGAGTAACTCATAAAGTTGTGAGTGCATTACTCGAGTAGCTACCCTAGTAAATAACTATTCCAAAGGTTTGAAATTTAGTTTACTCCATGCACTACCCGAGTAATCTTGTTTCTCTTCATTGACTTTCAAATACATAATGATTTCACGATGTTACTCGAGGAGCTACTCGAGTAAACTTCAAGGGTTACTCGAGGAGCTACTCGAGTAAGCATACCCAGAAATTTAGAAATCATTCAAACGTTCATTGATTTGTTTCCCATATGATTAACCTTTCATTGTATTAGTATTCTTAGTCTATTTACAGATAAACAATGAAGAAATCATATCAAGAGATGAAAGTCAAATCAAACGTTCAAATGCCAACCACCGCCAACGGATATTTTTCAAAAACTTGAAAAGTCAACAGTGGCTGCGCACTCTCCAACGGACGAAAGGAAGTGTTCCAACGGTCATCACCAACATATCTATATATATGGGAACCTTCAAACAGAGAAGAACAACTAAGCATCCATACGAACGAATCATTAAGTTCATTGCTCTGTTTTCACGTTGAAATTGTATTCATATGCTTCAGTGATTATCACTTACTCTTTGAGAGAGATATTTCATTCAAACTCAATATTTGTTATTGAGATAACTTAAGGTTGTGGAACCTTGAGTTGGGATTGGATTACAACCTGTAAGGGGGAGCGAGTGTCCAGGTGTAAGGAACTTACTTGTACTGAGGTGCCAAGAACCCACTGAATCTTGGAAGTTATAGTGAAACTCTCAGAGAAGCTCTGAGGACTGGACGTAGGTCAAAGTGGTTGTGACCGAACCAGTATAACTCCCGGTGTACACTTCGGTGATATTTCTCCTTACTCATTACTGTTTTAATTCTTTTGTCAAAGTTTTATATTTTCGAAAGAAATTTCAGTATCACCCAATTCACCCCCCCTCTTGGGTGAAACGCTTGATCTTACATTTGGTATCAGAGCATAGGTCTTCTTGTTAAGGTATAACAACCTAAGAAGGATCCAATGGCAAGCATGGGTGAAGGAATTCTTCCCGACGGAGCATCCATCACTAGACCTCCCGGTTTCAATGGAGAACACTTTTCTTTCTGGAAAGCAAAATTCAGAGTGTTCGTGATGGCTACTGAATATGGGCTATGGGATGTAATCGAGAGTGGAAATTATCAACCTACAAAGAATGTAGATTCTCATAAAATTCCAAAGACGCCAGCGGAATATGATGAGAATGACAAGAAACTTATCACTCTCAATAGCAAGGCAATTCTGATGTTACAAAGCTCCTTGAGTCAAAATGAATACTTCAGAATCTGCACACTCCCAACAGCAAAGGAAATGTGGGAAGCTCTGGAAATAGCTCATGAAGGAACTTCGGGAATAAAGGAGAATCGAATCAACACGTTGATCACAGAATTCGATCTACTTCGAATGAAATCAGGTGAGTCAATTTCTGAATTCGAACTTAGATATACTCATCTTGTTAATCAACTTGCAGCACTTGGAAAAGTATATGATCAAAATATCCAAGTACGAAAGATTTTGAATATTCTTTCTAAAGAGTGGGAGGCCAAAGTCACTGCAATAGAAGAGGCAAAAGGAGAATCAATGAGATCAGTTGCTTCTCTATTTGGAAGTCTTTCTGAATATGAAAGTAAATTAAAGTTCAAACGGGAACTAGATGACATCAGTGACAAAAGAAAGAAAGGCTTAGCACTAAAAGCGAAAGAAGAAAATCAAGATGAAGATGAGGAGTTTGATGATGATGAAATGGGCTTAATCATAAAACGATTCAGAAAGTTCTACAAGAAAGGTCAAGGCTTCAAGCACTTTCAAAAAGGAGGAACTAGCAACAAAGACCATATCATTTGCTATGAATGTGGAAAACCAGGACATATCAAATCAGAATGTCCAGAGCTCAATCAAAAGAGCAAAGAAAAGAGAAAAGGCAAATTCTTTAACAAAAAGAAGGCCTTTGTATCTGCTATATGGGGAGATAGTTCCTCAGACGAAGAAAGTGATGAGGAAGAAGTAGCTAATATATGTCTTGTTGCTCAAGAAGAAACGGAAGAAGAGGTAAATGATTCTGAACCTACCTATGATGAATTACTCTCTGAATATAATGCTTTACATTCTGAATTCATCAAAGTAGTTAAAGATTTAATTGTTTTCAAAAAGAAAAACAAAGCTCTTGAAATTGAACTTAAAGAAAGTTCAGAAAAGAATTGTGAAAATTGTTCTTCATTGAAAAAGAAAAACATTGATCTCACAAAAACTCTTGAAAAATTTACCAAAGGGAGTGAGATGCTAAGTGTGATTTTAAAAGAACAACGATTTGTAAATGACCGATCTGGTATTGGATATGATCTAAAAACAGATAAAAGGAAAGGTAAAAAGAAAGTAGGAGGAAAGCCATATTTAAATTATTTCCAACATTCTGTGCATATATCAAATCCTTTTGCATTTTGTAATTACTGCAACAGAAAAGGTCATTATACCTCTTCATGCATTCATAAAAAGAAAAGAACAATAGGAACCTACAAATGGGTACCTAAAGGCACATATGTTCAGAAAATCATTTATACTAACCCAAAAGGACCCAAAAAGAAGTGGGTACCTAAGACTTAGTCATTTGATTGCAGGTATGTCTTAAAGCATCCAAAAATAACAAGTGGTTCATAGACAGTGGATGCTCTAGACATATGACCGGAGATTTCGAAAGTTTTACCACACTGCAACCTAAGGAAGGTGGAAAAGTAAAATTTGAAGGAAATCAATCCGGAAAAATAGCAGGAATTGGTGAAATCAAAAATGACAAAGGCATACAAATCAAAGATGTATATTACGTTGAAGGCTTGTGTCATAATTTGCTTAGCGTAAGTCAAAGTGCAGATAAAGACAACTGGATAATATTTGATTCAGAGGAATGTCTAATTATCAACAAGAATGACTTACAGCTTGATAAGAAAAATATCAAGGCTAAGCTCAGAGCAAAAAGGGAAGGTAACTGCTATACTCTAGATATTAGTAGAAATGAATCTGAAAATTGTTTTCTGAGTAATACCGATGAAAGTTGGCTATGGCATAAGAGATTGGCTCATGTCAATATGCATCAACTAGGTAAACTACTCAAAAAGGATTTAGTGCTTGGATTACCTAAAGTAAATTTCAAAAACGATTTGATTTGTGACGCATGTCAAAAGGGTAAACAAACTAAATCATCTTTCAAATTGAAAAATGAGATTTCAACAAATAGACCACTTCAATTATTACATATGGATTTAGTTGGTCCAGCAAGAGTAAAAAGTCTTGGTGGTAACTTATATTCATTGGTTATTGTTGATGATTTCTCTAGATTTACATGGGTTATCTTTCTATCGTCAAAGGATGAAACCTTTGAAGAATTTATTGTTTTTGCCAAGAAAGTGCAAAATGAGAAAGGTATGTCAATTGCAGGTATTAGGACTGATCATGGTGGAGAATTTGAAAATCAAGCATTTGAAGAATATTGTGATACTAATGGTATTGATCACAATTTCTCTGCTCCAAGGACACCTCAACAAAATGGAGTTGTGGAACGCAAGAATAGAGTGCTTACTGAAATGGCTAGAACAATGTTAAATGAAAAGAACATGTCTCAAGTTTTCTGGGCTGATGCCATGAGTACAGCATGCTATATTTCAAATAGAGCCTATATCAGAACGAAACTTGGTAAGACACCATACGAGCTATACAAAGGAAGGAAGCCAAACATTGCTCATCTACATATCTTCGATTGTAAGTGTTTCATTCATAATAATGGTAAAGATAACTTAGGAAAATTTGATTCTAAAACTGATGAAGGAATTTTCCTAGGATATTCTAACCGAAGTAAAGCATATAGAATTTTCAATAAAAGAACTTGTGTTGTTGAAGAATCAATTCATGTTGTATTTGATGAATTTGAAACCTCTGACAAAACCTTTGATGAAGAACAGGAAGTTGTTTTAAATCAAGAAAATGGTCAATCTATTTCTAAGTCTCTTATTCCAGAGGTTGATGAAACTAAGGATGAAGAGCAATCCCTAGGTCAACCTAAAGCCTGGAAATACAATAGAAGTCATCCCTTAGATCAAGTCATAGGAGATGTGAGTGAAGGGATCAAAACCAGAAATAGAGTTTTCAATGAAGTAAGTTTTTCTGCATTCATTTCTGAGATTGAACCCTCTAACATTGATGAAGCCCTATCAGACAATGATTGGGTCATAGCAATGCAAGAAGAATTAAATCAATTTGAAAGGAATCAAGTCTGGGATTTGGTGCCCCGACCCAAAGATCATACGATCATTGGTACTAAATGGGTATTCAAAAACAAACTTGATGAATCTGCAATTATTGTCAGAAACAAGGCAAGATTGGTGGCCAAAGGCTATAATCAGGAAGAAGGAATTGATTATGAGGAAACGTATGCTCCAGTGGCTAGATTGGAAGCTATACGTGTACTCTTAGCCTTTGCATGCATCAAAGGATTCAAACTCTATCAAATGGATGTTAAGAGTGCTTTTCTAAATGGTTACATCATGGAAGAAGTGTATGTAGAACAACCTCCAGGTTTTGAGGATGTCACTAAACCTGACCATGTTTTCAAACTTAAAAAGGCCTTATATGGTTTAAAACAAGCTCCTAGAGCCTGGTATGAAAGGCTTAGTAAGTTTCTCATCGATCAAGGTTTTGTACGGGGAAAAGTTGATACAACATTATTTATAAATCGAAAACATGATGATATTTTAATTGTTCAAATATATGTTGATGATATTGTTTTCGGTGCTACTAATGAATCTCTATGTAAGGAATTTTCTGAGATAATGCAGGGAGAGTTTGAGATGTCAATGATGGGAGAATTGAATTTCTTTCTGGGTTTGCAAATCAAACAAAGAAAGAATGGAATTTTCATATCTCAAACAAAGTATTTAAAAGAGCTATTGAAGAAATATGGAATGGATGAAGCAAATGGCTCAGATACGCCTATGAGTTCAACAACGTTGCTTGATGCTGATGTTAAAGGGAAAGACTACAATATCACAAGATATAGAGGAATGATTGGATCATTACTCTATCTCACGGCAAGCAGACCAGACATCCAATTTAGTGTTGGCATATGTGCAAGATATCAATCGGCGCCAAAGGAATCACATGCTGAAACGGTCAAACGAATCTTTAGATACCATGCTGACACACCAGAATTGGGTCTGTGGTATCCTAAAGGAAGAAGTGAATATTTAATCGCTTACTCTGATTCTGATCATGGAGGATACAAGACAGATAGAAAGAGCACCAGTGGACAAGGACAATTCCTTGGAGGATCTCTTGTCTCGTGGTTCAGCAAGAAACAAAATACAGTGTCTCTTTCGTCAACGGAAGCCGAATATGTTGCAGTCTCAAGTTGTTGTGCACAAGTGATATGGTTAAAACAACAACTACAAGACCTTGGTATTTATCTCAAAGAAATACCAATCTATTGTGACAACACTAGTACGATAAGCTTGGCAAAGAATCCAGTTCAACACTCTAGAACCAAGCATATCGATGTCAGACATCACTTCATCAGAGATCATGTCCAAAAGAAAGATGTGAAAGTGATATTCATTCCTACTCATCTTCAATTAGCCGATATCTTCACAAAACCCCTTGCAAAAGATCAATTTCTATACATTAGAAGAGAATTGGGAATGGTAAATCCCAATGAGTTATAAGTAATTTCAGCATTTCATAATATTAGATGAAGTCATTTAATAATGTTTTGATGATTACTAACTTAAGCATCGGAGTATGTAGAAATGTGTTTTGCAGGAAGAAAGAAACTCTGTTTTGGGAAACAAAAACAGAGGTGATCAGAGGACACGTTTACTGGAGTACCAACTTGAAGTAATGGTTAACAGAAAAGCAATACCCGAGGACCAACTTGAAGTAAAGAAGCACTTTACTCGAGTATGTACTCGAGTAATGGCCCCCAAAACTGGAAGTAACGGATCAAGTTACTTGATTTTCAAATGTAACGGTTCAGATTTCAAAGAAATGAAGAGTCAGAAGTGGAGAAGCTATTTACTCGAGGCAGTCCTCGAGTAAACTTGAAGCTTACTCGAGGCAGGCCTCGAGTAATGTCGGAGCTCAGATTCTCAAAATGTTGAATAATGACTCAAAACTGACCCAAATGGACTATGAATGATCGAGGGAACATCCATGGATAATTACTATATTATTCATGCCAGGTACGCAATTTAAATGAATTATTTTTGAATTTTTCTGCATGAACACTCGAGGAAGGCCTCGAGTAAACTTGAATGTTACTCGAGTAAGGCCTCGAGTAAAGTCGGGATTTAGGTCTTTATCTTGCGCAAACTTGGTCATTTCCACAAAATCTCCTCGAGTAAATCACTATACACCCTTTCAAAAACTTTTCCCAATCGATTCCTTGCCCCATTTCCGTCAAAACCCAACTGGTTTCAAGATCAAAAACTTACTATTTTGTTCAAAATCCCTCTGCCCTATTCTCGCGATAGTTACCCTGTTTTCTGAGATTTCTGTTTTTTCTGTGATTCAAAATGGTTAGAACTAAGAATCTCAACTTCACAGACTCCTCTGATTCTCAGCAAAAACCTGATCTTCTTTCTCCTCCTCCAACAAAGAGAAGAAAGTTGATACCTAGACCAAAAGCCAAAACCCCTCTTAAACCTCAACCACAACCTAAAGCCAAAGGTGTGGTGATCAAAGAGCCTATTGTGACTAGGGCTCAGTCTAAAAAGAGCACATCTACTGGAAGAAGTAAAGGTGTCAAAACTCCCTCACCTTCTCACTCAGACTCATCCACACCCTCTTTTACTCCAAAACCTCCCAAGAAGCCAAAGTATGACAAAAATGTGGCTAAGGCAATGGCTGGGATTATTGACCAATTGGAGAAGGGTCAATCATCCAAGAAATCCAAGATCCCAGAGGCAGAGATCACTACTCCTCCCAAAGGATTCAATGTGGGGAAACTGGTGGAGTCTCCCAAGTACCTGACACAGTTCTCCAGAAGGAAAGTGTGTAAAACACACTACGTTGATCTGAAGCTACTTCAAGAGGTAGTGAAGTTTGATCTTAGTCCTTATCTTGATCCATTTATGCCTTGGTTGTCTATTAGATTGCCTTTTTGCACAAAGGTAATCACCCATTTTTACTGTAACCTAGAAATCACTGATGAGCCTGACCGAACCTCAGTTGAGGAAGAGATGACCACCACAGTGAGAGGTCAAAAAATTCTTATATCTCCCTCTAGGATCAATCTATTGTTAGGAGTTGAGAATCCCCCGGATGATATCTATTCTGAGCTTGAGCCAAACCAAATTTTCACTATCCTTAAGCCCGGTGAGTTAGTTGGCCCCCTCAATTTTAAACCGAGTGATATGTGTGATCATCACAGGGTCCTATGGTACATCTACTCTAGGTCCCTAGTGAACAAAGCCAACAACTATACCCACTTCTCGGATAGGGACTATAGATGGTTTGCTTCACTCTTCTTGAAAGAAGAAAAGGATCTGGGAGAGTACATATTCTCTGAAATGAAAAGATATAAAGTGGATGGAAAAGGGACTACTCCAATGCCATATCCCCAAATTGTGTCTCTTATCCTGAAAGAGAACAAAATATGGTACTTGGATAGTAAGGAGCCAATTGAGAGGGTGACCCCAGTGGGGAGGAACCAGATTGGTAAATTGAACATCGACATCCCTCTTAAAAGCCCACTGGAGTCTGGGTCCAAGAAGAAGAGAAAGGCTACTGAGGCAGAAACCAGTAGAATGGATGACACTCAGTCATCGGCTCCAGCTGCTACCACATCTTCACCATCTTTCCTGAATGCCACTCTCCAGCACTTTATGGAGAATATGCTCCGAGGGTTTCATGTGGACATAGCTAACACCAATGCAGAACTCATAACCTACATGAACACCAAAATGGGTGAGTTGGTTGAAAGAATGGATCGAAGGCATGAGGAGCTTCTAGCTGAGCAACGTGCCCAGGGAGAGACTTTGAGACTGATTCTGGCACGTTTGGATTCCCTGGGTCCTGGACCTTCTGCCGGTCCCTCATCATCTGCACCACCACCTCCAGAAGAACCTCCTTCAGACATTCCTATTCCTGAGGCTGAACCTTCTACCCCGCTGGTTTCTGATCCACTTGAGCCCCAAGAGAAAGATGTTTTATTCACAGTGGATGATCCTGATACCCACGAAACCACTCACATTATCTTAGATAATTCACCTCAAAAGCCACAGCCAGAAACCACTTCAAAACCCATTCCCTCTCCTACTCACACTGAGGAGATATCTCCCTCTTCATCACCTGAAAGGCATACTCCTGAGGTTGAGATTTCACCTGAGACTCAGATCACCCCGGAAGGAGAAACCTCAACTATGGTTGTCTTCCAACCTTCTCTTCCCGGCGATGATATCCATATCCCTCCACTTCATCTGCCTGATCCTGTACCATCTAGTTCATTTGATTCTCTAGAATCAAATGATTCCTTGGTCCTTCCAGCAACACCAATCTCCATGGCCAAGCCTCCTAGCCCTCCACTTGATTGATGAAGCCAAAAAGGGGGAGAAGAGCTTGAGAGTGATTTTGTGGATATGTCCTTGTTTATTTTGGGGATTTGGTTGTATATGGGCTCTAGGGTGCATTTTGTTATTAATCTTTCTTGAACTTAACTTGTAATTTGAATTTCTTAAATTTTAATGCAAGTGTGTTTAAATTATGACTTCATTTGATTTCATTTAAGTTTGTGAATTGTGATACATGTTTGGACTAATGAAGTTGTTATGTATGCAAGGTATAATCAACTTAATAAAAAATAATTAATTAAGAATCCAATTTGAAAAACCATGTTCAAAATCACCAAGTTTTGTCATCATCAAAAAGGGGGAGAATGTTAGATCTCATGTTTTGATGATAACAAAAGAATGGTTTGAAAAGGAAATGTTTAATAATCAAGCTTGAACTAAGTAATGATAGGAATAAGCTTTACTTGAGATAAGCATGGAAGTAGTGAAGATTGGCCAAGATAAAATGCTGAGGAACTTGATCAGAAGTGCATTTTCTAAGGCATTACTCGAGGCGCTACTCGAGTAATGAGCCAAAACTTGAAGTAACCAAGCAAAACTTCCAGTTACCTGCCACTATTACTCGAGGCGCTACTCGAGTAACCAGGTAAAAACTTGGAGTTGCTCTCGGCCTGCTAATGTTACTCGAGGAGGTACTCGAGTAACCAGGTAAAACTTCCAGTTGCCATCAAGTTTTCTACATGATACTCGAGGAGCTACTCGAGTACCTTTGTTTCCTAAAATATGGACCTCTCGGCATTTTGTACCACTGCTAATGTTACTCGAGGAGCTACTCGAGTAACCAGGTCAGAAACTTCCAGTTTGCCTTCAAGTTTTTCCATGATACTCGAGGAGCTACTCGAGTAACAGTGTATTTGAAAATGTGTAACTCTCGGCACTTTGTACCACTGCCAATGTTACTCGAGGAGCTACTCGAGTAACAGACTAAGGTAAGTGAAAACTTGAGGTTGGTACCGGATTAACTTGATTTCTTCTTATTTCATCATCCTCGAGTACTTACTCTAGTATACAAGTTTTTCATGGTTTATATTAAGTGGATTCCTCGAGTATGTACCCCAGTATGCTCAAGTATTTTCAAAGGAAACTTCAAGTCATTACCCGGGTAAGTCATGCTCAAATATCTCAGTTACTCGAGGTGCTACCCGAGTAACCTATGCAAAAATGAGTGCATTACTCGAGGAGCTACTCGAGTAATGAGGTAAGTGCTCTCGGCATTTTAATCCTGCCAACATTATTGGAGTAGAGCATCGAGTAATCAAAAGTTTTTCAAAGGATTACTCGAGGTGTTACCCGAGTAACTCATAAAGTTGTGAGTGCATTACTCGAGTAGCTACCCTAGTAAATAACTATTCCAAAGGTTTGAAATTTAGTTTACTCCATGCACTACCCGAGTAATCTTGTTTCTCTTCATTGACTTTCAAATACATAATGATTTCACGATGTTACTCGAGGAGCTACTCGAGTAAACTTCAAGGGTTACTCGAGGAGCTACTCGAGTAAGCATACCCAGAAATTTAGAAATCATTCAAACGTTCATTGATTTGTTTCCCATATGATTAACCTTTCATTGTATTAGTATTCTTAGTCTATTTACAGATAAACAATGAAGAAATCATATCAAGAGATGAAAGTCAAATCAAACGTTCAAATGCCAACCACCGCCAACGGATATTTTTCAAAAACTTGAAAAGTCAACAGTGGCTGCGCACTCTCTAACGGACGAAAGGAAGTGTTCCAACGGTCATCACCAACATATCTATATATATGGGAACCTTCAAACAGAGAAGAACAACTAAGCATCCATACGAACGAATCATTAAGTTCATTGCTCTGTTTTCACGTTGAAATTGTATTCATATGCTTCAGTGATTATCACTTACTCTTTGAGAGAGATATTTCATTCAAACTCAATATTTGTTATTAAGATAACTTAAGGTTGTGGAACCTTGAGTTGGGATTGGATTACAACCTGTAAGGGGGAGCGAGTGTCCAGGTGTAAGGAACTTGCTTGTACTGAGGTGCCAAGAACCCACTGAATCTTGGAAGTTATAGTGAAACTCTCAGAGAAGCTCTGAGGACTGGACGTAGGTCAAAGTGGTTGTGACCGAACCAGTATAACTCCCGGTGTACACTTCGGTGATATTTCTCCTTACTCATTACTGTTTTAATTCTTTTGTCAAAGTTTTATATTTTCGAAAGAAATTTCAGCATCACCCAATTCACCCCCCCTCTTGGGTGAAACGCTTGATCTTACATTTTTGTGTAATTTTCTTAACCTACATGTTTGCTAAATAGTCACGTTAGTTAACTTAATAGCCATAACAGTTTTACTCAATTTTAAAAACTTCATGTATACTTTTGTACCCAAGACAAATTTATGGTGTTAGATGCCCATAACAAAAAACTTAATGGGTAGATTTTGCACTTTAACCCAAAAATAAACAAGAGTGGAAAATGAACATAGTCGAGTTATCCTGGCTTGGTCTACTGACCTACTGTTCGCCGTTTAGCTTCCGCAAGCGTACGGGTCGTAAGTAATAAAGTGATAAGTCAAGATCGTTCCCACGAGGACTGTGACAAAAGCGAGTTAACCAATTTAACCATGTTCTTAATTAGGTTGAATGGAATCATTTGAAATTTATCAAGTTAAACAAAGAAGTTTGATGAAAATAACAAAGGAAAACAATGAAAAATGGGAAATTGGGTGTAACTTCAAGAGATATTAACTTAGGATTACTTCTTCCCCATTGTATTTCATGAAACTAAGCAAATATCCACTTATGTTGATTAAATGAGTCTATATGCTAGTCAAAGGTTTTAAAATCATCAATCAAGCTCTCTGAAGTCAAGATTGATTTTTAATCCTCATTAAAAATATTCAATCTCTTGTTTACAATTAATGAAAATCATCTTTCCAAAGCAAACCTTTTCTTGACTATGCTAGGTTGTTAGATATATCTCTATTCTAACAACAAATCATCCATTTAATCCCTAAACTTCAAGTCTAGCATGATTTTTCTCAAGTTCTACAATTAAAATAGCTCTCTCAAGCATCTTCCAATTGAACAACTCTAATCATGTGGTGATCAAGCACAAGATAGCATTAAGGATAGAGAAAAATCAGCACATATAATCATTAACCAACAAAAGCAAGATAATCAAATAGTTTCAATCCATACAATGGGTAAAAGTAATCCTAATTAGGAGTTATAGCTACTCATGATCAATACAACCCAAAAACTCAACACCAAACTCATAACCATATCAGCAAATGAGGAGAGAAGAGGGGAAAAACCAGAAAAAGAGAGGAAAATCTTGAATTTCTCCAAGAATCTCTTCCAAGAAGCACCAAAATCCTCCTCAAGCTCTCCAAGAAGCCTCCTTGTGGTTCTTGATCTCTTCCTTGTGCAGAATCCCTTCATTTCAGCGTCCCCATTAGGTTAAAAACATAGCTAAAGCTTCACTTTTTCAAAACGCATAGTTGCAGTATCGCGACTTTGCTTTTGATTCGCTATAGCGAACCCACAGCGTACGCGGTCAGAAGGGCCTATTTTTTATGTGTTTTTGCTTTTGCTTCGCTATAGCGACCCCACAGCGTACGAGGTCAGAAGGGCCTATTTTTTATGTGTTTTCGCTTTTGCTTCATTGTGGCATAGCAAAAGCAACCGGGGACACCTTCAAGCTACTTTGATCTTTCTTTTTGGCTTTTGTTCTTCTTTTCTTTACCTCCAAGGGTCCATGTAAGCTTCCATTTCTTGTCATCATCCTCCTACAAAGAAAAGGATTTTATGAGATTTCCAAATTTTCTTCAATTCAACCTAAAACCCTATACATCTAGCTCAAAATTTGCACTTTTTCAAGTATTTTCAACACATCACATTTTCCTTCATATGTATAAAGTTTATGCACAATTTTAGTTTAAAACCACAAATATATAAGAAAAATGTGATGAAATACAAGAATTTCCAGAGAATAACACCGTCGCTAAGCCGCCTTAGAACTTCAAAAAGATTTTGTCTATAGATTTTACAATGAGCTCACCATACATAAGCTCCGCAAGTTCCATCAACGACTTCCAACAAAATAATAATGGATGCCTTTGAGAGAACTTATAAGCTTAATTAATTCAATATGTTGATTGTGTTTCCAAAAATGTATCACCCCAAATTTTATTCACCAATAATATATTGTGATTATTATATATATTCAATGAAATGGTGAATATTTAAGGCCAAAGGAAGTAAATATTGAAAATTGAAAGTTGAATATTATTTTCAGTGAAATTGCCTGTGAGGCAGTGAGTTTGTCATATGGTTTTAGAAGAACAAATGATGAGAAAAAATTATGAAATTTTACAGGGTGAAAGTAGACATCCTAAGCTTTAATTTGAGAGGTAATATGAATCAATTGAAGCTATGTACAAAGAGTTATGAATTTTTGAAATTAGTCCAAAAAATCTGGAAAGTTTTTGGAGTAGCAGTCAAAGATTGAAAATCTGGGAATGATATGATCACAGCTATTAAAATTCCATATTTTTCCTTGAAACTAGACTCAATAATAGCCTTTGGAATCACTCTGAAATGATGTCTACAAATTTAGTTATGAATTTTCAAAGATTGGTGAAATTTTTGCCTAGATTTTCTATTTGTGCGAAAATGGAAGAAATAAATTAATCTTCCTTTTTCTATTAATTATTTTATAGATTAAGGGATGAAGGAGGAGAAGACAAGTGTCAAAATCCAATGAGACCAAGTGTCAACACCACATGAAAGATGATGGAGATAATTGTTGTGTCATAAGTCTTTAATTATGTCATATGGTTAGGTAGCCAACTCTTGTACCAATTGAATTGAGTAATGGAATTAAAGATGCCAAGTGTCATTATCATATGAAGGGGGATTAAATTATAATTGATTTGGATGAGCACATGTTAAATTGCAATGCTACATGAACATAGTAATTATGATTCATGATGAAATGGTATGCTACCTTGAGTGTAAGGTTGGTTTAGATGGAAGAGCACTTATTTGGTTAGAAGAGCAAGAGGGAGGAAGTTAGTTCAAAACTAATGGGAAGCCTAATGGAGTAAGTGTGTCATGATATGAAGGAGGTATGGGTTGTGATATGAAGGAGGCATGGGTTGTGACAAGTGTCATAATAAGATCTCATCTTGAAATTAAAATCAATGGCTAAGAGGAAAGAAGAGACACTTGACTAAAACGCATTTCCCTTTCCTCTTCCCTTCACATTTTGGCCAAGAGACAAGAAAGAAGAGAGAGAAAGAGCTTGAAGAAGAATTGGAGTTTTAGAGAGAAGAAGAAGAAGATCAAGGTAAGAAGATTGATTCTCTTAAGCTTCTCTTGTCATTTTGCTTAAGAAACCTTCTCTAAAATCCTTTTCCTAATGAATCCGTGATTTTGAAGACTCATTCTTAGCTCAAGGAGAGAGAGAGGAGATGCCTAGAGAGAGAGAGGATTTAAGATCTCAAGAGGTAACCTCACAACCCTTAAATATATTCTTGAATGAAGTTGTTGTTGAGGTTTGTGTTTGATTTTGGTGATTTTTGTCAAGTTTGTAAATTTGGAAATCCCTAATCCTAAGGGGTTATGCTGCCCAAATTTCTTTGAATCATGGTTAAGAAGTGTTTAAATGAGTTAATAAAGGATTGGAAGTAGAGAAGTACAAGCTTTGGAAGCTTAAACACAAAAACTCCATTTTTCCTTTTTCTTGAGAAACTTTTGGCCAACGTCAGAATAGGGGGTAAGAGCTAGATTTTCATGAAATATATGGTTCCATTGGATTCAGTGGGCATAAATAGGTAAGGTTACAGTTGGTCACTTTCTCAGAAAAGATTGAAAAAGCATAATTACGAAAACACCCCTAAAATCCCTAAATCAGGCCTGTCAAGGGTATTTTTGTAATTTGACACTAAATTTGGTAATTCTAAGCCTGGAAATGGATTCCTTGGGCAAAAATAAGTTAGGATAGCCCTAGTCAAAATTTTTGGGAAAAGTGTCATCGGACCGGGTACGTTTAATATTTTAGGACAAAGTCAAAAGCTGAAGCTACATGTTTTACGAGGCATACTAAAAAGGGATTGATAAGACTTTGAGGTAGGGAGCTTACCTTTCCTTCATGTATTTGATATTTGTACTTATGTATTGATGCATGTTATTGCTTTACTTGATTATGTGAAACATATATGAATGATTGAAGCTCTGTTTTTGTCTATGCTATGGCTATAAGTATGTTGATTGAAACATTAAGGACACAGATATGTCATTGTGTGAACATGAGTTATGTAATGCAAGCATGTCATACATTAAGCACTTATTTTGCATGCATATTGGTACTGTTTTCCTACTAAGATTCTCTAGAATCTTACCCTCCCTACCAATAATTTAGACAGAAGAAGATAGAAGATATGCTGAGAATAATGTAGGAACCATACAAAAGGGATCGCAGTGGTGGAACGAAGACGAGAAGATGTCTCTGTTTTACTAGGACGAGTTTAGACACCTAAGTAGCCCTGCACGGCTACATAAATTATAATTATCAAGTATGAATTCCTATGGGGAATTTACGTAATCATGCACATAATATTAGTATATTTATGCTATTCATGTGTTGCCCACTGAACTGTGTATCGTTTTCCGTAAATACTCTGAAATAGGTGAAAATAAGATGAGGGTGTGACAAGAAACAAAGTGTAGGTCATATGGCATTTATATATAGAAGTCTTTGCTATAACAAATAATTAAAGGAATATCATCTAATCCCATCCCAACAGACTCAAAAGAAAATATATCTACTGGAGAGGATGGAGGGCGGCCGGAGTGGTTGGTGGACGATGGAGGTCATGGAGGTGGAGGAAGGAGATGGTGATGAGAGGGAAGGTCGAGCCAGAGATAGTGAAGGTCTGTGTTGTGCAGCGCTGCTTTGTTTCAAAGTTGAGGCTTGAAGAATGTCTGTTAATCAAACATCTCGAACAGGAACTAAACTGAAAAAATTCAAAAGTTCGGGGAGGGACTAAACTGAAAAGTTTAAAACATTTGGGAGACTGAGTTGATTTTAGCCCAAATTTCCATCTCAAATTTGGACCAATTTCCTCAAGCACCTACAATAAAAAACAAATAATCCAACATTAGTTATTCTCAAAAAAATTAATGATTAAGAGTAATTACAATTATAATAACAAAAATGGCCTCATTAACCATAATTCCATGAAATCGTTCTTTATCTCAAATTATCATAAAATGTGTAATAATAGCCCAAATATATGTTAATTACCCCCAAATTAGTATATAAAATGTATGTAAATATTGGGATTTATCAATAGCCAACTCCATCTAATATGATAAGGCTTCTTATCATTGTTTCCGTATATTATTGTTTTTATGGATATTATTGGTTGTATGGTATATAAAATTTATTTTTACGAGTTCATCCCAATCCAGCGATGGTACGTATTATGATGAATTCTCATCACATGCATGCTTGTTTGCAAGAGGCCACAAATTGGTCTAGAAATGCATCTAGCTAGTGACAATGGCTGCCAGTTGTGAATGATATAGTTTGCTATGACATTATTTTTATTGAAATAATTGATAGCAAGATTGATAATAATATTTTTCCAAGGTAATAAAAATTGTACTTATATCTTACAAACACCAAATACAACAAAAAATATTGTCATTTAATTTATTATCATACAATTCTCATATTATATATATATATATATATATATAATTTATGACAATAATTTTCACATAGATATATATAGACCTACAATGTTATTAAGGCTTATCTAAAAAATGGAAGCTGTTCATATCTATGCGTCCTATATATTTTCAAGATAATATTTATTATCTTTGTAAATAATAGGCTAGTCTTTTAATACTATGAAAAATAGTTAATTAACATAACCACGGAATTGAATGATTCAGTCCTCAAATATACTGCCACTAATTAATTAGCGACGGAATTTTGTCACTAATTCACTGTTTTATTTTGAGTAGTATAAAATCTTCTTGTGGACTTATGCTTGTGTAATAGTGGTGCTTTAATTAAGATAGGTTAATTTTCAAGGAGAGCACTACCCATGGAAGGTTATGGATCGACAAGAGGTCGGGTGAACTGTCGTGGGTGGAGCCATCGAGGGTGTCAACTGTCTAATGGGGGTTGATTATTACTAGTCCTGGGATATGATAAAATAGTCCTTTAGAATGAGTTCTACCTTTAAACTTGTACAAAGTGCAATATCAAACTCATAATTTGCTTATATATAGCCCACGGAAACTCAAGGAAATGGTTCAAAAGAATTGATATAAATTATGTATGTAATTAAATGCCCATGATTCCAGGCCAATAAATAAATTAACACTAGTGGAAAAATGGCTTTTTAGATTGGTTAAAATTGACTTTTTAGACCGGTTTTGGATCAGGTCTTGATATAGCCAGTCTAAAAAGTATGTCACTTTTAAGACCGGTTGTATTGATAACAGGTCTTAAAATTAACCATTTTAAAACCGGTTGTCATGAGCACCGGTCTTAAAAGACCTCTTTTGTAGGCAATACAGAAACATTTTCAAGACCGGTTTTCCATATAACCGATCTTAAAAGGTTAACTTTTGAGACCGGTTATACATAAAACTAGTCTTAAAAATTGAATAAGATCGGTTTCATGGGAAACCGGTCTTAAAATAACTTTTAAGACGGGTTATATTTATAACCGGTCTTAAAAGTATCATATTTTTTTTAGTTATCTGTGATTAGGTTAGTTGCCAGAACACATCGTAGAATTGCTACTTTCAATGCCATACTTATTAAGTGTCGTAAGGTGTTCAGTTTGCTTCCACTTATCATTTCCGTTTTCTTTAACCTTCTCATTGGGAACTTGTAACATAACATGTCATATATCCTCATGTAATGTGTTGTTTAAAACCATCTATATATATGCATAATTGCTTAAAACACATGCAGACAATGACATGGCTCAAACAGATTCACATGTATAAATGCATAGTTGACATAATCACAAAAACAACAAACATGTCAAATCATGCAACCTACAAGTTTTGCAACCAACCAACATGTCAATTCATCATCAACATATAAAAAAAATTCCTCATTTTACAAGAACTCACTGTTGTAAAAGTTCATAAATGAATTCAGCACAACAATTACGAATGTGATCAATATTTTCTTCTAGAAAGGGGTCAGCAAGATCAAACATCTGAAACACCAAAGCCAGGCAAAACATAAACTTCACTTAAAAAAGAATAAAAGTAATACAAAATTTTTGAAATATATATACATTTACTTCTTGAGTAAATTCTGTCGTGTCTAAGGTAATAATATTATAAATGTCCCTCAGAACATACAACCCACACAAGTTGGACCCCGGTGGTTGCCTACGGGTCTGAAAAATAATATGATATCATTAAAACAAGTATAAAATTAAAGCATGGCTTATTATTGAATACATTCTTAAAACAAACCAATATGTAACTAACCTTTGGCAAGATCCCTGTAGGGTCTTCTAGTTCACGAATAGGCCTACCATAAGCAGTGTGTAGGAATGTCCGCATAGCCCTATATCATCAAAATCACAAAGGTTACTTATTTTACACAAATTCCATAAATTTTGCATATGAAAGGTAATTAATAATGCAAGAAAACTTACGAGTTCAAGGTCTTCTTCAATTCACTAGTTGGCTTGCTGAGGTGGAGGGAGCATAAGATGATGATACAATAACTCTTCTTGCACAAAATAGCCAATTGCCAATGATCACTGAAAAAAGGGAAGACTTTTAAGCAAATATAAAACATTATGTATATTATGAAATATAAATTTGTTTCTTACCCATGCAAATATGGAGCCAAGAAACACTCAATTGGGGTTTCACTAAGCTTGTGCGATAAGTATGTGTGTCTGATAGCAGCAGAGGTCCCTTTGTCGTAGAGTTGAACTGGGAATAGGAGTCCAAATTTATTGGTTTTGCCAAAGTCAACCAACCTACGATTCATGTACCTACAATAATGCAAGCACACAAATCAAAGTTTAATGGCATAATTTGTAAAATATTAACTTCCAATTTGAGAAGATACTATATTAAAAAGAGTTAGACAACTGAAATCATAAGTTGTTGTAGAGGAGCTACCAAGGACATGAAATCATCCCTCTCAAGATAGCATTGCACCCCTGACTTGCCAACAGCTGACTTAGTAGGCCAATCTCTTGATCGAAAGGACGTATCATATGCCATCAAAATCACTTGCTGCATGACATTCATTTAAGGCCGTGAAACATCTTGAGTGGATGGAGGTGGAGGTAGAGGTGGAAGTGGTGGGGATTCCTCAGCTCGATCAAAAACAAGGTCTTTGGCAACAAGATGAAAGAGTTGAGGATATCGCCTGTAACCCCTGACTTTAAACACGTAATTATAATTCGATAACACATATTTAAATCGGATTAGAGACCATTGGATACTTTAACCTCATTTTAAACTTTCTGTCTCACAGAAAAATTTTCACAAAACTTTCATAACTCTTTTCCCCATCCTGGTCTCAATTTCAATATTCGAATATAATTACATGTGCAGTTAATATACATTCAATCATATCAGAGTGTATAACCGCATCCCCGGCAACTCCCGGGTTCTATACATAAAAACCTGAAGGTTTATAAGTATACACTAGGGGATTACACAACCAAAATCGAATATAGTGTTCCTGATTCAAAATAAACAGTAATCCCGAGTTCAAAATAAATAACCAACGTTTCCAATTCAACTATATACCCCCAAGGGTCCTAATTGCTCCGGGTTGGCCACTTCTCCTTTGAGCCACACGCCCTGTCTGAAATGTTAGTCATAGGAAAGAATGAGATTCGAGAGAATCTCAGTAGTAACAAACCACTCACACAATGCATAAACACAAAGCATGTACATAAATCACAAACAGCAACAGCAGCAACAATCTCAAAGATACATGGTTTTCACCACAAACGACAGCACTCAAGGCTGTATACACAATACGACAGCTCTCGCTGTAATCATAATCATGACAGCTCACGCTGTAATCACCATCATGACAGCTTTAGCTGTAAACGACAGCTTACGCTGTAAACTACAGCTTGCACTGTAAACGACAGCTATCTCCAGCTATAACCGCAATAGCATCAAAGATCATCACAAAATAGTGATAACACACACATATAGAGCATTAAACATAGCATAAGAGAGAGAGAGTCACTACCTTGTCCTTTCCTGACGTCCTTCGGCGCAGTTGGCTCACGAGGGCGGCAAATATCAAAGCCTATAAACAAAATCAAGAATGGTGGATTAATTTCCTACCCCCAATTCTTACTTTCAAACACTTAGAATAGGTTCCATATGAGTCCCCTAAATGGTTATAACAAGCTCAAAGAGAACCTAAAAGGATTGGAGAGTACTTGGTTGGAAATTACTTTGCAAAGTCACAAAATGCTGAAAATAGAGTTTTGGCTGCAACCAGGAATTCTCTGGCTGCGGCCAAAATGTGCACAGAAAGTTTTGCACTGCAGCCAGGAATTTCTGGCTGTGGCCAAAATGTGCACAGAAAGTTTTGCGCTGCAGCCCAGATTTTCTGCTGCAGCCAAGGAAACTTTGAAAATTCATAATTAATTCTAGAGACATCGAAATGAGGTGATCCCAAAGCCAAATGAAAGCTATTTAAGTCCTCGTCCTAGAAAAAATATTGTCCATTAATGGAAATCACCACAATAATATAGAATCACACAAATTTCATCACTGCCCTAAAACAGAGTCCATTTTCGACCTCAAACTTTGGACAGTCATATCTCCCAGTTCCCAAAATGAAATGGCATAAATTATATGTCCATTTTAAAGCTTGGAATGTGAAATTTAAGATTGGAAAGTTTCATAATTTTATGACATCATTTGCCCAGTCAAAACGTTCACACAACCTGACTGCCCAGAATAGACTTTCAATGGACAACATTTCAATTTTGCACCAATGCTTCCAATGGTTCCCAAATTCATATCAAATACCATTCCCACATAAATTTGCACAAGGAATCCATTGAAATCATCAAAACAACCCAATTCAACCTCCATTGACAAGTTACACAATGGCCACCACATGTTTTGCCAATAACTCAACCAAACCACCATATTGCAAACCAATCCAAACCAACATTCCAAACCAATTTCAAATGCTCAAAGACACACTATGACACCAATTTCACACTAAACACTAACCAATTCACACATTTTAAAATTAAGCCAAAATCAGGGCAAAAATCTAAAATACTCAAAGCTAAACCAATGACCACCATAAATATATCAGAAGATTCCAAAGGCTTACCTTAACTTCTTCCCAAGACTAATTCTTGATTTCCACCACTTCCAAATTTTCTCAAGCTTCCAATCACCACTAATCAAAAATCTGAAACCATAGGAATAATGCTCTTGACACTATGATCAATATTAATGAAGAGTACTTGAGCATTTAGAGACAAATACTCACCCAAAACTCAAGCTTTTCCTTCCTCTTTCCTACCAAGCTTGAACGAAAATGGAGTGGAGAAGAGAGAGATGAGAGAATGAAGATGGGATCATATTTCATTGTGCATGAGACTTTTTGGCTGACCAAAGTGGAGGAGAGAGGGAGAAAAAGAGGTTGAAACATTGACTTGATCAAAGGGCTCACAAATGGACACTTGGCAACATCTTGGCCCTCCTTTCCTAACCTTACACAACACATGCACACACACAATTCCTCTCATACTCATGAATCCTAACCATTGATCTCAAGTTACCTATGAGTTTCCTTTTCGGTAACTGACCAATCGGTCCGTAATTTATCATTTTGCCCCTGATTATCACAATGCTTACAAAACTATCACCAAGCACATTTTACATTACAATTCACATAATATACTTCCAAAGTGCTTAATTAACATTAATTACATCCCTTTGAAGTTATTAATCCTTGATTACAATCCAGGATATTACATCGCCCACAATCTTGAAGTTGTCAACAGGGATAGGGAGAGGTGCATCTGTAATGATCACCTCTTCAACTGCCACTCTGATTTGATCATCCTTTATTTCTTAATGGTGGGCAGTTGATCCCAAGTTGTGCATGCTCCCCCGTGCAACTAATCATCTCAGAGGATCCTCCACAAACAAGTCACAAGGCTCACCAATTTCTTTTCCAGGACCCTCTGATAACCGACCAATACAACTCCCTTTAGTGCTTTGTTTAGGGTTTAGGGAATGAGCCTGGGGAGCACTGGTATCTGCTTGTCTTGTGCTCGTTATGATTATCCATTCCTCCTTCATCTTGCTGAATCTTTCTTCAAATCGTGCATCAAATGATGCCTCTACCTCGGCCCTAGCTTCCACCTTTATAGTAGCCAATATATGCTCCATCTCCACCCTAGTCACCATACTACTTGAGGAACGACGTGGGAGTGCTCCAAAATAATACCTCATGCCTACCCCTCCTCCAACCCCCCTAACACAGTCGAGATACTCATGTTTTCCTATAACTACGATCAGGATGTCATTGCTCCCATCCGACCTAAACGATCCCTCGGCTTGTTTTGTTTTTTGAAGCTCCTCCTATAAGACACAGATGACAAACGTTAGTAATGAAATTTGTTTACTAAATAATTAATAACAACAAGTCAACAACAATACTTACAATTTTCTCACCAACTATACGAGATTGTACACTTGTATAAGACCCGCTCATCTTTTGGTAAACGAACAACCACTTCTCTTCGCCACGTATCGGAGATGGTAGAGAAAGAATAACAGAAGGATCAGATTGAGTTGCTTCTTCCAATCTATTCCGTTTGGCTGCCAACAAGTCTTTTTCGGCCTTCACATAACCCCCACAAGACATTGTATGGGGGCAATCATTCTTTCTACCACTCTCTTGGGCCTTTTGCCTTTTTTCCTGCAAATAAGAAATCAAAATTAAGGTTACAATCAATAAAGACAATTCACAATTTATAAATAAATCAAATTCAAAATAAGTCAACTCACCAATGCTTCTGGAGTAGTCCGAAGCTGTTTAAATTCTTTCCAAGTGTGTTTGTCAATATAAGAATATTGGTCGCTTGAATTAGGATGAGACTGACCTTCTTTCACCTCAATATGCACGTAATTGTTGGCTAGACTTGTCTTAAACTTCCTCCAACGTTCATCACAATATGTCATTGTCTTGTTATACAGGGCTTCATTCTTAGGGATGTCGTAAGTGAGCTGGATAGTTTCCCAAATATGTCGCTTCACATTTTTATCCATATTTCTACACTGCTCTATCAAGATGCTAGGCTTGTTGCGTGCTAAGAGGCCAACAAAACTCCTATACCCTTAGGCATTAGACCCGATTGGTTTCCAATATCTATCAAACTCAATCGGAATCTTTTCCTCAATATTCTGATTAAGGGGAATGTCTTTCAATCGGGTGCCTCTTCTACCCCTTCATCTGGGTTGGTTACCACTTTGATTCTAGCTCGGAGCATTGCTAGGAGTACCCTCACTTTGATTAACACTAGTTGGCTCTGGAATACCCTCAGTAAGACAGCTCATTATGCTCACTTGAAATTGAATGAGCTAATTTATATTCCTATATAGTCATGACCCTTTAAATTTCAGCCTCCAATTTTCATTTCAAGCACTATATTAACATTCTACACTATTCTATATCCTTGTTGGCACTTAAGTATCGTACAGGGCATCAAAATGCACAATACAATTCCACTTTAGAATCTGAAATTTTCCAGCAACTAACTTATAACAATTTCTTTCTCATGCTCTCCCTATACAATTCCACCTCTTAAACTCATTGGAGCTATAAAAAGGAATAGAATCTAACTTTGTCTAACACATTACTGGGATCCACAGAGTTCCAGAAAAAAATCTAACACATTATAATTGAACAATATAGTGTTACAGAATCAAGGTTTAGAGACAGTATTCACATTATAATCCAACAATACAGAGTTACAGAATAGAAAAACTCACATTATAATTCAACAAAATAGAGTTAATAAAGGCCGAGAGACATAGAAGTAGCTCTAAGAAATGAAAGATAGGCTTTGCATCCACATATAATATTCACAAGTTCAGATAATTCAAAAAGGTAGAATGTTACTATTTTAAAATTTTTTAAAAATTTTTCCTTTAGAATTTCATACTATAAGTCTAAAATTTTGCAATTTTTCACCTGTTTGGTCCAAGTTTAGCTCCGGTTTGGCCCTGGTCTAACCCACTGACCCTTACCTAGTACCCCGACCGGTTCAATAGCTGGTCCGATTTTTAATACCTTGCTAAAATACCTCTGGGGACCCGGCCCATCGTATCCGGTCTGGCTGTACTTTTCTCGAAATTTTAACCTTGGCTATCCTGACATATTTTCACCCAAGGAATCTATTTCCGGACTCGGAATTACCAAATTCACTTCCAAAAGATGAAATTGCCCTTGGCTGCCCTTATTTCAGTGTTTTAGGGGCATTTTCGTAATTATGCTTTCTCGGCCTTTTCTAAAAAAGTGCCCAACTATAACCCCACCTAATTCTCCCTCCTGAACTCAATGAAATCATCAAATCATTGAAAAGCCAACTCTAAGACCCATATCTAGAGCTAGCTAAAACTTATAAGAACTCCGGGGAAAATCGGGGTTTTTCGGTTTCGACCACGTAAATGCGCTCCTTTCTACTCCTAACCACCTTATTGACTATTCCATTAGTTACAACTACCATTTAGTACCAATTTCGGCAGCATAACCCCTAGGTCATCTCAATTTCCAAATTTAAACCAAAGACAATCCGGCGAAATTTGACCGATTAAATTGTCTACAGCAGCCAGAATAGTCAATATACAAGAATTTGAAAGTTACCTCAAGCTCCCACTAGCTTTTCTCAAGAGTGGCTGAAACCCTAGCTTCCTTAACACCAAATTGAGCTTCACAACCTTAAATCACATGAATAGGAAGCTTAGAAACGAAGTTATACGCATTAGGAATCGATTTACCAAAGAAATCACTTACCTTTGTAAGTTTTTCCTCCTCCTTTTCTCTCTCTATGTTCAGTTGCTGAAACACGTCAGTTTGAGCTGAAGGAAGAAGAAGGAATATGCTTTTATAATAGTTTATGTCATATTTTAATCATTTTCCAAAAATTCAGATTAATTGGAAATTCTGGCAGATTTTTGCCCAAACTTTGAAAAATCATAATTAATTCTAGAAAAATTGAATTGGAGTGACTCCAAAGCCTATAGAACCCTTATTGAGTCTAGTTTCAAGGAAAAATATAGAATTTTGCTAGATGGAATCAAAAAATTCCCAGAATTTCAATTTTTGCATGTTGTTCAGAAAATTTCCAGTTTTTTTGGGCTAACTTCAAAAATTCATATCTTTTTGTACATAGCTCTAATTGAGTCATATGACCTATCAAATTAAAACTTAGGATGTCTGCTTTCATCTCATAAACTTGCATAATTTTATCTTATCATTTGTTCATTTAAAATCACATGACAAGCTTACTACCTCATAGGCGATTTCACCGAAAACATAATTATATTCTTCAAAGTTCACCATTTTACTTTCTTAATACCCCAAAGATATAAGAATCATTAGGGGATAAATTTGGGCTTCTTCTAAATTGGGGTTTAGCAGTCCACTTACTTTAGGCTTATTCCCAAGCCTCAAATTCCAAATTTCTGGGTATTACATTGAACAATGCCGCAGAGCAAGCAACGGAAAAAGGAATAGTTATCACATAAAAACTTGGAGTTGGAGCTTGAGGAACAAACCCAGGGGAGGCAAGCAACGGGAATGAGGGAATGCAATCCACCGTAGCCCTGTGTCAACCAGTGGCATTAGTAGGAGAGACGTGGGAAAGACAAGGTTAAAGACAAAAACCCAGGGGAGGCAGAAACCCTGCTTGAAGAAGAAAACATCCGAAGGAAACAAAAGCCCAGCCTGACGGTAACGTTTCAACCAAACCTCTGTGTCGACGATGACAAAGGTTAAGGATGGAGGAGCAACGTGGGAAGGAGGAGCTGCCGCGAAAGGAGGGAGGGGTTTGTAAGAAGCTCGAAGCGACAGAGTTGAATTGTTTCAGAGTAGAAATTAGGTGCGATGGATTTTTATGGTATTTTTAAAACCGGTTTTACATAACAACCGGTCTTAAAATTTATATTTTAGACCAGTTATTTAGTATAACCGGTCTTAAAAAAATTTTAGACTGGTTCCTATAAACAACCAGTCTTAAAAGTTCAAAATTTAAGACCAGTTATTTTGTAGATCTGGTCTTAAAAAATGTATATCTTTAATTTTCTATATTTCAGAAAATATAGTAGATCGGTTGCATTTAGAACCAATCTAGAAAATACACACATATATTAATATTTTTTAATGATTAATTTTTTAAGACCGGTTGTTTATAAAACCGGTCTTAATAATATATTTAAGATTGGTTTTTAGCATAACCGGTCTTAGAAGTTGATCATAATCACAAAAATGCCACCGGTCACTTTTTTAAAACCTTATCTGCTATAACCAGTCTAAATACGCCGGTCTTAAACACCATTTGTGTACTAGTGAAATGCCCACCATTTTCTCCAACCAGACAAAAGAGAAAGTAAACGATTCTTACATATATGGTATCTTTTATCTAGAGTGTAATATATAGTTATATAACCTTCAGACCAAATAGAAAAAGAAGGAAATTATAGTGTATAACCTAGCTAGAGGCTAAGCTAGAAACATAACTCACAGATGAGAAGCCACAACTTGGAAAGCAAGACCAGGAATTCACAGAGAGAAAAATAAGCGCCTCAAGATCACTCAAGTGCTTCCAGCATTTGCAATACTGAAAGCCTTTGAGGAACTTGATTAAGAGCTTAATTAATTCGTATTAATCTTCCTGAGAGCTCTTAACATATTGTCTTGTAAGAAACCTTGTGCTTGTTGTGCTTTATATAGAAAGATTGTCACTGCCTTGGTTCACTCACAAACACAAGAATTGGAATAATCCCACGAGTTCGAGTTCAACAGTGTTTCAAGATAAAACACATGCATGGTTCCATAGTCGATTCTCCATTATCTTTCACTGTAATATAATTTTCTGATTTGTGTTTAACCAAATAAGAAAAACCATACTACTTCCCCTGCCAAATGTCCACGATCAATTAAATTTGATGTGATAAACATATAATCTTGGTTTTATTCATGAATGAGACAAATCATGTAGTACAGTTGAAAGTGAGATTCCTTTTGTTTAACTATTGTGACGATTGTGACTAACGCAAATCTCTTTATATAAGCCCACACTTGTGCACATTGTCTTTATCACAAGGTAGCTCTGATCTTTAGAATCGAAAGACATTATAATAAAGCTCTGCACGCAAGTCCCTCAAAGGCTTCTAAGATTGAGCACTTTATATCTATGTATGTATGCATGTTCAATATTGGGCCCTTTGAGAGACTTGAGGAGCTTTCAAAGGGAACAATAACACACTTGCTTGTGTGATTTCTTATCTCTAAATTTCTTAAAGTCTATATTAATCTGGAACGTAAAATCACTGTCAGTTGTAGACCCTGTAGTTTATATAAGATATCTGTGTGTGTGTGTCTTTTTTATGTGGTGAGATCGCTAGTCGTTTTATGAATTTGCCTAGTTTCTTGTTCTCCATAGGTATACCTTAGGCTATTCAATCTTATTTAGCCTAATGACTGTATTTCTTATAATTTGTATATATCATTCCGTTTCTCGTTCATATATTGGTGTGTGTGTGTGTGTGTCACTGACTCGATAAACATCAGTGTCTAGTTTGTCGTTTTCATTTGTCAAATATTTTCATTGATAAACTTCATAACATTTATGATTTCCATCAAAGTCCTTTTCTGGATACCTAAAACTAGGTGTGTTCAGAAACCTGGCACAGTTCGGTTCAGTCTGGGAAAGAGTTGTCCAATGCAAAAAACAAACCAAACCAGACCACGGACCGCCTAACCCAACATGTCTAAAGTAGTACTTCGGTTCAATTGTGGTCTGGTTCGGTCTACCTGTTGTGCAGCTCTACCTAAATTTACCAGTCTCATTAGTGGAAACTCTCGGGCTTGACGCCTCTAATGTACCCTATCTAACTCTCTAATATCCTTTATAATGTTTCCACTTTTGATAATTAGTAACTATATAAAATGAGTGATATTTTGATATTTTTATGGATATGAAATGGTATGCTTTTAAATTTTTCTTGCAATATTTCAGAAAAATAGCTTGGAAACATCAAAATCTTAAATCAATTGTTTGTTACGCTTCATTAGCTATTTATTGCACTTGATGAGCAAATCACGATACGTTTAAGTATGAATAATAACTGATTTGAGATTTTCAATTTGAAGGTATTTAATTAGAATTCTGCTAAAAAAGAAATTAAAACTGCACAATTTTAAAATATTTTTATCTTTAAAAAAGCATATAAAAATTCAAAACTGCAACGTTTTATACCCGTGAGATATGAAAACTTCACTCATTTAAATGTAGACTCTATTGATATAAAGAAAAAAGAAAAGAACATTTTGGAGGTTGGGACGGGGTAGCACTAGGCACATTATAGTCCTAAACTCTCTTTAATCATTTGCATTTGAACTCACTTTTTATATAAACTCCCTTTAATTTATGTGTTATCAATAATTGAGTTCTTACACTTAGTACTAAAACTTATGGAAAAACTTTAAAACCTTCGACAGTTGTCCTTTTGCCATCATCGCCAAATTAAACCCTCAGCAAAAAAATTATTGTGCATAAATTTGAATATAGAATGAACGTCATCTTCACATATGCATGCGCATGACAATTTTAAGTCACTTTCATATATTTTCTTCTATCCACAGTTTAAGTCACTCCTAAAAGTCTGGCAAAAAAAAAAAATCACTCTTAAAAGAATTTTTGGGTCCATAAATATAAGTTATTTAAAAATTTTGCTTTTACAATCAATATTTTAATGTGACTTTTTGTATTTTTCTCTTTCCTCCAAAACCATATTATAATATGGGTAAAGTTTGAATTTTTTTCATTTTAAGAAATTTAATTTAATGAATTAACTACCATTTTTTAGATTCAGTGAATTAGTTAAAGAGACATATTGTGTATTGTGAACTGAGGGAGTAGTTCACTTCAAAATACAATAAATAGAAAAGAAAATATAGGTGAAAAAAGATGTAGCAATATAAATACCACTACTCTTATCCTTGTTACAAGTCCCTTTTAGGCAAAAATTGTCCTAAATATATATAAGTCCAGGCAAAGGGTTATTAATGAGTGTTTTTCAATTTTATTCTTATTTAATTCTTTCTGGAAAGTGAGAAAAAAATATGTGAGAATAATTGGTAAATGTAGAAAGAAAAAAAAATGTTAATAAAGGTAAACCTTGAAAAATTTTATCAATTTAAGATAGATTAAGGGCCTGTTTGATTCTGTTCTGGAAAACTGTTTTTTTTTTAAAACAAAAACAAAAGAACAATAAATATGTTTGACAAATTATTTTCTTCTAGTTGTTTTTAAAAACAAAAAAATAGATATTTGTTTTTGAAAACGGAAAACCGGAAACAGCCCCATAATCACGAAGAGCTTTCCAAGCACTAACTTCTTATGCAAGTTCTAAAAGGTTTCCAATATTCAACAAATATATATTACCTCCGGTCCTTAATATAAAATTTATTTGGAAATTGGATTTAGTTCTAATTAAATATAAGACCTCAGTCCACTTTATTTCTTAAATTTATAATTTTTTCTACAAAATGCCCTTATTGATTACACACATCAAAGAATTTTCATCTAAGGGTAGGCATGATGAATGGTGGTATTTTGGAAAACCAACCTACATTTGTTACAAATAACTAACATAATTAACTTCCTTATCAAACCAAATTAATCAACTAACTCTTATATTAAGGAGTAAAGACTATAGAGGTAGTGCACGCCGTGCGCACGTAGTTTAGCGTTGGCCCTTTGAGTGAACACTTGAGGAGGTTTACAACCATCCCAGAACTTCATCTGCTTCTGATCGATATGTATGTTGTGGTCAGCTAATCTAATCTTTAACGCCATGCATGGCCACTATTACCAAAAAAAAATACTTATAGTAATTCCGTATATCAGTGGAAAGATTTACTCTCTTTAGTCCTAAATATAAGATAAAGTTCACTTTTTTAAAGAAATTAAGAAAGCTAATTAAATTACTTTAGAATATTTTTATTTTTATTTTTACTCAAAACTTATTAGTTTGACTAATAAACTAATATATAATTTAAGGAGACACAACATATGATATAATTAAGTAACTTATTTAGCTTCCCTAATCTCTAAAGAAAAAAAGTCAACTTTGTTTTATATTTAGGACCAGATGGAGTATCTACATAGATAAGCATACTTACCAGCTACTGCATATGAAATTGAGTCACTCCCAAAAGCGACATATATAAAAGGTTCTTCACAATCAAACATAAATATTGCTGTCTGCAGTAGTGCTTTTTGATACATAAGTTTTTTAGAGTGTCACTCTTTAAAGAAAGAAACCCAGAATTGTAGCTTCAAAACAGAGCATATCGGAAGCATTGAATTTCCACTACTAACTGAATCTTATGTCGAAAACTTCAGTTAGTCCTTGCACATACACACATCCTTTCTTTGACCAGATGCTATATAAGTTTAAAAATACCTCCTTCAGTACTGATTCAGAATATGAGAGAAGATTTATAATGTTGGGTGAGCTTTGCAATTTATAGTAAATCATATTACTAGTAAAGCATTAACGGTGAGTGTCATTTCTTAATTTCTGCAAAATTCACAAAGAAATGTGCCTACTTTATTTGTTTAATAAAATTCATATAGCAAGTTACACTGTCGACCAATAATAAACAATATAATTTATTTTTCAGACTCTATATATATATATATTGAGGAAATATGTTCACAATATATGGAACATATAATAGTTTATACTCTTCATAAGTTGTAAATAATATTATTTATATTTTAGATTTAGCAATATACGGAAAAACTCTAAAAGAAGATGTAAGAATATTTCCAACAGCGTTCATACACGTATTAAATTAGATGTCGTTGCAATATGGTTCTCCCAAAAACTAGTGCTTGGGTGAAAGCATGTGATAACTGCTAGGAAGGGTATACCAGATGTTAAACCTTCCTATCACTTGCAAGAGTTTACGAGGAAACAAATAAATAAATATGTTACAGAAATTAAATGGCATAAAAGACACTGGAATTATTAACGTGAAAAAACCCCTCAACTCAAGGGTAAAAACCATGGGTCATCCATATCAAAGAAAATATGATCGACTATTATTAAAATATGGTACAAGAGAGTCTCAAGAAAATGCACAAACACATGCAATCATCCAGCCAAACAACAAAAGCTACAAGCTTATAATAGAGAACAAAAAAGCTGAAAATACCTAGAAAAAAGTCCCTGACCACGAACATGTTTTCTCCCATAAAAAGCCTGTAAACAATGATCCCACCATTGAAAATAATGAACCAATGCGCCAAACTAGCTGATCAAATTTCAGTCTTATCCAACGGTTAATGAGTGAATAAATATCAATTTACTGAGACTGCCTTATGAACATCCGCTTTCGCTTTCTCTCTTCTTTTCTCTTACATGACTATATAATTAGATTTCTCTGACCACTCCAGTTTATCCTGACCTCATCAACCTATTTGGGCGTGGCAAAAAACCTAATTAGCCCCCTCTCCACTTAAATAAGTGAAACGCAACCCCAAATAAGGAAATTCCGAGAGAATATTCTTTCTTACAATGAACAATCAGGAAACTTTAATTTTCCTTTTTTCATATCTCTCACTCTTTTTCTTCTTTCCTATTTTCCCTTTCTTTTCTTTTCATAAACTAAGAAATACATAAAATAGGAAATACATCAAATTGAATAATTCAAACACAGGCTTTTCTCCACACAGGAAGGGAGCCCAAAACCCAACAATAACAACCTCAAAAAGGGCTACGCATATACTAGCAAGAGGCAAAATGAAGAGTCATGGAACCATTGGGGAAGTTGGCGCGCCGTTCCTCCCACATGCTATAGGGGCGTGTGTTCATAACACAAATAGATAGATGCTCTCTTGTTTATTGCACGGTGAATTGGTGATGTGTGGATTATATTATGCGATTTGCTTTGATTTGATCACTTGTGCTTCATGAAATTAATGTTGATGCAAATCCTTCTATTTATTTGCTCGATTGACACGTTTATATCCCATTATGCCTTCAATATATATAAGTGGTGCCACCTATGAGTGATTCTAATTGCATTTGAAAGCTTTATATTTGGCTTAATGACATGTGGAATTAATCAAGTAACTCCATATATCGCTATTTTAAGCATATCAATTAAAGCTCATTGATTATAATCTGCACTTTGAAATATATCTCAAGCAAAACTTCCGATCCCTACATAATTAAGCAGCAAAAATGTAAAATTAAATATTTGAATTTTTTTTCATTTACGATTTTTTTGACTATGAAAATCAAACATTGTTTATATTTGAAAATTATGTTAATTGAAAACATATTTTCTTTCAAGATCAACTCTTTAAAATCAAAGTTCCAAGATATTTATGTCTTTGAAAAATCATTGCCATTATCCAGAAAAATATATTTTTTCAAAAGATCATAATTAAATTATTTCCTCCAAATTAACCTTGTATATAGCAGTTTTGATTAAGAGAAAATAGTGTTGTAATTTAAAAAATAAAAATATTTTTTAAAAAATACAATCATTCAATAGTTTTTTGGGATTACTTTTAAATAATATCTCATAATTTAATATATAAAATGAAAAAAAAAGTAGAAGGGAAGTAGAACTCCAAGATCAGAAATTGAAAAGATAAAAGGGCCCCTTTGGTTATTGCAAATGACAGAAAATGAATGAGTAAAAGAGAATAAAATGAACTAAAATAATTGGCCATAGATAATTTTTGTTAATAAAGAAATATAGTAATAAAGATGATAGAATGAAGATTGACACGTATTGGGTTATAATTCAAGATTATATTCCCTCTTTTAAGAAAATGATGATTATACTTGAAAAAATCATAAAAGATATGTTTATAGTAGAATCTATGATAATTACTACGGAAAAACTATTACTATGGCAATCCTATAATATCCATATTTTTTACCAACAAGCTGTTGGTTAAGGCGGTAAGGGGCCTCACCCCGTAAGGAGGAGAATACATATGTTGAATCTTGGGAAGCGCACTTGTTGGGCAAATGTGAGAATCCTTTGTCTTCCCTAAGCTTCGAGCGGGAAACCTTTGATCTAATAAAAAAACTTCATACTTTTGACTTTGTTTTTTTCCACCACCAGATTTTAGATAGGGATCCCGTTGCTTTTGATTTTATTGTTAGTTATGAAATCCACGTGTGTGTGTGTGTTAGATAGTGCATAATATATTGGTTCTTATGATTCCGTTTTCTAGTTCTGTCCTATCTGGTGTAATTTTTAACTATATAGGGTAGTCTGTCATAAGAAAATAAATATTGTATTTAAACATGAACGGCATTCTATGCCGTTTACATTTAATAAAACCGATGTAGAAAAGGGTTTCTACGTCGGTTAAAATAAATAACATGGGATGTGGACTTTCTATGTCAGTTATTTATTTTAGGGAAAATCACTTCCAGGTCTCAAGAAACAAAGATAATGACAGAAAAGTCCCTGGAAAAATTCAAATATCAAAAAAGTCCTAGGGACTTTTCTGTGATTATTTCCGAAAGTTAAATGACAAAGTTGCCCTTAGTTCATCAGTCATTTTACAATTGACAACTTCATCAATCATTTACAACTTCATCAGTCATTTTCACAACTGTCATTGTGTGTTATAACAACTGCTTGAGTGATTTTTTACACATTCTTTTTGTTGCGTAAATGAACTGACCTTTTCCAAAACTCCAAATATGACAACTGTATATGCCTTGTTTAACAACTGATTATGTTTGTGTTTACAACATGTTTACTATTTTTTACAATATATTTTTTAGGTCACAATGAAATTACATTTTTAACAACTGTTCACAATTGCAAATTGTTTAGTTTACAACTTGTTAAATGTGTTTTCACAATATGTTGAGTCATTTTAACAACTTTCTTATGTCTGAATGAAACTACCTTTTTACATGTCTCTAAGTTCAGCACTGAAAATTCCTCGGTTTACAACTTGTTAAGTGTGTTTTTACAACATATTAAGTCATTTTTACAACTTATTTCTTGTGTATGAATGAAATTACCTTTGTTCACATCTTCAAGTTTAACATTGCAAGTTGCTTGGTTTACAACTTCTAACGCATGTTTTTACAACATCTTGAGTCATTTTTAAAACTGCTTTTTCATGCTTGACTGAAATAACAAGTTTTAAAATTCCAACTTTCACAACTACAAAATTGCTTTTTTAACAACTGGTGATGCTTTCTTTTACAACATCATGAGTCATTTTTACAACTGTTTCATGCTTGACTGAAATGATAAGTTGCACAACTCCAACTTTAACAACTGTATAAGTTATTCCCATAGGGTTTGTCACAACAACTGAACTGATTTTTAACAACTTCTTTTGCCTTGTTTTACAAGTATATGAGTCATATTGCATTTCATCTTCTTCACCATTTAAAAACTTTCCCCACATGAAAGAAACAGAATAGATTCTTCCCCTAATTAGTTGTCATCTTTCATGACAATCTGCAACATGAACTTCGTATTAACAACTGCCACAACAATATTAACAACTATAAATGCACATATTAACAACACTTTTTTTAATATCATATCAGCATTTTATAACCAAAGAAACCACAATCACATTCAATCATTTTCCCTTAAAACAAAGCCATCCCTTTGTTACCTTGCCCAAAAATAGAGCATTCCCTCTATTATATTGCCCAAAAACAGAGTACAGGTTCTGTATTAATAACTACAACAGCCAAGTTAACAACTACAACTGCACGAATTAACAACATTTTTTTTTCATATCAGTGTTTTCACAGCAAACCACCACCAACACATTCAACCATTCCCACTTAAATTAAAATACAGCAGTCCCTCTATAACCGTCCCCAAAAACGTAGCACTATGACATTCACACAAGCCAATCACATTAAAACCCTAACTTCAATTGTCAATATCATATTTTTAGCAAAATCTTAGCATTACTTATCTAACTCCTACTACTTAGAGTCCACTATTGTGCCCAAGCTCCAACTTTTGACTAACCCCTCAATCTCAATCTAACCAATGTACACACAGAAAAAGAAATCAGTTCGATGTTCTACCTCTGCCACATCACAATGGAGACTTGGGCAGCGGAGGAGCGACGAAGGCTTGGGCAGCGGAGGAATGACGGATGAATGCACCAACGCTAGCACTTGAAGGAGCAATGGACGACGCAAAAGCAGAGCAAAACGAAGGAGAGAGAGAAATAAGATAGTGTTTAAATTCTTGGGGCCATCTTTATCATTTGACTTTAGGAAATAATCACATAAAAGTTCCTAGGGACTTTTCTGATATTTGACTTTTCCCAAAGACTTTTCTGTTATTATCTTTGTTCCTTGAGACTTGAGAGTGATTTTTCCTTTATTTTAACCGACTTAGAAAGCCTTTTCTATGTCGCTTGTTTAACCGACTTAAATTTCGAACACTTAAAAAAGCCATTCTTGCAGTACTGTGTGTGTGTATGTCCGTGAACTGTGATAATTAATGAACTTGAACATATTCCTCTCCTGATATGGCTCTCTCTAAAGGCACTCAACCAGCTAGTTAACAGATAAATAAATGCATATATATGATGTTAACCACTGATAAATAGTTAGATTCTGAATTGATAAGAGCTTCCTTTTCTACTGTTCAATATATATATGGGATTCCTTAATTCTGTTTGTGAAAACAGTGACTCATATAATCTCTATATAAAGTCCACTTCTTCAGCTTGTGATTTTCTCATCACAAGCCACTGAGAAAACAATTAATCCACTATGACATTAAAGCTGTGTGTGCAAGTTCCTCAAAGACTTCCAATATTGTGCAATGTTGGGAGCCCTTGAGTGAACTTGAGGAGCTTTCCAACCAACAAGTGACAAATTAACACAGCTTGCTTCAGATTTTAAGCTAGCTAAAAAAACAAGGGGTTTATTATGATGAGTTATGGGCTTCTACAAATCAAAGCTCTCATGCAAGTTCTTGAAGGTTTCCAATATTCAAAAATATATATATGTTTATATTGTTCTTTATTGGACCCTTTGAATGAACTTGAGGAGCTTTCCAAGCATCAACAGTTGCTCAGCTTGCTTCTGATTTTAATTTGTAAGTTAAGATCTTGTTATATCAAGTTGGGAGACCTTTCAAACCTTTTAAGAACTTGCATAAGAGCTTTAATTTATACACCTCTTTTATGGGGTGTGTGTAGATATACACTTGCTCCGGTCCTGTAAGAGCTAGACAACAAGTCGCAAGGACATAGCTTCTGCTTCTGCTTCTGATGCGTCGGTTATGATCTTTTCTTTTATTCTCTTATTCATAAAGGACCTATATATATAGTCAGTTGTAGTTTACTCATATCTATACGTAACTCTATTATATATCCAAGTTTCATTGATTCAGAATAGGCGTCTACTAGTATTATTTTGTGAATCTGATTGTTATGAGTTAGATCGGTTCAGGTAAGCCAGCTTCAAGATGGTCATTTAAAAGAGTTGTAGATTAATGATCATTTTATTAAATGTTGAAATTAAGTAAGTTCGTGTAAGAGATCTCCCATGAAAATATATATATGAATTAAAACTCTTATTCAAGATCCTCAAAGGCTTTCCACTATTGTTTTTCATATTCATATATAATCTTTTTCAAACTGTTATTTTATCATTCAATATTTGTTGATCTGATATCATACACACACACACAAACACAAAAATATTTATTATATATTTTAGTTATCAGTTAATAAGTAGCCGTCATCTAAAGTTTACCCTCACACTAGTGAAAAATACATATTTAACGACTAGATTTCGTGTCTGTTCAGAGAGGAACAGTGGCATAAGGCAGTTTCATAAGTTTTGGTGTTTGTTAATAATATAACGACCATAAAAAATGAACTCATGGCGTCTGTTAACTCATGAAGAGACGCGGTACATAGTATTGTGTTGATATCATGCTTGTTGCATTTATACCAGAAGCCAAAACTAAAATATAAATTTAATTTTTTTTAACTTTTTTTATAAGGGCAAGCACTTTATTAAAAAGATGCGAAAAGGGATATTTTGCACTAGTGTCAAACTCAATCATATAATTTAGAAGTGTATTGACTTAAGAGAGTATCAAATAACAGTAGTCAAAAAATGGTGACCATTCATACTCTTCCTAGTTATTCAAATCAAATGGGAGAGAGCGGTAAAAGTTTATGGATAATGCCCAAGAATTCAACTACTATAGCTATATCTATTTATTAATATATTCTAGCTATGAACAAGTTTTCTTTTTGGATAAAGACCTATCACAAAGTAATACATGGTTCAAAATAATGGAGAATATATCACATCGAATATGGAAGATGTGTATTCTTGAAAATGAACGAAGGGGTGATAATCTATGTACGTATAATAAAGCTTTTTGTTTTTTGTTTTTTGGCAGGTATATATAATAAAGCATTTGGTTTCTCATCTGAGAGTAATTAAGAGCTGTGGTCATGCAAATTACTTTCTCCCATCCAAAATATAGGAGATAAATAATTAGTTTATAGATATTAAAAAATTAGTTATTTGTAAAAAAAAAATATGTGGTGGTTTTCTAAAGTACCCATTTTAATCATTTGCATTGAATGTTACTCCTTTAATGGAAAACCCCTTATGATAGGAAGACTCTCGATAAAAAGTTATAAATTTGCAAGATAAAATTAGTAGAGGTTTTACATTTAATTAGGCCCAAAACAAAACTCCTTTACCAGCTCTTATAGTTAGCACAGGAAAGAGCAATATGAGTTAATTAATATCTCTATCTTAATCTTCAATAAAAAAATATACTACCTCTGGTCCTAAATATAGGACATAGTTTGTAGTGAGGGAGTATCTATCTTAATCAAGTTCCTCAAACTTAATGAAATGATCTTGAGTTTTTCTATTTGATTTTCTTGGCTTGCTTTGCTGGCTTATTATACATATTATATATGCTAGTGGCGATTGATATTTAATATATTTTCTATTATTATTTAATTATGGAATTAACTTTCTTTAGGTATATCTAAAATATATACAAAATGACTTTATTTATAAATCATGAATCCCGTAACTCACCTTTTTTTTTTTTTTTTACTATAAGGGATAAAATGAAACCAGCTTGAAAACTAATGAAATCAAATCCATGACATCTCACATGTAAAGGTGGGGGCTCATTAATATCATTAGGTCATAGGGCCATCTGTAGCTCATCTCACAGTTTATGCAAATCGCATGCTAACAATCTAATGTAATTCCTATAAATTGATATGCATGCAATACTAAGATTTTCAAACTTCTTCTACCATTGCATGAATATATACACGTTTTCTAAAAAACAAGCTGTATCTACCTGTGCATTGCATGAATGAGTATTGTACTAGAAAGTGTTAATTGTAATAGTAGTTTATGTAGACACATACTATTAGGTGGTATGATTATCAAAATTGTTGATAGTGCAATAAACATGTGCATGGACATTACAAGTTAAATGTAATTGATTTGATTATCGTTGTAAAAAAATGTCAAAATTGGTTTTGGATATAAAGGGAAAAACATTTACATCCGGCGCATAATTGTTTATATAGCTTCCAAATGTCTATTAGATTATTATGATTTATAATTCATGATTTGATGTCTATTTTTAAATTCAATCAAATTGAATTCATGATTTAATGTCTATTGTCAAATTTAATTTCCTTTATAACATTATCTTCAAACCCTGATAATAAAAATTGGGAATTAAATGGAATAATATCCTAATAAATTCAAATAACTTGTAAAATAGAATGCATAATTTTAGTCTGCAGTTATTATTGAAGAGATCAAACTTTCTGGAGAAAAGGGAAATTGTTTATATTAGAGAATAATTTGTAATCGTTTTTTTAAAAAGGAAATTACTTTAATGGCTATTAACTGAATGAGTTTAATGTAATTACGCATGGATTAATTTAATGATGTAATTACCCAACCCATTTTTTGTTAAACATGTTTTTAAGCCGGTATTATAAGATTTCATATATAAAATTGATTGATGATTAACCAAATTAAATTGCCCAAGGGAATAATATTCCCTAATTTTGTGAATTGCATTTCCATATTTTTCTTTTGAGTCTTTTTTAAGATAGGGTTAAGGTGTAAAAATACCAATAAATTTGTCCTAAAGAGCATCAAATACTATAAACTTTATCTGGGTGCAAAATTATCCATGAAATTTTGAAAAAAGAGGCATTTTTGCCCTTTATTTGGGAGCATCTTAGCCGCATTTTCAAAAATTTCATGAGTCTTTTTTCACCCAAATAAAGTTTATGATATTTGACACTGTTTAGGAAATGTTTATAGCCATTTTTGTAACTTAACCCTTTAAGAAATACATGCATTTTTCTTAAAAAGTTAACCAAAAAAATAAAGTTCCAAAATGGCAAGGTTTAATGCCTTGTTTAGTTTTTTTTCGTTTGTTGCCCCTCTTTTTCGGTGGTTGACAAGGAAAAAAAAAGGCCTGAACAAATGGATTTGAGATTCACTATTGGAAAAATCATTTTTAAGATTGGTTAAAAAAGACAATTTAGATCGGTTCTGGATCCGGTCTTGATACAGCCGATCTAAAAAGTCTGCTACCTTTTAGACCGGTTATGGAACCGGTCTTAAAAAAAAAAAGTTTTAAGACCGGTTATTATAAAACCGATCTAAAAATAAATATTTTTAGACTGGTTATCAGAGGAACCAGTCTAAAAGGTTAAAATTTTAGACCGGTTTTCTGAAATACCGGTCTTAAATGTACTTTTCAGACCAGTTTTGGAGAGAACCGGTCTTAAAAGTTGAATTTTTTTTTAAATTTTCGTTTAAAAGATATACCCAGCAAACCATTTCCCCTGTTAAAACATTTCACTCAGCAAGCAGCAGCCAGTTCAACAACATTCCAATAAATCTTCTCTTACAGATTATATAACTAACAACTTAATGACATGTGAGAGACTCAAAACTCATTGGAACATATTAATACTCAACTCCCTTGTGCTTAAACAGTGTTGGCCAAAACAAAAGCAAGGAAAACAACCATGAATAATAAACTCACAATCATAGACAGAATCATAATGCAAGGAAATCATACAACCATGACAATGCTGTTTTGATCAAGTTCCTTATCTTTTCACTTACATACATACATCAAAGATTAAATTACATTAATGACAATGCTGTTATTCATTAGGGCCAAAATACTTTATACACACTCTTTTCAAGCTGATGATCACTAGCTGGCCTGGCTTTGGAGAATCTACACTAAGACGTACACTTCATATTCTTCATTTTCCTGTGACAACAACAAAAAAAGTAGTTATATATATACACCAATAACAATATACATAATTCAAATATAGTTCATGATAATTATTTTAGCTAACTAACCTTTAATGTAGTTTTATAAAGGGATATCCTCCTATATTCCTTCATGATTATCGTTTCTTGTGCCGTATTCATTGTCTGCTTCATTTTCTTCGTTCAATTCTGGTAAACCCCTAGAAAAAGAAGAAGTCTCAAGCAGATCATTCATTGAATGAATTTCCTGATTAATATCAACGACCCTTTTTCCTTGGAGAGTTATAGACCACATTTTATTTGCCTGATCAGTAACATAGAACACTTGTTTCGCTTGATATGCCATAATAAAAGGTTCAAATCTAAAACTTCTACTATTCAAATTAACCAATGTAAATCCCAACTGATCAATTATCACATCATTGTTGACATCAACCTACTTGCATTTGAAAATGGGAAGTTTAACTTTAACATAATCAATCACCCAAATCTCTTCAATCACCCCATAATAAGATATTGCTGCCAATCTAGGATTCTTATCTTTTGAACTAGAGAAGTGCATAGATTCAGCCACTAACATAACCCTACTGTTCTGGACGGTGCTCCTATCATTAAGGGACTTCGTGTAAAACGTATAACCATTTATCACAAATGAAGTCCAACTTATGACATTAGCCTCAGGACCACGTGTTAACCATTTAATTGTATCAGAAACACATTCTTCGCCGTCAACCTTTTGTTTGAACCAATGTTCAAAATTTTGTTATGCTCCCTAATTAACCTTTGTTCAGTCATTTGACTATTTCCTTTCCGTACAATTTCTTTATGAGCATTAATGTAAAAGTTGACTTGTTGCAATTCATCAAGATCCATACTCTTTACTGAAGCCCCGCATCTACCGCCTTCTTCATCATGATGTTCAGGAAGTCCAATGTGTCCTACATTTGACAAGTAATCTTGACAAAACTCCATGGCTTCTTCAGAAACATATTTCTGAACAATATATGCTTCAGGCCGGTTAGGGTTCTTCGCATATCCTTTTAGGATTTTCATAGTTCTTTCAATTGGGTACATCCATCATGAATAGATAGGGCCACACAACTTGATCTCCCTGACTAGATGAACAATTAGATGTACCTTATGTCAAAAAAAGAAGGAAGAAAAAGCTTCTTAAGCTGGCACAAGATCAGATATCCTTCATTTTCCAGTTCATCCAATTTTTCTGTCTCAATGACTTTACTACAAATAGCATTGAAGAAGAAACAAAGTCTAGTCAAAATATGTTGAAGATCATATTCGGCAATACCTCGAATAGCTACTGGGAGCAGTTGTTGCATTAAGACATGACAATCATGAGACTTTAGCCCCACTAACTTCAAGTCTTTCATCGACACAAGCTTCCTAACATTTGAAGAGTACCCTGAAGGAACTTTGATGCCATGTAAACACTGACAAAAACTTCTTTTCTCATCCTTGGACAAAGTATGAGCAACTGTAGGACAAAAAGTTCTCTTACCATATGGCTTTGAATGCAAGTCTTCTCGTATCCCCATTTCTTGCAAATCTAATCTTGCCTTCACGCCATCCTTAGAACTACCTTGTATTTTAAGCAATGTCCCAACAATACTATCACAAATGTTTTTCTTCACATGCATGAAATCAATATAGTGTCTCACATCAAGCTTAGGCCAATATGGAAAATTGAAGAAGACATATCTCTTTTTCTATTTACTTTTCTCATTACTATTCTTTGTAGTTTTACCAAAGATAACATTTATATTTTTCGCCTTTTCATAAACTTGCTCCCCAGTCAAATCTTTTGGAGCATCTTCAAACTCTTATTCACCAAAAAAAGCTTTCTTTAATCTGCGATACGGGTGGCCTCATCTAAGAAATCTCCTATGATTAAGATAAACTATCTTTCTTCTATATTGAAGTTGATGGTAGCATGTTCCTTCTTCACAAATCGGACATGCTTTATGGCCTTTAACACTATAGCCTGACAAGTTTCCATATGCAGGAAAGTCATTTATAGTACAAAAGATCATGGCTCGCATTTTAAAAACCCCCTTCTTGTTCGCGTAAAAAACATCAACACCTTCATCCCACAACTCTTTCAAGTCTTCGATCAAGGGCTCCAGGTAAACATCTATATCATTTCCGGGTTTTTTTGGTCTTGAAATCAACATAGATAACATGATATACTTTCATTCCATGCATAACAGAGGAGATAAGTTGTAAATTACCAACAGAATAGGCCATGAATTATGTATACTGCTCAGGCTACTAAAAGGATTCATGCCATCCGTGCTAAGCCCAAGCCTAAGGTTCCTAGGCTCTTCACCGAAGGCAGGAAATAATTGATTGATTTTCTTCCACTGAGAAGAATTAGCCGGATTTCGAAGGTTTCTATCGGATATCCTCTCATCCACATGCATGCCATCTCAAATTTCTTGCATCGTTTTCATTAGCAAACAAGAGCTTGAACCTTGGTATGATTGGAAGGTACCACAATACTTTTGCAGGAGCGTTATTTGATTCGTATATCGGGGTTTCACATATTGGACACTGTTGTTCCTCTTCATGCTCTTTTCTATACAATATACAATCATTAGGGCATGCATGAATCTTTTTATACTTCATCCCTAGTGGACACAATACTTTCTTAGCATCATAGTATCGAGAAGGCAATACATTATCATCTGGAAGCATGTCTTTAAAAGCCTCAAGCGTTTCTGAATACTGCTTTCAAGCTTACCAATTTCAATACTGCTTTCAACAATTGGTACTGTTTACACCCCGGGTACAACGACATCTCAGCATCACTACACATATTACCATATGCATGTGATTGCTCAAAAGACTCTTCTCCTACATCACGAATAATATCCTCTATACGATCATCCGTATCCATGTCATTATCATCAAAGTTCACTGCCCCCTATTGAGATGAACTTGGCATTTCAAATTTTTCACCATGCCATACCCATACTGTATAACTCTTACAAAATCCTTCACAAATTAAATGTGTATATATATCTGCAGTACTTAGTCGCTTCTCATTCAAACATACTACACAAGGGCAATAAAACTTCCCACTACCATCATCGGCGTTTCTACTTACGAAGTCTTAAAAACCCCTCACCCCATTATCATATTCAACACTCATTCATTTAGCGTTCATTTAACTATGATCCATATATATCTCAACACTTCTAGCACCATATATCCAACAACAAAAGGATAGAAAAAAAAACAAAAACAATAGAGTTTTAGATATTTCAACGAAATTAACAGGCACCATTTGAAACTAGTATTGTTTCAACAAACCAATAACACTGACAATAATCAAACAATCGCACTAATTTAAAACAGAACATAGAGTGGTATTAATCCAAGCCAAATATCACAGGGATGTAACTAAAAGTCAGAGCATATATCTAACAAGAATGTGCAAATTTAATTTTTTCTAGATTACGTTTAAGTGCTCAAAGCAACAACATGAAACATTTTTTCATAGAACATTATTAATTATTAAATAACGTACAGCTAAATAACAGATCGAACACTAACCTGATTGAAGAACAAGGAGTGAGCTTCAACCGAAAGTCACGGTGGAGTCGACTGAGGTTAAAATGAAGTCCTCAAATTCATGGCATTGACAAAGGGAAGTCAAGTCAGAGGAGAATGGTCACTGCGGAGATTAGAGGTGGCGGCGGAGAAGACTGACGATAATCAAAGAACAACGATGACGAACACAGCAACGGCAGCTGTAATGACGGAGGAGGATTGAGCAAATGAGGGACGGGATGCCATGGATGAGTTCAGAACAAGCACGGACATAGCTCACAGAGAAATGGCTAAAGGAGAAGAAAGGGTTCATAGAGCGCGCGATCTGGGCGCATGAGTAAAAATAAGGGCAAAAAATCTTACCTTTAATAAAAACTGGTCTTAAAAGAGTGAAATTTCACATTTAAGACTGATTTTCGTACAAACCGGTCTTAAAATGTTAAAATTTTTTGAATTTAAAATGTTTTAACATTTAAGACCGATTTACATATAAACTGGTCTTAAATGTTAAAGATTTAAGACCGGTTTTAATATAAAATTGGTCTTAAATATTTTAATTTTAAGACCGGTCTTAAATGTTAAAACATTTTAAGACCGGTTTTATTTATAATCGGTTTAAATAAAATTTTTAAGGCTGGTTTTTTTAAGAACCGGTCTTAGAAGTTCAATATAATTACAAAACTGCCACCACGCAAATTTTTAAGACCTTATCTGGCAAAAAAACGGTCTAAATGTGGCGGTCTAAAAAGTGTTTTTTCCAGTAGTGATTTGTTCCATGTACAAACGTAGTATTCTTATTGTGGTATATATTTTGAAGTTAAATTTATTATAAATAAATTATAAAATATTCTTCTTAAAAATTGATATCAAGGTACCAATTAAATATCAGTGTTTTACGTTTGAAAAATAAATAGTTCCGTCCCTATTTTTTTACATCATTTTAATTGGGTCCTTATAATATAATTTTTTTTTTCCAAATGATTCCCAATATTTTAAGATGCTTATAAATAAAGGGGCCGGGAATGATACTTAGATTCCAAAAGATAAATTTAATGCTATTGAAATTTTCAAAAAATTGTTGAAATATAAATTAAAAATATCGATTTAGACAACTCTAAATATATAAAGGTCTCAATTGCAAATTATACATTTAAACTTTATAGAATTATAGGTCATATCCATTGATTTACAATTGAAACTCTCATCCACTTATATTTGCAAGTATGAACTGATATTTGCAACTTATTTTTCAGAAATTTTTTTGAAAAATCACTAAAGTCAATATAATCACCAAAAGGTCTCACAATAAGTAGCTAAACAGCATGCAATGATAAGTTCCAATGCAGTGAAGGACAACGAGTCCATCAATGCTTTTTTTTTTTTTTTTTTGTTGTGGCCCCGAAGTCCATCCATGCTACTAACTTATTATAAGACTTCTTTTATGATTACATTCATTCTTTGCTATCTCATGGCAATTTTCTCAAAATTTTGAAGACTGAACTGCTGTTAAATGCATCATTTGAGGGTCAAGTGTCAATTCTCATCATTTGGAAACATCATTTTCCCAAATGACTCCCTGTTTTTTTTTTTTTGGCAATGGGTTTTGTGAGAAATTCCTTTATATAAAAATAGATGACACTGTATGATTTATGTTCTCATTGATTGACGTGTCATATGTGAAAATTTTTATCTTCTCAATAGTCCTGAAAAAATAATTTAAACATGAAAAATCCCATTTAATCCTTAATTATGTTAATAATGTGAATGCTTCAAACTCTGTGCTATAGGGTATAATATATCTAGTTCTAACTTTATAAAAGTTATGTGATCATTTTAAGATTCGAGAATCCATGACCTTTGGCTTCAATGAAAGATAATATGAGCTGTGCACCGATGCAATTGGCCGATATATATTCATGGAGTACAAAAGTAATACATATATTCTCCATGTATGTAGAGAAGGAATCTAAAAAGACTTTTAAATGAGTTTGGGAAATAAGTCAACACTATATAATGGAATCCAATTTAGGTTACTCATTATTCATTTTTGTCAACTTGTTGGAACTTTAATGCTACGTACATGTTATCATTTTATTAATTAATTTTATCATATTCATGCATGGTAAAATATATAGGCACGGGGTAACTTTAACGAGTACCACACCCCAAAAGCTGGGGTTTCAAGGAAATACACCCAATGCGGGACTCATTACAATGTGCTCCTCTCGAGATCTAAGGTCCTGAAGTCTCCATTGCGTTTCACTCAGCCACTTGTTGGTTAGTCCCGGCTCCACTCTATGGTACTTCACTCAATGAAAGCAACATTGTAATAGACACAAGTCTCTAGGAGGACTACACCCTAAAAACTAGCTATTGGAGTTGGTAAATCCAAGAGCTTATAAGGCCCCTCTTTCAAGGAAATTCACCTAATGTGTGACTTGTTATAGTAGTACACTTTTTAAACTTATGTGCACTACTCTCCATTTTTATAATTTTTTAATGAAAAATGTTAGGTTTTTTTGATAAAATTATACATAATTTCATAAAATAAAAAACTACAAAAAAAGGGTCATTACTAAGGAAATTAGCAATAGAGTTTAATTCTATTGCTAATCTGTCACTAAAATTTTGTAATGACAAAATTTGAAATTTCGCTACTCATTAATTTGTAATGAATAATTTACCAATGGAAAAAGGTCCATTGCTATTTTGATTACAGGAAGTTCCTTCACTAATTGAATTCCTCAAGTAAATTGCTGTTTTTAAGTGAATACAAGAAGTTGAATTTTTAATTACACATTAGTTAATAATTAATTACTCATAGCTAGGAAGTTTACATGATCTCTAATGCCTATATACATACTCCCTCTATATGTCAATGATGAAGGCAAATCAAAATCTACAATTAATCAAGATAAATAACAGTAAATAAGCGAATCTGGAAAATGAGATTAGATTATATCCATAAATGGTGGGATTAGATTCGTGTGTCACAGTGAAACCTCTTGAAAATGTGTATGTGTGTTTCTGTAAGTAATATAAATGACTTTGTCCGAAAAAAAAAAAGTAATATAAATGACTGAAAGTTAATAAATAGGAGTAGGCAAGCAAACATAGTCAAGTATCCCGGTTTCGGTTCCTTAACCTACGTCTAGTTCCTTTAAAATTTTTAAGAGATTTTTCCGCCATAATCAATTAAGTACAATTCCAGCATGTTTTTAAATGAGCTATTTTTACACAGCTTACCCAAAACTAATACAAAGATATAATCAAAGGTTCGCTAAGGTCACTCTCAGTCACAGAATATAGAGAGTTTACTGTACAATGTATATTTTTTCGATTATATGTTATTTGCATATTCATGCTTCTTCAAATACTACATATGATTACAATATCATTGGCAAAAAAAAAAAAAAAAGATTACAATATCATAGAATAGAGAGTTTACTGTGAAGTACGTAAGTCATATTATTACAGTTATAAACATGACTAACATCAAACTCTTTAGAATCAAGTTACTTTCCAGCTACAACTTCATTAAGGTCGTTGGATCATTTTTAGAGTTAACAATCCATGACCTTTGGGTTTAATGGAGGATTATATATATATATATATATATATGAGTTGTGCTTTATTACAACTAACGAATATATTCATGGTGTATAAATTTGGTTTATGAGCCACCAGAAATAGTAATGCATATATTCTCTAAATATATATAGAGAATCTCAAAGACTTTTGAAATGGGCTAGGGAAAGAAGTCAATATTATAAAGGCAGGTGGCTTAATTTCCTAGCAACATCTCATTTACTCATAATTTTTTTTCAACGTGTTAAACTTTATTTAGCCTTATTTTATCATTTTATTAGAAATTACGTATATTTCATTACATATCCATATTAATGTATTTTTTTAGTTTTAACTTAGGATTATTGTTTTCCCTCTTCGTAATGTTTAATGAAAAGTATTATGTAAGTTTGTTCATCAAAGTTACATTATTTAAGCTATTAGTTTCATAAAATTATAAGTAATGTCTTTCAAATAAAACACTAAGAGGAAATTTAAGTATTCAAGAGATATAAATTAATAACTAGTTTCACATAGCTAGGAAGGCCACCTAATCTATAATACACATATTCCGTCCCTATGTCAATGATAAAGACAAATAAAAAACAAGATAAATGCCAATAGATAAACGAATATGGAAAATGAAGCAAATAGAAGATGTAAGAGATATAAGGTTAGATTCTTTTGTCACAACAAAACCTCTATATAAAATCCACTAGCTAACTAGCCTTTGTTTCTCATCACATAGGAGCCAATATCAATATGTTGAGAGATATAACATCAAAATATATGGATACTGAATTAATTAAGCTTCCGATTTCTCTCAAAGGCTTCCAATATTGTTATATTGGAAGTCTTTGATGGAACTTGAGGAGCTTATATATGGTTATTTTCTCAAAAAAGGGCTAGCATTTGTTTCTCATCACATTGAGAGACAACATTATTGCAAAATATAAATATATAGTGGATTAATCATCCAAGTTTTCTCAAAGGCTTCCAATATTGTTTCATATATATATATATATATATATTGGAGGTCGTTGAGGGGGCTTGAGAAACTTATAAATGGTTATTTTAAGTTACTTCCTTTTATTCTTAACAGAGGATCTAAATAACTAATTTGTAGAGATTAAGGTATATTAATAGCGGAGGCATGGGAAAAATCGGAACTTTAAAAATATCGGAATTTTGTTTCCAAATGGTAAGTCGATTTGCAAAAGTTATGTGTAGAATTAAGTGTTGTATTTCAAATATATCATTCTTCTCAATTTCATTGAGGAGATAGAGAGTAGTGTGTGTGTGTTAAAATTTGTAGTCATTATTACGGTTAAAGATAGACAATAGAAAAATTCTCAGAGCGGGGAACGATTACTGAAAAACCATCCGGGTAGAGGAGAAAGAAGAAGAGGGTATGTTGCCATGGAAGAGACTTCTAGCACAGCAAACCCCGTAACATACGATTTCTCATGAAGAAGAAGCAAAGGAGCCCATCTCCGGTGACATTTCAACGACTCTGAGAGAATGATCTGAAAGTAATGGTGAGAAGCTGAGAATGGAGAAAAGCAAATGACTCATCGTTATTGGGAGTGGGGAAAGCGTGTTACAGGGCGAAAGCCTGTTGCCGCAGGATATCAGAATAGGTTATTGAATGGAATAGACTTTAGGGTATTACTTAATTATTTATTATTGTTTTTTTTTTTAAATTTTTCAGTTTCTTGTAATCGTTCAGGTCAAAATAAAAAGTTTCTTGTAATCGTTTATTTAAAATTTTTCCCAATTCATTAAATCGCTAATATTTCCTTGGGAATGACTGACATTCACAGTTTTTAATTAAAGGAAGTGTGAATGCTTTGAAAAAAGAAAAACTAAATATAAATCCTGTTGGCAAGGGGGTAAAAACTAAATACCAATAAATTTTAAGCACCTTCTGGATAACATTACGATTTTGTTTTTTAATGTATTGCAAAATATCATCTTTTAATCTTAGTTTAAGAGCGAAAAATTTTAAATTAATTGTGAAATAAAATCATATATATTGATACAAATATAAAAATTTAATAAGTAAGCAAGAATATTTATGTTATAATATTATGATTATGGAGATAAAAGTTATAGATATTACGTATTAATTTATTAACTATACTTATATTATTCGCTTGTAAATATATTATCCTAAAAAATTTCTCTTATATATAGTTCTAAAAAGAGAAAAATAGTATTATTTCTTAATTCAATAATTATGTCATCAATCTAACCAAATGGCCCAACCGATCTGACTGTTCGAACCATGACCCGCTAACCTTTTCGGTTTGACATCCGGTCTTTAGGGATATACAATTTTCTTTATAACATATTTATTATAACTAGCATTTATAAATTTACAAATAAAATTCATCAGAATTTAAACTTCTTTGCTTTTTGTAGATTGAAATAATCAACTAATAAACGGTCTTTGAAATTATAAACTTGATTATAAAATATTTAATTATAACTAATCTTATGTCGGGCAGAAGATTTCTGTATGCTAAAACTTTATTTACCATGGGCTTTTTAATTTAGATTTACAATTTGCGGATACCATATTTAGATCAGAAGACTCAACTAGTAATAAATAATCCTTTTAGAGAATCTTTCTCTCCATGTATATAGAAGTAGTTAATTTTTCTGGATATCTCCTCCAAAGGTGGGTACAAAGCTCGTTTAAAAAAAAAACAACAATAAAAAAGGGAAAATTTCAAATTTTAATCAATTACAACCATTAAAAATGGAAAGCCAGATGTCCGTGTACGATCTCTAATTATTATTATTCTTATTGCTCCTGCTGCTGCTGCTTTTTTCCAAAGATAAAGCCGAATCACAATCGATAATGGAGAACCAAATCTGGAAAATGAGGCAATGCATATAATAATACTTGATTTGCACTGAGTCGTTGATTGATTTTCAATAGCAAAACAAAAAAATAAAATATTGGGAGCAATCCACGAACATCTGAATCAAATGGCTATGCATTAATCAATATTTATAGTATTATTAGTTATTACTCAATAGGGTCGTTTCTATTTTGGGCAATACATATGTATACAGAATTGTTTCTATATATAGTTATATATCTATAAAATGTTGTTATAAAAAAACATTCAATCTTGCAATGAAACAAACCAATAAAATAAAGATTATGTCAAACTCACAAGTTGACTTATCAAGTTTACCATTTTTACGTTTCTAACTTATAAAATCATGTCAATGTGCTTTTAAATTAGTGGGCGCCTTATGAACTGGGTCGTCCTTATTATGATTATGTTCATGTTAGCTTTGGCTTTCAAACTTTGATTTTGAATATAGTGATACTATAAACTTTATTTGGGTGAAAAAATGCCCATTAACTTTTTAAAAAAGGGGCAAAAATGCACCCAAACAAAGGGAAAAAATGCACCCAAATAAAGGGAAAAGATGCACCAAGATCTGAGGCCACTTCAATAAATGTAATCTCCATCGGTCTTATCTATTTTAATTTCTCATTGCTTTCTTTTCTTCAGTTCCAGCTCCTCTTCTCTCCTCTCACTCGAATATATATTAATTTGGTACGCATTAGTACTTTTTGATACATAGGATTTCTAGAGTGTCACTCTTTGAAGAAAGCAACCCAGAATTCCGAAATCATTGAATTGTGAAATGATGTGGATCAGATTTCCGTCTTTTCCGTAAAATTTTTTTTATTGGTGAACCAGGTAAGACTATTTGACAATAGCGATTCCTGACATGTTTCTTCTTATATAAGATAATAGACCATCCATCAGTTGATACTTGTGAGAAACAGTGGTATATAATTAAGCCAAGCATACTTACTACTTACTACTTACTACACATGAAATTAAGTCACTCCCAAAAGTTTTCCTCAATTGACATAAAAAAGGCTTCCTGGCGTAGTGTTAGTTGTGTCCTTTACACACACACACACACACATTAATGACATTATAGATCTCTTACTGTTGGACTTTGGGTCTATGTCTGCCATTGATGAGCCGAACTATTTGATTAGGAAACAAGTAGCCTTATCAAATAATAAACAAATCAACATTAATTATGGATTTGTTAATTGAGAAACAAGTAATTTTATATTAAGAAATTAATCAAGAATTAATTTCTTGATAATTACTTTGAGGGCAAGTAGGAGTGCATATAACTTCCTAATTAGTAGTCTCCCTAGACCTCTATAAATAGGATGTACCTCCCTCAATTAAACCTTACGGCCTGCCATTGAGCTATCTAGAAATCTCTCTGCTCTCCTACCATCTTTCTTGTTCTGATAATTTGCTATGCGAATCTTATTTAGGCTCTAGCAATCTAATAATTATGTAAAATTTATTATGTTCGAGCTATGGAGAATTGACCCGAATTTGAATATAAATTCGCTCCGGTACACAAGTCTCTTCTCTCTCCATATTTTCCTTCATTGGCATTAGAGCCTAATGATCCTGAGGCTTTGATTTATTCTTTGTGAATAAGCATGTGATATAAATTTGTTTATATTTCCATATATTTCCATTGCGCTATCATATATATATATATATACACGTGAATATATGATGTTTTATGCATGCTTTCGTCTTTGTTATTCCCTCTCATATTCGCATGCATATACATATATATGTTATCTGTATTTTTTTTAAACAAAACTCATATATATGTGTGATTTCCTACACTAATGATGATAATAATTTTTGAGGTGTGACTTCCTCATTCAAGCATATACATGTTTTTTAAAAAAATAAAAAATAAAATTCTATCATTCTTTTGAAGTATATGCATGTGAGTGCATGATGCAGTTTTTCTTTCCAATAAGCTATGCTTTCATATACGTGTGTGATTACATGATTTTTGATATGCATATGTTTATGCACATGAGAAGCTTGCCTCTGTTTATCTTATGCTTGGTTAAAGATGAATGATGTTAGCTTTGTCTCTCTTTCCCTTGTTTCATGCGAGAATATTATGAATAAATGTGATAATTGAATGCTCCTTCTCCTCTAGGTTATTCTCTTTTTTTATTTTTCATATATTGAAAGCTCTTTTCCATTGTATATATCAATATCCTCCTCCTCGTCCTTCTTCTCTAACTTCTTCGATCTCATTGAAGTTGAGTTTTTGGAACCTATGTGTAATCTGAAACAAGAAACTTTAACTCTCAAAAAGTAGAAGAGCTCATAAAAATAGAGAAAACACATCCAAGTCACGTTACAGAGTACCATCAACATCAGCCATGAATGTGTAGAGCTCGAAGAGAAGATTCCACTGACATTTAGAACATGTCAAACAGAGTTCAGATGAGGGAGAAACGAAGGAGAGAAGTTGTCGGGTCGCATTATCACTACTGCCAATGAACTAGAGATTTGCTCCTTAAAAATGACATTTTTGGAGCAAATAAAAGCCATGAATCTATAATTCATGGTGCGACAATTCCAACAACACCAAGAATATGAAAAAATGGAGCTAAAACAAGGAAGATATGATCTTCCAAAGTTTGCGGGTTATGAAGACCCATCAGAGCTCCAACCAGGTCAAGAAGACCCATCTGAAAGTTGAAGACGATGACATGGCAATCTTTAGCCACATCATCAGTCAACCAAAACACATGGGACCAATAAGTATGTGCTACTTAAGCATTCATATGCCCCCGTAAAGCAGCCATGTCATTGGTCAACACTTGGCAATGTCATCAGTTGACTAGCTAATGGGGTCATGCCATGTCATATTGACTGACACATAGCCATGCCACGCTAGAAGTCAGTAGTCAAACATTGAGTGTTAACTGCTAACTTGTTTTTTCTTTTCAATATTTAAAAAAAATTACAAGTGGCGTGTGGCCCTAGTGGGGACCACCTCCTGCCACTAGGCATACACTATCAAGGGAAGATGGTGCGTGGAGCATGAGTAGCCAACCGTATCGGTAGCCAATCGCTGTATGGCAGTGAGTGGATGTCACGCGCCACTACTGAGAGTAGTATTCATTGGAATTTTCAGATTTTTTAAGATTTTTTGATCCAGACATCTTCTAGCGGTGTGTGGTGACAAATCCCTAATTGTATTATACATTTTTATATTTTATTTAGGTATTTTGTTATAATAACTAAGCTTAAAATTCCTTATTTGTGCTTAATTGAGATTAAGAGTAAATACATTAAATTAAGATTAAAAAGGGCAAAATTGTCAAAATAATTGTAATTACTCTTAATCATTGTTTCTTGAGAGGATTTGATATTGGTTTAATTGTTTGCAATTGAAAGTTCTTGAAAATTTGGATTAAATATGAAAATGGCAGTTAGGGGCTTGAATTTCACAAATGACATATTAGTCTCATAAATTTCAGAAATGTTATTTTAGTCCCCCTTAAAGTGACAGGGATTTGCACCAGAAAATCAGGTATGGACTCTGGATATATCAGTTTAGCGATAGGTTCAAAAACAGGAGGAAGAAAGATGTGGCGCAACTCACACACGGGACGGATCTTGAATCCTCGCGCAACTCACACACGGGACGGATCTTGAATCCTCCCCCTTCACCAACCGTCCTCCATCCTCGCCGACGACCTTGGCTTCACCTCCACCCAACTTCTCTATTACTGGCGAGCTCTAGATAAGAAAGGCACATGGCTAAGATCGAACATAGAGCAGCAGGGATTTTAATGTCCCTATTTTGGCACTTTTAATGTCCAAACATAGGGGGACTGTTAACCTCATGAAATTCTTGTCTGAATTGCACATTTCATCCTATTTTTCCCTCACTTTGGGTATATTAGTGGGCGTCCAAGAGCACTAAAGTTGATGAAATGTGCTTTACTTATGCTAGGCACAAAAAGAATGCAAATGTAGAGGAAATATATAACTAACTGCTATGACTATTCAACTGTGATTGTTTGTGAGTTCTTTATGTTGAAAGGATACAGATTAAGTCATAGCTGGACCAGAGAAAGCCAAATGCAATGAGAAGGAGGTGAAAGGAAGCTAGAGCCATCAACCATGCCAAGGAAAGGCAAGAAGGGATGAGAACAAAGCCGAAAAGAGAGGAAGCTGAACTTCAGAGATGACTGGCCACGGCCAACCTATTCATGGGCCGCGGGCAACAAGAGGACAGAAAGTTCTGGGCCGCGGCCAAGCATCCATGGGCCGCAGCCAAGAGGAGGTCAGATAGCCACTGGCCGCGGCCAAGCATCTAAGGGCCGCAGCCCAAAGATGGACAGAAGCTCACTGGCCGCGGCAACAATTTGCCACAATTTTCTGCAAACAACACCCAAGGCAATGATAGAAGGACTACCCCAGCCCTACTCAACACAAAAGAAGACTCTTCATCACAAATTGCCACAATTTTATCCGCGCTGAACAAATGTTTTGATGTCTTAGAGTCTCAAATACATAAGGGCACTTATCGTGGTATGCATTCTATTCAATCCACTCCGATTGTATGTGAGCAATGCAATGACGTCCACATGCCTGATAATTGCCCCCTCTACATGGGCACTGAATCTGTCAACTATATGGGCAAATTTCAACCTTCTCAAGGCAATCCATACTCACAAACTTACAACCGTGCTTGGAGAGCTCATCCCAACTTTTCTTGGAGTCAAGGTAACACCTTGAACCCCCTCATGAGTCTACTTCTGGCACCAAGCTAGTTCCTCCATCGAGTTTTCCAATGCCATCAAGGCAAGTTCCTGCAAAAGAAGAAGAAATTAAGACGGACAAGATGTTGGCCCGTATCTTATCAGAGGTGGAATCTTCAAGGGGTGAGAGTAAGGCTACCTTTTCTCTTCATGAATATGCTATTAAGAACCTTGAAGTTCAAGTGGGACAATTAGCAATACAAGTAAATGCCATGGCTCGAAATGGTCTCCCAAGTGACACCATCCCTAATCCAAAGCGGGGTGGAAAAGAAGAATGCAAGGCCATTCATTTAAGAAGTGGTAAGGTGCTTCCGAACATGCCCAACTCGAGCACAACTAGACCAAAACAAGATGAGCAAGTGGACATTGAGATTGAAGAGGAAGAAGTCATGACTCAAGAAAATATGGTGGAAGACGATGAAACTAAGAAGAGAAAGCAAACTGAAGGAGGGTTGGATGATGTTAGCAAGAGTAAGAAGAGGGAACAAGAGTTGAATAATGAAAAGAAGAGCAGGCCAACCACCTCCACTATCATGCCTCCACTACCCTTTCCTCAAAGATTCAAGAAGAAGGAGGAAGATGCACAATTCAAAAAGTTTGTGAACATGTTTAAGCAACTACATGTCAACATTCCATTTGCCGAAGCTTTAAAGGGTATGCCTAAATATGCCAAGTTCCTAAAGGATGTGTTGTCCAAGAAAAGGTGATTTAATGAATTTGAAACTGTGGCATTAACCGAAGAATGTAGTACGATGATCCAAAGGAAGTTACCCACCAAGTTGAAGGATCCGGGAAGTTTCTATATTCCTTGCAATATTGGAACGAACTTCAATGGTAAAGCTCTATGTGACTTAGGTGGTAGCATCAACTTGATGCCCTTAGCCATTTTTAACCAATTGGGGTTGGGAGAGCCAAGGCCTACCACAGTAACCCTTCTATTTACTGATCAGAGTATTTCTAAACTTAGAGGAATCATTGAAGATGTAATATCCCAATTTTTGATTATGGGTTAATCATGATTATTATGGATAATTATGAATTTAATTGGAAGTATTATGTGTTTTATGGCAATATTAAATTAATATGTCATAATTACTGAAAAATTGGAATAATGGAAATATTGGCCATAAGTGGTAATTAATGGAGAAATTAATTACTAACTAAGAGAAGATGGGATGTGTGATTAAAATGGCTAATGGAGAGATTAAAGTAGCTAATTGGGTGCTTATTGTGTGAGAGCCAATGAGAAGAAGACATGTGGCAAGTTGGCTTGTGTGTGTGTTGTGGAGAAAAGTCAAAATCCCAAATTTTTAATGTTTTTCTCTCCTCCCTCTCCTTACTTTACGCTGGCAGCATGGGTTAGAGGGAAAATAATCACTTTCTCTTCATCTTCAAGCTCTCATATCCCTCTTTCTCTCATTCTTTCTCTCTCTCTCTCTCCATTTCGCTGAAACAAGCAAGAAAGGGAGAAGGAAAAGCTTGATCTTTGGGTAAGTAAATGACCTCTTTTGCTCAAACTCCCTTCATTAAAGTTAATCCTTGAGTTAAGAGCTACATTTATATGGTTATAGTTTTCCATTTGGTGTTGGTTTGAGACTTCAAGAAATTGTGGAGGTTGGAGAATCAAGAAGCTACTTTGAGAAAGTTGTTAAGGTGAGTTTAAGAAACCTTTCTATATAAGTTTTGTGCTAAATAATTTAGCTTGGAAATTCTGGAAATTTGGCTTGGAATTTCGAAAATTAGGGTCTTGTGGTGTTTGAATTGTTGTTGTCATGGAATTAGTGCCTTGTTAAGTGTTTTGAATGAATGGTATTGAATTGAAGCTTAAAGATGAAGTTTGGGAACTTTATGTTGGTTTTGTGCATTGGGCAAAAACAGGGCATGTAATTGGGTTGTGATTTTGGTCATTTTGAAGTCACCATTGTGTTCCTTGAGTGATTTTGTGTGGGAGAAGTATTGAATATGAATTTTAAACCATTGGGAACTTAGAGTTAAAAGTGGCAAGTTTTGGTTGTAAGAAACTCTGTTTTAGCAGTGATCTTACATGGACGTTTTAAAATAGCAAATGGTGTTGGAAAATTGTGAAACTTTCCAGTCTTAAAGTTCACATCTCAAGCTTCAAAATGGACATATGTTTTGTGTCATTTCGATTTTTGGGCTAGGAGTTATAACTGTCCAAAGTTTGATGTTAAATCTGGGTGCAATTCTGGAATAGTGTGGAATTTTCTTGAAATCTGTATTTTCGTGGTGATTTCCAGTGATGAGCCATATTTTTCCTTGAAAGAGGACTTAAATACCTTTCATTTGGCTTTGGGATCACCTCATTTTGATTTTTCTAGAATTAGTTAGGAATTTTTGAAGTTGCCTTGGCTGCAGCAGAAAATTATTGGCTGCAGCGCAAAAGCTTCTGTGAACGTTCTGGCCGCAGCCAGAAAATTCTCGGCTGCAGCCAGAAACTTTCTGTGCTGCTTCTGGCCGCAGCCAGAAAATTCTTGGCTGCAGCCAGAAACTTTCTGTGCTGTTTCTGGCCGCAGCCAGAGGTTTTTTTGGCTGCAGCCAGCCCCTGTTTTCAGCAACTTGTGATTTTGAAAAGTGGTTTCCAACCCGATGTTTCCCAATCCTTTAGGGCTTTTAATAGAGCCAATTTTAACTATTTAAAGGACATAAATGATAACCAAATCTAAGTATTTCGAAGTCAATTGAGTGTTGGTATAGAGAATAACTCTTCGTCCCCAATCATAATTATAGGATACGACATTTGCCCTCCTCGGGAGAGACCGGCGCTAGGACACGCCCGGAAGAACTCAGGTAGTGACTTTTCTCTCATATCTTGTATGATGTTTTGGCATGCATATCTTATCGTTAAATTTGTGAAATGTGTGCCATGGTCTATTGCGGCGTGAGCAGGTCAGCGTGAGCCGTGTAGGGATTGACGGTGGTCATCTCTAGGTCGGCCGCTGAACTGCCGTTGTAATCGACATGGATATTGTGAATCCGACCCGTGGGGCGGCGTTTGTGAATCCAGCCGTGGGCTGTGTGTATTTTGCCTGTATGGCTTGTGTATGAAATGCATTATATGAATCCCAGCTGTGGTGAATTATACTGTGTTGATTGTTGTGATGCAATACAACGTGAGCAATTCAGCGTAAGCAATCGTCAGGGATGACATGTGTCATACTAACCATTGCCGTTGTAGTTGCTTGTGTGGATAGTGATTTGATTACATGCATTATTATTGTACATTATATGATTGACTTGTTACTACGGGGATTCTTTAGAATCTCACTCTCCCAAAAACAATGTTTTAGACAGGGCTGAAGGATCGAGAGGCAAGCGGGCGACGAAGAGTAGTTAGAGCTCCTGTTTAGGAGTGTATTTTGGAATTAATGGTTATCATTGTAGATTTTGGAATTGTATATCTTTTGGGATAATTTTGGGAAACAATTGTGTATATTGGGATTGATAGTATAGTTTTGTGTAATCCCCAAGTTAAGGGTATTGAACCGTGGGCTTTGTGCCTTTGTAAATCCCTTATTTAATGAATGGAACCCGAGTGTGTCGGGAATTTGCTTTATACTCTGATATTTGTGAATGAAATCAACTTGTGCAGACCATTTAGTATTGAAATGTGAATGTGAGACCATTGTTGAACAAATTTTGTAAAATTTTTGTAAGCCATGATTTTGGGGAGATTGACTTTGTTTAAGTCCCAAAATCTATTACGGTCTCTAATTCCACATTAATTACGTGTTTATGAACTAAATCTCGGCCTTAATCGTGAAGGGGGTTACAGAAGATGTCCTAGTGAAAGTATACAAGTTCATCTTCCCAGCAGACTTTGTGGTACTTGATTGTGAGGTTGATTGGAAGATCCCGCTCATTCTAGGCCATCCTTTCTTAGCTATAGCAAGAACCCTTATTGATGTGGAGAAGGGCGAAATCACTTTGAGGGTGGATGATGAAAAAGTGATCTTTAACATGCCAAAAGCCTTGAAGTTCCATGATGATTTAGCTCAATGCTCATTTATTGATATATTGGACTCGCTCGTTCCTCAAGAGTCATATGCTCCTATGATCAAAGACCCTTTAGAGGCATTTCTAATTGGGGAGAAAAGTTTGGATGAATTTGATGAAGAAGTTATTGAAAACCTTTTTCATATGGAAGAATTCCCTCACTCAAGACAGAGGAATTTGGAGCCACTTGAGGTGGCAGAGGCATTAAGTATTCTTTTGAAGCCCTCTATTGAAGTTCCACCAGCTCTTAAATTAAAGGCTTTACCATCTCATCTCAAGTATGCCTACTTGGGGGATGCCAATACTCTACCGGTGATTGTCTCTTCTGATCTTTCTAATTTGCAAGAAGAGAAGCTCCTACGAGTCTTGAAAGAACACAAGCAAGCCATAGGTTGGACAATAGCGGATATTAAGGGAATAAGCCCTTCAATGTGTATGCACAAAATCTTGTTAGAAGATGATCATAAAACCTTTATTGAGCATCAAAGGAGCTTGAATCCAATCATGAAAGAAGTGGTCAAGAAAGAAATCCTTAAATGGCTCTCTGCTGGAATTATATACCCTATTTCTGACAGTTCATGGGTGAGCCCAGTCCAGTGCGTCCCTAAGAAGGGTGGCATGACTATAGTGGCTAACACCCAAAATGAACTAATTCCCACTCACACGGTGACTGGTTGGTGGGTGTGTATGGATTATCGGAAGCTTAACACTGCTACAAGAAAGGATCATTTTCCTTTGCCGTTCATAGATCAAATGTTGGATAAGCTAGCAGGTAAGGAGTTCTTTTGTTTCCTTAATGGATATTCTGGTTACAACCAAATTGCTATAGCCCCAGAAGACCAAGAGAAGACCACCTTTACTTGTCCATATGACACTTTTGGTTTCAGAAGAATGCCCTTTGGACTATGCAATGCGCCAGCCACCTTTCAACAGTGCATGATGTCCATTTTTACTAATATATTGAGAAGACCATTGAAGTATTCATGGATGACTTTTCTGTCTTTGGTCCATCTTTTGACTCGTGTTTGGAGAATTTAGATGCAGTGCTTAAAAGATGTGAAGAGGCAAACTTGATTCTCAATTAGGAGAAATGTTACTTCATGGTGCAAGAAGGCATTGTACTTGGCCATAGAGTATCCAAGAAAGGGTTGGAAGTAGATAGGGCTAAAATTGCTATTATTGAGCAATTACCACTGCCTACTAATGTAAAAGGTATCCGAAGCTTTCTTGGACATACCGGGTTCTACCGGAGGTTTATCAAGGATTTCTCAAAAATTTCCAAACCCCTTTCTAAGCTATTGGAGAAAGATGTAGAATTCAAGTTTGATGATGAGTGTCAATAAGCTTTTGAAGAATTAAAGAAGCGTCTCATTTCAGCTCCGATCCTAGTAGCTCCAGATTGAGTTTTACCTTTTATTATCATGGCTGATGCGAGTGATTACGCCATTGGTGCTGTTCTTGGGCAAAAGGCAGGGAAACTCTTTTACCCTATATATTATGCGAGCAAAACTCTTGATGGTGCCCAACTCAATTATACCACCACTGAAAAGGAGTTACTTGCCATAGTCTATGTATATGAGAAGTTTAGACTGTATATTGTGGGTACTAAGGTTACTGTTTACATTGATCATTCAGCTTTAAAGTACCTACTCACCAAGAAGGATTCTAAGGCTAGACTAATTCACTGGGTGCTCTTACTTTAAGAGTTTGACCTGAACATTATTGACAGAAAAGGTACAGAGAATCAAGTAGCCGACCACCTATCCAGGCTGAGTACCGAGACTCAACTTGATAATTCTGACATGATCCAGGCATCATTCCCGGATGAACAGCTGTTCTTCATTGATCATTCATCCTCACCATGGTTTGCCGATTTTGTAAACTACTTGGTCTGTGGAGTGTTACCTCCAGAGTTCAACTCTCATCAAAAGCGTAAGTTTTTGCATGAAGTGAAGAAGTACTTTTGGGATGAACCTTACTTATTCAAGCGGTGCCCCGATCAACTCATTCGAAGGTGTGTCCCAGAAAATGAATAAGGTCTTTGGCAACAAGATGAAAGAGTTGAGGATATCGCCTGTAACCCCTGACTTTAAACACGTAATTATAATTCGATAACACATATTTAAATCGGATTAGAGACCATTGGATACTTTAACCTCATTTTAAACTTTCTGTCTCACAGTAAAATTTTCACAAAACTTTCATAACTCTTTTCCCCATCCTGGTCTCAATTTCAATATTCGAATATAATTACCTGTGCAGTTAATATACATTCAATCATATCAAAGTGTATAACCGCATCCCCGGCAACTCCCGGGTTCTATACATAAAACCTGAAGGTTTATAAGTATACACTAGGGGATTACACAACCAAAATCGAATATAGTGTTCCTGATTCAAAATATACAGTAATCCCGAGTTCAAAATAAATAACCAACGTTTCCAATTCAACTATATACCCCCAAGGGTCCTAATTGCTCTGGGTTGGCCACTTCTCCTTTGAGCCACACGCCCTGTCTGAAATGTTAGTCATAGGAAAGAATGAGATTCGAGAGAATCTCAGTAGTAACAAACCACTCACACAATGCATAAACACAAAGCATGTACATAAATCACAAACAGCAACAGCAGCAACAATCTCAAAGATACATGGTTTTCACCACAAACGACAGCACTCAAGGCTGTATACACAATACGACAGCTCTCGCTGTAATCATAATCACGACAGCTCACGCTGTAATCACCATCACGACAGCTTTCGCTGTAAACGACAGCTTATGCTGTAAACTACAGCTTGCACTGTAAACGACAACTATCTCCAGCTATAACCGCAATAGCATCAAAGATCATCACAAAATAGTGATAACACACACATATAGAGCATTACACATAGCATAAGAGAGAGAGAGAGAGTCACTACCTTGTCCTTTCCTGACGTCCTTCGGCGCAGTTGGCTCACGAGGGCGGCAAATATCAAAGCCTATAAACAAAATCAAGAATGGTGGATTAATTTCCTACCCCCAATTCTTACTTTCAAACACTTAGAATAGGTTCCATATGAGTCCCCTAAATGGTTATAACAAGCTCAAAGAGAACCTAAAAGGATTGGAGAGTACTTGGTTGGAAATTACTTTGCAAAGTCACAAAATGCTGAAAATAGAGTTTTGGCTGCAGCCAGGAATTCTCTGGCTGTGGCCAAAATGTGCACAGAAAGTTTTGCACTGCAGCCAGGAATTTTTGGCTGTGGCCAAAACGTGCACAGAAAGTTTTGCGCTGCAGCCCAGATTTTCTGCTGCAGCCAAGGAAACTTTGAAAATTCATAATTAATTCTAGAGACATCAAAATGAGGTGATCCCAAAGCCAAATGAAAGCTATTTAAGTCCTCGTCCTAGAAAAAATATTGTCCATTACTGGAAATCACCACAATAATATAGAATCACACAAATTTCATCACTGCCCTAAAACAGAGTCCATTTTCGACCTCAAACTTTGGACAGTCATATCTCCCAGTTCCCAAAATGAAATGGCATAAAGTATATGTCCATTTTGAAGCTTGGAATGTGAAATTTAAGATTGGAAAGTTTCATAATTTTATGACATCATTTGCCTAGTCAAAACGTTCACACAACCTGACTGCCCAGAATAGACTTTCAATGGACAACATTTCAATTTTGCACCAATGCTTCCAATGGTTCCCAAATTCATATCAAATACCATTCCCACATAAATTTGCACAAGGAATCCATTGAAATCATCAAAACAACCCAATTCAACCTCCATTGACAAGTTACACAATGGCCACCACATGTTTTGCCAATAACTCAACCAAACCACCATATTGCAAACCAATCCAAACCAACATTCCAAACCAATTTCAAATGCTCAAAGACACACTATGACACCAATTTCACACTAAACACTAACCAATTCACACATTTTAAAATTAAGCCAAAATCAGGGCAAAAATCTAAAATACTCAAAGCTAAACCAATGACCACCATAAATATATCAGAAGATTCCAAAGGCTTACCTTAACTTCTTCCCAAAACTAATTCTTGATTTCCACCACTTCCAAATTTTCTCAAGCTTCCAATCACCACTAATCAAAAATCTGAAACCATAGGAATAATGCTCTTGACACTATGATCAATATTAATGAAGAGTACTTGAGCATTTAGAGACAAATACTCACCCAAAACTCAAGCTTTTCCTTCCTCTTTCCTACCAAGCTTGAACGAAAATGGAGTGGAGAAGAGAGAGATGAGAGAATGAAGATGGGATCATATTTCATTGTGCATGAGACTTTTTGGCCGACCAAAGTGGAGGAGAGAGGGAGAAAAAGAGGTTGAAACATTGACTTGATCAAAGGGCTCACAAATGGACACTTGGCAACATCTTGGCCCTCCTTTCCTAACCTCACACAACACATGCACACACACAATTCCTCTCATACTCATGAATCCTAACCATTGATCTCAAGTTACCTATGAGTTTCCTTTTCGGTAACTGACCAATCGGTCCGTAATTTATCATTTTGCCCCTGATTATCACAATGCTTACAAAACTATCACCAAGCACATTTTACATTACAATTCACATAATATACTTCCAAAGTGCTTAATTAACATTAATTACATCCCTTTGAAGTTATTAATCCTTGATTACAATCCAGGATATTACATCGCCCACAATCTTGAAGTTGTCAACAGGGATAGGGAGAGGTGCATCTGCAATGATCACCTCTTCAACTGCCACTCTGATTTGATCATCCATTATTTCTTAATGGTGGGTAGTTGATCCCAAGTTGTGCATGCTCCCCCGTGCAACTAATCATCTCAGAGGATCCTCCACAAACAAGTCACAAGGCTCACCAATTTCTTTTCCAGGACCCTCTGATAACCGACCAATACAACTCCCTTTAGTGCTTTGTTTAGGGTTTAAGGAATGAGCCTGGGGAGCACTGGTATCAGCTTGTCTTGTGCTCGTTATGATTATCCATTCCTCCTTCATCTTGCTGAATCTTTCTTCAAATCGTGCATCAAATGATGCCTCTACCTCGGCCCTAGCTTCCACCTTTATAGTAGCCAATATATGCTCCATCTCCACCCTAGTCACCATACTACTTGAGGAACGACGTGGGGGTGCTCCAAAATAATACCTCATGCCTACCCCTCCTCCAACCCCCCTAACACGGTCGAGATACTCATGTTTTCCTATAACTACGATCAGGATGTCATTGCTCCCATCCGACCTAAACGATCCCTCGGCTTGTTTTGTTTTTTGAAGCTCTTCCTATAAGACACAGATGACAAACGTTAGTAATGAAATTTGTTTACTAAATAATTAATAACAACAAGTCAACAACAATACTTACAATTTTCTCACCGACTATACGAGATTGTACACTTGTATAAGACCCGCTCATCTTTTGGTAAACGAACAACCACTTCTCTTCGCCACGTATCGGAGATGGTAGAGAAAGAAGAACAGAAGGATCAGATTGAGTTGCTTCTTCCAATCTATTCCGTTTGGCTGCCAACAAGTCTTTTTCGGCCTTCACATAACCCCCACAAGACATTGTATGGGGGCAATCATTCTTTCTACCACTCTCTTGGGCCTTTTGCCTTTTTTCCTGCAAATAAGAAATCAAAATTAAGGTTACAATCAATAAAGACAATTCACAATTTATAAATAAATCAAATTCAAAATAAGTCAACTCACCAATGCTTCTGGAGTAGTCCGAAGCTGTTTAAATTCTTTCCAAGTGTGTTTGTCAATATAAGAATATTGGTCGCTTGAATTAGGATGAGACTGACCTTCTTCCACCTCAATATGCACGTAATTGTTGGCTAGACTTGTCTTAAACTTCCTCCAACGTACATCACAATATGTGATTGTCCTGTTATACAGGGCTTCATTCTTAGGGATGTCGTAAGTGAGCTGGATAGTTTTCCAAATATGTCGCTTCACATTTTTATCCATATTTCTACACTGCTCTATCAAGATGCTAGGCTTGTTGCGTGCTAAGAGGCCAACAAAACTCCTATACCCTTAGGCATTAGACCCGATTGGTTTCCAATATCTATCAAACTCAATCGGAATCTTTTCCTCAATATTCTGATTAAGGGGAATGTCTTTCAATCGGGTGCCTCTTCTACCCCTTCATCTGGGTTGGTTACCACTTTGATTCTAGCTCGGAGCATTGCTAGGAGTACCCTCACTTTGATTAACACTAGTTGGCTCTGGAATACCCTCAGTAAGACAGCTCATTATGCTCACTTGAAATTGAATGAGCTAATTTATATTCCTATATAGTCATGACACTTTAAATTTCAGCCTCCAATTTTCATTTCAAGCACTATATTAACATTCTACACTATTCTATATCCTTGTTGGCACTTAAGTATCGTACAGGGCATCAAAATGCACAATACAATTCCACTTTAGAATCTGAAATTTACCAGCAACTAACTTATAACAATTTCTTTCTCATGCTCTCCCTATACAATTCCACCTCTTAAACTCATTGGAGCTATAAAAAGGAATAGAATCTAACTTTGTCTAACACATTACTGGGATCCACAGAGTTCCAGAAAAAAATCTAACACATTATAATTGAACAATATAGTGTTACAGAATCAAGGTTTAGAGACAGTATTCACATTATAATCCAACAATACAGAGTTACAGAATAGAAAAACTCACATTATAATTCAACAAAATAGAGTTAATAAAGGCCGAGAGACATAGAAGTAGCTCTAAGAAATGAAAGATAGGCTTTGCATCCACATATAATATTCACAAGTTCAGATAATTCAAAAAGGTAGAATGTCACGCCTTTATCTTAATTTCAACCTTTTTCAGAGTATTTACTGAAAATGATATGCGGTTTGGTAGGCAACACAGGAATAGCATAACTATACTGATAATATGTGCATGATTACGTATATTCCCCATAGGGGTTCATACCTGATAAATTCAAATAATGTAGCCGCACAAGGCTACTAGGGTATCTAAACCCATCATAATAAAACGGAAACATCTTCCCGTCTTCGTTTCTCCACTGCATTCCTCCTGTGTAGTTCTCTTCTTTGCTTTAGTACACCTCTTGTTTTCACCTGCCTAATTTGGTGGTAGGAGAGGGTGAGATTCGAGAGAATCTCAGTAGGAAACATATACCATAATGTATGCATGATAGGTGCTACGTGTATGACATGTTAGCTTTATCTAGATGTATGACCCATAATAACATTTCTGCATGCTCAATGTTTCATGTAACAAAACTATGGCCACGGCAAAAAAGAAACAGAGCTTCATTTATTCAAATATGCTATATGCAATCAAGTAAAGCAATCACATACATCATCACACAAGCAAATATATCAAATACATGCAAGTAAGGCAAGTCCCCTACCTCTAATCTTTCTCCTTGATTTGCGTGCCAATAGCTCAAGGCTCCATATTCGATCCTATAATGTCAAATGTACTATTTAGACACTTCCATAGTGTTTATGGGGGTTATATGAGTCTATCTTAAAACATTAATAAAATACAGGGTTATGTAACCTGGACCGAACCGACCGGCCCGACCCGAAAACCAGTGAACCGGCCGGTAAACCGGTCCGGTCCGGGTTACTATTTTAAAATTTTTTTTTAAATTTTTCCTTTAGAATTTCATACTATAAGTCTAAAATTTTCAATTTTTCACCTGTTTGGTCCAAGTTTAGCTCCGGTTTGGCCCTGGTCTAACCCACTGACCCTTACCTAGTACCCCGACCGGTTCAATAGCTGGTCCGAGTTTTAATACCTTGCTAAAATACCTCTGGGGACCCGGCCCATCGTATCCGGTCCGGCTGTACTTTTCTCGAAATTTTAACCTTGGCTATCCTGACATATTTTCACCCAAGGAATCCATTTCCGGACTCGGAATTACCAAATTCACTTCCAAAAGATGAAATTACCCTTGGCAGCCCTTATTTCAGTGTTTTAGGGGCATTTTCGTAATTATGCTTTCTCGGCCTTTTCTAAAAAAGTGCCCAACTATAACCCCACCTAATTCTCCCTCCTGAACTCAATGAAATCATCAAATCATTGAAAAGCCAACTCTAAGACTCATTTCTAGAGCTAGCTGAAACTTATAAGAACTCCGGGGAAAATCGGGGTTTTTCGGTTTCGACCGCGTAAATGCGCTCCTTTCTACTCCTAACCACCTTATTGACTATTCCATTAGTTACAACTACCATTTAGTACCAATTTCGGCAGCATAACCCCTAGGTCATCTCAATTTCCAAATTTAAACCAAAGACAATCCGGCGAAATTTGACCGATTAAATTGTCTACAGCAGCCAGAATAGTCAATATACAAGAGTTTGGAAGTTACCTCAAGCTCCCACTAGCTTTTCTCAAGAGTGGCTGAAACCCTAGCTTCCTTAACACCAAATTGAGCTTCACAACCTTAAATCACATGAATAGGAAGCTTAGAAACGAAGTTATACGCATTATGAATCGATTTACCAAAGAAATCACTTACCTTTGTAAGTTTTTCCTCCTCCTTTTCTCTCTCTATGTTCAGTTGCTGAAACACGTCAGTTTGAGCTGAAGGAAGAAGAAGGAATATGCTTTTATAATAGTTTATGTCATATTTTAATCATTTTCCAAAAATTCGGATTAATTGGAAATTCTGGCAGATTTTTGCCCAAACTTTGAAAAATCATAATTAATTTTAGAAAAATCGAATTGGAGTGACTCCAAAGCCTATAGAACCCTTATTGAGTCTAGTTTCAAGGAAAAATATAGAATTTTGCTAGATGGAATCAAAAAATTCCCAGAATTTCAATTTTTGCATGTTGTTCAGAAAATTTCCAGTTTTTTTGGGCTAATTTCAAAAATTCATATCTTTTTGTACATAGCTCTAATTGAGTCATATGACCTATCCAATTAAAACTTAGGATGTCTGATTTCATCTCATAAACTTGCATAATTTTATCTTATCATTTGTTCATTTAAAATCACATGACAAGCTTACTACCTCATAGGCGATTTCACCGAAAACATAATTATATTCTTCAAAGTTCACCATTTTACTTTCTTAATACCCCAAAGATATAAGAATCATTAGGGGATAAATTTGGGCTTCTTCTAAATTGGGGTTTAGCAGTCCACTTACTTTAGGCTTATTCCCAAGCCTCAAATTCCAAATTTCTGGGTATTACATTGAACAATGCCGCAGAGCAAGCAACGGAAAAAGGAATAGTTATCACATAAAAACTTGGAGTTGGAGCTTGAGGAACAAACCCAGGGGAGGCAAGCAACGGGAATGAGGGAATGCAATCCACCGTAGCCCTGTGTCAACCAGTGGCATTAGTAGGAGAGACGTGGGAAAGACAAGGTTAAAGACAAAAACCCAGGGGAGGCAGAAACCCTGCTTGAAGAAGAAAACATCCGAAGGAAACAAAAGCCCAGCCTGACGGTAACGTTTCAACCAAACCTCTGTGTCGACGATGACAAAGGTTAAGGATGGAGGAGCAACGTGGGAAGGAGGAGCTGCCGCGAAAGGAGGGAGGGGTTTGTAAGAAGCTCGAAGCGACAGAGTTGAATTGTTTCAGAGTAGAAATTAGGTGCGATGGATTTTTATGGTATTTTTAAAACCGGTTTTACATAACAACCGGTCTTAAAATTTATATTTTAGACCAGTTATTTAGTATAACCGGTCTTAAAAAAATTTTAGACTGGTTCCTATAAACAACCAGTCTTAAAAGTTCAAAATTTAAGACCAGTTATTTTGTAGATCTGGTCTTAAAAAATGTATATCTTTAATTTTCTATATTTCAGAAAATATAGTAGATCGGTTGCATTTAGAACCAATCTAGAAAATACACACATATATTAATATTTTTTAATGATTAATTTTTTAAGACCGGTTGTTTATAAAACCGGTCTTAATAATATATTTAAGATTGGTTTTTAGCATAACCGGTCTTAGAAGTTGATCATAATCACAAAAATGCCACCGGTCACTTTTTTAAAACCTTATCTGCTATAACCAGTCTAAATACGCCGGTCTTAAACACCATTTGTGTACTAGTGAAATGCCCACCATTTTCTCCAACCAGACAAAAGAGAAAGTAAACGATTCTTACATATATGGTATCTTTTATCTAGAGTGTAATATATAGTTATATAACCTTCAGACCAAATAGAAAAAGAAGGAAATTATAGTGTATAACCTAGCTAGAGGCTAAGCTAGAAACATAACTCACAGATGAGAAGCCACAACTTGGAAAGCAAGACCAGGAATTCACAGAGAGAAAAATAAGCTCCTCAAGATCACTCAAGTGCTTCCAGCATTTGCAATACTGAAAGCCTTTGAGGAACTTGATTAAGAGCTTAATTAATTCGTATTAATCTTCCTGAGAGCTCTTAACATATTGTCTTGTAAGAAACCTTGTGCTTGTTGTGCTTTATATAGAAAGATTGTCACTGCCTTGGTTCACTCAGAAACACAAGAATTGGAATAATCCCACGAGTTCAAGTTCAACAGTGTTTCAAGATAAAACACATGCATGGTTCCATAGTCGATTCTCCATTATCTTTCACTGTAATATAATTTTCTGATTTGTGTCTAACCAAATAAGAAAAACCATACTACTTCCCCTGCCAAATGTCCACGATCAATTAAATTTGATGTGATAAACATATAATCTTGGTTTTATTCATGAATGAGACAAATCATGTAGTACAGTTGAAAGTGAGATTCCTTTTGTTTAACTATTGTGACGATTGTGACTAACGCAAATCTCTTTATATAAGCCCACACTTGTGCACATTGTCTTTATCACAAGGTAGCTCTGATCTTTAGAATCGAAAGACATTATAATAAAGCTCTGCACGCAAGTCCCTCAAAGGCTTCTAAGATTGAGCACTTTATATCTATGTATGTATGCATGTTCAATATTGGGCCCTTTGAGAGACTTGAGGAGCTTTCAAAGGGAACAATAACACACTTGCTTGTGTGATTTCTTATCTCTAAATTTCTTAAAGTCTATATTAATCTGGAACGTAAAATCACTGTCAGTTGTAGACCCTGTAGTTTATATAAGATATCTGTGTGTGTGTGTCTTTTTTATGTGGTGAGATCGCTAGTCGTTTTATGAATTTGCCTAGTTTCTTGTTCTCCATAGGTATACCTTAGGCTATTCAATCTTATTTAGCCTAATGACTGTATTTCTTATAATTTGTATATATCATTCCGTTTCTCGTTCATATATTGGTGTGTGTGTGTGTGTGTGTGTGTCACTGACTCGATAAACATCAGTGTCTAGTTTGTCGTTTTCATTTGTCAAATATTTTCATTGATAAACTTCATAACATTTATGATTTCCATCAAAGTCCTTTTCTGGATACCTAAAACTAGGCGTGTTCAGAAACCTGGCACAGTTCGGTTCAGTCTGGGAAAGAGTTGTCCAATGCAAAAAACAAACCAAACCAGACCACGGACCGCCTAACCCAACATGTCTAAAGTAGTACTTCGGTTCAATTGTGGTCTGGTTCGGTCTACCTGTTGTGCAGCTCTACCTAAATTTACCAGTCTCATTAGTGGAAACTCTCGGGCTTGACGCCTCTAATGTACCCTATCTAACTCTCTAATATCCTTTATAATGTTTCCACTTTTGATAATTAGTAACTATATAAAATGAGTGATATTTTGATATTTTTATGGATATGAAATGGTATGCTTTTAAATTTTTCTTGCAATATTTCAGAAAAATAGCTTGGAAACATCAAAATCTTAAATCAATTGTTTGTTACGCTTCATTAGCTATTTATTGCACTTGATGAGCAAATCACGATACGTTTAAGTATGAATAATAACTGATTTGAGATTTTCAATTTGAAGGTATTTAATTAGAATTCTGCTAAAAAAGAAATTAAAACTGCACAATTTTAAAATATTTTTATCTTTAAAAAAGCATATAAAAATTCAAAACTGCAACGTTTTATACCCGTGAGATATGAAAACTTCACTCATTTAAATGTAGACTCTATTGATATAAAGAAAAAAGAAAAGAACATTTTGGAGGTTGGGACGGGGTAGCACTAGGCACATTATAGTCCTAAACTCTCTTTAATCATTTGCATTTGAACTCACTTTTTATATAAACTCCCTTTAATTTATGTGTTATCAATAATTGAGTTCTTACACTTAGTACTAAAACTTATGGAAAAACTTTAAAACCTTCGACAGTTGTCCTTTTGCCATCATCGCCAAATTAAACCCTCAGCAAAAAAATTATTGTGCATAAATTTGAATATAGAATGAACGTCATCTTCACATATGCATGCGCATGACAATTTTAAGTCACTTTCATATATTTTCTTCCATCCACAGTTTAAGTCACTCCTAAAAGTCTGGCCAAAAAAAAAAAAATCACTCTTAAAAGAATTTTTGGGTCCATAAATATAAGTTATTTAAAAATTTTGCTTTTACAATCAATATTTTAATGTGACTTTTTGTATTTTTCTCTTTCCTCCAAAACCATATTATAATATGGGTAAAGTTTGAATTTTTTTCATTTTAAGAAATTTAATTTAATGAATTAACTACCATTTTTTAGTTTCAGTGAATTAGTTAAAGAGACATATTGTGTATTGTGAACTGAGGGAGTAGTTCACTTCAAAATACAATAAATAGAAAACAAAATATAGGTGAAAAAAGATGTAGCAATATAAATACCACTACTCTTATCCTTGTTACAAGTCCCTTTTAGGCAAAAATTGTCCTAAATATATATAAGTCCAGGCAAAGGGTTATTAATGAGTGTTTTTCAATTTTATTCTTATTTAATTCTTTCTGGAAAGTGAGAAAAAAATATGTGAGAATAATTGGTAAATGTAGAAAGAAAAAAAAATGTTAATAAAGGTAAACCTTGAAAAATTTTATCAATTTAAGATAGATTAAGGGCCTGTTTGATTCTGTTCTGGAAAACTGTTTTTTTTTTTAAAAAAAAACAAAAGAACAATAAATATGTTTGACAAATTATTTTCTTCTAGTTGTTTTTAAAAACAAAAAAATAGATATTTGTTTTTGAAAACGGAAAACCGGAAACAGCCCCATAATCACGAAGAGCTTTCCAAGCACTAACTTCGGATGCAAGTTCTAAAAGGTTTCCAATATTCAACAAATATATATTACCTCCGGTCCTTAATATAAAATTTATTTGGAGATTGGATTTAGTTCTAATTAAATATAAGACCTCAGTCCACTTTATTTCTTAAATTTATAATTTTTTCTACAAAATGCCCTTATTGATTACACACATCAAAGAATTTTCATCTAAGGGTAGGCATGATGAATGGTGGTATTTTGGAAAACCAACCTACATTTGTTACAAATAACTAACATAATTAACTTCTTTATCAAACCAAATTAATCAACTAACTCTTATATTAAGGAGTAAAGACTATAGAGGTAGTGCACGCCGTGCGCACGTAGTTTAGCGTTGGCCCTTTGAGTGAACACTTGAGGAGGTTTACAACTGTAATATCCCAAATTTAATGAAGGTTAAAATTTTCTAAAAAGAAAATTTAAATGGGAATTTGATAATAAGTCAAATTATGGAACCTACAAAATTTAAGGAATCTTAAATTAGACAAAGGGAAAAATTAGAGCCTAGTGTGTGTAATTAATAGGATAAAAATATACCTATATATGTATATTAAAAGCTGCCAACACACACAAAAGCTGCCGACACACACCCACTAACATTAATCATTCCATCTTCTTTTCTTTGCACACCCTTTTTACCGATGCACACCACATTTGGCATTCTATAAGAGTATACCATCAGCCACTACCTTGCACTCATCATTAAAAATTGCTTGAGCCACTCACAAACACACACACACACACATTCACGTACAAGCACTCACCACACTTTTATCCGGCAATATGATTCACATTTGCACCCACTCAACCATTTAATTAGATATTCCCTCAACTCTTCATTCGACCAAGTAGCTGGTCAAAGAGAGAGCTTTAAAAGAGAGAAAACAGAGTTGAGAAAGGGAGAGAGAGAGAACGTGAGTGAAAGAGGTGAACGGAGGAAGAAAACGATCGGAGAAGAGGAAGAAGGAAGTGTTAAACCTTTCATGCATCACCATAAACGTTTTTAGGTGAGTCTTATCTATCTCTTTCAATTGTTATTTCGTCAGTTTGGGGTATTCATGAGGATTTATAGCTGCTGGAAGTTGTGTGATTATGAAAATAAGTTGCTGTCATGGGTGGACGTAAAACAGAGCATGTATATTGATTTTGGGGTGAATTTTGGGGTTCTTTGATTCTGAAATTCGATCATTAACCTCAGGACATATGTGTAGGAGAGTATAGAGTTAAAATTCGTGAGGTTTAGAGTACAAATTCATGTATACATGTTAGTTTTCTCAATTCTGTTTTGTTGTCCGAAAAACAGAGTTCATACCTGAAACTTGTAAAATCTTAAACAGAGGCTATAGGTGGAATTTTCGAATGGGTCTTTTTATATAGATATTTTAGGATGTGTAGTTGATGATAGAATCAAGAAAAGTACAATTTGGAATGAAAATGGATGAGTTCTTGATTTTTGAAGTTAGACTGTCAAAACTGACGTTTTTGGGAGTCAGTCAGATTTATGTTGCGTTTTGACTAGGAAAAACTTAGTGAATAATTATGAAATTTTACAGTAATATATTAGACATTCATAGCTTTCCAATGACTCCAAGAAATAATTATTTTGATATCTTTAGCGAGAGTTATGATTTTTGAAAGTTAAGTCAGTAACAGAGATCATTCTGGACGTTCAAGCCTGACAGTTATGGTTTTCGAAAATTCTGGGAACGATTAGATAACATCTAGTAGTTTTTGATATTTTTTTCATGAAACTACACTTAAATAGCTTTCCATAGAATTTTAGAACACTCCATTTCGATTTTTGTAGAGTTAGTTATGAATTTTTGAAGTTTAGTTGCTGTCAGATTATATTTCTGAAAGTTAGATTGGTTGTGGCGAAATTTTGGAAAACTAAACTTTAACAGAAAATTATGAAACTTTCCAGATTTAAGGAAGACATTTAGACCTTTAAATTGATGGGTAGAACATAATTTTTTGACTAGTAGATTAAAAGATATGGATTTTTGAAGTTAAGCTCTGTTTCTGAATTTCCATCTGGAACAGTAATAGTTGGCCGAATTTCTGAGTAATATATGTAGTCAGTAATCATATTTGGATATTTTTCCATGAATGTACATTTAAAGACCTTCATTTAGGCTTTGGAATCAGTCAATTTGGAATTTTCTACAATAAGTTATGAATTTTCAAAGTTGACTGAAAATATGTCAGTTTATGGAAAATTGTGAAACTGTCGTTTGGCAGTGATTTTGTAAAAACCGAGGTTAAACATGGATTCCTTGTATGAAAATATGTTAGAATAGCCTGGGTCAAAATTTCTGAAAAAGTATAGTCAGACCGGGTACAGTGGAGCCGGGACCGGGTCCCAGGGGCATTTTGGTAAATTTTCAGTATAGACTAATATAACCACCAAAAATATTATGGGAATCTCTGAAGGGGTACATGAATGGGTTTTAACCTAATTCTTGTACATTTGGAATTTTAGGACTGAATTAATCGCCTGAGCCGTTGGCACATAGTTCAAGGAACTATTCGTGTGTAGCAAAAAGGGACAGAAGGTAGTAACTCTATCTCTCATACACTATGTGAATGTTGATATGCTATATGTTGCTATATTCTGTGATATGAACACGTGCCTGGGGCACATTACCTAGCTGTGGTATGGGACTCAGCTGAGGTACACGAACATGTAGGGGATCCAAACAGTCATTTGGCCCTGAGTATTGTGTACACACATGTTATAGTATGAATTTTTCATTTACATTATATGGTGCATTACATATTTAATTTTCGCATTTTATATGATGGATTATGTGTTACTACTGAGATTCCTTGGAATCTCACCCTTTTTCATAAATAATAAATGTTCCAGCGGGAACCAGTGGCTCCAAAGGCAAAGTGGAAGACATGGGCAATTAAGATGTGCAGGTCCTAAGATCAGAGTTATTTGGTTATATTAGTTTAATTTTAATATGTTGGATATTTTGGACAAAATTTGTAAAATTATCAAACCCTGCGGGGAAGACTCCTGTATGTAAGCTTGAACTTCATATCAGTATGTTTGTGCTATTTCTGTATGCCTGTGGAACTATGCCATTATTACTCTACGAATATCGAAATGTAAACGGGTGTTGACATTTTTGGTATCAGAGCATGCGGTTCTGGCATTATCAGAATAGTATACTGATATATGACTATGTGAAATTGTATAGTGAAACTTAAAGATGGTGATACTAAGAGGTGGACAAAGAGGTAGAGGCCAAGGTCGAGGAAGTGGCAGAACTGGGGGTCAGCATGGTAACGATGAAGAAAACCCAAGGGCCAGACCAGATCCATTTCAGCAGCAAATTCTTGATATGTTAGCACAACAGCAAGCTACTATGGATGGAATTAGAGAAGTGCTGCAGGAAGTACAACAAAGGCAAGACCGCCTGGAGGATCGCATGGACGCATACATGAGGGGTAATGGTGAAGAAGTACTAGTAGAACCTCAACCAGAGGATATACCACCAGAGCCGGAAGTAGACATTCAAACCTGGCTGAGCAGGTTTAGTAAACAACAGCCACCTATGTTCCGAGGAAAGTTTGATCCACAATTGGCTGAAGAATGGTTGGCACGTCTGGATAAAATTTTTGACATGTTGCAATGCCCAGACGAGATGAAAGCTCGGCTAGCCATTTATAAGTTGGAAGGCGATGCTGATCGTTGGTGGAAGGGCATAGATCTCATCTTGAGGGGAAGGAATATTCCTATCACATGGGAATTATTCCAGGAAAAGTTCAACGAGAAATACTTTCCCCCAACTGTCAGAAGAGAAAAAGAAAAAGAAATTCTGTGTATTAAACAACAAGACCAGGAGAGCTTTGACGATTATTTAGCCCGGTACATTCGACTGTCACGATACTCGTCATACCATAAACTGCACGATAATGAAGAATGGAATGCAGATATGATGATTGAAGGCTTAAGACACGAATTCAAAGAAAAATTGATTTCTCAACATTTTACCGAATTCAGCAAAGCAGAGGAAGAATGCCGCTACATCGAGAAACGTATGTCGAGTTTGGCTATTAGAGACAGTAACAAGGGTGTTTATGGCAGTGGCGGTTCATCACAGAAGCGAAAAGATCAAGGTGGACCTTCTAGGGGTGGTAACAAAAGGCCTAATCAGACTGGAGGCCGTGGGAACCAGGGATTCTCTGGAAACAGAACATGTTGGCATTGCCGTAAACCTTTCCATCCAGGCAAAACTTGCAGTGGAGCCCCATTGAATACAGATCCTAACAGACCTCCTACTTGTTTTATATGCGGTAAGCCGGGGCATATTTCTAGAGATTGTCCACAGAAGCGTCATTTGGATGAGGCAAGGCCTAAGGTTTCAAGCAGGGTCTACACGTTGACTCAAGATGAAGCTAAGAAGTCTTCAGAGCTGATTCAAGGTACAATTTCTCTTAATGGCAATCTAGTGCATGTTATGTATGATTCGGGCGCTAGCCACTCATTTATTGCATATGACTGTGTGAGGCGGTTAAGTTTGAATATGCATCAATTTCTATATGATTTGATTGTATCGACGCCCATGGGTACTAAGATTGTCACAGCTGATGTGTGTCTAAATTGTGTGGTAAATGCCGAGGGTCATGAATCAACTATAGATCTAATTTGTTTGCCCCTACAAGGGTTAGAGGTGATTATTGGGATTGACTGGCTGATAGCGAATGGTGTATTGCTGGATTGTAAAGAGAAGAGGGTTATATACCCTAATTCTCAATTTCAAGCCAGTATAGTAACCAACCTTAACTTTCTTTCGGTTGCTGAAGCCGAGAGATATTTACAAAAAGGTTGTCAAGGATACATGGTATTCTTCTCTATACAATCAGAGGCCGGAGTACCTTTAGAAAGTATCACTGTAGCGAACGAGTTTCCTGATGTGTTTCCGGAGGATATCGGTGGATTACCTCCAGATAAGGAAGTGGAATTTTCTATTGATCTTAAGCCTGGAGCAGGTCCAATATCTAAAGCCCCATACCGAATGGCTCCAAGCGAAATGGCAGAGCTGAAAAAGCAGATTGAAGAGCTACTTGAAAAAGGATTCATTCGACCTAGTGTTTCACCATGGGGTGCTCCAGTGCTCTTTGTCAAAAAGAAAGACGGAAGCCTATGTCTCTGTATAGATTACCGAGAATTAAATAAGGTGACCGTCAAGAACAAATATCCACTCCCTAGAATCGATGATCTGCTCGATCAATTGTCTGGTTCCTGTGTATTCTCAAAGATCGATTTGCGATCGGGATACCACCAATTGAAAGTCAAAGCAGAGGATGTGTCAAAAACTGCTTTTAGAACCAGATATGGTCATTACGAGTTTCTTGTGATGCCATTTGGGCTGACCAATGCACCTGCCGTGTTCATGGATTACATGAATCGAATCTTTCGTCCGTATCTGGACCAGTTCGTAGTAGTCTTCATTGATGATATTCTAGTATACTCGCGGAGTACAGTCGAACATGAGCAGCATCTGAGAACTGTGTTGAACATATTACGGGATAGGCAACTCTACGCTAAGTTGAGCAAGTGTGAATTCTGGCTTTCAGAGGTAAAGTTTCTGGGCCACGTAGTCTCTCAACAAGGGGTTTCTGTTGATCCTAGCAAAGTGGAAGCAGTATTAAACTGGAAGAGGCCAGAGACTGTATTTGAAATACGCAGTTTTCTGGGTCTTGCCGGGTATTACAGAAGGTTTATACAGAATTTCTCCAGAATAGCTTTGCATTTGACAAAGTTGACGCGGAAAACTCAACGTTTTGTGTGGGATGACAATTGTGAAAAGAGCTTCCTTGAATTGAAGCAGAGGTTAACATCAGCCCCAGTACTGACGATCCCAGATCCACAGTTTATGTATATTGTGTATACAGATGCCAGTGGGCATGGATTGGGATGTGTGTTGATGCAGCATGGCCAAGTGGTGGCATATGCATCTCGTCAGCTGAAACCTCACGAACTGAACTATCCCACTCACGATCTTGAGTTGGCGGCAATTGTATTTGCTCTAAAAATCTGGAGACACTATCTCTATGGTGCGACTGTAGAATTATACTGCGACCACAAGAGTTTGAAATACCTGTATGATAAAAAAGAGCTCAATATGAGACAGCGCAGGTGGATGGAATTGTTAAAAGATTACAATCTTGAAATCAAATATCATCCTGGAAAGGCCAATGTTGTTGCTGAAGCATTGAGTCGTAAATCAATGCAGGTGGCAGCCATGATGATCTATGAGCAGAAACTGATTGAGGATTTTAGAGATCTAAATCTGTCTAGTCAGATTCTGTTAGGCAGTACTGTTAGCCAAGTATACAATGATATGAGGGCAGCGATTGAAGAAGCCCAACTGTATGATGAGGATGTACTATTTATCAGAGGTATGATTGATAAGGACAAAACTCACGATTATGACTTGTCACCCAGTGGACTAGTCAGGTACAAGAAGCGAATTTATGTTCCACCACAACCGGAACTGAAACGACAAATCCTGGAAGAGGCACATAAGAGCAGGTATACTCTACATCCAGGGGCTACAAAGATGTACCATGACATGAAGGCTCAATACTATTGGCCAGGAATGAAAAGGGAGGTGACTGAGTTCGTCGCTCGTTGTCTGACGTGTCAAAAAGTGAAAGTTGAACATCAACGACCATCAGGACTTCTACGAAACCCGGAGATTCCTGAGTGGAAGTGGGAAAGCATTACCATGGATTTCGTGACGGGGTTACCTAAGGTTAGAAATCATGATGCAATTTGGGTGATAGTTGATAGATTTACAAAAACAGCCCACTTCCTACCTATCAGCATCCACTATTCCCCTGACAAATTGGCGGAGATTTACATCAAGGAGATTGTAAGATTATATGGTACTCCAAAGAACATCATTTCAGATCGTGATCCTCGATTTACTTCCAAGTTTTGGAAGGCAGTTCACGAGTTTTTGGGTACTAAATTGAGATTCAGCACAGCATATCATCCTCAAACAGATGGGCAGACAGAGCGAACAATACAGACGCTTGAGGATATGTTGAGAGCATGCACTCTTGATTTTAAAGGTAGTTGGGACAAATTCCTTCCATTGGCAGAGTTTGCCTACAACAACAGCTATCATTCGAGCATACAAATGGCTCCATATGAGGCACTCTATGGGAGGAAGTGTCAATCGCCAATATGCTGGACTGAGTTGTCAGAGAGGGAATTGTTTGGGCCAGATCTTGTTGATCAGACAACGGAGCAGATAAAGTTGATTAAGCAAAGGTTGCTAGCTGCTCAGAGTCGACAGAAAAGTTATGCAGATAAGAGGTGAAAATCTCTAGAATTTGAAGTCGGTAACCATGTGTTTATGAAAGTTTCACCATTTACAGGTATTGGCAGAGCACTAAGAGTAAAGAAGTTGCAACCGAGGTACATTGGACCATTTGAGATCTTGGCGAAGATTGGGCCAGTAGCGTACCGCATTGCTTTGCCACCGAATCTGAGCAGGTTGCACGATGTTTTTCATGTTTCCCAATTAAAAAAGTATCAACCGGATCTAGAGCATGTAATTGAATATGAAGACGTGGAAATGCAGGACGATTTGACTTATGAAGTCACACCTGATCGAATCATCGATTGGCAGGAGAAGAAGCTCAGAAGCAAGAGCATCTCATTTGTAAAAGTTGTATGGAAAGGGTTATCTCCTAGAGAGGCCACATGGGAAACAGAAGCTGATTTGAGAAAGTATTACCCAGAGTTTATGGCAATGAATTTTTAACAAATTTCGGGGACGAAATTTATTTTACGGGGGAAGAAATGTAATATCCCAAATTTAATGAAGGTTAAAATTTTCTAAAAAGAAAATTTAAATGGGAATTTGATAATAAGTCAAATTATGGAACCTACAAAATTTAAGGAATCTTAAATTAGACAAAGGGAAAAATTAGAGCCTAGTGTGTGTAATTAATAGGATAAAAATATACCTATATATGTATATTAAAAGCTGCCAACACACACAAAAGCTGCCAACACACACCCACTAACATTAATCATTCCATCTTCTTTTCTTTGCACACCCTTTTTACCGATGCACACCACATTTGGCATTCTATAAGAGTATACCATCAGCCACTACCTTGCACTCATCATTAAAAATTGCTTGAGCCACTCACAAACACACACACACACACATTCACGTACAAGCACTCACCACACTTTTATCCGGCAATATGATTCACATTTGCACCCACTCAACCATTTAATTAGATATTCCCTCAACTCTTCATTCGACCAAGTAGCTGGTCAAAGAGAGAGCTTTAGAAGAGAGAAAACAGAGTTGAGAAAGGGAGAGAGAGAGAACGTGAGTGAAAGAGGTGAACGGAGGAAGAAAACGATCGGAGAAGAGGAAGAAGGAAGTGTTAAACCTTTCATGCATCACCATAAACGTTTTTAGGTGAGTCTTATCTATCTCTTTCAATTGTTATTTCGTCAGTTTGGGGTATTCATGAGGATTTATAGCTGCTGGAAGTTGTGTGATTATGAAAATAAGTTGCTGTCATGGGTGGACGTAAAACAGAGCATGTATATTGATTTTGGGGTGAATTTTGAGGTTCTTTGATTCTGAAATTCGATCATTAACCTCAGGACATATGTGTAGGAGAGTATAGAGTTAAAATTCGTGAGGTTTAGAGTACAAATTCATGTATACATGTTAGTTTTCTCAATTCTGTTTTGTTGTCCGAAAAACAGAGTTCATACCTGAAACTTGTAAAATCTTAAACAGAGGCTATAGGTGGAATTTTCGAATGGGTCTTTTTATATAGATATTTTAGGATGTGTAGTTGATGATAGAATCAAGAAAAGTACAATTTGGAATGAAAATGGATGAGTTCTTGATTTTTGAAGTTAGACTGTCAAAACTGACGTTTTTGGGAGTCAGTCAGATTTATGTTGCGTTTTGACTAGGAAAAACTTAGTGAATAATTATGAAATTTTACAGTAATATATTAGACATTCATAGCTTTCCAATGACTCCAAGAAATAATTATTTTGATATCTTTAGCGAGAGTTATGATTTTTGAAAGTTAAGTCAGTAACAGAGATCATTCTGGACGTTCAAGCCTGACAGTTATGGTTTTCGAAAATTCTGGGAACGATTAGATAACATCTAGTAGTTTTTGATATTTTTTTCATGAAACTACACTTAAATAGCTTTCCATAGAATTTTAGAACACTCCATTTCGATTTTTGTAGAGTTAGTTATGAATTTTTGAAGTTTAGTTGCTGTCAGATTATATTTCTGAAAGTTAGATTGGTTGTGGCGAAATTTTGGAAAACTAAACTTTAACAGAAAATTATGAAACTTTCCAGATTTAAGGAAGACATTTAGACCTTTAAATTGATGGGTAGAACATAATTTTTTGACTAGTAGATTAAAAGATATGGATTTTTGAAGTTAAGCTCTGTTTCTGAATTTCCATCTGGAACAGTAATAGTTGGCCGAATTTCTGAGTAATATATGTAGTCAGTAATCATATTTGGATATTTTTCCATGAATGTACATTTAAAGACCTTCATTTAGGCTTTGGAATCAGTCAATTTGGAATTTTCTACAATAAGTTATGAATTTTCAAAGTTGACTGAAAATATGTCAGTTTATGGAAAATTGTGAAACTGTCGTTTGGCAGTGATTTTGTAAAAACCGAGGTTAAACATGGATTCCTTGTATGAAAATATGTTAGAATAGCCTGGGTCAAAATTTCTGAAAAAGTATAGTCAGACCGGGTACAGTGGAGCCGGGACCGGGTCCCAGGGGCATTTTGGTAAATTTTCAGTATAGACTAATATAACCACCAAAAATATTATGGGAATCTCTGAAGGGGTACATGAATGGGTTTTAACCTAATTCTTGTACATTTGGAATTTTAGGACTGAATTAATCGCCTGAGCCGTTGGCACATAGTTCAAGGAACTATTCGTGTGTAGCAAAAAGGGACAGAAGGTAGTAACTCTATCTCTCATACACTATGTGAATGTTGATATGCTATATGTTGCTATATTCTGTGATATGAACACGTGCCTGGGGCACATTACCTAGCTGTGGTATGGGACTCAGCTGAGGTACACGAACATGTAGGGGATCCAAACAGTCATTTGGCCCTGAGTATTGTGTACACACATGTTATAGTATGAATTTTTCATTTACATTATATGGTGCATTACATATTTAATTTTCGCATTTTATATGATGGATTATGTGTTACTACTGAGATTCCTTGGAATCTCACCCTTTTTCATAAATAATAAATGTTCCAGCGGGAACCAGTGGCTCCAAAGGCAAAGTGGAAGACATGGGCAATTAAGATGTGCAGGTCCTAAGATCAGAGTTATTTGGTTATATTAGTTTAATTTTAATATGTTGGATATTTTGGACAAAATTTGTAAAATTATCAAACCCTGCGGGGAAGACTCCTGTATGTAAGCTTGAACTTCATATCAGTATGTTTGTGCTATTTCTGTATGCCTGTGGAACTATGCCATTATTACTCTACGAATATCGAAATGTAAACGGGTGTTGACAACAACCATCCCAGAACTTCATCTGCTTCTGATCGATATGTATGTTGTGGTCAGCTAATCTAATCTTTAACGCCAGGCATGGCCACTATTACCCAAAAAAAATACTTATAGTAATTCCGTATATCAGTGGAAAGATTTACTCTCTTTAGTTCTAAATATAAGATAAAGTTCACTTTTTTAAAGAAATTAAGAAAGCTAATTAAATTACTTTAGAATATTTTTATTTTTATTTTTACTCAAAACTTATTAGTTTGACTAATAAACTAATATATAATTTAAGGAGACACAACATATGATATAATTAAGTAACTTATTTAGCTTCCCTAATCTTTAAAGAAAAAAAGTCAACTTTGTTTTATATTTAGGACCAGATGGAGTATCTACATAGATAAGCATACTTACCAGCTACTGCATATGAAATTGAGTCACTCCCAAAAGCGACATATATAAAAGGTTCTTCACAATCAAACATAAATATTGCTGTCTGCAGTAGTGCTTTTTGATACATAAGTTTTTTAGAGTGTCACTCTTTAAAGAAAGAAACCCAGAATTGTAGCTTCAAAACAGAGCATATCGGAAGCATTGAATTTCCACTACTAACTGAATCTTATGTCGAAAACTTCAGTTAGTCCTTGCACATACACACATCCTTTCTTTGACCAGATGCTATATAAGTTTAAAAATACCTCCTTCAGTACTGATTCAGAATATGAGAGAAGATTTATAATGTTGGGTGAGCTTTGCAATTTATAGTAAATCATATTACTAGTAAAGCATTAACGGTGAGTGTCATTTCTTAATTTCTGCAAAATTCACAAAGAAATGTGCCTACTTTATTTGTTTAATAAAATTCATATAGCAAGTTACACTGTCGACCAATAATAAACAATATAATTTATTTTTCAGACTCTATATATATATATATATTGAGGAAATATGTCCACAATATATGGAACATATAATAGTTTATACTCTTCATAAGTTGTAAATAATATTATTTATATTTTAGTTTTAGCAATATACGGAAAAACTCTAAAAGAAGATGTAAGAATATTTCCAACAGCGTTCATACACGTATTAAATTAGATGTCGTTGCAATATGGTTCTCCCAAAAACTAGTGCTTGGGTGAAAGCATGTGATAACTGCTAGGAAGGGTATACAGGATGTTAAACCTTCCTATTACTTGTAAGAGTTTATGAGGAAACAAATAAATAAATATGTTACAGAAATTAAATGGCATAAAAGGCACTGGAATTATTAACGTGAAAAAACCCCTCAACTCAAGGGTAAAAACCATGGGTCATCCATATCAAAGAAAATATGATAGACTATTATTAAAATATGGTACAAGAGAGTCTCAAGAAAATGCACAAATACATGCAATCATCCAGCCAAACAACAAAAGCTACAAACTTATAATAGAGAACAAAAAAGCTGAAAATACCTAGAAAAAAGTCCCTGACCACGAACATGTTTTCTCCCATACCAAGCCTGTAAACAATGATCCCACCATTGAAAATAATGAACCAATGCGCCAAACTAGCTGATCAAATTTCAGTCTGATCCAACTGTTAATGAGTGAATAAATATCAATTTACTGAGACTGCCTTATGAACATCCGCTTTCGCTTTCTCTCTTCGTTTCTCTTACATGACTATATAATTAGACTTCTTTGACCACTCCAGTTTATCCTGACCTCATCAACCTATTTGGGCTTGGCAAAAAACCTAATTAGCCCCCTCTCCACTTAAATAAGTGAAACGCAACCCCAAATAAGGAAATTCCGAGGGAATATTCTTTCTTACAATGAACAATCAGGAAACTTTAATTTTCCTTTTTTCATATCTCTCACTCTTTTTCTTCTTTCCTATTTTCCCTTTCTTTTCTTTTCATAAACTAAGAAATACATAAAATAGGAAATACATCAAATTGAATAATTCAAACACAGGCTTTTCTCCACATAGGAAGGGAGCCCAAAACCCAACAATAACAACCTCAAAAAGGGCTACGCATATACTAGCAAGAGGCAAAATGAAGTGTCATGGAACCATTGGGGAAGTTGGCGCGCCGTTCCTCCCACATGCTATAGGGGCGTGTGTTCATAACACAAATAGATAGATGCTCTCTTGTTTATTGCACGGTGAATTGGTGATGTGTGGATTATATTATGCGATTTGCTTTGATTTGATCACTTGTGCTTCATGAAATTAATGTTGATGCAAATCCTTCTATTTATTTGCTCGATTGACACGTTTATATCCCATCATGCCTTCAATATATATGAGTGGTGCCACCTATGAGTGATTCTAATTGCATTTGAAAGCTTTATATTTGGCTTAATGACATGTGGAATTAATCAAGTAACTCCATATATCGCTATTTTAAGCATATCAATTAAAGCTCATTGATTATAATCTGCACTTTGAAATATATCTCAAGCAAAACTTCCGATCCCTACATAATTAAGCAGCAAAAATGTAAAATTAAATATTTGAATTTTTTTTCATTTACGATTTTTTTGACTATGAAAATCAAACATTGTTTATATTTGAAAATTATGTTAATTGAAAACATATTTTCTTTCAAGATCAACTCTTTAAAATCAAAGTTCCAAGATATTTATGTCTTTGAAAAATCATTGCCATTATCCAGAAAAATATATTTTTTCAAAAGATCATAATTAAATTATTTCCTCCAAATTAACCTTGTATCTAGCAGTTTTGATTAAGAGAAAATAGTGTTGTAATTTAAAAAATAAAAATATTTTTTAAAAAATACAATCATTCAATAGTTTTTTGGGATTACTTTTAAATAATATCTCATAATTTAATATATAAAATGAAAAAAAAAAAGTAGAAGGGAAGTAGAACTCCAAGATCAGAAATTGAAAAGATAAAAGGGCCCCTTTGGTTATTGCAAATGACAGAAAATGGATGAGTAAAAGAGAATAAAATGAACTAAAATAATTGGCCACAGATAATTTTTGTTAATAAAGAAATATAGTAATAAAGATGATAGAATGAAGATTGACACGTATTGGGTTATAATTCAAGATTATATTCCCTCTTTTAAGAAAATGATGATTATACTTGAAAAAATCATAAAAGATATGTTTATAGTAGAATCTATGATAATTACTACGGAAAAACTATTACTATGGCAATCCTATAATATCCATATTTTTGACCAACAAGCTGTTGGTTAAGGCGGTAAGGGACCTCACCCCATAAGGAGGAGAATACATATGTTGAATCTTGGGAAGCGCATTTGTTGGGCAATGTGAGAATCCTTTGTCTTCTCTAAGCTTCGCGGGAAACCTTTGATCTAATAAAAAAACTTCATACTTTTGACTTTGTTTTTTTCCACCACCAGATTTTAGATAGGGATCCCGTTGCTTTTGATTTTATTGTTAGTTATGAAATCCACTTGTGTGTGTGTGTGTGTGTTAGATAGTGCATAATATATTGGTTCTTATGATTCCTTTTTCTAGTTCTGTCCTATCTGGTGTAATTTTTAACTATATAGGGTAGTCTGTCATAAGAAAATAAATATTGTATTTAAACATGAACGGCATTCTATGCCGTTTACATTTAATAAAACCGATGTAGAAAAGGGTTTCTACGTCGGTTAAAATAAATAACATGGGATGTGGACTTTCTATGTCAGTTATTTATTTTAGGGAAAATCACTTCCAGGTCTCAAGAAACAAAGATAATAACAGAAAAGTCCCTGGAAAAATTCAAATATCAAAAAAGTCCTAGGGACTTTTCTGTGATTATTTCCGAAAGTTAAATGACAAAGTTGCCCTTAGTTCATCAGTTATTTTACAATTGACAACTTCATCAATAATTTACAACTTCATCAGTCATTTTCACAACTGTCATTGTGTGTTATAACAACTGCTTGAGTGATTTTTTACACATTCTTTTTGTTGCGTAAATGAACTGACCTTTTCCAAAACTCCAAATATGACAACTGTATATGCCTTGTTTAACAACTGATTATGTTTGTGTTTACAACATGTTTACTATTTTTTACAATATATTTTTCAGGTCACAATGAAACTACCTTTTTAACAACTGTTCACCATTGCAAATTGTTTAGTTTACAACTTGTTAAATGTGTTTTCACAATATGTTGAGTCGTTTTAACAACTTTCTTATGTCTGAATGAAACTACCTTTTTACATGTCTCTAAGTTCAGCACTGAAAATTCCTCGGTTTACAACTTGTTAAGTGTGTTTTTACAACATATTAAGTCATTTTTACAACTTATTTCTTGTGTATGAATGAAATTACCTTTGTTCACATCTTCAAGTTTAACATTGCAAGTTGCTTGGTTTACAACTTCTAACGCATGTTTTTACAACATCTTGAGTCATTTTTAAAACTGCTTTTTCATGCTTGACTGAAATAACAAGTTTTAAAATTCCAACTTTCACAACTACAAAATTGCTTTTTTAACAACCGGTGATGCTTGCTTTTACAACATCATGAGTTATTTTTACAACTGTTTCATGCTTGACTGAAATGACAAGTTGCACAACTCCAACTTTCACAACTGTATGAGTTATTCCCATAGGGTTTGTCACAACAACTGAACTGATTTTTAACAACTTCTTTTGCCTTGTTTTACAAGTATATGAGTCATATTGCATTTCATCTTCTTTACCATTTAAAAACTTTCCCCACATGAAAGAAACAGAATAGATTCTTCCCCTAATTAGTTGTCATCTTTCATGACAATCTGCAACATGAACTTTGTATTAACAACTGCCACAACAATATTAACAACTATAAATGCACATATTAACAACACTTTTTTTTAATATCATATCAGCATTTTATAACCAAAGAAACCACAATCACATTCAATCATTTTCCCTTAAAACAAAGCCATCCCTTTGTTACCTTGCCCAAAAATAGAGCATTCCCTCTATTATATTGCCCAAAAACAGAGTACAGGTTCTGTATTAACAACTACAACAGCCATGTTAACAACTACAACTGCACGAATTAACAACATTTTTTTTTCATATCAACGTTTTCACAGCAAACAACCACCAACACATTCAACCATTCCCACTTAAATTAAAATACAGTAGTCCCTCTATAACCGTCCCCAAAAACATAGCACTATGACATTCACACAACCCAATCACAGTAAAACCCTAACTTCAATTGTCAAGATCATATTTTTAACAAAATCTTAGCATTACTTATCTAACTCCTACTACTTAGAGTCCACTATTGTGCCCAAGCTCCAACTTTTGACTAACCCCTCAATCTCAATCTAGCCAATGTACACACAGAAAAAGAAATCAGTTCAATGTTCTACCTCTGCCACATCACAATGGAGACTTGGGCAGCGGAGGAGCGACGAAGGCTTGGGCAGCGGAGGAATGACGGATGAATGCACCAACGCTGGGACTTGAAGGAGCGATGGACGACGCAAAAGCAGAGCAAAACGAAGGAGAGAGAGAAATAAGATAGTGTTTAAATTCTTGGGGCCATCTTTATCATTTGACTTTAGGAAATAATCACAGAAAAGTTCCTAGGGACTTTTCTGATATTTGACTTTTCCCAGAGACTTTTCTGTTATTATCTTTGTTCCTTGAGATTTGGGAGTGATTTTTCCTTTATTTTAACCGACTTAGAAAGCCTTTTCTATGTCGCTTGTTTAACCGACTTAAATTTCGAACACTTAAAAAAGCCATTCTTGCAGTACTGTGTGTGTGTATGTCCGTGAACTGTGATAATTAATGAACTTGAACATATTCCTCTCCTGATATGGCTCTCTCTAAAGGCACTCAACCAGCTAGTTAACAGATAAATAAATGCATATATATGATGTTAACCACTGATAAATAATTAGATTCTGAATTGATAAGAGCTTCCTTTTCTACTGTTCAATATATATATGGGATTCCTTAATTCTGTTTGTGAAAACAGTGACTCATATAATCTCTATATAAAGTCCACTTCTTCAGCTTGTGATTTTCTCATCACAAGCCACTGAGAAAACAATTAATCCACTATGACATTAAAGCTGTGTGTGCAAGTTCCTCAAAGACTTCCAATATTGTGCAATGTTGGGAGCCCTTGAGTGAACTTGAGGAGATTTCCAACCAACAAGTGACAAATTAACACAGCTTGCTTCAGATTTTAAGCTAGCTAAAAAAACAAGGGGTTTATTATGATGAGTTATGGGCTTCTACAAATCAAAGCTCTCATGCAAGTTCTTGAAGGTTTCCAATATTCAAAAATATATATATGTTTATATTGTTCTTTATTGGACCCTTTGAATGAACTTGAGGAGCTTTCCAAGCATCAACAGTTGATCAGCTTGCTTCTGATTCTAATTTGTAAGTTAAGATCTTGTTATATCAAGTTGGGAGACCTTTCAAACCTTTTAAGAACTTGCATAAGAGCTTTAATTTATACACCTCTTTTATGGGGTGTGTGTAGATATACACTTGCTCCGGTCCTGTAAGAGCTAGACAACAAGTCGCAAGGACATAGCTTCTGCTTCTGCTTCTGCTTCTGATGCGTCGGTTATGATCTTTTCTTTTATTCTCTTATTCATAAAGGACCTATATATATAGTCAGTTGTAGTTTACTCATATCTATACGTAACTCTATTATATATCCAAGTTTCATTGATTCAGAATAGGCGTCTACTAGTATTATTTTGTGAATCTGATTGTTATGAGTTAGATCGGTTCAGGTAAGCCAGCTTCAAGATGGTCATTTAAAAGAGTTGTAGATTAATGATCATTTTATTAAATGTTGAAATTAAGTAAGTACGTGTAAGAGATCTCCCATGAAAATATATATATGAATTAAAACTCTTATTCAAGATCCTCAAAGGCTTTCCACTATTGTTTTCCATATTCATATATAATCTTTTTCAAACTGTTATTTTATCATTCAATATTTGTTGATCTGATATCATACACACACACAAACACAAAAATATTTATTATATATTTTAGTTATCAGTTAATAAGTAGCCGTCATCTAAAGTTTACCCTCACACTAGTGAAAAATACATATTTAACGACTAGATTTCGTGTCTGTTCAGAGAGGAACAGTGGCAGAAGGCAGTTTCATAAGTTTTGGTGTTTGTTAATAATATAACGGCCATAAAAAATGAACTCATGGCGTCTGGTAACTCATGAAGAGACGCGGTACATAGTATTGTGTTGATATCATGCTTGTTGCATTTATACCAGAAGCCAAAACTAAAATATAAATTTAATTTTTTTAACTTTTTTTATAAGGGCAAGCACTTTATTAAAAAGATGCGAAAAGGGATATTTTGCACTAGTGTCAAACTCAATCATATAATTTAGAAGTGTATTGACTTAAGAGAGTATCAAATAACAGTAGTCAAAAAATGGTGACCATTCATACTCTTCCTAGTTATTCAAATCAAATGGGAGAGAGCGGTAAAACTTTATGGATAATGCCCAAGAATTCAACTACTATAGCTATATCTATTTATTAATATATTCTAGCTATGAACAAGTTTTCTTTTTGGATAAAGACCTATCACAAAGTAATACATGGTTCAAAATAATGGAGAATATATCACATCGAATATGGAAGATGTGTATTCTTGAAAATGAACGAAGGGGTGATAATCTATGTACGTATAATAAAGCTTTTTGTTTTTTGTTTTTTGGCAGGTATATATAATAAAGCATTTGGTTTCTCATCTGAGAGTAATTAAGAGCTGTGGTCATGCAAATTACTTTCTCCAATCCAAAATATAGGAGATAAATAATTAGTTTATAGATATTAAAAAATTAGTTATTTGTAAAAAAAAAATATGTGGTCGTTTTCTAAAGTACCCATTTTAATCATTTGCATTGAATGTTACTCCTTTAATGGAGAACCCCTTATGATAGGAAGACTCTCGATAAAAAGTTATAAATTTGCAAGATAAAATTAGTAGAGGTTTTACATTTAATTAGGCCCAAAACAAAACTCCTTTACCAGCTCTTATAGTTAGCACAGGAAAGAGCAATATGAATTAATTAATATCTCTATCTTAATCTTCGATAAAAAAATATACTACATCTGGTCCTAAATATAGGACATAGTTTATAGTGTAAATTTCACTACAAACTATGTCCTATATTTAGGACCAGAGGGAGTATCTATCTTAATCAAGTTCCTCAAACTTAATGAAATGATCTTGAGTTTTTCTATTTGATTTTCTTGGCTTGCTTTGCTGGCTTATTATACATATTATATATGCTAGTGGCGATTGATATTTAATATATTTTCTATTATTATTTAATTATGGAATTAACTTTCTTTAGGTATATCTAAAATATATACAAAATGACTTTCTTTATAAATCATGAATCCCGTAACTCAGCTTTTTTTTTTTTTTTACTATAAGGGATAAAATGAAACCAGCTTGAAAACTAATGAAATCAAATCCATGACATCTCACATGTAAAGGTGGGGGCTCATTAATATCATTAGGTCATAGGGCCATCTGTAGCTCATCTCACAGTTTATGCAAATCGCATGCTAACAATCTAATGTAATTCCTATAAAATTGATATGCATGCAATACTAAGATTTTCAAACTTCTTCTACCATTGCATGAATATATACACGTTTTCTAAAAAACAAGCTGTATCTACCTGTGCATTGCATGAATGAGTATTGTACTAGAAAGTGTTAATTGTAATAGTAGTTTATGTAGACACATACTATTAGGTGGTATGATTATCAAAATTGTTGATAGTGCAATAAACATGTGCATGGACATTACAAGTTAAATGTAATTGATTTGATTATCGTTGTAAAAAAATGTCAAAATTGGTTTTGGATATAAAGGGAAAAACATTTACATCCGGCGCATAATTGTTTATATAGCTTCCAAATGTCTATTAGATTATTATGATTTATAATTCATGATTTGATGTCTATTTTTAAATTCAATCAAATTGAATTCATGATTTAATGTCTATTGTCAAATTTAATTTCCTTTATAACATTATCTTCAAACCCTGATAATAAAAATTGGGAATTAAATGGAATAATATCCTAATAAATTCAAATAACTTGTAAAATAGAATGCATAATTTTAGTCTGCAGTTATTATTGAAGAGATCAAACTTTCTGGAGAAAAGGGAAATTGTTTATATTAGAGAATAATTTGTAATGGGTTTTTTAAAAAGGAAATTACTTTAATGGCTATTAACTGAATGAGTTTAATGTAATTACGCATGGATTAATTTAATGATGTAATTACCCAACCCATTTTTTGTTAAACATGTTTTTAAGCCGGTATTATAAGATTTCATATATAAAATTGATTGATGATTAACCAAATTAAATTGCCCAAGGGAATAATATTCCCTAATTTTGTGAATTGCATTTCCATATTTTTCTTTTGAGTCTTTTTTAAGATAGGGTTAAGGTGTAAAAATACCAATAAATTTTTCCTAAAGAGCATCAAATACTATAAACTTTATCTGGGTGCAAAATTATCCATGAAATTTTTGAAAAAAAAGGCATTTTTGCCCTTTATTTGGGAGCATCTTAGCCGCATTTTCAAAAATTTCATGAGTCTTTTTTCACCCAAATAAAGTTTATGATATTTGACACTGTTTAGGAAATGTTTATAGCCATTTTGTAACTTAACCCTTTAAGAAATACATGCATTTTTCTTAAAAAGTTAACCAAAAAAATAAAGTTCCAAAATGGCAAGGTTTAATGCCTTGTTTAGTTTTTTTCGTTTGTTGCCCCTCTTTTTCGGTGGTTGACAAGGAAAAAAAAGGCCTGAACAAATGGATTTGAGATTCACTATTGGAAAAATCACTTTTAAGATTGGTTAAAAAAGACAATTTAGATCGGTTCTGGATCCGGTCTTGATACAGCCGATCTAAAAAGTCTGCTACCTTTTAGACCGGTTATGGAACCGGTCTTAAAAAAAAAGTTTTAAGACCGGTTATTATAAAACCGATCTAAAAATAAATATTTTTAGACTGGTTATCAGAGGAACCAGTCTAAAAGGTTAAAATTTTAAACCGGTTTTCTGAAATACCGGTCTTAAATGTACTTTTCAGACCAGTTTTGGAGAGAACCGGTCTTAAAAGTTGAATTTTTTTTTTTAAAATTTTCGTTTAAAAGATATACCCAGCAAACCATTTCCCCTGTTAAAACATTTCACTCAGCAAGCAGCAGCCAGTTCAACAACATTCAAATAAATCTTCTCTTACAGATTATATAACTAACAACTTAATGACATGTGAGAGACTCAAAACTCATTGGAACATATTAAAACTCAACTCCCTTGTGCTTAAACAGTGTTGGCCAAAACAGAAGCAAGGAAAACAACCATGAATAATAAACTCACAATCATAGACAGAATCATAATGCAAGGAAATCATACAACCATGACAATGCTGTTTTGATCAAGTTCCTTATCTTTTCACTTACATACATACATCAAAGATTAAATTACATTAATGACAATGCTGTTATTCATTAGGGCCAAAATACTTTATACACACTCTTCTCAAGCTGATGATCACTAGCTGGCCTGGCTTCGGAGAATCTACACTAAGATGTACACTTCATATTCTTCATTTTCCTGTGACAACAACAAAAAAAGTAGTTATATATATACACCAATAACAATATACATAATTCAAATATAGTTCATGATAATTATTTTAGCTAACTAACCTTTGATGTAGTTTTATAAAGGGATATCCTCCTATATCCCTTCATGATTATCGTTTCTTGTGCCGTATTCATTGTCTGCTTCATTTTCTTCGTTCAATTCTGGTAAACCCCTAGAAAAAGAAGAAGTCTCAAGCAGATCATTCATTGAATGAATTTCCTGATTAATATCAACGACCCTTTTTCCTTGGAGAGTTATAGACCACATTTTATTTGCCTGATCAGTAACATAGAACACTTGTTTCGCTTGATATGCCATAATAAAAGGTTCAAATCTAAAACTTCTACTATTCAAATCAACCAATGTAAATCCCAATTGATCAATCATCACACCATTGTTGACATCAACCTACTTGCATTTGAAAATGGGAAGTTTAACTTTAACATAATCAACCATCCAAATCTCTTCAATCACCCCATAATAAGATATTGCTGCCAATCTAGGATTCTTATCTTTTGAACTAGAGAAGTGCATAGATTCAGCCACTAACATAACCCTACTATTCTGGATGGTGCTCCTATCATCAAGGGACTTCGTGTAAAACGTATAACCATTTATCACAAATGAAGTCCAACTTATGACATTAGCCTCAGGACCACTTGCTAACCATTTAATTGTATCAGAAACACATTCTTCGCCGTCAACCTTTTGTTTGAACCAATGTGCAAAATTTTGTTATGCTCCCTAATTAACCTTTATTCAGTCATTCGACTATTTCCTTTCCGTACAATTTCTTTATGAGCATATTAATGTAAAAGTGGACTTGTTACAATTCATCAAGATCCATACTCTTTACTGAAGCCCCGCATCTACCGCCTTCTTCATCATGACGTTCAGGAAGTCCAATGTGTCCTACATTTGACAAGTAATCTTGACAAAACTCCATGGCTTCTTCAGAAACATATTTCTGAACAATATATGCTTCAGGCCGGTTAGGCCGGTTAGGGTTCTTCACATATCCTTTTAGGATTTTCATAGTTCTTTCAATTGGGTACATCCATCATAAATAGATAGGCCCACACAACTTGATCTCCCTGACTAGATGAACAATTAGATGTACCTGATGTCAAAAAAAGAAGGAAGAAAAAGCTTCTTAAGCTGGCACAAGATCAGATATCCTTCATTTTCCAGTTCATCCAATTTTTCTATCTCAATGACTTTACTACAAATAGCATTGAAGAAGAAACAAAGTCTAGTCAAAATATGTTGAAGATCATATTCGGCAATACCTCGAATAGCTACTGGGAGCAGTTGTTGCATTAAGACATGACAATCATGAGACTTTAGCCCCACTAACTTCAAGTCTTTCATCGACACAAGCTTCCTAACATTTGAAGAGTACCCTGAAGGAACTTTGATGCCATGTAAACACTGACAAAAACTTCTTTTCTCATCCTTGGACAAAGTATGAGCAACTGTAGGACAAAAAGTTCCTTACCATATGGCTTTGAATGCAAGTCTTCTCGTATTCCCATTTCTTGCAAATCTAATATTGCCTTCACGCCATCCTTAGAACTACCTTGTATTTTAAGCAATGTCACAACAATACTATCACAAACGTTTTTCTTCACATGCATGAAATCAATATAGTGTCTCACATCAAGCTTAGGCCAATATGGAAAATTGAAGAAGACATATCTCTTTTTCTATTTACTTTTCTCATTACTATTCTTTGTAGTTTTACCAAAGATAACATTTATATTTTTCACCTTTTCATAAACTTACTCCCCAGTCAAATCTTTTGGAGCATCTTCAAACTTTTGTTCACCAAAAAAAGCTTTCTTTAATCTGCGATACGGGTGGCCTCATCTGAGAAATCTCCTATGATTAAGATAAACTGTCTTTCTTCTATATTGAAGTTGATGGTAGCATGTTCCTTCTTCACAAATCGGACATGCTTTATGGCCTTTAACACTATAGCCTGACAAGTTTCCATATGCAGGAAAGTCATTTATAGTACAAAAGATCATGGCTCGCATTTTAAAAACCCCCTTCTTGTTCGCGTAAAAAACATCAACACCTTCATCCCACAACTCTTTCAAGTCTTCGATCAAGTGCTCCAGGTAAACATCTATATCATTTCCGGGTTTTTTTGGTCTCGAAATCAACATAGATAACATGATATACTTTCATTCCATGCATAACAGAGGAGATAAGTTGTAAATTACCAACAGAATAGGCCATGAATTATGTATACTGCTCAGGCTACTAAAAGGATTCATGCCATCCGTGCTAAGCCCAAGCCTAAGGTTCCTAGGCTCTTCACCGAAGGCAGGAAATAATTGATCTATTTTCTTCCATTGAGAAGAATCAGCCGGATTTTGAAGGTTTCTATCGGATATTCTCTCATCCACATGCATGCCATCTCAAATTTCTTGCATCGTTTTCATTAGCAAACAAGAGCTTGAACCTTGGTATGATTGGAAGGTACCACAATACTTTTGCAGGAGCGTTATTTGATTCGTATATCGGGGTTTCACATATTGGACACTGTTGTTCCTCTTCATGCTCTTTTCTATACAATATACAATCATTAGGGCATGCATGAATCTTTTTATACTTCATCCCTAGTGGACACTGTTAGATATGATTAGTTTTGATGATGTCAAATATAGATATTAAGTGATAAGAGCAAAAAGTTTATATAATGTATTTCTTTGACTAACTACTATATTTAATGTTACATATTTTGTAGATTAGTCAAGCAAAGAATGAAGAAGATTGAATTAATAAAAATGAACAAGAGGAAGAAGAAGAAGAGAATTTGAAGATAGTCAAAGAGATGCCTACTTGGATTATGAAGAATGATTATCAAGAGGAGGATAAAAAATAAAGATATTGAAGAATGAAGAACTTGGTAGATCTATCATGAATATCAAGATTCAAGTTGTTAGATGTGATATTGGAGGTTTCTATAATGTTACCGGAGGTTTCTATGATCAAATAATGGTTGGAATATGTTAATATGAAGCTAAGATGACTTATATATGAGTTTTGGCACTTCTAGAGGAGTTGTGCTCGAGCACAAGGTGTTATGCTCGAGCACAGGAAGAACATGCTCGAGCACAGGCTTTCTCACTCGAAGCACGGGTGCATACTCTGTTCTACTCTGTTCTACGTTCAGCTTGAGCGAGGTCTGGTATTTTGATCATATCTCTCAAACCACACGTCGGATTGACCCGAAACCGGTGGCATATGAAAGAGAACTCCCAACACGTAAAAGTGGCACCAGAATCATATTGAAAGAAGATCAAATGAAGGATCTATGATTCGTCGAAAATGAAACTGAAATCACCGTCACTTTCTGACACAGGTTCGGTATTTTGAGTATATCTCACAAACCACACATCGGAATGAGACGAGACCAGTGCCAAATGAAAGTAGACTCAAAGAGCTTTCCATGGATAGGTAATTTGCATAATTCTAACGTATATTATAGGAGCTATGCCTTCTGGAAGTTGATGCTTGTGCAGACTAGCGAAATATACACTCCTTCGATCATAACTTGCAGAATACAAGGAGTTTGGAGCTGATTCTTGTTGCATTGGAATGCATATGATAAGAGCATTCTTATGATACATCATTTGGATCAAATGAATCAAATTTTTCTAAAGGGGCCCCACATCACCCGCGAGTGAAAAAACTGACTCTCTGAAAATGTCGTGCGAGTGATGTCCAGAAGCAGCTGAAATGTGAAGATAGTTGCAACACTCGAGCACAAGGTATGCACTCGAAGCAGAAAAGTCATTCTCACTCGAGCACACATGCGAGTGAGGGCATGCGAGTGTTTGGCCGAGAGCAAGTAAAGGCGTGCTTCCTTCATTCACTCGAAGCAGAGACGTCAGTGCTCGAGCATGAGCATTCTGTGCTCGAGCAAGGTACTGCAAGTGCTGTCCAGAGAAGAGCTTCCCAGTGCAAAATATAAGATCACTCGAGCAGAAGGAGTCATGCTCGAAGTGAGGCTGTATATCACCTGCGAGTGATAATTTCATCCCTCTGAAATCCTGATGCGAGTGCTAGCTTTGAGAGCATATTCCTTAAGAATATGCGTCTCACTCGAGCAGAGGTATGTGTGCTCGAGTGAGAGACCACATCACCCGCGAGTGGGAATTCTGTCTCCCTAAAATCTTATGCAAGCACAGACCGTGAACTGAAGCATATGAAGGAAAAATGGAAGATCACTCGAAGTGAGCCATTCATGCTCGAGTGATACTCTGCAGAAAACCAAAAAAAAAACACCACGTCTCACAGCGAACAATCCGAACATGATTACATGTTATTAAATTAGTGTGTTTTCACTTGTTATTGATTCTAAACATTATCTAACATATATTTCAAGTGTAAAACAGGAGTTTACATATTTGGGTTGAATCTTCAAGAATGGAGGTCACGTATGAAAATTCTTCACTCAACGTAATAAGTCCCAGAAGCCAGAAATCCAGTTTCTGACCAATGATCCTACATACCCATGACTAATACTTCATCATATTAATGATTAAGTATTTTGCAGTGTGAAACAGGATTTTAAATGTTCAGGTTGCAGATTCAAATAAAATAACATTACACACGATGGTTACACGACAAGCAAAAGACCCACCATGAAAAACTGTCGGAAACACAAAACGCTCCACAACGTGATGTACAGCTCAAAATGGATTTCTTTGCTGTCCAACTAGACGCTCCACTTTGCTCCACTCTGCAACGGACAGAAGCTCATTTTCAAATATGCTCAACGGTCAAATGAAGCAATGAGACTCCAACGGACTCCAACGGACGAATGATCACAACGGTCATCATCTTCATCAACTATAAATGAGATAGCATTCAACTTTGATGAGAAGCTGAGGAAGATAGAGGAAACAGAGAAAAACGGAGAAAAACTGAGATAAGCGTGCAACTACATAGAAATGTGAATCCTCTGCTTCTACCCATACACTCTCTATTTTCAGTTTCTGTATTACTTGTCATTAAGAGAGTGATTATTTGTATTGTACTTCAGTGAGTATTATACCCACTCTGTGAGAGAGTTTGTAAACACCTTCAACTATATTTCTGAGTTGATCTCAAGGTAGAGGGACCTTGAGAGGGTTGATTTTCTTACGGGGAAGCAGTAGAGAGAATTGCCGTAAGACATTCTGCTCGTAAGACTTACAAGGTGCAAGCAGTAGAGAACGTTGCTGCTCGTAAGACTTACAGGGGTGTAAGCAGGAGAGAACGTTGCTGCTCGTAAGACTTGCATGAGTAAGCAGGAGAGGAAGATCTTCGGGATTGCTCTGCTCGTAAGACTTACCGTAAGGGGGAGTATCTTGATGAGAGATTTGTAAAAGGTTTCACAAGTACCCGGCTAAACTTGTGGGAGTGTAAAGGCTTTTCTTGTGCCCGGATTAAACAAGAAGATAGTGGATTTGAAAATCTCAGGAGGAGCCTGGGGACTGGACGTAGGCCATCACAGATTGGACCGAACCAGGATAAATCACAGTTTGCACATTTTCTTCCCTAAACTCTTATATTTCCAGCATATATTATTTAAACTAACTGTTGATTTATAAACCTTCATACTTACTGTTTTCGGTAAGATACGAAAAGATTTCTAAAGTTCTTAAGTTTTTATTATACACCCAATTCACCCCCCCTCTTGGGTAATAGCCGGTTCTAACATTTGGTATCAGAGCCCGGGCTCTTGTTTAAAGGACTTAACCGTCTCAAGAGTTACAATGGCTAATTTTGGGTGTTTTATACTTTCAGAAGGTTTTGATTATACAATCCCACCTCTTTTGAAAGATATTGATTTTTGGTTTTGGAAAGCTAGAATGACTAGTTTTATAAAAGCTTTTGATTTTGATATGTGGAATGTTTTTACAAATGTTTTTGATTTCAAACCAAGAAAGGATTGGACAGAAAGTGAAAAGAAAATGTTTTCATTGAACATTAGAGCAATGAAAATTCTGTATAGTGCTTTAACCGAAAATGATTTTGAGAAAATTAGATTTTGTTCTAATGCTAAACATATTTGGGACACTCTTGATTCTATGAATGCTTCTAACAATTGTGTTGAAGTTGAAAGTGTTGACAGTTCATGTGAAACTACACGCTATGCATCTACTATGCATGAACAATTGGAAGTTGATGATGAAGATGGAAAAATCATAGAACACTTCCATACAGTCAACATGGATAAACAAGAAGAAGAGGATTCCCGAAAAGAGCTCAGTATGGATGAACGTGAAAAATCACTCTCCGGAGCTCAAGATGAACTTAAGGTAAAAAGTTCCAATTCTTTGTGTGATTTTCATAAAAATGATTTTCAGAGTTTACAAAAGTTTGTTTCTCAACCAATTGTTGATTCTATTGAGAAAAACAAAAATGTTTTCAAATATGCTGGAAAGTTTGTTGGGAAGAAAGAATATTCAAATCGAATCCATTCGAATTTCTACTCTCATGATCGTCATAATACTTGCATGATATCCCATAATGTATATCTTGATACAATTTGCAATTATTGTGGCAAATCCGGTCATATTTCTCATACATGCTATATTAGAAGAAATTCCCATGTGAGAAATAAGTATATTTAGGTACCGAAGAAACATGTAAGGCTTAATACTAACAATCAAGGACCCAAGTATAAGTGGGTACCAAAATGTCCATCTAGTACTTTATGTATGCAGGATGATCCGAAAAGAAATGGACATAAGGGTAAGGAGAAGATGAAAAAGAAGCCAAGAGTTTCTCATACACCTAAATGGAGATTCACACCAATTAGGAGAACTCTTGAATCACCCATTGCTGGAACGGCAAAGTTTAACTACGAAGAAAGGCAATGGAGAAAAGGAGTACGTTCCACCTCAAGAATGAACTACCATGGAATACCATTCAACTATCTTGAGGAGAACAAGAAAAGGAGGATCTCTGAAATATCAAATAAAAGACTCCTGGAGTCTATATATTTTACGAGAAGGTTGCCAGCACCCAAAGCAAGATATTCAAAGTATCAACATCATAGAAAGATGCAATGGGTAAGCAAAAGCAATCCTCCAAATATCTAAGGCAAAGGTACACAATGATAAAACCTCCTATGCTGTTATTTGTAATATTTGTTGAGGTTTTATATTTTGGAATCTTAGGAATAAGCATTGCAAATGATTTTTTTTTTCGCATCTCTTAAAAATCCATTTAAATAGATCTATTTATAAAGGTATTGTAATGCTTAAAAGGTTAATTCTTTATGCATGTATAATGATTTGAAAAGAAAATATTTCACTTATGCATAAAGACATGTTTTATTCATTATGTTCAATTGCTTCAAATTAATTATATTATTAGAGCATGTGAATTATGATTCCTACAAGGTAACCATGAGTGGATCCAAGTAAAATTGGATACCAAAGGAAGAAAAATATTTATAAGGTTTTGTAGGAAGAAGAAAGAAAGAGCTTCATCCCAAAACTATGATTTCACTCAAATCTTGGTGAAGTTGGACCTTGAGGCTACATCTTAAATATGAAAACAAAAGGAGGCACTACTTAAGGCAACACTGCAAGTGCCTAGTTTACAATAAAGGAATTATGCACAAATGAATTCCAAAGGATAATTTCTCAAGTAATTACGAGATTACTTGAGCACGGTACTGTCTTCTTTATTCTTACCTAATATTACACTTATATAAATTATTTATTTGGGTAATGAATAACTTGCTCATTATTGCATACCATTAGCAATCGTTCATTTATGGTTTTTAAATTGTTTTTAGATTGCTAAATGGACTGAAAGTGAAATTGTGCATAATCTTTCTATGAATTTAAGTATCAAAATGCATATTTCAAAAATGTACATAGATTCCAAATTATGCATAATTTTTCTATGAATTGGAAATTTGAAATGCACATTTCATAAATTCACTTGGATTTCAAATTCATCTTATTATAAAAATGCATACACATTATTTGAAAATTATTCATATCTTGTTTGCATTCAAATCGGTTTCAAAATTGGAAGTTAATATTTATGTATACTGAAAGTCAGAAATGATTCAAATCCATCCCTAGAATTTTCCTCATCATTCACATATTTGTTTCTTAATCTTAAACCTGTTACTACTTGAACTCCTCAATTTTTATTTTGTAACAAGTTAGATCTTATGTCTAACAAGTTAACTATCTATATGAGTTTCAAGTGTATTCCCTAGAAAAGAATTCTATATGTGAAAGCCTTGTGCCTAATGCATAAATCTTTAGTTGGCCATGTTATTTCAAGCATTATAAATGTTCATTAGTGCATTGAATCTTAATGCATTAACCATTATTATGGAATAACTTACCGAGATAATATTATAGAACTCTAGTCATTTGGATCAATGAGTATGTGCTTTATCATCCATAAATTCATATACTCATATTGTTGTTCAAATGCATTACCATTTGTCTTCATCCATTTTTGAGTAACTAGAATCTTGCACTTTAAGTCTTGCTACCTTAAATATTTATCCATTTTAAGACACAATACTAAGAGGCAAGATTATCTCTTGATCAATACTGAAGTCATCATGCCTATATATGTCAAGATAAGCCATTTAGGCTCATTCATTTTTCATATGACTTTTGTTCTTGGGAAAATTCTTCAACATGTTAACTCTTATAATTAACATGTTATCTTTGTTGAACTCCTTAGTGAAGCTTTCTGATATATATTTTACAACTGTTGACTTCCATTATTTTTGGCATAAGCATTGGTATTTAACAAGCTTCATAAATGAGTTTTCATGCATTCAAAATCTTAATGTCAAATGCATATTTATGATTCGAAAAAACATTTAAGATTTTGAAACAATTTGCATATCGCATTATCATTCTTGAAAATTTGGTTTCATTCATGATTTATCATTTCATAAAAGTTGGTCATTATGGATAGATTCTCTACTCTCTTTGATCCAACTTACATGGATTGCACGAAAATCTTATCAATGACATATCTTTTAAAGTGTATTTACAAATTGTCATTGATCATCATCATTCTTGGTATCACTTATTCATCATGCTTCATGTCTCAATGGATTGATTTTACTAGGTAAAATTATATCTTGATCTTTGTTGGTTTATAATACTCTTTGCTGAAATTTCATATGATTAATTGTATAAGAGCATAAGAATTGTTATATCTAATATTGTACGGACCCAAGAGAAGTTGGGTACCAAAGAGCATATCATTATACGTTTGCAGGAGTTGACCAAAATGCTCTACTTTTAGATACAAAAACCAAAGGCTAACAGAAAAGACATGACTAATAGTGTTGCAGCATGAGTTGAAGCAGAATATGTGATATTACTCAAATGACATCCCACCACTTGCAAATAACTAGCTAGTGATACAATCAGAGAAAGAGAAAGAAAAGGAAGATCTCTTAGTAGACCCAGAGGAGATTATTTCAAAGCAGCACAGAGCCAAGAATAAGTTATCCAATATGAATCTTTGTTGCCTACCCATCTTCCTTATCATTTCAAGGTAATCAAGACATTTTCACTATGATATGGAGTCAACAGAGATGTTCAGAGGAAAATGCTGAGATGCACAGAATCATCAAGCTTGATGAGCCTATGAGGATTCTTAACTACTATCCTAGCTCTATGTCCAATCTTCACTGGATTATCTGCTATACCTATACTAGAGCTATGGCGAACAAAGAGAGACAACACTTTGCTAAATTTGGCCTCCATGATTCTTCATGCTTTGGTCCATTTGTCTAAGGCTTTCTGAGAGAGGAGCTTCAACAATCACACAGAGCTTGCTACAAACGATGCTGAGATCATCAGTCAATGATAAGATGAAGTAGCTGTGTGATTTATTGAACCAGAACTTCAAAGTTCTATTTGAGATGATGGATGACAAAATAAGGGTGTTATGTGCTGTGGTGAGATTAAAAGTTCTCAATGATGTTTGCTAAGCAAGGGGCACATACTAAGCCAATATGCGCATAAAGCCTTACTCCGAGCTCATCTTGATATCCTAAAGCGCTCACAGAAGACTACACTTCAGAATCCCTCAGTACTAGTCACATCATTCAATATTGACTAGGACATGATGCATCAATGGACTACAGAGGATTATGACTCGAGTGATTACGATATTACTCGAGTGAGGTATTGTATTCTTACTTGATTCAAAATCCTTGAGTTGTATCACTTGATTAGTATCACTCAAGTAACCACTCAGGTGATATTGGATTATATCTCTTAAATCCTCTAAATAGCATTATCATATTTCAAATTTAATTTCTCTCTAAATATTCAACATTTCAAAATCATTTTCTCTATAAAGTTTTCAATGGTTTCTCAAATCCAGGAGAGTTATTAACTGTTTTTCTAATAATGTTTAAAACCATGCATCAATTAAGGGGGAGCTTCACATTCACATGTGTTTTATATATTGAAAGCTCATCTCCTATTGGAAAGAAAATCCTTTTAACATACTCATCTGTATTCACCATGTCTTGATTAGTTTTGATGATGAGTTATTATATTGTTCTTTTCATAATCTTAATATATCATATGGAAAGGAACAGTTTATTGAACTAACAATTCTCTTTGCGAAGAAAGATTTAAATTTTATGACAGGAGAATTTGTTTTGTGCAATAACATTCCTCAACATACTACAAGAAGACTCTATCAATCTTGAGGATGTTGTTAACGTTCAGTTAAGGAATATATATTGGCTACAACATTCAAAGCAATATAACTGAGCATTGAACATGCTAAATAGAAGCTCAAATCAATTGGAGAATCTTGGCAACAACATGGATATATATTGAGTTGCATAACAGAAGTGTGGTGTACATCATCATGAACTAACATTGCCAAAGGATAAAGCAACGGATTTCATGGAGCACTTCATCAATTTTCAAAATCTACATGAGCATTTCTAAACCTTTCTCTGTTTACATTTCAAGAATACGTTTCATATTTTTCATTGATCTTGATTATAAAAGTTTTCTTGAAAACCTCTCCAAATCTATTTTCAGTTCCTTCACATAAGGGAGAGTCAATTGTTTTCTTGGTTCATTCATTGTGATTAAAGTCATTTCTACTTTATTTACTTCTTCACAAATCTTACTTCTTTATATATTTCAAACTTTTTGCTGATGTCAAATAGGGAGAGAAAAATGTAAGAAAACTATGTATGTTGCACTTTGCATTATAATATGTATATGTATGTTTGCACTTTGCATTATACATGTATGTTGCACTTCATTCAGACATATTTTTCTTAAAGGATTTGTCATCATCAAAAAGGGGGAGAATGTTAGATATGATTAGTTTTGATGATGTCAAATATAGATATTAAGTGATAAGAGCAAAAAGTTTATATAATGTATTTCTTTGACTAACTACTATATTTAATGTTACATATTTTGTAGATTAGTCAAGCAAAGAATGAAGAAGATTGAATTAATAAAAATGAACAAGAGGAAGAAGAAGAAGAGAATTTGAAGATAGTCAAAGAGATGCCTACTTGGATTATGAAGAATGATTATCAAGAGGAGGATAAAAAATAAAGATATTGAAGAATGAAGAACTTGGTAGATCTATCATGAATATCAAGATTCAAGTTGTTAGATGTGATATTGGAGGTTTCTATAATGTTACCGGAGGTTTCTATGATCAAATAATGGTTGGAATATGTTAATATGAAGCTAAGATGACTTATATATGAGTTTTGGCACTTCTAGAGGAGTTGTGCTCGAGCACAAGGTGTTATGCTCGAGCACAGGAAGAACATGCTCGAGCACAGGCTTTCTCACTCGAAGCACGGGTGCATACTCTGTTCTACTCTGTTCTACGTTCAGCTTGAGCGAGGTCTGGTATTTTGATCATATCTCTCAAACCACACGTCGGATTGACCCGAAACCGGTGGCATATGAAAGAGAACTCCCAACACGTAAAATTGGCACCAGAATCATATTGAAAGAAGATCAAATGAAGGATCTATGATTCGTCGAAAATGAAACTGAAATCACCGTCACTTTCTGACACAGGTTCGGTATTTTGAGTATATCTCACAAACCACACATCGGAATGAGACGAGACCAGTGCCAAATGAAAGTAGACTCAAAGAGCTTTCCATGGATAGGTAATTTGCATAATTCTAACGTATATTATAGGAGCTATGCCTTCTGGAAGTTGATGCTTGTGCAGACTAGCGAAATATACACTCCTTCGATCATAACTTGCAGAATACAAGGAGTTTGGAGCTGATTCTTGTTGCATTGGAATGCATATGATAAGAGCATTCTTATGATACATCATTTGGATCAAATGAATCAAATTTTTCTAAAGGGGCCCCACATCACCCGCGAGTGAAAAAACTGACTCTCTGAAAATGTCGTGCGAGTGATGTCCAGAAGCAGCTGAAATGTGAAGATAGTTGCAACACTCGAGCACAAGGTATGCACTCGAAGCAGAAAAGTCATTCTCACTCGAGCACACATGCGAGTGAGGGCATGCGAGTGTTTGGCCGAGAGCAAGTAAAGGCGTGCTTCCTTCATTCACTCGAAGCAGAGACGTCAGTGCTCGAGCATGAGCATTCTGTGCTCGAGCAAGGTACTGCAAGTGCTGTCCAGAGAAGAGCTTCCCAGTGCAAAATATAAGATCACTCGAGCAGAAGGAGTCATGCTCGAAGTGAGGCTGTATATCACCTGCGAGTGATAATTTCATCCCTCTGAAATCCTGATGCGAGTGCTAGCTTTGAGAGCATATTCCTTAAGAATATGCGTCTCACTCGAGCAGAGGTATGTGTGCTCGAGTGAGAGACCACATCACCCGCGAGTGGGAATTCTGTCTCCCTAAAATCTTATGCAAGCACAGACCGTGAACTGAAGCATATGAAGGAAAAATGGAAGATCACTCGAAGTGAGCCATTCATGCTCGAGTGATACTCTGCAGAAAACCAAAAAAAAAACACCACGTCTCACAGCGAACAATCCGAACATGATTACATGTTATTAAATTAGTGTGTTTTCACTTGTTATTGATTCTAAACATTATCTAACATATATTTCAAGTGTAAAACAGGAGTTTACATATTTGGGTTGAATCTTCAAGAATGGAGGTCACGTATGAAAATTCTTCACTCAACGTAATAAGTCCCAGAAGCCAGAAATCCAGTTTCTGACCAATGATCCTACATACCCATGACTAATACTTCATCATATTAATGATTAAGTATTTTGCAGTGTGAAACAGGATTTTAAATGTTCAGGTTGCAGATTCAAATAAAATAACATTACACACGATGGTTACACGACAAGCAAAAGACCCACCATGAAAAACTGTCGGAAACACAAAACGCTCCACAACGTGATGTACAGCTCAAAATGGATTTCTTTGCTGTCCAACTAGACGCTCCACTTTGCTCCACTCTGCAACGGACAGAAGCTCATTTTCAAATATGCTCAACGGTCAAATGAAGCAATGAGACTCCAACGGACTCCAACGGACGAATGATCACAACGGTCATCATCTTCATCAACTATAAATGAGATAGCATTCAACTTTGATGAGAAGCTGAGGAAGATAGAGGAAACAGAGAAAAACGGAGAAAAACTGAGATAAGCGTGCAACTACATAGAAATGTGAATCCTCTGCTTCTACCCATACACTCTCTATTTTCAGTTTCTGTATTACTTGTCATTAAGAGAGTGATTATTTGTATTGTACTTCAGTGAGTATTATACCCACTCTGTGAGAGAGTTTGTAAACACCTTCAACTATATTTCTGAGTTGATCTCAAGGTAGAGGGACCTTGAGAGGGTTGATTTTCTTACGGGGAAGCAGTAGAGAGAATTGCCGTAAGACATTCTGCTCGTAAGACTTACAAGGTGCAAGCAGTAGAGAACGTTGCTGCTCGTAAGACTTACAGGGGTGTAAGCAGGAGAGAACGTTGCTGCTCGTAAGACTTGCATGAGTAAGCAGGAGAGGAAGATCTTCGGGATTGCTCTGCTCGTAAGACTTACCGTAAGGGGGAGTATCTTGATGAGAGATTTGTAAAAGGTTTCACAAGTACCCGGCTAAACTTGTGGGAGTGTAAAGGCTTTTCTTGTGCCCGGATTAAACAAGAAGATAGTGGATTTGAAAATCTCAGGAGGAGCCTGGGGACTGGACGTAGGCCATCACAGATTGGACCGAACCAGGATAAATCACAGTTTGCACATTTTCTTCCCTAAACTCTTATATTTCCAGCATATATTATTTAAACTAACTGTTGATTTATAAACCTTCATACTTACTGTTTTCGGTAAGATACGAAAAGATTTCTAAAGTTCTTAAGTTTTTATTATACACCCAATTCACCCCCCCTCTTGGGTAATAGCCGGTTCTAACAGACACAATACTTTCTTAGCATCATAGTATCGAGAAGGCAACACATTATCATCTGGAAGCATGTCCTTAAAAGCCTCAAGCGTTTCTGAATACTGCTTTCAAGCTTACCAATTTCAATACTGCTTTCAAAAATTGGTACTGTTTACACCCCGGGTACAACGACATCTCAGCTTCACTACACATATTACCATATGCATGTGATTGCTCAAAAGTCTCTTCTCCTACATCACGAATAATATCCTCTATACGATCATCCGTATCCATGTCATTATCATCAAAGTTCACTGCCCCCTATTGAGATGAACTTGGCATTTCAAAATTTTCACCATGCCATACCCATACTGTATAACTCTTACAAAATCCTTCACAAATTAAATGTGTATATATATCTGCAGTACTTAGTCGCTTCTCATTCAAACATACTACACAAGGGCAATAAAACTTCCCACTACCATCATCGGCGTTTCTACTTACGAAGTCTTAAAAACCCCTCACCCCATTATCATATTCAACACTCATTCATTTAGCGTTGATTTAACTATGATCCATATATATCTCAACACTTCTAGCACCATATATCCAACAACAAAAGGATAGAAAAAAAACAAAAACAATAGAGTTTTAGATATTTCAACGAAATTAACAGGCACCATTTGAAACTAGTATTGTTTCAACAAACCAATAACACTGACAATAATCAAACAATCGCACTAATTTAAAACAGAACATAGAGTGGTATTAATCCAAGCCAAATATCACAGGGATGTAACTAAAAGTCAGAGCATATATCTAACAAGAATGTGCAGATTTAATTTTTTCCAAATTACCTTTAAGTGATCAAAGCAACAACATGAAACATTTTTTTCATAGAACATTATTAATTATTAAATAACGTACAGCTAAATAACAGATCGAACACTAACCTGATTGAAGACCAAGGAGTGAGCTTCAACCCAAAGTCACGGTGGCGTCGACTGAGGTTAAAATGAAGTCCTCAAATTCATGGCATTGACAAAGGGAAGTCAAGTCAGAGGAGAATGGTCACTGTGGAGATTAGAGGTGGCGGCGGAGAAGACTGACGATAATCAAAGAACAATGATGACGAACACAGCAACGGCAGCTGTAATGACGGAGGAGAATTGAGCAAATGAGGGACGAGATGCCATGGATGAGTTCAGAACAAGCACGGACAGAGCTCACAGAGAAATGGCTAAAGGAGAAGAAAGGGTTCATAGAGCGCGCGATCTGGGCGCGTGAGTAAAAATAAGGGCAAAAAATCTTACCTTTAATAAAAACTGGTCTTAAAAGAGTGAAATTTCACATTTAAGACTGATTTTCGTACAAACCGGTCTTAAAATGTTAAAATTTTTTGAATTTAAAATGTTTTAACATTTAAGACCGATTTACATATAAACTGGTCTTAAATGTTAAAGATTTAAGACCGGTTTTAATATAAAATCGGTCTTAAATATTTTACTTTTAAGACCGGTCTTAAATGTTAAAACATTTTAAGACTGGTTTTATTTATAATCGGTCTAAATAAAATTTTTAAGGCCGGTTTTTTTTAAGAACCGGTCTTAGAAGTTCAATATAATTACAAAACTGCCACCACGCAAATTTTTAAGACCTTATCTAGCAAAAAAACGGTCTAAATGTGGCGGTCTAAAAAGTGTTTTTTCCAGTAGTGATGTGTTCCATGTACAAACGTAGTATTCTTTTTGTGGTATATATTTTGAAGTTAAATTTATTATAAATAAATTATAAAATATTCTTCTTAAAAATTGATATCAAGGTACCAATTAAATATCAGTGTTTTACGTTTGAAAAATAAATAGTTCCGTCCCTATTTTTTTACATCATTTTAATTGGGTCCTTATAATATAATTTTTTTTCCAAATGATTCCCAATATTTTATGATGCTTATAAATAAAGGGGCCGGGAATGATACTTAGATTCCAAAAGATAAATTTAATGCTATTGAAATTTTCAAAAAATTGTTGAAATATAAATTACAAATATCGATTTAGACAACTCTAAATATATAAAAGTCTCAATTGCAAATTATACATTTAAACTTTATAGAATTATAGGTCATATCCATTGATTTACAATTGAAACTTTCATCCACTTATATTTGCAAGTATGAACTGATATTTGCAACTTAATTTTCAGAAATTTTTTTGAAAAATCACTAAAGTCAATATAATCACCAAAAAGTCTCACAATAAGTAGCTAAACAGCATGCAATGATAAGTTCTAATGCAGTGAAGGACAACGAGTCCATCAATGCTTTTTTTTTTTGTGTGGCCCCGAAGTCCATCCATGCTACTAACTTATTATAAGACTTCTTTTATGATTACATTCATTCTTTGCTATCTCATGGCAATCTTTTTCAAAATTTTGAAGACTGAACTGCTGTTAAATGCATCATTTGAGGGTCAAGTGTCAATTCTCATCATTTGGAAACATCATTTTCCCAAATGACTCCCTGTTTTTTTTTTTTTGGCAATGGGTTTTGTGAGAAATTCCTTTATATAAAAATAGATGACACTGTATGATTTATGTTCTCATTGATTGACGTGTCATATGTGAAAATTTTTATCTTCTCAATAGTCCTGAAAAAATAATTTAAACATGAAAAATCCCATTTAATCCTTAATTATGTTAATAATGTGAATGCTTCAAACTCTCTGCTATAGGGTATAATATATCTAGTTCTAACTTTATAAAAGTTATGTGATCATTTTAAGATTCGAGAATCCATGACCTTTGGCTTCAATGAAAGATAATATGAGCTGTGCACCGATGCAATTGGCCGATATATATTCATGGAGTACAAAAGTAATACATATATTCTCCATGTATGTAGAGAAGGAATCTAAAAAGACTTTTAAATGAGTTTGGGAAATAAGTCAACACTATATAATGGAATCCAATTTAGGTTACTCATTATTCATTTTTGTCAACTTGTTGGAACTTTAATGCTACGTACATGTTATCATTTTATTAATTAATTTTATCATATTCATGCATGGTAAAATATATAGGCACGGGGTAACTTTAACGAGTACCACACCCCAAAAGCTGGGGTTTTAAGGAAATACACCCGATGCGGGATTCATTACAATGTGCTCCTCTCGAGATCTAAGGTCCTGAAGTCTCCATTGCGTTTCACTCAGCCACTTGTTGGTTAGTCCCAGCTCCATTCTGTGGCACTTCACTCAATGAAAGCACCTAGGAGGACTACACCCTAAAAACTAGCTATTGGAGTTGGTAAATCCAAGACCTTATAAGGCCCCTCTTTCAAGGAAATTCACCTAATGTGGGACTTGTTATAGTAGCACACTTTTTAAAATTATGTGCACTACTTTCCATTTTTATAATTTTTTAATGAAAAATGTTAGGTTTTTTTGATAAAATTATACATAATTTCATAAAATAAAAAACTACAAAAAAAAAAGGGTCATTACTAAGGAAATTAGCAATAGAGTTTAATTCTATTGCTAATCTGTCACTAAAATTTTGTAATGACAAAATTTGAAATTTCGCTACTCATTAATTTGTAATGAATAATTTACCAATGGAAAAAGGTCCATTGCTATTTTGATTACAGGAAGTTCCTTCACTAATTGAATTCCTCAAGTAAATTGCTGTTTTTAAGTGAATACAAGAAGTTGAATTTTTAATTACACATTAGTTAATAATTAATTACTCATAGCTAGGAAGTTTACATGATCTCTAATGCCTATATACATACTTGATACTCCCTCTATATGTCAATGATGAAGGCAAATCAAAATCTACAATTAATCAAGATAAATAACAGTAAATAAGCGAATCTGGAAAATGAGATTAGATTATATCCATAAATGGTGGGATTAGATTCGTGTGTCACAGTGAAACCTCTTGAAAATGTGTATGTGTGTTTCTGTAAGTAATATAAATGACTTTGTCCGAAAAAAAACAAGTAATATAAATGACTGAAAGTTAATAAATAGGAGTAGGCAAGCAAACATAGTCAAGTATCCCGGTTTCGGTTCCTTAACCTACGTCTAGTTCCTTTAAAATTTTTAAGAGATTTTTCCGCCATAATCAATTAAGTACAATTCCAGCATGTTTTTAAATGAGCTATTTTTACACAGCTTACCCAAAACTAATACAAAGATATAATCAAAGGTTCGCTGGTCACTCTCAGTCACAGAATATAGAGAGTTTACTGTACAATGTATATTTTTTCGATTATATGTTATTTGCATATTCATGCTTCTTCAAATACTATATATGATTACAATATCATTGGCAAAAAAAAAAAAAAAAAAAGATTACAATATCATAGAATAGAGAGTTTACTGTGAAGTACATAAGTCATATTATGACAGTTATAAACATGACTAACATCAAACTCTTTAGAATCAAGTTACTTTCCAGCTACAACTTCATTAAGGTCGTTGGATCATTTTTAGAGTTAACAATCCATGACCTTTGGGTTTAATGGAGGATTATATATATATATATATATATATATATATGAGTTGTGCTTTATTACAACTAACGAATATATTCATGGTGTATAAATTTGGTTTATGAGCCACCAGAAATAGTAATGCATATATTCTCTAAATATATATAGAGAATCTCAAAGACTTTTGAAATGGGCTAGGGAAAGAAGTCAATATTATAAAGGCAGGTGGCTTAATTTCCTAGCAACATCTCATTTACTCATAATTTTTTTTCAACGTGTTAAAATTTATTTAGCCTTATTTTATCATTTTATTAGAAATTACATATATTTCATTACATATGCATATTAATGTATTTTTTTAGTTTTAACTTAGGATTATTGTTTTCCCTCTTCGTAATGTTTAATGAAAAGTATTATGTAAGTTTGTTCATCAAAGTTACATTATTTAAGCTATTAGTTTCATAAAATTATAAGTAATGTCTTTCAAATAAAGCACTAAGAGGAAATTTAAGTATTCAAGAGATATAAATTAATAACTAGTTTCACATAGCTAGGAAGGCCACCTAATCTATAATACACATATTCCGTCCCTATGTCAATGATAAAGACAAATAAAAAACAAGATAAATGCCAATAGATAAACGAATATGGAAAATGAAGCAAATAGAAGATGTAAGAGATATAAGGTTAGATTCTTTTGTCACAACAAAACCTCTATATAAAACCCACTAGCTAACTAGCCTTTGTTTCTCATCACATAGGAGCCAATATCAATATGTTGAGAGATATAACATCAAAATATATGGATACTGAATTAATTAAGCTTCCGATTTCTCTCAAAGGCTTCCAATATTGTTATATTGGAAGTCTTTGATGGAACTTGAGGAGCTTATATATGGTTATTTTCTCAAAAAAGGGCTAGCATTTGTTTCTCATCACATTGAGAGACAACAATATTGCAAAATATAAATATATAGTGGATTAATCATCCAAGTTTTCTCAAAGGCTTCCAATATTGTTTCATATATATATATATATATATTGGAGGTCGTTGAGGGGGCTTGAGAAACTTATAAATGGTTATTTTAAGTTACTTCCTTTTATTCTTAACAGAGGATCTAAATAACTAATTTGTAGAGATTAAGGTATATTAGTAGCGGAGGCATGGGAAAAATCGGAACTTTAAAAATATCGGAATTTTGTTTCCAAATGGTAAGTCGATTTGCAAAAGTTATGTGTAGAATTAAGTGTTGTATTTCAAATATATCATTCTTCTCAATTTCATTGAGGAGATAGAGAGTAGTGTGTGTGTGTTAAAATTTGTAGTCATTATTACGGTTAAAGATAGACAATAGAAAAATTCTCAGAGCGGGGAACGATTACTGAAAAACCATCCGGGTAGAGGAGAAAGAAGAAGAGGGTATGTTGCCATGGAAGAGACTTCTAGCACAGCAAACCCCGTAACATACGATTTCTCATGAAGAAGAAGCAAAGGAGCCCATCTCCGGTGACATTTCAACGACTCTGAGAGAATGATCTGAAAGTAATGGTGAGAAGCTGAGAATGGAGAAAAGCAAATGACTCATCGTTATTGGGAGTGGGGAAAGCGTGTTACAGGGCGAAAGCCTGTTGCCGCAGGATATCAGAATAGGTTATTGAATGGAATAGACTTTAGGGTATTACTTAATTATTTATTATTGTTTTTTTTTTAAATTTTTCAGTTTCTTGTAATCGTTCAGGTCAAAATAAAAAGTTTCTTGTAATCGTTTATTTAAATTTTTTCCCAATTCATTAAATCGCTAATATTTCCTTGGGAATGACTGACATTCACAGTTTTTAATTAAAGGAAGTGTGAATGCTTTGAAAAAAGAAAAACTAAATATAAATCCTTTTGGCAAGGGGGTAAAAACTAAATACAAATAAATTTTAAGCACCTTCTGGATAACATTACGATTTTGTTTTTTAATGTATTGCAAAATATCATCTTTTAATCTTAGTTTAAGAGCGAAAAAATTTAAATTAATTGTGAAATAAAATCATATATATTGATACAAATATAAAAATTTAATAAGTAAGCAAGAATATTTATGTTATAATATTATGATTATGGAGATAAAAGTTATAGATATTACGTATTAATTTATTAACTATACTTATATTATTCGCTTGTAAATATATTATCCTAAAAAATTTCTCTTATATATAGTTCTAAAAAGAGAAAACTAGTATTATTTCTTAATTCAATAATTATGTCATCAATCTAACCAAATGGCCCAACCGATCTAACTGTTCGAACCATGACTCGCTAACCTTTTCGGTTTGACATCCGGTCTTTAGGGATATACAATTTGCTTTATAACATATTTATTATAACTAGCATTTATAAATTTACAAATAAAATTCATCAGAATTTAAACTTCTTTGCTTTTTGTAGATTGAAATAATCAACTAATAAACGGTCTTTGAAATTATAAACTTGATTATAAAATATTTAATTATAACTAATCTTATGTCGGGCAGAAGATTTCTGTATGCTAAAACTTTATTTACCATGGGCTTTTTAATTTAGATTTACAATTTGCGGATACCATATTTAGATCAGAAGACTCAACTAGTAATAAATAATCCTTTTAGAGAATCTTTCTCTCCATGTATATAGAAGTAGTTAATTTTTCTGGATATCTCCTCCCAAGGTGGGTACAAAGCTCGTTTAAAAAAAAAACAACAATAAAAAAGGGAAAATTTCAAATTTTAATCAATTACAACCATTAAAAATGGAAAGCCAGATGTCCGTGTACGATCTCTAACTATTATTATTCTTATTGCTCCTGCTGCTGCTGCTTTTTTCCAAAGATAAGCCGAATCACAATCGATAATGGAGAACCAAATCTGGAAAATGAGGCAATGCATATAATAATACTTGATTTGCACTGAGTCGTTGATTGATTTTCAATAGCAAAACAAAAAAAATAAAATATTGGGAGCAATCCACGAACATCTGAATCAAATGGCTATGCATTAATCAATATTTATAGTATTATTAGTTATTTTTTTTGATAGTAAGTATTATTAGTTATTACTCAATAGGGTCGTTTCTATTTTGGGCAATACATATGTATACAGAATTGTTTCTATATATAGTTATATATCTATAAAATGTTGTTATAAAAAAACATTCAATCTTGCAATGAAACAAACCAATAAAATAAAGATTATGTCAAACTCACAAGTTGACTTATCAAGTTTACCATTTTTACGTTTCTAACTTATAAAATCATGTCAATGTGCTTTTAAATTAGTGGGCGCCTTGTGAACTGGGTCGTCCTTATTATGATTATGTTCATGTTAGCTTTGGCTTTCAAACTTTGATTTTGAATATAGTGATACTATAAACTTTATTTGGGTGAAAAAATGCCCATTAACTTTTTAAAAAAGGGGCAAAAATGCACCCAAACAAAGGGAAAAAATGCACCCAAATAAAGGGAAAAGATGCACCAAGATCTGAGGCCACTTCAATAAATGTAATCTCCATCGGTCTTATCTATTTTAATTTCTCATTGCTTTCTTTTCTTCAGTTCCAGCTCCTCTTCTCTCCTCTCACTCGAATATATATTAATTTGGTACGCATTAGTACTTTTTGATACATAGGATTTCTAGAGTGTCACTCTTTGAAGAAAGCAACCCAGAATTCCGAAATCATTGAATTGTGAAATGATGTGGATCAGATTTCCGTCTTTTCCGTAAATTTTTTTTTATTGGTGAACCAGGTAAGACTATTTGACAATAGCGATTCCTGACATGTTTCTTCTTATATAAGATAATAGACCATCCATCAGTTGATACTTGTGAGAAACAGTGGTATATAATTAAGCCAAGCATACTTACTACTTACTACTTACTACACATGAAATTAAGTCACTCCCAAAAGTTTTCCTCAATTGACATAAAAAAGGCTGCCTGGCGTAGTGTTAGTTGTGTCCTTTACACACACACACACACATTATAGATCTCTTACTGTTGGACTTTGGGTCTATGTCTGCCATTGATGAGCCGAACTATTTGATTAGGAAACAAGTAGCCTTATCAAATAATAAACAAATCAACATTAATTATAGATTTGTTAATTGAGAAACAAGTAATTTTATATTAAGAAATTAATCAAGAATTAATTTCTTGATAATTACTTTGAGGGCAAGTAGGAGTGCATATAACTTCCTAATTAGTAGTCTCCCTAGACCTCTATAAATAGGATGTACCTCCCTCAATGAAACCTTACGGCCTGCCATTGAGCTATCTAGAAATCTCTCTGCTCTCCTACCATCTTTCTTGTTCTGATAATTTGCTATGCGAATCTTATTTAGGCTCTAGCAATCTAATAATTATGTAAAATTTATTATGTTCGAGCTATGGAGAATTGACCCGAATTTGAATATAGATTCGCTCCGGTACACAAGTCTCTTCTCTCTCCATATTTTCCTTCATTGGCATTAGAGCTTAATGATCCTGAGGCTTTGATTTATTCTTTGTGAATAAGCATGTGATATAAATTTGTTTATATCTCCATATATTTCCATTGCGCTATCATATATATATATATATATATACACACACACGTGAATATATGATGTTTTATGCATGCTTTCGTCTTTGTTATTCCCTCTCATATTCGCATGCATATACATATATATGTTATCTGTTTTTTTTTTTAAACAAAACTCATATATATGTGTGATTTCCTACACTAATGATGATAATAATTTTTGAGGTGTGACTTCCTCATTCAAGCATATACATGTTTTTTTTAAAAAAAATAAAATAAAATTCTATCATTCTTTTGAAGTATATGCATGTGAGTGCATGATGCAGTTTTTCTTTCCAATAAGCTATGCTTTCATATACGTGTGTGATTACATGACTTTTTGATATGCATATGTTTATGCACATGAGAAGCTTGCCTCTGTTTATCTTATGCTTGGTTAAAGATGAATGATGTTAGCTTTGTCTCTCTTTCCCTTGTTTCATGCGAGAATATTATGAATAAATGTGATAATTGAATGCTCCTTCTCCTCTAGGTTATTCTCTTTTTTTATTTTTCATATATTGAAAGCTCTTTTCCATTGTATATATCAATATCCTCCTCGTCGTCCTTCTTCTCTAACTTCTTCGATCTCATTGAAGTTGAGTTTTTGGAACCTATGTGTAATCTAAAACAAGAAACTTTAACTCTCAAAAAGTAGAAGAGCTCATAAAAATTGAGAAAACACATCCAAGTCACGTTACAGAGTACCATCAACATCAGCCATGAATGTGTAGAGCTCGAAAAGAAGATTCCACTGACATTTAGAACATGTCAAACAGAGTTCAGATGAGGGAGAAACGAAGGAGAGAAGTTGTCGGGTCGCATTATCACTACTGCCAATGAACTAGAGATTTGCTCCTTAAAAATGACATTTTTGGAGCAAATAAAAGCCATGAATCTATAATTCATGGTGCGACAATTCCAACAACACCAAGAATATGAAAAAATGGAGCTAAAACAAGGAAGATATGATCTTCCAAAGTTTGCGGGTTATGAAGACCCATCAGAGCTCCAACCAGGTCAAGAAGACCCATCTGAAAGTTGAAGACGATGACATGGCAATCTTTAGCCACATCATCAGTCAACCAAAACACATGGGACCAATAAGTATGTGCTACTTAAGCATTCATATGCCCCCGTAAAGCAGCCATGTCATTGGTCAACACTTGGCAATGTCATCAGTTGACTAGCTAATGGGGTCATGCCATGTCATATTGACTGACACATAGCCATGCCACGCTAGAAGTCAGTAGTCAAACATTGAGTGTTAACTGCTAACTTGTTTTTTCTTTTCAATATTTAAAAAAAATTACAAGTGGCGTGTGGCCCTAGTGGGGACCACCTCCTGCCACTAGGCATACACCATCAAGGGAAGATGGTGAGTGGAGCATGAGTAGCCAACCGTGTCGCTAGCCAATCGCTGTATGGCAGTGAGTGGATGTCACGCGCCACTACTGAGAGTAGTATTCATTGGAATTTTCAGATTTTTCAAGATTTTTTGATCCAGACATCTTCTAGGGGTGCGTGGTGACAAATCCCTAATTGTATTATACATTTTTATATTTTATTTAGGTATTTTGTTATAATAACTAAGCTTAAAATTCCTTATTTGTGCTTAATTGAGATTAAGAGTAAATACATTAAATTAAGATTAAAAAGGGCAAAATTGTCAAAATAATTGTAATTACTCTTAATCATTGTTTCTTGAGAGGATTTGATATTGGTTTAATTGTTTGCAATTGAAAGTTCTTGAAAATTTGGATTAAATATGAAAATGGCAGTTAGGGGCTTGAATTTCACAAATGACATATTAGTCTCATAAATTTCAGAAATGTTATTTTAGTCCCCCTTAAAGTGACAGGGATTTGCACCAGAAAATCAGGTATGGACTCTGGATATATCAGTTTAGCGATAGGTTCAAAAACAGGAGGAAGAAAGATGTGGCGCAACTCACACACGGGACGGATCTTGAATCCTCCCCCTTCACCAACCGTCCTCCATCCTCGCCGACAACCTTGGCTTCACCTCCACCCAACTTCTCTATTACTGGCGAGCTCTAGATAAGAAAGGCACATGGCTAAGATCGAATATAGAGCAGCAGCACCGTGAAACAGAGCTCGGTTTAAGATTTAAGCACCGACCACCATCACCTCCATTCTTCACTACTACAAACAGGGATTTTAATGTCCCTATTTTGGCACTTTTAATGTCCAAAAATAGGGGGACTGTTAACCTCATGAAATTCTTGTCTGAATTGCACATTTCATCCTATTTTTCCCTCACTTTGGGTATATTAGTGGGCGTCCAAGAGCGCTAAAGTTGATGAAATGTGCTTTACTTATGCTAGGCACAAAAAGAATGCAAATGTAGAGGAAATATATAACTAACTGCTATGACTATTCAACTGTGATTGTTTGTGAGTTCTTTATGTTGAAAGGATACAGATTAAGTCATAGCTGGACCAGAGAAAGCCAAATGCAATGAGAAGGAGGTGAAAGGAAGCTGGAGCCATCAACCATGCCAAGGAAAGGCAAGAAGGGATGAGAACAAAGCCGAAAAGAGAGGAAGCTGAACTTCAGAGATGACTGGCCACAGCCAACCTATTCATGGGCTGCGGGCAACAAGAGGACAGAAAGTTCTGGGCCGCGGCCAAGCATCCATGGGCCGCGGCCAAGAGGAGGTCAGATAGCCACTGGCCGCGGCCAAGCATCTAAGGGCCGCAGCCCAAAGATGGACAGAAGCTCACTGGCCGCGGCAACAATTTGCCACAATTTTCTGCAAACAACACCCAAGGCAATGATAGAAGAACTACCCCAGCCCTACTCAACACAAAAGAAGACTCTTCATCACAAATTGCCACAATTTTATCCCCGCTGAACAAACATTTTGATGTCTTAGAGTCTCAAATACATAAGGGCACTTCTCGTGGTATGCATTCTGTTCAATCCACTCCGATTGTATGTGAGCAATGCAATGACGTCCACATGCCTGATAATTGCCCCCTCTACATGGGCACTGAATCTGTCAACTATATGGGCAAATTTCAACCTTCTCAAGGCAATCCATACTCACAAACTTACAACCGTGCTTGGAGAGCTCATCCCAACTTTTCTTGGAGTCAAGGTAACACCTTGAACCCCCTCATGAGTCTACTTCTGGCACCAAGCTAGTTCCTCCATCAAGTTTTCCAATGCCATCAAGGCAAGTTCCTGCAAAAGAAGAAGAAATTAAGACGGACAAGATGTTGGCCCGTATCTTATCAGAGGTGGAATCTTCAAGGGGTGAGAGTAAGGCTACCTTTTCTCTTCATGAATATGCTATTAAGAACCTTGAAGTTCAAGTGGGACAATTAGCAATACAAGTAAATGCCATGGCTCAAAATGGTCTCCCAAGTGACACCATCCCTAATCCAAAGCGGGGTGGAAAAGAAGAATGCAAGGCCATTCATTTGAGAAGTGGTAAGGTACTTTCGAACATGCCCAACTCAAGCACAACTAGACCAAAACAAGATGAGCAAGTGGACATTGAGATTGAAGAGGAAGAAGTCATGACTCAAGAAAATATGGTGGAAGACGATGAAACTAAGAAGAGAAAGCAAACTGAAGGAGGGTTGGATGATGTTAGCAAGAGTAAGAAGAGGGAACAAGAGTTGAATAATGAAAAGAAGAGCAGGCCAACCACCTCCACTATCATGCCTCCACTAACCTTTCCTCAAAGATTCAAGAAGAAGGAGGAAGATGCACAATTCAAAAAGTTTGTGAACATGTTTAAGCAACTACATGTCAACATTCCATTTGCCGAAGCTTTAGAGGGTATGCCTAAATATGCCAAGTTCCTAAAGGATGTGTTGTCCAAGAAAAGGCGATTTAATGAATTTGAAACTGTGGCATTAACCGAAGAATGTAGTACGATGATCCAATGGAAGTTACCTACCAAGTTGAAGGATCCGGGAAGTTTCTATATTCCTTGCAATATTGGAACGAACTTCAATGGTAAAGCTCTATATGACTTAGGTGGTAGCATCAACTTGATGCCCTTAGCCGTTTTTAACCAATTGGGGTTGGGAGAGCCAAGGCCTACCACAGTAACCCTTCTATTTGCTGATCAGAGTATTTCTAAACTTAGAGGAATCATTGAAGATGTCCTAGTGAAAGTAGACAAGTTCATCTTCCCAACAGACTTTGTGGTACTTGATTGTGAGGTTGATTAGAAGATCCCGCTCATTCTAGGCCATCCTTTCTTAGCTATAGCAAGAACCCTTATTGATGTGGAGAAGGGCGAAATCACTTTGAGGGTGGATGATGAAAAAGTGATCTTTAACATGCCAAAAGCCTTGAAGTTCCATGATGATTCAGCTCAATGCTCATTTATTGATATATTGGACTCGCTCGTTCCTCAAGAGTCATATGCTCCTATGATCAAAGACCCTTTAGAGGCATTTCTAATTGGGGAGAAAAGTTTGGATGAATTTGATGAAGAAGTTATTGAAAACCTTTTTTATATGGAAGAATTCCCTCACTCAAGACAGAGGAATTTTGAGCCACTTGAGGTGGCAGAGGCATTAAGTACTCTTTTGAAGCCCTCTATTGAAGTTCTACCAGCTCTTAAATTAAAGGCTTTACCATCTCATCTCAAGTATGCCTACTTGGGGGATGCCAATACTCTACCGGTGATTGTCTCTTCTGATCTTTCTAATTTGCAAGAAGAGAAGCTCCTACGAGTCTTGAAAGAACACAAGCAAGCCATAGGTTGGACAATAGCGGATATTAAGGGAATAAGCCCTTCAATGTGTATGCACAAAATCTTGTTAGAAGATGATTATAAAACCTTTATTGAGCATCAAAGGCGCTTGAATCCAATCATGAAAGAAGTGGTCAAGAAAGAAATCCTTAAATGGCTCTCCGCTGGAATTATATACCCTATTTCTGACAGTTCATGGGTGAGCCCAGTCCAGTGCGTCCCTAAGAAGGGTGGCATGACTATAGTGGCTAACACCCAAAAATGAACTAATCCCACTCACACGGTGACTGGTTGGTGGGTGTGTATGGATTATCGGAAGCTTAACACTGCTACAAGAAAGGATCATTTTCCTTTGCCGTTCATAGATCAAATGTTGGATAAGCTAGCAGGTAAGGAGTTCTTTTGTTTCCTTGATGGATATTCCGGTTACAACCAAATTGCCATAGCCCCAGAAGACCAAGAGAAGACCACCTTTACTTGTCTATATGACACTTTTGGTTTCAGAAGAATGCCCTTTGGACTATGCAATGCGCCAGCCACCTTTCAACGGTGCATGATGTCCATTTTTACTGATATATTGAGAAGACCATTGAAGTATTCATGGATGACTTTTCTGTCTTTGGTCCATCTTTTGACTCGTGTTTGGAGAATTTAGATGCGGTTCTTAAAAGATGTGAAGAGGCAAACTTGATTCTCAATTAGGAGAAATGTTACTTCATGGTGTAAGAAGGCATTGTACTTGGCCATAGAGTATCCAAGAAAGGGTTGGAAGTAGATAGGGCTAAAATTGCTATTATTGAGCAATTACCACTGCCTACTAATGTAAAAGGTATCCGAAGCTTTCTTGGACATACCGGGTTCTACCGGAGGTTTATCAAGGATTTCTCAAAAATTTCCAAACCCCTTTCTAAGCTATTGGAGAAAGATGTAGAATTCAAGTTTGATGATGAGTGTCAATAAGCTTTTGAAGAATTAAAGAAGCGTCTCATTTCAGCTCCGATCCTAGTAGCACCAGATTGAGTTTTACCTTTTATTATCATGGCTGATGCGAGTGATTACGCCATTGGTGCTGTTATTGGGCAAAAGGCAGGGAAACTCTTTTACCCTATATATTATGCGAGAAAAACTCTTGATGGTGCCCAACTCAATTATACCACCACTGAAAAGGAGTTACTTGCCATAGTCTATGTATATAAGAAGTTTAGACTGTATATTGTGGGTACTAAGGTTACTGTTTACATTGATCATTCAGCTTTAAAGTACCTACTCACCAAGAAGGATTCTAAGGCTAGACTAATTCACTGGGTGCTCTTACTTTAAGAGTTTGACCTGAACATTATTGACAGAAAAGGTACAGAGAATCAAGTAGCCGACCACCTATCCAGGCTGAGTACCGAGACTCAACTTGATAATTCTGACATGATCCAGGCATCATTCCCGGATGAACAGCTGTTCTTCATTGATCATTCATCCTCACCATGGTTTGCCGATTTTGTAAACTACTTGGTCTGTGGAGTGTTACCTCCAGAGTTCAACTCTCATCAAAAGCATAAGTTTTTGCATGAAGTGAAGAAGTACTTTTGGGATGAACCTTACTTATTCAAGCGGTGCCCCGATCAACTCATTCGGAGGTGTGTCCCAGAAAATGAATAAGAGTGCATTCTGCATTGTTGTCATTCATCTGAGTATGGTGGTCATTTTGGAGGAGAGAAAACCGCTGTGAAAGTCATTCAGAGTGGGTTTTATTGGCCTTCTCTATTTAAAGATGCTTATGCCTTTGTCCTCCAATGTGATCGGTGCCAGAGAGTGGGGAACATATCTAGAAGGAATGAGATGCCACTGAATAGCATGCTAGAAGTTGAACTCTTTGATGCTTGGGGGATTGATTTCATGGGTCCATTTCCTAAGTCTTTCAACAATGAATACATTTTAGTTGGAGTGGACTATGTATCAAAATGGGTAGAAGCTATGGCATGTGTGACTAATGATGCCAAGACGGTACTAAAATTCCTCAAGAAACACATCTTCACAAGGTTTGGCACACCAAGAGCAATTATCAGTGATGGTGGATCACATTTCTGCAATAATCAATTTCAAGCTTTGATGAAGAAATATGGTGTTAGGCACAAAGTAGCATTGCCCTACCACCCCTAAACAAATGGCCAAGCTGAGATTTCCAATCGGGAGATCAAGAACATTCTTGAGAAGATGGTGAACACTACTAGAAAGGACTGGTCTTCCAAGCTAGATGATGCTTTGTGGGCTTATCGAACGGCTTATAAAACGCCTATTGGTATGTCTCCATATCGATTAGTGTTTGGAAAAGCATGCCATCTGCCGGTGGAATTGGAACATGGGGCCTATTGGGCTATCAAGAAGCTAAATTTTGATCCACGAACTGTAGGAGAAAAGAGGCTACTTCAACTCAATGAGTTAGATGAAATCCGCTTAAATGCTTATGAGAATGCAAGGATTTACAAAGAGAAGACAAAAAGGGATCATGACAGCAAAATTATTCCTAAGAGCTTTGAACCTGGTCAAACTGTTCTTCTTTATAACTCCAAACTGAGGCTCTTTCTCGGAAAGCTCAAGTCTCGATGGTCTGGGCCATTTAAGGTGGTTCAAGCATCAAAATATGGTGATGTGGAGCTGGAGAATGACAAGGGAGAGAGATTCAAGGCTAATGGTCAATGGTTGAAGCACTATTAGGGAGGAGATGTGGATAGGCTGGTATCCACCACCTACTTATTAAATAAAGAGTAACCAAAGTGAAAAGTCAAGCTAAAGACTATAAACTAAGCACTTCTTGGGAGGCAACCCAAGTTCTGAACTTAATCTCTTTAGTTTCTTTGATTTTAGTATAATTTGGTAGGTTTACGTTTAGTCTTTCAGCTTTTGTAGGAAGGAAGGGACCCCAAGTTGAAAGCAGGCGAGAGCGAGAGGATTACAAGGAAAGGTGGTGGCATTTGGTTTAGATAGGCATATTCCAGGGAAGTTCTTCAATTCTTATGCTTGAACTTGTATTTTGATGCCTGTGATGTGATATAAGGATTGTAGTAGATGTTAGAGAGGCAATGTGCATTGTATTTTGCTTAATTCTGTCAAATTGCTGATTATACCTAGTGAATTCTGCATTAGGGAGGCATCTTGATCATAAGAAATGTGTGGACAATGGTTGTTGATTGTGTGAGAGTCAATGTGGAAGTGTGGTGCAAATGATTCAAGTTTTGGTGTGCTGTATTGAGTGTTCAATGGTTCTGTGTCTTGTGTGTAGCCATTGATATCAGATAAAGCTGGGAATTACACCCTGGCCGAGGCCAAGAAGATGTGGGCCACGGCCCAGAAGAGCACAAAAGGTCCTGGGCCGCGGCCAAACAAATCACAGAAGGTTTTGGGCCACGGCCAGCATATGGTGGGCTGCGGCCCAAGTGTGACAGCAGGTTTTTTAAGAAACCCTGCCTCACTCTTTTCTTTTCTCAGTCCCCTTTCTGTTAGCCGCTGACCCCTTTCCCCTCTTCCTTTATCAGCGTCGACTCACCCTTCTCAGCCTCTCCTCTCCATTTTGCATCAAATCTCTTATTTCTCCTTTGTCCCCCCTTTGATCACCGTTCTCCTGCTTTCCCCATTGTGGATTTGAGTCGTTCTATGCTCCTCTGCTGCAGAAGAACAACCTAGGGCACCGAACGAGTACCTCTCATCTTGGATTACTCTACTAATCCATCAATTCTTCCACCATCTGAGGTAAAAAGGTCCCGCTCTCACTCTTTTACTCGCATTAAGGGTAGTATAGTTCAAATTAGAATTGGGGATTTAGACGTAGGCGTCATAACTATTACTATTAAAGAGTTGGTGAATCAGTTGCTGTCATAACTATTACTCTTAAAGAAGTTTGGGAATTGAAATTCTAAAGTTGTTGGTGAATTTTGTAACTAAAAATTTCAAAATTGTGATATTCAAGTTGTCAAGAATTGGGCAATTTCTTCTGCTATAAATCTGACTGAATTCTTGCTGTAGCAACTTGCTAGCTCTAATCTTTGAAACACATAAACATGTGACAATGAATCTACCTTGTTAGGTGATCAATTTTCCATTGACTTGTGTTGTTTCGCAATGATTTCTTGCCCAAGCTTGGTTTAAATCTGTTTCTATTATCTGCTGGTTTAAACATGTGAATCTTAGCTGCTGGTTTGTGCCTAGAGCTGGAATTGAAATTTTGACATAATTTTGTTCTACATTTCTGGGAACTTGCTGATGTAAAAAGTGGACTTCAAAGTTTGATGTGGATTGATGTTTGACATTTGGATTCTGTTTATCATGGGAAATTTGAATTGAAAATCTATGTTTGTTGGCATCTTGTAGTAGCCATTTGTTGCTGAATCTGTCACTACAGTACCATAGTTGTTGGAAGGTTTGATTAAGACTTTATGCTATCCTTGTCAAAATTCTTGCACAAGAGCTTTTGTTTCTGCATTTAATCTATCTACTTCTGTCAGAGTATTCATTGCTGCCAAATCTTGAATACTACCTGAAATTACTATTGTCCTGTTTCACATTTGCATCAAGTTTGAATTTTGGGTCTCCTGAATCAGAAATTGCAGTCCCATTACTGAAAATCTGACCTTATAGTTGGAGGGCATTGGGTTGGCTAAAATTATTTTTGTAGCTACTGACAAGTTGCTGTTATATGCCATCTATGTGTGGTCTTTTCATGTGCTAATCTCATGCATAATCTTGCAGAACTTTGAGTGTTTTTTGTGACTTAATTGGACTTTATTGTTAACTCAGTAAGCTCTTGGCACTTTCACTATGCTTCTCCAATTCGATAGTGAGAATTGCATTATGGAAAATTGAGGAGTATGAAGTTTTGGCACACTCTCATGCATTCTGAAATTTTGAAAACTTTTCTTAGAAAATGCTAATTGGATTAAATTCTGGTTATTGGTTGGGTATCCTGTAACTCCTTTGGCAACTTGCTGTTACTATCCTAAAGTTCTACTGCTTTCTTTGAAGTTGTTTTTACATCACCTTGCTGTAATATTTTTCAATTTCATTTATCTCAAGCATGACATTGCTCTGAATGAGGATACTTCTCGCTGATGTCCATTAATTATAGAGCTCCATGCAAAATTGTTTTGATAGTTAAATTGCATTCTCACTAAGCCTTTAAGCTGCTGAATCAAAATCTCACTCCCTATTTGTTGCAATCTGATTCGAGCGAGTACTTACTATATTGAACTAACTCTCATTCACTTGCATTTTTCTGGAAGTATTCTGAATGAGTTCTCTTTGGACTCAAATTGCTTTTGTTGATTGTGAGTAACTGAAAATCTGATTTTTGCTCACTTAGTATAGTAAAATCCCTGCTACATCAATTGCATTTTTTTTGCATTCTCTGTCTTGACTTTACATGCTAAAACACTCATACTATGTACTTGCTGAATGAGAAATCAGTACTGCTGTAACTCATATTGTGCTTGCTTAAATGTGACTTTACAGACTTTGTTATAAAATTGTTGGCTGAAATTCTGGTTGGTTGTTGCTGGAATTAAGAAGTTGAATTGCTGTCATTGATTTGTATGTTGTCACTTGGGGAATTTGGCTGTCAAAAATTCATTCCTGAATTTTGTCTTTGGGGGAAAGGTTCTGTGTTCTGTCTGTTTCTGGTGTCAGTATTAAGTGCCGGTCTGTTTCTTCATCTGTTTTGGTTTCGCATTGCTCCTTCTCTAGCTAATATACATGCCAAGTGTGTTTCTGACCGAACGGGTCCCAGGGCCGTCGCTGAGGCCAAGGCCAAGATCATTACCCGACCTTTGTTGCAAGAGCGGGAATTCCTGTTCAACGTCTCTTATACGTTGTATGATTTAGCCACCCGTACCTATCGCTTGCAGAGGCTCATGGAATTCTATGCCATTACCAGTGTGAGACCTATTTGGCGGTTTCCCCTTAGGGGAGTCGACATTGACTTTACTCTGGCTAGCTTTCGGTAGTTTGTAGCACTCCTGGCTGTTGAAGAATGCAAGTACAAGCAGCTATTAGACAATGACGATGACATCCCTGAGGATGAAATTTCAGAATTGCTGGTTTACAACAACATGGTGGCGTGGCAGAGTCGAGGTGGGGCTCAGAAATATTTACCACGTGCTCAGTTATCAATTGAGGCTCGGGTTTGGTTGCATTTTCGCAAGGACTACTTCTGGCCTTCGTCAAACCAAAATCGCCTTACTAGAGACTAGGCTCTCCTGATTTACCTTCTTATGAAAAAGGAGCCAGTCGATCTAGGCGCATTAATTTATCAAACTCTGTAAGACCATGCACGTGATCATTCGGTGGGATTGATGTTGCCACACCTCATTTCTTCCTTCTGCTCTTTTGTAGGTGTCGCTGCTGTGGCTACTGATGTTCTTTTTAAGCCTATCAAGAAGTTCAACTACTTAAGCATTAAGCCGAAACCAGATGAGCAAGTCCCAGCCTCCCAACGTTCAGCGAACGACCTTATTTTTTAGCAGGGAGGACCTTCTCAGGCTCCTCATGACTTTCCATCTCCGCTGGAGCAGGGTGAACCATCTGGTGCCCCTTCCTCTTCTCAGTCTGCTGCTACGTTAGATGTGATCCTCGCGGCCATCCAGCGCATTGAGGCCACTGCCGCCCAATGCCTCACATATCTGCAGGACCATGGTGTTCGCCTGACCCGGTTAGAGGAGTTATTTGCTGCCCACATACCTGCTGCAGCTCAGGCTGGTGATGGTGATGATGGCGAAGACGCTGGTGGTTTTGGCGAGGATGATGATGATGATGGAGATGGTGCCGATGCAGCTGCCAGTGACGATAATGGCGAGGATTAGTGTTCAGTTTGTTGTTGTTGAGCTTTTTACTGTTGTTTTTCCTTTTCCTTTGGCTATTGCACATACTTTGCCTCAGTAACTATTGTTACACTTTTTCTTACTAATGACTGATATCAGATTTTGCTTGATCTTGTGCCTCTTAATATACCGTCACTATTCTATATGTGGATTGTTGTGTGCTCTCTCTCATTACAGGTGATATTTGTTACACGATGTGCCCTATGACAGTGAGGACACTGTCTACCTCAAGTTTGGGGGTACTTGAATATTCGTATGCTTGCTTATAAATCTGTTTTGTGCCCTGTCCTTATATTCCTTGAGTTAGATTTGATTAATCATATCTGAAGTGAGTAGTTGATTTGTAGGCTTTCTGGGAAAACAAGACTGGATATTCATGAATGCTTGGTTCTCATTTTAAAAGCTAATTCTTAATACTTACCTTATTAAACACTGTACACGAGGGTTGAAAATAATTCAAATGCTTTGTCAGGGGATTTAATAGCAAATTGACATGTATGAACTATTTTCATTGAAAGCCTTTTGAATTTGTATTTGAATTTCTTGGAAGAGATTAGCATTTCACACACGTTGAGAGCATGATTGGCATTATCTTTTAGTTAAATTTTTATGGAACTGCTTATGTTCTTGGGTGAATTATAAGGAATTGGCTGGTTATGGCGCGTAGAGTTAGCATATGGATTAGTTAAGTTAATGCATTTGGATTAGGCTAATGTTGAATTAATCTTGAGGATTGTGCACAAGAGAGGAAAACCTCTATTGGAAGGATTTTGAGCCCAAGTTTTATTCATTAGTGTGTTTGTGCCACTTATGCTAGCGCACCTCTAGAACTTGTTTAAACTCTTTTTAAAAATCACATATGCATGTAGATTAATGGAAATGATAGGGGCATTCAATTTTTGAACCCATTGACCTAAACACAAACATTTCATACTCACCCATTGATGACCCTCTTTGAGCCCTTCACTTTCCAAAATCTAACATTCAACAACAAGCTATGCATGTTTCTGTTCTGCATTAGAATGACACTTAAAAAGAAATGAAATAGCATTTGATTCACTCTTTGTTTCAATAAGTGCTCAGTTATGCAATTTACAAAAGAGAGAAGGAATTGGTAAAAGAAAAGCAATATATAGGTTGAAAAAAAAAGAAATAAAGAAAGATGTCATTATATACACTTAGGCATGCATAGTACTTGTTCCATTATCCTTTCCATTAAACCATTTCCAACATTACAACCCTTTTCAAAAGCCCCCTTGATTCATGAATCCAGGTGTACAAAGTGGTGGAGAGAGTAAAGTTTCTACAAGCCTATGGCAGGATATACTATAAGTGGTACTGAGCGAAATTACCTACATTTGTGAGAGCTAAACACTTAAATCCGTGAGTGTTCTCTTGTGTACATAACTTTGATTGATTGAGCATTAATTTAATTCATCTGCATTACCTCATACTGAAACTTGTGTTAGCCTCAAGCGGTGACAATGAGAAATTCCATAAAACCCTAAAGTTCCATTGGCATTAAAGGTGTGTGGAATGATTTATAAGTAAAAAGAAAAGAGAATGCAGAGGATTAAGTCTGGATATTGAGGTCGAGTCATACATGTTGAAGTGTTGTTTTTGATCTTAATAAATGTAGGAAGATTGTTATTCAACTCTTGTCAAACACACACTCAGTTGAAAAATGTTGGGGAATTCGTTTTTAAACTATGAACCAGGCATCCATGTATATTTGACTGATTTTACTCGAGGACGAGCAAAAGTTCAAGTTTGGGGGTGTGTTAACCTCATGAAATTCTTGTCTGAATTGCACATTTCATCCTATTTTTCCCTCACTTTGGGTATATTAGTGGGCGTCCGAGAGCGCTAAAGTTGATGAAATGTGCTTTACTCATGCTGGGCACAAAAAGAATGCAAATGTGGAGGAAATATATCACTAACTGCTATGACTATTCAACTGTGATTGTTTGTGAGTTCTTTATGTTGAAAGAATACAGATTCAGTCATAGCTGGACCAGAGAAAGCCAAATACAATGAGAAGGAGGTGAAAGGAAGCTGGAGCCATCAACCATGCCAAGGAAAGGCAAGAAGGGATAAGAACAAAGCAGAAAAGAGAGGAAGCTGAACTTCAGAGATGACTTGCTGCAGCCAACCTATATATGGGCCGCGACCAACAAGAAGACAGAAAGTTCTGGGCCGCGGCCAAGCATCCATGGCCCGCGGCCCAAAGATGGACAGAAGCTCACTGGCCGCGGCCAACCCTCAAAAATGATGTTGTACGTTTTATCATCTGAGGATCTATAAAAGCAAAAACCAGAGGCTGAAGACGAGATCCCAGATTTGGAAAGACCTAGGAGGCGGCTGAGAACATCCTCTGAGCTTGGGTGTGCTTGCAATCAAGGAGAATCACGGAGAGATTGAGGATTTGCAGAGATTTCAGCTCAGATTCTTTGGTTTTTCTGTATTTCTTCCATTTCTTCTCTGTAATTCCAATATGGTTGTAATGAGAGCTTATGTCTGTGAATCATTTGTGAACATGGATAGCTAGAGTCCCTTTCTAGGATTGTTTATAATCCTTTGTATGGATTAAACTTGTTTCTTTTCTTCTCTAAGGATCTAATGGCATATATATGTTGATTTCATTCTGTTTTTACTGCTGTATGTGATAGGCCATCACTGTGGGTGATGTGTTCAATTAAATTAGGCTTTAGAGAGTTAATTTAATTGCAGAACTGGAGTGAAATCATGCTAGACTTGAAGTTTATAACTAAATGGATGGTTTTTTAGTAATATAGAGATATAGTTATTAACCTAGCATTGTGAAATTAAGATGGGTATGTAATGAATATCTTTTCTTAGCTGTAGCAAGAGATTGTGCATGCCAATAGATGATATGCAACTGGTTATGACTTGAGAGAGCTTAATCAGGCACTTTGGATTCTTAAAATGACATATATATACCCCATGAAAAGGATCCTTGGAGAGGAAAAGAAGTGAATTTATGAAATACTAAGGGGATGAGCAATCATAGGCCTATTATACTTGATTGAAATCATACAACTCCGAGTTTTATCCAGCAACTTTTAGCTTTTCAAATATATCTTTTGACATTCCTTTTTCCTCACACAATAACATGTTTTGGCTGAACTTAATCGAATTTACCAAACCTATTGCTTGACTAATTTGTTACTCAAATCCTCGAGGAAACGATCTTTACTTATCACTTTATTACTTGATGCGATCTGTGCACTTGCGGAGGCGAACAGGGACGTCTATGTGAGGGGCGTAATATATTTTAGAAAAGATGTCCCCAAAAAAAAGGGATGTCTAAAGTGGGACTTTAGACATCCTAATTTTGCAAAAGGGACATCTAAAGTGAGAACTTTAAACCTCCCAAATGGAGAAAAGGGACATCTAAAGTAACTGTGTAGGGACTTTAGACATCCCTATTCTCAATAGGGATGTCCAAGGTCCTCACTTTAGATGTCCCTTTATTAATTTTGAGACATCTATAGTCCTCTACCGGAGGACTTTAGATGTCCCTTTTCTCCATTTGGGACATCTAAAGTCCTCACTTTAGACGTCACTTTTTCAAAATTGGGATGTCTAAAGTCCTCACTTTAGACGTCCCTTTTTTAAAATTGAGACGTCTAAAGTCCCACTTTAGACATCCCTTTTCTCCTTTTGGGATGTTAAAATATTTTATTTTTTTAAAAATGATTATTTATATTCTTCATTACCCAGTAAATTAAAACTGCAAAAACAGAATCGAAGATGGATTCAAATGTCCCTTACAAAATGGTAAGGACATCCAGCACTATAATCTTTTTACTATATATATATGTACAAAAACAATAACTCATACAACCTAATATTATATATGTATAACAACAACCAGAAAGTTTCAAAATGTTTGTCATCACATAACACAAACTAATATAAATAAAAAGTTTACTGATCTATATGTTGAAGATGTCCAGCCAAAAAGTCTCTAATCAAATTAATGTCTTCATGTAGGTAGCCAACAAAAATTACTCTGTTTAATTGTTGTTCATTACATCAAAATAAATATACATATGTATTTCCGTCGATTTCCAAGCTCCAAACATATAAAACAAAAACATTATTAGTATTGCATAACTACTAACAACTAGTTTATGATTTTGGCGGAAAAAAAACCAATCAAGGGAAAATCACATTGCAAGTTTAACTTAATTCTTCATGTTAATTTATATTTTGAAAAAAACATACGTGGAAGAAAAAATGTGTCGGTTGAATATGAGTTGCATTAGATAATTTGACCAATAAACCTTTCAAAAGCTGCTTTTAACCAATCTTCTGGGAAAAAACAAACACAAAGCCTATTTAGTATTTTATACTTGTTTCACACTTAAGATGATAATCTTATCACTATTTTTCGTCATAACATGGTATTAGCTGTAAGGATAAATTACTTTAGTCTCGTTCAAAAAGTTAAAAGCTTTTTCGAAGCCTTCAAGAAGCTCATTAAATATATGCATGAGTTGTTCCCACTCCAAAGTAGTCATACTTATCGTTCTAAGTTTATTTATATAATACGCTCAAAAAGCATGTTCAACTAGAGAGATTATCTTTCTCTACACTTAAATTATGCACAAATTAAGAGAAATAAAAAAGAGTTTTGGTAAGTTTCATATACCTGATGAAAGCAGGGGAGTGGGCAACTGACAGTGTCTATGTGCTTCCAAGATGGGGAAGACGTTAGAGGAGGTGTGTATGCACGGTAGAGAGGAGAGGTATGCCAGAGGCTGAAAGCAAAGAAGAAGGTAGGAGGCCTACATCAGAGGGTGGAGGGGGCACAAGAAGGTAGAGGAGGTGTACGCCGAAGGGTGAGAGCAAAGAAGGTGCTATGAGAATGGAAGGAGGTGGAGGAAAAGGGAATGAAGAAAAGGAAGATAGGAAGAAGATCGAGGAAGACAAAGTGTAATGAAAAAAAGGGAATAATGAGAAAAGCTTACCCAGGTGTTGAGAAGATGAAGTCATAGGAATGAAAGAAAAGGGAATGAAGAAAAAAGGTAAGAGAAGTCATAGAGGATGGGAAAGATGGAAATTTTTGACATGGGAATGAAGAAAAGAGAAGAGAAGTCATGAGCATGTCAGAAATTCTGACATGCCTTTAGGCATCCCAAATTTTTTTAGGACACCTAAAGTGTTGGGTTTATGTGTCCTAAACTTCAATTGGGATGCCTAAACCCAACTTTAGGAGTCTCGAAACTATTTGGGATGCCTAAAGTATGACTTTAGGCATCCCAAATGTTTTTGGGAGGCCTAAAGTATTGGGTTTAGGCGGCCCAAAACCATTTGGGACACCTAAACCCAATACTTTAGGCCTCCCAAATAGGATTTGGGACGTCTAAAGTAAGTCAAATTTTTTTAATTTATGTTTTTGGCACCAGTGGGAATCTTTAGGCATCCCAAATTTGTCTAAACTCTACTTTAGGCGTCCCAATTCAAATTTAGGATGCCTAGTGTTGCGATTTCACTACTTTATTTACAAAAATGTCACCTCCTCTATATTTTAACCTCTCTTTTTAAAAAAGGGACGTCTATAGGAGTAGTAACATCTTTAACCGTAGTAGTGCTTCCACCCTAGACCACAGCTATTTCCTCTATTCTCTGTACTTCACCATTGATTTTGTTCTATCACCACTGTGCTCAGTTATGTCATCACTGTTAGATCAAGCGTTTCACCCAAGAGGGGGGGTGAATTGGGTGATACTAAAATTTCTTCGGAAATATAAAATTTTAATAGTGGAATTAAAAACAGTAATGAGTAAGGAGAAATATCACCGAAGTGTACACCAGGAGTTATACTGGTTCGATCACAACCACTTTGACCTACGTCCAGTCCTCAGAGCTTCTCTGAGAGTTTCACTACAACTTCCAAGATTCAGTGGGTTCTTGGCACCTCAGTACAAGCAAGTTCCTACACCTGGACACTCGCTCCCCCTTACAGGTTGTAATCCAATCCCAACTCAAGGTTCCACAACCTTAAGTTATCTCAATAACAAATATTGAGTTTGAATGAAATATCTCTCTTACAGAGTGAATGAGAATCACTGAAGCATAGAAATACAATTTCAACGAGAACAGAGCAATGAACTTAGTAAATTGTATATATGTGTGCTTGTTGTTCTTTCTCTGTTTGGAGGTTCCCATATATATAGATATGTTGGTGATGACTGTTGGAACATTTCCTTTCGTCCGTTGGTGAGTGCGCAGCCACTATTGACTTTTCAAGTTTTTGAAAAATATCCATTGGCGGTGGTTGGCATTTGAACGTTTCATTTGACTTCCATCTCTTGATATGATTTCTTCATTGTTTATCTGTAAATAGACTAAGAATACTAATACAATGAAAGGTTAATCATATAGGAAACAATATAATGAAAGTTTGAATGATTTCTAAATTTCTGGGTATGGTTACTCGAGTAGCTCCTCGAGTATCCCTTGAAGTTTACTCGAGTACCTACTCGAGTAACATCGAGAAATCATTGTTCAACTGCAAGTCAATGAATAAATATAAGATTACTCGGGTAGTGCATGGAGTAAACTAAATTTCAAACCTTTGGAAATAGTTATTTACTCGGGTACCTACTCCAGTAATGGTTTTACAACTTCATAGGTTACTGGGGTAACACCTCGAGTAACCCTTTAAAAAAAACTTTTGATTACTCGATGCTCTACTCCAGTAATGTTGGCAGGATTTTAATGCCGAGAGCACTTACCTCATTACTCGGGTACTGACTCGAGTAATGCACTCATTTTTGCATAGGTTACTCGGGTACCACCTCGAGTAACTGATATTTTTGTGCATGACTTACCCGGGTAATGACTTGAAGTTTACTCTGAAAATATTTTTGCCTACTGGGGTACATATTCGAGGAATCCACTTAACATAAAACATTAGAAACTTGTTTACTAGAGTAAGGACTCGAGGAAGATGAAATAAAGAGAAATCAAGTTAATCGGGTACCAACCTCAAGTTTCCACTTACTTTAGTATGTTACTCAGTAGCTCCTCGAGTAACATTGGCAGTGGTACAAAGTGCCGAGAGTTACATATTTTCAGAAACAGAGTTACTCGAGTAGCTCCTCGAGTATCATAGGGAAAACTTGAAGGCAACTGGAAGTTTCTCACATGGTTACTTGAGTACCTCCTCGAGTAACATTGGCAGGCCGAGAGCAACTCCAAGTTTTTACCTGGTTACTCGAGTACCTCCTCGAGTAACATTAGCAGGCCGAGAGCACATTGAAAATTTTTACACTATTACTCGAGTAGCTTCTCGATTAACGTTGGCAGGTTACTGGAAGTTGTCTCTGTTTACTTCAAGTTTTGTCTCATTACTCGAGTAGCTCCTCGAGTAATGCTTTAGAAGATTTGCTTCTGATCAAGTTCCTCAACATTTTCTCTTGGCCTTTCTTCATTACTCCAATGCTTACTTCAAGTAATGCTTGTTCCTGTTATTACTTAGTTCAAACTTGTTTATTAATTATTTCCTTTTCGAACCAAACTTTTGTTATCATCAAAACATGAGATCTAACATTCTCCCCCTTTTTGATGATGACAAAACTTGGTGATTTTGAACATGGTTTTTCAAATTGAATTCTTAATTGAATATGTCTTATTAAGTTTGAATATACCTTGCATACATAACAACTTCATTAGTTCAAACATGTATCATAATTCAAAACTGTAATAAACTTAAAATGAAATCATAACACACTTGCATTAACCTTAAAACTTTCAAAATACAAGATAAAGTTCAAACTGAAATCAAAAAGCTCCCTAAAATCCGATGTACACCCAAATATCTCAAAATACACTAGGACATATTCACAAAATCACTCTCAAGCTCTTCTCCCCCATTTTGGCTTCATCAATCAAGTGGAGGGCTAGCAGGCTTGACCATGGAAATGGGTGTCACTGGAAAGACCATGGAATCATCTGAATCCAAAGAATCAAATGAACTAGAGGGCACAGGGTCAGGCAGATGAACTGGAGGGATATGGATGTCATCGCCAGGAGGAAAAGGTTGGAAGACAACCATAGTAGAGGTTTCTCCTTCTGGGGTGGTCTGAGTCTCAGGAGTAATCTCAACCTCAGGTGTATGCTGTTCAGGGGAGGAAGAGGGAGATATTTCCTCTGTTTGGGTAGGAGAGGGAATAGACTTAGGAGCGGTTTCTGGCTGAGGTTTGGGAGGTGAATCATCAATGATGATATGTGTGGTCTCATGGGTATCAGGATCATCCATTGTGAATAAAATATCTTTGCCTTGGGGCTCAAGTGGATCAGAGACCAGAAGGGTAGATGGTTCAACCTCAGGAATAGGAGTATCAGTAGGAGGGTCCTCTGGAGGTGGTGGTGGTACAGATGAGGAGGGACCGGCAGAAGGTCCAGGACCCAAGGAGTCCAATCGTGCCAGAATCAGTCTCAATGTCTCCCCCTGGGCACGTTGCTCTGCTAGCAACTCCTCGTGCCTTCTATCCATTCTCTCAACCAACTCCTCATGTCTTTTGTCTATTCTCTCAACCAGCTCCCCCATTTTGAAGTTCGTATTGGTGATTAGCTCAGCGTTTGTGTTGGCTATGTCCACATGGAAGCCTCTGAGTATGTTCTCCATGAAGTGCTGGAGAGTGGCATTGAGGAAGGATGGCGATGATGTGGTAGCAGCTGGAGCCGATGACTGAGTGTCATCCAACCTACTGGTCTCTGCCTCAGTGGTCTTCCTCTTCTTCTTGGACCCAGACTCCAGAGGGCCTTTGAGAGGGATATCGATGTTCAATTTTCCAATCTGGTTCCTTCCAACCGGAGTCAACCTCTCAATTGGCTCCTTGCTATCCAAATACCATATTTTGTTCTCTTTTAGGATTAGAGACACAATCTGGGGATATGGAATTGGAGTTGTAGCCTTCCCATCCACTTTATACCTTTTCATCTCCAAGAAAATATATTCTCCCAGATCCTTCTGTTCCTTCAGAAGCAGTGAAGCAAACCACCTAAAGTCCCTATCAGAGAAATGGGTGTAATTGTTGGCTTTGTTCACTAGGGACCTAGAGTAAATGTACCAAAGGACCCTATGATGATCACACATGTCACTGGGCTTGAAATTTAGAGGGCCAACTAGCTCACCGGGTTTGAGAATAGTGAATATTTGGTTTGGCTCAAGTTCAGAATATATATCATCTGGGGGGTTCTCTATCCCTAACCACAGGTTAATTCTGGATGGTGAGATTAAAATCTTTTGGCCTCTCACAGTTGTGGTCATTTCTTCCTCTACTGAGGTTCGGTAAGGCTCATCTATGATTTCTAAGTTACAATAAAAATGGGTGATCACTTTAGTACAAAAAGGTAATCTAATAGATAGCCAAGACATAAAGGGATCTAAATAAGGACTTAGGTCATGCTTCACTACCTCTTGAAGTAACTTCAGATAAACATAGTGTGTCTTACACACTTTCCTTCTGGAGAACTGAGTCAAGTACTTCGGAGACTCCACCAATTTGCTGACATTGAAACCTTTTGGTGGGGTAGTGATATCTGCTTCCGGTATCTTGGACTTCTTGGAAGATTGACCCTTCTCCATTTGGTCAATGATCCCAGCCATAGCCATATTTCTGTCATATTTAGGCTTTTTGGAGGGCTTTGGAGTGAAAGAAGGGGTAGAGGAATCAGAGGGAGAAGGTGAGGGAGATTTGGCATTCTTTCCTCTTCTGGTTGAGGTACTCTTTTTAGATTGAGCCCTTGTCACAATAGGCTCTTTGATCACCACTCCTTTGGGTTTCGGTTGAGATTGAGGTTGAAGAGGAATTTTGGCTTTAGGTCTCGGAGTTAATTTTCTTCTCTTTCTGGGAGTAGAAGAAAGAGGATCAGTGTGTTGTTGGGATTCAGAGGAGTCTATTGGAGTAAGGTTTTTGGTTCTCATCTTTCAGAAAGATTGAAAACTGAGATTTTTACAGAAAAACAGAGGCTCAGTCGCGTTTTTAGGGCACAGGGATTTTGAGCAAGATAGGAGGTTTCTAGGGATGAAAATGGTTGGGTTTTGACGGAAATAGGACAAGGAATCACTTGTGAAAAATTTATGTGAGAGATAATAGTGATTTACTCGAGGAGATTTTGTGAAAATGACCGAGTTTGCAACAGATAAAGACCTAGAACCCGACGTTACTCGAGGCCTTACTCGAGTAAACTTCAAGTTTACTCGAGGCCTTCCTCGGGTGTTCATACAGAAAAATTATAAAATAATTCATTTAAATTGCGTACTTGGCATGAATAATATAGTAATTATCCATGGTTGTTCCCTCGATCATTTATGACCCATTTTGATCAGATTTGAGTCATTTTTCATCAATTTGATATTCTGGACTCCGACATTACTCGAGGCCTTCCTCGAGTAAGCTTCAAGTGTACTCGAGGCCTGCCTCGAGTAACCTGCTTTTCCACTTCTGACTCTTCATTTCTTTGAAACTAAACCATTACATTTAAAAAATCCAAGTAACTTGATCCGTTACTTCCAGTTTTGGGGTCCATTACTCGAGTACATACTCGAGTAACCTGCTACTTTACCTCAAGTTGCTCCTCGGGTAATGCTTCTCTGTTATCCATAACTTCAAGTTGTTACTCCAGTAAAGTTGTCCTCTAATAATCTCTGTTTTTTGTTTCTCAAAACAGAGTTTCTTTCTTCCTGCAAAACAAGTTTCTATATACTCCGATGCTTAAGTTAGTGATCATCAAAACATTATCAAATGACTTCATCTAAAATTATGAAATGCTGAAATTTCTTAGAACTCATTGGGATTTACCATTCCCAATTCTCTTCTAATGTATAGAAATTGATCTTTTGCAAGGGGTTTTGTAAAGATATCTGCTAGTTGAAGATGAGTAGGAATGAATATCACTCTCACATCTTTCTTTTGAACATGATCTCTGATGAAGTGATGCCTGACATCGATATGCTTGGTTCTAGAGTGTTGAACTGGATTCTTTGCCAAGCTTATCATACTTGTATTATCACAATAGATTGGTATTTCTTTGAGGTAAATACCAAGGTCTTGTAGTTGTTGTTTTAACCATATTACTTGTGCACAACAACTTGAGACTGCAACATATTCGGCTTCCGTTGACGAAAGAGACACTGTATTTTGTTTCTTGCTGAACCATGATACAAGAGATCCTCCAAGAAATTGTCCTTGTCCACTGGTGCTCTTTCTGTCAGTTTTGTATCCTCCATGATCTGAATCTGAATATGCAACAAGATATTCACTTCTTCCTTTGGGATACCACAAACCTAATTCAGATGAGTCACCAAGATATCTAAAGATTCGTTTGACCGTTTCAGCATGTGATTCCTTTGGTGCTGATTGATATTTTGCACATATGCCAACACTAAATTGGATGTCTGGTCTGCTTGCCGTGAGATAGAGTAATGATCCAATCATTCCTCTATATTTCGTGATGTTGTAGTCTTTTCCTTTGACATCAGCATCAAGTACCGTAGTTGAGCTCATAGGTGTGTCCGTGCCATTTGCTTCATCCATTCCATACTTCTTCAATAGCTCTTTTAAATACTTTGTTTGAGATATAAAGATTCCATTCTTTCTTTGTTTGATTTGCAAACCAAGAAAGAAATTCAATTCTCCCATCATTGACATCTCAAACTCTCCCTGCATTATCTCAGAAAATTCCTTACACAGAGATTCATTAGTAGCACCGAAAACAATATCATCAACATATATTTAAACAATTAAAATATCATCACGTTTTCGATTTATAAATAATGTTGTATCAACTTTTCCTCGTACAAAACCTTGATCGATAAGAAACTTGCTGAGCCTTTCATACCAGGCTCTAGGAGCTTGTTTTAAACCATATAAAGCCTTTTTGAGTTTGAAAACATGATCAGGTTTAGTAACATCCTCAAAACCTGGAGGTTGTTCTACATATACTTCTTCCATGATGTAACCATTTAGAAAAGCACTCTTAACATCCATTTGATAGAGTTTGAATCCTTTGATGCATGCAAAGGCTAAAAGTACACGTATAGCTTCCAATCTAGCCACTGGAGCATACGTTTCCTCATAATCAATCCCTTCTTCCTGATTATAGCCTTTGGCCACCAACCTTGCCTTGTTTCTGACAATAATTGCGGATTCATCGAGTTTGTTCTTGAATACCCATTTAGTTCCAATGATCGGATGATCCTTGGGTCGGGGTACCAAATCCCAAACTTGATTTCTCTCAAATTGATTTAGTTCTTCTTGCATTGCTATAACCCAATCATTATCTGACAGGGCTTCATCAATGTTAGAAGGTTCAATCTCAGAAATGAATGCAGAAAAACTTACTTCATTGAAAACTCTATTTCTAGTTTTGATCCCTTCATTCACCTCTCCTATGACTTGATCCAAGGGATGACTTCTGTTGTATTTCCAGGCTTTAGGTTGACCTAGAGATTTCTCTTCTTCCTTAGTTTTATCAACTTCTGGAATAAGAGACGTAGAAATAGATTGACTATTTTCTTGATTTAAAACAACTTCCTATTCTTCATCAATGGTTTTGTCAGAGGATTCAAATTCATCAAATACAACATGAATTGATTCTTGAACAACACAAGTTCTTTTATTGAAAATTCTATATGCTTTACTTCGGTTAGAATATCCTAGGAAAATTCCTTCATCAGTTTTAGAATCAAATTTTCCTAAGTTATCTTTACCATTATTATGAATGAAACACTTACAACCGAAGATGTGTAGATGAGCAATGTTTGGCTTCCTTCCTTTGTATAGATCGTATGGTGTCTTTCCAAGTTTCGTTCTGATATAGGCTCTATTTGAAATATAGCATGCTGTACTCATAGCATCAGCCCAGAAAACTTGAGACATGTTCTTTTCGTTTAACATTATTCTAGCCATTTCAGTAAGCACTCTATTCTTGCGTTCCATAACTCCATTTTGTTGGGGCATCCTTGGAGCAGAGAAATTGTGATCAATGCCATTAGTATCACAATATTCTTCAAAGGCTTGATTCTCAAAATCTCCACCATGATCAGTCCTAATGCCTGCAATTGACATACCTTTCTTATTTTGCACTTTCTTGGCAAAAACAATAAATTCTTCAAATGTTTCATCCTTTGATGATAGAAAAATAACCCATGTAAATCTGGAGAAGTCATCAACAATGACTAATGTATATAGATTGCCACCAAGACTCTTTACTCTTGCTGGACCAACTAAATCCATATGCAATAATTGTAATGGTCTATTTGTTGAGATCTCATTTTTCAATTTGAAAGATGATTTAGTTTGTTTACCCTTTTGACATGCGTCACAAATCAAATCTTTTTTGAAATTTACTTTGGGAAATCCAAGAACTAAATCCTTTTTGAGTAGTTTGCCTAGTTGATGCATGTTGACATGAGCCAATCTTTTATGCCATAGCCAACTTTCATCGGCATTACTCAGAAAACAGTTTTCAGATTCATTTCTACTAATATCTAAGGTATAGCAGTTACCTTCCCTTTTTGCTCTGAGCTTAGCCTTGATATTCTTCTTATCAAGTAGTAAGTCTTTCTTGTTGACAATTAGACATTCCTCTGAATCAAATATTATCCAATTGTCTTTATCTGCACTTTGACTTACGCTCAGCAAATTATGACACAATCCTTCAACGTAATATACATCTTTGATTTGTATGCCTTTGTCATTTTTGATTTCACCAATTCCTGCTATTTTTCCGGATTGATTTCCTCCAAATTTTACCTTTCCACCTTCCTTAGGTTGCAATGTGGTAAAACTTTCAAAATCTCCGGTCATATGTCTAGAGCATCCACTGTCTATGAACCACTTGTTATTTTTGGATGCTTTAAGACATACCTGCAATCAAATGACTAAGTCTTAGGTACCCACTTCTTTTTGGGTCCTTTTGGGTTAGTATAACTGATTTTCTGAACATATGTGCCTTTAGGTACCCATTTGTAGGTTCCTATATTTCCTTTCTTCTTATGAATGCATGACGAGGTATAATGACCTTTTCTATTACAGTAATTACAAAATGCAAAAGGATTTGATATATGCACAGAATGCTGGAAATAATTTAAATATGGCTTACCTCCTACTTTCTTTTTACCTTTCCTTTTATCTGTGTTTGGATCATATCCAATACCAGATCGGTCATTTACAAATCATTGTTCTTTTAAAATCACACTTAGCATCTCACTTCCTTTGGTAAATTTTTCAAGAGTTTTTGTGAGATCAATGGTTTTCTTTTTCAACGAAGAACAATTTTCACAATTCTTTTCTGAACTTTCTTTAAGTTCAATTTCAAGAGCTTTGTTTTTCTTTTTGAAAACAATTAATTCTTTAACTACTTTGATGAATTCAGAATGTAAAGCATTATATTCAAAGAGTAATTCATCATAGGTAGGTTCAGAATCATTTACCTCTTCTTCTGTCTCTTCTTGAGCAACAAGACATATATTGGCTACTTCTTCTTCATCACTTTCTTCGTCAGAGGAACTATCTCCCCATATAGCAGATACAAAGGCCTTCTTTTTGTTAAAGAATTTGCCTTTTCTCTTTTCTTTGCTCTTTTGATTGAGTTCTGGACATTCTGATTTGATATGTCCTGGTTTTCCACATTCGTAGAAAATCATATGGTCTTTGCTGCTAGTTCCTCCTTTTTGAAAGTGTTTGAAGCCTTGACCTTTCTTGTAGAACTTTCTGAATCGTTTTATGATTAAGCTCATTTCATCATCATCAAACTCCTCATCTTCATCTTGATTTTCTTCTTTCGCTTTTAGTGCTAGACCTTTCTTTCTTTTGTCACCGATGTCGTCTAGTTCCCGTTTGAACTTTAATTTGCTTTCATATTCAGAAAGACTTCCAAATAGAGAAGCAACTGATCTCATTGATTCTCCTTTTGCCTCTTCTATCGCAGTGACTTTGGCCTCCCACTCTTTAGAAAGAATATTCAAAATCTTTCGTACTTGGGTATTTTGATCATAGACTTTACCAAGTGCTGCAAGTTGATTAATAAGATGAGTATATCTAAGTTCGAATTCAGAAATTGACTCACCTGATTTCATTCGAAGTAGATCGAATTCAGTGACCAAGGTGTTGATTCGATTCTCCTTTATTCCCGAAGTTCCTTCATGAGCTATTTCCAGAGCTTCCCACATTTCCTTTGCTGTTGGAAGTGTGCAAATTCTGAAGTATTCATTTTGACTCAAGGAACTTTGTAACATCAGAATTGCCTTGTTGTTGAGAGTGATAAGTTTCTTGTCATTCTCATCATATTCCGCTGGCGTCTTTGAAATTTTCTGAGAATCTACAGTCTTTGTAGGTTGATAGTTTCCACTCTCAATTACATCCCATAGCCCATATTCAGTAGCCATCACGAACACTCTGAATTTTGCTTTCCAGAAAGAAAAGTGTTCTCCATTGAAACCGGGAGGTCTAGTGATGGATGCTCCGTCGGGAAGAATTCCTTCACCCATGCTTGCTATTGGATCCTTCTTAGGTTGTTATACCTTAACAAGAAGACCTACGCTCTGATACCAAATGTTAGATCAAGCGTTTCACCCAAGAGGGGGGGTGAATTGGGTGATACTAAAATTTCTTCGGAAATATAAAACTTTAATAGTGGAATTAAAAACAGTAATGAGTAAGGAGAAATATCACTGAAGTATACACCAGGAGTTATACTGGTTCGATCACAACCACTTTGACCTACGTCTAGTCCTCAGAGCTTCTCTGAGAGTTTCACTACAACTTCCAAGATTCAGTGGGTTCTTGGCACCTCAGTACAAGCAAGTTCCTACACCTGGACACTCGCTCCCCCTTACAGGTTGTAATCCAATCCCAACTCAAGGTTCCACAACCTTAAGTTATCTCAATAACAAATATTGAGTTTGAATGAAATATCTCTCTTACAGAGTGAATGAGAATCACTGAAGCATAGAAATACAATTTCAACGAGAACAAAGCAATGAACTTAGTAAATTGTATGTGTGTGTGCTTGTTGTTCTTTCTCTGTTTGGAGGTTCCCATATATATAGATATGTTGGTGATGACCGTTGGAACATTTCCTTTCGTCCGTTGGTGAGTGCGCAGCCACTATTGACTTTTCAAGTTTTTGAAAAATATCCGTTGGCGGTGGTTGGCATTTGAACGTTTCATTTGACTTCCATCTCTTGATATGATTTCTTCATTGTTTATCTGTAAATAGACTAAGAATACTAATACAATGAAAGGTTAATCATATAGGAAACAATATAATGAAAGTTTGAATGATTTCTAAATTTCTTGGTATGCTTACTCGAGTAGCTCCTCGAGTATCCCTTGAAGTTTACTCGAGTACCTACTCGAGTAACATCAAGAAATCATTGTTCAACTGCAAGTCAATGAATAAATATAAGATTACTTAGGTAGTGCCTAGAGTAAACTAAATTTCAAACCTTTGGAAATAGTTATTTACTCAGGTACCTACTCCAGTAATGGTTTTACAACTTCATAGGTTACTGGGGTAACACCTCGAGTAACCCTTTAAAAAAAACTTTTGATTACTCGATGCTCTACTCCAGTAATGTTGGCAGGATTTTAATGCCGAGAGCACTTACCTCATTACTCGGGTACTGACTCGAGTAATGCACTCATTTTTGCATAGGTTACTCGGGTACCACCTCGAGTAACTGATATTTTTGTGCATGACTTACTCGGGTAATGACTTGAAGTTTACTTTGAAAATATTTTTGCATACTGGGGTACATATTCGAGGAATCCACTTAACATAAAACATTAGAAACTTGTTGACTAGAGTAAGGACTTGAGGAAGATGAAATAAAGAGAAATCAAGTTAATCGGGTACCAACCTCAAGTTTCCACATACTTTAGTATGTTACTCGAGTAGCTCCTCGAGTAACATTGGCAGTGGTACAAAGTGCCGAGAGTTACATATTTTCAGAAACAGAGTTACTCGAGTAGCTCCTCGAGTATCATAGGGAAAACTTGAAGGCAACTGGAAGTTTCTCACATGGTTACTTGAGTACCTCCTCGAGTAACATTGGCAGGCCGAGAGCAACTCCAAGTTTTTACCTGGTTACTCGAGTACCTCCTCGAGTAACATTAGCAGGCCGAGAGCACATTGAAAATTTTTACACTATTACTCGAGTAGCTCCTCGAGTAACGTTGGCAGGTTACTGGAAGTTGTCTCTGGTTACTTCAAGTTTTGTCTCATTACTCGAGTAGCTCCTCGAGTAATGCTTTAGAAGATTTGCTTCTGATCAAGTTCCTCAACATTTTCTCTTGGCCTTTCTTCATTACTCCAATGCTTACTTCAAGTAATGCTTGTTCCTGTTATTACTTAGTTCAAACTTGTTTATTAATTATTTCCTTTTCGAACCAAACTTTTGTTATCATCAAAATATGAGATCTAACAATCACTGTCACCACTGATCTATTACCCTTCATCATCAATTTCATTCTTTCTGGTTATGTTCTCTATGGCTGAGGCTTTGAGATTATTTGGTAAAGCTGAGTTGATGACAGGCAGTGGCTGAATTTCTCATTCTCTCGAAGATGGAAGCTAAAGGCTTGAGTTCTAAATACTACAAAGGGGAGTTTTATGTTTTAATCCATTTGTTTAGCTTTGTAATATTGATTTTCTATCTTGGAGATTGTATTTATATTGTTAGACCTTTGTTACTTGGTTAAGTACTTAGTTTGGATTAATTTATGATTTGAATTAGTTGATGTTGAATTTTGTACTCATCAATATATGTGATTACATATATGTTTAAGTGTAATTCCATTGATTATCTTTTAGTTTGCATGGTATTGTTTAGATATTGAGATGATTTTGGAGTTGCACTGAACCAATTGCATTAGTTAATTTAAATCACATACTAAGAGTGATTAATAGTATCTCTAGAGTAGAGGTTTCTCTCTTTTGGTGCTAGACTCATCAGTTGATGGCGTTTGGTATTTTAGAGAACTTAATGATTTCATAAATTGCATACAAATTTTTTTAATAGTGTGTTAAGAAGTGATTATTTTCTAGGTTTAGGAATAATTATTGTTTAATGCACTAAACTCAACGGTGCTTGAGGTTTGGTATTTTGAGGGACTTTGGTTGCAATTACTAGTGTTTTGTATTGAGTTTCAGTTAGAGGGGTTAAACCTTGCCGGGTGTGAAAGTGTTTAATCAATCTAACTCAAGCTAGCTCAAAGGGTTTTTTAGGCATTTTTGACTAAACTAGTAAATTGAACTCCCATTATCATTATATGAACTATGATTGCCCTTACAAGCCATTTTCAAGAGATTCACTTCATCCATTTCATTTAACCTATCCTTTTATATCCAAAAATGCCAAGAATATTTTAGTGTAGGCACTTACATTTTCTTGCAACCTATTTGATATTTTAAAAGCTAAAAATATTTTTTTTTAACTTGTTTCATGCCAATCATCACACTTAGTTTCTTGGGAATTAATAAAAGGTTCTTCGAGAGACGATCCAGGATTGCACCCTTTATTGCAATCCTTGGATTAATTTTTTGAAGAGGTTACCAAGGCTTAAAACCAACAAATCATATTCTTCAAGTGGCGCTATTGCCAGGGAGCCAAGTAATTAGTTCCCTAGTAGCTAAGTATCAATCTTTGATTGATTGGTATCTTGAGTCTTGAGGTTGCATTTTATTTAGTTTAAGTAGTTTTGCATGTTTTTCATAGCATATTGCATCTTTGCATAGAAAATTTTTCAAAAATAACAACACATCTTGATTTTCCTTCGTTTTTGTATTTGCATTCTTTCATTTTTCTTTTGTTTTTGTATTTTCATTTTTAGGACTTAGAATTCATTTAGATCTAAATTGATTGTAATTTGAATGGCTTGGTTTAATGAGGATCATGAATTTTAGGTTTATACTAATCCTCCTATGCATTCTTGTTTAGGGAGTAATAGAACCTCAAGCTCTCAATTCTTGAATGATTCTTATGGCGCTTGGAGACATGAAGTAATTTGTGATCTCACATATTCTCAAAAGCTTGATTTGCTTCAACATGAATTGGATTCCTTCCAAGCAGATGTAAATTATCAAAGAGGAGCTTCTGAATCTTAATTGCTTTAGTATTTCCATGAACATTGTGCACCATCTTGTCCACAAACACCATATTTTGACCATGAACCCACCTTCCATCTACCTCAATCCCATTTCAACTATGCTTCTTCACCCTACCCATTCCACAAGAATCATAATCTCTATTCCATCTTCCTCCATTTCCCCTACTTCTATGCCATGTACAACTCTTTATGAACCACATTCTCCATCTTTCTATGAACCTCCACCATAATCTCCTACACCTCAACCTAGTGGACTTGATGCTTTCCTTACCTTGCCAGACATGGATGACAGAACTCGTGTATTAAGAAGAATGTATGATGAGCTTAAGGTTGAACACTTAAGTTGTTCATCATGTTTAATAAGGAAAATGTGATTTCCAAGGAGCAGAAAGAGCAAATGGAGGAGATTGAAGGCTTTATAAAGGCATTTGTTGACCATGTGCTATGGATAAAGACCGGAGGAGAAAACGGAGCTCCATAGACCTATGACTTCGATGATGAGGTAACCAAAGAGCAAAATCCAAATGCCATTTCACAAATGGAAGATTTAATGCCTCCAATGCCTACTACCACAAAAGATGTAAAGAAGGAGCAAGTACATTTTTAACTTACAGAGGAGCAGTTTCCAAACAATGGTACTATTACTCCTCTTCTTGAAGAGGTTAACCCTCCTCTTACTGCTATTCTTGATGTTGTGAGTGATTAAGAGGTAGATAAAGAAATTCTGGTTGAATCCCCTTAAATGCTTGATGTTGATAATGCTTACTGTGATATCTCTACTAGTAGTTGTATGGTTGATAAGGTTGCTTGCACTATCAATGCTTCTATATGTGATGAATATGTTCTTTTCCCTAGTTCTAGGAGTGATGAACATATTAAGTATGACATTGTGGAGAATGATGAAATATGCTTGGATGCTCAAATTTTGGTTAAGTGTGAACCTGATGATAGCTTAAATGATTGTCTAACTAATGATTGCTTATATGATTGTTCCTCGATTTCAAGTATTGGCAAGCATGATTTGGAATTTTTTAATGCTATTGAACAAGATGAAGAACTTATTTTCCCCTCTTCCCTACATTATACTTTAGTTTGTTAATGTGGGGGTGAAATGTCATATGATATTTGTGCGAAAATTGATAATTTTCTTTTTACTTCACATGACCTTGATTCTTTATTTAGTTCAACTGATAACATTAAAGTGCATGCTACACTTGATCAAAGCTATGATAATATCTCAACTTTTGATCCCTCTAAATCACATGTTTTAGGTAGTTTAATAAGGTAAGATTCAATGATTTTGAATCATAAAATTGTAAATAAAACTGAATCTTTCCATTTAGTTCTTTCTTGGATTTGCCACCTAATATAGAAAATACAAATACTTGTTTTGAAACTTCAGGTGGTGATAGCTTGACCAATTTTCTTTCTTCTTCCACTCTTATACCTCCCAACTCTTGTGATTGCAAAAGTGATGTAATGCACTCCAACACTAAGTTGGATTTCGCATTTTCCCCATTGTAAACACAAAAGGATTTTGAAAATATGATCACTTGTTCAGTTCCTACTAAAGGGAACCAAATTGACTTTCTTGGTTGTGAAGTTTACTTGGAGAATCTTGTTCCTATAATGCCTATATTTTATTTTAGATCTCTCCATGTCTTTATTTTTGGACTAGATACTGTTGTTGGTCTGGTGTTTCTTTTACAGGAACCTTCGCTACCAAAGGGGTACATTCTGGGAGAAGTGGCTACAAAAAGGAAATGCATGTTTCTCATCCAGTATGAGAACTTCTCCTATAAGAGTCTACAGAGATTTAAGCCTCAAGTTGTCTCTTTCCTCACTTGTTTTCTTTCTAATTTTTATGATTCTCTGAGCTTAATTGTTATGTAAAGAGAATAAGTGTAGGGGAGACAAAACCATTAGTAAAAGGTAGATTTCTTTTGTTGTTCACCCTTTAGGCTTTGAGCTCTTTTCATTCCTTTACCCTTAGGTTTTGCATTGAAGACAATGCAAGATTTAAGTGTGGGAGAGGGATTAGGATTTATATCTTGCGTGCTTTATTGTGCCTAGTTGCAAAAATGTGTCATTTTCAAAAAAAAATTAGAAAGTTCTTTGTCCAAACCACACTCTTAAATTTTTGCCATTCCTTGATTTGGAAATTTGTTTAAATACTTTTGGGAATTGGTTATGCTCTTGATTGATTTTTAATGAATTTATCTATTATTGCTTAGAGTGAGCATTAGGATTAGTTGAGCTAATATATTTTGATTAGGTTAATGTTCAATTAATCTTTGTGAATGTGCGTTTGAGAAGAAAACCTTTGTTGGAAGGATTTTGAGCCTATTTTCCATACATTAATGTGTGTTTGCCACCTATTCTAGTGTACCTCTAGAACTTGTTTAAATTCTTTTTCAAATCAAATTTTCATTTTGATTAATAATATGATAGGGGCATTCATTTTATCACCCTTTATTTCAAACACAAGCCCTATACACTAATCCAATGTTAACCCTCTTTTAGCCCTTCATATTCCAACATCCATAATTTATTAACAAGTACTATGTATGCGTCATATTTGCCTTAGATTGACATCCAAATACATTGAATTGCCATTAATATTGTTGGCACGAAGAAATTCCATTTACATACATTATTTATGGAAAAAAATAGAAGAAAAAGCAACAAAAAAAAGGAAAAAATATCATTAAAAAATATTGAAAAAAAGAAAAGAAAAGAAGAAGAAGAAAATAGGGCATTTGTTTTGATTGGCAAGATGATGTGGTTGTTTGAGATTTTAGTTAAAAAAAAGGTGTCATTGTACACATTTGTGCATGCATAGTACTTGTTGTTTCATGATTCTTTCCATTAGACCATTTCCATCATTTCAACCCTTTTAAAAGTCCACTTGATTCATGAGTCTAGGTGCTACATAGTGGTGGAGAGAGTAGAATTTCTACAAGCATATGGTAGGACTTAGTCTGGGTGGTATTGAGCAAAATTTCCTATACTTGTGAGAGTTAAACACTTAAATCCTTGAGTTTTCTCTTGTGTACATTTCTTTTATTAATTTTGCATTAATCTAGTCCATTTGCATCACCTCATACTAAGATTTGTGTTAGCTTGATTTGTGATGATTGATTAATTCATTGACTCCCAACATCTCAAAATTTCAAATAAGTCCCTTTAGAATCATTGAAATACAACACCCTATTTGTCCTTTTCATATTTCAGAGGTATTTTTTCATCCTTTTCCCAATTATTTATGTATTTAATACCCTAAAATATTTTTTAGCAGTTCTTTAAATTTTAATAACATAAAAGTTTAGGTGGATTGGGTTGCGGGGATCAATAGGGTCTAGATATGCTTTTGACCTCAAAGTGCTTACAGAGGTATACATATGAATCACCTATCAATAAGGTCCTCACATTGGCAATGATATTTGAACTCATAATTTTGTGTGTGATGATGAGCCAATGCCTTATTAATTTGACCAAACTTTGTTGGTAGTATTTTTCAACAATAATTAATATCCTAAATTTATTGTGCTTATTGCTACAAAGAAAATACTTTAAGACATTTAATTTAATGAATTTAACTGTCATCTTTTAGTTCCACCGAATTCATTGGGACCGAGGGAGTAGTTCACATCTAAATAGAATAAATAGAAAATAAAATATAGGTGAAAAAAGATGCAGTAATATAAATACCATTCTTGTCCTTATTATAAGTCCCTTTTAGAAAAAATAAGAGGAAAAGATAGAAATAGAACTTTGAAATTACAAAATTTCAAATCATGTTTGTTATCAAGAGTTGATAAGGGAATGATGAAACTTAATAAACAATTCACAACTTATTTTTTGAGAAATACCTAATTTAGAATTTTACAATTTTAAAGTTCTTTTTTATCTTTTTCCCGAAAAACAATTATCCTAAATGTATATATAAGTCCACGTATAGGGTTATGAATGAGTGTTTTTCAATTTTATCCTTATTTAATACTTATTGGAAAGTGAAAAAAAAAAGAGGTGAGAATAATTGGTAAATGTAGAAAGAAAGAAAATTTTAATAAAGGTAAACATTGAAAATTTTTATCAATTTAAGACATATTTAATAACTTAACTATTATTACTTAATATAAGAGAATTAGTTAAAATGTACTTGTAAGAGGGACATGGAAGGTGGTACAACACTCTTTGCCTAAATATAAATCATAGCTTGTATCTTATTCTTACATACTAAGAAATACATTAAATTGATAACATTTGCTACATTTGCCCTTATTAAAAAATTTCTCTGTCTCTTTCTACTTTACAAATCTCTTTCTACTTTACAAATGATGTTCACACCTCTCTCTTGATCTCTTTCTTTCATTCCAATAGAAATTAAATAGGGGTAAAATTGTATAAAAGTCATTAGTTACCATATAAGTGGCTTATATTTTAACCAAAAATTTTTCCATACAAGTAACTTATAGGGAAAATTTCGGTTAAGGACCATTGTAGCAAATTAATTTCAATTGGCCATTAAATAAATTTGAAATTTCACTGCAATCCAAAGGGGATAAAGTGAAATTAAATTAAGATGGTAAAAGACAGAAATAACCCTATAGGAAAGAGGGGAAAAAAGCCAAAAGATGAATCCATATTCAAAAGTTGGCGCCTCCCACTGGTTCCTATTCACTATCCTCTACTCTCGTTCTAGATCAAAGAAGAGAATGAAGATGAATGAACCATGGGAAAATCAGCACTGGTTCAGTCATGAAAAATCCTCAATTGTGTGGTGGTTGCTCTCTCCTTCTAGTCTGTTCTGGTTCTAGCTCAAGGAAGAAGATGGAGATAGTCTTGATTGGTGAACATTATTCTCGTAGTTCTCTGATGGATGAAAGAGAGAGCCTTTTAGCACCAAATACATTAACCATGTCAGACCCTCTACCATGTGTTCTTGAGGAGCTGATAATTAGATAAACAATTTCATAGTATTTGGTGAAAAAGTGTCTCAAGTATTCGGATGAAATTTCTTGCAAATATAATCTCTTATAAATGAGTAATTGTTAAGAAATTAATTTCTCTTGTTCAAGAGACTATTCCACTTATTCATATAACTATTCAACTTGTTCATGATATATAAGACACTTAAAAAAGTATTTTTGTGAAGAAATAAATTCCACTTTTTTATAGGACTATTCCACTTGTTCGTGATGTGGAAGGTATTTGCAAATGAGTAATTGTTAAGAAATTAATTTCTCTTGTTCTTATGACTGTTACATTCAACTGGTTCCTAGGACTATTCCACTTGTTTTTTATGTGTACACTTGCAAATGAGTAATTGTTAAGAAATTAATATCTCTTATTCTTAGGGCTATACCACTTATTCATTAGACTATTTCACTTGTTCATGATGTGTAAGACACTTGCAAATAAGCAATTGTTAAGAAATTAATTTCTTTTGTTCTTAGGATTATTATATTCCATTTGTTCATAAGACTATTCCATTTGTTCGTGATTTGCAAGACACTTGCAAATGGGTAATTGTTAAAAAATTAATTTCTCTTGTTATTAGGACTATTCCACTTGTTTATAGAATTATTCCACTTGTTCATTCAGGGTTAATGTATTTGGCGCTCAAAGGCTCTCTCTTTCACCCATCAGAGAACAAGGGAAAGAGCCACCAGAGCATTGTTCATCAGTCAAAACTATCTCCTTCTTCTTTCTTGAGCGAGAACTAGAACGGACTAGAAGGAGAGAGCATATTACTAGAAAAAATGATTTTAACGTCCCTTTTTTTGGCCTTTTAACGTCTGAAAATAGAGGGATGTCTATCTGAGGGTCATGGAAAAAAATGTCAATAACATCCGTAAAATAGGGGACGTTAAAAAGGTAGGACTTTAGATGTCCCCAGTTCAGACTGGGGACGTCTAATGTCTGAGGTGCACTGACGTCCCCAGTCCAGACTGGGGAAATCTAAAGGTCACTTTAGACGTCCCCATTACAAATTGGGGATGTCTAAAGTGTCACCCCACCTCTACCACGTCCCTTTTTACTTTAAGAACGTCAAAAGTTTTTTTTTAAAAATGGTCTTTTTATATATATATTTCACTGTCTGGAGAATGCAAACTGCAGAAATAGGATGGAAACAACAAAATAAAACAACAGCAATTCAGCAGAATGGAAACAACAACTTGAAACACAGTGATCAACCCAAGGCTCTACTACATGCAATAACTTTAAGGAGTAGCAAACTAATTAACTAACAAACCACACAAACTACACAACAATCTATATCCAAGTCTGTTGTTGCACTAAAAAGACTATATCCAAGTCCCTAGTTTGTACAATAACCAAGACAAAATCCAATCTATATCCAACAACAACAACGTTAATTATATGTACAATATATAGAACCCCACAAAAGTATGTCCTATACAAACTACTAAAGACTTTACTCGGGTATACGTTGAAGAAGATGTCTAGCCAAAAGTCTCTGATCATATTTATGTCTTCATATGAGTAGGCATCTTCATTGTCAAAAATCTGTAAATTAGAAAATAAGCTTAGATGAAATAATGAATCAAGTGAATGAATAGCCATTGAATTTACAACACCAATAATATTATCCTCTGAGAATGAAGAAGCGATTACTTGTTCAAAATATATCGTAATGCCACTCTTAATGATGTTAAACATATAAAGTAAGACATAGTATCCACATTCCCAGCCGCCAGGTTGTTGAGGGCACTATAAATCAAAAGTAAATGGTTAAAATCAATAAAGTCATATCTAAAACGACCGTCAATCAAAAGAACTTGACTTGAAACTATGTACCTTTGGAAACAACCATCTCAGGTCTTTGCCACCTTTACAATCGTGTAGCCAGCCAAGCGCTCGATACGTCATGTATGCCCTATCATTAAAATGAAAATCAACATAAATTAGAATAATTCATTTAAGTCAAGAATCAAAGCATTGAAATACAAAAAAATAACTTACGTGTTGAAGACACTTTTAGTTTCTTTGTCTGGTATTTTACTTAAGGAATCAAACCAGTAAACAACGTGGGACCGAGGACAGAGAACACATAAACTCCAGTGGTAACTATCACAACATATACAGATTAAAAAGAAGTTAGATGGCAAGGCAATTATTTATTAAAAATCTCAAATACACAAAATTAAAATGCGTACCCTTGAACAATCGGTGCTAGATAACAACGATAGTCGTTCTCTCCCACTGTGAAGCCCACATAGTGCGTTCTTTTTTTAATGTATTCCTACTCCTTGTCGTATGTGCAGGATACTCCTTGTTGTATGTGCAGGAGACAAGAATCCATATAAATCAACTCTTTGCAAGTCAATGCATATACGACAGAAGGAGCTATAATAGAATAAAAATGATGAATGTATTAGCTAGTTAAAATCAACTTAACTAAATGAAGGAAAAAATGGGAAATAAAAAACTGATAGGATTGCAAATTTGCCCCATCCAATATCTAGCTTCTCCAACTTAATGAATTGTTTAAGATCTTCTTTATCAATTGTGAAGGGATACTCTAATTCCTGGCCCACAATCCCTATAGGCATATGCAAATCAATATGGCGAATGCCTTTATAGATCTGCTGCAGTTGTGCTAAGAAGGGCCATTTTCCAGCTTCTTGCTCGTTCTTTTAGAAGATAAAAAAACATATTGTTAGTAGGATGTCAACACATCTCAAGTAAAAGTGAGGTAGTTCCATACCATTGGAGGTGTTGTTGCTAAGCCAATAAGATGTACAGGCCAAAGGATAAAAGATCCTCTCGCTTGAGCTATCATGGCAACCTCATCATCAGGAATAGGGATGGCTGTACCTTCTTCCCCCTCTAGAACACACATCACAGTCACCCTACGTAAATGCTGTGGAATTTGCTGATGATAGTGGGTGGTAGCTTGTGTGTGTGAATGAGAGCATCTGTAACTACATGCAATATTGGGGCATCCAAAGAGAGGATGACAGGTTTTCTAGGTACTGGAGTGGGAGAAGGGTCACCAAGTGGTTCCTCTACCGAGTTGTAACTTCCTTTGGTGCTGTGGAAGGCCGGGGATGAATGGTTTCTATGCTCAGTAGTTGCCATCTGTGATTCAAACATCTTCATCATTTTAGCTTGTAGCTCAGGCATCAGCTTAAGACGTGGCTTTGGCAATAGCTCTTGTTAGAGCTTGTCGCGAAGGTTGGCCACAAGCTCTTATGAGACTTCCTGGCGAATCTTGGCCACAAGCTCCCTACTGGTTTTAGCTTGTGATGAATAAGGATGTGAGGCTCAGCCAAAATACTTCACGACACGAACTCCCCCAGCCCCTCCTCGAACATGACCAGGGTGATCTGACTTCCCAATCGCCATTGACAAGATGTCCATCTGTCTACTTGGAGTGAATAAACCTTGGGTACTATGATCTTCCAGTTCATCCTGCAACATAAAAGTTATCGTAAATGAAAATTAAGCACTCCCAATATGAAAAAAGACTTTGTACTTATGCTCTAACTACTTACAATCCTCGCAGAAACCTCAACAACAGTTGGATAATAGTTGGATTTACGTACTTCCCACCCTTAATCCTCCCTGCTTTCCATTTTTTGTGACGTGGAGGAGGTGGCGGGGCCTCGACCACAACGGTAGGATCTGATATAGCTACTTCCTTCAATTTCTCAAACTCTTCTTCCATCATCTTTCACTCAAGCTTCTGATAACCACCACGAGACATGCAAATAAAACACTATAATGACAGAAATCTTACCAAAAGGTTTGGATCTTCTTGTGATGCCATAAACAACCTCCAGTCCTCTGGAGACAAATACGTATACTCCTGACATGGATCCTTATCCCTCAAGTCCCCTCAAATGTAATTTTGTGTAAGCCTGTTCTTGAAATCTTTCCATTATAGATGAATCTCCCTCATCCACTCCTTGTACATCACCGCAGTGTCAGGGACATCATAGGTTTGCTACAAGGTAAAAACATAAGTTAATTATATTTGAAGCAATAGGAATAAAGATATATATGCAGATGTATCGAAACTTATATACCAAAAGTTGTTGCTAAATCAAGTCTTTCGTTTTTGGTGGAACCAACTTCCAATTATCATAGGTAATGCGAACTTTGCTTCGACCAAAAAAACATAAGTAGCTAATAAAATGGTCTTCCTCCGGACCAATCGGTTACATATTGTCATCAAAGTCAAAATGCAACCTCTCCTGTTGATGGTAATGGCATACTACCAATGCAGGCATTTTTGTACTGCCTATAACCCTTCTTCTCGTAATGGGTTCAGGTCTCACAGCAGGTTCAGGCCTATTTATTTCATTGTCCCTATCACTTTGTGAGTCACTAGAATTGTCCATATTCCTGTAAGCACAAAAATTATTGTCAGATAGGTGAATAAATTGTAAGTAAATGAATAAACTGAGACATTATAAAACAAACAGCACACATTACTATTTTCTAAGTTAAGCTCTTACTCTAGATTGTTTCCCATATTCCTTTAACATGATCATTTCTTATAGCATATTCTTCATCATCTACCAATTCTACTTCACTTGTTGTAGGTGGATTAATTGTGAAAGGTGGTGTATCGTCAACGTTAAAGGTCGGATCACCATACTTCTATTTTTTACTTTGAAGTACAATGGAAATTTCTTTATTTGTAGGATTTGTGACATAAAACACTTGTTTCGCCTGGCTTGCTAGAATGAAGGGCTCATCCCTATAACCTACTCTTTCAAGATCAACTGAGACAAATCCAAATTGTTGATCTATTACCACATCATTATTGCTAATCCACTTACATTTGAATAAAGCAACTTTGAACTTATTGTAAGTGATTTCCCATATTTCTTTTATCACTCCATAATAGGCCAAGGATGTTAATATGGGGTTTTTGTCTTTCGAACTAGAAAAGTGCATGGCTTCAGCTTCTACTATCACCCCACTATTTTGCATGGTACTTTTGTTATCTTGGTCTTTTGTGTAGAAAGAATACCCGTTTATATCATAACCGTTCCAAGTAATGATCTGAAATGAAAGCCCCTAGGCTAGCCACTCTATTGTCTTAGACACACCAGTCTCACGCAAAACCTTTTCCTGAAATCACTCTATGAATGTCTTGTTTTGCTTAATAGCAATCTACATGTCATTCTTCCTCAAATTCATGTTCTTCAATCTCTTTCTGTGTTCATCTATGTACGGTTGAACTTCTGCCATGTTATTCAAGATATAAAGGTGTGCTTGAAACACCTCATCACGTGGCATAGTCTTTACTTTCAGTCATCGTGTTCCCTTGCTCCTCGCCTCTTCATGCCGAGATTGTTCCTTCTTCCCTGATAGATAATCGCTGCAGAAGTCCATAGCCTCTTCAACTACATACCTTTCAACTATTGAGGCTTCTAGTCGATAGGGATTTTTAGAGTACCCTTTTAAGATCTTCATGTATTGCTCAAAAGGGTACATCTACCTCAGGTAAACTGGATCGTAGAGACTTACCTCCCTTACCAAATGAACTATCAAATGCACCATTATATCAAAAAAATGAAGGAGGAAAGTGCTTCTCTAATTGGGACAATATAATATAACCCTTAGCTTCCAGTTCATCCAGCTTTTTAGTGTCAATGATTTTGTTACAGATAGCATTAAAGAAAACACACAATCTTGTCATAGTGCTTCGAACTTCATCTTTCATAATGCCTCTAATAGCTACTAGTAATAGTTGTTGCATCAGCACATGATAATCATGGGACTTCATTCCCACTAACTTCAAATCCTCCATTGACACGCACCTTCTCACATTAAAAGAATACCCTTGTGGAACCTTAATTTCAAGCAAACATCTACACAAACTTCTTTTATATGCTTTTGATAGTGTATGGGCTGTTGGCTCCATGTATGCCCTTTTACCATCATCTCTTAGCTGTGGATGTAACAGTTCTCTTATTCCCATATCAACAAGGTCTAGTCTCACACTAATCCCATCCTTAGTCTTCCCTGGTATGTACAAAAGCGTATTGACAAGGCTATCAAAAACATTTTTCTCCACGTGCATCACATCGATACTGTGTCTCACGTCAAGACTACGCCAATATGGAAGATCAAAGAAAATTGATCTCTTCTTCTATATGTTCTTCTCACCTGCAGTCTTCTGATTCTTACCAAAAAAGATATTGATACATTCAACCTGACCGTAAACTTCCTCTCTGGTTAATGCCTTTGGAGCCATTCCATGCTCCTGCAAGCCGTTAAAATGCTTTCTTAACCTACGATATGGGTGGAACCTACGAAGGAACCTCCTGTGACCAAGGTATACCGTTTTTCTTCCATGCTTAAGTTGGTGGAAGTGAGTGTCTGCTTCACAGATCGGACATGCTTTATGCCCCTTCACACTGTACGTTGACAAGTTTTCGTACGCAAGGAAGTCATTTATTGTGGTGAAAATCATTGCACATAGCTTGAAGGACTCATTCTTATATGCATCAAACACATCTACGCCTTCCTCCCACAACTTCTTTAAGTCCTCAATCAACGGTGCCAGGTAGACATCAATATCATTTCCTGGCTGTTTTGGTCTAGAAATCATCATAGAAAGCATCACATACTTGTGTTTCATAAAAAGCTAGGGAGGCAAGTTGTAAATTACAAGGAGTACCGGCCACGCACTGTGTGTGCTATTAAGAGTTCCAAACAGATTGATGCCATCTATAGAAAGCCCAAGCCGAAGGTTTCTCGGCTCGCTTCTAAATTCAGGGAATATTTCATCTATTTTCTTCCACTGTGGAGAGTCAGCCGGGTGCCAAAGATATTTTCCGTTGGATATTCTATCATCCGAATGCCATATCAACTTCTTCACTTTTTTTGTAGTACCAAACAAACGCTTAAAGAGCGGTATTATTGGAAGATACCACAGAACCTTTACAGGTTGCCTTTTAGTTGTTGCATCACCACAACTACCATCTTTCCTCACTTTGTATCTTGCAGTTTGACACTTAGGGCACTCACTCAGACCTTCATACTCCTTTCTGTATAGTACGTAGTAATTAGGGTAAGCATGTATCTTTTTATACTCCATACCCATCATAGATAGGATTTTCGTGGCCTCATACATATGATTTGGAAGTACATTATTGTCTGGAAATATATCGCACAACAGTTCAAGCAGCAATATGAAACTACTATCGGTCCACCCACAAGTTGCTTTTAAGTTAACCAAATGTAATGTTCCTGTCAGCCGTGTGTATTTACTCGCAGGGTACAATGGTATCTCTATATTACTCCGTCGGTTATCATATTTATGTGACTGCACAAAGGATTCTACCTCAATATCGTGAATCATTCTCTCCATTCTATCTTCATCTATGACATCCATAGCTTCCTTCTTATGCCACAGACAATCGGTTACTTCCTCACCATGCCATATCCATCTTGTGCATCGAAGATTTATTCCATCACAAAGTAAGTGATCCTTTATAACTTCAACATCCCATCTTCTCTCATTTAAACAATTGACACAAGGACAAAAATACATCCTATTTCTGGTTGGAGTGTTCCTTCTAGCATATTCAATAAACTCTTCAACCCCATTCTCATATTCTTCACTTGTTCTCAAAGCATTCATCCAACTATGATCCATTTTATTACCAACTATGTCATTCCCATTTACACTTAAGTTAAGAATAATTGTCAACACTAGGATTGCCATTTACTAATTTGTCTTTCAAAAGTTTGGTAGCATTTCCCCTTAAAAGCGAGACATACCAAAATCAAAATAACAAACTATCTCAGCTTAATTTAAATGAAACAAAGCTTTATCTTCTAACACCAAGCACAAACAGAATACACTTATATTTTAGCAACCAAATTATTAAATCAGATATGTACCATGAGTGAGATATGTGACATCAAAAAATTCTTCCCAAGTTCAATTAGCGAATGGCAAATCTCAACAGCAATATTATATTTTTCTTCCACACAACAATTTTTGATTCAGAAGTGTTCCAAGATTGATCATAGTGTAACCCCCTGCCTTAAATAGCGTAATTATAATTCGATATTACGTAATTAAATTGGTTTAGAGACCGTCGAATAGTTCAAAACTCATTTAGAACTCCCTGTGAAGTAGGGACTTTATAAAATTTTCAAAACTTCTTTCCTATTCCGGTCTCAAGTTTAATTATCGAATATAATCACCTGTGCAGTTAATTCACATTCATTCATATCAGAATATCTAATAGCAATCCCGGCAACCCCCGGGTTCCATTCATACACAAAAAGGGTTTACAACCTCCATATAGGGGACTACACAACTACGTTCAACTATTCTTTACAGCAAACATAATATACAGACACCCTGTCCAACAGGTTTAACCAACATAACCAAAATAAATGTCCCTACAGGATTCTAACCGCTCCGGGTCGTACGCTTCTCCTTAGAGCCACTCGCCCTGTCTGAAGGGTTAGTTAAAGGAAAGAATGAGATTCAAGAGAATCCCAGTAGTAACAAAACATTTATACCACACATAAGCACACAGCATGTAAGCAAATCATCATACAGCAGCAGCACCACAAATCACACTCCACCCTCATCCCCTTTCTCCGCCGGGAAGGCACACCACCTAACCCGAACCGTTGTTAGCTACTCAGGGACTATTGGCGTGGCAGTGCATACATATAGCCTTATAGCCCATACAGCTATTCGGCTTTCACAAATGGCCCGTCGGCCTCCACAAATAGCCTTTCGGCTCACTTAATCACATATATCACACCTCATCCTCATCCCCTTTCTCCGCCGGGAAGGCACACCGCCCTAACCCGAACCGTTGTTAGCTACTCAGGGACTATTGGAATGACAGTGCTAACACAAATCCACAGATGTCGCAGCATACGAATTCATTACAAATCAACGATATAACACACATACAATGCATCATATATGGTACAAAAGAAAAGTCACTACCTCGTTCCTTTCTGACGTTCGCTGGCGTAGTTGGCTCACGAGGGCGGCAAATATCGAATCCTACAATTCCAAATGCACTATTTAGACACTTTCATAGTGTTACTTAGGGTTATATGAGTCTATAATGAAAATTTACAAAACTACCCCCGGGGACCCGGCCCGGGCCCGCCGTACCCGATCCGGCTGTACTTTTCTTGAAATTTTGACATGGGCTATCCTGACATATTTTCGCCCAAGGAATCCATTTCCGGACTCGGAATTATCAAATTCAATGTTAAATTACGAAATTGCCCTTGGCAGCCCTACTTTTAGGGTTTTAGGGGTGTTTCCGTAATTATGCTTTCTCGGCCTTTTTTGAAAAAGTGCCCAACTGTAACCCCACCTAATTTTCGCCCCTGAACTCAATGGAACCATCAAATCATTGAAAATCCAACTCTAAGACCCATTTCTAGGGCTGGCCGAAATTTATGAGTTCTCCAGGGAAAATCGGGGTTTTACGATTTCGGCTCCGTAAACGCGTTCCTTTCTACTCCTAACCACTTTATTAACCATTACATTAGGTTACAACTAACATTAAGACCCAATTTGGGCAGCATAACCCCTAGGCCACATCATTTCCAAACTTTAAAACCAATGGCAATCCGGCGAAATTTCACCGATTAAATTGCCCACAGCAGCCAGAATAAGCAATATATGAAAGTTTGGAAGTTACCTCAAGCTCCCACTAGCTTTTCCCAAATTTGGCTGAACCCTAGCCTCTTTAAAACACCAAGTTTTGAGCTTCACAACCTTAAAGAATAAAGAGGAGTGGCTTAGAGTCGGAGTTATATGCGTTAGGAGCTAGATCATCGGAGAAATCGGCTTACCTTGCGAGATTTCTTCCTCTTTTTCTCTCTTTTCTCCAAGCTCTCTCCACGTTTTTTTTTCTTGCTTCAGCTGCTGTGTGCGACAGAAATGAGCTGAGGAAGATGATAACATATGTAATTCCATGCTGACATAATCTTTTAATGAGATGATGTCATAATTCCCATTTTCGGATTTTCTGGCAGATTTTCTGCCCAAACTTTGAAAAATCATAACTAATTCTAGAAAAATTGAAATGAGGTGATCCCAAAGCCAAATAAAAGGTATTTAAGTCCTCTTCATAGGAAAAATATTGGCCATTACTGAAAATCACCACAAAATTCCCAGAATTTCAATCTTTGCTTACTGTTCCAGAAAATAATTAATTTCGCTGGGTAAACTTAAGAAATCAAAAACTCTTAGGTCACAAATCAAAATGATACAAATTATATGTTCATTTTGAAGCTTGACATGTGAAATTTAATACTGGAAAATTTCAGAATTTTTAGACACCATTTGCCTATTTAAAACGTCCATACAAATTGGCTGCCCTGTACAGAGTTTCAATGGACAGAGTTTTCAACTTTTGCACGATTGTTCCCAATGGTTCCAATTTCACAATAAACACTCTCCCCACATGAATTTTCACAAGGAAGCCATTGGAATCATTAAAATATCCAAATTCCCATCACACATTCTCCAAAAGTGTTTATTCAACAATAATTATATCCACTTTTAAAGTCATTAGCCCTTAATCACTTTTTGGGATATTACACATAGCACTGAAGTTCCAAAAATCCAAAATCACAATGGAATAGGTTTATAACAACAAAGTGGAACTCAAACAATTAATTCACACTCCAAGAGTCAATAATAGCAAGCAAATTCTAGCATTAAGTTACAACAAGATTATTTATGTATGTGTCAACACTAAGTATATATATTAATGTCTGGATTAATTTCTACCATATTCTAGCACTAAGTTACACTAATATTATTTATATTAATGTCTACACTAAGTTACAACAAGATTATTTACAACAAGATTGCCTAATTCAAGCACTAAGTATATATATTAATGTGTGTCTACAAGATTATTCTTTTTCATTTTTTTAGTTTCTCTTTATTCTTTATTCTTTTCTCCTTTATTTTCCTTTGTCTACTAATTAAGAAGCAATATCATATGCCGAATTCCTTTCTTTTCCTTTCTGTCACTTTGATTCAGATAGTTTGTGAGATAATCACTTAGGAACCATATGTAAATGTACTAAAATGCAATCTATCTCTGTATTATTTTTAAAGGATGAGCTCACTGTTACAGAGAATCCACAATTGTGTAACCAAAATAAGTGCGAAAATGAACCAATTTTGTCAAATAACAGTATAACAGAATGCATAAAAGCAAAAGGTGTAAAGGAAAGAAATATCATGGAAAAAGCAAAGAATAATCAGAGAGAAAATGCTAACCTGTAGCTGAAACTTTAGAGGGAGGATGACAGTGGAGAGGAGATGGAATAGGTATGAAAACGCTGCAAACCTAGAGAAAAGAAAGTGGTGACGGAAGTGAAGCTTTGGAGAAAGAAGAAAAACAAGAAGGGGAGAGGAGATCGAATGGGGACGGAGTGATGAAGTTGGGAGGAGAGATGCAGCAGGGGAGTGAAGTTGGGGACGAAAGTAATGCTTTGGAGAAAGAAGAAAAAAAAGAAGGGGAGAGGAGACCGAATGGGGACGGAGAGATGCAGCAGGGGAGTGGGAGTCTGACATGATCACATGCACCGGTTATGTTGATGTGGTCAAGTTTAGACATCCCCAGCTGGGCTGGGGATGTCTAAACTTACTTTAAATGTCCCCAGCTATTCTGGGGACATGTAAAAACTATCTTTAGACGTCCCCAGCTCTTACATTAGACGTCCCCAGAATAGCTAGGGATGTCTAAAGGCAGAGCTTTAGGTGTCCCCAATTGTTCTGGGGACGTCCAAATTTTCTCTTTTTCTTTTTTTTAATGGCATTTAAAGGTCTTTAGACGTCCCCATGTTGACTGGGGACGTCTAAAACACTACCTGATAGATCTTGGCGTGAAATTCAATTATTTTAGATGCACCAACCTTTACAACCACAATTTAATTTCACTTTAGCCCCAAGCACTACAAAAAAACATGCTATTACCGACGGAATTACCCACTAAATTTTTTTCATTGGTAATTTCCGACGGTTTATTGATGGATTTTCCGTTAGAAAAATTACTGACAGAAAAAAATTCCGTCTCTAATTACCAATGGATTAAAGACAAAAAACATTCCGTCGGTAAATACTAACGGATTACCCACAGAATTTTTTCTGTCAGTAATTACCCACGCCTTACCCACAGAATTCTGTGGGTAATCAGTCTCTAATTACAGACGGATTAAAGACAAAAAAAAATCCGTCTGTAAATACTGACGGATTACCCATGGAATAATTCCGTCGGTAATTACCGACGATTACCCACGGAATTCCGTGGGTAATTTTAAGTGGAAATTGCCGACGGAATTCTGTGGGTAATCCGTAGATAAAACTAATAATTTTTTTTATTATCTTTTAATAATTTATATAAAATAATCTATAACAAATAAAAATTTAAATATGATAAAATTAATATTTAATATAACATATTAAATATATATAATATTAATAATAAAAATTTTAAATAAAATAAAAAATAAAAAACTTTAAACTTTATATCATAAAAAGAAAATATATAATTATATATAAATATATATTTAATATTTTATATATTTATATTAATATAAAATATTTAAATGAAATAAGAAATTAAAAAATTTTAAATTTATATTATAAAAAAATAAATATATAATTATATATTTAAATATATATATATATATATATTTATTTATCTTAATATTATATTTGTTTTTTAATTATTACATTATATATATTATTACGTGAATAAATAACGCAAGTTTAAAGAATCTCAACTGGCAAAGGCATCAGAACACATACCAAATGTCCGAGGTTCGAATCCCACATTTGTCACAAAATGTAACAATTATCTCACTGAGACATGTGGCGCAAGGTTAGAGGGACATGTGGCCCTTGCTCGGGGGCCAGCTGAGTGGGCGGGTGGTGGGGGTTTTCGGTGATGTCCACGTGGCCTCTTTTAATTAAGGTCGCCATGTGGATTTGTTTTAAAAATAATATTAAATTACTGACGGATTACCCACAAAAAAATTCCATGGGAAATTACCGATGAAAAATTTTCCTTCAAAAATTCGTCAGTAATGACCGATGGAACATTTTTCGTGGGTAAATTCTGTCGGTAATTTCCGACATAATTTTTCCGTGGGTAAGTTCTGTCGGTAATTACCGACGGAATTTTTTTCTTCTGTAATTTCCGACAGAATAAAAATTCCGTTGGTAAATCAATTTGCAATGTATTTTTTAGAGACAGAAAAAATTATGTCCATAATTCCGTTTCCGTCCCTAATCCGACGGTAATTTGATTTCAGAGACGGAATTCTGTGGGTAATACACTGTTTTTTGTAGTAAAGACTGCGGTGAAGTTTCATATTTCTTTAGAACCAACTAAAATTAATTCACCACAGTGGTTGTTAACTGAAATTTTCCATAACTTTTATTTAGGCACACAGTAATATATAATGAAAGCAGGGTTAAAAAAGAAAAAGTTGACCAATCATTTAATGCCCCAAAAAATAATAATTTTAAAACTAAACCAAAAAATCTAAAATAGTATATATGTCATGCAGTGAGGTAGTACATATAGTATAGGAGTTAAAGACCAATTTTGCCTGCAAATATTCACTGAGGGGCAATTTTTCCCTGTAAGTGTAAACAAGGGAGCAATTTTGCCCTATCCATCAACTAATGTTAAATCTAGCCATTAAATACACTTGGCATCCATGTGGCATACCATCTCATCATCCATCTGATAACACTTAACGACATCATGGGTTTAAAAGTCAAATGTCCTCCACATCATCCTTTCTCTTCCTTTCTATATAGCCACTTCACCCTTACTCATTGCCCTCCACGGCTACCATCCTCTTCTACTCCTCCACCTGCTTTCTATTATCTTCTTCCTATTCCCTAGCATCACACATCTCTATAATTGATTGAACCATATTTTATATATGATTTTTAATAATTAAATTGGGATTTTGATGCATTTTTCGGGACATTATTGTGTGATTAAGCACTAATTTTAGTTAGGAAAAATTGTTTTGAATTAATTTCAATTAGGGGTAAAATGGTCATAATTTATTAATTATTTTGCGCAATTGTTTCTTAGACCTTTGATGCTACCTTGTGCAATTAGGGGCAAATTAGAGTTTCCAGTTTAATTAATTTTCTCATTTCTATGTTAAGATTGCCTAGTTGAATGCCTTTTTATGGCTTTAGACTAAGTTGCCGTTCAGTTTTCTCTATGGATTAAACTTTTGTAATTGAATTGGATTTTGTGATTTGGAGCTTTAGCTTGAGATATTTCCTTTATTAGGTTCAATGAGATTATATTAACTAGCGTGCTATTGTTTAGTTAATATTTTCAAGTTGTACTTAAGAGTGTCTCGTTTGAGCATTCTTCCATAAAGGAACCAAGTTATATTTATCCATTTTTAATTGCACTCTAAGTGGTTTCTAATAGTGCCTTAAGATATAGTTACTAGCTGTGTTTGTAGGAGTAATTATTAATTAAGAATACTACACCCAAGCATTCGTTTGGGATTTTGCTTTCAAGGCTTAGAGAAAATTAACTCCCAGGATTTTATTTGAATTATGATAGCCATTCATCCATTTCCAAGAGCATCCATATAATTCATTAAAGACTCATTTCCTTATATCCATCGCATCTTTTATTAAAAATACCAAAAATATTAGTCTAGCATTTAATTAAATTGCATCTTTCTTTTAGTTATTAATTTGAAAAATCCAAAACTCATTTCCCCCTTGTTTTATTGCATTTGCATGACATTTAGGTTACTTAAGAATCAATAAAGGGCTCCTCGAGAAGAGAGAACGATCCTAGGTAAGTCTGTATGCAATTCTTGGTTAATTTTTTATTGTGGACCCTAAGGCTAACGCACGACAAAAGGCCCTAATTAAATGGCGCCATTGCCGAGGAGACAAGTAATTGGCTCCCTAGGTAATCTAATTATCAAATTCGCTTTTGACAAGGGGTTTCTCATATAAAGCTTATTAGTTTTGCATTTTTTTGTTTTTCTTTGCATATAGTTTAGGAATTTTTTCATTTAGGTAGATTGCATAGCATTTATTGTGTTGTTTCAACTTGGTAGCTTTTGTATGGTGTTGTCGCATTCAATTTGATATGATTTTGACCTCACTTGTTTGAATTCACCAAGTCTCTAAGTTAATTCATAGCATACTTGCTTCTTTTGTCATTTTGAAATTCTTTTTTTCCCCTTTTTCACTTGCATTTGTTTATTCCTCATTCTTTTTTTTAGCTTTTATAGTTAGATAGTCATCTTGTGATTCATTGGGATTTATTGCATAGAATCTCTTATGGCTTGGTTTAATGGTAATCAAGATTCACCCTTTCAAGCTCACTCTTTTATAGGACTTTGGGCGAGGGAGTAAAAATATGGGCAAAAAAACTTACCTTTTAGACCGGTTTTCTATAAAAACCGGTCTTAAAAGTGTGAAATTTCAAATCTAAGACCGGTTTTTATAGAAACCGGTCTTAAATGTTAAAATTTTTAACATTTAAAATGTTTTGAAATTTAAGACCGGTTTAAAAAGGGATTTTTCCACTAGTGCCAGAGTCCAATGACTCAGACTATAAATGAGTAGCAATTACACAAGGACACCTTTGCCATTTGCATGGCCTCTATAATGAGATCAACAGACCAACAAGATGAAAAGCATGTGAGATTGGCCAAGGACATTAAATGTCTTACTCAGCCATCACAAGAACCAAAATGATAGAAGAAAGGAAATGAGAAGTTGGAGAAAGCAATAGAGTGGCTTGCACAAAAATCTTCTAAGTGCAAACTCCACAAGCGACTCATCCTCCATTGCCTCCATGTAATCCACCTATTCAAGTCAAGAAAGTCAAGAAGGTGTGATTCCAACTTCCAGAGGAATTTTCCTCTCATATGGAGGAGGAATATAGAGTCCAAGCTCCAGAGTCACATACCACTTCATAAGTGGAAGATTCCAATCCTCTGGAGCCTATTCCCATACAAGCAAATGAAGTAGAACAAGTTCAAAAGAGCATTGAAGAGTTTTCTTTACCATTTGGTAATGATCATATCCTTATAGAAGTAGACTTTCCTACTACTTTACCTAGTGAAGTTATTCATGATTTGAGTGATGATGAGGTGGATGAGGAAATCATTGTTGAATCCCCTCAAATGTCTGAAAATGTAATTGCTTTACCAATTGGTTTTATAGTAGTTATTTAATTGTACTTTTGATGAGTGTGATCCTACTTCTTTGTGTCATGATTCAATTGTTGAAAATGCTTCTATTCATAGTACTAGCGATGATTGTGATCAATTGAAATTTATATTTTCACGTTCTTGTGTGAAAGATCCAATATGTGTAGATTGTTATCATGACAAATGTCACTTGCTTGTTGAGTTTTGAAAGAAAACATTTAGTGAAGTAGTTGATTCTACCATTGATCTTGCTGCACCTCCTTGTACTATTGATGATTGTAAGCATGACAATTACGAACATGTTGACTCTTGTTTGGATGCTAATGTGGTTGATGTGAGTGATAAAGACCATAGCCAAGAAAAAGACATTTCTCTTGATTCCAATGAATTACATGCTAGTTTCATACAGGAAGATTCAAATGCTTTGATTAATGATTTTACAAATGAAAATGATTCTTTCCATATGATTCTTTCTTTTGATTTGCCACTCAATATAGAAAAGGAAAATTATTCTTTTGAAAGTCAAAAGCTTTAGGTGGTAATCATTTGAAAAATTCTCTTCTTTCTTCCACTCTTTTCCCTTCCATCTCTTGTGATTGCAATGATGATGTGGTGTACCCCAACACTAAGTTAGATTCCGTACCTTCCACTTTATAAATAAAAGAGAATTTAACTATTTGTTTGAATCCTACTGATAGGAATACTATTGATTTCCTTGGATGTGATAGTTACTTGGAGAGTTTGGAACTTAATATTCCTTTACTTCACTTGAAATCTCTCCATGTTTCTATTTTTGGATGTGATACTACTGTTTGTTTGTCTTTTCTATAGACCCATTCTTGGAAAAGTCATAGGATAAGCCAACATCTCCCGTACATCCTTGGACCACTTTCAATTGATCTTGAGCCACCTCTGCCAAGGAAATTCAATGTGGGAGAAGTTGTTTCACAAGACAAATGCATGATTCTCATTAATGAGAACTTCTCCTTCAAGTGACTCAAGCTATTCTAACTAAGGTTGTCTCTTTCCTCACTTGTTTTCTTCTTGATTTCTATGTTTCTTTGAGGTTAATTATTGTATGAGGAAGATAAGTATGGGGAGGGACACAATCCAGTAGAAAAAGGTAGAAGTCATGTAGTTTAGCAAGTACAATAAAAACCCCTTTGGATGCTTTGTATTTTTTGCTACTACCCCTCTTAATTACAATTGTACCTTTTCACCTTGATTTCCTCTGTTATTATGACTTGTTTCTCCTTCTCTCTCTTTATGTGATATTGATATGTTGTGCTTCAATTGCAATTGGACTTCACAACTTCCCACTTCACTAAGGAACAAATAAGAATAATAAAGTTGTTTTACACATTGAGGACAATGTGTTAATTAAGTGTGGGGGAGGGAAATACATTTCGAATACCCTTATTTGGTTGTTTTTAAATGAGAAATGCTTTAAACTATAAAGTTTGTCAAAAAAAATTTAAGAATGACTTCCTTTGATGCATGTCTTAAGTGGTAAAGGGTCGCATTTGCCACTTTGAAAATGTGATTTATGGGTAATTCTTTGAGCTTTCATGAGATCTAGTGTTTGGCAACTTTTTGAAACCATGTTTTGTTCTTTTCAAGTGAATGATGAGAGAAATAAACCTTTTTGTTTTTAGAAAAGAAAGCTTCTACATCATTAGTGCATCTAAGGGTTGAGCATTATTATAATTGATTGCAATATTTTGATTAATTGTGTTGTAGGGTTAGCACTTGGAATAGTTAAGTAAATATGTTGTTGTAGTTTGCTATGCAATTGATTGTGTTGGAATGAGTATTAGAGAAAAACCTTGTTGGAAGATTATTTGGGCCTTGAATTATTTCCATGTGTGTATGTTCACTGAGTTTTTCATCTTCTAGAACTTGTTTCCACTCTTTTTCACAATGGCATTTGCATTAGTGTGATGGAAATGAAAGAGCCATTCAATTTTAAACCCTTTCAACCAAACACAAACCCTCATTCATTTACCTTTGTTTACCTCTTTGAGCTATTTCAATGTTGTATGCATGTCATTTACTCGTTATGTTCATAGTACTCTAAAATAAAAGTGATTTGCCAATAGAAAATTGAACAATGCCATGTATATAGAAAAAATGTATATAGCTTGGAAAAAAAGAAAAAGAAAAAGAAAAAGAAAGAGAGTATAGTAAAAAAAAGAAGAAAAAAGGAAAGGAAAAAAATAGAAAGAAAAGAAAAGGAAAAAAACAAACAAGAGAGTATTAGAAAGAAAAGAAAAAATTAGATATAGAAAAAAAAAATTTGTAGGAAAAAAAAAGAAATACTAAGAAGACATTTGTTTGTGAATTTGGAAAAGAATTGGCAAAAGTTTTCAAGTTATTTAGGTGCTATGAACTTCCTCATTAATTTTGACTTGTATATCAACTATTGCTTTTTTCTAATTAACTCATTCCATCAAACCTTCATCCAACATTACAAGCCTTTTAAGTCCTCTTGATTCATTGCATTTATTGCTATTAGTAGTGGAGATATTAGAGTTGTTACAAGCTTATGGTAAGTTGTTAATTAAGTAAACTAGAGTGAAATTGTCCTAATAAGGTGAGATGAGTGAAACACAAATACCTTGAGAGTCTCTTGTGCTTCATTCTAATATTTTGGATTGTGTGGTTCGCTAATTTCTTTGCATCGCTTGACTATGACTAGTGTTGGCTTGAAGGATTTGATTAATTGATCTATTGCTTTCTTATTATGAAGTTGCTTATCTTTCAATTGCATTGATCATTTGAATTTAGAAATTGTACTTATTTGCCTTTGTTCAGGAGTACAAAGGTTTAAGTGTAGGGAAATTGATTGAACCATATTTTATATATGATTTTTAATAATTAAAATTGGATTTTGATGCATTTTTCTGGACATTATTACGTGATTAAGCACTAATTTTAATTAGGAAAAATTGTTTTGAATTCATTGCAATTAGGGGCAAAATGGTCATAATTTATTAATTATTTTGTGCAATTGTTTCTTGGACTTTTTATACTACCATGTGCTTAATCTTGCATTGTAGGTGTTTTGAAAGAAAATTGGAAATTCAGGAGGGTCAAAATTTATATTTTGAGGATTAGGGAAAATTGCAGAAAGGGACCCCGGATGTTGTGAAAATTACAAAAATGTGAAGAAAATGGCCTAATAAAATCACAATAAAGAACCCAGATGTTTAAGAAATTACAGTTGAGCCCTGACAACATTTCAAAAATCTGTACTTTAGTCCCTCCTCAAAAGTTTTCAATTTTTCAACTAGGTCCCTGGTCAAAACTTGTGCTTTGACTGAGGGCCTAGGTTACTGTGGATGTTCTTCTTGAGCTATTAAAGAAATAGACCCGAAAACATAGGGGGCGGCGGAAGCATTATCGAATCACCTTCATCCTTCTTCCTTCCTTGTGTTGCCGGTGGCCTTTATCTCCCTCACAATTGTCATCGGCGACCCAGCCACACTAAGAGTTGGAGTCAAGATGATATAGAGCTGAGAGTTGAATACCGAGTGAGCATCGTGGTGCCGTGGCAAAGAAAGCTTGAGATAAAGAGAGCTGAGAGGCAAGCTTAAGATGAGGAAACTGGAGAGAAGAGGGGAAGAGACGAACAGCTACTACCACCGTCAAGGACCTCTATGGCGAGCTTCTCGGACCACCATAACAGCGTCGTTCTAACCACTATCGACAGGTTCTTCCTCCACTATCACATCTCATCGTCACTGTTTGCGTTCGGACCTTCAGACCCGAGAGCTTGAGTTACCACTGTTATCATCTTCACCTTCATCACTGCCTCTTCTTCTATTGTACGACCTTGTGCTCCACCATCTTCCTTCCTCTATTCTCATGACCACCTCCTCTGCACTACACCACCATCATCTTTATAGCATCATCGTCATCATCATCTTCACCTCTTTTACCATGGCCGAACTATATAATTAAGGAGAGTTTCTAGTTTAATTCATTTTCTCATTTCTGTGTTATGATTTCCTAGTTGAATGTCATTTTATGGCTTGAGACTGAGTTGCCATTCGGTTTTCTCTGTGGATTGAACTTTTGTAATTGAATTGGATTTTGTGATTTGGAGCTTTAGCTTGATATATTTCCTTTATTGGGTTCAATGAGATTATATTAGCTAGTGTGTTATTGTTTAGTTAATATTTTCAAGTTGTGCTTAAGAGTATCTCGTTTGAGCATTCTTCCTTAGAGGAACCAAGTTATATTTATCCATTTTTAATTGCACTCTAAGTGGTTCCTAATAGTGCCTTAAGAGATAGTTACTAGCTACATTTGTAGGAGTAATTATTAATTAAGAACAATACACCCAAGTGTTCGTTTGGGGTTTTGCTTTCAAGACTTGGAGAGAATTAACTCCCAGGATTTTATTTGAATTATGATAGCTATTCATCCATTTCCAAAAGCATCCATATCATTCATTAAAGACTCATTTCCTTATATCCATCCCATCTTTTATTAAAAATACCAAATATATTAGTCTAGCATCTACTTAAATTGCATCGTTCTTTTAGTTATTAATTGGAAAAATCCAAAACTCATTTCCCCTTGTTTTATTGCGTTTGCATGACATTTAGGTTACTTAGGAATCAATAAAAGGCTCCTCAAGAAGTGAGAACGATCCTAGGTTTAATTTGCCTACACTCAATCCTTGGTTAATTTTTTATTGTGGACCCCAAGGCTAATACATGACAAAAGGCCCTAATCAACAACTCATCACTCTTTATCGTCCATTCATTGTAGATCAAAGATAGAGAGAGATCGCCATTTGGTTTTTTCCAAATTGAAGAGGTAGAGAGGTTGATGTTTAGCAAGGAGCTTGGCATGATGCTTTCTCTAAATTGTGGTGTAAGCCTCAATTTCTCTAGATCATGTGAAAAATATTGTGTTTGATTATATTGGTTCAATTTTTTAAATAATTTTCTAACAAAGCTTGATTTTTTCCAGCCATGGTTTTTTTGGTAGATCTACTTATGATATTCAAGATGCTTAGTGCAGGTATGCTTTACCTTTTGCAATCTTTACTCTTTGTACTTGTTAGGTGTTTTTGGTTCTGTTATTAAGATATTGTCATTAAGATTTTGGATTTTTCATAGCCAAATTTCTTGTGGTCGGTTGTTCTCTGCCTTTATTTCTCCGGTTCTTCGCCGATCTCATCAATTCTTTTGGGTCAAATGCCAATAATATGCAAATTGAAACTTTGCTTTTCTATTGTTTATAGTATGCATTTTATTTCTTGGTGGTGGGTGCTGCTATATGGCAACATCATGGGCAAGTGAATTATTCTCTAAGACTAAGGCTTTCTAGTTTGATTTCTATTTTTTTAGTGCTTCAATGTGATCGCAGAAGCTCCTTTTTGTTGCAAAGATATCTTGTTGGATATGGATTGGCGAGAGGCAATCAATGAAGATGTCAACACAGATCTGCGTTAGTCCCTATGATAGCTGTAATCAAGGGCATTCACACCGATGATGAAGGTGGTTCAAATTTCCAAATCTTTGAAATTCCCCTTCTCCAGTCATGGATGTAGATTTGTGTGGATGGAGAAGAGGCAGAGGATGTGTGGCGATGAAGAGTGAGGGATAAAGTGATCTGGATGATGATGTGGCTCTTGAGCGTGAGGTGGATGTGTTGATTATGCCATGTAAGTCAGACTAATGGTCAAACTTAACTTTTCAAATAGATAAGGCAAAATTGCTCCCCTTTTCAAACTTTTAGGACAAAATTGCCCCTCAGTGAAAACTTTCAAGGCAGAATTGGCCTTTAACCCTCACTAGTGGAAAAATCAGTTTTAAGACTGATTAAAAATGACATTTTAGACTGGTTCCGAATCCGGTCTTAATACAACCGATCTTAAAAGTCTGCTACTTTTTAGACTGGTTATAGAATCAGTCTTAAAAAATAATTTTAAGACCGGTTATTTATGAAACCGGTCTTAAAATAATTATTTTTAGACCGGTTATCGAAGAAACCAGTCTAAAAAGTCAACTTTTTAGACTGATTTTATGAATAACCGATCTTAAAAGTTATGATTTTAAGACCGGTTGTATTCAAAATTGGTCTTAAAAGTAACTTTTAAGACCAATTTTGAAGAACCGGTCTTAAAATTTACTCTTAAGACCGGTTTTGAATAAAACCGTCTTAAAAGGTTTTTTTAAAAAAAAATATGCTGTTTAAAATATTTAACAAACATCTTAAACACAAGTAGACATAGATTCACCCATATCTGTTGATATACATGTAGTAGCATATATGGAAATTAAAAATTAGAACCACCTGAATCAGATGGACTAGCATCAACAATAGGCCTTGGAAAAAAAGCATCAACAATATGCAAGAGACCCTTTAACTCAAACTCAGACAAATTAAGCTCATTCTTTGCATTTGAGTAAGCCCTCAGATGCCTTCATCCTATATGAATTTAAATATGCATGCAAAAAATAGTTATATATTCTTCTAGTTTCTAAATAATAAAAGAGTACAAATTTGTAACAACATTGATTCACAGCATACCAGTTCACGTTGCCTCTAAGAGTGTTTATTTCTTCATTGTGACCTAATATGTGCATAGGTTGAGCTCGGTCCCAAGTAAGACACCTCATTTGATTCATTTTCCTGTGATGACAAAAAAAAGTAGTTTTATATATACCAATACAACAACAATATATATGATGATAATTATTTTAGCTAACTAACATTCAAAGTATTTTTATAAAGGGATATCCTCCCATATCCCTTTATGATAATCGTTTCTTGTGCCGTGTTCATTGTCTGCTTCATCTTCTTCGTTCAATTCTGGTAGACCCCTAGAAAAAAAGGAGTCTCAAGAAGATCATTCATTGAACGACTTTCCTGATTAATGTCAACGACTTTTTTTCCTTGGAGAGCTATAGGCCACATTTTATTTGCTTGATCGGTAACATAGAACACTTGTTTCGCTTGATATGCCATAATAAAAGGTTCATCTCCAAAACTTCTACTAATCAGATCAACCAATGTAAATCCTAACTAATCAATCATTACACTATTGTTGACATCAACCCACTTGCATTTGAAAATGGGAAATTTAATTTAAACATAATCAACCATCCAAATCTCTTCAATAACCCTATAATAAGGTATTGTTGCCAATCTAGGGTTCTTATCTTTCGAACTAGAGAAGTGCATAGATTCAGCCATTAACATAACCCCACTGTTCTGGACAGTGTTCCTATCATCAAGGGACTTTGTTTAAAACGTATAACCATTGATCACAAATGAAGTCCAAGTGATGACATCAACCTCAGGACCACGTGCTAACCATTTAATTGTATCAGAAACACATCCTTGTCCCTAGACCTTTTGTTTGAACCAAAGTGAAAAAGTTTTGTTATGCTCCCTAATTAACCTTTGTTTGGTCATTCGACTATTTTCTTTCCGGACAATTTCTTTATGAGCATTAATGTAATCTTGAACTTTATCAACATTATTCAAGATGTACAAGTGGACTTGTTGCAATTCATCAGAATCAACACTTTTTACTGTAGCCCCGCGTCTACCCCATTCTTTATAATGATGTTCAGGAAGCCCAATATATCTTACATTTGATAGATAATCTTGACAAAACTCCATGGCTTCTTCAGAAACATATTTCTGAATAATAGATGCTTCAGGCTGATCTATATTCTTCACTTACCCTTTTAGGATTTTCAAAGTTCTTTCAATTGGGTACATCCACTGTAAATAGATAGGGCCATACAACTTGATCTCCCTGACTAGATGAACAATTAGATGTACCATGATGTCAAAAAACTAAGGAAGAAAAAGCTTCTCAAGCTGGCATAAGATCAGATATCCCTCATTTTCCAGTTCATCCAATCTTTCTGTCTCAATGACTTTACTACAAATAGTATTGAAGAAGAAACAAAGTCTAGTCAAAATATGTTGAAGATCATATTTGGCAATGCCACGAATAGCTACTAGGAGTAGTTGTTGTATTAAGACATGACAATCATAAAACTTTAGCCCTACTAACTTTAAATCTTTCATCGACATAAGCTTTCTTAAATTTGAAGAATACCCTAAAGAAACTTTCATGCCATGTAAACACTCACAAAAGTTTCTTTTCTCATCCGTAGACAAAGTATGAGTAGCTGGAGGACAAAAAGTTCTCTTACCATATGGCTTTGGATGCAAGTCTTCTCGTATCCCATTTCTTGTAAATCTAATCTTGTCTTCACGCCATCCTTAGAACTACCTTGTATGTTAAGCAGTGTCCCAACAATACTATCATATACGTCTTTCTCCACATGCATGAAATCAAAAGTGTCTAATATCAAGATTAGGCCAATATGGAAGATTGAAGAAGACATACCTCTTTTTTCAATTAATTTTTTCATTACTATTCTTTGTAGTCTTACCAAAGATAATATTGATATTTTCCACCTTTTTATAAACTTGCTCCCCGGTCAATGCCTTTGGAGCATCTTCAAACTCTTGTCCACCAAAAAAAGCTTTCTTTAATTTAAGATATGGGTGGCCTCGTCTAAGAAATCTCCTATGGCCAAGATAAATTGTCTTTCTTCCATATTGAAGTTAATGGTAGCATGTTCCTTCTTCACAAATCAGACATGCTTTATGGCCTCTAACACTATATCTTGACAAGTTGCCATATGCAAGGAAGTCATTTATAGTACAAAAGACCATGACTCGTATTTTAAAAACCTCCTTCTTGTTCACATCAAAAACATCAACACCTTCATCCCACAACTCTTTCAAGTCTTCGATCAAGGGTTCTAGGTAAACATCTATGTCATTTCTGGGTTGTTTTGGTCCTGAAATCAACATAGACAATATGATGTACTTTCATTTCATGCATAACAGAGGAGATAAGTTATAAATTACCAACATAATAGGTCATGAACTATGTATACTACTCAGGCTACCAAAAGGATTCATGTCATCCCTGCTAAGTCCAAGCCTAAGGTTCATAGGTTCTTCACTGAAGGTAGGAAATAATTGATCAATTTTCTTCCATTGAGAAGAATCAGCCGGATATCGAAGCTTTCCATCGGATATCCTCTTATCCACATGCCATCTTAAATTCTTTGCATCGTTTTCATTAGCAAACAAGCGCTTGAACCTTGGTATGACTGGAAGATACCACAACACTTTTGCAGGGGTGTTATTTGATTTGTACCTCGAGGTTTAACATATCAGACACTGTTGTTCCTCTTCATACTCTTTTCTATATAATATACAATCATTAGGGCATGCATGGATCTTTTTATACTTCATCCCTAGTGGACACAGTATTTTCTTAGCATCATAGTATCGAGAAGGCAACACATTATCATCTAGAAGCATGTCCTTAAAAGCCTCAAGAATTTTTGAAAAAATCTTGTCACTCCATCCATACCATACTTTCAAGCTTATCAATTTCAATACTGCTTTCAACAATTGGTATTTTTGACACCCTGGGTATAGCGGTGTCTCAACATCACTGAACATATTACCATATGCATGTGATTGCTCAAAAACCTTTTCTCCTATATCAAGAATAATATCCTTTATCCGATCATCCGTATCCGTGTCATTATCATCAAAGCCCACTCCCCCTGTTCAGATGAACTTGGAATTTCTAATTCTTTACCATGCCATACCCATACTGTATAACTCTTACAAAATCCTTCACAAATTAAATGTGTATATATATCTGCAGTACTTAGTCGCTTCTTATTCAAACATCCTATACAAGGGCAATAAAACTTCCCACTACCATCATCGACATTTCTTCTAGCAAAGTCTAAAAAACCCCTCACCCCATTATCATATTCAACACTCGTTCGTTTATCTTTTATCCAACTAAGATCCATATATATCTCAACACTTGTAGCACCCTATATCCAACAGCAAAAGGATAAACAAAAAAATAACCACCATAGAGTTTTAGAGATTTCAATGAATTTAAAAATGCACCATTTGAAAGTAGTAAAAAAACAGAACTTAGAATCAAACAATCACACTAAACAATGACAATCAAACAATCACACTAAATTAAAATAATATTAAACTTAGAATGGTATTACTCCAAGCCAATTATTACAAGTGAGAGAGCACCTTCTTTACTTTTGGTCCAAAACAAGAAAAACGTATATAGTAATAAAGTTATTGATCACACAGTTTTCCTCCCTTTAACCTTAATTACATTTTTCTGCAATTATTTTGTGTCTAACCACTATATAATGTTAGAGTTAATATTGTTGAGAATAGCAAATACAAGCTGAAAGTTGAGGGATTTAATTAACAGAACACTAATCTGATTGAAGACCAAGGAGTGAGCTTCTACTTAAAGTCATAGTGGCAAAGGTAAGTCACGGCGGCAAAGGGAAGTCATAGTAAAGGAGAATGGTCACTGCGGAGAATAGAGGTAGTGGCGGAAGAAAGTGACGATGATCAAAGAACAAGGACGAGGAACACATCAACGACAGTGGTAATGACAAAGGAGAGTGGAGCAAAAGAGGAACGGGGAGCGATGGAGGAGTTCAGAACAAACAACGACAAAGCTCACAGAGAAATGGCGACAAGAGAAGAAAGGGTTCAGAGTACAGGATCTGGGCGCGCGAGAGTAAAAATACACCGAAATATCTCACCTTTTAGACTGATTTTCCATTAAAACCGGTATTAAAATGGTGAAAAAAAATAATTTTAAAATTTTTTCATCTTTAAGACCGGTTCCTATAAAAACCGGTCTTAAATATAAAATTGAAGACCGATTCTTATTAAAATCAGTCTTAAATAATATTTTATATTTTGATATTTTAAGACCGGTTTTGTTTAGAACTAGTCTAGATAAATTTTTTAAGACCGGTTATTTTTAGAACCGGTCTTAGATGTTTTATATATTTATAAAACTGCCACCGGTCAAATTTTTAAGATCTTAACCGCTAGAATCGGTCTAAATGTGGTGGTCTAAAAAGAGAATTTTGTACTAGCGCTCATATTATATTATTGCTGATCCGCATGAGATTTCCAAGTAGTACGAAATATAAAGTCCAAAACTCTTGGCATATAACTTAACATTGGTTTGATCCAAACCAATCAAGAACTATGGGGAAAAAAGCAAATAAGAATAAAGGTCTCATTAAAGAGAATTAATGGAAAAACATGTTCAGTACTTATTCTTAAGCCATGGATATAATATAGAGTATCAATTTGTAGTTTTCCTTTTTTAAAATCAAATATGCTTCCAATATTATTCCTTGTGACATTTTGCTGCATCCCACTTATATTGACCTCTTGTTACTCCACAAGTTAATAAAATTCTAGACATCTGTTATATTCCAATCCAAGTTAATTCTTAATGTTGAATAAATTATATGCGGACATTTTGTTTTCTTAAATTATATGAATTTCTCTTATATTTTTTAAATTTATATAGCATCTCATTTTTTTAAGAAAATATTATGTATACTTCTCGTAAAAGCAATAAATAAATTGCATAGATTTTTCTTTAATTTTGATGAACTATTCAAACATTTCTGTTATTTTCAAATCCTTCACAATGACTATATGTGTGATTTTAACAAAACTCAAAAGATATTTGTGTAATTTAATTTTCCTGCATAGGGAGGTTATTTGCATAGGTTTTGATAATAGATTAGGCCGATGAAACTGTCATAAAATTCAGGAAAAGTTTTTTGTTTTAATTTTAAAATTCAATTCAATATTAAGCCAAGCTGAAGTTGTTCCAATCACTTTTATTTGCGTTTAATTGATATAAAGTATTTAGTTTTTAACCTAGACTTAAAAGGCTCCTTTAGTATAATGTAACACGCCTTATTTCATAGGTGGGGTTTCGCTACATGGATTGAATAGTGCTATTATACTCTATCAACAACTAAATTTTTGAATTATTAACTGAAAGATCATATTCAATAACCTTATTGCTTGTTCTTTTTAGCCTTCATCTATCCATTTTCATAGGAGAAAGCTCTTCTGATGCAAAATAGCAATGAGAATGATAGTAAGAAATCTCTCTGCTACCATAAATATGATATAACTTCTTTTTTTCTGAAACAAAATCTCTATGTCATTTACTAAATATAATAACAATGTTTTTTTATCACATATTCTCTCTCTACAGAATTTGTTTCATGTATCAAACGTGTCTTTGTCCAATAGGTGGGATAATCCGATTGAAGGCCACATTGGCCAACTTTAATAAGCTCGAAGTCAAATAGATACAGATAAATATTCCGATGTCAATTAATGGTAATATATATTCTGGATTAAGCTTCCTTTTAGTGATGATTAAAACGAGTCATAATGAAACACTATTCAGAAATATATAAAGAACGGAATCGGTCATGAGACATAATCACGAGGGGCTTTCCAAGCACTAAGTTCTTATGCAAGTTCTAAAAGGCTTTTCAATATTCAACAAATATATATGACCACCGGTCCTTAATATAAAAGCTAGTTAAGGATTGGATGTGGCTCTAAATATAAGACCTCAATCCACTTTGTCTTCCAAATTTATAATTTTTTCTACAAAGTGCCCCTATTGATTACACACACTAGGGAATTTCCATCCAAATGTAGGGATAGTAAATGGTGGTATTTTAGAAAAACTAACCTATATTTATTGCAAATAACTGACATAACTAACTTCCTTAATCTAACCAAATTAGTCAACTAACTCTTATATTAGGACTATAGAGGTAGTGTGTGTGTGTAGTTTAGTATTGGCCCTTTGAGTGAACACTTGAGGAGCTTTACAATCATCCACAGAACTTGCTTGCGCTTCTGAACGATATGTATGTTATGGTCATCTAATCTAATCTTTAACACCAAGCATGGCCACTACTGCAAAAAAAATAAATAAATAAAGAAAGTAATGCCATATATCGGTAGAAAGATTTATCTACGTAGATAAGCATACTTACTAGCGACAACATATTGATTGAACCATATTTTATATATGATTTTTCATAATTAAATTGGGATTCTGAGACATTATTGCATGATTAAGCACTAATTTTAGTCAAGAACAATTGTATTGAATTAATTGCAATTAGGGGCAAAATTGTCATAATTTGTTAATTATTTTGTACAATTGTTTCTTAGACTTTTGATGCTACCTTATGCTTAATCTTGTATTGTAGGTGTTTTGGAAGAAATTGGAGATTTTGGAGGTTCATAATTAATTACTTTACAAATTCAGGAAAACTATAGAAAAGGCCCCAAAAATTCTAAAAATTACATATTTGTGAAGAACAAAAGGGTCTAGGAAAAATCATAGAAAAGAACCCATATTTTTAGGAAACTCTGATTGAGCCTCAAAACATTTCAAAAACTTTCACTTAATTCTCTCCAGAAAGCCTTTTTCAAAAATTCCATTTAGGTCCCTCGTCAAAACTTGCATTTAAACGAAGGAATTAGGTTAGCATCTGGGTGCTGAAAGAAAAGAAACAGAGAACCCACACGGGAAGGGGGACCCGACTTGGAGAGCAACTAGGAATGTGGAGCTGGGAGGCGAGACTTGAGATTAAAGATTGGGGGGCTGAGAGAGGAGGAGGACCAAACAAGAGATTAGTGAGCTGAGAGTTGGGGAGAGATGAAAGGTTTGGGGCGGGGGAGCCAAACATACTTCTCTATTCACCACCACCGTCAGAGCTTAGAATCAGTGGAGATAAACACAGCCACAGGGGGAGAGAACTCAACCTTAGGTGTAGCTATCGGTGAGCCGTGGCATGAAGTGTGTAGAGAACCTTAACATCCCTTCCTCACCAAAACGCCACCGTCATCAGAACCAAACACCATAGCCACCACTTCTGTCTTCACAGTTCCAGCTATAACAACTTAATTTCCAAAGTCTGTAGATGAGTTTGAACATATAATGACTTCAAACCTGAGACTAATGTTCATTTGAAAATAGTTGAATTCCCGACTTTGTTATTGGGTCGAACCTGCACTTAAGTGGGTTTTTGAAACTTTTAAAAATATTTTAAGTATAGTCTAAATAAGGGTTGCGTTTTCATTATAACTCATCAGTTATTAATTCCTTTTATTAAAATCAGATTGCTCTTAATCCAAAACCCTCATAGTGGTGGTTAACTTAGGGATTTTTAGTGTTTGGCTACCCAATTCTAACTCACATATCATGTTTGGACTATTTGTTGATAATTTAACGTACTTGTTACAGTGCGGTTACTGCTACTGTGAAATAACCATAATCATCCTAGTCTTCCCTTCTTTCAAAAATTAACTTAACACCATGTAAATTTTCCCTTTTGGAAAATTTAACCTTTTACTAAATTTTGGGATATTACAATTATCCCCCCGTACAATAAATTTTGTCCTCAAAATTTGGTACATAGTTTAATGCATAAATTCCAGATATCGCTTCCTCATGTCTTCTTCTGCTTCCTAGGTTACCTCCCTTGGGGATAGTCCTTTCTAGACCACTTTTACAAATGATATGCTTCGATGTCTGAGTCGTCTTTCTTATTGATCAATGATTCATTCAAGCTTCACCTTATATGTAAAATTATCTTACACCTCAATATTTTCATACTCGATCACATGTTCAGGGTTTGGTTGGTACTTCTTTAATTGTGAGACATGAAAGATATCATGATTTCTACTCAGGTTTGAGGGTAGGCTATACGATATGCCACTGGCTCGATTCTCACCAGTATCTCAAAAGGACCAAGGTACTGAGGGCTTAACTTCTTTCTTTTTATTGCCCTGCCAATACCAGTAACAGGCGATACCTTCAAAAATACATGATCCCTAACTTTGAATTCTAGAGGTCTTCTCCTCTTGTCAGCGTAACTTTTCTGTCTTCTTTATTCCGCTAGGAGCCTCTTCTTGATGGTTTTTATTGGCTATGCAGTCTGGTCTACAAGGTTCGGTCCATAAAATCTCCTCTCCAAAAAATTTGTCCAGCAAAGAGGTGATTGACACTTCCTTCCATATAGTGCTTCATACGGAGCCATTTGAATGCTCATATGGTAACTTTTGTTATAAGAAAATTCAGCTAGTGGAAGGAAATAATCCCAACTTCCCTTGAAATCCATTACACATGATCTTAACATATCTTCCAGCGTCTATATTATTCTCTCTGTCTATCAATCTGTTTGTGGATGATAGGCCGTACTAAACTTTAACTTTGTACAAAGAGCTTCATGTAGAGGTTTCCAAAATCTAGATGTAAAGCGAGGATCTCTATCAGAGATAATGCTCTTCGGCCTACCATGGAGTCTAATTATCTCTCTTATGTATATTTCTGCTAATATCTCAGGAGAATAACTGGCATTAATGGGTATGAAGTGAGCTAATTTTGTAAAGCGATCCACAATTACCCATATCGCATCATAATTTCTTATTCTAGGTAATCCCACTACTAGATATATGGTGACACTTTCCCAATTATACTAAGGAATTTTAGGGCTTTGTAAAAGTCTTGGTAGTCGTTGATGTCCAATCTTCACCTTTCGGCAAGTAAGACATCGTGCAACATATTTAGTCACATCACTTTTTAGTCCTGGCGATAAATATTCAAACTTTAAATTGTGCTGCATCTTGATTGCCCCAGGATGGAGAGTGTATTTACTCTTATGTGCTTCATCCAAGATTTTTTTCCTTATATCAGTCTTTGATGGAACATATATTTGGTTCTTATATCTGACTAATCCGCTTGGTGAAAGATCATAATCCTGATCCTCACCTTTTTCAATCATCTCTCAGATAGACCTTACTCACCCATCCTGTATCTGAGCTTCTTCTATTTCAACTCTCAAACCACTTTCTTCTTGACTTACACTAAAGTTAGCAAGTAACATATGATTTGACAAGTTCAGATCTTTGAATTCTTCTAACAACTTCTGTTCTTGTATCATTATAGTTGCCACTTATACTGTTTTTCTACTCAAAGCATTGGCGACAACATTTGCTTTACCTGAATGATATTTGATCTCCAGATTGTATTCTTTTAAAAACTCCATCCACCTTCGTTCTCTCATATTCAATTCTTTCTGATCATATAAGTAATTGAGACTTTTGTTGTCGTAGTATAACTCTACAATGGTACCATACAGGTAGTGTCGCTATATTTTCAATGCAAACACAATTGCCACAAGCTCTAAATCATGAGTGGGATAGTTCATCTCACGAGTCTTTAGCTGTTGAGAGGCATATGCCATCACTCTACCCTGCTACATAAGTACACATCCTAATCCTTACTTACTAGCATTACTATAGACCACGTAGGTCTGACTAGGATCTAGGATAATTAGTACTGGTATGGATGTCAACCTCTCCTTCGGCTCTATGAAGCTCTTCTCACATCTGTCATCCCATAAAAAGGGTTGATTCTTTGAAATCTTGGAGAAATTATGAATAAATCTCCGGTAGTAACCGGCAAGACCCAGAAAATTGTGTATCTCTATTATAGTTTATGGCCTCTTCCAGTTTAGTATTGCTTCTACTTTACTGGGATCCACAAAGACCCCTTCTTGTGAGATAACATAGCCTAGGAATCTGACTTCTGTGAGCCAAAACTCACACTTGCTCAATTTGGTGTAGAGTTGTTTCTCTTTCAGAACGTTCAGTATAATTCTCAGATGTTTCTCATGCTCTTCTTTACTCTTAGAATATATCAGAATGTCATCGATGAAGACTACCACGAACTGATCCAATGGAAAATCCAGTTCATGTAGTCCATAAATACTGTAGGTGCATTGGTCAATTAAAAAGGCATCACCAAGAATTCATAATGCCCGTACCTGGTCCTGAAAGCGATTTTCAGTACATCCTCAGCTTTGACTCGCAGCTGATGGTAGCATGAACGTAAGTCAATCTTTGAGAACACACTAGAACCATATAACTAATCAAGAAGATCATCAATCCTGGAGAGCGGATACTTATTCTTGACAGTTACCTTGTTTAGCTCTCTGTAGTCAATACATAGCCTTAGTCTTCTGTCCTTCTTTCTTAATACTGGAGCTTCCCATAGTGAAATGTTGGGTTGTATAAACACTTTCTCCTATAATTCTTCAATTTACTTCTTCAATTTTGCCATTTCATTCAGAGCCATTATGTAAGGGGCTTTGGATATAGATCCAGCTCCAAGCATGATCTCAATCACACACTCTACTTCTCTTTCCAGAGGTAGTCCATTAATGTCTTCTGGAAATACATCAGGAAACTCATTTACCACGGGTATATTCCCAAGTATTGTTTCTGCTTCTGCCTGTATGGAGAAGAATACAAAATACCCTTGGCATCCATTATGCAGACATTTCTTAGCTTTCGCTATAGAAAGAAAATTTAGATTTACACTTGTGTTGACATCTTTCTATAAGTCAAGATATACAAGCCTCTTATTACCACAATCCAATAGCACATTTTGCCATCAACCAATTTAAGCCTAGAATGACCTCGAGCTCACAGATCGGTAAGCAAATTAAGTCTATCGTACACTTATGCCCCATAACATTTATCATGCAGTTTAAACAAGCATCAGCGGTAGTAGTCTTAACATCCATAACCATTGACAAGATCAAGTCATAAGGCAATTTATGGGTACTTAGTCTTAGGCATCTAACACAGTTATATGCAATAAAATAATGAATAGCACCCGAATCAAACAATGCTTGTAATGTATTACCATGGAGGAAGATAGTACCTTGGATCATTTATGGAGACTTACATGCCTCCTCATGGGTCATGGCGAAGACTCTGCCTTGGTTTGATGCTTGGGCTTAGCTACTTGTTGCTTGCAGTCGCTAGTAAAGTGACCCAGTTGTTAATAGGTATAACAAATTACCTGTCCATTTTACATCTTACCAGGGTGCATCTGACCACATTGAGAGTATGGTGGAAGCGTTGAGGGTTTTTGGTTTCCACAGTTCTCAAACTGAGAGGGTTTCTTGTTGTTTCCCCTGAATGAGGACCCCTAGCCGTTCCATTTCTAAGAGGAGTTCCCCAACTAGGCTCACTACTGCTATTTGTATTCTTGGCCGAATACAGGTTCTTCAAGTTACTTTCCGTAACTTGACACTCTTCCACAACTTGGTTGAACTCTATAAATTGTCAGGAAACCAACTTCTCCTTTATCTCATACTTCAACTCCTTTATCAGCATACCAGAGCTCTAGCCCTCATCATCCCGGTATCTTAAATAAGAACAGTAATGGGACAAGCAGATGAATCAAGCTAGATACTTGTCAAAAGCCCCCTCAAAAGTCTCTTCACGGCCTTGTTGGATAGATAAGAACTCTGCTTCTTTTTCAATTCTGATAGATTTTGGGAAATACTTCTCATTGAATTTCTCTTGAAACAATTCCCAAGTCACTAGAATGTATCTAGCACACAAAATCATTGTTGTATTTTGCTACCACTTATCAGTGTCCCCTTCTAACTTAGAGATAACCAGTTATACTTTCACCTCATTAGGACATTCCAACACCTCAAAGATCTTCTCTAATCTAGCCACCCAGTCCTTAGCCACCTGGGGGTCAAATCTTCCTGAGTATCAGGGGTTGATGCTTACAAAACTTTGAGACCCAGAATTGTAAATCTCTTCCCTCACGATTGGTCCCCCATGAGATTGATGATTTGGTATTGTTGGTTGTTATGACTCCTTAGGTTGGATATGATCTTCCTCATTCTCTGTTTCTTCCTGATTTGTGTCATTATTTACTGAATGCTCCCTATCCTCAGTTTCCTTAGCTTTCACTTGCTGGAGCTCTTCTCTAAGTTCTTGTACCATGGCCTATTGTTCTATTAGCATGATAAGTATCTGCTGCATGGGATCGGGTGGGTTTCTTTCTCCACCAACACTTGATCCTATCCTTTCTCCACTTAGATTGACCATAATTTCCTTTCTTTATCAAGACCAAAATTTAATCATTGATATCATATCTGGTAGATATATATTCCCTAGATTTGAATACTGGTAGAAAATAGGAATATTAATCCATGCAAATTTCATCATTGATATCATATCTGGTAGATATATATTGGAAGCAGCATTTATCATTAAGTCATCACATGAACAGAGAATTATAGCCTATTGCCATAATCTTTACTCTGATACCAAAAATGTAACACCTTAATTTCCAAAGTCTGTAGATGAGTTTGAACATATAATGACTTCAAACCTAAGACTAATGTTCATTTGAAAATAGTTGAATTCCAGACTTTGTTACAGGGTCGAACTTGTACTTAAGTCGATTTTCAAACACTTTTAAAAATATTTTAAGTATGGTCTCAATACGGTTTGTGATTTCATTATAACTCATCAGTTCTTATTTCCTTTTATTAAAATTAAAGTGCTCTCAGTCCAAAACCCTCATATTGGTGGTTAACTTATGGGGTTTGAGTGTTTGGCTACCCAGTTCTGACTCACTTATCGTGTTTGGACTGTTTGTTGATAATGTAATGTACTTGTTACAACTAGTATGGTTATTGCTACTACAGCTGGTACTTAATTACATCATATATTATACAGTCATCCAAAATAAAAGATAACCAGATGGTCAATAATTAATCAATCTTTTGTTTATCCATATTACCTTCCTTGCCCTTAGAGATAAAAGCCTTTGTTGTATGTCATTTGTTAGAAAAAGAGTGAGATTCAAAAGAATCTCAGTAGTACACTGATAACTCATATGATATGCAAAATACTAAGCATGTAAAGCAATCATCTAAGCAATAACACTTACAATTTGCAGCAAACAAAGGACCTAACTGGCCTCTTACCATAGTACCACAGCACTTGGTGATCTCGATTTGGCAGCCCAAGGCCTCTTCCCCATACAACGTGCACTCACGGGCTTTCTGCCTCGAGCCCACCTGGCTCAAGACCCCCTCAAGTTACCCTTAATGCAACTTGTACTTACAAGTCTTACTGCTTAAAAACTAACTGTCCACTCATGCATAGCTGACAGAGAATACATACATAGCAGTGTATATGAAATAAGGGATAAGGCACTACCTAGCAGTCTTTCCAAATTGGGTTCTTGTTCCCAGTCTTTCAGGCGTCCTAGGAAAATGTTATATCCTATCAGTTTAGAATTTACATACGGTGAGTTAATACTTGTTCCAGTTCTTGATAACTCATAATACTTAGTTGGTTATCATTTGGGTTAGTGCTTAGGCCCAATTAAGTAATTAAAGTGGTTACATTAGGCCCAAGTACTAATTCTTCACCCTTAAAGTTCACCCTTACTACTTTTAGCCTAAAGCCTATTAAATTCGCATGGACTAAAGGTTGGCATAATTTTTCACCAAACTTTGTAAAAGCATAACTAATTATAAAAAAATTCAAATTGAGTGATTCAAAGTCCTGTGTGACCCTCATTAAGTCTATTTTAAGGGAAAAATATTAGTCACTTCCAATCACAGGGATATATTTTCCAGAATCATCGAAAAACATAACTGGTCCAGAAAACATTCCAGATTCAATGCCTAAATTAAAAAATTCATATCTCACAATCAAAAATCCCAAATGACACCTATTATATATCAAATTAAATCTTCATATGTATATTTCAAATTTAGAAAGTTTCATGGCCATTAAACAAGATTTGGTCATTCAAAAGCTCGTCACCAATTGACTGCCACATGTTTCATTCTAGAATCAAGGTCAAACTTTGGAAAATTATAACTTTCAATATACTGGTCCAAACGGTTCATACCACCTATCAAATTAAAGCCCAAGATGTCTATTTTAATCCTGTAAAATTTCACAGCATTTGGACTACGTTTGACTGATCAAAAATACTTCACAAACAATTTGTCTCCCAAAAACGCACTTTGGCAGCACTATACTCAAGTTCCAATTTTAATATTTTCATTCCAATCATCCAAAATTTATAACCACACCTTAACCCCACACAATTTTAATCTATTGGTAACCTCAAATTCATGAAAATCAAACTATTTTACCATGCCCCATTTTGATAAACAGAACCCTCAAACCAATCAACAACCAAATTTCAAGATACTTGATTTAAAACAAAACTTATACTTACCTCTTGATTTTGCTATCACCCTAACTTGTCTTCTCCAACTTCCACACCACTTACATAGCTACTCACACCTCCTTTCAGGAAACTCTACTTCTTGTTCCTTAGTTCTCAAAATCATCACCTTCTCTTTCTCTTTCTCTAATTCAGTTGTCTCTTTCTATATCTTTTTCTTCTGTTTCTCTTACTCTCTTATCTAGCTGAATTGCAATGAAATGAGAGAGAAAAGTGTTTCAATTAAATGGCCAAGTGTGTGAGAAAAAACAACTGATAGTGGTGTCTTGCTTTTTTCTTTAAGTGTGCCCATATGTTCCAAGTGTTGATTATCCTTTCTCTTCCTTGTTTTGTGCTTTGGATGAAAGTGTGTTGATGATTAATTGTTTAATTATGTGTGGTGTAGTGTGAGTAGGTGGTTGTGTGTGTGTTGTCATGTGGACCAACTCCCTCTCTCTCTTTTCCCCATGCTTGTCCGTCCTTCTTGACCTAAATAGGGAGGGAATATATTAATTAAACTCTTCCTCTCTTGTTCCTCATGTATTGGCTGAAATGAGTGTGAGAGAGTAGGATGAGATGATGTGCAATGTTAGGTAAATGTCTACCTTTTTTCCTTTTGCTTTATCTAAAAGGATAAGAGTGGGTATTGTGTTGGATGAATAATTGCTCTCCTCCCCTTTAACCGATTTGCAAGAGTGTGTGGATGAGGGAGTTGATGTTTAAATAATTGATCCCCATCTTGTTAAGTGCTTTAGACGTCTTTTTGAACAAAGGGAGAGGGAAGTATATGTTGATCTAATCTTGCTTACAATTATGGTGTGAGTGGGATGGCCAAGTGAAATGACCATAATCATCCTAGTCTTCCCTTCTTTCAAAAATTAACTTTAACACCATGTAAATTTTTGTTTTTGGAAAATTTAACCTTTTACTAAATTTTAGGATATTACACCAGCGACCCTTCTCACTCTTACTTGCCACCACTATCCCTTCTTCACCCCCTCTCTATCGTTGTCCACTGCTAGAAGCTTCTCTCCAATACTACCATCGGTGCTGTTTCATTCTCCACCATTATTACCGCTACTTCCCCTTCTCCCTTCTCAGTCCACCATCTTCATCAATCTTCTTCCATCATCACCGTTAGCTTTTCCTAGTCTTCGCCATTCACCAGAATTTCATTGACCACACCACCATTGACTTCCCTCCACATTACAGAGGCGCTGGAATTTCTCTGGAGCTGGAGCTAATCAATATTTTTAGAGGGAGAAGGCACATGAGACAGAGACATGAACAACTAAACTACTCTTGATTTTTCTTTGATGATTTTAGTTATGCAATTTGTGTGGGTTTTTCCAATGAATATGTCTGGCTAATCTCTAGCTTCTTGGCAGTGGAGACTTGTGCTTGAGCTCAATGAACTATATAGGGGAGTTATCTAGCTCAATTGCTTTTCTCATTTGTATATTTTGATTATTACCTATATTTTAGGATTATCTTTATATACTGTTGAGACTTGATTACCTTTTTGGATAGTCTTGTGGATTGAACCTATGCAATTGGATTGGATTTTTGTAGCTTGTTGGATTTACGTACATGTACTTTCCTTATTGATTCAATGATATTGTGCTATCTACTTGTTATTGTTATATAATACGATTGACTTGAGTTAATTGAGTGTCGTGTTATTGCATTTATATCAAGAGGAAGCAAGTTGCATTTATCCATGTCAATTACACATTAAATGGTTTTGCACAATATCTCGAGAGGTAGTAGTTAACTATGTTTGTAGGAGCTACTATTAATTGAGAATATTGAACTCAAGTGTTATCTTGAGATTTTTCTTAAGACTAAATAAATTTTAACTCCCATAATTTTTTTTTTTGGAGTAAGGTTAGTCACTTTCTTCATTGCTAAGAGCATCCAGCATTCATATTTTTACTTTCAATTTAAAAATTTATTCACTATTTTCCCAAAATATCAAAAAGAGTAGAAATAGTTTAATTTTCATGAATTTTAATTTAGAGAAAACCAAGTGTAAAAATCCATTTTCTAACCATGTTTATATCACTTAGTTTTACTTAGGGAAGTCAAAAGAAAATGCTCCTTGATAAGAGAACGATCCTGAGTTGTGTGTACTAGATTGCATTTAATTCGTGGTAATTTGTGATTTGACCCCTAGACGACTAAGATTGTGTCAAATCAATGGCGCCGTTGCCGGAAATCGAACCCGAGTCGCTCGCATGACAGGCAAGAATACTCACCACTATATTACAAAAGCGACATAAAATGTTCTTCACATTCAAACATAAAAAGTGCTTTTTGCAGTAGTGTTTTTTGATACATAAGATTTATAGAGTGTCACTCTTTGAGGAAATAAAGCCAATTGTAGATTTAAAAAGAAGCATATCGAAAGTATTGAATTTGCACTCCAAACTAAATCTTATATTAAAGACCATAAGTAATACTCACACACACACATCCTTTCTTTGACCAGTTATATAAGTTTAAAAATACCTCCTTCAGTACCGACACTACAAACAAAACTGACTTTCAGCGACCAATTTCAGCAAAAACTTTAAAAGTCACCGCTGAAAGTATGGTTTTTGGTGGTGACATTTATTATCGCCGCTGAAAATGGCACTTTCAGTGGTGACTTTTGATAGTCGCCATTGAAGTATAACTTTCAGCGGCGACAATAAATGTCACCGCCAAAAGTCGCCGCTGAAAGTCAATTTCAGATTTTTTTTATAGATTGTTTTTATCATGGACAAATGTTATTTTTTTTTATATATTTTTTAATTTGATATTTAACATTTGAGGACACTAAATATGCTATTTATTATAAAGAAAAATTAGATAATTATACATTTGCATGTGTGTGAGATTTCTCTATACAAGTTTCTTTCTCTTGCACACTTACATATCAAGATGAATGGATGAAAATAAATTAGATTTAAAGGAGAAGAATATAAAGTAGTGAACAAAACTATCACATAGCTAACTCAGATCGTAAATAATATATATATATATATATATATAATAATAAGGGGTTGTTAGGTAAAGTCTAAACTTTCAAACGTAGAAACAAACCTATCGTCTGTTAAGTTCTTCAAGATTTTTTATTCCTCACACTCCCATCAATATATCTTTATAGATTAATAACATGTAATGACACTTTTATCTAAAATAAAATAATTCATAAATGTATCAATTAATACATATGACCTATACTTGGTTTTCTTTTTTAATTACTTCATTTATATATAAACACACTTAATAAGTTAAATAGATATAAAATATTAATACATTTTAATTAATAATAGGATATTAATTAAATGTTTATTTTGATTTATTCAAAAATAACTTTAAAGTATTGTATCAGTACACACATGATAATACACACACACACATATATATTTGTTACATATATTAATATATTATAAATAATATATAGATATAATATTTAACAATATAAGTAATATTTTATAATATATATTTATTTATGTTTGTGTTGTTTAATATATATATACACACTATACATATATATTATTTTGCAATAATAATCAATAGGTTCTTTCAAGCTTAGTGGTAAAAGGCATGGGCACAAAAAGATGTGGTCTTAGGTTCAAACCTTGGAGGGACTCATAAATGAGTTAGTTTTCACACAAATATGGTGCAATGAGGTGGCGACATGTGGCAGGGGGTTAGGTGGTGAGGGATAAGGTGACATGTGGGTCTTAGTGATGATGTGGATGGTAGCTAGCCGGTGATGATGTGGACGGGCGACGACGAGTGGCTGTTGACCGCCGGTGTAATATTTTTTTCAAAAGAAAAGTTCACACTTTTGTCGCGACTGAAAGTAGAGTTTCAACATCGACACAAAACTTGCCGCTGAAAGGCCAGCGTAATGTTTTTTTCAAAAGAAAAAAATTCGCATTTTCAATGGTGACTATAATTTTAGCAGCGACACAAAAGTCACCACTGAAAGACACCTTTAGCGGGGACAATTTTTCAGCGACAGTCGCAACAGCAGCGACTTTTTGTTTTCAGCGGCGACTTTTAGGGTTTTAGCGGCGACAAAGTCTTTATTCTTTTTTTGTAGTGTGATTCAGAATATGAGAGAAGATATATAATGTTGGGTGAGCTTTGCAACTTATAGTAAATCATATTAGTAGTAAAGTATTAACAGTGCGTGTCACATCTTAATTTCCACAAAATTCAGAAAGAAATGTGCATACTATGTTTAATAAAATTCATATAGCAAGTTACACTGTCGACCAATAATAAACAATTTAATTTATTCTTCAGACTATAGATATATATATTGAGGAAATACGTTCATAATATATGGAACATATAATAATTTATGCTCTTCATAAGTTGTAAATAATATTATTTATATTTTGGTTTAAGCAATATACGGAAAACTTAAGAAGTTATAAGAATATTTCCAACAACGTTCATACACCTATTAAATTAGATGTCATTGCATGAGTAGATCGAGTTCAGCGGCTATAAGGGCTAGGCATATACTAGTAAGACACCAAGTGAAGTGTCATGGTGCCATCAGGGAAGTTGGCACGCCCGTTCCTCCCACAGGCTATAGTGGCGTGTGTGTTCATAACACAGATAGATACCCTCTTGTTTATTGCACGGTGAATTGGTGAAGTGTGTTATATTATTTTATTTGCTTTAATTTGATGACTTGTTCTTCATGAAATTAATGTTGATGCAAATCCTTCTACTTATTTGCTCGATTGTATGCCTTCAATATAAGTTGATACCACCAATGAGTGATTCTAATTGCATTTGAAAGCTTTATATTTGGTTTAATGACAAGTGGAATTAATCAAGTAACTCCATATATCACTATTTTAAGCATATCAATTAAAGTTCCTTGATTATAATCTGCAGTTTGAAATATATGTCAAGTAAAAATTCCGATCCATACGTTAATGAAGCAGGAAAATGTAAAATAAAAAAATTTGATTTTTTTTTTCATTTACAATTTTTTTCCTATGAAAATCAATCCTTTTTTTTTTATATTTGAAAATTATATTAATTGAAAACATATTTTCAATCAAGATCAACTCCTTAAATCAAAGTTCCAAGATATTTATGTCTTCGAAAAATCATTGCCATTATGTAGAAAATATTTTTTTTTCAAAAGATCATAATTAAAATATTTTCTTCAAATTAACCTTGGATCTAGTAGTTTTGATTAAAAGAAAATAGTTTTTCAATTTAAACAATAAAAATAATTCTTTAAAAAAATAATCATTCAATATTTTTTTGGGATTACTTTTAAATAATATTTCAAAATTTAAGATACAAAATGCAAAAAGAGAAGAAAAAAAAAAGTAGAAGGGAAGTAGAACTCCGAGATCAGAAATTGAAAAGATAAATGGGCCCATTTGGTTATTGAAAGGGATAGAAAAGGAATGAGTAAAAGAGAATAAAATGAACTAAAATAATTGGCCATAGATACATTTTCGTTAAAAAAGAAATATAATAATAAAGATGATAGAATAATGATTGACACGTATAGGGTTCTAATTCCAGATCATATTCCCTCTTTTAAGAAAATAATGATTATATTGAAAAAAATCATAAAAGAGATGTTTATATTAGAATATATGATAATTACTATAGAAAAAACTGTTACTACTATACCAATCATATAAAATCCATACTTTTTACTAACAAACAGTTAGTTAAAGTGGTAAAGGGTCTCACTCCCGTAAAGAGGAGAACACAAGTTTGAATCCTGAGAAACACATTTGTTGAGAGAAGTGATAATCTTTTACCCTCTTTAAGTCTAGAGCGGGAACCCTTGATCTAATCAAAAGAAATACATACACCTTTTCTACTCCGTTAAAATAAATAACATGGGATGTGGACTTTCTATGTCAGTTATTTATTTTAACCGACTTAGAAAGCCTTTTCCATGTCGCTTGTTTAACCGACTTAAATTTTGAACAATATAAAAAGCCATTATTGCAGTAGTATTGTGAGTTTGTGTATCCGTGAACTGTGATAATTAATGAACTTGAGCATATTCCTCTCCTGATATGGCTCTTTCTAGAGGCACTCAACCAGCTGGTTAACAGATAAATAAATGCTTATATAGGATGTCAACCACTGATAAATAATTAGATTCTGAAATGATAAGCTTCCTTTTCTACTGCTCAATATATATATGTGTGTGTGGTATGGGATTCCTTAATTCTGTTTGTGAAAACAGTGACTCATATAATCTCTATATAAAGCCTACTTCTTCAGCTTGTGATTTTCTCATCACAAGGCACTGAGAAAACAATTAATCCACCAAGACATTAAAGCTCTGCGTTCAAGTTCCTCAAAGGCTTCCAATATTGTGCAATGTTGGGAGCCCTTGGGTAAACTTGAGGAGCTTTTCCAACCACCAAGTGACAAATTAACACAGCTTGCTTCTGATTTTAAGCTAGCTCAAAAGAAAAAAGTTTATTATGATGAGTTATGGGCTTCTACAAATCAAAGCTCTCATGAAAGTTCTCAAAGGTTTCCAATATTGAACAATATGTATGTTTATATTGTTCTTTATTGGGCCCTTTGAATGAACTTGAGGAGCTTTCCAAGCACAAACAGTTGATCAGCCTGTTCTGATTCTAATTTGTAAGTTAAGATCTTACTATATCTAGAACACCATAGCTAGTCAGCTTGTATATATAGTTTATGCACTTGCTCTTGTCCTTTTTATAAGCAACAACTATTTTAATTGCGCAAAATAAATTAGTAGTTAAGATTAGTTAAAAATAATAAATGTGTCAAAAATGTGATGTCTTTTCTAAATATACCCCTATTTATGAAAAGAGTACAGGAGAGAGAATATGTAATAATTAAATGATTAAATGAAAGTGATTAACAGTGAGTATGAGATAATTAATATAAAGATATATGTTTAATAGGGGTAAAAAAGGAAAAAATATTTTGAATTTTGGACAAAATAAAAGTTACTTATAGTAAAGACCGGCTCTAAAAGAGAAAAATTTACTTTTAAATAGAACCGGAGGGAGTATATTACTCTTTCATTCAGAATATCATAGGAGATAGATAAAGTTGGGATACCTTTCAAACCTTTTGAGAACTTGCATGAGAGCATTAATTTATAAACCTCTTTTATGGGGTGTGTGTATATACACACACTTACTCTGGTCCTAATGTAAGAGCTAGACAACAAGTCTCAAGGACTTAGCTTCTGCTTCTGCTTCTGATGCGTCGGTTATGATCTTTTCTTTTATTCTGTTATTCATGGAGGACATATATGTATAGTCGGTTGTAGTTTACTCACACACACAACTCTCTATTATATATTCAAGTTTCATTGATTCAGAATAGGTGTATACTAGTAGTATTTTGTGAATCTGATTATTATGAGTTAGATCGGTTCATGTAAGCCAGCTTCAAGATGGTCATTGAAAGGGGTTGTAGATTATTGATCGTTTTATTAAACGTTGAAATTAAGTAAGTACGTGTAAGAGATCTCCCATGAAAATATATATATGTGTGTGTGTGTGTGTGTGAATTAAAACTCTTATTCAAGATCCTCAAAGGCTTTCCACTATTATTTTTCATATTCACATATAATCTTTTTCAAACTGCTATTTTGTCATTCAAGATTTATTGATCTGATATCATACACACGCACACAAACACAAAAATATTTATTATATATTTTAGTTATCACTTATTAAGTAGTTGTCATCTAAAGTTTACCCACCCATTAGTGCAAAATACATATTTAACGACTACATTTCGTGTATGTTGAGAGAGGAACAATGGCGGAAGGTAGTTTCATGAGTTTTGGTGTTTGTTAATAATACCATGGCCATAAAAAATGAACTTATGGTGTCTAGAAACTCATTAACAGACACGGTACAAAGTATTGTGTTGATTTCATGCCGGTTGCATTTATACCAGATGCCAAAACTAAAACATAAATTTAATTTTCTAATATCTCTTATAAAGGAAGCACATATTTAAAAGACGCGAAAAGGGGAATTTTGCACTAGTGTATTGACTTAAAAAGAGAGTTTTAAATAGTAGTTGTCAAAAATACCAAAAAAAATGAGCTCCAATTCTACACATGATGATCATTCATATTGTTTCAAGTTGTTCAAATCAAATGGCAGAAAGCGGTGAAACTAGTTATGGATAATGTCCAAGAATTCAACTATATATAGCTATCTTGTTATTAACATATTCTAGCTATGAACAAGTTTTCTTTTTGGATAAAGACCTATCACAAAGTAATACATAGTTCAAAATAGTGGAGAATGTATCACATCGAATATGGAAAATGTGTACTCTTGAAAATGAACGAAGGGAGTGATAATCTATGTACGTATAATAAAGTTTTGTTTTTGTTTTTGATTTTGATTTTTTTTATAATAAAGCATTTGGTTTCTCATCTGAGAGTGATTATTAAGACCTGTTTTTAGTAGTTTTAACACTAAAAAAACGTGATTTAGTAGCGGTTAAAAATGGTCATTAGTAACGGTTTTAACCGCTACAAGAAACAATTGCATGTTACAAGCACATTTATAGTGGTTATAAAAAACTGCTACTCAATCAAAATAACCGCTACTTTATTTGTAGCAGTTCAATCCCACTGCTACAACATCACCACAAGCCGAAGGCTCTTTCTGGGATATTTGTAGCGGTTATATAACCGCTACAAATATCAAAAAGAAAATTTTCAAGGCGGGAAAAACAAAATGAAATCTTTTTTCTCATTTGTAGCGATTTAAGAACCGCTACTAATAAGAAGTTTCTAAAATTAGTACCGGTTCTAGAACCGCTACTAATTTCATCAAAATTCAAAATTCACACCAAAAAATTAATTTCGGTTTGAACTAGGCATGTTAATTAGTAGCGGTTTAATAACCGCTACAAAAATGAAGAAAATTTTTAAAAAAATACAATATTTGTTTTCTTTTTTTTTATATTAAATTAAATAGTTTATTTTTTTAATAGTTTATCTAATTTAATTAGTTTATTATTCAATAGTTTAGATCATTTATAAATTAAAAAGAATAATTTAATTTATTTTGAGAAGTATAAAAATTGTATTGATAATATTATTAATGATACGTAGGTAATAAGGAACTATTATGTTGTCTACTACAATGTAACTGTATATGAAAAATAGATGAAAATGAGATAAAGCTCTGAAATATCTGAAAAAAGAAAATGGTGAGAATAATTTTTATGCGAAGGAAAGAAGTATTGAAATAAAAAATTAAAAAACTTATTACCATATTTGATCGTATGCTAAGCTCCTCAACACATACAAAAATATTTGTAAATGAGAGAAAATGGAAGAAGAATAAGGTGAAAAGAAATGGGGGAGTGTTTGAAATGAGATGTGATAGGGGTATTTATAGGAATAAGCGTAGCATTTGTAGCGGTTAATGTTCCCATTTTGTAGCGGTTTTTAATTAGTAGCGGTTATTTGTATTTTTGCAGCGGTTAAAGAACCGCTACAATTATTATTTTATTTTTTTAAAATATTTTTTTCAGTTTTTTTTAAAGACAAAAACATAATTTGAATTTGATCACTCATCCTCGCCATCCCTACATAAATTATGTAGAAAAATTATTGTTAGTGATGTATTTTTAAATTTAATTAAATGATGTGGACTTATAAAACGTGCCGCAATAGAGGTAAATTGCCATCGCCTTCAAGGAAGTAGTTTTCAAAATCGGCTGGCTAAAATGGCTCACTCTCGTAGGCGATGTTATCACCTTCACCCATGTCGTAAAGGTCTTGTGGCTTTAAATGAACGACCATGTGCCAATCCCTGTGCCTCTCGAACTTGACATAATAAACCTGATGTGCCTCTGAAGCAAGAATATACGGCTCATCATCTTGAGAAGTACCAGTATGAATTGGACGTGAGAAATTGACTTATGTGATCCCTAAGTCGTCAGTTGTCAGTCCCCGAGAAGTAGTGGTATTTGCCCATAAACACTTGAACAACGTCATGGTGAAACGGCCTTGATAATTAAGTTCGACCACATCAAGAAGCTTTCCATAGTAAGGGACGCCTCTGAACTGCATGTTGGCGTCACTGCTGCTCACATAACTCCTTGTCCCAAATCTGCCATAAACACCCAAATTTTGAGTTTGCAATCCTTGATCCCGTGAAACAGTGCAAAACTTAAAACCATCACTACTATGGAAGGGACTTTTAACATCCGTTTTTATGACCTTTAGACAACTGTTTTCAGGGGGACATATATGTCAGTGTCGTTGAAAGTACAAGAAAAGACGACTGTTGCAAAATGGTCGTTGTAACATACTTACAACGACTGTTTTTTAAAAACAGTCATTGTAAGTCTTTAGATACAACGACTGTTTTTAGTAAAACAGTCGTTGTAAGTATGATACAACGACTTTTTTCCTTAAAATAGTCGTTGTATCTCAAGAAACAACAACTGTTTTAAGGAAAACAGTCGTTGTATCTTTTTTTTAAAAAATTTTACTCGTTTTAACCCTCCAATGCCATTGGAAAACCACCAACCCAGACAAGTATATTTTGGAATCTTCAAAGTTCTATCATGATATATCACGCATTATAAATCATCATAACATCATTTGACATCGAAGGCATAAATCTGGAGACGATTTAAATAATAGTGTAGCTTCCATAGCACAATTCAGTACATTTAGTACACAAAAGACAAACCACATACATACTCAAAGCTTATAACTAATTCAACAGACCTCATTAAAGCCAAACCTTTTACGGATAAAAAAGAAGCCATGACATACAAATCGTTTACAAAGCACATGAACTACAAAAGCGCAGCTATTATTTTCTTTCTTACCACTAGAAAGATTAAAGTTTGTACCACATGAGATCTATGTACCAGAAATAAGTGTACCTCCATGATCTACTATAGAGCAGAGGACCAACTACAGCCCAAAATCCTGAAACAAATCCCAATGACATGCTCACATAAAACCAATTGATTCCTCCTTTACCTTCTTTGGCATTTTGGTCATGCTTTGGGACGTACTTCAAATCATTGCAATTGTTCAGCAGTGGAGGACTACATAGATGATTGCCCACAAAGCTAGATTCTTCAAAGCTCTGCAATTGAGTTCCTGTTGGAATTTTTCCTGTCAGATTATTGTTAGGCAAGTTTAATTTGTTTAGGAAATTCAATTTGGAAATGGATGGTGGGATTTCACTAGAGAGTTTATTTTCTGAGAAATCTATTGACTATAATGATCCCATGTTGCCGATGCTTTGAGAAATTTTACCATGCAACAAGTTGTTGGACAAGTTCAAAAATTCTAACCCCGCAAGACTTGTAAATTGGGATGGTATCTTACTAGATAATTTGTTATCTGAAAGATCAATGCTCATGATGAGACCTAGAAAATTATAATCATCAAGCCTTCCTTTCAAAGCAAGGAGCATGTCAGTTATGTAATAAGCAGTGCCATCCCCTTGGGCCAAAATATAAAATTTCTTTTGAAAATTAGAATGTTGTTGCTAGCTAGTGTTATATTTTGAATTAAGATAACCTCATTTCTGCCTTATTTAAGCATACTTGTAATCATCAATTTAGTAAGCAAAACAACAGCCATTTGTGATTGTAGAAGTTGTGGTAATTTCTCTTTTCTTTAAATGTTTCTTTCTGATCTAATGATTTTAAGGTATCTTTTTTTTTGCTGTTAAATAGATAATGGGGCTATAGCAATTTTTCCCAACCATAAGTCTGACAGTATTAGATACTGTAGCAAACATTGGGCTTATAATTTTCCTTTTCCTAGCTTACTATCCATACATCGGTCTCATCTAGACACTTTATCCTAGAAAACAAATTCTTTCTATATAAACTTGATGAAGAGGAAAATATGGATGCTCAGTTTTGGATTCTGAGATTGGGAAGCATGAAGTGTAGACAGACTTGCACTATATGTTGTGTATATGCAGTAGATAGCAAGAGTGAAATTCTTTATTGAATAATTTAGTGAGAGAGGTTTTTCATTATTTGGTTATTAAGTTCAAAAAAAATTGATAATAAGTTTTGATTCAGACCACTTAGAATTTTTTCCTCTGCAATTCCTGATCCACTATTGTTAATGTGTCAGCAGAAAAGTTGTTCTGGATAACTTCGATATTTCATCTTTTTTTAGTTGGATTTTTTTATATATTATATGATAGAAATTGTTGGTATTATGTGGTTGTTGATACTTCATTTATCAAATGAAAAAACCAACTTTGAGAACTTTCAGTAGCTATACTTGATTTTCTCTAGTCAAGTTTAGATGTTAAGTGATCACTTATCAGCTTTGTGAAGACCATTTATGAATTGTTCATGTAAATACTTCATAAATAGCATTACCTCACCACTGGCTATTAATTGTTTTCTATTTTGTTCCAAATCTTCAGTTTTAGCAATTAAACCTATGAGAATGATTGGAGAGTATATATCACAGAACTATTACAGTATGGGCATCTTACCTACAAAATTTACCTATTTGGATCTGCTGGATATAAAAACTGAAAATGGATTCTAATCTCTTCGTGAAACAGTAAACATAAATTATTAGAAGCCAAGCTTTCTCTACCCCATATTGTCCCAACATATAGCACATATATTGTAGATAACAAGCAATTAACAGCAAGATTTGTGAACAATGCACATAGCATAACATTCAACAAAGAAAGAGCTTTAATTTCATAAATTGAACTTCAATAAGCAGGAGCCAAACTAGGAAAACACAAACAGAATAGCTAGCCAAAGATTGTAAACAAAAGGATTTGTGATTTACCTGGAAAATGCAGGGAAGATATGAAGGAGAAAAGCTACAAGATGATGACGGTGGTGGCATGAGAGGGGGAGGGAGAAGGATGCACGAGAGAGACATAACAGCTAGCCACTTGCGACTTCCGAGGAACAAGTGAGGAAAAGTGAGGGTAGGATAGTCGGAGAATGGGTGGGAGAAGGAGGAGCGAAGAGAAAAATGGGAAAAGTGAAGAATAGGGGTGAATTTAGTGCTGAGTTACAATGACTGTTCTCTAATAACAGTCGTTGTATCTCACTTACAAAGACCGTTATTGGAAACGGTCGTTGTATCTCACTTCTAAAGACCGTTTTAGATAATGGTCATTGAAACCACACCCTTCAACGACTTTTTTGATGAAAATGGTCGTTAAAAGGTTAGCCAGAATTTTAGTTTTGCCACTACGTGCCTTTTTACTTCTGTTTTCTTGAAAACGGACATTAATTACTGACGTTAAATGTATTATTTGTAGTAGTGCATTGACATTGTATGTTGTAAACCTTTTTGCATGATCAAGAGGGCCGATTGCGAGAGCCCTGAAATTTGGTGAGTATGGATTGTGGTCATTTAATATTCTGCGAGCAAACCAGGTTGGGAATTCTTTGTGGACCTTTTTGTCAACTTTCGAGGATGTTTGTGTATGGATCCTAAGTTGACACTTAACATGACTTCTGAATTCCCTGCAATTAATAAAGGAAAGGCGATAGTGAAATGAAAGTGAAAAATGTTATGAAAGATATAAAATAACATGTCAGTGTATAATTCTTACTGTATGAAAGGTTCAACTTGAGTGCAATTAATCAAAATATGTCTATGTGCTTGCAACTTCTCAGTTGCCCTTAGTTTGAAGTTCTCAGTTCCTCCAACTGGTTTACTAACATGAGGGATACATTCTCTTGATGTTGGTGTAGGTTCAGGACAATCGTCAATACGAGGTGGGTGGTTGAAAGCCGTCTCAAGGTTATCAAAGTACCTTGAACAAAAATACAGCACCTCATCCCCTCTATAACCTTCAGCTATAGAACCTTCTGGCCATGCCTTATTCCTTAAGTAAGATTTTAATTTCCCAAGGAACCTACGAAGTAAAGAAGAGAAAATTGATACTAAATGCTGAAAAGGATTACTAGCAAACATAAGAACTAACAATGAAACACATATTTAAAATGAGTACCTCTCAATCGGATACATCCATCAATATTGTACTGGGCCAGCAAGCTTTATTTCATGAACGAGGTGGAATGTGAGGTGAACCATCACAGTAAAAAAGGACAGAGGAAAGATCATCTCCAAGTGACAAAGCGTAAGAATGATTTTGGACAGTAGCTGATCGAGCTCCTCAACGATCAAAAACCTTAGAACACAACTTCCGAAAGAAAGAACAAAGTTCCACCAAAATGATGGAAACATCGGGAGGAAGTGCATTCTTTATAGCTAGAGGGAGTAACTATTGCATAAGAACATGTGAGTCATGACTCTTCAGGCCAGCAACCTTTCAAGCCTACAAGTCAACACATCGAGAAATGTTGCTTGAATACCCATCACGAACTTTTAATTTCTTCAATGTCGCAAGGAAGACTTCCTTGTTCGTTTTTGTGAGGGTAAACTTTGCCGGCTGAAATCTGTCATGCTTATCTAGCCAAGCGTCTTCACGAACTCCCATGGCACATAAATCTTTCCTCACTTGAAGGTGACCTTTTGGCTTGCCGGGTTCATTAAGCAGCGTATATAGCACATTATCGCTAACATTCTTTTCAATGTGCATGACATCAAGACTATGGCGAAGTAAATTAGATCTCTAATATGGAAGAGTGAATAAAATACTGATCTTCTGCCACTACTGAGGCACTGAAGTCCTGCGTGTCTTTTGGCGAGTTTGTGCTGAATCATCACTTTTTCCAAACTCGAAGTCAACATGCTCAAGCTGCTATCAGATATCTGTACCAGACAAAGTTTGAGGTGGTCCTATTTTTTGGTTTCCCATCGAAGCGATTCCATTGCAATCTGAACTTATGCCTTCCATCGAGAAACCTCCGATGCCCCATAAAGCACCACTTTTAGGTGTAGGAAAGGCGCACTGCGTTAGAGTCAAAATTGCAAGCTAGACATGCCGACCCAGTATGCACATTCCAACCAGATAATGTGCCAAGACCGGGAAAGTCACTAATCGTCCACATCAAGGCTGCACGCAAGTTGAACAAAGTTTTCCGGTAAGCGTCGTACGTCTCGATGCCAACATTCCACAGGTCAAGCAATTCCGTAATAAGCAGTTAGAGATACACATCGATGTCATTGCCCTGTGCCTTTTTGCCTGGAATGATCATAAACATAGTGAAGGAGCTTTGTTTCATACACATCCAGGGGGTAAGTTGTAGGGAACTAAGACTACCAGCCAGATACTATAACTTGTGCTAAGATTCCCAAAAGGATTGAAACCGTCGGTCGCCAACACAAGCTGAACATTTCTGGGGTCAGTCGTGAAATCTGGAAAGTCATTGTCAAACGTTTTCCAAGCATCTGCATCCCGGGGATGTCTTAATTTACTGTCTTCATTCTTATCAACGGCATGCCACCTCATGTGCTCCACATTTTTAGACAACATAAATAATCTTTGTAGGCAAGGTTTCAAAGGAAAGTGCTTAAGAATCTTTATAGGTTTCTTCTTCTGCATTTTCCCCTTCTGAATTGTCTTGTACCTCGATGTGTGGTATCTCTTATAAGTCTCCCTACTGGAATCGTCTCCCCAATACAGCATACAATCGTTAGAGCATGCATCAATCTTTTGATAGTTTAACCCCAACCTGTTGATAATCTTCTTAGCCTCATAGAATGTTGTGGGAATCTTAGCATCGGGGAATGCATCTTGTAATAATTTGAGCAACATCGACATTCCCTTATCTATGATTCCACACAAGCACTTGATGTGATACAATTTGATCAAGAAAGATAATTTAGAATATTTTCGACAACCTTGATATAAAGGACGATCTGCTTCATCCATCAAGCTGAAAAAATCCCAAGCGGTTTCATTCCTCATGAACACCGGCTCAGAACCATGTACTTCTTCATTGAAGTTGTCGCCTTGAAATCCAAATGCATCACACATAGCATCATTCACAGGATCATCTTCATCTAGTTGAACGCCTACTTGAGAACTTCGAGGAAGAGCATCATCATATCTAATGCCAGCCTTCTCACTATGAACCGCCCAAAATGTATAGTCCTTAGGGAAAGGCTTCAAGAGCAAATGTTTCTTAACAACATTTCGTGCATGCCACTTCTTGAACTTGCATCTCCAACACGGACAGACGATCTTGCCGTTACAGCTGGCGTGAGTGAATGCAAAATCCAAGAAATTGTTTAATCCATACAAATATTCCGGAGAATTGCGTGGCAACCTGATCCATGACTTATCCATAGCTATTAGTGAGAGAGAAGAAAGTATAGTGAAGAAGATGAGTGAATAGAGAATGACGAATACTTGGAATCTTATATTATGAACTTCCAACGTTTAATATTTTGTAGTGGTTCATAACCGCTATAGTAACTGCTACTGTGATAAAAATTTGTAGCGGTTATATATGTATAAAACCGCTACTAATTATCAAGCCGTTGGGAAGCTTAGTGAAGAATTTATTTTGACCTTGTAGTGGTTTTTCTTATAATCGCTACTAATAATACTTTGTAGCAGTTATACATAAATAACTGCTACAACTTTGCAAAAAGTAGGGGGAAATTCAAATTTGGAAAGTTAGTATTTGTAGCGGTTATTTATATAACCGCTACAAATAGTCAACTATTCAATTTTAAATTTTGTCGCACTCATGTCTTTCAATTTGTAGCGGTTTCAGCTTTAACCGCTACAAATATGGAACTATATTTCTTAAACTTAAAAGAAAAATAAATTATATATATTTGTAGTGGTTATTATAAAACCGCTACAAATATAAAGAGTTTAATTTGTAGCGGTTATTTTATTAACGCTACTAATATATATATTTGTAGCGGTTATTCTTATTAACCGCTACAAATATAATTTATTATATTTATAGCGGTTTTATAATATAACCGCTACAACAATATATAATTTAGTTTTTTTAAGTTTTAGAAATATAAATATAACTATAACTGTGGTAAACACGGTCTAAGAATATAAATATAATTGTTGTAATTAATTCACAAATTCAACAACGCGGTCTAAAAATGTAAATATAACTATGGTAAACACAATAAGAATATAATTTCTGAAATATAAAATTATATATATTTATTTACAAATGTTTCAACAACAAAAAATAAATATGTCCTAAACGAAGTAGCTGGGGCTGATCATCTGGTGCTCCCTCAGGTAGGGCTCCCTCAGGTGCTACTGGACGGGGCACTGGGTAGAGTTAACCGCACCATCATCATTAGCAGGAGGAGGAGGAGTAGCTTGGACGACGTACCAAGGGACAGGGGGAACCTATGGATGCTGCTCGTCCGGGAACAGGCGACTCCATGACTGCTCGAGCATCTTGTTCGTGATTTCACACCACTGCATTTTCTGAGTGTAGATCAAATCAGCCTGTAGCTGCATCTGCTGCTATTGCTATGCCACTGCAGCCTGTGTCCACTCCAAATCTGATCACAGCTGCTCAACAGACTCATCTCTCGGACATCTGACCCCTCTAAAGCTGCCAGACTCAGAGGCAGCGCTCCTGCGGTAGACCATGCTAGGTCTGGTGCCTATCCCCATCCCTCACACTCATCCAGGGTGCTCAGCCTGACCCAGACTCACCTTCAAAGGAGCCGCAGGCTACACTGACCCCTTTGACTCCTCGGCATGGGTCTCTTGCAGCTCAGCCCGCGACTGCTGCATCCGATCCTGTCATTTTATGAAACAATTACTTATTAAAATTTTAAATTATTAAGTTGGTTATATAAAAGTTATAATAATGAAATTACTTACAATGGCTGCCTCTACCTACTGAGAGGTCGGAGTCCCGTCTCGGTGTCTGTGTGTGATAGCGTACAACTCCTATAGTCCGTCTGACGGTTCTCCTGTTGTGCCTTCCTCTCCTAAAGCAATTACAAAATTCAATTAGTATTATGAAATAATCAGTTAAAAGTCAGTAATATTATGTAAAGTTACCAGCTCACTGTAAATGACAGCAAATGTCTTCGATCCTGCTGTGTGGTGGATCGTCTGCTGCCCACGGCACCTAGTGTTCCTATGACAAAACGCCTGGAAAAAAACAATATTAAATGTATTAAAACAATATAAAACATTTAAAATTAATAAAGTTCAAGTTAAAATTAATTAAATTTAAATTATAATTTAATACTTAACAATTACAAAATTATATATAAATAATATAATAAATACATTACCTGCCCCTCAGGGCTTCTCCTGAACTGGACGAAACTCGCCCAGACATTTGGTGGGACGCCGTCCGGGAAGCTCTCAATCAGCTGATCCAGAGGCATCATCCCGTCCTTATCCACACTGTGGAACATACGGTTCCTCCTGTTCCTCCAACCGTCACCTATCTTCACCAGGGTGTACCTCTTCCGGTTGGCTCGGACGGCAAACCGTAGCTGCAAAGAAATTATTTAAATATCAATAATTACAAAAATCCTATTAAAAAATATAAATTAAATAGAATTAATTACAAAAGATATTAATTAAATACTATTAATTACCTGAACCACCTCCTCCCAAGCCAGGTCCTTCAGCCCCTTCAGAACGTGCCTCCACGTCCTAAAGTGAAAGAGGAACTGCATCCAATTTGAGCCCAGCTCGTTTAGGAAGCTGTTGAACAGGTGACCCCTGTTGTTGATCGGCTGGTCCGTGGCCTCATTCCACGGCACTACAACTCGTAGTGTCCGGGCCATACTGTTCGAACCGGACATGTTCAGCCTCTTTGTGGACACATTTCCCTGCTTATCTGCACAATTTACTGCACGTTAGATAAATTGTAATTCAAATTTAACATTTTGAATTTAAATAAATAATTTATTAAATAAAAAAATTTATTTACCTTGGACTTACACCTCAAACCTAGTAGACCACGAAGACGACCCTCGTGGGTTGTTCTGCTCCCGCGCCTCCTCCTCCTTGATGAACTGCTCCATCTCTCTGATCCCAATCGGGATGTCGAAGTCCTCATTGGCGCCATAGTCCTCGACGCTGATATCTACCTACCCCAAATCAGGCACCACTGGTGCGGTCGTCTCCTGTAGGATCGTTTGCGGTGCCTATGGTTAGGCCGACTTTTGTGGGGGGATGGGCTGAAATGCCGCCGTCGCCCTCCCTCCACACTGCTCCTCCCTCTACCCCCAGATCTACTTCCGTCGCCCCGTAAAATCGGTCTGGGGACCTTGCCTCCTTCCCTTTATCCTGTCTAGAAGCCATATCAACTATAAAATTTCAAAAAAAAAACATTTTAGTCACATTATTAAGCAAAAATATAATAAAAATAAAAATACATATAAAATATGTATTGTCTCTATACCTCAAGTGCAAATAATGAGAAATACTACAGCAAAAACTCTTTCACAGATGCCTGAACGCTCAAATTTAAAAGAAAACACTCAAAGGAATCTCAGGAAACAAAATGGCCAAACGGAAAAGTGAAGGGGGGAGGGGGGTTTAAATAGAGGAGGCCTTTGTAGTGGTTCTTAAAATAACCGCTACATCAACTACTACAAATAACCTTGGGCAGCTAAAATTTGTAGCGGTTCTAGAATAACCGCTACAAATTTAGCGACCTCTCAAATTCTGTAGTGATTATAAATCTATAACCGCTACAAATACGTGACCTTTCGCATTTTGTAGCGGTTTAATTGATTAAACCACTACAAATAAATGCTACACTGTTGGTTCGTTTTGTTCACTCCAAATGGCACCAACTTCGTAGCGGTTATAATTTACTAACTACTATAAAGGTACCGCTACAAATTTTGGCAGGAATTGAGTGCCATATTTGTAGCGGTTATTTATACTTAACCGCTATAAAAAATGTTGTCAATCTATCGCACTACTTGGCGCGTAGCTTGCGTCTACAAATTTGTAGCGGTTTAGGCTTTAACCGCTACAAATCTTAACATTTGTAGCGGTTAATTGTAAACGCTACAATATCACCGCTACAAAATACCTTTTTTTTTTGTAGTGTAATGGCTTTGTAATGACTGGTTTATAGCTTAATGAAGGTACTTTTCCTTGCTGGCAAAAAAAAAACGGAGAGTAATTAAGAGGTCATATAAATTACTTTGTCTCATCATCAATATAGGAACTAAATAATTAATTTATAGATATTAAAAAAATTAGTTATTTGTAAAAAAAATGTATGGTGGTTTTCTAAAGTTCCCATTTTGGTAATTTACATTGAAAGCTACTTTCTTAATGGGAAACATCTTGATAGGGAGAGTCTAGAGAAAAAGTTAAGAATTTGGAAAACAAAGTGAGTAAATGTCTTACAGTTAATTAGGACCAAATCAAAACACCATTAGTAGTACTTCTATTTATGACAGGAAAGAATAATATGGATTAATTAAGCTCTATCTTAATCAAGTTCCTCAAACTCAATGGAGTGATATTGAGTTTCTTTATCTTATTTTCTGGGCATGCTTTGATGGATATATGCTCAATCAAGAATGGTAGCTATTGATATTTAATACTACCTACCATCCTTAATATAAAATCCAATTGACTTTTTGGAGAGGCAAAGGAAACTGAATAAATTACTTTAAAATATTTATATTTATCATTTTTATACCAAACTAATTTGTCTGATTTACTAAAGGAAAATGATAGAATAATCTGTCAAAATGTGTAAAAGACAAATTAAGGAGGTGAATTTCAGTAATCCAAACTTGACTGATTTGGAATTTTAAAATGTGTGAAATTACAAAAGTGGCCTTTGTTTTTATTTTTTAAAAAACAATCACTAAAACCTCTTGCCATCCTCGGTCGGCCCGTCACTAAAGTACGGTGTCCTCGCCGATGACCGGCTGCCAAAGTTTCAGTGCCAGTGAACAATGACCGAAGCTCCGACGGCTTAATATATATATTTATATATTTATATATTTGAATTTTTCAAGTAAAAGTTGTCAATATAAATGTTTTAGTTGTTAACCGCGATACTAAAGTTGTAAATATCGGCCTAATATTTTTTTTTTTTGAATTTCTACAAAAGTTGTCAATATGGATACATAATTCAACAAATACCTCATTTACAACTTTAGTATCGCTAATAATAACTCAAGTATTTATATTGACAAATTTTTCCTGAGAAATTCAAAAAAAAAATATTAGATTGTTGGAGCTCTGGTGAAAGTTTTTAGGAAATATTCAACAAATACCTTGTTTACAACTTTAGTATTACTATTAACAACTCAAGTATCAATATTGAAGACTTTTTCTTGAGAAATGCAAAAAACGACTTTAAACCACTAGAGCTCTAATGAAAGTTATTAAGAAATATTTAACAAATATCTCGTTTACAATTTTGGTATTGCTATTAACAACTCAACTATTAATATTGACGACTTTTTCTTAAGAAATGCAAATATATATATATATATATATTAGAACGTCGGAGCTACAATGAAAGTTATTAGAAAATATTCAACAAATACCCCATTTATAACTTTAATATTACTATTAACAATTTAAGTGTCCATATTGACAACTTTTGCTTGAAAAGTTCAAAAACTATATATATTAGGCCATCATTTATGACTTTGGTATCGCTATTAACAACTCAAGTATATGCATTATCACTTTTCTTTGAGAAATTCAAAAAAAAAAAAATATTATGCCGTCGGTGCTCTGCCGGCCAGTCACCAGCAAGGACACTGGAGCTCCGGAGATAGGCCGTCATCGAAGCTTTGATGGCTGGTAGGGGGTTTTACGGATTTTTTTAAAAATAATTAAAAAGTAAGGGTACTTGTATAATTTCACACATTTGTCAACATTTCAAAATTCCAAATCAATTAATTTAGAATTAGAGGAAAAGACCAAAAAATACCATTTAAATTTAGAAAACCTCAAAAGGTCTAATAAAAAAGGGAAATGACAGAGAGGTGATTGGGGAGGAATCTAGGATTTTGAAGTTTGAGTGTTTTTAATAAAATGGCTCTCACATTTACTTCTTCACTTCCCATCTCTCTATCTTCCTCCTCCTTAATTACCCTCTTTCTTTCTTATTGTGCCTTCTTCTCCGCTCTCTCATCTATAGTCCACCCATCATGTCGGCTAAACATGGAGGTGGAGATCACTTTGGTGGTGGACTTTGGGTCCAAGTCCGCCCTTGATGGGCCGGACTATTTGATTAGGGGCATAAGTTGCCTTATCAAATTAATCAATCAACATAAGATTGTTGCTTGGTGAATAAGTTTGGGAATTAATTGAGAGATCATGATTAGGAAACAAATCCCCATGATTGAGGAATTGATTTAGAATCAATTGAATTAATTCACCGACTTGAAGAGCAAGCAAGGAGTGCACACACTGCCTAATTAGTGGTCACTCTGATCACTATAAATAGGGTGTGCCTCTAGCATTGCAAACCACCCCTGCCATTGAGCTTTCTGGCAATCTCCTCTTATCTACCATCTTTCTTGTTCTGGTGCACTGCTGTGCAAACCCTGATTAGGCTCTTGTAGTCTAATCCTTGTGTGGGCTCCAAACCCGGATCCGACTTTACCGGTACGCGCTTCTACTCTAATCTGGTTTATATTTCCTTCATTGGCATCAGAGCCTGCTTGTTCTTGTGGCTGTATTCAATATGTGTTCTGCCATTTTTTTAAATACATACGCTTGTATATATGTCCGAAGAAAAATATACATGTATATATATCAACGCCTGCGTATATGTATTTTTTCACATGCTCATATATCTTTGATTATTCCGCTGCTACTCTGTGTATCTGCATGTCCGTGATGCATGCGTTTTATATATGTATGAACATGTGCTCTGTCTCTCTTCATCTTCGTCTCTCTTCATCTCTCTCTCCTCTGCAACATTTTTGTTTCTGTTATTCACATGTACTCACATGTCCCATTACGTTTTCGCTTCTGTTTAATGACCAATACCTTGAAGCATGTCTTTTTCCATTTTTTCCAAAGATCAAAATTGTTACTTGCTCTCTCTCTCTTCTTGTTTTCTCTGTGAATTTCGTTTTTTGATTCTGGTATATATATGAGTTCAAAAACAGAAACTTGAACGTATAAATAAATGCATGAGATCATAAAACGTAAGAAGAAAGAGAAGCACCGTGTTTTCTGTGTGAATCCACGGTCACCGACAAGCTTCGAGAAATTGGGTCTTCGAAAACGTGAGCCTCTGTGTGAAAAGAGGTTATGAACGTGAAGTACTCGAGGAGACGTTTCCAACGGCACCGGAATCGTGTCGAACGGAGGTCAGACGAGGGAGAAAAAGGGAAACGAAACGGGCAGGTCGTGACAGACCCGCCTGAGCTCCGGCCGGGTCACGTCGACCCGGCTGGAGGTTGAAGAAGGGGGAGGGGGGCCAAACGGCGTCGTTTTGGCCAGAACCCCAAAACGCGCCGTTTCACTAAGTGAAACGGCGCCGTTTAACGCTGGCCAAAACGATGTCGTTTCGGCCAGTGGGAGTTGCGTTTCAAATCACTGAAACGCAGCGTTTCGGGTCGTGGGCGACCCGGAACCCGCTTCAAAGGACATAGGGCCGGATTACTTGACCCGGACCGGCCCAACCCGATTTCCAAAAAAAAAAAAAAAATTTCCTCTCCCTTGACAGCGCGCCTATGTGGCGCGTGAAATCCACCCCAAGGCCTAATGGGCCAATCAAGGACATCATCGGACTCAGTGAATCGAGACAAGTCCAGGGGTTTTGATATCGTGTCAAAATACGGTCTGTAGGGCGGCGCGTGAGTGACACGCGCCACCACCGAGAGTGGAACTTTCCAGTTTCCTGTTTTTTTTTAAATGAATTTTTTAAACCAGAAGCCTTCTGGTGGCGCGTGGGGGCGCGTGCATGGGTATTTTTGGAATTTTTTTTGCCCTAAAAATTTGTAAATTCATTTTCTTCACATTGATATATTATTTGTCAATTTTTGGAAATTATTCAGAATATTTTATATACGTTTTTTAGTGTTTTTTGACCCTAAACTATTTAAAATAAGTTCTGAAAATTGTTTTTCTTTGTGATGAACAATTATTGGTCAGATATGGCTAGTATACACACTGACCAATCCTTTGATGGGGCTCCCCCTGAATATTCTCCCGCTTCTGATGATGAACAAGAGGCAAAGACCTCAAGTGGAGTTGGTAGCACCAACAAGAAGGGTCCCCCTTTGTCACTACAAGACTCCAACACACCTGACGAGGTGCAGCAAGAAGAGAAAGCAAAGTTCAAATTCGGTAAGTTCGAAGAAGAGGAGGTCGATAGACTAAGAACTAGTGCTCTAATCAAATCTTTTGTTGAAAAAGACGTTGATAGATATGTTCAAATCAAAAGCGTCTATGGGGTCATTTGTGGATATGGTACACAAGTCACTAATGCTAGTGACACTGAATTCTACGTAAAAGCTATGCTGCAATACCATGAGCAAGTGACAAAGAGGGGTCATCTCCATGGCCAAGGATTTTGGAAAGACGTTTTCAAGAGAGGCATAGACAACATGGACAAAGGAGCTCATAGAGCTAAGGCTAGGAAAATCTTTCTAGATTTTGGCATTGATGTACCTCGTTATTAAAACTTGATTATCCATGTTTTAATTTGCTTGCTTTCTGAATTTGTTTTCATTGCAACTTATATGAACCTTTCATGGAATTATTGCTTAATGAATAAATTGTTTTTTTTTGGAATTATTTATTCTACTTCCTTATGATACTTTGTTTGAGTAGGAGCATATTTTTTTTTCTGGAATTGTTTTTTAAAGAAAAAAACATGGGGATATGTTTAAATAAGAATAGAAATTAAGAAAAATGAGCAGTAAACTGGAATGAGTGGGATGGGGGTCAACCTAGTTGATTCCTGAACACGAAGCTAGCAAACTCTCATTCTATTAATTTCTACTCTTACTTAAACAAAAAGATAGTGTCTCAAAGAATACAAATTGCATACCTAATGAAAGTGCATGTCTATGTGACAGAAAAATGGCTCAATTGTCAAGCAAGACTTTTGTTGCTGATCTCGTTAGAGGAGACAAGCTGCATGGTGAGAACTTCGGCATGTGCCGCCGTAAGATCTCGTATGTCTTGGAGGAACAAGATGTTATAGACGTCTTGACTAATGTGCTTCCGCAACCCGATGCTAATGCACCACGAAGGGAACAGGATGCTTTTACAACCTGGAAAAGAAAGGATACCATCGCTCGGATCACAATGCTTGCGGCAATGACCGACGATGTGCTATCTCAATTTGAAGGACATGTCACTGCCTCTGCCATGTGGACAGCGCTGAAAGAAGAGTTTGGTGGTACTTCTGATGCAAGACTCAGGAGAATCACTGTCAAGCTTGACAATTATAAGCTGGTTCCAAACACTACCATAAGGCAGCATTTGAGGAAAATGCAGAATATGATAAGGGAACTTATCGAGGCAGGAGGAACCCTTTCTGAAGCACAGCAAGTGCAAGCTGTTGTGAGTTCGCTCCCTGCAAGCTGGGATCACATGAAGCACACCATAACTCACAACAACACCATCAAGACTTTTGCTGACGTTGCTCGTCACATCCAATTGGAGGATGACCGTATGTACGGTGCAAAGACCAATGGTCAAGCACTCTTAACTGAAGAAAAAGGAGCTTCATCCCAGAAGCGAAAGCCCAATAAAGGCAAGGGACCCCAGAAGAGGAAGGGGAACCCAGGGGCAAAGAAGGATAAGAATGCCTTCAAGAAGAACAAGAAACCTGCAAAGAAGCGAGACCTTTCCAAGGTCAAGTGCTACTCTTGCGAAAAGAAAGGCCATTTTGCAAAAGATTGCCCTGAGAAGAATAAGGTACTATGTGACAACCCTTCTCATTTTTCTTTTGTTTCTAGTACTGCCTTTATAGCTGAGGCTAATCCTGTGTGGGTTGTAGACTCAGGGGCCACAGACCATGTGAGCAGAGATCGTGGGAACTTCACGGAGTTTCGCAAGCTACCAGCTAGAAGCAGATGGCTTTACGTTGGGAACAATGCGATGGTAGAAGTCAAAGGGATCGGCACCTGTAAATTGACTTTACAAGGCGGGCGAACCCTAATTTTGCAAGATGTCCTCTACGCTCCGGAGATCCGACGAAACCTAGTGTATGTTATTTCTTTAGTTAAATTCAGTTTTAATGTTAACTTTCATGATCAAGTTGTTGACATTTCAATTGGGACCGATTATTTCGGATTTGGTTGTATTTCGGATGGTTTCTTTGTTTTAATGAATTATGATTTTAATTCTAGTCAATGCTATGCGATTTCATCTAATGATAATTACGATACATGGCACGCCAGATTAGGACACATTGGTCAAGAACGTATGACCAAACTAGCAAATAACGGATTGCTAGGACAAGTGTCGAAAAGGGAAATGTCTCTATGTGAGCATTGCCTTGCTGGCAAAAGCACAAGGAAACCCTTCGGAAAGGCAACCAGAGCAGAACATCCTCTTAAACTGATACACTCGGATATCTGCGGACCTATGAGTGTGAGGGCACGACATGGAGCGTGGTACTTCATTACATTTATCGATGATTTTTCACGATATGGAAATGTATACTTGATCTCTCACAAGTCTGAAGCTTTAGAATGCTTCAGGAAGTACCTTAATCTAGTTGAAAATCAACAGAATTGTAAGGTTAAAGCCTTAAGAACTGATAGAGGTCGAGAGAAGAAATAGAACACTTCTCGATATGGTTAGGTCAATGATGTCACAAGCTGAACTACCAATTTCGTATTGGGGCGATGCACTGTTGACTACGACATTTATACTTAACCGAGTGCCTTCCAAATCAGTCACTTCTACGCCTTATGAGCTGTGGACAGGCCGCAAGCCGGATCTAAGTGTCTTACGACCATGGGGATCGGCGGCCTATATACACAACTCGTCTCACAAACATGGAAAGTTGGGACCTCGAGGCAAGAAATGTATCTTCATAAGATACTCTGAGCAATCAAAAGGATATGTCTTCATTGGTGAAAATGAGGACGGCTCAATGACTGAGGTCGAGTCAAGGGACGCAGTATTCCTAGAATCAGATTTTCCTAGCAGAGGAAGCCTTACCCAAACAGAAACTCTATACGAGAGTGAGGAAGTTGAAGGCATCCCTCAGATCACTGACCCGAGTGGGAGAGATGAGTCATTTTCACAACATGGAAATGATAATCAAGCACAGGAAGAGAATCCTATGCAACTCCCACCCCGGAGAAGCCAAAGGGATAGAATCCCTAAAAGACACTTCTCCGTTGAAGGGGAAGTACTCATTGTCAATCCGGAAGACAATGAGGAAGATCCAAGAAGCGTTAAAGAAGCGCTAACCAGACCCGCTAAGGAAATATGGCAAAAGGCCTTAGAAGAGGAGATGAATTCCATGAAAGCTAACCAAGTTTGGGAATTGGTTGACCTGCCACTAGGCCGAAAGGCAATTGGGAACAAATGGGTTCTCAAATATAAACGAAAGGCAGATGGATCAATTGACAAACCCAAAGCACGCTTGGTGGCTAAGGGGTACACCTAACGAGAAGGGATAGATTATGAAGATACCTTCTCGCCAGTGGTGCGTTTTAACTCAATAAGACTCATACTCGCCATAGTGGCAAGTATGGACTTGGAGTTACATCAAATGGATGTAAAAACCGCATTCTTTAATGGAAAACTAGATGAAGAGATATATATGGAGCAGCCTGAGGGCTTCATAGAAAAGGGAAGTGAACAAAAGGTTTGCAAACTCCTAAGGTCCATTTACGGACTTAAACAATCATCTAGACAGTGGTATCTAAGATTTCAAGAGGCAGTGACCTCATTCAACTTCGAGATGATCGAAGAAGACCACTGTGTCTACATAAAGCGGTTTGGAGATGATTTTGTGATTTTGTCTCTTTATGTAGATGATATACTCCTGGCCGGAACGAGTCTTAAGGTAGTCAAAACAATCAAGGATTGGTTATCCTTGAATTTTGAAATGAAAGACATGGGCGAAGCAGAATATATCTTGGGAGTCAAGATAAAGAGGAATCGTTCAAAAAGATTGCTATCCTTGTCACAAAAGGCATACATAGCAAAGATCTTAGAACGATTCAATATGAGAGACTGCAAGCCTATGGATACCCCTGTGGTTAAAGGACACCACCTCAGCATGGACATGTGTCCCATGGAAGAATCCGAAATAAATCGCATGAAAAGAGTCCCGTACTCGAGTGCAGTTGGAAGCTTGATGTATGCTATGCTATGTACTAGACCAGACATATGCTTCACAGTCGGACTTGTGAGCCGGTTTCAATCCAACCCTGGAATAAAGCATTGGGAAGCTGTGAAAAGAATCATGAGGTACTTGAAGGGAACCATGGATTACGAGCTATGTTACCAAGGTAGAGATATGCATCTAATAGGATACTCTGACGCCGACTCGGCGGGAGACATAGATGAACGACACTCCACCTCAGGATACGCGTACCTCCTAAACAATAGAGCAATTTCCTGGAGTAGCAAGAAACAGACCTGTGTGGCTCTGTCATCCATGGAATCTGAATACATAGCTTGTTCTGCCGCTGTTCAAGAAGCTGTATGGCTTAAGAGATTTCTAGAACGTCTAGGAATGAAAGGCAGAAAGGAGGGTCCTATTCTGATACATTGCGATAGTCAAGCCGCAATAGCCTATGCTAAGGACCCTAAGGATCACAGTAGGACAAAGCACATAGACATTAAATATCATTTTGTAAGAGACATGATCACTAAGAAACAAGTGACCGTTCAATACCTTTCTACTCATAAGATGTTAGCTGATCCCCTTACAAAGCCCATTGCCAGAAACCCTTTTGTTAAACATGTAACTGCTCTGGGCATGCGTAGAATGTAATGTATTGAACGTTGCAATAAAATGATGCATTTTCAGTTTTTCAAATATATTGTGTATATATTAATGCATAGGCACGAGGTATGCAATTCCGTATGTCGTACAGGTCAGGAAGGTTGGTTCGCTCACACGAACAACCGTCTTCCCACGATTTTCAGGGGCGTGGGATGATAAGACGAGCAAATGATCACCATGAGATGGGTAAGGAAGATCTTTGCGCTTGAGTCGCCTCAGTTGAACTGAGATGAGATCCGCACGTATAAATACGTCATGGATCGAGGCATGATTACAAAGAATGTATCATCAGACCTGTAGCCAGGCAAAGGACTCTCTTTTACAAATGAGGTTCCAAAAAGGGGAATAATTGTAAAAGGTAAGTTCTGGTTCCAATGTTGAGTACATTTGAACTAAAGTCTGTACGGTGAAAGATAAAGGTAAAATCGACATACACCATTGCAATATCACCGTAGCATGCAATTCATACTGCATGTGCTTGAGAGAATAACTGCAACATGGGACGTAGGTGAAAGATCCCGGTTCACTACGGTGTGAGTCCCGGGAAGGAGAAATCTTTCAAACGATGCCCTCAGGACTTAGACAGGCATCCTGAAAGCCTAACTTGGGGCCAGCTACTTTGGCTGAAGCTTTATGATCACGTACGATTCGATCAGACAACTAAAAGCTAGGAAAGCGACCAAGTCGGGAAAGATCGATGTTTCTAGTCAAAAAGGAAGGTCTATCTTGAAGTACACCTTTTGCGGTGGCATCTGTGACATGTCCCTTACAGGTTATGAGAAAAACCAGTAAGTGTGGATACCACGCGCATAGTAGGCAATCTGAGTCAAGTTCAGAAAACAAGAGAAGCTATGACTCAAGAGGGATCAGATATGCCATGAGTTGAGTGTATGGACAGACCTAGGGCATATGAGGCAACAATTTACAGGTTCACAAAGGGTGTCCTTGGATGCTGATCCGATATCAAGGATTTCTAGTGTCACAAGCACCAAAGGTTCTGAAGATGTTGTGCCCACGCAGTCACGGCAGACACCAAGTATGAAACAAGAAGAAGATGTAGTCGCATGATGGGTGGCCCATCAAGTGCGAGTGGGAGATGTTGGACTTTGGGTCCAAGTCCGCCCTTGATGGGCCGGACTATTTGATTAGGGGCATAAGTTGCCTTATCAAATTAATCAATCAACATAAGATTGTTGCTTGGTGAATAAGTTTAGGAATTAATTGAGAGATCATGATTAGGAAACAAATCCCCATGATTGAGGAATTGATTTAGAATCAATTGAATTAATTCACCGACTTGAAGAGCAAGCAAGGAGTGCACACACTGCCTAATTAGTGGTCACTCTTATCACTATAAATAGGGTGTGCCTCTAGCATTGCAAACCACCCCTGCCATTGAGCTTTTTGGCAATCTCCTCTTATCTACCATCTTTCTTGTTCTGGTGCACTGCTGTGCAAACCCTGATTAGGCTCTTGTAGTCTAATCCTTGTGTGGGCTCCAAACCCGGATCCGACTTTACCGGTACGCGCTTCTACTCTAATCTGGTTTATATTTCCTTCAGGTGGTTAAGGAGGACGTTGTGACCGGGGCTGAAGAAGCCGCCACAGAGGTGCTTGTCAAGAAGAGGAGGACAATGGGTTCCCGCGACTTGACCTTCTCATCGAAGAGGGAAGGATTCATAGCCTCGAGCAATCTACCACCACTCTCTTCCCATCAATGAGCACTAGATCTGATTCCAGCAACGCTTGTTTGCCCACCACCGCCAAGGAATTTTATGCAAAAGTTACAACAACCAACTATGCAAAAGAAGAACAATACTATAATTTATCAACAATCACTACATCCCTGGAAACCTCTTATGCTTCCCTGCTACTTGTTTTCTTCATCCCAGCTGTGAAATGGACCTTGGGTCCCTCCGAAGATATGGCAGTCACTTTTGCCCAGATCAGTTTTTCGGTCTTTATTCATTCAACATCTGCAAGCTTCCCTTTCTCCAGATAGCCAGTCACGGTGGTGAATAATCGCAACACAGATGAATCCCTGTAGCCTACTTCACACACTTGAGGAGTGTAAACAATAAACTTCCCTATCTCTTCGCTAAATTCAAATTTTTGTTGCGTTACGAGGAAAGATTCATATTGGATGATCATACCCCTTAAGCAACTCCGTCAAAATTTGCATTTTTCCTATGAAGTTAATTTTTTTGCCATTCGCTGCTGGAACCATGTTGCGAATTGTTAATTGCTAAAGGCAATCTCTTCTTTCTTTTTTATTACAAGATTATGGTTTTTTAATTGCTAATTTCTAAATCCGTCAATTCAATCAACGCCGGAATCTGACTTTTGTTTGTGGCTGGATTTTTGCTTTTATTTTGGGTTTTTGATTTTGTTTTGGGTTTTTGCTTGTGTTTTTCTAATTCCTATTATGAAGCTTTCATTGCCTATACTTAAGTTGCCAATACCCCTATCAGGCGTCATTGATAACATGAGTATTGATTAAACCATATTTTTATATAATATTTCATAATTAAATTGGGATTTTTAATGCATTTTCTAAGACATTATTACATGATTAAACACTAATTTTAGTTAGGGACAATTGTTTTGAATTAATTGCAATTAGGGGCAAAATCACTACAAAAAAATGTTATTTAGTAGCAGTTAAAAATGGGTATTAGTAGCGGTTCTAACCGCTACAAACAAGGTTAGTAGCGGTTACTCGAACCGTTACTAAATCGTACGTTGCAAGCAGTTTTGTAGCGGTTATATAAAACCGCTACTCAATAAAAAATAACCGCTACATCCTTTGTAGCGGTTCAACTTAACCGCTACAACACAAACATGGACGAAATTTTTTTCAGAGATATTTGTAGCGGTTATATAACCGCTACAAATATAAAAAATTGAAATTTTGAGAGCTAAAAAAAAAGAATTTTTTTATTTTATAACGGTTAACAAACCGCTGCAAATATTAAAAATTGAAAATTTGTTGGCGAAAAAAAATGACATTTTTTTCTTTTGTAGCGGTTAACAAACCGCTACGAATTTTGAATTTTATGAAATTAGTAGTGGTTTTGAAAACCGCTACTAATTTCATGAAATTCAAAATTGGCACCAAAAAATTTAAATTTAGTTGTAAAAAGGCGCGTTATTTAGTAGCGGTTTAATAACCGCTACAAATATTTAAAAAATTTTAAAAAATATACAATTATTTTTTTCTGTTTTTTCAATATTAAATTAAATAGTTTATTTTGTTATTATTTTATCTATTTCAATTAGCTTGTTATTCAATAGTTTAACTTATTAATAAATAAAAAGGAAAAATGTAATTGAATTGGATTAGTATAAAATTTATATTAATAATATTATTAAGGATAGGTAGGTAATAAGGAATTATTATGTTATCTAATATAATGTAATTGTGTATGAAAAATAGATGAAAATGAGATACAGTTATGATATATCTAGAAAAAAAAAATGGTTAGAATAAATTTTATAGAAAGGAAAGAAGTATTCTAAAAAAAATTAAAAATCTTGTTACCATATTTGATCGTATTATTCAGCTCCTCTACTCATACGAAAGAAGTTGTAAATGAGAGAAAATAAAAGAAAGGTAAGGTGAAAAGAAATTGGGGAGTGTTTGAAATGAGTTGTGGTAAGGGTATTTATAGGGATCCACGTACTATTTGTAGCGGTTAATGTAGCGGTTATTAGTTAGTAGCGGTTATTTATATTTTTGTAGCGGTTTAATATTCATAGTGCTATTTATAGCGGTTAATGTATCCATTTTGTAGCGGTTATTCATTTAGTAGCGGTTAATTTTTTATTTGTAGCGGTTTAATAACCGCTACAAATATTATTTTAATTTTTTTTAATTTTTTTTAAATTTTATTTTAAAATTTTTTTTGCATTTTTTGTAAAGACAAAAGCATAATTTGAATTTGATCACTCATCGTCGCCATCCCTACAAAAATTTTGTAGAAAAATTATTGTTATTGATGTATTATTAAATTTAAAAATTTTAATTCAAATGACGTGGACTTAAAAAAACTCACCGCAGTAGAGGTAAATTGTCATCGCCTTCAGGGAAGTAGTTTTCAAAATCAACTGGCTGAAATGGCTCACTCTCGTAGGCGATATTATCACCTTCACCCATGTCGTAAAGGTCTCTTGGCTTTAAATGAACGACCATGTGCCAATTCCTATGCCTCTCGTCCTCAACATAATAAACCTGATATGCCTCTGAAGCTAGAATATACGGCTCATCATCTTGAGAAATACCAGTATGAATCGGCTGTGAGAAATTGACTGATGTGATCCCTAGGTTGTCAGTTGTCAGTCCCCGAGAAGTAGTGGTATTTACCCACAAACACTTGAACAGCGTCACGGTGAAACGGCCTTGATAATTAAGCTCGACCACATCAAGAAGCTTGCCATTGTAAGGGACGCCTCCGAACTGCATGTTGGCGTCACTGCTGCTCGCATAACTTCTTGTCCCAAATGTGCCATAAACACCCGAATTCTGTGTTTGCAATCCTTGATCCCGTGAAACCGTGCAAAACTTAAAACCATTGACATTGTATGTTGTAAACCGTTTTGCATGATCAAGAGGGCCGATTGCGAGAGCTCTGAAATCTGGTGAGTGTGGGTTGGGGTCATTTAGTATTCTGCGCGCAAACCAGCTCGGGAATTCTCTGTGGACCCTCCTATCAACTTCCAAGGATGTCTGTGTACGGATCCTAAGTTGACGCTTAACATGACTTCTGAATTCCCTGCAATTAATAATGGAAAGGCGATAGTGAAATGAAAGTGAGAAATGTTATGAAAGATATAGATCGAATAACATGTGAGTGTACAATTCTTACCGTATGAAAGGTTCAACTTGAGTGCAATTAATCAAGACATGTCTATGTGCTTGGAACTTCTCAGTTGCCGTTAGTTTGAAGTTCTCAGTTGCTCCAACTGGTTTACCAACACGAGGGATAAATTCTCCTGATGTCGGCGCAGGTTCAGGATAATCGTCAACACGAGGCGGGAGGTTGAAAGCCGTCTCAAGATCATCAAAGTAACTTGAGCAAAAATATAGCACCTCATCCCCTTTATAGCCTTCAGCTATAGAACCTTCTGGCCACGCCTTATTCCTCACGTAAGATTTTAATTTCCCAAGGAACCTATGAAATACAGAAGAGAAAATTGATATAAAATGATGAAAAGGATGACTAGAAAACATTAAATACAGACAATAAATTAAAGCACATATTTAAAATGAGTACCTCTCAATCGGATACATCCAACGATATTGTACTGGTCCAGCGAGCTTTGTTTCATGAACAAGGTGGACTGTGAGGTGAACCATCACAATAAAAAAGGACGGAGGAAAGATCATCTCTAAATGTCAAAGCGTAAGAATTATTTTCGACTGCAGCTGATCGAGCTCCTCAACGATCAAAACCTTAGAACACAACTTCGAAAGAAAGAACAAAGTTCCACCAAAACGATGGAAACATCGGGAGGAAGTGTATTCTTTATAGCCAGAGGGAGTAACTGCTGCATAAGAACATGTGAGTCATGACTCTTCAGGCCAGCAACCTTTCGAGCCTGCAAGTCGACACATCGAGAAATGTTGCTTGAATACCCATCAGGAACTTTTAATTTCTTTAACGTCGCGAGGAACACTTCCTTATTTGGTTTTGTGAGGGTAAACTTTGCCGGTGTAAATCTGTCATGCTCATCTGGCCAAGCGTCTTCACGAACTCCCATGTCGCGTAAATCTTTCCTCGCTTGAAGGTGATCTTTGGTCTTACCGGGTTCGTTAAGCAGCGTATACAGCACATTGTCGCAAACATTCTTTTCAATGTGCATTACATCAAGACTGTGGCGAAGTAAATTAGATCTCCAATATGGAAGCATGAAGAAAATACTTATCTTCTTCCACTGCTGAGGTGCCGAAGTCCTGCGTGTCTTTTGGCGAGTTTGTGCTGAATCGTCGCTTTTTCCAAACTCGAAGTCAACATGCTCAACCTGCTGTAAGATATCTGTACCGAACAAAGTCTGAGGTGGTCCTCTTTTCTCTGGTTTCCCATTGAAGCGATTTCGTTGCAATCTGAACTTATGCGTTCCATCGAGAAACCTCTGATGCCCCATAAAGCACCACTTTCAACTGTGGGGAAGGCGCAATGCGTCAGAGTCAAAGTTGCAAGCTGGACACGCCAACCCAGTATGCACATTCCAACCAGATAATGTGCCAAGGCCAGGAAAGTCACTAATCGTCCACATCAAGGCTGCACGCATGTTGAACAAAGTCTTGCTGTAAGCATCGTACGTCTCCAAGCCGACATTCCACAGGTTAAGCAATTCCGCACTAATCGGTTGGAGATACACATCGATGTCATTGCCTGGTGCCTTTTTGCCTGGAATGATCATAGACATAATGAAAGAGCTTTGTTTCATACACATCTAGGAGGGTAAGTTGTAGGGAACTAAGACTACCTACCAAATACTATAACTTGTGCTAAGATTCCCGAAAGGATTGAAACCATCGGTCACCAATGCAAGCCGAACATTTCTGGGGTCAGTCGCAAAATCTGGAAAGTCGTTATCAAACGTTTTCTAAGCAGCTGCATCCCGCGGATGTTGTAATTTACCGTCTTCGTTTTTATCAACGGTATGCCACGTCATGTGCTCAGCAGTTTGAGACGATATAAATAATCTTTGTAGACGAGGTTTCAAAGGGAAGTACCTAGAATCTTTGCAGGTTTTTTCTTCTATTTTTTCCCCTTCCGAATTGTCTTGTACCTCGATGTGTGACATCTCTTACACATCTCCCTGCTGGAATCGTCTCCCCAATACAACATACAATCATTTGGGCATGCATCAATCTTTTGATAATTCAACCCCAACCTATTGATAATCTTCTTGGCCTTGTAGAATGTTGTGGGAATCTCAGCGTCGGGGAATGCATCTTGTAATAAGTCGAGCAACATCGACATTCCCTTATATGTGATCCCACACAAGCACTTGATATGATACAATTTGATCAAGAAAGATAATTTAGAATATTTGCGACAACCTTGATATAAAGGACGATCTGCTTCATCCATCAAGTTGAAAAAATCCCGAGTTGCTTCATTCCCCATAAAAACCGGCTCAGAGCCTTGCACTTCTTCGTTGAAGTTGTCGCCTTGAAATCTAAACGCATCACGCACAGCATCATTCACAGGATCATCTTCATCTACTTGAACGCCTACTTGAGAACTTCGAGGAAGAGCATCGTCATATCTAATGCCGGCCTTCTCACCATGAACTGCCCAGAATGTATAGTCCTCAGGGAAAGGCTTCACAAGCAAATGTTCCTTCACAACATTTCGTACATGCCACTCTTGAACTTGCATTTCCGACATGGACAGACGATCTTGCTGTTACAGCTGGCATGAGTGAATGCAAAATCCAAGAAACTGTTTAATTCGTATAAATATTCAGGAGAATTGCGCGGCAACCTGATCCATGATTTATCCATAGCTACAAGTGAGAGAGAAGAAAGTATAGAGAAGAAGATGAGTGAGAAGATAATGACGAATGCCAAGAACCTTATATTCTGAAATTCCAATGTTTATAATTTTGTAGCAGTTTTTAAACTGCTACAGTTATAAAATATTAGTAGTGGTTATATATATAAAACCGCTACTAATATTCAAGCCGTTACACATTGGTGGGAAATTCAAAATTTACTTGTTAAGTATTTGTAGCAGTTATATATATAAAACCGCTACTAATATTAAAGCCGTTGGACAGCAAATTTAAAAATAATTTTTAATTTGTAGCGGTTATACATAACATAACTGCTACAAATGTGCACAAAGGCGGCAAATTTCAAAATTCAAATGATGAATATTTGTAGCGGTTATTATTTTAAAACCGCTACTAACATATATATAGTTGTAGCGGTTTTACAAGAGAAACCACTACAACTATATATATATACATTTGTAGCGGTTATTAGTGTAAAACCGCTACTAACATATATATAGTTGTAGCGGTTTCTCAAGAGAAACCGCTACAATTATATATATACATTTGTAGCGGTTATTGGCGTAAAACCGCTACAAATATATATATTTGTAGTGGTTTTAACTTAAAACCGCTACAAATATATATGCTTTATTTTTTTTAAATTTAGATATAAATAATTCATAAATTAAACAACGCTATCTAATAATATAAATATAATTATATTAAACACAATAACAAAGTTCTGAAATAAAAACTCATATATATATTTACAAATGTTTCAACCAAAAAAAAATGTCCTAAACTAAGTAGCTGGGGGCTGATCATCTGGTGCTCCCTCAGGTGGGGCTCCCTCAGGTGCTGCTGGATCGGGCTGCTGCGTAGAGTGAACCGCACCATCATCATCAGCAGGAGCAAGAGGAGGAGGAGGAGGAGTAGTACTCGGGACGACGTAGTGAGGGATAGGGGGAACCGCTGGATGCTGCTCATCCGAGAACAGGAAACTCCATGCTCCCTCGAGCATGTTGTTCGCGATTTCACGCCACTGCGTCTGCTAAGTGTATATCATATCAGCGTGCAGCTGCATCTGCTGCATCTGCTGCTGCTACTACGCCATCTGCTACTCCAAATCTAACCGCATCTGGACAATAAACTCATCCCTCTGACGTCTGACCCCTCTAAAACTGCCAGCCTCAGAGGCGGCGCTCCTGCCGTAGACCATGCTAGGTCTAGCGCCTATCCCCATCCCCCGCACGAGTCCAGGGTGCTCAACCGTCGGGTCCACTGACCCCTGTGACTCCTCAGGCTGGGTCTGTCGTAGCTCAGCCTGCGACTGCTGCATCCGCTCCTGCCATTTTATGAAACAATTACTAATTAGCATTTTTCATTATTAACTTGGTTTTATAAAAAATATAATAATAAAATTACTTACAATGGCCACCTCTGCTTGCTGAGAGGTCGCAGTCCCGTCACGGTGTCTGTGTGTGATGGCATACAACTCCCCATAGTCCGTCTGACGGTTCTCCTGCTGTTCCTTCGTCTCCTGAAACAATTACAAAATTCAATTAGTATTATGAAAAAATCAGCTAAAAGTAAGTGATATTTTGAAAAGTTACCAGCTCGCTATAGGTCACAGCAAAGGTCTTCGATCCTGCTGTGTGGTGGATCGTCTACTGTGCCCGGATCTCGGTGTTCCTCTGAGAAAGCTCCTAGAAAAAAAAATTAAATGTATTATAATTTAAAATTAAATACAAATTAAATTTAAATTATAATTTAATATTTAACAATTACAAAATTATATATCAAAAATCTAATAAATACATTACCTGCGCCTCAGGGCTCCTCCTGAACTGGACGAAACTCGCCCAGTCGTTCGGCGGCACGCCGTCCGGGACGCTCTCGATCAGCTGCTCCAGAGGCATCGTCCCGTCCTTATCCACCCTATGGAAGAGACGGTTCCTCCTATTCCTCTAGGCGTCACCCATCTTCACGAGGGCGTACCTCTTTCGGTTGGCCCGGACGGCAAACCGCAGCTAAAAAAAATTATTTAAATATCAATAATTACAAAAAACATAATTTAAAAAAAATTAATTAAATAGAATTAATTACAAAAAATATTAATTAAATAATTTTAATTACCTGAACCACCTCTTCCTAAGCCTGGTCCTTCGGCCCCCTCGGAACGTGCCTCCACGTCTTGAAGTGAAGGGGGAACCGCATCCAATTCGCGCCCAGGTCGTTCAGGAAGCGGTTGAGCAGGTGACCCCCATTATGGATCGGCTGGTCAGTGCCCTTATTCCACGGCACTATAACTCGCAGGCTCCGGTACAAGCTGTTCACACCGGCCACGTCTAGCCTCCTTGTCGAAACGTTCCCCTGCTCGTCTGCACAGTTTACCACACGTTAGATAAATTGTAATTCAAAGTTAACATTTCTAATTTAAATAAATAATTTACTAAATTAAAAAATTAATTTACCTTCGACCTGTACCTCAAACCCAGTGGACCGCGAAGACGACCCTCGTGGGTTGTTCTGCTCCTGAGCGTCCTCCTCATCGAGGAACTGCTCTATCTCCCTGAACCCAATCGGGATCTCGAACTCCTCCTCGTTGAGGAAGTCCTCAACGCTAATATCTGGCCCCCCAACCTCAGGCACCTCTGGTGCGGTCGTCGCCTGTGGGATCGTCTGCGGTGCCTGTGGTAGGGTCGACTCCTGTGGGGGGATGGGCTGAGGTGCCGCGGTAGCCTTGCCTCTAAGCTGCCCCCTCCCTCTGCCCCCTACCCGGCTGCTGCCACCCCGTAAAATCGGTCTGGGGACCTCAGGGGCCTTCCCCTTATCCTGTCCTGAAGCCATATCAACTGTAAAAATTAAAAAAAAAATTAGTCACATTATTATGCAAAATATAATAAAAATACAAATTTAAATAAAATACGTGTTATATACGTACCTCAAGTGCAAGTACTGAGAAATACTAAGCAAAAACTCCTATATAGACGTCTGAATGCTCAAATCTTGAAGAAATCACTCAGAGAAACCTCAGGAAACAAAATGAGCAAAAGGAGAAATGAGGGAGGCGGTGGCTTAAATAGGCTAGATTTTAGTAGCGGTTATTCAAATAACCGCTACTGTAACCGCTACAAATTTAATTATTTGTAGCGGTTCTACAATAACCGCTACAAAAGATAACAATGTTTGAAATTCTGTAGCGGTTATTGCCCAGAACCGCTACAAATGTTGAGACTCTTGAAATTCTGTAGTGGTTATAGGGGCATAACCGCTACAGACTTCTGACCTTTGGTATTTTGTAGCGGTTCTGTTGCTGTAACCACTACAAATAACCGCTACACTGTTGGCGCGCCAACTGGCGGGAATATTATAGCGGTTTCTATGCATTAACCGCTACAAAATCACCGCTACAAGTTTTGGTAGGAATTTCGCGCCAAATTTCTAGCGGTTTTGTGTACCCAACCGCTACAAAAAAAACCTTGCCACTACAAATTTGTAGCGGTTTAGGTAAAAACCGCTACAAATACTATAATTTGTAGCAGTTTAATATAACCGCTACAATTGCACCGCTACAAAATACCTTTTTTTTGTAGTGAATGGTCAAAATTTATTAATTATTTTTGTACAATTGTCCCTTGAACTTTTGATGCTACATGTATTTGATATTGTATTGTAGGTGGTTTGGAAGAAAATTGGAGATTTTGGAGGTCAAATTAATATTTTGAAGATTGGGGAAAATCACAGAAAGGGGCCCTAGATTTTGAGAAAATTACAAAATAATGAAGAAAAGGGACAGTGTAGAATTACATATAAGTACCCAAAAAAGTTCAGAAATTGTGCTTCGGCCCAACCAAAGTTTCAAAAATGTGCAATTTAGTCCCTCAAGGAAAGGTTTCAAAGTTTTTATTTTGATCTCTAGGTCAAAACACGGCCTTTTGACCAAGGGATCTGATACCCCTGGACCCTACTAGTGGATATGGGATTCGGACATGGTAAGACCTAAAAAGATCAGCTGAGAGTAAGAGTAATATACAGAGGGCGTCGTATATAAGAGTGAGAGCTTCTGGATCGTATATCATCTTCTTCTGCTTCCTAGTGTTGTCGGCGGCATTGCTGCATCTCCACTATTGCCGCTGGCGACTTCCCCTCACTTGCCATCACCTTTTCCTTCATCTTGGTCACCTCATCACCGCTGCATCAGATCGGAATAGGGTCGGAGGAAGAGCTCAGAGTTTCTTGGAACTTCTTCACCTTAGCTTCTCTTACTCACTAACGGAGCTGAACGACACCTTCACCAGACTGAGCAGAGCTCTGATAAAGAGAAGAGGCCAACATCATTTTCTCTGTCACTGCCTCTGTTTTTCTCCTCTGTCGTGACTTCCCTTTGTCATTGCCATGAATTTGATGACTTCATTTTAACCTCAGTCGACGCCACCATGACTTTAGGTAGAAGCTCACTCCTTGGTCTTCAATCAGGTTAGTGTTCGATCTGTTATTTAGTTATTTTTCAAAAATTAATAATATCCTATGAAAACAGTTCTTGTTATTGTTTTGAGCACTTAATTCCCACAAGTTGCTATTATAGTTTGTTGGAAATCCAACTGTTTTGTGATAACGTAATTTGGAAAAAAAAATCTACACATCTAGGTTAGATGCTCTGACTTGTACATCCCTGTGATATTTGGCTTGGAGTAATACCACTCTAAGTTCTGTTTTAATTTAGTGTGATTGTTTGATTGTCAATGTTATTGGTTTGTTGAAACGATACTAGTTTCAAATGGTGCATGTTAATTTCATTGAAATCTCTAAAACTCTATGGTTGTTTTTTTGTCTATCCTTTTGTAGTTAGATATAGGGTGCTACAAGTGTTCATATATATATGGATCATAGTTCGATAAATGCTAAACGAACGAGTGTTGAATATGATAATAGGATTAGGGGTTTTTCAGAATTTGCTAGAAGAATTGTCGATAATGGTAGTAGGAAGTTTTATTGCCCTTGTGTAGTATGTTTGAATGAGAAGCGACTAAGTGCTGCAGATATATATACACATTTAATTTGTGAAAGATTGTGTAAGAGTTATACAGTATAGGTATGGCATGGTGAAGAATTAGAAATGCCAAGTTCATCTCAACTGGGGGAGTGACCTTTGATGATAATGACAAGGATACGGTAATCAGATAGAGGATATTATTCGTGATGTAGGAGAAGAGTCTTTTGAGCAATCATATGCATATGGTAATATGTACAGTGATACTGAGATGCCACTATACCCGGAATGTAAAAAATACCAATTGTTTAAAGCAGTATTGAAATTGCTAAGCTTGAAAGCATGGCATGGATGGAGCAACAAGATTTTTTTAGAAATGCTTGAGGCTTTTAAGGACATGCTTCCAGATGATAATGTATTGCCTTCTCGATACTATAATGCTAAGAAAATATAGTGTCCACTAGGGATGAAGTATAAAAAGATCCATGCATGCCCTAATCATTGTATATTGTATAGAAAAGAGCATGAAGAGGAATAACAGTGTTCGAAATGTGAAACCTTGAGGTAAAAATCAAATAACGCCCCTACAAAAATGTTGTGTTATCTTCCAATCATACCAAGGTTCAAGCACTTATCTACTAATGAAAACGATGCAAAAAATTTGAGATAGCATGTAGATGAAAGGATATCCAATGCTGATTCTTCTTAAAGGAAGAAAATCGATCAATTATTTCCTACCTTCAATGAAGAGCCTAGGAACTGTTAGAGCAAGCGTTTCACCCAAGAGGGGGGGTGAATTGGGTGATACTAAAATTTTGTTGCAAATATAAACCTTGACGGTGAATACAAAGCAGTAAAGAGTACGGAGAAATATCATCGAAGTGTACACCGGGAGTTATACTGGTTCGGCCATAACTACTTTGACCTACGTCCAGTCCTCAGAGCTTCTCTGAGAGTTTCACTATAACTTCCAAGATTCAGTGGGTTCTTGGCACCTCAGTACAAGCAAGTTCCTTTGCCTGGACACTCACTCCCCCTTACAAGTTGTAATCTAATCCCAACTCAAGGTTCCACAACCTTAAGTTGCCTCAATAACAAATATTGAGTTTGAATGAAATATCTCTCTCACAGAGTGAATAAGAATCACTGAAGTACAAAATTACAAGTATGTGTAAAACAGAGTAGTGAACTTGATAATATGTTCGTGTGTGTGATCTTGTTGTACTCTCTGTTTGGATGTTCCCATATATATATAGATGTGTTGGTAGTGACCGTTGGAACATTGACTTTTCCAGTATTTGAAAAATATCTGTTTGCGGTAGGTGGCGGTAGGTAGCGTTCGAACGTTGCATTTGAATTTCCTTATTTGGTAAGATCTCTTCATTGTTTATCTGTGGATATGCTAAGAATACTAATACAATGAATGGTTAATCATATACGAAACAAATCAATAAACGTTGGAATGATTTCTGAATTTCTGTACTTGCATACTCGAGTAGCTACTAAAGTATTCATTAAGTTTACTCAAGTACTTACTCGAGTATCATCGTGATAGTAATGATAGCAAGTTACATAACTCGAGTAGTGCATGAAGTAAACAAATTTACAAACCTTTGGAAATACCTGTTTACTCGGGTACTTACTCGGGTATGGCACACTTTTCTTCATAGGTTACTCGAGTAGCTACTCGAGTAAATTCTCAAATAAACTTTAGGTTACTCGATGCTTCACTCCAGTAATGTTGGCAGGATTTCAAGGCCGAGAGCACTTCAAGTTTTATTACCTTGTTACTCAAGTACGTACTCGAGTAAACATAAATTTTCTGCATAGCTTACTTGGGTAGCGACTTGAAGTTCTCTTCCAATTAACTCTTCATACTCGGGTAGTGACTTGAAGTTCTCTTCTAAATAAATCTGCATACTTGAGAAGTGCCTCGAGTAAAGTGTGATAAAAGCATTTCATGTTATTCGAGTATTACCTTTAGGTTTTGCTTACCACAGTGAGTTACTCGAGTAGCTCCTCGAGTAACATTGGCAGGATAGAAAATGCCGAGAGCAACATATTTCTTGAAGCAGGGGATTTGAGTATATACTCAAGTATCGTTGGCGGGCCGAGAGTAACTGGAAGTCTTTTACATGGTTACTCGAGTACTTACTCGAGTAACATTGGCAGGCCGAGAGCAACTGGAAGTCATTTACCTTATTACTCGAGTGCTTACTCGAGTAACGTTGGCAGGTTACTTGAAGGTTGACTCTGATTACTTCAAGTTTCTGTCTCATTACTCGAGTACTTACTCGAGTAACCCTTTAGAAAACTTGCCAGTGATGAAGTTTCTCAGCTTTTTCTCTTGGCCTTTCTTTATTACTCCAATGCTTACTTCAAGTGATGATTTGCCTGTTATTACTTTGTTCAAACTTATTTGTTTATCAAATCTCTTTCATACCATCCTTTGTTATCATCAAAACATGAGAGATCTAACAAGAACCTTAGGCTTGGGCTTAGCATAGATGGTGTAAATCCTTTTGGTAGCCTGAGCAGTGTACATAGTTCATAGCCTGTTCTACTGGTAATTTACAATTTATCTCCTTTGTTATACATAAAACCAAAGTACATCATGTTGTCTATATTGATTTCGGGACTAAAACAACCCAGAAATGACATAGATGTTTACCTAGAACCCTTGATCAAAGGCTTGAAAGAGTTATGGGATGAAGGTGTTGATGTTTTTGACGCAAACTAGAAGGACGTTTTTAAAATGCGAGCCATGATCTTTTGTACTATAAATGACTTCCCTGCATATGAAAACTTGTCAGGTTATAGTGTTAAAGGCCATAAGGCATGTCCGATTTTTGAAGAAGGAACATGCTACCATCAATTTCAACATGAAAGAAAGATAGTTTATCTTGGCAATAGGAGATTTCTTAGACAAGGTCACCCTTATCGTAGATTAAAGAAAGCTTTTTTTAGTAGACAAGAGTTTGAAGATGCTCCGAAGGCATTGATTAGGGAGCAAGTTTATGAAAAGGTGAAAAATATCAATGTTATTTTTGGTAAGACTACAAAGAATATTAATGAAAAGAATAAATGGAAAAAAAGGTCTGTCTTCTTCAATCTTCCATATTGGCCCAATCTTGATGTGAGACACTGTATTGATTTCATGCATGTGGAGAAAAGCGTATGTGATAGTATTATTGGGACACTGCTTAACATATAAGGTAGTTCTAAGAACAACGTGAAGGTAAGATTAGATTTGCAAAAAATGGGGATACTAGAAGACTTGCATCCAAAGCCATATGGTAAGAGAACATTTTGTTCTCCAGCTGCTCATACTTTGTCTACGGATGAGAAAAGAAGTTTTTATGAGTGTTTATATGGCATCAAAGTTCCTTCAGGGTATTCTTCAAATTTTAAAAAGTTTGTGTCAATGAAAAACTTAAAGTTAGTAGGGCTAAAGTCTCATGATTGTCATGTCTTAATGCAACAACTGCTCCCAGTAGCTATTCAAGGCATTGCCGAATATGATCTTCAACATATTTTGACTAGACTTTGTTTCTTCTTTAATGCTATATGTAGTAACATCATTGAAACAAAAATATTGGATGAACTAGAAAATGAAGGATATCTGATCTTGTGTCAGCTTGAGAAGCTTTTTCTTTCTTCTTTTTTTGTCATCATGGTACATCTAACTGTTCATCTAGTCAAGGAGATCAAGTTGTGTGGCCCTATCTATTTATGATGGATGTACGCCCAATTGAAAGAACTATGAAAATCCTAAAAGGGTATGTGAAGAACCCTAACTGGCTTGAAGCATCTATTGTTCATAAATATGTTTCTAAAGAAGCCATAGAGTTTTTTCAAGATTACTTGTCAAATGTAAGACACATTGGACTTCCTGAACGTCATGATGAAGAAGGCGGTAGACGTGGGGCTTCAGTAAAGAGTGTGGATCTTGATGAATTGCAACAAGTCCACTTGTACATCTTGAATAATGTTGATGAAGTTTAAGATTACATTAATACTTATAAAGAAATTGTCCGGAAAGGAAATAGTCAAATGATTGAACAAAGGTTAATTAGGGAACATAACAAAACTTTTGCATATTGGTTCAAACAAAAGGTTGATGGAGAAGAATGTGTTTCTGATACAATTAAATTGTTAGCATATGGTCCTGGGGTTGATGTCATAAGTTGGACTTCATTTATGATCAATGGTTATACTTTTTACATAAATTAAAGTCCCTTGATGATAAAAGCACCGTCTAGAACAGTGGGGTTATGTTAGTGCCTAAATCTATGCACTTCTCTAGTTCGAAAGATAAGAACCCTATATTGGCAGCAATACCTTATTATAGGGTTATTGAAGAGATTTGGGTGGTTGAGTATGTTAAAATTAAATGTCCCATTTTCAAATGCAAGTGAGTTGATATCAACAATGGTGTGATGATTTATCAGTTGGGATTTACATTGGTTGATCTGATTAGTAGAAGTTTTGGAGATAAATTTTTTATTATGGCATATCAAGCGAAACAAGTGTTCTATATTATATTACTGATTAGGCAAATAAAATGTGGTATATAGCTCTCCAAGGAAAAAGGGTCGTTGATATTAATCAGAAAAGTCATTCAATGAATGATCTTCTTGAGACTCCTTCTTTTTCTAAGGGTTTACCAGAATTGAACGAAGAAGATGAAGTAGACAATGAACATGGCACAAAAAATGATCATCATGAAGGGATATAGGAGGATATCCCTTTATTAAACTACTTTGAATGTTAGTTAGCTAAAATAATTATCATGAACTATATTTGAATTATGTATATGTTATTGGTATATATAAAACTACTTTTTTTGTTGATGACGCAGGAAAATGAAGGATATGAGGTGTCTTAGTGTAGATGCTCCAAAGCTAGCTAGTGATCATCAGCTATAGATTAATGTCTGCTGCATGTATTCTGATCTTACCTAAAGTTTTGATTTCTTTTGTCAAACTGTAATATTAAAACAGTGGAATAAAAATGTTTAGCAACATACCTTAATTTTCATATTGTATGTGATCATATGTTGATTTTCAATTATTTATAGTTGTTGCTTCTGTGGAATATAGGATGTAGGAAGAATGATAATGTAAGTTACAAGATTTGAAATTATGTTTTAAAATGCTTGATGAAATGAGAATTTGTAAGAGAGAGAAATTTATTTGGGGTGTAGGAAAATGATTTATTGTTGTTGCTTCTATTGAATATGAGGTATAGGAAGAATGATGTAAGTATTATAGCATATCCAATTGAAATGCTTGATCAAAATGCTTTTGTATAAGATGTTTATTATATAATGTGTAAGAGAAAAATTTATTTGAATGTCGTTGAAATGGATGCTTGTTGAGTGAAATGTCTTAACAAGGGAAATGGCTAGCTTGGTAAATGTTTTTAACGGAACAATTTTTTAAAAAACAAATTCAACTTTTTATACCGTTTTTCTAAAAACCCGGTTTAAAATGTACTTTTTAGACCGGTTATTTAGACAACCAGTCTAAAAAGTTGAACTAAAAAAATGCACTTTTTAGACCGGTTATTTAGACAACCAGTCTAAAAAGTTGAACTAAAAAAATGCACTTTTTAGACTGGTTTCTTTGATAATCGGTCTAAAAATAATTATTTTTAGACGGGTTGTATAAATAACCGGTCTTAAAACATTTTTGAAGGCTGGTTCCTGAACCGGTCTAAAAAGTAGCAGACTTTTTAGACCAGCTGTATCTAGACCACCTCCAAAACCGATCTAAAATGTCATTTTTAACCAGTTTTAAAAGTGATTTTTCCACTAGTGATTAGATAAATAGACTAGGTTTATTTTCACAAAGCCAGCCCTATAAACTTGATAGGCTGGCCTATTTAAACTCATATAATATACATACACACACAAAATATATTATTTTATCTAATAAAAGAAAGTAAAACCCTAAATCTAAGGAATGAATATACAAATGGCCTCCGCCGCTTCTCTTCTTAGTGTTGTGGTTGACTCAAACATGATATAGTGATAACAGCTAAGGCTCAAACTTCTCAATGTTCCCTTTGTTGCTCTTGCTTTGTAATCATCACTGCAAATTTTTCTTTGCCATCTTTAATGTGCGCAGTCTTCAAGCCAAGTCGCAGGGAAGGCAAACACAAAGACAATAAGAGTAGAGAAGAAAATCCTTACACCTCGAACTACAGTCTAACTTCTCATCACCATCCCCCTCTTCCTCCTATAATTTATTTTCTTAAGCTTAAACTGTTAGGAAAATTCTAGAAAAAGAAATTTAAAAATGCTAAAGAACAAAAAAGTGTTACAAATTTGCATAATACCATAGTGTGAGCTAGATTTGTCGTTTTCAAAATTAAATGGAAATGACATAAATGCCCCTCGACATTGTTTAAAATTAGAACAAAGATAATGTCGTGATACACTTTTTTGTGTCAAAAATTATGCTCCCATTTCATCTAAGTTGTCAAACCCCTTAACATTTCGATATACGCAGAGTAATAAGCATACAGTTCCGTAAGGCATACAGAAATGGCGAAAACATACTGACATTAAGTACTTATATACAATACAAGAAATTCCTCGTAGGGTTTGAAATATATACATATATATGTACAGAGTGTTCAAAAGAAACTAAATTACAAGCTAGATAACCAATAACAGTCTCCACATGTGTACCAGAATTCTACTTGCCAATAGCCACGGATTTGTTCTTCAAGCTGCTACCTTCAGCTAGAATATTTTAATTTTTGAAAAAGGGTGAAAGAGATTCAAAAGAATCTCAATAGTAACATGCAATCAATCGTACAATATGTGAAAATTAAATATGTCATGCTCCATGTTATGCAACATATTAACAACACACATTCATCACGACATGTATACATGAGTTAGGGCTACTCCCCCACTATTCGTAAACCTTGGTTGGGTTCTTACTCAACAACTAGGTAAAAGTGCCTACTCGCACAAAATTGCCTTGCCCCGCAAAATAGTGTTTATCAATTATATCACAGAAGATGGCGTACACAAACATATAAAATATTTATATAATTTATGAAAGATAGAATTACTACCTGTCTCCTTTCTCAATTTTTCAGTCATCCTAACTGTGATTTCAACTCGAAAAATTTCCAATTCCTATTAAAGTTTAAGGTAACAAGTAAATGGTTATTACTTGTACCATTATTACCTTTAAATCATAGTATCTATCACAGTTTCAATAATTTCTTCTCAATACAACTCTACTCAATGCAGTTTCATAGTTTTCTATAAAACTGGCAGATTTTTTGTCAAATTTGAATAATTATAGTTAATCCTAGGAAATTCTAAATTGATTGATTCCAAAGCTTAAAAGCTCTTTAAGTGTATTTTCATGGAAAAATACCCAAGTCTAGCCATTGCAACCATAGTATTCCCAGAAATTCGCCAAATCCCTATTGTTCTAGATTGCAGTCCTAAAATATGGTCAAACTTTAAAGAATCATAACTTTCAATCTACTAGGTCAAATAGATCATATTACTATCAAAATCATAGCCCAGGATGTCTACTTTCACCATGTAAAATATCATGCAATTTGGATCTGGTTTGGCTACTGAAATACACACCACAACAATACTGATTTCCAAAAATGAATCTGGATAGCAACAACTCCAACTTCCAAAAATTCTAGAATTATGTATAATCATCCAAAACTCACAACCACATGTGATTCCACATAATTTTTCGTGTAAAATCCAATGGAATACTCAAAACATGAAAATCCAGCTTCTTTCCCATATTCTATACAGAACTAAACAGAACCCGTTTCCCCAAGAATCCAATTTTTCAAATTAAGCTTTAAAACTTACAATCTAACATCATTAAACCTTCTTTATTAACCCATTTCACATGATTACAAGACCATTAAGCTTCATTATCATGGTGTTAGAAAATCAGAGCAGTAACACAACTCCATGAATAATTACTAAAACATTACAATATTCGGCTCAAATCGAAGCTTACGCTTACCTGAGTACGATTCTGCAACCAGTTCTTGATTCTGATAGTACCTACTCGAAGTGGATGATACCAAACTCCACCAATAAAAAATATAAAACCATAGAATTGAAGCTCATGATGAGTAGAAGAAGATTTGTGAAGGACTTTTCGGACGAAAGCTGCGATTCGGTAGTGAACTCGGCGAATTTTCCCCAGAGTGTTTACTATTCATCACCTTCTTTCAACTTTTGAATTTTTCTGAATTTTTAGTAGATTTTTATGATTTTCTTAGCTTCTGTACATTTTAATGGATAGAGGAAAGATAAATTTTTTCCAATTTCCAAAATTCCCCTTACATTTTGTGATTTTTACACTTTACTGAAAATCTGACATAATTTTCATCAAACTTTGAAAATTCATATCTTTATTTGTAGACATTCAATTAAGGTGATTCCAAAGGCTACTCAATCTTTATTGAGTCTAGTTTCAAGAAAAAATATGGTCTTTAGCCAACCAAAAGCTCAACATTCCCATAACTTAAATCTTTGGACGTTGTACTAGAAAGTAGCCAGTTTCACTGGTTAAATTTCAGAAATTCATAACTCCTAGTGTACAGGTTAAAATAATTCATATAATCTATCAAATTAAAGCTTGGAATGTCTACTTTCATTCTGGAAAATTTCACAATTTTTGAACATCATTTGATCATCTAAAACCACATGAGAAACTTACTGCCTCATAGGAAAATTTTCACTAACAGCATAATCAAATTCTTCAAAATTCACCCTTGATTCTATTTGTTGAATAAATATACATTGAATCTTTGGTGTATGAATTTTGGGATATAACAGCTCTCCCCCCTTAATAAAATTTTGTCCCCGAAATTTGTTACACAAATTGATTCATAAATTCCGGGTACCGCTTGCGCATGACTTCTTCTGTTTCCCATGTAGCTTCTCTAGGAGATAATCCCTTCCAGACAACTTTGATGAATGGAATACTCCTATGTCTCAGCTGTTTCTTCTGCTGATCAATGATCTGTTCAGGTCTGACTTCATACGTTAAATCATCCTTTACATCTATATCTTCATATTCAATGACATGTTTGGGATCGGATTGATATTTCTTTATCTGTGACACGTGGAAAACATCATGCAATCTGCTCAAATTTGGGGGTAAAGTGATTCGATATGCTTTTGGCGCAATCTTTAATAAGATCTCAAATAGACCAATGTACCTAGGGCTTAGCTTTTTTACATTCAATGCCCTACCAATCCCTATAGCCAATAAAACTTTCATAAACATATGATCACTGACCTCAAACTCTAGAGGTTTTCTTCTCTTGTCAGCATAACTTTTATGTCTGCTATAAGTAGTTAATAATCTTTGTTTGATCAGCTTGATCCGGTCTATTGTTTGAACAACTATATATGGCCCAAATAAATGTCTCTCAAATAGCTTTGTCCAACATAAAGGTTATTGACACTTCCTTCCATACAATGCCTCATAGGGAGCCATTTGTATACTTAAGTGATAGCTGTTATTGCAAGCAAACTCGGCAAGTGAAAGGAATTGGTTCCAACGACCTTTAAAATCTAGCACACATGCCCTTAACATATCCTCTAGTTTCTGAATAGTTTGTTCTGTCTGGGGATATATTGTGTTGAATCTAAGCTTAGTGCCCAAAGCCTCATGCAATGCCTTCTGGAAATTAGAAGTGAACTGAGGATCCCTATCTAATATTGTACTCTTTGGTGTACCATGTAATATTAAAATCTCTTTGATATAAATTTGCACAAGTCTATCAGGAGAATAATGAATACTAATGGTAGGAAATAGGCTGGTTTAATGAATTGATCAACGATTACCCATATAGCATCATGATTTCTAATCTTAGGCAACCCTATCACAAAATCCATTATGATAATTTCCCATTTCCACTCAGGAACCTTAGGATTCTGAAGAAGTCCTGAAGGTCGTTAATACCCAATCTTCACCTTTTGGCATGTAAGACAACGAGCAAAGAACCTTGTCACATCTCTCTTCATGCCTGGCCACCAATATGTGGACTTTAAGTCATGATACATTGTGATCACTCCTGGATGTAGAGTGTATTTAGTCTTGTGAGCCTCCTCCAAGATTTGCCACTTCAACTCTATCTACGGTATAATATATAATCTTTTCTTGTATCTAACTAATCCACTTGGTGACAAATCATATTCCTGAGTTTCACTTTTCTCAATCATCCCTCTGATAGACTGTACTCGTCTATCCTACAATTGAGCTCCTCGATCTCTGCTCTCATATCATTATATGCCTCACTGACATTATTACTACCAAGCAAAATATGGTTGAATAGACTGAGATCTCTGAAATCCTCAATCAACTGGTTCTCATGTATCATCAGGGCTGCAACCTACACTGTTTTTATGGCTCAATGCATCTGCAACTATATTAGCCTTCCCTGGATGGAATTTAATCTCTAGGTTATAATCTTTCAGCAACTCCATCCACCTGTGTTGTCTCATATTCAGCTCTTTTTTATCATACAGATATTTCAACCTTTTGTGGTCGCAGTACAATTCTATAATCGTACCATAGAGATAATGTCTCCAGATTTTTATAGCAAATACAATAGCCACTAACTCAAGATCATGAGTGGGATAATTCAATTCATAAGGTTTTAGTTGATAAGATCCATACGTCACTACTCAGCCATGTTGTATTAAAACACATCTCAATCCATGCCTACTAGCAGTTGTATAAACAACAAAAGTAAACTGTGGATATGGGATCGTCAAAACTGGTACTGTTGTTAATCTCTATTTCAGCTAAATGAAGCTTTTCTTACAACTATTGTCCCACACAAAATGTTCAGTTTTCTGTGTCAACTTTGTTAATGGCAAAGCTATTTTGGAGAAATTCTGTATAAAATGCCGATAATAACCAGCAAGACCCAGAAAACTGTGTATCTCGAGTACAGTCTCTAGTCTCTTCCAATCCAGTACTACTTCCACTTTGCTAGGATCAACTGAAACCCCTCGCTGTAAGACTATATGGCCCATAAATTTGACCTTTAAAAGCTAAAACTCATACTTGCTCAGCTTGGCATAGAGTTGCTTTTCCCTTAATGTGTTCAACACTATTCTCAGATGTTGCTCACGCTCTGTTCTGCTCCTTGAGTATACCAGAATATCATTAATAAAGACTACCATGAATTGGTCCAAGTATGAATAAAAAATTCTATTCATGTAGTCCATAAACACAGCAAGTACATTTGTTAACCCAAATGGCATTACAAGAAATTCGTAATGGCCATATCTGGTCTGGAAAATAGTTTTTGGTACATCTTCCGCTTTAACCTTGAGTTAGTGATACCCTGATCTTAAGTCAATCTTTAAAAATACATAGGAACCAGATAATTGATTGAGTAAATCATCTATTCTGGGAAGTAGGTATTTGTTCTTGATGGTCACCTTGTTTAACTCCCTGTAATCAATACAGAGTCGTAATCTTCTATCTTTCTTTTTTGACAAAGAGTACTGGAGCTCCCCACGGTGCTACATTAGGTCTAATAAACCCTTTCTCTAAGACCTCTTCAATCTGCTTCTTTAACTCAGCTAGCTCACTTGAAGCCATTCTGTATGGGGCTTTAGATATTGGTCCTGCTCCAGGCCTAAGATCAATTGCAAACTCACTTCCTAATCCAGGGGTAATCCACTGATATCCTCTGAAAACACATTAGAAAATTCATTTACCACAGGAATACTCTGCAATGCTTTTCCATCCTCTAATTGTATGGAGAAAAACAAAAGACACCCCTAACAACTTTTATGTAAGCATCTCTCAGCCTCAACTGCAGAGAGAAAATTAAGATTGATTTCTGTACCAATATGTGGTTGCGAAGTAGGATATATAACCCTTTTGTTTTTCTAGTCGAGCAACACATTATTGGCTGTCAACCAATCAATATCGAGAATTACCTCTAAGCCTTGCACTGGTAGACAAATCAAATCCATAATTGATTCACACCCCTCGGCATGTGTTACACAATTCAAATAGATATCGGCCATGACAACTCTAACACCTGTGGGTGTAGATACGACCAGATCATACGGAAATTTGTGTACTCTCAAGTCTAGTCGTCTCACAACAATTGTATGCAATGAATGAATGAATAGCACCCGAATCATACATAACTTGTACTAAGTTGCCATTAAGGGAAACCATACCTTGTATCAGTTCAGGAGACTTCCTAGCTTCCTCCTGCATTATAGTATAGACCTTTCCTGAAACTTTAGGCCTCGTCTCCTCTGGCTAGTACTTTTATGAACAATCTTTGGTAAAATGAACTGGCTTATGGCATACATAACAAGCGGGCTATCTAGCTAGATTTGGCCTCCATGGAGCACCATTGCAAGTTCTGCTAAGGTGATATAGCTTATGACAATGCCAACATGTTCTGCTTCATGAAAAACCCTGGCCTTCACGGCCTACAGCCTAGTTTGTCCTTTTATTGTCCCCTCTGGATGGTCCAACCTATTCCTTGCATTTTTAAGATGAACCCCCATTACCAGATGCACCCTTGTTATTGTTGCTTTTAACAGAATGTAAGCCCAACAAGTTGTTCTTGGTGATATGGCATTCTTCAACTGCCTTATTGAACTCAGTAAAATATTTGGAAACTAGTTGTTTTTTCAACTATGGTTTTAAACCTTGGATCATCATATATGAACTCCATTCCTCATCATCCCAGCATTTTAGATATGCAGAATATTGAGATAGATGAATGTAACGAGCTAAGTAGTCATCAAAGCGCTCTCTCTCTCTCTCTCTCTTGCTGGTGTATATTTTGAAACTCTTTCTCCTTCTCTCGTTGGACCGAACGGGGAAGATATTTCTCATTAAATTTCTCTTGGAATAATTCTCACATTACTAGAATATTCCTTTCCCAAAAGATCAGTTTAGTTCTCTTCCACCACATATCAATATCGCCTTCGAGCTTATAAATTTCCAACAGGACTTTAATTTCATCAGGGCATAATAGGTTGTTAAAAATTTTCTTCAGCCGTGCTAGCCAATCCTCCACTTGCTAAGGATCAAACTTCCCTCTAAAAATAGGAGGTTCCTGCTTGCCAAATCTTTCTATCCACATCTGTATATCAGCCTCATGATCTGGCAAAGGATCTTCTGGTTGAGGTTCTTCAAGCGGTATATCCTCACCTTCACCCCTGACTAGCTCTTCTAATCAAAATTGTCATTTCACACCTTAAGGCCTTCATACTTCATATTTCATATGTTCCCTACACAATTTTTCATTCTAAACACAATGGAATCATCAAATTCATGAAATTCTAGCTTAAACACCCAGAAATGACCCCTGACCAAAATTAAACATAAATTGGAAAAAATGGAATTTCATGATTTCAATCAACAAAACACCTTCTTTTCACCTTTAATCACTTGTTTAACCACTTAAACACCTCTTGAACATGATTAATCAAAATTTGGGCAGCACCTTCCCTTAGGATTCATGCATCCCAATCACAAATCAAACCAATACAGACCAATAATTTAACCACAACAACAACCACCTTGAATTCAACAAGAAAATCAAGGTTTATGAGTTTGCCTTTTGATTCCTTCTTCTTTCCTTCAAATCCGTGTCCCCCTCCTCTTTCTTTCTCTTGATCTTCTTCTTGTTTTACATGATTGCAAGAAGGATTTAAAGATTAAAGGAGGTTACTAAAGATTTAGAGACAAGAACAAGTGGATTTTGCAACCACACTTACCTAAGTTTGCTTCTTCAACACCTTATTATCGCTTTCTTTGCTTCTTCTGCTCTCTCTCTCTCTCTCTATCTGTGTCTCTGTGTACACGCGCTCTTGTTGGCCTAGATAATGGCCTTTGGGAAGGAATTATTAAGCACTTTCTATTGTCATCTTCCACCTCCTCAAATATATATTATTTTATTAGAATTTTTGCACGTCACATTATTTTATTATTTTCATTTTCCACTTGGCTTGTGATGCTTCCACATGGCATCCTTTGTGTCAAAATTTCATTTTTTTCCTTCTTCTTTTGAAATTGGCATTTAATAATGGAAAAATCAAGAGTCTTCTTGATTATTCAACAAATGACCATTTTGCCCTTACATTTTTTCAATTTTTTTCAATGTTGTCTTCATTCTTTCCTTTTTGTTTTTGGCTGAAATTTACATAATAAATTATGGCAAGAATTGTGCTCTTTCATAATTCATTTTGGGTTATTTTTGTAGCCCTTTAATGAGACAAAATTAGACTTTTATATCTTAACTTAACCAAACTTCATGTTACCTCTATTTCAAATATTTTGTCATTGCAAGTGCACCAAAATTCACCGTGTTATTCCATTTAATGTAACTAATGTACAAGGAATTTTGGTGATTGAAAATTAGGATATTACATGTTTAACAAAGTTCATATAAGAATTTCACAAGTTTAAAATCAGAATTCACCACTTGCTGCAAAGGCAAGGTTTTGATTCCCACTTCAGATAAGGGTTTGCCAATTTTATATAAGGTTTTAACAAAGTTCATATAAAAATTTCACAAATTCAAAATCATAATTCACTACTTGCTCCAAAGGCAAGGTTTGGATTCACACTTCAGATAAGGTTTTGCAAATTTCATATAAGGTTTTAACAAATATCATATAAGACTTTCACAAATTCAAAATCAGAATTCACCACTTGCTATAAAGGTAAGGTTTAGTTTCACACTTCAGATAAGGGTTTGCCAATTCAGATAAAGTTTTAACTAGTTCAAATAAGAAATTCTCAAAATCTAAATCAAAATTCACTACTTGCTACTACAAAGGTAAGGTTTGTTTTCTCACTTCATATAAGGGTTTGCCAATTTCAAATAAGTTTTAAACAAGTTCATATAAGAATTTCTCAAATTCAAAATCAAAATTCACCACTTGCTACAAGGCAAGTTTTTGATGCCCACTTCAAATAAAGGTTTGCCAAATTTAGATAAGGTTTTAACAAACTTCATATTAGAATTTCGCAAATTCAAAATCAGAATTCACTACTTGCTCCAAAGGAAAGGTTTTGATTCCCACTTCAGATAAAGGTTTGTCGATTTCATATAAGGTCTTAACAAATTCATACAAGAATTTCACAAATTCAAAATCAAAATTCACTACTTGCTCCAAAGGCAAGGTTTTGATTTCCACTTCAGATAAGGGTTTACCGATTTTAGATAAGGTTTTAACAAATTCATATAAGAATTTCACAAATTCAAAATCAGAATTCAACTCTTGCTCCAAAGGCAAGGTTTTAATTTCCACTTCAGATAAGGGTTCTGATTTTAGATAAGGTTTTAACAAACTCATATAAGAAGTTCACAAATTCAAAATCATAATTCACCCCTTAATTCAAAGGCAAGGTTTTGATTCCCGCTTCAGATAAGGGTTTGCCAATTCCAGATAAGGGTTAAACTTTAAACTCACGTCCTCATCCAATCTGACCTCCTACCACCTTCACGCATCTACATTCACCTCCCTCCAAGCTAAAAACCTTGTTGCCTAAAATCCATACCCATCAAAACGAAGAAGACCCACCCATGCTTAGGATCAATTGATGAAGAAAAGAACACTACGAAATCAAAAATCACATACATCACTTCCTTCCAACTGGTCTAGATTACTTCATCCTCCGTTGATTCCCACTTCGCCCCATGTTTCTATTTCTCGTTACTTGATTCTTTTCTTTTCATATCAGAGGGGCATTTCTATTAATTCCATTTAATTTTGTACTTTATCATTTGAAAAGTTCTTTTTCTAGAATTTTCCCTAAATTCTTTGTTCTATTTGTTCTTGAAGAGGAAATTTTCCAATTTCTTTACCATATTAAAGAAATTATTTCGTTGTCTTCAATATTCTTAGGATTGGAAAAGAATTGTGCTGCAATGGAATTACCAATGAAATGATTGTTTTGGTGTTCTCTTATTAAACCATTTTTTCTTCTTTTCTTTAAAATGCTCTTTTGCTGAGAAAAAGTAATAGAAAAGGCGACAGTAGCTTTTTTTTGTTACAATGTAAATAGGCTTTTTATTTATCTAAACCAGAGGAGATAGTGATGAAATAATGTCTTCTTGCAAGTATGGGAGCAATTTCTTCAATTAGGTTAGTAGCAAGAAACTTTTTTCTCACTACTCAGGTGAGTTTTTCCTCTCTTTCGAGGAGAGGGTTTCTGCCACTGTTGAGGGTGGTTTAGTTGGTTCTGATAGCTGAGATTCCAGTAATCACCCAGTGTGATTGCCGAAAAAGAGTGCTCTCTGATTATTACCTTAATAAATGGAGAGAGTGAGGTTTTTGAGTGTTTATTTGGACTGAGATTGGGTAGGGTTTGGTGTGGCGATATCGTGATTTCGATTGTCCACTTCATTTGGTGAGGCAACATCTCAATTGCAATTGTTGGTTTCATTTTGGTGAGGTTCAGGTGATCACCCACTGTGAATGTCACAAAAAGAGTGGTCTCTGATTTAGATAATCGAAGATTGTGAGTGTTCGAGTGTCTCTGGAAGGTGAAGTTGGTTAGGGTTCTGGCAACAGGAAATTATAATTACAGTGGTCTTTAATCGCAATCTTGTAAATAGAGGCTGCATTATTCTTCAATGATTTGGTGTCACTGAATAGGATTTGTGCAGAGCATGCATGTGAAAGCGGCTGAGATGATGGCCAACTTTTGAAAGATGGAACCTCGCTCATCTAGCCGCCGTGGTTCTAAGGGTTTAAAGGCTATGGAGATTGAATTGAAGAAGCGGTCGACGGGAAGAGGTGCTGGTGGTGCATTAATAAGAAAGATGGTGAAAGGTAATTTCAATTGGAATATTATTATTAGCATAATAAAAAAGGGTAGGAATATGGGGGATGAGGTTGAAATTACGTACATGAATGATGCATTCCTATTTTTGTTTAACCGAAGGGAAGATTATTGGTGTGTGTTGGGAGGTCAACTATGAGAGATTAATAGACACCTTTAAATATTCAATGTTGGGGAGAGTACATGGTGTTTAAAGAGGTTAATTTCTCCAAATGTCCCTTTTGAGTTCAGTTTCATGGATAGTCGTTGGAAGGAATGTGTACCAGTAATGTTGTTACATTGGGAGAATGTGTAGGAGATGTGGTGATGTTTGAAGATCCTGAAGTAGATTGTGGGGGTAATAGAACTTTTTTGCGGGCTAGAGTTCTTGTGCTTATTGTAAAGCCGTTGAAGGCTATCCTACTTGTGCCAAGACTTGAGAGGGATGATGCACCAGTGGACATTAGGAATGAAAGGTTGCCTAGTTTCTGTTATAAGTGTGGTATACTAGGCCACGAGCAGAGGAATTGCAGAAATAGAGAAGTGGAGGGGGGTGAGCAGGCTAATATGGGTATCTAGTTGAGTTTTCCTTCTATTAAAACAATGGATGAGGCGGTTGTCTTGGTGAATCCATTCTGGTGGGAGGGGGATTGATAAAGAGCTAGTTGTCTTACTCTATCAAAAATTTTAAGCTAACTATAGTATAGTGAATCTACCCTAGGTTATTCTTCTCTAAGGAACCTAATGATTACTAAAGCTCCTAGCAAATCTATGAGCCACAAAGTAAGCAAGATAATTACAGCAATGATGAGGTAGTTTTCTAATCTAAAACTACTCCTAATTTTAATTTTGTTTTTGGATTTAAGGTGGTGGAAGGTGACATCAAGTGAATGGATGAAGTTAGAGGATGAATCAATAACAATTGAGCTTCTTATGAGTTGTAACTTCACCTTCCTAGCCCTTCTTATGATCTGAGTTCGTTTATACATAAAATCAAGCATGTTCTAATGTTCAATTGCATACAAAATCATGTTAAAACAAGCTGCCACTTCTTAAAAGCAAGACAATCAACTCTGCTCATGAATTAATCGCCAACAACTGGTTCTACCTTCAATCAAAGCTTAGAAATGGTTGCTAGCTGCTCAAAATTAAGAAGACTATCATCTGAATGTATCTAAACCTAATTTAACCATACAATTGGACAGAGAAGGAGTAGAAACCAATTACATCTCAGTTTAACTTCATCACTTACAATCATAAGTTCAAAAGAGAAAACTAAGATTTAATCTACCAAACAAGTTGAATTCCATTGCAATCCACGGCTCAGGCTCTGTCATAGCTCATAAGAGATGGCGAAATCAACTACTCATGGCATTCAGATTAGCTCTATCAAGCTCTGGTTTAGCTCCGGCCATGGCAGCGGTGAATTGGAGGTAAAGGTTTATGGAATCGGTGATGGAGGTGTAAGGAAGTGGAGATTAGCAGAAAAAAATGGAGTGGAAGAAAGTGTGGAAGTGACCGGATATGAATTCTGAGTGAGTATCCGGCAATTTGGAGCCATTTACAGTGAATTTGGAGCGGAAGATCAGAATTTGACTCTGGCATGAACTTCAATTGGGTCTCAGAAACTTTCTATGTTACCCTATGGTCCCTTTTCAGCCTTCCTGCGAACTTTCTAGACTGAACTGTAATATCCCGGATTGTGACCAAGGATTAGCAACTTCAAAGTAATGTAATTAATATTAATTGAGCACTTTTGAAGTATATATTGTGCATTGTGATAATCAGGGGCAAAACGGTAAATTTACCGACCGAATGGTTAGATACCATTGAAAACACTTCTTAGTAATCAAGATCAATGGCTAGGATTGAAAGAACAAGAGGTGGAATCCTATGCATGCAAGCTTATATGAAATCATGGTAGGAAGAATAGGATGGTGCCAAGTGGCAAAACAAGGACCCTTGGATTAAAGTTAAGTATTCAAACCATTTTCTCTTTCTCCTCTCTTCCTAGTCGGTTTATGTGTGTATGTGTGAGGGAAGTCATCATCATCAATATCTCATTTTTCTCTCTCATCCTCCTCCATTTTTCGCTGAACAAGCTAAGGAAAGAGAAAGAGAAAAGCTTGAGTTTTTGGTAAGTTAATGCCTTCATATGCTCAAGTGCCTTTCATTAATGTTGTGCATGAGGTTGAGGGCTATATTCCTATGGTTTCAGAATTTTGGTTGGTGAAGTTTGGGAACTTGTGGAAATTTGGAAGTTGGGGAATTGAAGAATTGGCTTTAGGAAGAAGAAGAGGTAAGAATTAGAAGCATTTTGGTATAGTTGTTGTAATCATTGGTTGAGTATTGGGAATTTATGAATTTCCCCTGATTTTGTGCAATTTTCGAATGGAATGAATTGGTTTATGTGTTGTGTAAAATTTGGTCTTTTGTTGAACATTTTGGCCATTGGAATTGATTTGGGAACTTGGATTGAAAAGTGTGGCAATGTGTGAATTGTGTTGTGACATTGTGAGACATGTTGTAGTTGTTGAGCAATATGTCAATGGGAGTTGAATTTGGTCATTTTGATGATTCCAATGGTTTTCTTGAGTAAAATTGTGTGAGAATGGTGTTTGGGTTGGAATGGGAATCATTTGGGATCAAATGTGAAAAATCTGGAAAATCTGGCCAATGTAAGTCTGTTCTGGACAGGTAGATGGTGTGGACGTTTTGAATGGGCAAATGATGTTGAAAAATTATGAAACTTTCCAGTCTTAAATTTCACATCTCAAGCTTCAAAATGGACATAAATTTTGTGTCATTTCGCCTTTTGAGCTAGGAGTTTGAACTGTCCAAAGTTTGGCATCAAAACTGGACCCTGTTTTGGTACAATGTTAGGTTTTTGGTAAATCTGGACTTTTGTGGTGATTTCTAGTTATGCCCAATATTTTTCCTTGAAAGAGGACTTAAATATCTTTCATTTGGATTTGGAATCACCTTATTTCAATTTCTCCTGAATTAGTTATGATTTTTGGAAGTGCATCCAAGAAACTGGATTTTCTTGGCCGCGGCTAGCAGATTTTGGGCCGCAGCCCAAATGTTTCTGAGCGTTTCTGGGCAGTTTTGGGCCGCAGCCAGTGGATTGTGGGCCGCGGCCCACCCCCAAAAATCAGTATTTTACACTTTTTAAAGGTGGTTTTTGGTATAGCCTTTCCCAACCCTTGGGTATATGTTTAGGCCTCTAATAGCCACCTAAAGAGTCTAAATGATAACCAACTTTAGTACTATGGAATTAAGAACTTGGAAAAGAGATTGATTTATTGTCCCTAATTTGGTTTATAGGATTCGACATTTGCCGTCCTCGTGAGCCCACTGAGCCAGCAAACGTCAGGAAGGAACGAGGTAGTAACTTTTCTTTCGTACCATATGTGATGCATTGTATGTGTGTATTATCATTGATTAGTGATAAACTCGTATGCTGCGACATTGTGAATATGTGTAAACACTGTCATACCAATAGTCCCTGAGTATCTAACAACAGATCGGGTAAGGGTTGTATGCCTTCCCGGCAGAGAAAGGGGATGAGGATGAGGTGTGATATATGTGATTATGTGGGCCGAAAGGCTATTTGTGAAGGCCGACGGGCCATTTGTGAAAGCCAGATAGCTATATGAGCTATAAGGCTATGTGTATGCACTACCACGCCAATAGTCCCTGAGTAGCTAACAACGGTTCGGGTTAGGACAGTCTGCCTTCCTGGCGGAGAAAGGGGATGAGGGTGGAGTGTGATTTGTGCTGCTGCTGCTGCTGTATGATGATTTGCTTACATGCTGTGTACTTATGTGTGGTATAAATGTTTTGTTACTACTGGGATTCTCTTGAATCTCATTCTTTCCTTTAACTAACCTTTCAGACAGGGCGAGTGGCTCTAAGGAGAAGCGTACGACCCGGAGCAGTTAGAACCCTATAGGGACATTTACTTTTGGATGTGTTGGTTAAACCTGTTGGTCAGGGATCTTGTAAATTATTTTTGGGCTGTATATAGTAACAGAATATAGTTGTGTAATCCCCTATATGGGAATTTTTAACCTTCTAGTGAATGAACGGAACCCGGGGGTTGCCAGGATTGCTATTAGATATTCTGATATGAATGAATGTAAATTAACTGCACAGGTGATTATATTCGATAATTGAATTTGAGACCGGAATAGGAAAGAAGTTTTGAAAATTTTGTAAAGTCCCTACTATAAAAGGGAGTATTAAATGAGTTTTGAACTATTCGACGGTCTCTAAACCAATTTAATTAAGTGATATCGAATTATAATTACACTAATTAAGGCAGGGGGTTACATGCACAGTCTAGTCCCTCTTCCTATTTGGAACTTCAAGACTCCAATTTCTCCTAAGTTTCCTACAAAAAAATGTATACCAATGTAATATTATTTGTTCCACAAATCAGATACTTATGAGAGATTATAAAATGTAGTAGTTAAGGTCTTTTAATCACTAATTCCATATGATCACCATCAATCACAATTAATCATCATCAATGTATTCCAAGCATGATATTCTCAATAAAATCTCTCAAAAAGCTATAGAGATACATGGTAAAATTGGGACTTATTAGGGATGATGTGAAGAGTAGGGTTGCTCAAGCGATTGCTGTGAGTTATGAATTTAAAAAGGTGCAGCAAGCAAAGAGTAATAAGATTGTAACTTCTCCCATTAAATGTGTAGCTCCACCTTAAATTGCTGAAGCTGATTATAATGAGGTAAGAAGGGTGGCTGCTATTATTAGAATTGATAAAGGGAAGGGGTGGATAAATAAAATGTGAATATCAATTGGGGGAATATTTTTGTTGATAATGCATGTATTCAATCTAGTAGATTGTTGCGGAATTTGAAGAATAATGGGAGGTCTTCTTGCTCTAAGTGGGGATAAGGGGTCGACTCAGAAATCAATGGTGCCTGAGAAAGAAGGTCCAATCATTATAGAGAGATAAATATCATGTGCAATTTCCTAATGATGAGAAGGGGAGCTAACAGGTGTTGGTTCCATTTGTTCCAAAGGTGCAAGGGACAAAAATTATAGATTAGCTAAATAAAATAAAGCTGAAGAGAGAGGCAGATGAATCTGGTTCGCCACAGCCTGAGAAAAGAAGAAGAATGGAAGGTGTGCTAATAGGGGGAGGTGTAGAGAGGTAAGGTACAACAAAAGGGCAAGGGGGAGTGTTATGAGGGTTAAGAATCAGGTAAGGAGAAGGATTTCTTTTCCTAAAAATAGTGAGTTCGGTGAAGATTGAGTAAGGAGGAAAGGGCAAGTACTAGAGATGGCTCATTTAGCTTTGATGTTTTTGTGAATTTTGATGCACTACTACAAAAAAGTAGTGTAATGGCGCTTATTTTATAAAATACTTAAACGCCAAAGCTTTTGACGCCATTAAAAATTCCTGTGGCACTTTTCAATTTACAAAAACGCCATACGTTACTTTATTAAATTAAATAAATATATTAATTATATGTAGCATTTCGGGAGGAAAGTGCCAGCGTTTGAAGGTAAAACGCCAAAGGAGAGGAAAGTGCCAAATGAGGGGTACCCCTCCTTTGGCGTTTATTGATCAAACGCCAAAAGAGGGGTACCCTCCTTTGGCATTTTACCTTCAAACGCCAAAGTAGGTTTAATTTTTTTTTTAATAATTTTTTAAAATATTTTTTTTCCTGTGCAGTGTAATAATACCTGATGACCATATATATATAGTAGTAAGCAAATGACCATATATTTCGTCTAATAGGCAAATATTACAATACAAAACGATGATGGTCATTTGTTCAAATAACTACAATGAATAATTATAATGTTTAACAACTACAAAATATATTGTATTAACAATGATTATATAGTGTACAACTAATTTTATAAATGATTAAACAAAATAAGAATAGGCAAGAAAGAAGCTACATGCCTAAATTAACTAATTCCTTGACCATATATTCACACCATTCTTCAATGATTTCATCCACTTGATGGTCAGACAGCTCAGCACAACGTACATCTTCATAATGTTAGATCTCATGTTTTGATGATAACAAAAGAATGGTTTGAAAAGGAAATGTTTAATAATCAAGCTTGAACTAAGTAATGACAGGAATAAGCTTTACTTGAGGTAAGCATGGAAGTAGTAAAGATTGGCCAAGAGAAAATGCTGAGGAACCTTATTGGAAGTGCATTTTCTAAGTCATTACTCGAGGCGCTACTCGAGTAATGAGCCAAAACTTGAAGTAACCAAGCAAAACTTCTAGTTACCTGCCACCATTACTCGAGGAGGTACTCGAGTAACCAGGTAAAACTTTAAGGTTGCTCTCGGCCTGCTAATGTTACTCGAGGAGCTACTCGAGTAACCATGTGAAAACTTCCAGTTGACGTCAAGTTTTCCCCATGATACTCGAGGAGCTACTCGAGTACCGGTGTTTTCTAAAATATGGACCTCTCGGCTTTTTGTACCACTGCTAATGTTACTCGAGGAGCTACTCGAGTAACCAGGTCAGAAACTTCCAGTTGCCTTCAAGTTTTCCATGATACTCGAGGAGCTACTCGAGTAACTGTGTATTTGAAAATGTCAAGCTCTCGGCACTTTTTACCACTGCCAATGTTACTCGAGGAGCTACTCGAGTAATGTATTAAGGTGAGTGAAAACTTGAGGTTAGTACCCGATTAACTTGATTTCTCTTTTTCATATTCCTCGAGTACTTACTCCATTAGACAAGTGTTTCATGGTTTATTTTAAGTGGATTCCTCGAGTATGTACCCCAGTATATGAAAATGTTTTCAATATAAACTTCAAGTCATTACCAGAGTAAATCACATTCAAAAGTCTCAGTTACTCGAGGAGCTACCCGAGTAACCTATGCAAAAAGAAGTGCATTACTCGAGTAGGTACTCGAGTAATGAGGTAAGTGCTCTCGGCATTTACATCCTGCCAACATTACTGGAGTAGAGCATCGAGTAACCAAAGTTTATTTGAAGGTTTACTCGAGTTGGTACCCGAGTAACTCATAAAGTTGTGAATGCATTACTCGAGTAGCTACCCGAGTAAATAACTATTCCAAAGGTTTGAAATTTAGTTTACTCCATGCACTACCCGAGTAATCTTGTTTCTCTTCATTGACTTTCAAATAAATAATGATTTCACGATGTTACTCGAGGAGCTACTCGAGTAAACTTCAAGGGTTACTCGAGGAGCTACTCGAGTAAGCGTACCCAGAAATTTAGAAATCATTCAAACTTTCATTATATTGTTTCCTATATGATTAACCTTTCATTGTATTAGCATTCTTAGTATATTTACAGAGAAACAATGAAGAAATCATATCAAGAGATGAAAGTCAAATCAAACGTTCAAATGCCAACCACCGCCAACGGATATTTTTCAAAAACTTGAAAAGTCAACAGTGGCTGCGCACTCACCAACGGACGAAAGGAAGTGTTCCAACGGTCATCACCAACATATCTATATATATGGGAACCTTCAAACAGAGAAGAACAACTAAGCATCCATACGAACGAATCATTAAGTTCATTGCTCTGTTTTCACGTTGAATTTTTATTCATTTGCTTCAGTGATTATCATTTACTCTTTGAGAGAGATATTTCATTCAAACTCAATATTTGTTATTGAGATAACTTAAGGTTGTGGAACCTTGAGTTGGGATTGGATTACAACCTGTAAGGGGGAGCGAGTATCCAGGTGTAAGGAACTTGCTTGTACTGAGGTGCCAAGAACCCACTGAATCTTGGAAGTTATAGTGAAACTCTCAGAGAAGCTCTGAGGACTGGACGTAGGTCAAAGTGGTTGTGACCGAACCAGTATAACTCCCGGTGTACACTTCGGTGATATTTCTCCTTACTCATTACTGTTTTAATTCTTTTGTCAAAGTTTTATATTTTTGAAAGAAATTTCAGTATCACCCAATTCACCCCCCCTCTTGGGTGAAACGCTTGATCTTACATTTGGTATCAGAGCATAGGTCTTCTTGTTAAGGTATAACAACCTAAGTAGGATCCAATGGCAAGCATGGGTGAAGGAATTCTTCCCGACGGAGCATCCATCACTAGACCTCCCGGTTTCAATGGAGAACACTTTTCTTTCTGGAAACCAAAATTCAGAGTGTTCGTGATGGCTACTGAATATGGGCTATGGGATGTAATCAAGAGTGGAAATTATCAACCTACAAAGACTGTAGATTCTCAGAAAATTCCAAAGATGCCAGCGGAATATGATGAGAATGACAAGAAACTTATCACTCTCAATAGCAAGGCAATTCTGATGTTACAAAGCTCTTTGAGTCAGAATGAATACTTCAGAATTTGCACACTTCCAACAGCAAAGGAAATGTGGGAAGCTCTGGAAATAGCTCATGAAGGAACTTCTGGAATAAAGGAGAATCGAATCAACACCTTGATCACAGAATTCGATCTACTTCGAATGAAATCAGGTGAGTCAATTTCTGAATTCGAACTTAGATATACTCATCTTGTTAATCAACTTGCAGCACTTGGAAAAGTATATGATCAAAATATCCAAGTACGAAAGATTTTGAATATTCTTTCTAAAGAGTGGGAGGCCAAAGTCACTGCGATAGAAGAGGCAAAAGGAGAATCAATGAGATCAGTTGCTTCTCTATTTGGAAGTCTTTCTGAATATGAAAGCAAATTAAAGTTCAAACGGGAACTAGATGACATCAGTGACAAAAGAAAGAAAGGTCTAGCACTAAAAGCGAAAGAAGAAAATCAAGATGAAGATGAGGAGTGTGATGATGATGAAATGGGCTTAATCATAAAACGATTCAGAAAGTTCTACAAGAAAGGTCAAGGCTTCAAACACTTTCAAAAAGGAGGAACTAGCAACAAAGACCATATCATTTGCTATGAATGTGGAAAACCAGGACATATCAAATCAGAATGTCCAGAGCTCAATCAAAAGAGCAAAGAAAAGAGAAAAGGCAAATTCTTTAACAAAAAGAAGGCCTTTGTATCTGCTATATGGGGAGATAGTTCCTCAGACGAAGAAAGTGATGAGGAAGAAGTAGCCAATATATGTCTTGTTGCTCAAGAAGAGACGGAAGAAGAGGTAAATGATTCTGAACCTACCTATGATGAATTACTCTCTGAATATAATGCTTTACATTCTGAATTCATCAAAGTAGTTAAAGAATTAATTGTTTTCAAAAAGAAAAACAAAGCTCTTGAAATTGAACTTAAAGAAAGTTCAGAAAAGAATTGTGAAAATTGTTCTTCATTGAAAAAGAAAAACATTGATCTCACAAAAACTCTTGAAAAATTTACCAAAGGAAGTGAGATGCTAAGTGTGATTTTAAAAGAACAACGATTTGTAAATGACCGTTCTGGTATTGGATATGATCCAAAAACAGATAAAAGGAAAGGTAAAAAGAAAGTAGGAGGAAAGCCATATTTAAATTATTTCCAACATTCTGTGCATGTATCAAATCCTTTTGCATTTTGTAATTACTGTAACAGAAAAGGTCATTATACCTCTTCATGCATTCATAAAAAGAAAAGAACAATAGGAACCTACAAATGGGTACCTAAAGGCACATATGTTCAGAAAATCATTTATACTAACCCAAAAGGACCCAAAAAGAAGTGGGTACCTAAGACTTAGTCATTTGATTGCAGGTATGTCTTAAAGCATCCAAAAATAACAAGTGGTTCATAGACAGTGGATGCTCTAGACATATGACCGGAGATTTCGAAAGTTTTACCACATTGCAACCTAAGGAAGGTGGAAAGGTAAAATTTGGAGGAAATCAATCCGGAAAAATAGCAGGAATTGGTGAAATCAAAAATGACAAAGGCATACAAATCAAGGATGTATATTACGTTGAAGGCTTGTGTCATAATTTGCTGAGCGTAAGTCAAAGTGCAGATAAAGACAACTGGATAATATTTGATTCAGAGGAATGTCTAATTATCAACAAGAATGACTTACAGCTTGATAAGAAAAATATCAAGGCTAAGCTCAGAGCAAAAAGGGAAGGTAACTGCTATACTCTAGTTATTAGTAGAATTGAATCTGAAAATTGTTTTCTGAGTAATACCGATGAAAGTTGGCTATGGCATAAGAGATTGGCTCATGTCAATATGCATCAACTAGGTAAACTACTCAAAAAGGATTTAGTGCTTGGTTTACCTAAAGTAAATTTCAAAAACGATTTGATTTGTGACGCATGTCAAAAGGGTAAACAAACTAAATCATCTTTCAAATTGAAAAATGAGATTTCAACAAATAGACCACTTCAATTATTACATATGGATTTAGTTGGTCCAGCAAGAGTAAAAAGTCTTGGTGGTAACTTATATTCATTGGTTATTGTTGATGATTTCTCTAGATTTACATGGGTTATCTTTCTATCGTCAGAGGATGAAACCTTTGAAGAATTTATTGTTTTTGCCAAGAAAGTGCAAAATGAGAAAGGTATGTCAATTGCAGGTATTAGGACCGATCATGGTGGAGAATTTGAAAATCAAGCATTTGAAGAATATTGTGATACTAATGGCATTGATCACAATTTCTCTGCTCCAAGGACTCCTCAACAAAATGGAGTTGTGGAACGCAAGAATAGAGTGCTTACTGAAATGGCTAGAACAATGTTAAATGAAAAGAACATGTCTCAAGTTTTCTGGGCTGATGCCATGAGTACAGCATGCTATATTTCAAATAGAGCCTATATCAGAACAAAACTTGGAAAGACACCATACGAGCTATACAAAGGAAGGAAGCCAAACATTGCTCATCTACACATCTTCGGTTGTAAGTGTTTCATTCATAATAATGGTAAAGATAACTTAGGAAAATTTGATTCTAAAACTGATGAAGGAATTTTCCTAGGATATTCTAACCGAAGTAAAGCATATAGAATTTTCAATAAAAGAACTTGTGTTGTTGAAGAATCAATTCATGTTGTATTTGATGAATTTGAATCCTCTGACAAAACGATTGATGAAGAACAGGAAGTTGTTTTAAATCAAGAAAATGGCCAATCTATCTCTAAGTCTCTTATTCCAGAGGTTGATGAAACTAAGGATGAAGAGCAATCCCTAGGTCAACCTAAAGCCTGGAAATACAATAGAAGTCATCCCTTAGATCAAGTCATAGGAGATGTGAATGAAGGGATCAAAACCAGAAATAGAGTTTTCAATGAAGTAAGTTTTTCTGCATTCATTTCTGAGATTGAACCTTCTAACATTGATGAAGCCCTATCAGACAATGATTGGGTCATAGCAATACAAGAAGAACTAAATCAATTTGAAAGAAATCAAGTTTGGGATTTGGTACCTCGACCCAAAGATCATACGATCATTGGTACTAAATGGGTATTCAAAAACAAACTTGATGAATCTGCAATTATTGTCAGAAACAAGGCAAGATTGGTGGCTAAAGGCTATAATCAGGAAGAAGGAATTGATTATGAGGAAACGTATGCTCCAGTGGCTAGATTGGAAGCTATACGTGTACTCTTAGCCTTTGCATGCATCAAAGGATTCAAACTCTATCAAATGGATGTTAAGAGTGCTTTTCTAAATGGTTACATCATGGAAGAAGTGTATGTAGAACAACCTCCAGGATTTGAGGATGTCACTAAACCAGACCATGTTTTTAAACTTAAAAAGGCTTTGTATGGTTTAAAACAAGCTCCTAGAGCCTGGTATGAAAGGCTTAGTAAGTTTCTCATCGATCAAGGTTTTGTACGGGGAAAAGTTGATACAACATTATTTATAAATCGAAAACGTGATGATATTTTAATTGTTCAAATATATGTTGATGATATTGTTTTCGGTGCTACTAATGAATCTATGTGTAAAGAATTTTCTGAGATAATGCAGGGAGAGTTTGAGATGTCAATGATGGGAGAATTGAATTTCTTTCTTGGTTTGCAAATCAAACAAAGAAAGAATGGAATCTTCATATCTCAAACAAAGTATTTAAAAGAGCTATTGAAGAAGTATGGAATGGATGAAGCAAATGGCTCAGATACGCCTATGAGTTCAACAACGTTGCTTGATGCTGATGTTAAAGGGAAAGACTACAATATCACAAAATATAGAGGAATGATTGGATCATTACTCTATCTCACGGCAAGTAGACCAGACATCCAATTTAGTGTTGGCATATGTGCAAGATATCAATCGGCACCAAAGGAATCACATGCTGAAACGGTCAAACGAATCTTTAGATATCTTGCTGACACACCAGAATTGGGTTTGTGGTATCCCAAAGGAAGAAGTGAATATTTAATCGCTTATTCAGATTCAGATCATGGAGGATACAAGACAGACAGAAAGAGCACCAGTGGACAAGGACAATTTCTTGGAGGATCTCTTGTATCATGGTTCAGCAAGAAACAAAATACAGTGTCTCTTTCGTCAACGGAAGCCGAATATGTTGCAGTCTCAAGTTGTTGTGCACAAGTGATATGGTTAAAACAACAACTACAAGATCTAGGTATATACCTCAAGGAAATACCAATCTATTGTGACAATACAAGTACGATAAGCTTGGCAAAGAATCCAGTTCAACACTCTAGAACCAAGCATATCGATGTCAGACATCACTTCATCAGAGATCATGTTCAAAAGAAGGATGTGAAAGTGATATTCATTCCTACTCATCTTCAACTAGCTGATATCTTCACAAAACCCCTTGCAAAAGATCAATTTCTATTCATTAGAAGAGAATTGGGAATGGTAAATCCCAATGAGTTATAAGAAAATCAAGCATTTCATAATATTAGATGAAGTCATTTAATAATGTTTTGATGATCACTAACTTAAGCATCGGAGTATATAGAAACATGTTTGCAGGAAGAAAGAAACTCTGTTTTGGGAAACAAAAACAGAGATTTTCAGAGGAGACATTTACTGGAGTACCAACTTGAAGTTATGGCTAAGACAGAAGCAATACCCGAGGAGCAACTTGAAGTAAAGAAGCACTTTACTCGAGTATGTACTCGAGTAATGGCCCCCAAAACTGGAAGTAACGGATCAAGTTACTTGATTTTCAAATATAACGGTTCAGATTTCAAGGAAATGAAGAGTCAGAAATTGAGAAGCTAATTACTCGAGGCAGGCCTCGAGTAAACATGAAGCTTACTCGAGGAAGGCCTCGAGTAAAGTCGGAGTCAGATTTTCAAAGTATTGAATAATGACTCAAAACTGACCCAAATGGATTATGAATGATCGAGGGAACATCCATGGATAATTACTATATTATTCATGCCAGGTACGCAATTTAAATGAATTATTTTTGAATTTTTCTGTATGAACACTCGAGGAAGGCCTCGAGTAAACTTGAATGTTACTCGAGTAAGGCCTCGAGTAAAGTCGGGATTTAGGTCTTTATCTTGCGCAAACTTGGTCATTTCCACAAAATCTCCTCGAGTAAATCACTATACACCCTTTCAAAAACTTTTCCCAATCGATTCCTTGCCTCATATCCGTCAAAACCCAACTGGTTTCAAGATCAAAAACTTCCTATTTTGTTCAAAATCCTTCTGCCCTAAACTCGCGATAGTTACCCTGTTTCACTGTGATTCTTGATTTTCTGGGTTTCAAGATGGTTAGAACCAAGAATCTCAACTTCACAGATTCCTCTGATTCACAACAAAACCCTGATCTACTTTCTTCTCCTCCCAAAAAGAGAAGAAAGTTAATCCCAAGACCAAAAGCCAAAATTCCTCTTCAACCTCAATCTAAACCTAAAGCCAAAGGAGTGGTGATCAAAGAGCCTATTGTGACTAGGGCTCAGTCTAAAAAGAGCACATCTACTGGAAGAAGCAAAGGTGTCAAAACTCCCTCACCTTCTCATTCTGATTCCTCTACCCCCTCTTTCACTCCAAAATCTACCAAAAAGCCTAAATATGATAGCAATGTGGCTACAGCTATGGCAAACATCATTGACCAATTGGATAAGGGTCAATCATCCAAGAAATCCAAGATTCCAGAGGCAGAGATCACTACCCCTCCAAAGGGATTCAATGTGGGGAAACTGGTGGAATCTCCCAAGTACCTGACACAGTTCTCCAGAAGGAAAGTGTGTAAAACACACTACGTTGATCTGAAGTTGCTTCAAAAGGTAGTGAAGTATGACCTTAGCTCTTATCTTGATCCTTTTATGCCTTGGTTATCTGTTCGATTGCCTTTTTGCACAAAGGTAATCACTCATTTTTACTGTAACCTAGAAATCACTGATGAGCCTAACCGAACCTCAGTTGAGGAAGAGATGACCACTACTGTGAGAGGTCAAAAAATTCTTATATCTCCCTCTAGGATCAATCTATGGTTAGGAATTGAGAATCCCCCGGATGATATCTATTCTGAGCTTGAGCCAAACCAAATTTTCACTATCCTTGAGCCCGGTGAGTTAGTTGGCCCCCTAAACTTTAAACCGAGTGATATGTGTGATCACCATAGGGTCCTTTGGTACATTTACTCTAGGTCCCTAGTAAACAAAGCCAACAACTATACCCACTTCTCGGATAGGGACTATAGATGGTTTGCTTCACTCCTCTTAAAAGAGCAAAAGGATCTGGGAGAGTACATATTTTCAGAGATGAAAAGGTATAAGGTGGATGGAAAAGGTACTACTCCAATGCCATATCCTCAAATTGTTTCTCTTATCCTGAAAGAGAACAAAATATGGTACTTGGATAGTAAGGAGCCTATTGAGAGGATGACCCCAGTGGGGAGGAACCAGATTGGTAAATTGAACATCGACATCCCTCTTAAAGGCCCACTGGAGTCTGGGTCCAAGAAGAAGAGAAAGGCTACTGAGACAGAGACCAGTAGGATGGATGACACTCAGCCATCGGCTCCAGCTGCTACCACATCTTCACCATCCTTCCTGAATGCCACTCTCCAAAACTTCATGGAGAACATACTCAGAGGCTTCCATGTGGACATAGCCAATACAAATGCTGAGCTAATTACCAATACCAACTTCAAGATGGGAGAACTGGTTGAGAAAATTGATAAAAGGCATGAGGAGTTGGTTGAGAGAATGGATAGGAGACACGAGGAGCTACTAGCAGAGCAACGTGCCCAGGGAGAAACTTTGAGACTGATCCTGGCACGTATGGATTCTCTGGGTCCTGGACCCTCTGCCGGTCCCTCCTCATTTGCACCACCACCACCACCTTCAGTAGACCCTCCTTCAGACATTCCCATTCCTGAGGCTGAACCATCTACCCCTCTGGTTTCTGATCCACTTGAGCCCCAAGAGAAAGATGTTTTATTCACAGTGGATGATCCTGATACCCACGAAACCACTCATATTATCATCGATGATTCACCTCAGAAGCCACAGCCTGAAACAACCTCTAAACCAATTCCCTCTCCTACTCACACTGAGGAGATATCTCCCTCTTCATCACCTGAAAAGCATACACCTGAGGTTGAGATTTCACCTGAGACTCAGATCACCCCGGAAGGAGAAACCTCAACTATAGTTGTCTTCCAACCTTCTCTTCCCGGCGATGATATCCATATCCCTCCACTTCATCTGCCTGATCCTGTACCATCTAGCTCATTTGATTCTCTAGAATCAAATGAATCCTTGGTCCTTCCAGCAATACCAATCTCCATGGCCAAGCCTCCTAGCCCTCCACTTGATTGATGAAGCCAAAAAGGGGGAGAAGAGCTTGAGAGTGATTTTGTGGTTTTGTCCTAGCTTTTCATGGGTTTATGGGTGTACATGGGACTTTAGGGAGCTTTTTAAATTCAGTTATGAACTTATTTTGTAATTTGAAATTTTAAGTTCAATGCAAGAATATTTATGTTATATGATTTCATTTTAAGTTCTATTATGTTTTGGATATAATACATGTTTGGACTAATGAAGTTATTATGAATGCAAGGTATATTCAATCTTAAAAAGAAATAATTAATTAAGAATCCAATTTGAAAAACCATGTTCAAAATCACCAAGTTTTGTCATCATCAAAAAGGGGGAGAATGTTAGATCTCATGTTTTGATGATAACAAAAGAATGGTTTGAAAAGGAAATGTTTAATAATCAAGCTTGAACTAAGTAATGACAGGAATAAGCTTTACTTGAGGTAAGCATGGAAGTAGTAAAGATTGGCCAAGAGAAAATGCTGAGGAACCTTATTGGAAGTGCATTTTCTAAGTCATTACTCGAGGCGCTACTCGAGTAATGAGCCAAAACTTGAAGTAACCAAGCAAAACTTCCAGTTACCTGCCACCATTACTCGAGGAGGTACTCGAGTAACCAGGTAAAACTTTAAGGTTGCTCTCGGCCTGCTAATGTTACTCGAGGAGCTACTCGAGTAACCATGTGAAAACTTCCAGTTGACGTCAAGTTTTCCCCATGATACTCGAGGAGCTACTCGAGTACCGGTGTTTTCTAAAATATGGACCTCTCGGCTTTTTGTACCACTGCTAATGTTACTCGAGGAGCTACTCGAGTAACCAGGTCAGAAACTTCCAGTTGCCTTCAAGTTTTCCATGATACTCGAGGAGCTACTCGAGTAACCGTGTATTTGAAAATGTCAAGCTCTCGGCACTTTTTACCACTGCCAATGTTACTCGAGGAGCTACTCGAGTAATGTATTAAGGTGAGTGAAAACTTGAGGTTAGTACCCGATTAACTTGATTTCTCTTTTTCATATTCCTCGAGTACTTACTCCATTAGACAAGTGTTTCATGGTTTATTTTAAGTGGATTCCTCGAGTATGTACCCCAGTATATGAAAATGTTTTCAATATAAACTTCAAGTCATTACCAGAGTAAATCACATTCAAAAGTCTCAGTTACTCGAGGAGCTACCCGAGTAACCTATGCAAAAAGAAGTGCATTACTCGAGTAGGTACTCGAGTAATGAGGTAAGTGCTCTCGGCATTTACATCCTGCCAACATTACTGGAGTAGAGCATCGAGTAACCAAAGTTTATTTGAAGGTTTACTCGAGTTGGTACCCGAGTAACTCATAAAGTTGTGAATGCATTACTCGAGTAGCTACCCGAGTAAATAACTATTCCAAAGGTTTGAAATTTAGTTTACTCCATGCACTACCCGAGTAATCTTGTTTCTCTTCATTGACTTTCAAATAAATAATGATTTCACGATGTTACTCGAGGAGCTACTCGAGTAAACTTCAAGGGTTACTCGAGGAGCTACTCGAGTAAGCGTACCCAGAAATTTAGAAATCATTCAAACTTTCATTATATTGTTTCCTATATGATTAACCTTTCATTGTATTAGCATTCTTAGTATATTTACAGAGAAACAATGAAGAAATCATATCAAGAGATGAAAGTCAAATCAAACGTTCAAATGCCAACCACCGCCAACGGATATTTTTCAAAAACTTGAAAAGTCAACAGTGGCTGCGCACTCACCAACGGACGAAAGGAAGTGTTCCAACGGTCATCACCAACATATCTATATATATGGGAACCTTCAAACAGAGAAGAACAACTAAGCATCCATACGAACGAATCATTAAGTTCATTGCTCTGTTTTCACGTTGAATTTTTATTCATTTGCTTCAGTGATTATCATTTACTCTTTGAGAGAGATATTTCATTCAAACTCAATATTTGTTATTGAGATAACTTAAGGTTGTGGAACCTTGAGTTGGGATTGGATTACAACCTGTAAGGGGGAGCGAGTGTCCAGGTGTAAGGAACTTGCTTGTACTGAGGTGCCAAGAACCCACTGAATCTTGGAAGTTATAGTGAAACTCTCAGAGAAGCTCTGAGGACTGGACGTAGGTCAAAGTGGTTGTGACCGAACCAGTATAACTCCCGGTGTACACTTCGGTGATATTTCTCCTTACTCATTACTGTTTTAATTCTTTTGTCAAAGTTTTATATTTTCGAAAGAAATTTCAGTATCACCCAATTCACCCCCCTCTTGGGTGAAACGCTTGATCTTACACATAATACTACATAAACAATCATGTATACAAAGAATGAAAATCACTAAATTTAGACACTTTGCAAGAATTAATGGGTCTAATCAAAGATCAGCGAGACATGATCACTGAGCTAAGAGAAGAGCTCAAAGCAGAGAAAGGAAAGAATAAAGCAGATCAAGGTCCATCAGTTGAAGAGGAAACTCAGGAAGGAACTCATAAAAAAGAGACTGCTGAAGGGTCAGCTCGACCACTAGAATCTCTACCTCGCGCTATTCTGAATCAAGAATCACATGGGATGCCGCTTAGAGAGGAAAGAGACCTTCAGTTTTGCGTCACTAGATTTTGCAAGCATCTGCCTCTGGCGTTCTGAGGGAGGTTTGATCCTCAAGCAGCCGAAGATTGGTTGAACAGGCTGGAGAAAATATTTGAGATTCTTGGGTGCCTATATGAGGTGAAGCCCCAATTGGCCGTTTACAAGCTCGAAGGGGATGCAGATCGTTGGTGGCGGAATATCACCCTAACATTGAAGAGCAGAAATATGCCGCTGACTTGGGAATTGTTTCAACAAGAATTCAAAGAGAAGTATTTTCCCAAATCGGTAAGACTCGAGAAGGAAACAGAATTCCTGTATAGCAGACAAGGGGACACGGAGAGCTTTGATAATTATTTGTCCCGTTTCATCCGCTTGACCAGGTATTCCTCTTATCTCCGGTATAGGGATGATGAAGAATGGAGTTCAGACATGCTCATTCGTGGTCTGAGATGAGAGTTGAGGAAACGTCTAGCTACCCACCAATTTACCAAGTTCAACAAGGCGGTTGAACAGTGCAGGATTACATAGAATAATTTGAGAGAACTGTATCCTGCCAGAACTACTAGTCATCACAACGAACCCAGTAAGGGTGCTACTTCATAGAAGCAAAAGGGGCAAGGATCTTCATCTGGGAGTGGTAAAAATCCCTACCAGTCTGGGAGTCATGATCAACAAAGAACTTATTTTACACCGTGGATTTGTCATCGCTGTAATCAACCACACCAAGGTAGAACTTGTGATGGCAAAATAATATGTAACAATTGTAAGCGTGTGGGGCATACTGCTGCTGAATGCAAAGAGCCACGACCAGATCAGAAACCAAAGACACAGGGTCATGTATTCGCTATGACCCATGAGGAGGCCCGCAAATCTCCTGAGCTGATACAAGGTAAAATTCTTCTTGATGGCTATCTGTTGCAAGTTTTATTTGACTCGGGTGCAAGTCACTCCTTCATTGCCTATGATTGCGTGAAGCGCCTGGGATTGTATGTACACAAATTGCCATTCGATTTGGTAGTGTCAACTCCGATGGGTGTTAAGGCCTTGACCACAGAAGCTTACTTGAATTTTGTCGTAACTGTGGAAGGGCACCAATCTGTTGTAGATTTGATATGTTTGCCACTTTACCAATTGGAAGTCATTTTAGGTTTTGATTGGTTAATGGCAAACAATGTATTGCTTGATTGTGGAAATAAGAGGATAGTATATCCTATTTCTCATAGGGTCGAAGCTGTAAATGCCAGTATGAATTTTCTTTCTATGGCTAAAGCTGAAAAGTATCTTAAAAAGGGTTGCCAGGGGTATGTAGTGTTTTTCTCGGTGCAAGGGGAAACTGGTGAGATTTTGAGTAAAGTACCCGTGGTAAATGAATTCCCTGAGGTATTTCCAGATGATCTTAGCGGATTGCCTCCTGAGAGGGAAGTTCAGTTTCCAATCGACATTATGCCTGGAGCTGGTTCTATATCTAAGGCCCCATATCGTATGGCCCCAAATGAAATGGCAGAGTTAAAGAAACAAATAAAAGACTTGCTTGAGAAAGGGTTTATTAGGCCCAGTGTATCACCTTGGGGAGCTCCAGTGTTGTTTGTGAAGAAGAAAGATGGAAGCCTCCGGTTGTGTATTGATTATAAAGAATTGAACAAAGTTATTATAAAAAACAAGTACCCTCTTCCCCGAATCGATGACCTTTTGGATCAACTCTCTGGTTCGTGTGTGTTTTCAAAAATTGATCTAAGGTTAGGGTATCATCAGCTGCGAGTGAAAGCAGAGGATGTTCCAAAGACTGCTTTCAGGACTAGATATGGTCATTATGAGTTCTTGGTGATGCCATTTTGGCTAACCAATACACCTGCGGTTTTCATGGATTACATGAACCATATCTTTCGACAATACCTGGATCAGTTTGTTGTTGTGTTTATCGATGACATTTTGATATACTCCAGGGGTATGGAGGAACATAAGCATCATCTGAGAATTGTATTGAATACCTTGCATGAGAAGCAACTCTACGCGAAATTGAGCAAATGCGAGTTTTGGCTATCAGAAGTAAAATTCTTAGGCCATGTTATCTCGCGAGAAGGAGTCTCGGTAGATCCTAGTAAAGTGGAAGCAGTACTGGACTGGAAACGGCCAAAATCTGTGGCGGAAATACGCAGTTTTCTGGGTCTTGCTGTCTATTATCGGAGATTTATTCAAACTTTCTCCCGTATTGTGTTACCGATGACCAAGCTCACGTGAAAGGATCAGCCGTTTGTATGGGATGAGAAATGTGAAAACTGTTTTGTGGAGCTGAAGGAGAGTTTGACTACGGCACCTGTGTTGATTTTGCCCGATCCCAGTTTGACATATGTTGTGTATTCTGATGCCAGTGGGCAGGGGTTAGGGTGTGTCCTTATGCAGCAGGGACATGTGGTGGCCTATACCTCTCGACAGCTCAGACCTGATGAATTGAATTATCCCACTCATGATCTGGAGCTTACGGCCATTGTGTTTGCTTTGAAGATTTGGCGTCATTACCTGTATGGTGTGACTGTAGAACTGTACTGCGACCACAAGAGTCTCAAATACTTGTATGATCAAAAAGAATTAAATATGAGATAGCGCCGCTGGATGGAATTGCTTAAGGACTACGACCTGGAAATAAAATATCATCCAGGTAAGGCAAATGTAGTTGCTGATGCTCTGAGTAGAAAGACTACGATTGTGGCAGCTATGATGATACAAGAGAAGAAATTGATTAAAGATTTTCGTGATTTAAATTTGACAAACCAGATCATCTATGCCAATTACACTGTTTCTCAAGAGGAAAGTGATCTAAGAACTGAGATTGAAGAAGTTCAGAGGCAAGATGACTGGATACAATGCAATCTGACTCGAATTGAGCGGGGAGAAGTTCCAGGCTACGACCTATCGCCTCGTGGATTAGTTCGCTATCATAAGAGAGTCTGCGTTCCACTTAGGGCGGAGTTGAGGCAGAAAATTCTGGATGAGGCGCACAAGAGCCGATATACTCTCCATCTTGGTATGACCAAGATGTATCATAATCTGAAATCGGTGTATTGGTGGCCGGGTATGAAGAGTGATGTGACCAAATATGTAGCAAGGTGTCTCACTTGCCAGAAGATAAAGATCGAGCACCAGAGACCGCCTGGTTTACTTCAGAGTCTTGAGATTCCAGAATGGAAATGGGAAAGCGTGACCATGGATTTGGTTATGGGATTGCACAGGATCAGGAACTATGATGCGATCTGGGTAATTGTGGATCGGTTAACGAAGTCGGCACACTTCATACCAATCAATGCTGGTTATTCTCCTGATAAACTAGCGAAGATCTATATCCGAGAGATTGTCAAACTTCATAGTACACCGAAGAATATCATTTCCGACCGAGATCCACGATTTACTTTGAGATTCTGGAAAGCATTACATGAAGCCTTAAGTACTCAACTAAGATTCGGCTTATCATCCTCAAACGGATGGACAATCTGAGAGAACAATTCAGATGCTGGAAGATATGTTGTGAGCTTGTGTTCTCGACTTTAAAGGAAGTTGGGATCGTTTCCTTCTACTGGCTGAGTTCACCTACAACAATAGCTATCATGAGAGCATCCAAATGGCTCCATATGAAGCATTGTATGGAAGATGGTGTCAATCACCATTATGTTGGAATGAATTATCCGAAAGGAAGCTTTATGGGCCAGATTTGGTTGATCAAACCTCAACACAGATTCGGATTATTCGTAAGAGGTTGCTTGCAGCGCAGAGTCGACAGAAAAGCTAAGCTGACAAGAGAAGACGGCCTCTAGAGTTTGAGGTTGGAGATCATATTTTTCTGAGAGTATCACCAATTACGGGCTTTGGGCGAGCGATCAAGAGGAAGAAATTGAGCCCAAGATATATAGGACCTTTTGAAATCCTTGAGAGGATTGGGCCTGTTGCTTACCGAGTAGCACTACCCCCGAACTTGAGCAGGCTCCATAACGTGTTTCACGTTTCCCAACTGAAGAAGTACCAACCAGATCCATCTCACATAGTTGAGTATGAGGAAGTTGAGCTACAAGACAAGTTCACCTATGCGGTAAAACCAGAACAGATTATTGACCGAGAAGAGCGACGGCTCAGACATCGAAGTATTCCATATGTGAAGGTGATCTGGAAGGGGATAACTCAGAGAGAGGCGACTTGGGAGACGGAAGAAGATATGCGGAGACGACATCCAGAGTTTATGGCTAAAGTTGTGTAACAATTTCGAGGATGAAATTTAATTTTCAGGGGGAGAATTGTAATATCCCAAATTGTAACTAAGGGCTAATAACTTCAAAGTGATGTAATTAATGTTAATTAAGCATTTTGAAGGATATGTGTAAATTGTGATGTAAAATGTGCTTGATGAAGGTATCGTATATGTTAGGACAATCAGGGGCAAAATGGTAAATTCGCCGACCAATTGGATAGTTACCGAAGAGGAAACTTATTGGTAATTGATATCAATGGCTAAGATTGAATAAGCAAAGAAGTGGGATTGTGTGTGCATGTGCTTATGTGAGTGCTTAGAAGGAGGAACAAGATGTTGACACATGTCAACACAAGAGCCATGGATTGTGGTCAAAGAGTCAAAAATTGCAACTCTCTCTTCCCTCCTCCATTTCAAGTCGGCCAAGGGCCTAATTGCACTACAAAATCTGATTTCTCCATCACCTTCTCACCTCTCATCTCTCCTCCATTTTCGCCAAGATCAAGCAAGAAAGAGAAAGAAGAAGCTTGAGTTTTAGGTAAGGTTTTGTCCCTAAATTCTCAACTCACCTTTATTAATATTGTTCAAGCGGTTGAGAGCTTTATTCCTATGGTTTCATATTTTTGATTAGTGGAGTTTGAGAACTTGTGGGGATTTGAAAGTTGGAGAATCAAAGAAATAGCTTTGGAAAGAAGTTGTAATGAGTATTTGATACCTTTTGGTATAATTGTTGTGGTCATTGATTTGGTTTTGGGAATTTCGAATTTTTTCCCTGATTTTTAGTCTAATTTGGATGCTTGAATTGATTAGTGTGTTGTATAGAATGTGGTGTTAAATTGTGTCTTTGAGCCATGGGAGTTGATTTGGAATTTTTGGAATGGAAGGAATTGCATTGTGGTGGATTGTGTGTATATTGTGTTGACATGTTAAGATTTCTGTGGAACATGTCTATGTGGATGGAATTTGATTGCTTTGATGGCTCCAATGGATTCCTTAGGCAAAATTGGTGTGGGAATGGTGTTTCATGTGAAAATGGAAACCATTGGAAGCAATTGTGAAAAAACTGAAAATCTGTCCATTGAAGGTCTGTGCTGGGCAGTCTTTTTGTGTTGGCGTTTTGAAAAGGAAAATGATGTTAGAAAATTATGAAACTTTCTAGTTTTAAAGTTCACATCCCAAGCCTCAAAATGGACATATAATTTGTGCCATTTCGTTTTGGGAACTGGGAGTTATAGCTGTCCAAAGTTTGAGGTCGAAAATGGATTCTGTTTTGGAGCAGTGATGAAATGTGTGTAATTCTGTATTTGTATGGTTATTGCCAGTAATGACCAATATTTTTCCTGTGTACATAACTTGAATAGCTTTCATTTGGCTTTGGAATCACTTCATTTCGATTTTTGTGGAATTAGTTATGATTTTTGGAAATTCAGCCAAGAAACTGGATTTTCTTGGCCGCGGCCCAAATGTTTCTGGCCAGTTTTTGGCCGCGGCCAACCCCCAAAAATTAGTGTTTTGCACTTTTGAAAGGTGGTTTTTGGTATAGCATTTCCCAACCCTTTAGGCTTATGTTTAGACCTAAAATAGTCACCTAAAGAGTTCAAATGATAACCAACTTAAAGTATTATAGAGATAAGAACTTGGGAAAGAGATTGACGGGTTGTCCCTAACTTGGTTTACAGGATTTGATATTTGCCGTCCTCGTGAGCCCGTTGTGCCAAGAAACGTCGGGAAAGGATCAGGTAGTGACTCTCTCTCTTATATTATGTGTAATGCTTTGTATGTGTGTGTTATCACTGTTTTGTGATGATCTTTGATGCTGCTGCTGTTACAGCTGGTGATGCGTTGTCGTTTACAGCGCAAGCTGTCGTTTACAGCGCAAGCTGTCGTTTACAGCGCAAGCTGTCGTTTACAGCGCAAGCTGTCGTTATTGTGATTACATCGTAAGCTGTCGTGATTATGATTGCAGCGAGAGCTGTCGTATTGTGTATACAGCCGTGAGTGCTGTCGTTTGTGGTGAAAACCATGTATCTTTGAGATTACTGCTGCTGTTGCTGGTTGTGATTTATGTACATGCTTTGTGTTTATGCATGGTGTGAGTGGTTTGTTACTACTGGGATTCTCTCGAATCTCATTCTTTCCTATGACTAACATTTCAGATAGGGCGTGTGGCTCAAAAGAGAAGAGGCCAACCTGGAGCAATTAGGACTTTTAGGGGTATATTTGATCTTGGAAATGTCGGTTATTTATTTTGAACTCGGGATTACTGTATATTTTGAAATAGGAATATTATATTCGATTTTGGTTGTGTAATCCCCTAGTGGATACTTATAAACCCTCAGGTTATATATGTATAGAACCCAAGAGTTGCCGGGGATATGGTTATACACTCTGATATGATTGAATGTATATTAACTGCACAGGTAATTATATTCGAATATTGAAATTGAGACCAGGGTGGGAAAAAGATTTTGAAAGATTTTGTGAAAATTTTACCGTGAGACAGAAAGTTTAAAATGAGGTTAAAGCATCCAATGGTCTCTAATCCAATTTAAATATGTATTATCGAATTATAATTACGTGTTTAAAGTCAGGGGGTTACACATATTGTAAAAGAAGTCATGATTCTCATCAAGTAAATGACCAACCTGTGATTCTTTCCCAATAGCGAGCTCTGACGATGGCTTTCAACGGTTGAGGGAGCTGAGGAAGAGCGTGAGGGCAAGGAAGAGCGTGAGTAACATGTTCAGAGAAAGACAGAACCTCATTGACCAGTCTTGTGGCGTTGGTTTCTTCGTTGCAAAACACCTTCTGGTTTCGTGCCTTCCATAAGCATTGAACTCCAAAGCTTGTACACCAAACAGGATTGCTCCTACAAGTCTGCAGGTTCTTCTTCAATGCGCAGATGCAAATATGCTATGTGTGCTCAAAAAGTGATTTATGTCCAACCTCTTCAAGGAGCTGTCGGATGGCCAAAGAAAAAAACAAATATGACTTGCCTTGTCAATGAAAAAACAAATATGCAGGTGGAAGCTTTCACGTGATTCTTCTCCATTCTTTTTTGACTTGACTTTTCAATGAATGCCAAAGCTTTCACGTGATTCTTTTCCCTTCGGTAAATTAAAGATAATCCCTTTGTTTTTTTTAAATAATTGTGGAAGCTTTGGCGTTTTGGAACCTTTGTTTTTTTTTAATAATTGTGGAAGCTTTGGCGTTTTGGAACAAAACGCCAAAGCTTCCCCTCCACAATCAATAATGCAGTGCCTTATCCTTTCGTTTTTTTTTTGTATGCCTTATTATCCTTTCGTTTGTTTTTTGTAATTGTGGAAGCTTTGGCATTTTATTCCAAAACGCCAAAGCTTCCCCTCAAAAATCAAAGTGTGATCTTATTGTATGCCTTATCCTTTCAGTTGTTTTTTTGTAATTGTGGAAGCTTTGGTGTTTTATTCCAAAACGCCAAAGCTTCCCCTCAAAAATCAACTGTAATCAATGATCCTTCGTTTATTTTTTTGTCCCCTCCAAAATCCTTTCATTTTTTTTGTATGCCTTATTATCCTTTCGTTTGTTTTTTGTAATTGTGGAAGCTTTGGCGTTTCATTATAAAACGCCAAAGCTTCCCATCTTATGATTTTTTTTTTCAAAAAAAAGCTTCTCATCTTGATCCAAAAAAAATCTGCAATGATCATATGATTCATATCCTTCGTTTTATTAAATATATATGTGGAAGCTTTGGCGTTTAATTATAAAACGCCAAAGCTTCCTGTTATATTTTCTTTTTCTTAAAAAACAAAATATAGGAAGCTTTGGCGCTTCCACATAAAACGCCAAAGCTTCCTATTGTTTTTTTTAAAAAAAAACTGAAGGCCTTGTTTGGCGCTTGTTCAGAGAAACGTCATGCAAGGTTAACGTCAATTATGACGTTTATAATTGTAAGCGCCAAAGCTTTCAAATAATTTTAATTTTAAATAAATAAATTACTATTTTTGGCGCTTCTTTAAAGAAATGCCACAGGAATTACGCCACTAAAGCCCCTTTTTGTAATAGTGATGGCATGTGGCTAGCCATAAACAACCCCCATGGACCCATGAGTATCATATCGTGGAATTGCCAAAGATTGGAGGCGGCCTTGGCAATTAAAAATCTGAAGAGTATGTGTATTCAAAGAAAGCCAAGTATAGTATTTCTTATGTAAAATAAACAAAAAGAGAAGAAAGTTGAGAAAATTATAAAGAAGCATAGGTTTGATGAAAAGTAGTTAGTAGAACCGGAAGGCTTGACTGGGGGGCTTGCGCTATAGTGGACTATAAATGTGACCTCCGTTTATTGCTTTCATTTATGGACCTCCCATTGAATGAGAAAGATTGAAAGTGTGGCGGAGGATTGTCGAAATAGCCAAACATATGAAGGATAAGTGGTTACGCATGTGTTGGGGACTTTAGTTACTTGAAGCCTCAAAGTGAAAAATGGGGTGGAAATATGTAACATCCCAATTTTATTATTAATGTTAAAGTACTATTACGATGTGATTTTTTAATTAACTTGGGATTTTGATTATATCAATGCATTGTTTGAGATATAAAAACATAAAATTAATACAATAGTTGAATGAAATTGAAAATTTGTGAGTAATATATTTATTAATAATGAAATTGAATTTAATGGGATTATTCTACGGTAATTAGAAATCACCGTATAATTATTTGACAATAAGTAGAAATTATTCAAAATGAATTGAATTTTATGAAGATGTGACTAGCTAGTTATACAAATATATCATAAAGTTTTATTAGAGTGAAATACACAAATAAATTTTAATTAATTATTGAGACTTTTTGAGAATCTTACCAAATTTAGACATTTCCCAATATCATGACATGTATTTAAGAATAAGAATAACTAGAATTTTTTTATTATTAATTTTAAAAAAAGAGTGAATAAAAAATAAAAGAAAGAAAGAAAGAATAAAGAAAAGAAGAATGAAATTAAAAAAAAAAAGGGGCCACACCATATTATAATGTATTCCACCCATTCCTTTCACTCTCCAGCATATCATCACCATCATCCCGTCTTCTTCCTCTTCGTTCTGCTTCTTCAGCGCCAAGAGAATGAGAGGTCTCCATTAATGGAGGTTTCAGATACCTTTGAGTTTCATTTCTTCCTCAGAAAATCACCAAACGACAATACCTATTTCCCAAATATTTTTCTACTCTATAAGAGCTTTCCATTAATACAAATTTCATTGGGATTAAAACAAGTTTCAAGCAAGTGTGGATTTTCAACAAATGGAAACCATAGGATTGTAGAGGTAAGTAAATACTTGCATTTAATTAGTTTATTCTGTTAAATAAGGTTAATTTTTGCTCTTTAGGCTTGTCAAGAGAGGGAAGAGGAATTTTAGCTTTTAGAGTAAATTCTTGTTTGAAAATTTGATAATTAGTTATGGATAACTCAGAAATACTTATTGAAATTTGATTTTGTGGTTATATTATAAGTTTAGGTGGCTTTTCTATTTATGGAGGAATTATGACGAATTTTTAAGGTATTTTTAGAATTAGCAATCTAGACACTATTTGGCTAATGAATTATTTCAGTTAGAAACTTTAGGTAATAAGTACCTTGTAGTTAAATTTTTATAGTGTTGGACTTGATTTGAGTTATCATTAAGTATTTGAAATTCTTACTCAGAAAAAGAGAATTTTGGAATAATAGTGAAATTGTAACTTGTCGATTTTCAGGTAACTTGTAAAAGTAATTTGGGATTAAATAAAATGTTGTGAAGTGTTTGAAATTTTTGAATTTCATTTGCCAGGCTTGAATTCGAAATTCTTATAAAAAGGAATGATTTGGTTAAATAAAAGATAATTACGAACTTGAACATTTGATACTAGAATTGAAAAATTATAATTTAAGTTAAGCATCTAAAACTTAATTAATGACTTAAATGAGTATAATAAAGTGTACGAATAGGGAGAATATCATTATGATAGTAAACATATGAATGGTAGAGATATCAGGAATTTTTCTAAGGAACAAGTGAAGGTTGAGAGTCTAGTTACTAATTGTTATTCATGGAATTAGTTTTCATCTTATTGAAGAATATTCACATATATTATGTAGACTCTCCTTAGTTGTGGTTGAGCACGGGATTTCACAAGAATGGTGGTAACTTGTTTTAGCTTTGGTGAGAGGAAACTGCTTTCCAATTTATCTTGTATGCTTGTTGAGTGATTATAAGTATATGTTGGTATTCTCAATTGCTATAACTATATGTTATAATATTTTATATATGCAAAACGTACAAAGATGGTAAAAATTATATTTTTAGTAAACTTGTTAGTTAAGTAGGCTTGAATGTTTTATCTAATGTTGATATTGCATGTCATTGAGTATTCAAATAACATGTTGATACTGGATTTTATGATGTTGAATTATTGCACTGCATATTGAGCTATGTTAGAAGGTATGGAGATTTGATTGTGGGAGGTTTGATGCTTTTATACCACATGCTACATCCGCCACTTGACACCCAGTGGTTGGCTTTAACATTCTCAGGGCCCTTGGTATCACCCTTCCTTGACTAGATAAGGGTCAAGTCAAGGGACATGTAACCCTTACCATGTTCCAAGGAAAGGGAACCTATGGTCTAGTGTGAGCTCTGTTGCTTTTGGCCGAGCTACACCTCACTATTGGAAAGCTGGGTATAGTCTTGTCACAAAGACGAATCCTATTATGTGTTGTAGCCCATAGGTTTTGAGGATTGTTAAGGGAGTTCTATGCATACTTAATTACTCTTTGAACTACTATTGTTTGTGGAAAAATGTTTATACTTGTATTATATGAGTTTATATTTTGCCTACTTAACTATCTTGTAATAAATCCCTATGTAACCCCCTACCTTGAAAGCAGTTAATATGGTTCGAAAATGTGTTATGAAATAAACGGGAGACCAATGGATAATTTAAAACTCATTAAAGGTCCCGACTTCAAGATAGGCTTCAGTCCTATGATAAAGTGGGTTTTCATAAATGTTTCAAAACCTGTTTAATACGGTCTCGCTTCCACTTTTCGAATCTATTTGGCCTGTTCGGTTCTTTTCCATTTATCAATATCAGAGTGTTCAACAAAATTTCCCGACAGATTTTTGGGTTCATTCATTCACTAAAAAGGTCTACAGGGCATAATGGCCCGTTTCAGTTCCCACATCGGGGATTATATACAACTTTACAAGTTTATATCATATATAATATATACATTCATCCCAAAAAAATTGATAACTAACCCAAAGCTCTAAACTCCTAGCCATGAACACTAGCCGCCCTTGGTTACCTGCTTCTCCTTCAACCCGCTTGCCCTGGCTATAGGTTAGTCATTGGAAAGAGTGAGATTCATATGAATCTCAGTAGTAACATTTCACTTATATGATATATAACAACAAAGCATGTAAGCAATGATCACAAAGCAGCATCCACAACAGCATTCACAGCAGCAGACACAGTGGCCTTCACATTCATGACATTCATCACATTCACGACAACTTTTATAGCTGTATACATATTCGTGACATTCGTCACATTCACAACAGTTTTCATAGCTGTATTCACATTCACGACAGCTTTCATGACTATATTCATGTTCACGACAGCTTTCATAGCTATATTCACGGCAGCCTTCACATTCATCACAATTTAATGATAAGCACCTACATACAAAGCATTATACATGATATAAGAGAAAGAGTCACTACCTTATTCTTTCCGTTTGTGCTTTGGCACAGGTTTTCCATGCTCAAGGTAGATGTCAAATCCTATAAATCAGAATTAAGGACGACTAGTCATTCTCTATTCCAATTCTTAAATAACTACAAAACGCTTGGGGTTGGTTATCATTTGGGTCCTTTAGGTGGCTATGAGAAACTCAAACAAATGCCTAAAGGATTGGGAAGAGATAGACCCATTACCACCGTTTAAAAATGTAAGGTGTTGAAATTAGGGTTTGGCCGCGGCCAAGAAATTGCTAGAAACATTTTGGTTACAGCCAAAAACATTGTGGCTGTAGCCAAAAGCTGCAACCAATAATCTTTGGCTGAGGCCAAAAATAGGTTAGAATTAGCTTTTGGGCCGGAGCCAAGAAAATTCCTGTTTCTTAGCTGAAATTCCAAAATCATAACGAAATCTACAAAAAATTAAAATGGAGTGATTCCAAATCTTACTAGAAGCTTTTTAAGTCCTCTATATGGGAAACATATGAATCACTGCCTTCTCCAACGACAAAAATATATAATTCAACAAACTTCCTTGCTGTTTCAGAATTGAGTCCAGTTTAAACCTCAAATTTGAGAAATACATAACTTCCAGCACACACCTTCAAATGACGCCCAGTATATATCAATTTAAAGCTTTACATGTCTAATAATATATTGGAAAGTTTCAGAATTTTTAGAAATCATTTACTCATTCAAAAATGGCATGCAAACTAGCTGCCATGCACAAACTTTCCATTGACAAAACTTCCAATTTTTCAATATATGTTTCCAATAGTTAGAATTCACAATCGGAGCTACTCCCTACACAATTTTTCACGTAGAATCCAATGGAAACATCAAAACTATCAAATTCCTATTCCTTTCACATGTTTTGTTTTAGGCAACAATTCAACATATAAACTCACAATTGCCAAATTTTCCATTCAAGTCTCAAATCAAGTTTATTTATCCAAACCACAATACAATACACCATTACAATAATCAAAACACCATGAACTCTCTAAAACCCTATATACACAAAAATTAGGGCAAATTCCATAAGCCAAAGTACTCAACCAATTATCACAATATACGTGTCAAAAGGTTACTTTTGCTTACCTCTACCTCTTTCTTTAGCTTGTTCTTTAATTCTCCAACCACTAGTTTTCCTTGAGCATACAAAACCACTCCTCTTGAAAATATAGAACCATAGGAATGAAGCTCTCATCAAGAGGAACAAGGTTAAAGAAGAGGTTTTGAGCAACAGAGGTCATCTATAAGGTCAAATCTCAAGTAGAAATCTCACCTTCACCTTAATTCTTCTTTCTCTTTCCTCCTCCTTCTTGGACATCTATGAGAGCTGAAGAGAGAGAGTATGAGATAATGAATGATAAGATTTTACCCTCTTACCATGCTTTAGCCAAATTAAAAGAGAGATTGAGGAGAATTTGAATTAATTGTTGACATTTTGACTCCACCAAGTAGTGCCAAGTGTCAACATCTTGTGACCTCTCCCAAAAAGCATGTAACCATTAGTTACTCTAATCAATTTCATTAGCCATTTAGTCACACCCCTTGTTCATTTGATTGATAGTAATTTCCTCTTCAATTGCTGACTAATTGGCCGTAAATTTCTTTCTTCCTATTTTACCCCTGACTAGGGCAATTTCTATTGGATTACCACTTAACACATTATTTGACCCCTTTCATGTGCACTCCCCTTCTATTTTAGGTCAATTTAGCCTTTAACACCATAATTGAGTTTAAATACAGGGTTTGGGCACTTTCTGCTACTAATTTGGGTCATAATTCACATTGTATTCTACAAAAGTGTTTGTCTAACATTAATTACATTTACTTTTGGAGTCATGAGCCCTTATACACATTTAGGGGCATTACAATTCTCCCCTCGTACAATAATTTTGTCCCCAAAATTTGTTACATATCTTGGCACCTTCTCAAGTTTGGGGGTAGGGCTATCTGGTATACTACAGGTTCGAACAGACCAATATATTATGGGCTCAACTTCTTTCTTTTGATCGCTCTACCAATTTCCATGACTAGAGACACTCTCAAGAATACGTGATCTCCGACTTCAAACTCTAGAGGTCTTCACCTCATTCGATCTTGGTTCAGATGGACTGCACTCGTTCATCCTGGCATTGAGCCTCCTCAATCTCGGACATCAAATCACTCTCACCATGGATAATACCATAACTTGTACATATGAGTTAGTTTGAGAGATTTAAATTCCGAAAATCTTCTATCCATCATTGCTACAACCTACATTGCCTTCTGACTAAGCATTTAAGCGACGACATTAGCTTTACCTGGATGATACCTGATCTCCAAGTTGTAGTCTTTCAGCAACTCCATCCATTTGTGTTGTCTCATATTCAGTTCTTTCTATTCATACAAATACTTGAAACTTTTGTGGTCGCAGTATAGTTCTACCGTCATACCAAACAGGAAATGTCGCCATATCTTTAATGCAAACATAATCGCCGCAAGCTCCAAATCATGGGTGGGATAGTTCATTTCATGATACTTCAGCTGTTGGGAGGCGTAAGCCATTACTCTACCTTGCTGCATAAGGCATACCGTAATCCCTACTTACTTGCATCACTGTACACACATAAGTCAAGCTGGGATCGGGTATAATCAACATTCATGCCATCATCAACCTCTCCTTCAGCTCAGTAAAGCCCTTCTGACATTATTCATCCCACTTAAATGATTGATCCTTTTAAGTGAGCTTGGTCATTGGCAAGGCAATCCGGAGAAGTTTTGAATGAAACTCTGGTAATAACCAGCAAGACCCGGAAAACTGCATATCTCAGCAACAGCTTCTGGCCTCTTCTAGTCCAGCACTGCTTCCACTTTACTAGGATGCACTGAGACCCTTGCTCTTGAGATGACATGGCCCAGAAATTTTCTTCCAGGAGCCAAAACTCATAATTTCAGAATTTGGCATAGAGTTACTTTCCACACAAGATTTTCAGCACTATTCTTAAATGATGCTTGTGTTCTTCATAACTCTTAGAATAAATCAGGATGTCGTCAATAAAAACCACCACGAATTGATCTAGGTATTGTCGGAAGATACAACTCATGTAATTCATGAATATAACAGGTGCATTATTCGCCGTCAATCAATCAAAACCTAGTATAACTTTTAATTGATAGATCAGCAACCAAATCAAATCAACCGTGGACTCATGCCCCTCAATGGTTATCACACAATTCAAGCAAGCATCAACAGTCATAATCTTGACACCCATTGGCATCGACACAACCAAGTCAAATGGCAGTTTATGAATATGCAATCACAGGCAGTTCACACAGTTATAAGAAATAAAGGAATGACTAGCACCTAATTCAAATAAAGCTTGCTGTAAACTACCATTGAGAAGGATTTTACCTTAAATCAGGTCAGGGAACTTTCGTGCTTCTTCATGTGTCATAGCAAACACCCTGCCCCCTTAAGGGACATGAGTCCTCGGTTGATTTGATTTGGTTGCCGCTCTATTAATTAAAAGTCATACAAGGTTTTGATTGATTGACAGTGAATAATGCACTTGCTATATTCATGGATTACATAAATCGTATCTTCCGACAGTACCTAGATCAATTTGTCGTGGTTTTTATCAATGACATCCTGATTTACTCTAAGAGTAATGAAGAATACAGGCATCATTTGAGAATATTGCTGAAAAAATTGCGTGGAAAGTAACTCTGCCAAATTGTTCAAGTACGAGTTTTGGCTCCTGGAAGGAAAATTTCTGGGCTGCTTGCATTTACTAGCAATATGTTCTGGCTGCATGCAATTATAGCAAATTACTTGCCCCAAACATGTTTTGCCAGTATGTGCCCTACCACAACAAGAGCATGTCCATGTCTTTGGGGGGTTTTTTATTCTAATGACACTCAGGTTGATAGGGCTTCTTACTATTGCCCTTAGATGAGGACCCTTGACCCTTCCGTTTCTAGGAAAAATTTCCCTTACTAGGCTTACTACAACTGCTACCACCCTTAGCTGGGTACAAATCCCTCATATTGTTCTCTGTGATTCGGCACTCCTCCACAGCTTTATTGAATTTAGTAAACTATCGGGTGGCTAACCTTTTCCTTAACTCATGCCTTAAGCCTCGGATCAACATATCAGACCTCCACTTCTCATCATCTATGTGTCATAGAAATAAGGAGTATTGGGCCATTCAGATGAACCAAGATAGGTAACCATCAAAAGTCTCTTCGCCACCTTGCTTTATCGATAAGAACTCTGATTCCTTCTCGAGCCTCACTGACTTGGGAAAGTACTGGTCATTATATTATTTTTCTTGGAATAGCTCCCAGGTCAATGGCATATTCTGGATCCGCAACGTCATGGCAATATTCCGCCACTACCTGTCAACATCTCTCTCAAGATTGTAGATGGCCAGTCAAGCCCTCACCTCAATCGAGCATTCTAACACCTCAAAAATCTTTTCTGACCGGACTAGCCAGTCTTCAGTTGCTTGGGGATCAAATCTTCCACTAAACTCCGGAGGCAAATGCTTACAAAATTTGGAGACCCAGAATTGTAGATCTCTCTCATTTCGAGCTGGCACCTCATGTGATTCCTGATTTGGCTCAGTGTGTGGTGGTGACTCCAGAGGTCGAGTCGACCCTTCTACTATTTCTTCATGATTTGACTAATTTTGTGTCTATTAAACTCTATCTTCATTCTGCTTCGCTTTCACCTTATTGAGTTCATCCCTTATGTAATGCCCCAAAATACATGTAAGGGCTCATGACTCCAAAAGTGGATGTAATGAATGTTAGACAAACACTTTCGGAGAATAAAGTATGAATTTTGACCCAAATTAGCAGCAGAAAGTGCCCAAATCCTGTATTTAAGCTCAATCATGGTGACAAAGCTTAAGTTGAATTAAAAGTGAAGGAAAGGGCGCATGGAAAGGTCAAATAATGTGTCAAGTGGCAATCCAACTGAAATTGCCATAGTCAGGGGCAAAACGGGAGGAAAGAAATTTATCAGCTAATAAGTCAGCTACTGAAGAGGAAATTCACCAATAACTAAAAGAGTAAGTGGTATGACTAAAAATCTAATGGAATAGGTTAAAGTAACTAGATCGTTACTTGCTTTTGATGCAGCCATAGGATTGAGACACATGGCACAATATAAGCTAAGTAATTAAAATTAAATTAGAGTCAAACTTTCAACTCTCTTCCCACTCTCCTCTCTAAGTCGGTTATAGGTAACTGAAGATTTGATCATTTCACACATTTTCTCTTTCTCCAAGCTCTAGACGTCCAAGCATGGTGAAGGAGGAGAAAGAAAGAAGATTTTGAAAAGGTGAGTTCTTCTTCTTGAGTTTTGACCTTAAAGATGACCTATATTGCTCAAAACCTCTTCTTTAACCTTGTTCCTCTTGATAGGAGCTTTATTTGTATGGTTTTAGATTTTCAAGAGGAGGTATTTTGGCTGCTCAAGAAAAACTAGAGGTTGAGGAATCAAAGAACAAGCTAGAGAAAGTGGTAGAGGTGAGCAAATGCTATCTTTTGATATATATTGTGGCCATCAGTTGAGAGCTTTGGTTTGTGCATTTTTGCCCTTATTTTCATGTAAAATTGGTTGTTTTGATGTTTCCATTAGATTCTATATGAAAAACTATTTGGCGAGTAGCACTGGTAGTGAATTCTGACCTTTAGAAACATTAATTGAAAAACTGGAAATTTTGTCAAGTGAGAATTCTGTGTAGGGCAGCTTGTTTGCATGGTAGTTTTGAATGAGTAAATAGTGTCTAAAACTTTTGAAACATTTCAATCTAATAGTACACATGCCAAGATTTAAATGACATAAAATAGGTGTCATTCTGAATTGTGTGCTGGGAGTTATGTATTTCCAAACTTTGAGGTTGAAACTTGAAGTTATTCTGGAGAAGTATGGAAATGCATTGAAGTCTGTATTTTTGTGGTGGTAGATGGTAGTGTTTCAAAATTTTCCTATATAGAGGACTTAAAAAGATTCAAGTAGAACTTGGAATCACTCCATTTCGATTTTTGTAGATTTAGTTATGATTTTTGGAAGTTTAACCAAGAAACAGGGATTCTCTTGGCCGCGGCCTAAAAGTTTCTGACTTGTTTTTTGCCGCAGCCAACCTCCAATTTCAGCATTTTGCACTTTTGAAAGGTGGTTTATGATCTAGCTCTTTAAAAATGTGTTATGAAATAAACGGGAGACCAATGGATAATTTAAAACTCATTAAAGGTCCTGACTTCAAGACAGGTTTCAATCCTGTGATAAAGTGGGTTTCCATAAAATTTTCAAAACCTGTTTAATACGGTCTCACTTCCACTTTTTGAATCTATTGAGCCTGTTTGGTTTTGTTCCATTTATCAATATCAGAGTGTTCAACAAAATTTTTCGATGGATTTCTAGGTTCATTCATTCACTAAAAAGGTCTGAAAGGCATAATTGCCTGTTTCAGTTCCCACATTGGGGATTGCATACAACTTCACAAGTTTATATCATATACAATATATACATTCATCCTAAAAAAATTGATAACCAATGTAAAGCTCTAAACTCCTAGCCATGAGCACTAGCCGCCCTTAGTTACCTGCTTCTCCTTCGACCAGCTTGCCCTAACTGTAGGTTAGTCAGAAAGAGTGAGATTCATATGAATCTCAATAGTAACATTTCACTCATATGATATGAATCTCAGTAGTAACATTTCACTCATATGATATATAATAACAAAGCATGTAAGCAATTATTACAAAGCAGCATCCACAACAGCATATATAGCAGCATACACAACAGCATATATAGCAGTATACACAGTGACCTTAACATTCATGACAGCTTTCACAGCTATATACATATTCATGACATTCGTCACATTCAAGATAGCTTTCACAGCTGTATTTATCTTTACGACAACTTTCACAGCTATATTCACATTCAGAACAACTTTCACGGTTGTATTCACGTTCACAACAGCATTCACGCTATATTCATGTTTAAGACAGCTTTCACAGCTGTATTCACATTCACGATCACATTCAAGATAGCTTTCACAGCTGTATTTATCTTCACGACAACTTTCACAGCTATATTCACATTCAGAACAACTTTCACGGTTGTATTCACGTTCACGACAGCATTCATGCTATATTCATGTTTAAGACAGCTTTCACAGCTGTATTCACATTCACGATAGCTTTCACAGTTGTATTCATGTTCACGACAACTTTTACAGTTGTATTCACGGCAGCCTTCACATTTGTATTCACGGCAGCCTTCACATTTATCACAATTTAACAATAAGTACCTACATACAAAGCATTATACATGATATAAGAGAAAGAGTCACTACCTTGTTCTTTCCGTTCATGCTCTGGCACAAGTTTTCCATGCCCAAGGTAGATGTCAAATCCTATAAATCAGAATTAAGGACGACTAGTCATTCTCTATTTCAATTCTTAAATAACTATAAAACACTTGGGGTTGGCTATCATTTGGGTCCTTTAGGTGGCTATGAGAAGCTCAAACAAAAGCCTAAAGGATTGGGAAGAGCTAGACCCATTCCCGCTGTTCAAAAATGTAAGGTGCTAAAATTGGGAGTTGGCCGCAGCCAAGAAATGGCTAGAAACATTTTGGCCATGCCCAAAAACCTTTGGCCGCTGCCAAAAACAAGTTAAAAGCCTTTGGGCCACGGCCAAGAAAATTCCTATTTCTTAGCTGAAATTCTTAAAATCATAACTAAATCTACAAAAATTGAAATGGAGTGATTATAAATCTTACTTGAAGATTTTTAAGTCTTCTATACAGGAAAAATATGAATCTCTGCCATCTCCAACGACAAAATACATAATTCAATGATTTTTCATACTGTTCCAGAATTGAGTCCAGTTTCAACCTCAAACTTTGGAAATACATAACTTCCAGCACACACCTTCAAATAATGCCCATTATTTATCAATTTAAAGCTTTACATGTCTAATACTAGATTGGAAAGTTTCAGAATATTTAGACACCATTTATTTATTCAAAACTGCCATGCAAACTAGCTACTTGCATAGAGTTTCTATTAACAAAACTTCCAATTTTTCAATATTTGTTTCCAATAGTCAAAATTCACAATCGGGGCTACTCCCCCACAATTTATTACGTAGAATCCAATGAAAACATCAAAACAATCAAATTCCTATTCTTTCACATGTTCTATTTTAGGCAACAATTCAACATATGAACTCACAATTGTCAAACTTTCCATTCAAGTCTCAAATCAAGTTAATTTATCCAAACCACAACATAAGATACCATTACAACAATTAAAACACCATGAACTCTCTAAAACCCTATATACACAAAAATTAGGGCAAATTCCATAAGCCAAAGCACTCAACCAATTATCACAATATACATGTCAAAAGGTTGCATTTGCTCACCTCTACCTCTTTCTCTAGCTTATTCTTTGATTCTCCAAACCACTAGTTTTCTTTAAGCATACAAAACCCCTCCTCTTGAAAATCTAAAACCATAGGAATGAAACTCTTATCAATGAGGCACCCTCTAGTTTTCTTCATTCTACAAACAACTTACCCCATTAATATTACAAAGATAGTATGCACACATATGCACAAGTTTCATACATATCCACATCAATAGAACTTATATGTGCATACACAACAATTATTCACAGATGATCTTCTATCCCTAAAGCCAACTAAGGGATCTATCCTAGCAAACTCTACCCTTGCCAGGAACTACAGCTCTGATACCAAAATGTAACCCACTACCTTAATTAGCGTAATTAAGATTCAATAACACATAGTAAAAAGGGGTTAGAGACCGTCGAATAGTTCGAAACTCATTAAAATACCCATTAAGTGGTAGGAATTTTACAAAATTTTCAAAAATTCTTTCCCATTCCGGTCTCAAGTTCAATTATCGAATATATAATCACCTGAGCAGTTAATTTTTACATCCATACATATCAGAGTGTACATTCAAAAATCTCGGCAACCCCCGGGTTCCATTCATTCACTAAAAGGGTTATAATTCCCGTATAGGGGATTACACAACTATGTTTAACTACTAATTACAACCCAAAAATAATTTACAAGATCTCTGTCCAACATGTTTAACCAACATATCCAAAAGAGAATGTCCCTACGGGGTTCTAACCACTCCGGGTCATGCGCTTCTCCTTGGAGCCACTCGCCCTATCTGAAAGGTTAGTTTAAGGAAAGAGTGAGATTCAAGAGAATCCCAGTAGTAACAAAATATTTATACCACACATAAGTACACAGCATGTAAGCAAATCATCATACAGCAACATCATCACAAATCATACTCCACCCTGTTAGATCACACATGTTTTGATGATAACAAAGATTGGTATGAAAAAGAGTTGATAAACAAACAAGTTTGAACAAAGTAATAACAGGGCAAATCATCACTTGAAGTAAGCACTGGAGTAATGAAGAAAGGCCAAGAGAAAAAGCTGAGAAACTTCATAACTAGCAATATTTCTAAAGGGTTACTCGAGTAGTTACTCGAGTAATGAGACAAAAACTTGAAGTAACCAGAGTCAATATTCAAGTAACCTGCCAACAATACTCGAGTAAGTACTCTAGTAATAAGGTAAAAGACTTCCAGTTGCTCTCGGCCTGCCAACGTTACTCGAGTAGCTACTCGAGTAACCAGGTAAATCACTTCCAGTTGCTCTCGGCCTGCCAATGTTACTCGAATCTATACTCGAGTCCCCTGCTTCAAGAAATATGTTGCTCTCGGCATTTTCAATCCTGCCAATGTTACTCAAGGAGCTACTCGAGTAACCCACTGTGGTAAGCAAAACTTGAAGGTAATACTCGATTAACTTGATGTGCTTTTATCACACTTCACTCGAGGCATTACTCAAGTATGCAGGTATTCAATTATTCCTTATCAAATATTGGAATTAGATTACTCGAGTAAGGAATCGAGTAATTTGTAGATTTATTTACAAAACACTTGAAGTATCTACCCGAGTAAGCTATGCAGAAAATTTATGTTTACTCGAGTAAGTACTCGAGTAACAGGGTAAGCAAACTTGAAGTGCTCTCGGCCCTGAAATCCTGCCAACATTACTGGAGTAAAGTATCGAGTAACCTAAAGTTTATTTGAGAGATTACTCGAGTAGCTACTCGAGTAACCTATGAGGAAAAGTGTACCATACCCGAGTAAGTACCCGAGTAAACAGGTATTTCCAAGGTTTGTAAATTTGTTTACTTCATGCACTACTCGAGTTATGTGATGTTCATTCATTAACTTGCTATCATTACTCTCACGATGATACTCGAGTAAGTACTCGAGTAAACTTAATAAATACTCGAGTAACTACTCGAGTATGCAAGTCCAGAAATTCAGAAATCATTCCAACGTTCATTGATTTGTTTCCTATGTGATTAACCCCTCATTGGATTAGTATTCTTAGCATATTTGCAGATAAACAATGAAGAGATCTTAGCAAATAAGGAAAGTCAAATGCAACGTTCAAACGCTTCCTACCGCCACCTACCGCAAACGGATATTTTTCAAATACTGGAAAAGTCAACAGTGGTTGTGTACACTCTAACGGGCGAGAAGAAAATATTCCAACGGTCATTACCAACACATCTATATATATATATATATATGGGAACATCCAAACAGAGAAGAATAACAAGAACACACACACGAACGTATTATCAAGTTCACATTCAATACTATGTTTTACATATACTTGTAATTCTGTACTTCAGTTATTCTTATTCACTCTGTGAGAGAGATATTTCATTCAAACTCAATATTTGTTATTGAGGTAACTTAAGGTTGTAGAACCTTGAGTTGGGATTGAATTACAACTTGTAAGGGGGAGCAAGTGTCCAGGCGAAGGAACTTGCTTGTACTGAGGTGCCAAGAACCCACTGAATCTTGGAAGTTATAGTGAAACTCTCAGAGATACTCTGAGGACTGGACGTAGGTCAAAGTGGTTGTGGCTGAACCAGTATAACTCTCGATGTACACTTAGGTGAAATTTCTCCTTACTCTTTACTGCATTATATTCACCATCAAGTTTTATATTTGCAGCGAAAAATTTAGTATCACCCAATTCACCCCCCTCTTAGGTGAAACGCTTGCTCTAACATTTGGTATCAGAGCGTAGGTCTTCTAGTTAAGGTCTAACAACCTAAGAAGGATCCAATGGCAAGCATGGGTGAAGGAATTCTTCCCGACGGAGCATCCATCACTAGACCACCAGGTTTCAATGGCGAACACTTTTCTTTCTGGAAAGCAAAGTTCAGAGTATTTGTGATGGCTACCGAATATGGGCTATGGGATGTGATTGAAAGTGGAAACTATCAACCTACAAAGATTGTAGATTCTCAGAAAATTCCCAAGACGCCAGCAGAATATGATGAGAATGATAAGAAACTTATCACTCTCAACAGTAAGGCAATTCTGATGGTACAAAGTGCTTTGAGTCAAAGTGAATGCTTTAGAATTTGCACACTTCCAACAGCAAAGCAAATGTGGGAAGCTCTGGAAATAGCTCATGAAGGAGCTTCAGGAATAAAGGAGAATCGGATCAACACTTTGGTCACTAAATTCGATCTACTTCGAATGAAATCAGGTGAATCAATATCTGAATTTGAATTTAGATATACTCATCTTGTTAATCAACTTGCAGCACTTGGGAAAGTTTATGATCAATATACCCAAGTACGAAAGATTTTGAATATTCTTTTTAAAGAATGGGAGGCCAAAGTCACTGCGATAGAAGAAGCAAAAGGAGAATCAATGAGATTAGTTGCTTCTTTATTTGGAAGTATTTCTGAATATGAAAGTAAACTAAAGTTCAAACGGGAACTAGATGACATCGGTGACAAGAAGAAGAGAGGCCTAGCACTAAAAGCAAAAGAAGAAAATCAAGATGAGGATGAGGAGTTTGACGATGATGAAATGGGCTTAATCATAAAATGATTCAGAAAGTTCTACAAGAAAGGTCAAGGATTGAAACACTTTCAGAAAGGAGGAACTGGCAGCAAAGATCATATCATCTGCTATGAATGTGGAAAACCAGGACATATCAAAACAGAATGTCCAGAGCTGAACCAAAAGAGCAAAGAAAAGAGAAAAGGTAAATTCTTCAACAAAAAGAAGGCCTTTGTATCTGCTATATGGGGTGATAGTTCCTCTGACGAAGAAAGTGATGAAGAAGAAGTAGCCAATATATGTCTCATTGCTCAAGAAGAAACAGAAGAAGAGGTAAATGATTCTGATCCTACCTACCTATGATGAATTACTTTCTGAATATAATCCTTTACATTCTGAATTCATCAAAGTAGTTAAAGAATTAGTTGTTTTCAAAAAGAAAAACAAAGTAAAAGAATTAGTTGTTTTCAAAAAGAAAAACAAAGTTCTTGAAATTGAACTTAAAGAAAGTTCAGAAAAGGATTGTGAAAATTGTTCTTCTTTGAAAAAGAAAAACACTGATCTCACAAAAACTCTTGAAAAATTTACACAAGGAAGTGAGATGCTAAATGTTATTTTAAAAGCTCAACGATTTATAAATGACCAATCTGGAATTGGATATGATCCAAAATCAGATAGAAGGAAAGGTAGAAAGAAAGCAGGAGGTAAGTCATATTTGAATTATTTCCAGCATTCTGTGCATATATCAAATCCTTTTGCATTTTGTAATTACTGTAATAGAAAAGGTCATTATACCTCTTCATGCATTCATAAGAAGAAAGGAATAATAGGAACCTACAAATGGTACCCAAAGGAACATATGTTTCGGAAATTTCCTGTACTAACCCAAAAGGACCCAAAAAGAAGTGGGTACCTAAGACTTAATCGTATTTAATTGCATATATGTCTCAAGGCATCCAAAAGCAAGGTATGGTACTTGGAAGGAACTGATAGGGTACTTATTTCGAGGTTTAGTAAGACTCAGTTAACTTATATGGGTATCAATCTTCCGGTGAGTCGAACCAAAGCCACATCTCAGAGGGAAGCCACTCCATCAAGAGGTGATGAGGCCCAATCATCTGCACAAGGTCCTATTCCTCCTCCTTCTTTCTTAATGCTTCTCTTTCCAATCATTTGACTGAGGCAATCAATCAAGCAGTATCCAGTCTGAAGAAGGAATTAGTGACTGAGTATGAGAACCTTGTGGAAAAGATGGAGTCACAGGTCATCAAGTTGGTAGACAATGCCAATATCAACTTTGACTTGATGTTCAAGACTCAGGATGAGATGTCACAGAGGATAACTGATATGGAGACCTTCTTACGCTCTCATTTCCCATCTGCATCTTCAGAAGTGCCTCCTGAGACCACTCATACCTCACCTCCTCATCCACAGACACATGTTCTCTTCACCGATCCAGATTCTAATGTTGATATCACCTATGATCGGTCACCTTCACTACCTCTCTCAACCTCTGTACAACAGCCATCATCTCCACCTATTGACCCTTCCACTGCCATGGTACCCTTTGTCCCATCTGATATCACTATTCCTCAATCCCCTTCTGATGTTGACAAAACGGGGGAGAAGGATGTGTGATGGTTTTCTGAGCTGAGCTATCATGGGATGTATAGGGTGTTTGGGTAGATTTTCTGTATGGGGTAGGTTTTGCTGTTATCATGGTTGTATTCAGGGTTTATGGGTAGTTTCATGATTTTTCTGTTATTATGTTATCAAAGTTTATCAAGTTTATTAATCAAGTTTATTGTCAATGAACTATTTCTAAGATTTAAGTTTTGAATTTGATTTATACTATGCTTATCTTGGTTGCTAAGTGTACAGAGAAAGTATTGCAAGGAAACATGAACTTGAACCTAAAACTTGAAATGCATTTGGAAACATTGATATTGTACTTTAAAAATTTTTCCATCTTAATCAATTTTTCTTAACTTCCATCACAAAGGTTTTGTCATCATCAAAAAGGGGGAGAATGTTAGATCCCAAGTTTTGATGATAACAAAAGTCAATTGTGTACAAATCATGTTTTTATAAGTTTAAGAAATGTTTACAAAGTTACCAAATGCATATAACAAAGTTCTATGGTGTCTGCTGTCAAAATAAACTGGTGTGCTCGAGCATGAGTCTAGCACTCGAGCATGGAACCATTCTGTGCTTGAGCAGGTACGAGTGATAGCCAGAAAGTGTTTGCCCGAGAAGCATGCTACTGTCATTTTTACTGATTCACTCAAGCATTGGAGACAGCACTCGAGCAGAGGAGCCTTTCTTACTCTAGCACGTGCGAGTGAGAGTCTGCGAGTGCTTGGCCGAGAGAAAGTATTGTCATTCTCCCTTGATGCACTCTAGCAGAGAAATCAATGCTCGAGCATGAGTGTCCTGTACTCGAGCACTAGCGAGTGAAGGTATGCGAGTGCTTGGCCGAGAGTCATGAAGATCAGAAAAGCACAAGTATGCTCGAGCATAGCTTCATATGCTCGAGTGACACATCAGCACTTGCGAGTGAAGAATCTATCCCTCTCAAATACTGATGCGAGTGTTGGTATTAAAGGTATATTACTTGAGAATATTCTTCTCACTCGAGCAGGAGTATGTGTGCTCGAGTGAGGGCCCACATCACCTGCGAGTGAAAAATCTATTCCTCTCAAATTCTGATGCGAGTGTTTGTATTGAGGGTATATTACTTGAGAATATTCTTCTCACTCGAGCAGGAGTATGTGTGCTCGAGTGAGGGACCACATCACCTGCGAGTGCAAAATCTCACTCTTGCTAAAATGATATGCGAGTGCTATCCAGAGAAGAAACTCCCAGTGGAAAATGCAAGGCCACTCGAGCAGAAGGAGTTGTGCTCGAGAGAGGCCCCACATCACTCGCGAGTGAGAATTTTGTCTCTCTGAAATCCTATGCGAGCACAGACTTAAAACTGAAGATCAAGGAGTAAAATTGCGATATCACTCGAGTGAGCCCATCCATGCTCGAGTGATACTCTACCAGATCACCAAATACACCAAGTCTCACAACGTTCAATCCGAATATGATTTAATGTTATTTATTCATCTCATCATTACTTATTATCATTGTTTAACATCATTTTGAATTTATTATAAGTGTGATACAGGAGGATGAACGTTTGAAATAAACTGATACGAAGAAAGTCAAACAACGGCAGACAACATCATTACAAGCACGCACGTACCTACCGCATTCAGAATATTCAAACATGCGCGTGTCATTCCACAGTTGTAAAGCCCCGCTCCTCAACGATGATTACTCAAACGGGCAAAAACTGAACATCTATAAATACAGAGATTTAGAGATCGTCAAGATTAACGAAGCACAAGAATTCACAAGCATATACACAAGTCTCTGCTATTTATAATTTTCTCTGTATACACATTGATCTTCAGTATTCATTTATTTGCTCTGTAAGAGAGTCTTCATACAATTCAAATTCTACTTTCATTTGATCTCAAGGTATTGGGACCTTGAGAGGGTAGATTTCCTTACGAGAGAAGTAGTTGAGAGAATTCCTTGTTAAACCTTCCACTCATAAGACTTATAAGATACAAGTAAAAGAGAACGTTGCTGCTTGTAAGACTTACAGTGGTGTAAGCAGGAGAGAATGTTGCTGCTCATAAGTCTTGTATACATAAGCAAGTGGGAAAGGTCATAGGTTGTTTTTCTGCACGTAAGACTTGTCATAAGGGGGAGAGAAATTTCTTAGTGAGAGAATATTTCTGCTCGTAGTCCTTCAAGGACAATTGTTGTTTTGCGGCGTTCTGAGAGCCCATTGAATCTTAGAGGAATAGTGAAAATCTCAGTAGGTCTTGATCTCTGAGGACTGGACGTAGGCCTAATTGTTAGGCCGAACTAGTATAACTCTCTGTGTTCTAATCTTCTCAACTCTACTCTATCTACTCTATTTTTCATATCACCTCATCAAGCAAAAAATTTATAACATCACCCAATTCACCCCCTCTTGGGTGAAGCTTGCCACTTTCAGAAGGATTATGCCACAACTTGCTGAGTGTAAGTCAAAGTGCAGACAAGACTAAATGGGTAATATTTGACTCAGAGAAATGTCTAATTATCAACAAGAATGACTTACTACTTGATAAGAAGAATATCAAGGCTAAGCTCAAAGCAAAAAGGGAAGGTAATTGTTATACTCTAGATATTAGTAGAAATGAATCTGAAAATTGTCTTCTGAGTAATGCCGATGAAAGTTGGCTATGGCATAAGAGATTGGCTCATGTCAATATGCATCGATTAGGCAAACTACTCAAAAAGGATTTAGTTCTTGGATTACCTAAAGTAAATTTCAAAAATGACTTGATTTGTGATGCATGTCAAAAGGGTAAACAAACTAAATCATCTTTCAAATTGAAAAATAAGATTTCAACAAATAGACCACTACAATTATTGCATATGGATTTAGTTGGCCCAGCAAGAGTAAAAATTCTTGGTGGCAACTTATATTCGTTGGTCATTGTTGATGATTTCTCCAGATTTACATGGGTTATTTTTCTATCGTCAAAAGATGAAACCTTTGAAGAATTTATTATTTTTGCCAAGAAAGTGCAAAATGAGAAAGGTATGTCCATTGCAAGTATTAGGACCGATCATGGTGGAGAATTTGAAAATCAAGCCTTTGAAGAATATTGTGATACTAATGGCATTGATCACAATTTCTTTGCTCCAAGAACACCTCAACAAAATGGAGTCGTGGAACGTAAGAATAGAGTGCTCACTGAAATGGCTAGAGCAATGTTAAATGAAAAGAATGTGTCTCAAGTTTTCTGGGCTGATGCTATGTGTACAACATGCTATATTTCAAATAGAGTCTATATTAGAACAAAACTTGGAAAGACACCATACAAGCTGTACAAAGGAAGGAAGCCAAACATTGCTCATCTACACATCTTCGGTTGTAAGTGTTTCATTCATAATAATGGTAAAGATAATTTAGGAAAATTTGATTCTAAATCTGATGAAGGAATTTTCCTAGGTTATTCTAACCGAAGTAAAGCATTTAGAGTTTTCAATAAAAGAACATGTGTTGTTGAAGAATCAATTCATATTGTATTTGATGAATTTGAATCCTCTGAAAAAACCATTGATGAAAAATAGGAAGTTGTTTTAAATCAAGAAAATGGTCAAACTATTTATAAATCTCTTATTCCAGAAGTTGACGAAACCAAGGAAGAAGAGCAATCACTAGGACAACCTAGAGCCCGGAAATACAATAAAAGTCATCCCTTAGATCAAGTCATGGGAGATGTGAATGAAGGGATCAAAACTAGAAATAGAATTTTCAATGAAGTAAGTTTTTCTGCATTCATTTCTCAGATTGAACCTTCTAACATTGATGAAGCCCTATCAGACAATGATTGGGTTATAGCAATGCAAGAAGAACTAAATCAATTTGAAAGAAATCAAGTTTGGGATTTGGTACCCCGACCCAAGGATCATTCGATCATTGGCACTAAATGGGTATTCAAAAACAAACTCGATGAATCCGTAAATATTGTCAGAAATAATGCAAGATTGGTGGCCAAAGGCTATAATCAGGAAGAAGGAATTGATTATGAGGAAACGTATGCTCCAGTAGCTAGATTGGAAGCTATACATGTACTCTTAGCCTTTGTATGCATCAAAGGATTCAAACTCTATCAAATGGATGTAAAGAGTGCATTTTTAAATGGTTACATCTTGGAAGAAGTATACGTAAAACAACCTCCAGGTTTTGAAGATGTAACCAAACCTGACCATGTTTTCAAACTCAAAAAGGCTTTATATGGTTTAAAACAAGCTCCTAGAGCATGGTACGAAAGGCTCAGTAAATTTCTTATTGATCAAGGTTTTGTATGAGGAAAAGTTGATACAACACTTTTTATAAAACGAAAACATGATGATATTTTAATTGTTCAAATATATGTTGATGATATTGTTTTCGGTGCTACTAATGAAACTCTGTGTAAGGAATTTTCTGAGATAATGCAGGGAGAGTTTGAGATGTCAATGATGGGAGAATTGAATTTCTTTCTCGGTTTGCAAATCAAACAAAGAAAGAATGGAATCTTCATATCTCAAACAAAGTACTTGAAAGAGTTATTGAAGAAGTATGGAATGGATGAAGCAAATGGAACGGACACACCTATGAGCTCAACTACGTTGCTTGATGCTGATGTCAAAGGGAAAGACTACAACATCACAAATTATAGAGGAATGATTGGATCATTACTCTATCTCACGGCAAGCAGACCGAACATCCAATTCAGTGTTGGCATATGTGCAAGATATCAATCAGTACCAAAGGAATCACATGCTGAAACTGTCAAACGAATCTTTAGATACCTTGCTGACACACCAGAATTGGGTCTGTGGTATCCCAAATGAAGAAATAAATATCTAGTTGCATATTCAGATTCTAATCATGGAGGATACAAGACAGACAGAAAGAGCACCAGCAGACAAGGTCAATTTCTTGGAGGATCTCTTGTATTATGGTTTAGCAAGAAACAAAATACAGTGTCTCTTTCATCGACGGAAGCAGAATATGTTGCAGTCTCAAGTTGTTGTGCACAAGTGATATGGTTAAAACAACAACTACAAGATCTTGGTATTTATCTCAAAGAAATACCAATCTATTGTGACAATACCAGTACGATAAGCTTGGCAAAGAATCCAGTTTAACATTCTAGAACCAAGCATATCGATGTCAGACATCACTTCATCAGAGATCATGTCCAAAAGAAAGATGTGAAAGTGATATTCATTCCTACTCATCTTCAACTAGCTGACATCTTCACGAAACCTCTTGCAAAAGATCAATTTCTATACATTAGAAGAGAATTGGGAATGGTAAATCCCAATGAATTGTAAGTTATTTCAGTTTCTCATAATGTTAGATAAAGATATTTGATAATGTTTTGATGATTACTAATTTAAGCATTGGAGTATGTAGAAACTTGTTTTGCAGGAAAATTGAAACTCTGTTTTGAGAAATAAAAACAGAGGTTATCAGAGGACACCATTACTGGAGTGCCAACTTCAAGTAATGTCTAACAGTGCAGCATTACCCGAGGGACAACTTGAAGTAAAAGAGCACATTACTCGAGTAAGTACTCGAGTAATGATCTTCCAAAACTGGAAGTAAAGTCTCAAGTCACCTGAAATTTAAATCAAACGGTTCATTTGGTGAGAAATGAACAGTCAAAAGTAGAAAAGACAGGTTACCCGAGGGAAGCCTCGAGCAAACCTGAAGGTTACTCGAGTGAGGCCTTGAGTAACTGTAGGTCCAGATCATAAACTCGATGAGAATCAACTCAAATCTGTTCTTAAACGGTTATCAAACGATCGAGGGAACATACATGGATAATTACAATATTATTCATGCCAGGTACGCAATTTAAATTAATTATTTTAGAAATTTTCTATATGATCACTCGAGTAGGGACTCGAGTAAACATGATATTTACTCGAGTAAGGCCTCGAGTAACGTCGAGTTCTAGGTCTTTATCCGTCGCAAACTTGGTCATTTCCACAAAATCTCCTCGAGTAAATCACCAGTCTTCTCACAGAAAGTTTTCACAATCTCTTCCTTACTTGATTTCCGTCAAACCCCATCAAATCTTAGCTCTAAAAACTTCCTATTTTGCTCAGATTCATCTTGCCCTAACTCGCGACTTCTCACTCTGTTTTACTGAGATTTCAAGTTTTCTCTGAATCAAAATGGTTAGAACCAAAAATCTTACTCCTACAGATTCTTCTGGATCCCCACAACTCTCTGATCCTCTTTCTTCTCCTCCCAGAAAGAGACGAAAACTCACACCTAGATCAAAAGCCAAAATCCAACCAAAACCTCAACCGAAACCAAAGGAGAAAAGTGTTGTGATTAAAGAGCCAGTAGTAACAAGGGCTCAATCAAAGAAGAGCACCTCTACTGGGAGAGGCAAAAGTGCCAAGTCTCCTTCTCCTCCACTTTCTGATTCTTCCACTCCTTCTTTCACACCAAAACCCTCCAAGAAGCCCAAATATGATGTGAATGTGGCTAAAGCAATGGCTGGAATTCTTGATCAACTAGAGAAGGGGCAATCTTCCAAAAACTCAGAATTGCCAGAAGAGGAGATCACTAAACCTCCAAAGGGGTTCAATGTCAACAAGTTGGAGGATTCTCAGAAGTACCTCACACAATTTTCAAGAAGAAAAGTTTGCAAAACTCACTGTGTGGATCTCAAAGTACTTCAGGAGGTATTAAAGTATGATCTAAGTCCCTTTCTTGAACCTTTTATGCCTTGGCTATCAATTAGACTTCCTTTTTGCATAAAAGTAGTGACTCATTTTTACTGCAACCTAGAAATTCTAGATGAACCCAATAGGACTTCTGCAGAAGAAGAAATGACCACTACTGTTAGAGGCCAGAAAATCCTTATCTCACCTTCTAGGATAAATGTTTGGTTAGGAATAGAAAACCCTCCAGATGACATCTACTCCAAACTTGAACCAAACTAAATTTCACTGTTCTTAGACCTGGTGAGCTTGTGGGCCCTCTTAACTTCAATCCTAGTGACATGTGTGATATCATAGGGTTCTATGGTATATTTACTCTAGATCCCTTGTGAACAAAGCCAATAACTATACCCATTTTTCTGACCGGGACTATAGGTGGTTTGCTTCTTTACTCCTGAAGGAACAAAAGGATCTGGGGGAATACATATTTTCTAAGATGAAGAGGTACAGGATAGATGGGAAAGCCACTACTCCTATGCCATATCCTCAAATTATTTCGCTTATACTGAAGAAAAATAAGATATGGTACTTGGAGAGTAAAGAGCATATTGAGAGGGTTTCTCCAATTGGAAGAAACCAGATTGGGAAGCTAAATATTGAAATTCCTCTCAAGGGTCCTTTGGAATCTGGTTCTATGAAGAAGAAGAAGATAGAGACTGAGACGAGTAAAATGGATGACACTCAGTCTTTTGCTCCAGCTGCCACTACCTCTTCACCCTCTTTCCTCAATGCCACACTTCAACACTTCATGGAAAATATGCTCAAGGGATTTTATATAGACATCGCCAATACCAATGCTGAGTTGATAACTCACATGAATGACAAGATGGTTGAGTTGGTTGAGAGGATGGATAAAAGACATGAGGAGTTGTTAGATGAGCAACATGCCCAGGGTAAGACCCTCAAGTTGATTCTGGCAAGATTGGACTCTATGGGTCCTGGACTTTCTGCTGGTCTATCATCATCTGCACCTGAGGCTTCTTCACCTCCAGAGAACATCCCCTCTGAGGTTCATCATACTGTGGTTGAGCCAACTATCCCTAAGATATCCTTTCCCAAACCTCCAATTTCTAGTCTACTTGAACCAAGACCCTCTGCACTTAAATTCCCCATCATTCTTCCTAGAGATATCCTATGCTCAATGGATGATCCTGAAACCAATGAAACTATTCACATAACCATTGAGGATTCACCACCCAGAGCACAGCCACAACCCATACCTTCACCTATTCCTTCCCCCACTCATACAGAGGAAATCTCTCCATCATCCTCTGATCATCATACTCCAGGTGCCACTGAAGAGGTTGAGACTACCTCTATTGTTGCATATCAGTTACCTCCAGTTCCTCCAAGAGATGACATTCATATCCCTCCACTAAATCTTCCTGAACCAGAATCTTCCAGCTCCACTTCTGACTCTTCTAGTTCAGATGGCTTCTTGGTCCTTCCTGTCAAGCCCATATCTGTAGTCAACCCTTCCAATCCTCCACTTGATTGATGAAGACAAAAAGGGGGAGAAGAGCTTGAGTGATTTTGTGGAGTTTCTGAGTTTCTTTAATTTTGGGAATATGGATGTACATGGGATTTAGGGAACTTTTCATACTTGTAATGCAATTCTAAGTTAAATGCAAGTATCATCTTTAAGTTTTAATTTCAATTTAAGTCCATATAAGTTTTTAAGTTATAATACATTGTCTTGTAATAACAGGGCAAATCATCACTTGAAGTAAGCACTGGAGTAATGAAGAAAGGCCAAGAGAAAAAGCTGAGAAACTTCATAACTGGCAATATTTCTAAAGGGTTACTTGAGTAGTTACTCGAGTAATGAGATAAAAACTTGAAGTAACCAGAGTCAATATTCAAGTAACCTGCCAACAATACTCGAGTAAGTACTCGAGTAATAAGGTAAAAGACTTCCAGTTGCTCTCGGCCTGCCAACGTTACTCGAGTAGCTACTCGAGTAACCAGGTAAATCACTTCCAGTTGCTCTCGGCCTGACAATGTTACTCGAGTCTGTACTCGAGTCCCCTGCTTCAAGAAATATGTTGCTCTCGACATTTTCAATCTTGCCAATGTTACTCGAGGAGCTACTCGAGTAACCCACTGTGGTAAGCAAAACTTGAAGGTAATACTCGATTAACTTGATGTGCTTTTATCACACTTCACTCGAGGCACTACTCAAGTATGCAGGTATTCAATTATTCCTTATCAAATATTGGAATTAGATTACTCGAGTAAGGAATCGAGTAATCTGCATATTTATTTACAAAATACTTGAAGTATCTACCCGAGTAAGCTATGCAGAAAATTTATGTTTACTCGAGTAACAGGGTAAGAAAACTTGAAGTGCTCTCGGCCCTGAAATCCTGCCAACATTACTGGAGTAAAGCATCGAGTAACCTAAAGTTTATTTGAGAGATTACTCGAGTAGCTACTCGAGTAACCTATAAGGAAAAGTGTACCATACCCGAGTAAGTACCCGAGTAAACAGGTATTTCCAAGGTTTGTAAATTTGTTTACTTCATGCACTACTCGAGTTATGTGATGTTTATTCATTAACTTGCTATCAATACTCTCACGATGATACTCGAGTAAGTACTAGAGTAAACTTAATGAATACTCGAGTAACTACTCAAGTAATCTCTCAAATAACGGGCGAGAAAAAAATGTTCCAACGGTCATTACCAACACATATATATGTATGGGAACATCTAAACAGAGAAGAATAACAGAACATACACACAAACGCATTATCAAGTTCACGTTCAATACTCTATTTTACATATACTTGTAATTCTGTACTTCAGTGATTCTTATTCACTCTTTGAGAGAGATATTTCATTCAAACTCAATATTTGTTATTGAGGTAACTTAAGGTTGTGGAACCTTGAGTTGGGATTGGATTACAACTTGTAAGGGGGAACGAGTGTCCAGGCGAAGGAACTTGCTTGTACTGAGGTGCCAAGAACCCACTGAATCTTGGAAGTTATAGTGAAACTCTCAGAGATACTCTGAGGATTGGACGTAGGTCAAAGTGGTTGTGGCCGAACCAGTATAACTCCCTGTGTACACTTCGGTGAAATTTCTCCTTACTCTTTACTACATTATATTCACCATCAAGTTTTATATTTGCAGCGAAAAATTTAGTATCACCCAATTCACCCCCCCTCTTGGGTGAAACGCTTGCTCTAACACACCCTCATCCCCTTTCTCCGTCGGGAAGGCATACTGTCCTAACCCGAACCGTTGTTAGCTACTCAGGGACTATTAGCGTGGCAGTGCATACACATAGCCTTATATCTCATATAGCTATCCGGCTTTCACAAATGGCCCGTCGACCTTCACAAATAGCCTTTTGGCTTTTCACATAATCACAAAGTCACACCTCATCCTCATCCCCTTTCTCCGCCTGGAAGTCACACAGCCCTTACCCGATTTGTTATTAGCTACTCAGGGACTATTGGATTAACGGTGCTTACACATATTCCCAATGTTGCAGCATACGAATTTATCACGAATCAATGATAATACACACATACAATGCATCACATATGGTAAGAAAGAAAAGTTACTACCTCGTTCCTTCCTGACGTTTATTGGCACAGTGGGCTTACAAGGACGGCAGATATCAAATCCTATAAACCAAAATAGGGACAATAGGTCAATCTCTTTTCCAAGTTTCCAAATTTCATAATACTTTATGTTGGTTATCATTTAGACTCTTTAGGTGACTATTATAGGCCTAAACATATCCCCAAATGGTTGGAAGAAACTACCCAAAAGATACCTTTTTCGGATACAAAACACCAATTTTGGGCTGCCTCACTAGAGTGACAACCACCTCACTCGAGTGATGCCCTCATTTGTGCTCGAGTCCTAGCGAGTAAATCACAGCAAGTGTTTGCCCGAGAGCAAAACTTCAAAATATCTCTCAAACTCACTCGAGCACAAGAAGCTGCACTCGAGCAATGATCTTTAGTGCACTCAAGCACCAAGAAGTGCAACACCAAGAGTGTTTGCCCGAGAGCACAGACTGCTTCCAGGCAATACCTCACTCGAGCATGCCCATACGCACTCGAGCAGAATCATATCTCACTTGCAAGTCAGGAAGTGTACTCGTGGTTTCTACCTAAAGACTTAACCAAAATACCAAGAAATTCATATCGTGCTCGAGTGAGATCCTCCCTCACTCGAGTGATGCCTATCAGATGCCAAATCGTAGCAACTGATATGGTTTTTCAGAATTGACCAATTTGCTACCAATGGTACTAAGACTTATACCACAACTCATTCTCACTTATTTTAACACAAAGAATCCATTGGTAAACCCAAAACAACCAAATTCCTACTCAAGCAACACATTCTTATCTCTAGATCACAAGATCACTAAAACCATAATTTATCAAACTTCCTCTTTCAAATCCAAACCAAAACCATTAACTCCTATACACTATTTGACATCCATTTCACCACACTACATTACTTAATTCATATCTTCTAAAACCACAAGAAATCAGGGAAAAATCCAGAATTTACCAAAACCAAACCAATGGCCAAAACAACTATATCAAAATACATTAAATGTTTACCTCTTTCTTTCCCAAATGTGGTTTCCTTGATTCCCCAACTTCTCAAACTTCACAATCTCTCAAATATCACCAATGAAAATTCTGAAACCATAGAAGTCACACTCTTAACTTCTTGAACGATATCAATGAAGGGTGGTTAGGCATATGAAGTCATTTACCTTCATAAATTTCAAACCCTTCCTTTCTCTTTCTTGCCTAGTTCGCCAGAAATGGAGGAAGAATGAAGAGAGAGAGATGATGATCATGAGCTTTCCCTCACTCCCAAGCTCTCCATCAGTTTTTAAGAGAGAAGAGAGAAGTAACAATGTTTGAAACTTTGACCTAATCCCATGGTCCATCTTTTGCCACATGTCACTATCTTGTGCTTCCCTCAATGATTTCATATACTCTCCAACACACTTGATTCCACCTTTTGTTCTTTCAATCCTAGCCACTGATCTTGATTACTAAGAAGTTTTGTCTCCCGTAACTGACCAATCGGTCGGTAAATTTCCAATTTCGCCCCTGATTACCATAACTTTTGCTAAATCATCACTATACTCCCATATAAACTTTAACATTGCTTACAACATGTTTGCAACAAGATTAACAATAATTACATCATTAAGATTGTAATTAGCCCTAAATCACAAGTCAGGATATTACACCTTCCACTAGATCAAACCAAAAAAACCTTGAGTCTTAGACCCACTGTACAAGTTAGTGTAGGGAAGTCAAGGTCCAAAACCCAACGTTTGAAAATCTTTTGCTTACACAAATTAGTTCATATCATGATCTTTTATATTAAAAAATATATATATCATAATTTTGAAAATAATATTGAAAGGCCCCTTATTCTAGAGTGTACCAGCTTTCCTCCCATACTCCTCCCCTTTTGCCTCTCCCTTATCCAAAACTACACCGTTTTGGGTGTAAAATGGGAGGGGTGATCCACTTTTTTCGCAAAATAACATTCAAGGCCCTAAAGTAATTTTTTCAGTAATACCCAATATCTGGCAAGCTATATCCTGAACTATTTTAGTAACAATGACCAGCCTCTAAATTGCATTTAACACCATATATTATTTTTCTAGTTGCAACAAGCAGCTTCTAAAATGTTTTCCTAGTTGCAATGAGCACCCTAAATTTAAGATACTGAATGTTGGATGCGCTCAAATTTAGTTTAGGATATGGAACATTATTGAAAAAATACTTCATGATATAATTTGGCAGATATTAGGTGCTGCTGAAAAATTATTTTAAGCTACATAATATATAAAAAATTATTTTCAAATATTGGGCACTACTGAAAAATAAAATACTAAGTCCTAAATGTTATTTTGCAATAAAAAACAAAAAAATGGATCCCCTCCCATTTTACACCCAAAACAGTGTAGTTTTGGGTAAGGGAGAGGCCAAGGATGGGAAGAGCATAGGAGGGAAGGTGGTTCCGAATTTAATCTCAATGTGGAGAGAGAATGTCAAGGAAAAGAAAGAGAAGAGTCATGTTGTGGGTCCTACCTTGCTTTAAATGGAAAAATAAATAAATTACTCTAAAAATCCAATAATTTTAGGTTTATCAAAGTATCCAAAGAAAGTGGAAAAAAATAGATAATAAATTTTAGAGAAAAACTGATAAGAAGAACCTAATAAATTTGTATACACATATAATATGGATACTCCACAAATATTGGACACACAAAGTATTAGTATTCTGCATTTTCTAATTTGTGTACATATAATATAAATATGTATTATTTAAGTTTGTAAGAATCGGATTGAAAAAAAAAAACCAATTCAAATATAAATCGCTTTACACTATTTGACTTATACCTTATCTTAAATTTATAAAAGTTAGATTGGAAAAATGTCACTTTTCCCACCACTACACCTTCACATCCTAAATGAATAGAAATCAATTGAGTAATTGTTTTGATCCTAAATACAAAACTGTATTTCACTTTTATCTTCTAAATTTATAATTTTCTTCATAACCTATCTCTATTATTGTACATATTAAAGGGAAATTTCTATAAAGGAGTTAATTTATAATGCAAATAATTAAAGGAGTATTTTTTAAAAAAATTAACACACATGTTTTATATATAACTAACTAAACTAATTTCATTAATCTTCATCACATACAGATATATAAATAAATATGTATAGAAAGTCTCATATATATATAGCTCATATATCATGAATAATGGGGCACGAATTGAATTTTATATACACATAACACATTATGTATGTATGTATATAAATAAGGGCTTCTCTACTGGCAAAAAAAATAATAATAAGGGCTTCTCTAATTAGAAAAACAGAGGAAAATGTTAAGAGATGAAAGAAATGCACATATATAATGTGAGGTAAAGAGTGCGCGAAACATATACTTTCAAACTTTCTTAAGCATAAGATTGTGAGTTGAAATATTCTGTAAAAGATATACTTGATGCATGAATTATGACAAAAAAAAGAAGAAGAAGAAATAGTTTTACAATGTGAAAGAAACAAGAGAGGAAAATTGAAGAAGGAAAGCAAAAATTGAAAGACGTCTTCGTCAAAATGATGCACATGGCGGAAAAGTTTTAAATTTAATAGACGTCCATACCTCCGCCATAGAGAAAGATAGGAGCCCGAGCCAGGACACAAACCCTCACCTTTTTTTTTCACTTTTCGTTAGGTTGGTTGTGATTTTTATTGGAAAAATTATAATGAAGGATGTAGAGAAAATAATATTTATTAAAGAAAATTATAAAAATCATAATTATTTGTAATGATCAAATATTAAAATATAAAATTAAAAATACTCATTTACCCTCCTTTTGCTTTTTCTTCGTATTATCTTTCATTTATATGATAAGCTATGTGCATGTTTGGCATAGCGGTGTCACTGATAGATGAACAGTGGGGAAAAAGCACTTCAATGAATTTTAGGCGTCTAGGATCACGGTAGGCATAATGTGCTTTTATGAAAAAACCACGATAACTTATAAGCTCAAATTTGATGTTTTTATGATAACCGTAGAGAGAGAAAATAATGATTATGGAAGAAGAGGGGCTCTTCGGCAAATGAGAGCTAGGAGAGTAGGAGTGCTCTTGATATATGGTACCACTCTGATCCTATTTATAAGTTCATTTTGACAAAAAAAATATGGTCCTTATTATAAGTCTAGTTTCTGGGTAATAAACACATTTTTTACTTTTTTTGCCCCTATTGATTGCAATAATTAAAAAAATTATTTTATTTTTTTCAAAAACAGCTTTTTGAGATGAAGCTCAAAAGCCTAGCTTGTCCAAAAAAGTCACTTCTGTCACCGTCAATCCAAATATAAATCATATTTATAATATGACTTTTATCCTATCTGATTTTTATAAAAATCAGATTAAAAAAAATAACTTCTACCACGCTAACCCAAACATGCCTTGTAACATCAAACCCATAAACTGGCTCAAAAGCTCCAAATCTAACAGGAAACCATAGTAAATGTGACTCTAGAAATCAACTTATCCTATAATACCTCTCCACCGAAGCCGAACACTTCAAACCGGCTCATGATGACTCTACACTCAGATTACTGTTCACAAGGTTTTCTCGGCTCAAATAAAAAATTATAACACACCTCGGGCTCTGGTCCAAGCTGATGCATCAGCAATGAGTCATGCAGCTCGGTGAAAATTTGAATTCCATCTAACCGTCGGACTGTTTCCCGCCTTCGTCAAACCGTCCTTATATACTAAGAAGGTGAGTTCATTATTTCCATTAACCTACCCAGTATTCTTTGTCTGACGAAGTAGGTGATATTGTTTCAATATACTTACAAGGAGTTCCATTTACTTATGAACTTAAATTAAATGCCTTCTTTCGCATGTCTCATACAGTTATAATCATTTGTTCAGGGAATGAGGCCACTCCTCCAGAGATACCTGCACTGCATGAGTATGATTACTTCCCGGCATTGCTGTTTCTTCTATGGTGGCAGACCTGACATTATGTTTAGGTTGTACAAGATTCACAGTTGCGGTTAGTCAAGTTCATATTGTGTTTTAAGTCCTTTCTATGTTGTGTCGTTATTTAATGACCTTCCTCAAGTGTTCAAGGAATTACCATGTCCTATAGGTAATCCACAGCGTGCTGTTACAAGGACTCTAAGCAAACTCATTAATTGCCATGACGAGAAGCCGGTAAGAAATCATAACTTCCAGCGGTACCATTTACCTTTTATAGTGGAACAGGACATCTTGGTTAGTTAACTACTGCTTTTGTTATCTTCAACCTTAGACTGATATATTCACTTGCTGATTGCAGAGTTCAGTTTGTAAGCCTGATCTGCATTGTGGTGCCATGAAGACTAGCATGCTGCTAAAGGTAGACCGGATGATATTCAACGAGGCTGTTTGGAGAATCACAAGTTTGATCGGTAGGAAGTCAGACGAAGTAGTTTAACCAGTATGTTTTTTTCTTGTTCACTTGTACACCAGTGAGATTTAAATGGTACTGCCTTTCTACTTGCAGATGTTCGTGGGTTTGTAAACGCAATAGACAATCTTCGTCCCCCTTTGGTTCATGTCGTTCTATCCAAAGACCTATCCGTCTTAATGAAGGGGACTGATGAAGGGGGTGGAGAGTTCAAGTGTGTCTTGTATGGCGAGGTTCAGCTGTCTACTCTGTCGTTTGGTACTGCACAACACCTCACGTCCAGAACTATGTTGGTCGTTGAGTATGCAATTCGAGCCTTTAATGGTAGTAATTTGTTTGTGGTCCCTCTATGATTTATTGTTATTATTATGATTATGATTACAAAAACCAAATACCTTGCCATTAATAAGTGTATTTTTCGGCCATTAAATAGGTGGTGATATTATGACAAGCTTCAGCGGCGGTTCTAGGTTGTTGTTTTAACCTCATTTCGGTTGAAAGGCAATGGGAAATTCAAGGCATGGAGGCATATTATGCAGTGCGATTTTCTGTGTTCTGGGGGATGTGTTTTTAACATGTATTCCATTTTTGAGTTAAGAGAGTTTACAGTTTGAACTTGAAGTTTATAGTTTGCCTTTCTATTACTTGGTTAACAGAGTTTAAAGTTTACCACTACAATATGATGGAATAAGAGTTGCATAATGGTTACATAACATACGAAACATGAAGTATTAACTCACTGCAAACAAGAAACAAAAGACAATCATTGAAAACTTCGAACTTAATACAACATGACTTATAGAAAGATGATGAGTTGCTCAGACATGAGTTCCTAACGCAGTACTCTGACTAAAACTTTAAGTTGTGACTAAATAAAACAAAAGCATCTGATTCAGACTTGCTAAGACATGGCAATTAATGAAACAACACATAACGCTTAATTGCAACTCGTAATACAAGCAAAGAAATGCCTTAGCTAATGACACTAACTCACCTATGGAAAAAAAACTGACTCAGCTTAAAATATAAGACACATAATTAGTTGAACAAATCTTCTGCAACACTTACGAACCCCAGTTGAAATCCCAGTGCAGCAGAAGAGGGTAAAGCCGTAGCATGTTCACTTCGTTGGTTTGCAATGTTAGAAGTGAGTGCAGATGGGCTCCCGGCATTGTTAGTTCCATTGGTGCTACTAATTGGACATATTTTCATGTACGTGTGGGCAAGAAGGTTTTGAATGAAGATTGCTTCATCTGGACCAGATTGGAATTTGACCCTCAAGTATGGCATATATGTATTGATAATGCTGAGGTACTCAACATGGAAGCTGAAGCTATGAGTATCTACTCTTTCCCAATCAATGCTCTCTAATCCTTGAGTCCTCATTATTCTATAAATGCAACGGAAGATGGAGTACCTTGGTGAATAAAAACGAGTTGTTCCAGCCATAATCTGACCTCTTCTAATGCCATGAATTCTCCATATTGCCTCACCATAGTCATAGGAGGCAAAAACAATGAGAGGGTCGCATGTTATTCTTAGGGAGCTTGCTCCACACTCTCTCCATAAACGCAGCTTCATGTATAAAGCATCCTCACAAATCAACTTATCCTATAATACCTCTCCACCGAAGCCGAACACTTTAAACCGGCTCATAATGGATCTACACTCAGATTACTGTTCACAAGGTTTTCTCGGCTCAAATAAAAAATTATAACACACCTCGGGCTTTGGTCCAAGCTGATGCATCAGCAATGAGTCATGAAGCTCGGTGAAAATTTGAATTCCATCTAACCGCCGGACTGTTTCCCACCTTCGTCAAACCGTCCTTATATACTAAGAAGGTGAGTTCATTATTTCCATTAACCTACCCAGTGTTCTTTGTCTGACGAAGTAGGTGATATTGTTTCAATATACTTACAAGGAGTTCCATTTACTTATGAACTTAAATTAAATGCCTTCTTTCACATGTCTCATACAGTTATAATCATTTGTTTAGGGAATGAGGCCACTCCTCCAGAGATACCTGCACTGCATGAGTATGATTACTTCCCGGCATTGCTGTTTCTTCTATGGTGGCAGACCTGACATTATGTTTAGGTTGTACAAGATTCACAGTTGCGGTTAGTCAAGTTCATATTGTGTTTTAAGTCCTTTCTATGTTGTGTCGTTATTTAATGACCTTCCTCAAGTGTTCAAGGAATTACCATATCTTATAGGTAATCCACAGCGTGCTGTTACAAGGACTCCAAGCAAACTCATTAATTGCCATGACGAGAAGCCGGTAAGAAATCATAACTTCCAGCAGTACCATTTACCTTTTATAGTGGAACAGGACATCTTGGTTAGTTAACTACTGCTTTTGTTATCTTCAACCTTAGACTGATATATTCACTTGCTGATTGCAGAGTTCAGTTTGTAAGTCTGATCTGCATTGTGGTGCCATGAAGACTAGCATGCTGCTAAAGGTAGACCGGATGATATTCAACGAGGCTATTTAGAGAATCGCAAGTTTGATCGGTAGGAAGTCAGACGAAGTAGTTTAACCAGTATGTTTTTTTCTTGGTTACTTGTACACCAGTGAGATTTAAATGGTACTGCCTTTCTACTTGCAGATGTTCGTGGGTTTGTAAACGCAATAGACAATCTTCGTCCCCCTTTGGTTCATGTCGTTCTGTCCAAAGACCTATCCGTCTTAATGAAGGGGACTGATGAAGGGGGTGGAGAGTTCAAGTGTGTCTTGTATGGCGAGGTTCAGCTGTCTACTCTACCGTTTGGTACTGCACAACACCTCACGTCCAGAACTATGTTGGTCGTTGAGTATGCAATTCGAGCCTTTCATGGTAGTAATTTGTTTGTGGTCCCTCTATGATTTATTGTTATTGTTATGATTATGATTACAAAAACCAAATACCTTGCCATTAATAAGTGTATTTTTCGGCCATTAAATAGGTGGTGATATTATGACAAGCTTCAGCGGCGGTTCTAGGTTGTTGTTTTAACCTCATTTCGGTTGAAAGGCAATGGGAAATTCAAGGCATGGAGGCATATTATGCAGTGCGATTTTCTGTGTTCTGGGGGATGTGCTTTTAACATGTATTCCATTTCTGAGTTAAGAGAGTTTACAGTTTGAACTTGAAGTTTATAGTTTGCCTTTCTATTACTTGGTTAACAGAGTTTAAAGTTTACCACTACAATATGATGGAATAAGAGTTGCATAATGGTTACATAACATACGAAACATGAAGTATTAACTCACTGCAAACAAGAAACAAAAGACAATCATTGAAAACTTCGAACTTAATACAACATGACTTATAGAAAGATGATGAGTTGCTCAGACATGAGTTCCTAACGCAGTACTCTGACTAAAACTTTAAGTTGTGACCAAATAAAACAAGAGCATCTGATTCAGACTTGCTAAGACATGGCAATTAATGAAACAACACATAACGCTTAATTGCAACTCGTAATACAAGCAAAGAAATGCCTTACCTAATGACACTAACTCACCTATGGAAAAAAAACTGACTCAGCTTAAAATATAAGACACATAATTAGTTGGACAAATCTTCTGCAACACTTACGAACCCCAGTTGAAATCCCAGTGCAGCAGAAGAGGGTAAAGCCGTAGCATGTTCACTTCGTTGGTTTGCAATGTTAGAAGTGAGTGCAGATGGGCTCCCAGCATTGTTAGTTCCATTGCTGCTACTAACTAGACATATTTTCATGTACGTGTGGGCAAGAAGGTTTTGAATGAAGATTGCTTCATCTGGACCAGATTGGAATTTGACCCTCAAGTATGGCATATATGTATTGATAATACTGAGGTACTTAACATGGAAGCTGAAGCTATGAGTGTCTGCTCTTTCCCAATCAATGCTCTCTAATCCTTGAGTCCTCATTATTCCATAAATGCAACGAAAGATGGAGTACCTTGGTGAATAAAAATGAGTTGTTCTAGCCATAATCTGACCTCTTCTAATGCCATGAATTCTCCATATTGCCTCACCATAGTCATAGGAGGCAAAAACAATGAGAGGGCCACATGTTATTCTTAGGGAGCTTGCTCCACACTCTCTCCATAAACGCAGCTTCATGTATAAAGGATCCTCATAAAATGGTTAGAAAGCACTCATTATTTTCCCTATGAAGCGTTTGTGATAAGTAGAAGTTAATGATCACTTCATGTTCTTTGCATTAGAATCCTTTTATAACAAATATATGAAGTAGAACGAAAAATCATTATTCCATTTACATTGATCAAAGCCATCACATTCATCTACCTGATGGGTATTGCTTACTGGTTAATGAGGTTAGCTGTCAGCATTTAACTTTTCGTCCCCATTTTTTTTACTGATGCCATTTATGTGTTATATGGATTAACTATGCAGCAAACATGTATTACTCGAAATGTGTTATAAAAGTCTGACCTGTTTTGCAGAGGGGAACAGAGAAATGCCTTAAACTCAGTTGGTTATACATTAAGGTTGACCAGAGTAATAAAGGACGCATGACTTTATGCAAAAATGTTACAGTGACACGTCGCTGTCATTTGGAAAAGATGGTATTCATTCAAGAAAATGTCAGATTCCAATGCTAAAATATGTCTTCACTTTTTTGCAGGTTCAATTATGCAGACATGGACAGATTCATTTCAGGAAAGTATACAGCTTCTTTTTCTATCTGTAGGCTGGTATGTATTAGCAGTCAAAACAGCTAGCATAACCTCAAACACAGCACCTTCCATTAACATGTAAATTCTGATTTCTCCTGCTTTTTGGTATACTTAAGCTCAATTCATCATGACTGTGTATTTAGGTCAGGTGCCAATGCTAAAACATGTCTTCACTTTTCTGCAGGTTCCTTTATGCAGACATGGACAGATTCATATAAGGAAAGTATACAGCTCATTTGCTGTCTGTAGGCTGGTATGTATTAGCATTGAAAACAGCTATCATAACCTCAAACGCAGCACCTTCCATAAACATGTAAATTCTGAATTCTCCTGCTTTGGTATACTTAAACTCAATGCATCATGACTGCATAAGTGTGTATTTAGGGGTACATCTATTGCAGGCAAATAAAAACATTAGTTCAGCTGTGTCATGTATGTGCCTTCAGGCCATGGGTAGTAGAAGACTGTTACATATAGATCAGAACAAAGTAGAAACAGCTTTGGATTCATTGGTTTCAATTAGATTCAATTAAATAATCCTTCTGCTCAAGTTGTGCTACCAATTAAATTTTACATACAGAAAACACATTTTTCAGACATATTGATTATTATCTTCTAAATCACATGCCTTATGTAGGACCTTGCTAGGAGACACGAAAAAATAGCTAAGAAAGTCGCTAACAGCACAATATTTTTTTCTCAGTATTTTAATTCCATGTAAACTGCAATCTGAGAGCTATTCATATATGTAAGGATAGGATATATAGATCTTTCAGAATCAATGATGTCTTATATCAGTCAATGTGCTATCCCCTTCCATCCATGTTGCCCTTCATGGGTGTAGGGTAAAATCTTCTTCCCATATGTCTTAGCAGTGTCACAGGCGCTCCATTGTGTTTTCATTGATATCCGCTGGTTCAAAGGCTGTGTCAGAAAGATCAGGTTGTTTTTGTATAGTTTCTACATTTCATGCTGCATCTGAAATAACTTTCAGATTGCTTGTGTCATATATTGGGATGGTAGTTCATTTTCTGTCCAAAGGCATGCATGTATTCTGAGGAAGATAGCTAGCATGCCCTCAAATACAAGAACTATGAAAACACTATGGAGGGTCTGTGACACTGCTAACATGCTCCTGCTTGCTATATTTGACTTTTTCAATGCCACATTATCCATCTTTTTGCAGCTGTAACAGCATCTTCCATATTTGGTGATCAATCGATTTTAGAAATAATGATGTCAGACCTATTCATATAAGTTAGCCTAATATATAGAGATGTTACAGGCTCAATGCAGCCTTATATTAGGCAATGTGCTATCAACTTCCATTCACGTTGACCGAGGTTGCTCAAGGAAAAAACCTATTCTTGAGATGTCTTTGTAGTAGGACAGGCCCTTCCTTGTGAATGTTTACTTTCAATATGACATAAACTTCTTTAATTCAGTTTTTCCAGAATTCCATTTACGTTCATCTGTCACTATTGTCCATCAGGCAATAGTTCAAATCCAAATTTCAATCCTTATGACTATTTTTTGGCGCCAAACACCATTCAATTGCATAGAAATTCAAATTCAATTCAACACAGTGGGAAAAAACTGGTAATTCCTTGGAGGCAAAAATCAGAAACCTTCAAATTTTTGAATTTGGAACACAATTTCTTATGTTGGCGCCATCATTCATGTTGTTCAGCATAATTCCCCTATAAATTAAGATTCCAGAAGCCACAAAAATATAAGTCTACCATCTTAAATTCAACTTATATCCTTCAAAGTTTTCTCTTGAAGGTTTCCTACTTCACCATTCTCTATTATTCAATCTGACATGGCCCGTACTTCATTGCTAAAGGATTTACATGATGGCACTAATAGATGGAGTATTGTTGTTAGAGTTTTCAGAAAGTGGAATGTGTACCAAAAGGCTTCTCTATCTCAGTTGCTCTGCATTACCATGATATTGGTTGATGATAAAGTAAGTATTAAATCTCTCCATCATACATAGATACCTGGATTTAGCTTTGAAAATTGATTAGTATCTGTTACAGCAGTTCATGCTTGATGACTTTGCACATTAATAATTAATACTTTGTCATGTTTTTATTGGTTAGGGAAACAAAATTCAGGCCAGCGTGATCCCTAAAAATGAGCATGACAGATTTCACAAATGCATTTGTGAAGGGCAGACTTATTTCATTGCAAACTTTGTGGTTTCCCAAAATTCGAGTCAGTATAAAGCCACCAAGCACCAATTCAAGATTAACTTCACCCAGCAAACTTTTGTGAAGCCCCAAGATGCCAATATACCTATGCATGCTTACAACTTTTTCCCAATAGCTGACATTCTGAAAAGTCAAGAAAGGGACTTTGCTGAGTACTTAATTGGTAAATTTGTTCCCCAGCAATTTATATGATTATCAATTAGTCATTTGTAATTTATTTCTACATGTGTTCTTTTGTCTTCGTAATTTTCACCCATTAAGCATGCTGCAGATGTTATTGCCTTTGTGAGATCAATTGGAGTATTGGAAGAATTCCGAAGGGAGAATGAGACCAAGAACAAGTTGAGAATGCTTCTAACAGATGTTGAGTATGTATTTGTGTGCATTTCATTATTTATGTCTTTGCTTCTGTTGAAACATACTTAACTGAAAACTAATTTCGGTTTCTATTCTCCACAGGAACAATGATATTGAATGTGTCTTATTTGATGAATGTTCAACCAATGCTTATATGTCACAGTTGCAAAATATGGAAACACCTGTTGTTGTTGTTTTAAATCTTGTTAGGATTGCTTTTTCGGAGGAAGGTAGTTGTATTATCTTCCTCATACTGAAATTATATCAGCTCCTCAGTTTTCCATTGCAGGGACCATTATATTCGTATATGCTTTTATATGGAGTTGGTTAGGTCAATGATTGTCTTTTGTTTCTGTTGTACAGGCAGGCCACAAGTGTGTAGCTCATTTAGTGCAACAAGAGTTTTCTTCAATCCTGCTCTCCAAGAAGTTAAAGACATGATTGCAAGGTATGGTACTTGCATGCAATTTGACTTCTTCTTCCACATTTTTATCTTTTGTAGTGGTATCTGATGCATCTGTTGTCCTATCTGGTTTGAATGTGCTAGGGCCAAAGCTGATGAGGAATTTGCCACACCTACTATTAGTCAACTTCAGCCATACCAGTCAAGCCAACAATCTAATTCCAGCATTTTAATGAACAATAACAGGATCTTGATATCACAGATTCCTGATCAAAAGATTGTATGCATAATACATTCTTTGAAGACTGAAAGGATAACACCTATGTCAGTTTGTGATGGATTTCTTCAATTCTGTCTTATAACTGATGTTTTTATAATTTAATGTACCAGGGACAACCCTTTGTCATCATTTGTTCTGTTCAAAAATTGGAAACCCGACATGGATGGGTTGTATGATGGCTGTGGCAAGTGCTCATCCAAGCTCAGAGAGGAGGCTGAATCATTCATGTGTGCTGGATGTAAAAAGAAGCCAGAGTCAGTTGTGCCAAAGTAAAGTTGATGATGTCCATGCATCCAGAAGTTCCTCTACTGTTTATTATACATCTGATAAGATGATAAGATTGGTTTCTGTGTGCAGGATTAAGGTGCACTGCACTGTTGTTGATAAGTCAGGTAATGCTTTTGTGGTTTTCTGGGACAAGCTTGGTATGGAATTGCTTTGGAAGAGTGCAACTGAACTAAAGGCAATGCTGAAAGAGGCATGATAGTCATTATAAATTCTATACCATCCATAATGATCTTCCGTGTGTGATTGTAAATGTAATTAAGTCATTCATGTCTTTTTTAGGATAGCCGTGAGTATGACTTTCCTGATGAGTGTGACATTGTTGTTAGCAAAACCATGATGCTTAAGTTAAAGCTGAATGACTTCAACTACAAGCACACAGGTTCAAGTATAAGCGTCCTTCAGTATACCATATGTGAGGATTTGACAAATGAATTCAATGATGTGGTTACTGAGGTAATTAACTGTTATTATTGATTCTTATGTTTGGAAGTCAATGTACATACTTAATCTCTTTCATGGTATTGTGTATATATTTAGGATGGGGATCAAGCTGAGAGCATAGCTAATCAAGTCACCCAGGTATATGACACCATGTTTGTCATGTGTATCTGGTGGTATATATTGTTTTACTTAATTACTTAATACTTAATCATTAATGTAATGAAATTAATGTTACACTTTAATTATGGGATGTATGCTAATATACGTTTTCTGATCTCAGCCTTCATCTACTGAGGCTACTTCTGAAGTGGATGGTGATGTGGTTGCCAGTATTACCATAGTAGCTGAACCACAAGATGAGGCAAGTGCTATAAAACCCAATTTGTCTCTGCCAGAAGTTGTGAAGGACGTTCCTGCTGCCCCTACAAAAGGCAAACGGAAGACCTTTTCAAAGAAGAATGTGATTGCAGCTGAATCCACATCAGGATCTCAACCACCTCAGCCATGCCCACCTATTGCTGTTGATGACAGGCTGTTGAAAGTTATTAAGAAGGAGAATTAGTTCTGTTTAGCATCAATCAGAAGTTTAACAGCGTCAATTAAAAAAATTAGGATACGCTCTTCATGCTGGATGTTGATTAACTTAATTAACACCAGCATCATTACTAGCTGTAGCTTTTCTTTTTCCCACCTATCTGTTTTACTTTTAATTTCATTGCTCCTGCATTTTGTTCTGTTATTTCTTAGCTTGTATTTTGTCTGTTGTCAATTTCAGTTTGTTAGAGCAAGCGTTTCACACAAGAGGGGGGTGAATTGGGTGATACTAAATTTTGTTGCAAATATAAAATCTTTACGGTGAATATAAAGTAATAAAGAGTAAGGAGAAATATCACCGAAGTGTACACTGAGAGTTATACTGGTTCGGCCACAACAACTTTGACCTACGTCCAGTCCTCAGAGCTTCTCTGAGAGTTTCACTATAACCTCCAAGATTCAGTGGGTTCTTGGCACCACAGTACATGCAAGTTCCTTCACCTGGACACTCGCTCCCCCTTACAAGTTGTAATCCAATCCCAACTCAAGGTTCCACAACCTTAAGTTATCTCAATATCAAATATTGAGTTTGAATGAAATATCTCTCTCAAAGAGTGAATAAGAATCACTGAAGCATTGAAATACAAATATGATATAAAACAGAGTAATGAACTTGATGATACGTTCGTATGTGTGCTTGGTTGTTCTTCTCTGTTTGGATGTTCCCATATATATAGATATGTTGGTGATGACCGTTGGAACATTTTCTTTCGTCCGTTGGAGAGTGCGCAGCCACTATTGACTTTTCAAGTTTTTGAAAAATATCCGTTGGCGGTGGTTGGCATTTGAACGTTTCATTTGACTTCCATCTCTTGAAGTGATTTCTTCATTGTTTATCTGTAAATAGACTAAGAATACTAATACAATGAAAGATTAATCATATAGGAAACAAATCAATGAACGTTTGAATGATTTCTAAATTTCTGGGTATGCTTACTCGAGTCGCTACTTGAGTATCCCTTGAAGTTTACTCGAGTACCTACTCGAGTATCATCGGGAAATCTTTGATTAACTGCAAGTTAATGAACAAGTATAAGATTACTCGGGTAGTGCATGGAGTAAACTAAATTTCAAACCTTTTGAAATAGTTATTTACTCGGGTACCTACTCCAGTAATGTATTTCCAACTTCATAGGTTACTGGGGTTACACCTCGAGTAACCCTTTAAAAAACTTTTGATTACTCGATGCTCTACTCCAGTAATGTTGGCAGGATTTCAAGGCCGAGAGCAATTACCTTGTTACTCGAGTAGGGACTCGAGTAATGCACTCATTTTTGCATTGGTTACTCGGGTACCACCTCGAGTAACTAAGACTTTTAAGCATGACTTACCCGGGTAATGACTTGAAGTTTAATTTGAAAATATTTCTGCATACTGGGGTACATACTCGAGGAATCCACTTAAAATAGAATATTAGAAACTTGTATACTAGAGTAAGGACTCGAGGAAGATGAAATAAAGAGAGATCAAGTTAATCGGGTACCAACCTCAAGTTTCCACTTACTTTAGTATGTTACTCGAGTAGCTCCTCGAGTAACATTGGCAGTGGTACAAAGTGCCGAGAGTTACATATTTTCAGAAACAGAGTTACTCGAGTAGCTCCTCGAGTATCATTGGGAAAACTTGAAGGCAACTGGAAGTTTCTCACATGGTTACTCGAGTACCTCCTCGAGTAACATTGGCAGGCCGAGAGCAACTCCAAGATTTTACCTGGTTACTCGAGTAGCTCCTCGAGTAACATTAGCAGGCCGAGAGCACATTGAAAATTTTTACACTATTACTCGAATAGCTCCTCGAGTAACGTTGGCAGGTTACTGCAAGTTGTCTCTGGTTACTTCAAGTTTTGTCTCATTACTCGAGTAGCTCCTCGAGTAATGCTTTAGAAGATTTGCTTCTGATCAAGTTCCTCAGCATTTTCTCATGGCCTTTCTTCATTACTCCAATGCTTACTTCAAGTGATGCTTGTTCCTGTCATTACTTAGTTCAAACTTGTTTATTAATTATTTCCTTTTCAAACCATACTTTTGTTATCATCAAAACATGAGATCTAACATTCTCCCCTTTTTTGATGATGACAAAACTTGGTGATTTTGAACATGATTTTTCAAATATGTCTTATTAAGTTTGAATATACCTTGCATACATAACAACTTCATTAGTTCAAACATGTATCATAATTCAAAACTGTAATGAACTTAAAATGAAATCATAACACACTTGTATTAATCTTAAAACTTTCAAATTACAAGATAAAGTTCAAACTGAAATCAAAAAGCTCCCTAAAATCCCATGTACACCCAAATACCCATGATAAGCTAGGACACATCCATAAAATCACTCTCAAGCTCTTCTCCCCCTTTTTGGCTTCATCAATCAAGTGGAGGGCTAGGAGGCTTGGCCATGGAAATGGGTGTTACTGGAAGAACCATAGAATCATTTGAGTCTAAAGAATCAAATGAGCTAGAGGGTACTGGATCAGGCAGATGAAGTGGAGGGATATGGATGTCATCACCGGGAGGAGAAGGTTGGAAGACAACCATAGTAGAGGTTTCTCCTTCTGGGGTGGTCTGAGTCTCAGGAGTAATCTCAACCTCATGTGTATGTTGTTCAGGTGAGGAAGAGGGAGATATTTCCTCTGTTTGGGTAGGAGAAGGAATAGATTTAGGAGCGGTTTTTGGCTGAGGTTTGGGAGGTGAATCATCAATGATGATATGTGTGGTCTCATGGGTATCAGGATCATCCACTGTGAATAAAATATCTTTGCCTTGGGGCTCAAGTGGATCAGAGACCAGAGGGGTAGATGGTTCAGCCTCAGGAAAAGGAGTATCAGTAGGAGGGTCCTCTGGAGGTGGTGGTGGTGCAGATGAGGAGGGACCGGCAGAAGGTCTAGGACCCAAGGAGTTCAATCGTGCCAGAATCAGTCTCAATGTCTCTCCCTGGGCATATTGCTCTGCTAGCAACTCCTCATGCCTTCTATCCATCCTCTCAACCAACTCCTCATGCCTTTTGTCTATTCTCTCAACCAGCTCCCCCATTTTGAAGTTCGTATTGGTGATTAGCTCAGCGTTTGTGTTGGCTATGTCCACATGGAAGCCTCTGAGTATGTTCTCCATAAAGTGCTGGAGAGTGGCATTGAGGAAGGATGGCGATGATGTGGTAGCAGCTGGAGCCGATGACTGAGTGTCATCCAACCTACTGGTCTCTACCTCAGTGGTCTTCCTCTTCTTCTTGGACCCAGACTCCAGAGGGCCTTTGAGAGGGATATCGATATTTAATTTTCCAATCTGGTTCCTTCCAACTGGAGTCAACCTCTCAATTGGCTCCTTGCTATCCAAATACCATATTTTGTTCTCTTTCAGGATTAGAGACACAATCTGGGGATATGGCATTGGAGTGGTAGCCTTTCCATCCACCTTGTACCTTTTCATCTCTGAGAAAATATATTCTACCAGATCCTTCTGTTCCTTCAGAAGCAGTGAAGCAAACCACCTAAAGTCCCTATCAGAGAAATGGGTGTAATTGTTGGCTTTGTTCACTAGGGACCTAGAGTAAATGTACCAAAGGACCCTATGATGATCACACATGTCACTGGGCTTGAAATTTAGAGGGCCAACTAGCTCACCGGGTTTGAGTATAGTGAAGATTTGGTTTGGCTCAAGTTCAGAATAGATATCATCCAGGGGATTCTCAATTCCCAACCACAAATTAATCCTAGAGGGAGATATAAGTATCTTTTGGCCTCTAACTGTGGTGGTCATCTCTTCCTCAACTGAGGTTCGATTAGGCTCATTTATAATCTCTAAGTTACAATAAAAATGGGTGATTACTTTAGTACAAAAAGGTAATCTAATAGATAGCCAAGGCATAAAGGGATCTAAATAAGGACTTAGGTCATGCTTCACTACCTCTTGAAGTAACTTCAGATCAACATAGTGTGTCTTACACACTTTCCTTCTGGAGAACTGAGTCAAGTACTTCGGAGACTCCACCAATTTGCTGACATTGAAACCTTTTGGTGGGGTAGTGATCTCTGCTTCCGGTATCTTGGACTTCTTGGAGGATTGACCCTTCTCCATTTGGTCAATGATCCCAGCTATAGCCTTAGCCACATTTTTATCATACTTTGGCTTTTTGATAGGCTTTGGTGTGAAAGAAGGGGTAGAGGAATCAGAGGGAGGAGGTGAGGGAGATTTGGCACTTTTCTCTCTTCCGGTTGAGGTACTCTTTTTGGATTGAGCCCTTGTAACAATAGGCTCTTTAATCACAACTCCTTTGGATTTTGGTTGAGATTGAGGTTGAAGAGGAATTTTGGCTTTAGGTCTCGGAGTTAATTTTCTTTTCTTTGTTGGAGGAGCAGAAAGAAGATCAGGGTTTTGTTGTGAATCAGAGGAATATGTGAAGTTGAGATTCTTGGTTCTAACCATCTTGAAACACAGATATTCTAGAATCTCAGAAAAAACATGGTCACGGTCGCGAGCTTAGGGCACAGAGATTTTGAACAAAATAGGAAGTTTTTGGACTTGAAATCAGTTGGGTTTTGACGGAAATGAGGCAAGGAATCGATTGAGAAAAGTTTTTGTGAGGGTGTATAGTGATTTACTCGAGGAGATTTTGTGGAAATGACCGAGTTTGCTCAAGATAAAGACCTAAAACCCGACGTTACTCGAGGCCTTACTCGAGTAATGTTCAAGTTTACTCGAGGCCTTCCTCGGGTGTTCATATAGAAAAATTCTAAAATAATTCATTTAAATTGAGTACCTGGTATGAATAATATAGTAATTATCCATAGATGTTCCCTCGATCATTTATAACCCATTTTGATCATATTTGAGTTATTGTTCATCAATTTGAGAATCTGAACTCCGACATTACTCGAGGCCTTCCTCGAGTAAGCTTCAAGTGTACTCGAGGCATGCCTCGAGTAATCTGCTTTTTAAGCTCTGACTCTTCATTTCTTTGAAACTAAACCGTTACATTTAAAAATTCAAGTAACTTGATCCGTTACTTCCAGTTTTGAGGTCCATTACTCGAGTACATACTCGAGTAACCTGCTACTTTACCTCAAGTTGCTCCTCGGGTAATGCTTCTCTGTTATCCATAACTTCAAGTTGTTACTCCAGTAAAGTTGTCCTCTGATAATCTCTGTTTTTGTTTCTCAAAACAGAGTTTCTTTCTTCCTGCAAAACAAGTTTCTATATACTCCGATGCTTAAGTTAGTGATCATCAAAACATTATCAAATGACTTCATCTAATATTATGAAATGCTGAAATTTCTTATAACTCATTGGGATTTACCATTCCCAATTCTCTTCTAATGTATAGAAATTGATCTTTTGCAAGGGGTTTTGTGAAGATATCAGCTAGTTGAAGATGAGTAGAAATGAATATCACTTTCACATCTTTCTTTTGGACATGATCTCTGATGAAGTGATGTCTGACATCGATATGCTTGGTTCTAGAATGTTGAACTGGATTCTTTGCCAAGCTTATCGTACTAGTATTGTCAAAATAGATTGGTATTTCTTTGAGATAAATACCAAGGTCTTGTAGTTGTTGTTTTAACCATATCACTTGTGCACAACAACTTGAGACTGCAACATATTCGGCTTCCGTTGACGAAAGAGACACTGTATTTTGTTTCTTGCTGAACCATGATACAAGAGATCCTCCAAGAAATTGTCCTTGTCCACTGGTGCTCTTTCTGTCTGTCTTGTATCCTCCATGATCAGAATCTGAATATGCAACTAGATATTTACTTCTTCCTTTGGGATACCACAGACCCAATTCTGGTGTGTCAGCAAGGTATCTAAAGATTCGTTTGACCGTTTCAGCAAGTGATTCCTTTGGTGCCGATTGATATCTTGCACATATGTCAACACTAAATTGGATGTCTGGTCTACTTGCCGTGAGATAGAGTAATGATCCAATCATTCCTCTATATTTTGTGATATTGTAGTCTTTCCCTTTGACATCAGCATCAAGCAACATTGTTGAGCTCATAGGCATGTCCGAGCCATTAGCTTCATCCATTCCATATTTCTTCAAAAGCTCATTTAAGTACTTTGTTTGAGATATGAAGATTCCATTCTTTCTTTGTTTGATTTGCAAACCAAGAAAGAAATTCAATTCTCCCATCATTGACATCTCAAACTCTCCCTGCATTATCTCAGAAAATTCCTTACACAGAGATTCATTAGTAGCACCGAAAACAATATCATCAACATATATTTGAACAATTAAAATATCATCACGTTTTCGATTTATAAATAATGTTGTATCAACTTTTCCTCGTACAAAACCTTGATCGATAAGAAACTTGCTGAGCCTTTCATACCAGGCTCTAGGAGCTTGTTTTAAACCATATAAAGCCTTTTTGAGTTTGAAAACATGGTCAGGTTTAGTAACATCCTCAAAACCTGGAGGTTGTTCTACATACACTTCTTCAATGATGTAACCATTTAGAAATGCACTCTTTACATCCATTTGATAGAGTTTGAATCCTTTGATGCATGCAAAGGCTAAGAGTACACGTATAGCTTCCAATCTAGCTACTGGAGCATACGTTTCTTCATAATCAATCCCTTCTTCCTGATTATAGCCTTTGGCCACCAACCTTGCCTTGTTTCTGACAATAATTGCGGATTCATCGAGTTTGTTCTTGAATACCCATTTAGTTCTAATGATCGGATGATCCTTGGGTCGGGGTACCAAATCCCAAACTTGATTTCTCTCAAATTGATTTAGTTCTTCTTGCATTGCTATAACCCAATCATTGTCTGACAGGGCTTCATCAATGTTAGAAGGTTCAATCTCAGAAATGAATGCAGAAAAACTTACTTCATTGAAAACTCTATTTCTAGTTTTGATCCCTTCATTCACATCTCCTATGACTTGATCTAAGGGATGACTTCTATTGTATTTCCAGGCTTTAGGTTGACCTAGAGATTGCTCTTCTTCCTTAGTTTCATTAACTTCTGGAATAAGAGATGTAGAAATAGATTGACCATTTTCTTGATTTAAAACAACTTCCTGTTCTTCATCAATGGTTTTGTCAGAGGATTCAAATTCATCAAATACAACATGAATTGATTCTTCAACAACACAAGTTCTTTTATTGAAAATTCTATATGCTTTACTTTGGTTAGAATATCCTAGGAAAATTCCTTCATCAGTTTTAGAATCAAATTTTCCTAAGTTATCTTTACCATTATTATGAATGAAACACTTACAACCGAAGATATGTAGATAAGAAATGTTTGGCTTCCTTCCTTTGTATAGATCGTATGGTGTCTTTCCAAGTTTCGTTCTGATATAGGCTCTATTTGAAATATAGCATGCTGTACTCATAGCATCAGCCCAGAAAACTTGAGACATGTTCTTTTCATTTAACATTGTTCTAGCCATTTCAGTAAGCACTCTATTCTTGCGTTCCACAACTCCATTTTGTTGGGGCGTCCTTGGAGCAGAGAAATTGTGATCAATGCCATTAGTATCACAATATTCTTCAAAGGCTTGATTCTCAAATTCTCCACCATGATCAGTCCTAATGCCTGCAATTGACATACCTTTCTCATTTTGCACTTTCTTGGCAAAAACAATAAATTCTTCAAATGTTTCATCCTTTGATGATAAAAAAATAACCCATGTAAATCTGGAGAAGTCATCAACAATGACTAATGTATATAGATTGCCACCAAGACTCTTTACTCTTGCTGGACCAACTAAATCCATATGCAATAATTGTAGTGGTCTATTTGTTGAGATCTCATTTTTCAATTTGAAAGATGATTTAGTTTGTTTACCCTTTTGACATGCGTCACAAATCAAATTGTTTTTGAAATTTACTTTGGGTAATCCAAGAACTAAATCCTTTTTGAGTAGTTTGCCTAGTTGATGCATGTTGACATGAGCCAATCTTTTATGCCATAGCCAACTTTCATCTGCATTACTCAGAAAACAGTTTTCAGATTCATTTCTACTAATATCTAAGGTATAGCAGTTACCTTCCCTTTTTGCTCTAAGCTTAGCCTTGATATTCTTCTTATCAAGTAGTAAGTCTTTCTTGTTGACAATTAGACATTCCTCTGAATCAAATATTATCCAGTTGTCTTTATCTGCACTTTGACTTACGCTCAGCAAATTATGACACAATCCTTCAACGTAATATACATCTTTGATTTGTATGCCTTTGTCATTTTTGATTTCACCAATTCCTGCTATTTTTCCGGATTGATTTCCTCCAAATTTTACCTTTCCACCTTCCTTAGGTTGCAATGTGGTAAAACTTTCGAAATCTCCGGTCATATGTCTAGAGCATCCACTGTCTATGAACCACTTGTTGTTTTTGGATGCTTTAAGACATACCTGCAATCAAATGACTAAGTCTTAGGTACCCACTTCTTTTTGGGTCCTTTTGGGTTAGTATAAATGATTTTCTGAACATATGTGCCTTTAGGTACCCATTTGTAGGTTCCTATGTTTCCTTTCTTCTTATAAATGCATGACAAGGTATAATGACCTTTTCTATTACAGTAATTACAAAATGCAAAAGGATTTGATATATGCACAGAATGCTGGAAATAATTTAAATATGGCTTACCTCCTACTTTCTTTTTACCTTTCCTTTTATCTGTTTTTGGATCGTATCCAATACCAGATCGGTCATTTACAAATCGTTGTTCTTTTAAAATCACACTTAGCATATCACTTCCTTTGGTAAATTTTTCAAGAGTTTTTGTGAGATCAATGTTTTTCCTTTCCAACGAAGAACAATTTTCACAATTCTTTTCTGAACTTTCTTTAAGTTCAATTTCAAGAGCTTTGTTTTTCTTTTTGAAAACAATTAATTCTTTAACTATTTTGATGAATTCAGAATGTAAAGCATTATATTCAGAGAGTAATTCATCATAGGTAGGTTCAGAATCATTTACCTCTTCTTCTGTCTCTTCTTGAGCAACAAGACATATATTGGCTACTTCTTCTTCATCACTTTCTTCGTCAGAGGAACTATCTCCCCATATAGCAGATACAAAGGCCTTCTTTTTGTTAAAGAATTTGCCTTTTCTCTTTTCTTTGCTCTTTTGATTGAGTTCTGGACATTCTGATTTGATATGTCCTGGTTTTCCACATTCGTAGCAAATGATATGGTCCTTGCTGCTAGTTCCTCCTTTTTGAAAGTGTTTGAAGCCTTGACCTTTCTTGTAGAACTTTCTGAATCGTTTTATGATTAAGCCCATTTCATCATCATCAAACTCCTCATCTTCATCTTGATTTTCTTCTTTCGCTTTTAGTGCTAGACCTTTCTTTCTTTTGTCACCGATGTCGTCTAGTTCCCGTTTGAACTTTAATTTGCTTTCATATTCAGAAAGGCTTCCAAATAGATAAGCAACTGATCTCATTGATTCTCCTTTTGCCTCTTCTATCACAGTGACTTTGGCCTCCCACTCTTTAGAAAGAATATTCAAAATCTTTCGTACTTGGGTATTTTGATCATAGACTTTACCAAGTGCTGCAAGTTGATTAACAAGATGAGTATATCTAAGTTCGAATTCAGAAATTGACTCACCTGATTTCATTCGAAGTAGATCGAATTCAGTGATCAAGGTGTTTATTCGATTCTCCTTTATTCCCGAAGTTCCTTCATGAGCTATTTCCAGAGCTTCCCACATTTCCTTTGCTGTTGGAAGTGTGCAGATTCTGAAGTATTCATTTTGACTCAAGGAACTTTGTAACATCAGAATTGCCTTGCTGTTGAGAGTGATAAGTTTCTTGTCATTTTCATCATATTCTGCTGGCGTCTTTGGAATTTTCTGAGAATCTACAGTCTTTGTAGGTTGATAGTTTCCACTCTCAATTACATCCCATAGCCCATATTCAGTAGCCATCACGAACACTCTGAATTTTGCTTTCCAGAAAGAAAAGTGTTCTCCATTGAAACCAGGAGGTCTAGTGATGGATGCTCCGTCGGGAAGAATTCCTTCACCCATGCTTGCCATTGGATCCTTCTTAGGTTGTTATACCTTAACAAGAAGACCTACTCTCTGATACCAAATGTTAGAGCAAGCGTTTCACACAAGAGGGGGGTGAATTGGGTGATACTAAATTTTGTTGCAAATATAAAATCTTTACGGTGAAATATCACCGAAGTGTACACTGAGAGTTATACTGGTTCGGCCACAACAACTTTGACCTACGTCCAGTCCTCAGAGCTTCTCTAAGAGTTTTACTATAACCTCCAAGATTCAGTGGGTTCTTGGCACCACAGTACATGCAAGTTCCTTCACCTGGACACTCGCTCCCCCTTACAAGTTGTAATCCAATCCCAACTCAAGGTTCCACAACCTTAAGTTATCTCAATATCAAATATTGAGTTTGAATGAAATATCTCTCTCAAAGAGTGAATAAGAATCACTGAAGCATAGAAATACAAATATGATATAAAACAGAGTAATGAACTTGATGATACGTTCGTATGTGTGCTTGGCTGTTCTTCTCTGTTTGGATGTTCCCATATATATAGATATGTTGGTGATGACCGTTGGAATATTTTCTTTCGTCCGTTAGAGAGTGCGCAGCCACTATTGACTTTTCAAGTTTTTGAAAAATATCCGTTGGCGGTGGTTGGCATTTGAACGTTTCATTTGACTTCCATCTCTTGAAGTGATTTCTTCATTGTTTATCTGTAAATAGACTAAGAATACTAATACAATGAAAGATTAATCATATAGGAAACAAATCAATGAACGTTTGAATGATTTCTAAATTTCTGGGTATGCTTACTCGAGTCGCTACTCGAGTATCCCTTGAAGTTTACTCGAGTACCTACTCAAGTATCATCGGGAAATCTTTGATTAACTGCAAGTTAATGAACAAGTATAAGATTACTCGGGTAGTGCATGGAGTAAACTAAATTTCAAACCTTTTGAAATAGTTATTTACTCGGGTACCTACTCCAGTAATGTATTTCCAACTTCATAGGTTACTGGGGTTACACCTCGAGTAACCCTTTAAAAAACTTTTGATTACTCGATGCTCTACTCCAGTAATGTTGGCAGGATTTCAAGGCCGAGAGCAATTACCTTGTTACTCGAGTAGGGACTCGAGTAATGCACTCATTTTTGCATTGGTTACTCGGGTACCACCTCGATTAACTAAGACTTTTAAGCATGACTTACCCGGGTAATGACTTGAAGTTTAATTTGAAAATATTTCTGCATACTGGGGTACATACTCGAGGAATCCACTTAAAATAGAATATTAGAAACTTGTATACTAGAGTAAGGACTCGAGGAAGATGAAATAAAGAGAGATCAAGTTAATCGGGTACCAACCTCAAGTTTCCACTTACTTTAGTATGTTACTCGAGTAGCTCCTCGAGTAACATTGGCAGTGGTACAAAGTGCCGAGAGTTACATATTTTCAGAAACAGAGTTACTCGAGTAGCTCCTCGAGTATCATTGGGAAAACGTGAAGGCAACTGGAAGTTTCTCATATGGTTACTCGAGTACCTCCTCGAGTAACATTGGCAGGCCGAGAGCAACTCCAAGTTTTTACCTGGTTACTCGAGTAGCTCCTCGAGTAACATTAGCAGGCCGAGAGCACATTGAAAATTTTTACACTATTACTCGAGTAGCTCCTCGAGTAACGTTGGCAGGTTACTGCAAGTTGTCTCTGGTTACTTCAAGTTTTGTCTCATTGCTCGAGTAGCTCCTCGAGTAATGCTTTAGAAGATTTGCTTCTGATCAAGTTCCTCAGCATTTTCTCATGGCCTTTCTTCATTACTCCAATGCTTACTTCAAGTGATGCTTGTTCCTGTCATTACTTAGTTCAAACTTGTTTATTAATTATTTCCTTTTCAAACCATACTTTTGTTATCATCAAAACATGAGATCTAACACAGTTGTCCTCGTCTACTTTAATTCCAGTTTCAGTTTCACTTTGGATTTGCCACGACAAAAGTTCTTTACTCATGTAGACACCAACTATCACTTTAATCTTACTACTTTGATATGAGAGGATGCTGGCTGGCATTGAAAACACCAAAAGAACCCAAAATATTGAACTAATCTAGATCCCGTCTTTATACCAAATAAACAATAAACAATAAACAATATACACAGTATATACCACCACACTTTTAATATATAACAAACTGTTATTGGAATCCTAACATTAATTCGATGGAACATTGTCATTGGCCATCCCCACCTTCCACATTATGTTATCATAATTGAAGTTTACTGTCATTAGTGCTTTCTGAACCGACTTGCCGTGGCCAATTGTTGAACATTATTCCTGAAAACATTTGCTCAGTGTGATTATGCACTCATTTATGCTACTTATACAGTTATGGGAGGGGAAAGAAGTATACAGATATTCTGGTCTAATGTATACAAGTTTATAGTGAATTAATGAGGCTCTTATACATCAGCAATCAAACAATATTTTGACCATACTATAACTTTGATTTTTGTTCCAGTTAATATTATTCAACTCTGCAAGGTCTTAGTTAGAAGACATGTGGTCCAACTTATCATGAACAATGTGCATACACCATTATCCATTCTAATTTCATATCTTAATTAACTAATGAACAACGTGCCAACCAACCCATCAGAGCAGATCATAATAGCAGACCAAATCACTTTACCTCCGCATGCCTCTTAGTTCTCCTTAGCAATTGTGTCCTCCCAGTACTTCCACTGATGTATCCATACAACAATATATGAACTATTATTAACGAAAGTAAAGTGTGGGCATGAATCGTTTATGTTGTATATGTCTAAGATAATAGTCAAAACACAGTAGGTTACATGGACCACAGCTAGAACAAATATGAAGATGTGCAGGTGATGAATGCCTTCCATAGATAACTAATGTGAAAACCTCAGTGCGAAGACCTCATTAACTAATGTGAATAATAATAGTGTAGTGTTTCATATATTTATCCTTGTATATTTTGAAGTTTCCTTGCCTTCTCAAATTTAAAAACACAGAAGTTAGACTCATAACATAATACATACACATCTTCTCCGAAGTTCATAACCACCGGCATTAACGATCTCGCAGTTCTCAATATTAAAGAAGGTTATAAACTGAACAGAGACACAAACAAAAAATAGAAGTACCAAATTAGTGTTTAGTCAGTGACACCGATAGATTGATGACCTTTGTTTTCTACATATGACTACTTTAAATCTTCTATCACATGTTGTCCTCTTTCATCTTATCTTGAGCGATAATTTAGATGCCATCAAATGTTGTATGATCGCTTGGCACCAGGGATTTTAACATTTTAAGGAGACAAATTTAAGGTACACGTTGACAAATTTCTTAAGCTAATCATGTTATATAATCTTGACCACATTTTACTTGTACCTTATTACAAGTCACTACGATGTGTGGATATTTAAATAAATTCATACCATTTAACTTCATCCAATTAAAGTGACCCAACGGAAAAACTACAAAGTCTGTATGGCATGCTAGAAGTTGGCAGCATAAAAGTGTCAGTCTCTCTTTTCTAATTCCTGACAGTTGGCAGCATAAAAGTATCATGGTCAGCGGGTAAATACCTCATAGCAGAAACGGGGAACTATAGTAGCTGGAAGTTGACCATAAATTGTAGCAAACAGAAAGAAATGCCTATTCTCAATTCATCCCTCACAATGCAAGCCAAAGTGGGAGAACTACCTTAATGTCTACTCCTCATGATACTCAAACCGCCAATACTTACAGCTTGAAAGGTAATACAAAAATGATTCTTATATGACAGAAACTCTCTTTCTTAATTTTTTATTTATATTACATTTATTTTGCTATGGAGATTGATTTATCTTTCATACATAATAGTAGGCTTCATTATCTGGTCAGGTTAGTTGCTGGAAAATGAGTTCTTCAACACCTTCTTATTCTAAGGCATATGCTGGAAGTCAACCTGTTATACAGTTTGGAAGGAGTGAATCCGACATGAACACACAACCGTCCATAGTTATTTCCCCACAGCCCTTCCTTGATGCACGCAAACGTAGAAAAGGCCGAGGCATTTTGCAGGATTTGACTCATGTGGCTGCAAACCTTGAGAATCGTTTTCCAAGTGCTCCTTCTACAGGTTTTATTTTACCATTGGTTTAAATGGTTTTCCTTTCATATCACCAGATGCTATTTCTTTTTTTGTTTAATATCTGCGTATATACCAGGTAACAATTTGTCAAAAGGAAAGAGGTCTGAGTCCCATTCCAACTTTTTTGAAGAACCTATAGACCAAGTGTTCAAGCGCAAAAGTGCTAGACTGAAGGGCCTCATGAGTAATATGGATGCTGAAAATGGACAACCAAAATCTGTCAGTGAAAAGCAATATGAGATCAGAACATCAACAATGCAAAAAAAAAAGGTCAACAATAAACCAGGTAAGCTATGTGTTTGCATTAATTTCTTTGAAGATGTGGGATATTGGTTGGCATATCAAGAATAAAAGATGTATGATTGAAATACTAATGCCCATTGTGGTTGTCGGATTGATTGGACTCATGTTTTTATGCAGCCACAAATAGTCAAAAAGCTTCATTTCAATTTTAACTTTACTGTTGTTTTTAACTTCATGGCTTCATATAGGGTTTATTAACGCACTTCAACCACCTTTTGCTTCAGCTTTGGATACATTGCGACTTAGATTAGTGATATTCACTAAAGTTCACCTTACCAATTGTATTACGTACAACACATCAACCCAATATGTGCAAAATAACGATGTTAGCTGCTTCTGAAACTAAGCAGCTTTGTACAAATGAATATGCTGTTAACTTTAGTTTCATGCTAGGAAGTTAATATGTTTGTTATTTGGGACAAAACTTGAGAAAAATTATTACTATCTCCAGGACATTCCTACAAAGACCAGAACCAAAAAGGAAATAATGAAGATGTCATCCAAACACTGGTTGAACATACATCATCCCATAAAAGTGATATATTGGCAACACATTTAAGAACTAACAATGATTCAGAAATAAAAGTGACGAAGAGAAGATGCAGCAAAGTCACTATGAATTCAGCATCAACAATAGGATTATCCAATATCAATACTGGTTCAGGTTACCTTGTCATACTTGTAATATATATTGTTTCATACGGCTCTGAAATCATCATTATGGCATCCCATTTAAATCTGTTCCATTTTTATGTTTGTGTAGCCAATGATCATATGATCAATAATTCCAGCCAACTGTTCCAACCATGTCTTGACAGTATGCCTCATCATCCGGGTATTTATGTGAAACCCAAGGCACCATTTTATACAGGTATTTATATGAAGGCCTTTTTTATTTGTTCTTATGTCATAATTATGATGCATACCCTGCCATGTAAAAAAAAACCTTTCTGTGCAGCGCTGTGTTGTATTTGATTAAAATGAACTTAAAATTGTGATAATTGGCTTGAGTTCATTTGTATGGCAGTCGATGGAAAACATTACAAAGATATTCAAATTAACGTCCATGTGGATGAGGATCTCATCCGTAGGGATTTGTCCTCAAGTTCAGAGGAAGAGTCAGGTACCTTCTTATCTAACTTTGATTTTTGTTAAAATGACATAAAGATTCAATTAGTTGCCATATATTGAAAACCCAATAATATCTTCATACAGAAGAAGAGTGCAATATGTTAGAAGATCATATTATGGCTACAAATGGTGGTAGGGACAAATTTGCATCTGGATCTATAGAAAGTGAAGGTAATGTTGTTTAAACACATTATTACAATTTCTTTGACTATCATGCTGCATATAGCCTTTCCCACTTTAGCTTCTAAGGCCATTTATATATACTTAGTCTCTACATTTCAGCTTAATTATACTGAAATGAAGTTGGTATATGCAGTGGAAATACAGTCTGTACATATAATATTGAAAAGACATACTAACAAGAAAGTATGAATCTCTCGTTGATTTACAGTGTCTTATATAGATGAAGGTGATCCCATATTTATTTGCAAATACTGCCATGCTTCATTCTGGTATAATAAAAGACCCAAAAAGGACAGCAAGAAAAGAGTTCCTACTTCCTTCTTCATATGTTGCCTACATGGGAAGGTTGAGCTACCAGGATTGAAGACACCTCCAGAACTACTACAAAGACTATTCTTTGACAAGAATGATTTGGAGGCAAGAAACTTCTATGCAAATATAAGACAATATAACAACATGTTCTCATTCACATCTATGGGAGGAAAGATTGATCATTCGAAGAACTCAGGCGGTGGTCCGTACTGTTTTGTCTTGTCAGGACAGAACCACCATAGCATAGGCAGCTTACTGCCTCCTGAAGGTTCACGTCCAGTATACTCTCAGTTGTACATTTATGATACTGAAAATGAAGTGCGGAATCGAATTGATGCGGTCAGGTAATTCACTCAACTTATTTCTTTGTTGAACCAATATGGGATGATCATTTTGTAACACTTACATTTGATATTGTTTCAGCAACCATCAAAAGGATTCAACAATCTATGAAAAAATTGTGGATGATATCAAAAACATGTTGGATGAAGTGAATCCTCTTGTGAAACAGTATCGCTATGCATCTACGCAGTTAAAAAACCAGAGTTCTATTGACATGAAGCAATGCTTGCTTAGCACAAGACAACGTGATGGTCGGACTTATAATGTGCCAACCGCGTCAGAAGTTGCTGCATTAATTCCTGGTGACATTAACATGTCATTCAATGTAAGGGACATAATTGTTAGGAAACATTCAGGCTACCCAGAGCATACCCACGAGTTGCATCCTTCTTACCTACCCCTTCAATATCCTATTTTATTCCCTCATGGTGAAGATGGCTATAGGGATGACATTCTACATAGAGAAGCAACTCTTAGTGCAACAAAGAAAAGAAAGAGGCTTAGCATGAGAGAATTCTTTGCATACAGGTTAATGTACAGAGACAATGAAATCTCTACATTGCTTAATGCCTCTAGATTGCTGCAACAATTCATAGTTGATGGATACACAATGATTGAAGCCCAAAGATTAATTTGGGTTAGAACACACCAGAAAGAACTTCGGGCTGATCTGTACCAAGGTTTATCTGAGGCTGTAATCAGAGGTGAAACTGATGCTACGTCAACTGGAAAAAGGATCATACTACCATCTACATTTTCTGGTAGTGCTAAATATATGATTCAAAATTATCAAGATGCTATGGCCATATGTCGCTGGGCTGGATATCCAGACATATTTGTAACCTTCACTTGCAATCCAGCATGGCCTGAAATTACAAGGTTTTGTAAACGTCATTCAGTTAATGCGTCAGATAGACCTGATATTCTCTCAAGAATTTTCAAGATAAAGTTGCAATCACTAATGAAGTTTATAAAAGAGAAGAAAATATTTGGTACTGTACGTGCAGGTTTGTTTTTTTTTTCATATGAAATATTTTCTGGTAATTCATATTTTGCTCATTAAGGAACAAATACTGTATCACTTACATGCTGACATTTTTCCATATTGAATGTGCAGAAGTCTATACAATCGAGTTCCAAAAGCGAGGCTTACCGCATGCTCACATTTTGCTTTTTCTTGAGAAAAATGATAAGATCACAACCTCAGAAGCCATAGACAAAGTGATCACGGTAGAAATTCCAGACAACAATACGTCACCTTTATTATATGAGTTGGTTAAAAAGTTTATGATTCATGGTCCATGCGGTAGAAGCAATCGTAAGTTACCATGCATGAAGGATAACAAGTGCAGCAAGCATTTCCCAAAGAAGTTCAATGAAAGTACATCTATTGACGATGATGGTTATCCTACTTACCGCCGAAGAGATGATGGTAGGATCATTGAAGTGAAAGGAATACCATTAGACAACCGTTTCATAGTCCCATACAATCCAGAGCTACTTTCTATGTTTCAAGGTCATATTAATGTTGAAAAGTGCAATCAGTCTACTGCCATAAAGTACTTATTCAAGTACATAAGTAAAGGGACTGATAGAGTTGTTGCTGGGATATTTGACAATAATGGGAAAGGAAAAGGTGAGGCAATAGTTGATGAGATTAAGCAATATTATAACTTTAGATACATATCTGCTTGTGAAGCTGCATGGCGAATATTTGGCTTCGAAATTCACCACAAATTTCCTTCAGTTGAACGACTAAGCTTCCACCTACCAAATCAACAATATGTGATTTACAGCAATACTGATGATGTCTCCGAATTGTTGGACAACCCAAGGGTATGTGAATCACAATTCTTGTCGTGGATGAAAATGAATGACGATGACGTTTTTGCTGCTCGGCTTACATATGTGGAGTTCCCCCAACATTATGTGTATTTAAGGAATGAGAGAAGATGGAAGCGAAGGCAAAAAGGATTTGCTGTTGGTAGGATTGCAAATGCAAGTCCAAGCTCTGGAGAGTTGTACTACCTTCGAATTTTGCTTACAAAAGTACGAGGGCCAAGATCATTTGATGAGATCAAGACTATTAGGGGAGTGACGTATGACACATTCAAGGCAGCATGTGATGCCTTAGGTTTGTTGGATGATGATAAGGAATATATAAATGCTATTGAAGAGACAGCTACGTGGGCAAGTGGCTATTCATTAAGGAAACTTTTCGTGACGATGCTTTTATGTAGTTGCTTACAACATCCGGAGTCTGTGTGGAAGCAATGCTCGAAGCTCCTCTCAGAGGACTTATTATATATACCACATGATCATCCTAATTATTCCAGTATGCTATTTAATTCTTCGCCTTAATGACATAGTCATCTATTCCAATGCTGGAACTATTTACATTATTTTAATGATTTCATATATTGTTGTAGGTTGTGCTGTATCAGATTATGTCAAAGAACAAGCTGCACTTAAAGCGATTGATTTGTTGCTTAGGGACAATGGGAAGAGCCTCAATGACTACCCTAGCCTCCCAATTCCTGATGAAACATCAACCATTGATGTCACAAATAATCTGATTCTACAAGAATTAAGCTATGATCAAATTTCTCTTCAATTTGAAGCTACACGATTGACAAATTCTCTTACTGATGAGCAGAAAAATATATTTGATCGTGTTTTGAGCTCATTAGATTCACCTACTGGAGGCTTCTTCTTTGTTCATGGTTATGGTGGCACAGGGAAAACATTCTTATGGAATGCAGTGACGTCTACATTGCGTGGTAGAGGACAAATTGTATTGACAGTAGCATCAAGTGGCATTGCAGCAACTTTACTTCTTTCAGGTAGGACAGCTCATTCACGCTTTGGAATTCCTATACAGATAATTGAGTACTTAATGTGCTCAATTAGGCAAAACTCTGTACTTGCAAACTTAATTGTTAGCACAAAGTTAATCATATGGGATGAAGCTCCAATGGTGCAGCGATATTGTATTGAAGCATTTGACCGTTCTTTAAAGGATATTATGCATTGTGATTTACCATTTGGTGGGAAATGCATTCTTATGGGTGGGGATTTTCGACAAATACTTCCAGTAATACCAAAAGGCACAAGGGCTACAATTGTTAATGCATGCATTAGCTCTTCTATTTTATGGGATCATTGCACTATCTTCAATTTGACAAAAAATATGAGGTTGGCAACTGGATCTTCAACTACCGACGTCAACCAATTGGAGTGGTTTAGTAAGTGGCTTCTAGATGTAGGCGATGGGAAGATAGGTGAATCACATGATGGTGAGTATATTATTGAAATTCCAGAACCATTTCTACTACCAGAATCATATGCAAATTTAGAAGATAACCTTTTCAACAATGACTACTTCAATGACAGAGCAATACTAGCACCGACCATACAAGCAGTCAATTCGATTAACGAGTACATGTGTTCTTTATTGCCTGGTGATGCTCATGAATTTCTAAGTTGCGACACTGTGTGTTAATCTACAGATGACAGCGACAGCTTTGATAATTTGTACAAAGCAGAGTTCTTAAACACTATTAATAGCTCAGGTTTGCCACCTCACAAGCTTCTATTAAAGGTAGGAGCTCCTGTTATGCTATTAAGGAATATAGATCAAGCAACAGGCTTATGCAATAGAACTCGGCTATGTATATCTAAGCTTGGCAAGAATGTCATTGAAGCAATTACATTGAATGGTGCAAACCCTAATCAAAAGGTGTTAATCCATAGGATGGACATGAATCCTTCTGAAAGTAGATGGCCTTTTCATATGAGGAGACAATTCCCAATTACTTTGAGCTTTGCAATGACTATCAACAAAAGTCAAGGCCAATCTCTTCGTCATGTTGGAGTATATCTTTCCAAACCAGTGTTCACACATAGGCAATTATATGTTGCATTATCAAGGGTGAGAAGCATGGATGGATTGAAATTATATGTCCCTACTAATGCAGATGGTACGAGTAGGACCACATCAAATGTGGTGTACAAGGAAGTGTTTAGGAATTTACATAGTTGATTGTATTTCAATTGTAGCATTTACTGTGACATTGGCTTTTTTTTCCGTCTACTTCGGGTTGTAGTTGAAGACTAGATGTACTTTCCCTTTATTGACTGCTCATATGTTATGTTCTTTCCCGCCAATGTGTGAACATGTGGTGTAGTAGTCAACTTCTATTGTTTTAGCCTTTACAAAGAATCTTGCAAATTTGGTGTCCAATACTAAAGGCCTCATATAAACCCACGCAAGTTTAATAAGCGTATGGAAAGCATTTGACATGAGCATATTGCTCAATAACTTGTACTGCATTACATAAAAGTCTGCTAATAGATTATTTGTATGGTAATCCTCTTAGTAACTGTCTTCAATTGATGGCTTCGAACTATTTGTACTTGTACCACACTGTGTATACCTGACTAAAACTCATATGTAGTAGATGATAGTGTAGAATGATGGTTTTGTTATTGCCAAAAACATCTGCTCCCCGCGCAACGCGCGGGGGAGTTCATGCTAGTTCTTTAAGAAAGTGAGAGGGATCACCGGCAAAAGCATATCCCCTAGCATTCCTTGAATATGTCTTACTCCATGGTTCTTCTTATATTTCATATGGTTCTTCCTCTCAATAGTGCCTGCATCTGGGGGCTAACGAACTACTCCAGTGTAGTGTGTTGGGTCTGCCATCCATTCAAAAAACACAGTTTTTTGAATAAACATTGAATTACAGTGATCCTTTCTTAGATATAAAATTCTAATCTACATAGGATAGATGGATGGATCTATGTATCCATTCATATAACTCCAAATCCTTGATTGGGTTTCTATTATTTTTCCTTATCTCACTGGGTTTTTTTGGATAAACAATATTGTCCATTCACAAATTTAATTACAATTTTTAGTACAATTTATTATAAAACATATTTATCTAATTTCATTAGATTAAGGGAGTTAGTTAATATGACATATTTTTTCTAAAACACTTTATTCATCTTCTTTAATTCTTTAATTTCCTCTCTTTCTTAATTATTATTGACGGAACATCAATAGGGACAAATTAGAAAATAAATGACAAATATAAAAATTATGTCTTATATTTAAAACAATATCAACTCCTCAAATATGTCTTATATTAAGGACTGGAGGAGTACTAACTACACAACTTGTGTGAGAGACCAAAGCTCTTTAATAAAAGAAAAAAGAAAAACAAAAAGAGGCCTTTGCTCTTACTTCCAACAACATTCACATGTGACTAAATTCACAATCTCGTTTTGAAAAAATATTTAATGAATATTTTGATTAACTTATTTTAAACAACTAAGTTCCGTGGAAGGTAACTATGAGCAAGGAGTTTTATCTGGTAATATATGAAAGACTTCTATTTAGGGTGTGTTCGGATTAACTTTTGGAGAATAGCTCCTGAAGAATAGATTCTGAGTAGAATAGATTATGAGAAGAAAAAAATGATTTTGATAAAATATGAGTGTTTGGATATTGTGATCAGAATAGTTTTTTTTCATGATGTGGGGCCCATATAATGAGAAAGAACCAATGAGAGAGAAAGGGTGGGGGCCATATAAAGAAAACTAGAAAAGATAGAGAGAGGATGGGGCCCACACAAGAGAAAAAGTAGAAAAAAATATTTTTTTCCCCAAAACCTAGATTTTGAGATAAAAAACCTATGTTTGGAAAAATCTCAAGTGTTCGTCAACAAAACTTAGATTTTAAATCAAAATCTAGATTTTGTAACAATTGCCGAACACACATTTAATTGATTATGGTGTTTTCTCAAACACCCCCAAACAAGTGTTTACTGCATTGAGGCACAATTGCCTTGGATTGAAAAGTAGTCATAGTGCATATTTAGGAAATAATAAAATTATGATTTCAGAAGTTTTTTTTCTATAAGTTGAGAAAAAACTTCTCTTACTCATAAAACGAAAAAACTATATTCTAAAAATTAATCTAAACATATACCCAGTTTCATTGAACATAAGCAAAAAATTTCTATTTGAATTCACTTTTTTATCAATAAAATGATAAACAATGTGAAATCAACTATCCACCATAACTATGGTCGAATAGATCATTTTAAAGAAAAAAAAGGATATGGCGGAACATGAATGAATCGTTCCATCCGAAAAATCCCCCAATGGAAAAAGAGTAAAAAACTGTAAGGTTCTGTTTGATTTGAGGGGAATGAGAGGGAGGGGAGGGATTTTGCTCCCCTCCCCTTGATTGGTAAGGTTAAAAATATAGGAGGGGAGGGGAAATTCCCTCCCCTTAAAACCTCTCCCCCCCAAATTGGGGGGATTTGGAGGGGAAGGCAATAATTTGACATAGCATGACTATTTTATCCATGATATCTTTTTTATATTCCCCTGCTGCCCTTCTTCACTTCAGAACCACACGACCTCTCTCACCTTCTTTCAACTCCTCTGACGCCGGCAGACCCACCTTCCATAACATCATCCTACATCTGCATTAAAACACACAAACACACAAGATCTGTAGATGCTTCTCCAAATCTGCCACATGGCTGTTCGTGTGAAGGTTGGAGCTTGTAAACTCATGTTGCTGCTACTCTCTCCTCCCTATGCTCTGCTACAGCGTCTTGAAGGTTGGAGCATGTGAACGTTTGTTTTTAATATACTGTGAGAGATGATATGAGTATTTACATCAATATATATATATATATATATTAAAATGTAATTAGAATTTATATTTTAAAGATATATGGAATATATATATATATATATAGCAGATTCACCTGGCCAAAAAATAGAGGAACTAGATTCACATGATTCTTCATATATTTTTTATTAAATTTATAATTATATTTATTAAACATTTTATAGTTTAAAAAACAATTTAAATAAAATAAGGACAAAGTTGTCCATATAAAAATATTTTCCCTCCCCTTCCCTTTTAAACCAAACAAGGTAACATTAAAATCCCTCACCTTCCCTCCTTTTTAATCAATCCAAACGAGGTAATATTAAAATCCCTCTCCTCCCTTCCCATCCCCTTCCCTTCATTAAAATCATTCTCTTCCCCTCCACTTCGTTGAACCAAACAGACCCTAAAGGTTCGAAGGTGATGTGAAAATGAAACGTTTGGGCTTTCAATGGACAAACAAATTACTTCTAATGATGACAAGGTCCAAACAACGTATCGAAGATCAGAGGAAAATTCAAAATCCAAAGAGTAACGTTCCAACAAGAAACCCGATTGGCTGGATCACCTGCCTCCTTGTTGGCTTTACGCGTTGGATTGGCCAACGCCTTCTGTGTTCTTACTTCTTTTCTTTTTCGGTCTTCCTTTTTTAAAAAAACAAAATTTTTGAAAATTTTTGGTCTTTCCAGTTCGACCTGCTTTCTCTCTCGCTTTCCGGCGACCAAAAAAAGCTTTACAACACAGATTCCATTTTATTTTCTTTTTGGGTTGAGATTCCGTTGATTCTGCCCCTTTTTCGCCTTTCGATTAAGTTGTATTTGAGCTAAATACTCGCCGTCAATGCCGAATTGGGAACTCAAGAACTGTTGCCGGCACGAGCAGGTCGTGTTCTTGGCCTGTGTAGGTGCCTTCACCGTTGTCATCCTTGCGGTACGCATTTCTTTCTTAGTCCCCACAAAGGAAAGGCCACTCAATTTAAGATTACTGCTATCGTTTCCCCTGAACTTAAGTCGATTGTCCTTGATTGTTCTTCGAACAGCGATTTAGTTCAATCGGGGTCCATTATTCTTCGTCCGAGTTTTTATGAGATTCAGTTCATAACTCTTGATAAGTCTTCTATTTGACGTAACAGTTTGATTTTGTTCATTTTGTTATAAATGAAGCTTTATGTTTTAAGTAATTTTACTTAAATGTTGGTGTAAATTGACCATAGGATGTCGACACAGTTGAAAACAGCTTAAAATGGACATAATAGAAAGTCCAGATTCTGCAAGCGTAAATTACAGACGCAATACATGTGGAAGGCAAAATGAATGTGAGATACTGAGGAGTGAAGATACAATAAAATGCTTTTGCCATGATAAACTTTTATCTATTCATCTGTCCATAAATCCTAGATTTCCTTTGGTAGAAAGTTTGTTTGAGAGAATCATATGGCTAAATAGAAACAAGATTGAAGATATATGTCATTGTAGTACCTAACTTATTTCTAAAGTAGTCTTGTGCGAACTTGCTGCTTTGTGGATGGGATCAAAATTAGTCCTGCTGTGTTGCGCTAATCAAAAGATATATTTCTGAAGGAAGTCTTTTGTTGGATAATTTTACACACTTAGTTTTCTACGTCATATCTAAGTCGCTTTAGGTCTATAGAGAAAATTTTCAGGCAATTTATAAGTCACACTCATCAATTGATCAAGTTGGTCTATCTGCAACTGGTCATCTAATGCTCATACTTTGTTCTGGTGGTTATAGCTATGGAGGACTATACTACTTACACCTTTTAAGCTCATCACTGTGTTTCTGCATGAAGCAAGTCATGCAATTGCTTGCAAGCTCACTTGCGGTCAGGTAATGTTGTCAACGTCCAAACTTCTTGTTCCTTGGTGATACAATTATAAAGTTTGAATATTTTTCTTTTTAAAATTATTTTTTTATGAGCGTTTAACTTTATGACACCCGAGGCTTACAAGTTTCTGCTTGTATTTAACCATGACATAAATGGAATGCTACCCTGTGAAAGAAGAAATGGCTTATGGCTCGCCAATTTCATACTGTAGGAAATCCAACAAATTCTTTGGTTATTGATGGCTCTTATGGATTATATATTATCAAGCATGTTGCTTCTGGAAACTAATTTGACTGGAGAAAATGAACTTCCAATGTCCATCTCATGATCTAATTTATTGCATTTCCAACTTTTTTAACTAGTATTCACCAATTACGTATTTTAACAATGAACGGGGTAATGTGATCTGAAGATGGAAAATGTAGTTCACTGGGTTATCTAGTTATGATGGATGAAACCTATTCGTTCACTGTAATGCGCTTTGAGGTAAATATTTTGCAACCTGGTTCCTTTTCAAAGTACAGCCATTACATTATATAACTTTCTTTCTCAGAATCTTATTGTCTTGACACTTTATTAACAGATTAGAAGAATTGAAACAACAGTAATTATATGAATGATCACTTTCATTGATGCAGCTTATAAGTTATCACTGTTGGATTTTCTAGATCCCATTTTCTTGTTCATAGTGTCTTAACTGCTTTTAAATCTTTTGAGGATCATTGTTATTACAAATCTTGTAACTTTTCATTTAATAAATTGCATATCTTACTCATATTAAGTAAACTATTTCTATCCTAAATACCTAATGCATCAATGCTGCATGCCCTCAGTGAAGTGAACTTGTATCTAATATGGTTACTCATGTATTCAGCCACATTAGAAGTCTACAATTTAGGAAGGATGGCAGGGTCACTAGTGGCCTTATTCAGGCTCAGGAATTTTAGATGTTTGATTCTGCTTTATGCTTCTTCATAGTTATATCGTTCTCTTCTGTTTGCTGAATTATGTCAGTTTGGTGCCAACAGGTAGAGGGCATTCAGGTTCATGCAAATGAGGGAGGAGTGACACAAACACGTGGTGGCATCTATTGGGTGATTCTGCCTGCCGGATGTAATGCATTTCCCCCCTCAGTTTCTGTTCGAACTTCAAACTAAATAGTTCTTCATGTTTCGCTGAATAGCTTCTTTATGTACATGACATATAACATGGCAAAAGCTAGTCCTTACCTGGATTTTTGATAAGCTATTGTAATCTGAATGTTTCTAGAATTGGGAATTAGGGTAGAAGAGAAGAGAATTAGTGGGTTGAGAAGAAGAAACAGAGAAGATAGAGGAAGAGTATTCTGAATAGTGCCGTATCTCATTAACAATGTCAAAACCATCAAATACAATGGGATTATGGCTTATTTATAGGCTAGAGTGACTTAAAAGCCAAGCCAAGCTAAAACTAACTAATTAACTAATTCTAACGGTTAGCTCTAACTAACTAACTGATATTAACTAACTTTTAAGTCTTTATTACATTTATATATCAATTTGTAATTGAGCTGAGCTGAGCTCATTTGAAAACTAAAATTCTCAAATTTGCCTAATAGATATCAGTTAATTATTAAGAGCCTTACGAGCTTAACAAGCTGTGCAATAAATTTTCATGCTTGACTCATTTAATTAGATAACCTTAATGTATCCACAAACTCAAGTAGGTTACAAACATCTCAATCAAAATAAATCCCTAATTTAGTTAAGATTAGAAAATTCAGAAACTTGTCCATAAATCATGCAAATTGGAAACATATAGATGTTCTTTATGCAGTCACAGACCATTTTACTGCCATGACTAAATTTTGTAATAACTTCTTCTAAGATGCACTAACGGTTTCTGTAATTGATTTTGCAACTAGATCTTGGTTCATCATTTTGGGGAATGGCTTTCATACTTGCTTCAACAAATCTTATCACTGCAAGAATTGCTGCTGGTTGTTTTATTGTTGCTCTGATTGTTGTGCTCTTTATTGCTAAGAATGTAAGACGGTTATAGATGCAGATATGCAATTTGTTTTTCTTCCAAATTTACTATGTTTGTGGGCTGACTTCTATTCCTTTTGGGTGTCTTGCTATGTCCTCTTGCTCAAAAAAAGTGGACACTTCGAGGACTCTGTATAGGTGGGTATTCTGTGATCACTGTCAATGGAACAAAAGGAAAAATAAATTCAAATGATTTCTGATATTATTCTTGTTTACAACTAAAACACAGGGTTTATTTTCTTTATTGCCATAATTTGGCTCCTGCAAGAGAAGACAACTGTTCGTATCCTTCGCTATGTCATTCTCTTTATTGGTATGTTCTTGTCCTCTTCATATCTACAAAGTGATTTCAATATGCTTCTGGTTCACTATGCCTAATTGTGTATTTTCCATAAAGAAAAAGAGGTGACTAAACCATAATTTGGTTAATTTCAGGTGTGATGAACAGTTTGTTCTCAGTTTATGGTAAAATTTCATTCATATGTGCTATATGCTTTTTATTGTCTTTGCAATTTTTACCAAGTTTCTGACTTCACTTCTATTGAAATTTGTGTGGTGTAGATATTTATGATGACTTAATATCTCGAAGAGTCAATTCCAGTGATGCTGAGAAATTCGCTGAGCTTTGCCCCTGCTGTACTGGGTGCGGATGGGGGGTTATATGGTAAGCTTTGTAGAATAGAAAAATTCATGAATGCAAAAGAAGACGACAACACACAAACACACACCCACATGCACATATGCATGAAGCCCTCTTTTTATTTTGTCACTCTCAGCAGTTATGATCGAATATTGAGGCAGAGTTATTTATTGAAGTCTTGTTAAATTCCATTTTCATTGTTTACAAAATTTGGGCTGAAGTGCGTTAATGAAGTAAAGTGTGGGAAAAAAAGAAGCTTATCACTGTGAATAATCTGATTACCCTTTATATCATTTTTTTGCGCTCATTATTCTAAGTTTATTTTGCGCACTCCATTTACAGGGGGATGATATCTTTTGCATTTCTATGTGCATCTCTGTACCTTGGACTTGTCATATTATCATGAGGTAAGTTTGCAGTTATATAAATTTGTTTAAGCACGGGAATTGATTGAACACTTGGATATATCCCTATGAAGCTCAATTGAAAATGAAAGGCTCTTGGTCTTTTAGTCATGTTTTCTTATTAATCAATACCAATATAATTATGTGATTACTGATAAATGCAGACGTAGAATTATACCAATAAATGCCTACACAGATCCATTATTGGAAAAACATAAGCTTTGAAAAAGAGATATTTTGACTGAGAGTTTGTCAGTATGGACTTTTCCATAGTTGAGAAAGTCAGAATGAATAATTCCTAGAGCATTCATTTTATGCTAAAATTGGTTAGTTTACGATCAATGCAATCATATATTTGGGCAGAAGCAGGATATAAAAGCATGTAACTATATGAGACCCACTTCCTTTCTTCATGCCAAATCTTGTTCTGCTATCTATATTTTTCTTTGAATAAATTATATTTGATCATTTCTATGGCTACAGTGCATTGAATTACGCAGTTGAAACGGTCTTTATGGTACAAAGAACAATAAAAAAAAAATGAAAATTGAACCCAGATCAAGAAGTTAATTTTCATGCTTCATTAGAATAAGACCTGTTGTTTGACCACTTCCAGAATGGTCTCGTATTTGAATATAAATTCTAAACACACATTGTTTCTAGAATAAGTGCCTGTTTGGATCAACTGATTTTAAGTGATTTTGTGATGTATGAGGTAAATATGTGAGAGATGTTGTTTGAATTGTCTTGCATCTGAATAAAAAGTCTAAACACGCGCATTGTTATTCTTTCATTAAAAGCTCCTGCGCCTCTATGTTTCCCAGGTTAAGAATATGGCTCGCAAACAGCTTTGTTTTCTCGGGGAGTTTTTGCTGCTGCTTGTTTTGGTGGTTTGTACACTGATTCTTGATGATGATTAATATTGTTTGTACCATAGCTTGCTGCGTCATACATAACAATTTCTGTACAGAATTTATGCATTCTTGTAATTTGATTATTTGCACAGATTAAATTCTTTATGAAAGAGGGAAAAAATTGTCATTCCCTTGAATCACGTTCTACAACTATCCTTCTTTGTGGAACCTAACTGTTGGCAAGTTTCTATTTCGGTAAATTAAGTTGAATACAATTTTGCTTTTAGTTCCCTTTTCCTAAAAAGGTTCGATTTTACTCAAAATATAGCAAGAAGATAGTTAAATAATTTCTTTTTTTCACAGAATATATAATTTGTAGAAAGTAGAGTTGAGGCTTCTTGTATTCTAACATATACATCTTCATTTTAGTTCACTTTTGCGGGTCCAACGGCTAATCTAATACTTCGAGAGAGAGAAAGGTTCATCGTGGGAGAAAGAATACGTATTTTTTGGAGACTCAGTGTGTGTTTGTGTGAGCGTTTTACACAGTAAAAACGCACTTATTACGCAAGCCGAGAAAAAACTCCTCTCACATACTTACTTCGTATACCGTGAATCACGAATTATAAGCACGTTTTGGACAAAAATAAGCCATTCCAAACACACACTCATTCGTTTGTTTAAAGCATATATTTGTATACGCACACATTTATCCATATTTATTATGCTTTGATGGGAGAACTTTAAGAATATAAAAAACTCTAAAATTATTTATTTATTTTAATAAGCGAGTAGTTCAGTGCATGGTTTGCAAACCCGGACCGGACCGGCCGGTTCGGACCGGAAACCGCCGAACCGGCCGGAAAACTGGTCCGGTTTGCCACTGAACCGGTCAGACCGGGTCAACCCGGTGTGACCCGGCTAACCCGGCCGGGTTAGAGAGTCAACCCGGGTCACTTTTTTTTTTTTTTTTTTTTGAATGCTGAACCAATCGACTTTTTTTTTTTAAAAAAAAAAAAAACCTAAATGGCTAAACTGAGGTCTTCGCTTTCTCAATTTAATTCTCAATTTCTCACTTCTCACTCTAAGAATTGAAAATAGGTTGTTGCTTTCTTTCATAGTTTCCAGATATTCGGAATTTAAAATGTGTTTTGGTTTTTCATTGACAAATCTGGCAAATTTTAGTTGTTTCTCTTACTATAATACAGTAGTTGATTAATAAATATCCTTAGTTTTACTTTCTGTCATTGTCATTTGGTCGGGATTCTTGCTGCAAGTATTGCTCTATTGGTTGAAATTATTTTTTAATTTTTTATACCTCACCGGTCTAAGCCCGGTTTGACTCCGGTCTGACCCACTGACCCTTGACTCAGTACCCTGACCGGTTCAATAACCGGTCCGAGTTTCAGAACCTTGGTTCAGTGTCATTTGATTAGGGTTGAGATGGGGAATCATATCACTTATTACCAAAGAATGCGAGAATAAATTATGCAAATACACGTCCCCCGTGTTATGAATATTAAATATGTGGATGTCTATTGACTCATTAATCTTCCAGTCAACTTGACATAAAGAAGAAAAGAAGACATGACACAAAGCAAAAGCAAAAGAAGACAAGGACATAAAGAAAAGAAGACAAGGACATAAAGACGATATAAAGTAACCATGGTCATTTAAATATAACCATGGTAATACAACCAGGGTTAGATTTCTGCCTCTATATAAAGGGCTGTAATCGATTGTTTCAATTGAACTGAATGAGAACATCTCTCTAACATCTCTCTAGAAATTCTATCAATTTTCTTTGAATCCTATCAATCTTCTTTCTTATAACATATACTTTTATAACACGTTATCAGCACGAAGCTCTAAAAGAAGGTATGATCTTCTTATGATTTCTTTAGTAATTATATATACGTTGTTTTATTTTATAGATCTGGGATAATCTGAGCCACTATATGGAATTAGAGAGATACTTTTACCGATTGTTATATAACATCGGGTTCCATGGCTAAAGATTGGAGATCGTTATTGTTTTTATATACAAGTTCTTTTATATTATTATTATTATTGTTATTATGGCCAGAAGCCATACATATCTGATTCTTGAAATTATGACCAGAAATCGTAATGTTTTAATAATATGGCCAGAAGCCATATCCATTCTTATTATATAGCCAGAAGCTATATACATTTTTCATCTTATTATATGGCCAGAAGCTATATATATTTTATCTTTTATCTTATTATATGGCCAGAAGCTATATATATTTTTATCTTTTATCTTATTGTACGGCCAGAAGTCATGTACAATTTTTTTATCCTGAAGATAATAGTTAATTCTTCATCTTGAGATTAAATGGCCCGAAGCCATACATGGCCTGAAGTCATGAGATTAAATGGCCCGAAGCCATACATGTTTTAATTTTCTTATCTTGCCTTATGAATTATTTATTGTCTTTATGAATTTACAGTTATTATATGGCACATTTACATTTCATGTTTTAATTATGTTCATTTATTTCTTTAATTAGTTTGAACAATGGCAAACCTGGCAAAACTTGAAATTGTGGCTCTTGACATTACCCGGAAAAATTATTTATCTTGGAAATTGGATGCGGAAATACACTTGAATGCCAAAAGTCTGGAAGACACGATTAAAGAAGGGAATAAGGCATCCAACAAAGATAAAGCCAGATCAATGATTTTTCTTCGCCACCACTTACATGAAGATTTAAAAACTGAATATTTGACAGTTATGGACCCACTTGTCCTTTGGAACAATTTGAAAGAAAGATATGATCACCAGAAGTTGGTCATTCTTCCAAAAGCTCATTTTGATTGGATGCATTTACGCTTGCAAGATTTTAAATCTATAAGCGAATATAATTCAGCTATGTTCAGAATTACTTCTAAATTGAAATTATGTGGAGAAAATGTTACTGATGATGATATGTTAGAAAAGACATTCTCCACATTTCATGCATCCAATTTGCTCCTGCAGCAGCAATATCGTGAAAAAGGTTTCAAGAAATATTCTGAGTTAATTTCTTGTCTCCTTGTGGCTGAACAAAATAATGAGCTTTTATTGAAAAATCATGAATCTCGTCCAACAGGCTCAACTCCATTCCCTGAAGTGAATGTAGTCACTAATGAATCTTATTGTGGCCGTGGACATGGACGTGGACGTGGACGTGGGCGTGGCTACATCCGTGGGCGTGGTCGTGATCGATATCATGGAGGTTCAAATTCCTACCAGAAGTGGGAAAAGACTGATAAGAACCAAAAAGGGGAAAGCAGTAGGCATAACAAATATGCTGATAATCCATGCTATCGATGTGGTGGAAAGGGCCATTGGTCTCGTACCTGTCGTACACCAAGGCACCTAGTTGATCTTTACCAAGAATCAATAAAAAATATTGGTAAAAGATCAAATGTTGAAGTTAATCATGTTGATCAAGGCGAGAATTCTGAGTATGCCGATATAGATAATAACTATTTGGATGTTGCAGATTTCTTAATATAATTTAAACTGTTATATTTTATTTACAGTTGTTTCTATCATATGTATTAATTTTATTTATGTTTTTATGAAGAATGAATTCTATTGGCATCAATCCTGAAGATTTATGTCTCGTTGATAGTGCAACAACCCACACCATACTCAGACATGATAAATATTTTTCTTCCCTGGTAATACGAGAAGCCAATGTTCAGACTATATCTGGTAGTATAAATTTAATTGAAGGCTCCGGAAGAGCTAATATTTTGTTACCTGAAGGAACAAAATTATGCATTGATAATGCATTTTATTCTACCAAGTCTAAAAGAAACTTATTGAGTTTCAAAGATATCCGCAGAAATGGATATTATTTAGAAACAACAACTAAAGATAATAAGGAATATCTTGTAATTACAAATATAGTTGCTGGTAGAAAATGCATATTAGAAAGTTTTCCTATTTTTTCTTCTGGTTTGTATTACACATGCATAAGCACAATTGAAACACATACTATTGAGAACCAGAAGTTCAATAATGCAAACCAGAAGTTTGTCAATACAAACCAGCAGTTTGATAATGTAAACCAGAAGTTTACTAATGAATTTAATGTTTGGCATGACCGGTTAGGCCATCCCGGTTCAATAATGATGCGACAAATAATTGGGAATTCATGTGGACATACCCTGAAGTGTAAACAAATACCACAATCCCATGATTTTTCATGTGTTGCATGTTCCAAGGGAAAGTTAATTATTCGCCCCTCACCAAGCAAAGTAGAAAGTGAGTCTCTCACATTTCTAGAACGGATACAGGGAGATATTTGTAGGCCAATACACCCACCATGCGGACCATTTAGGTACTATATGGTTTTAATTGATGCATCAACTAAATGGTCGCATGTTTGCTTATTATCTTCTCGCAACCTGGCGTTTGCGAGATTACTTGCTCAATTGATTAGATTAAGAGCACATTACCCTGATTATCCTATCAAGAAAATACGTCTTGATAATGCTGCTGAATTTACATCACAAGCTTTTAATGAATATTGTATGTCCCTTGGAATTGATGTTGAACATCCTGTAGCTTATGTTCACACGCAAAATGGACTTGCAGAATCATTGGTTAAAAGGTTGCAACTTATTGCAAGACCTTTACTTATGAAATCTAATCTACCAATTTCTGCTTGGGGCCATGCCATTTTGCATGCAGCAATGTTAATTCGCATCAGGCCAACAAGTTATTTAAAGGTTTCCCCCTTACAAATGGTTTTTGGTCAGGAACCTAATATTTCCCATATAAGAACTTTTGGGTGTGCGGTATATGTGCCTGTAGCACTGCCACAACGCACCAAGATGGGCCCACAAAGAAAGATGGGAATATATGTTGGGTATGAATCTCCATCAATTATAAAATATTTGGAACCATCCACAGGAGATTTATATACGGCACGATTTGCCGATTGTCATTTTGATGAATCATTTTTCCCAACATTAGGGGGAGAAAACAAACAGCTGGGTAAAGAAATTAGTTGGAATGAATTATCATTGGCTCATTTTGATCCTCGTACAAAACAATGTGAACTTGAAGTTCAAAAGATAATTCATTTACAGAATTTAGCTAATCAAATGCCAGAAGCATTTACTGACCCAAAGAAAGTGACAAAGTCACATATCCCAGCTGCTAATGCTCCTATTAAAATTGATGTCCCTGAAGGACAACCTGCTATGAATGAATCTAAAACACGCCTGAAGCGTGGCAGGCCTATCGGTTCCAAAGATAAAAATCCTCGAAAAAGAAAAGGAGCAAAGAATATAGATGGTCAAGTCGAGGATAATGAAGAAAAATTAGTAGCTCCAGAAGAGCCATCTCCTGAAGAGATATTATCTCCAGAAGAGAACATTGTAGTCCCAGAAGAGACCTAGGTACCTGATATATGTGAAAATAATGAGATCTCAATAAATTATGTTATGAATGGAATCCGATGGGATAGAAATGAAGTCAACGTTGATGACATCTTTGCTTATCATATAGCAAATGATGTAATGAATGATAATGAGGATCATGAGCCTAAATCCATTAGTGAGTGCCAACAAAGAAAAGATTGGCCCCTATGGAAAGATGCCATTAATGCAGAATTAAAATCATTGGCAAAACGAAAAGTATTTGGACCTGTAGTCCTTACACCTGAAGATGTAAAACCAGTTGGATGCAAATGGGTTTTTGTACGAAAAAGAAATGAAAAGGGCAAAATAACTAGATATAAGGCACGTCTAGTAGCCCAAGGTTTTACACAAAGACCTGGCATTGATTTTGAAGAAACGTATTCACCAGTAGTGGATGCGACTACTTTTCGTTATTTAATCAGTCTAGCAGTAGATGCAGGACTTGATTTACATCTAATGGATGTTGTAACTGCCTATTTATATGGATAACTTGATAGTGATATTTATATGAAAGTCCCTGAAGGACTTAAGATGCCAGAAGCATCTAATTCAAGTTCTCAAGAACAATACTCAGTTAAGTTAAATAAGTCCCTGTATGGCCTGAATCAATCAGGGCGCATGTGGTATAATCGTCTTAATGAATATTTGTTGAAAGAAGGATACAAAAATGATCCGATATGCCCATGCATCTTTATGAAAAGATCTAATAGTGAATTTGTTATAATTGCTGTTTATGTTGATGATATCAACATCATTGGAACTCCTGAAGAGCTTCAAAAGGCAATTAATTGTTTGAAGAAAGAATTTGAGATGAAGGACTTGGGAAGAACAAAATTCTGTCTTGGATTACAGATCGAGTACTTCAAGAAAGGGATCTTTGTATATCAAGAAACTTATACAAAGAAGGTCCTAGAGCGATTTTACATGGATAAATCTCATCCATTATGTACCCCAATGATTGTAAGATCTTTGATGGTGGATAAAGACCCATTCAGACCTCGAGAAATTAGTGAAGAAGGTGATGAAGAACTACTTGGTCCAGAAGTACCATATCTTAGTGCTATTGGAGCACTAATGTATCTTGCTAATCATACACGTCCTGATATATCATTTGCTGTTAATTTACTAGCAAGATATAGTTCTTCACCAACACGAAGGCATTGGAATGGAATAAAGCATATTTTTCGTTATCTCAGAGGTACAACAGACATGGGGTTATACTACTCAAATGTATCCAAGTATGAACTGGTTGGTTATGCAGATGCTGGATTTTTATCTGATCCACATAATGGTAAATCACAAACGGGCTATCTATTTACATGTGGAGGTGCAGCTATTTCATGGCGATCTATGAAACAGACTATATCAGCCACATCATCTAATCATGCAGAAATTCTAGCAATACATGAAGCAAGTCGAGAATGTATGTGGTTGAGGTCAGTAATACATCATATACGTACAACTTGTCATTTATCTTCTGGCAAAATGATCCCAACAATCCTCTATGAGGATAATACTGCATGTATCGCTCAACTTAAAGAAGGTTATATCAAGGGCGATAGAACGAAGCATATTTCACCAAAATTCTTCTTCACTCGCGACCTTCAAAAGGATGGTGAAATAGATATCCAGCAAATCAGTTCAAGTGAAAATCTAGCAGATTTATTCACCAAGTCACTTCCAGGTACAATCTTTGAAAAACTTGTTCATGATATTGGTCTTCGGAGATTCAAAGATTTCAACTGATATTATCAAGAGGGGGAGTCGATACACGTTGTACTCTTTTTCCCTTATCTAGGTTTTGTCCCACTGGGTTTTCCTAGAAAGGTTTTTAAAGAGGCAGCACTCGACGGTGTATCAATGAATGATGTACTCTTTTCTTTAGCTAGGTTTTTATCCCACTGGGTTTTTCCTAGTTAAAGTTTTTAATGAGGCACATTCATAATGGACATCCAAGGGGGAGTGTTATGAATATTAAATATGTGGATGTCCATTGACTTATTAATCTTCCAGTCAACTTGACATAAAGAAGAAAAGAAGACATGACACAAAGCAAAAGCAAAAGAAGACAAGGACATAAAGAAAAGAAGACAAGGACATAAAGACGATATAAAGTAACCATGGTCATTTAAATATAACTATGGTAATACAACCAGGGTTAGATTTCTGCCTCTATATAAAGGGCTGTAATCGATTGTTTCAATTGAACTGAATGAGAACATCTCTCTAACATTTCTCTAGAAATTCTATCAATTTTCTTTGAATCCTATCAATCTTCTTTCTTATAACATATACTTTTATAACACCCCGCTTTATTTATTTATTTATTTTTTTAGCCCTAACTCTTTAACTTCAAATATACTTGGTGCCAGTTTGGAGTTGCGATGAACAATTAATTTTACACTTTACAAGTTAGATATGTAAGAATTAAAGAATAGTAGTCTCGTACAAGTAATTATTTTATTAAACCAAGGGCGTTGAGGGTAAACACGAATACTGATTCTATCCTTGAGCTCAACTGTTAATACTTATTTGTATCATAAATGACAAAATACATTTTTCTCAAGTAGAAATGAATGTCCTCTATCGAAAAGTAGAAGTTTAGAATAAAATCTTTCCTTAACATTTTCAGCCAAAAATTCAAGCATAACCATTTGGTATGTGATACCATTGGAGACTAAATTCAAGCATTTTCAGCCAAAAGTTGATAGAGGGGAAAAATTCTCACACTACTAGCACCTATTAACATTCTAGTCTAGACAACCATCTACTTGGAATCAGGTAAATGCATCTCAATTGCAGAATTTTCAGGGATCAGAGATCTAAGTTGTCCAAGGTAACTCCCAAGATGAGAGCAATCTGATATTTGCTCCAGCAAATCAGCTTTGTTCTTAAGTTTCTTTGACCAGGAAATCTTCATAAAATGATTTAAGAGCATCATCACTTGTTGACAACAGATGCAGAGATTCATGCGACCCTAGTAATTCATTTCTCTTATCATGTGCCCTCAACTAATTTATCTTTCAATTCTTCAGTCCAAAAATGAGGTAATGTTAGAGATCAAAAAAAGAAACTTGTTCTATCTCAATGACCAAGAGGAATAATGCCCAATTGGCAATTAGGGAAAGCAATGACAGCTCAGAAATTTTTGTAGCATACTACCATTGGATTAATTAAGCTCTGATTACCATCAATATATAAAAATATTACAAAATAAAGAAGACATTAAATTGAAAATTTGATATAAGGACTAAATATGACCAACGAATACATCTGACAACCAAAAAGGTCCAAAATGGTCAACCAAAATTTGGGGAACACGTGCCAAGACGTTCCCTGTCCCTAATATTTCCTCCCAGCCAGAAGAGGTGAGTTCTGGTTAACAAGCTTCAATGTCTCCTCTGCAAGGGAAGCCAACAATGTCAGTTCCAAAATTCTATTGATAAAGTTTCATCGAGTTTCAAAGTTGGAAACAGATTTTTGCAACTTTTGAGACAAAGTTACCCCCACATACTATCAAAGACTTTCCAAACTATTTTTTAAAGAACCATAACGGGAGACAATAGACGCACCCTTGCAGCTTGAGAACAAAAATGTTCTAGAAATACAAGGGTGAATGAACAGGCAATAACATTGTTCAGGGGAAAAAAAAGAATAGGGCAATAGCATTGTTAAATCCTATTCTGATCGTATTGTTAAATCCAATGAGCTTTGCTCACATGGCATCTACCTCTCCCATTGGGGGAGAGGTCATAGTTTTGAACCTATGTAAGTGCGCGCATGCTAATATAATGTGTGCTCATCATTTGATCCTATAAAAAAGATCCTAATCAGATGGGGTAATGAATGAACAAATAAATATAAAGCATAAGCAGTAGACCAAGTAAAACGAAAATTATGTGTTTTAAAAGGTAAGTATAAGTTGCATACCTTTCGCTTTTTCAGTCCCCCTTTCCTCCTACCATCATTACTAGAGCCCATCATTTGCTCTTCACTTTTATCCCCAAAGGGTAATAATTTGATTTCGTCATAGAAACTCTCTGTAAGACCTTGCAACCTGGAATTAAATTAACATTGACATCAACAGTTAGCGGCTGGGGGGGGGTGTTTGCGGGGGGGCAGCTAATGCGTGTGTAAAATAAAAATATCTGTTCAAGCGCAACACTTTTTGATGCTTGCAACAATGGTAAGAGCACAATCCAGGCCATTTTCATACCCATTTCTCCCTTTCTTCAAGAATTTATCTCTCTTCCTTTCTGTCTTCGAAAGTGGAACTCGAGTGAAAAGCTCCTCCTCTTGCCGGGCTCGCTCCTCCATCTTGGAGACATGTCTTTCAACTTCTCTGCTAGTTCCCATGAAATCCCTGACCTGTGTGATATGCAGCCAAAACAATAAAACAACTAAACTCATTGAATCATTACCATTCAAGCCTCAAAATAAAATATTAGGTTACCTCTTCAGGCCGATCCTCCATATCATTCATCATTGACCTGATATAATCACTCTGCTTAGCTTGCCTCAGAAACTCCTTCTCTTTTCTCAATGCATTTCTTTCCTGCTTTGCAGTTTTATCTAACTCCATAGAAGTAGGTGCAAATTTTACAGGACGATACACGATATCACCGGCCTCATCCTAAGGCATAAAGTAATCTTGTCAGAGAGGAAAAAACAAGATGTCTAGCTTCTTATAATGCCACCATTTATGAACTCTATATTATCAGATTCACCCACCACAAATACGTCATCTAACTTGCTAACAAGCATGTCAGGGTGTGGACGATATTTTGATACATCCACACTCTTATTGGGTGCAACTGGCTCCTCACTTGGAGTAACATTTCCCTTGGCATTCTCACTAGCCTTTGTTAATTTTTGGATTTGGTAATGTTGTTTTTTGTCAATTGGCCGGATCTGCAGTATATGAGGATGTGGAATTTGTTAAACCCAGAATATATAATTCTAAATGACCTTCAACGCTACTATAGACACAGTATTGAGCCTGACCTTTTCCAAAAATAACCTTATCTCCACAATATTTTGCACAATAGGATGTCCTTCTATTGAGAACCCTTCAGCCTTTCGGAGCAAATAATATACAAGGGACTGACAATAGTTCAGGAGAAGCAAATTTTTAGCTTCAAGGTAGCTAAATCCATCTGCGGTAGGGTATTCGTTTTGTTTGACCTGATATAAGAGGCATGGAAATAATGCATTAACTCCAAAATGACAGCACTATCAATTTTGTGATAAAGGCGAAAAGGCGCTGAAAAATAATAAGCTTCTTTTCTTAATACGATGCTTCCATACCTTGACAGTTAAAGATTGAATTTTACTTCTTATAGTATCAAGTCCTTGTTTCATTTCTTTCAATAATGCAGAGAGCTGAGGTGCTTCACTGAAAACAAAATAACGAAATTAGAAAAATAACCTAACAAAGGTCCAGCCATTTCTCTATGTGTGTTTGAGCATAAAAAAGTTGAAGTCTTTCTTGCGCACCAACATAAACAAACTTACTCTTTCTTGCCATCACCATTGTTTGAGTGGTTAGCAGCCTCCTCCATTGTTGATAAAACAACTACAATTCCCTGTAACCTGTAATTTTGAAGAAACATAAGTTTTGTTAAACATCAATGAGCATACAAAAAGCAAATAATGGAATTAATCCATTTTTCCAGGAGAAAAAAATACAAACACTCTAAGTTAATTACCACTGACTTGCAAGTATGCTTGCCGAATTCGGATATGCCAAAACCTAATTGACTAACAAACTTTATTTCTTTATAAATAAAGAGACGCATAAACCTAAGGAGGTTATCACAGTGGGCATCGACCCTTTATCTTCCCTTTTTAGTACTTCAAACTCATGTTTTCGGTATTAGAATCAACATCGATGATGAACAAAAGGGATTTTAAGGCAAACAAATAGCTTTATGTCTGTGTGTAGCCTAAAAAAAACCGTTAGCTAAGTAAGAGAGAAGTCTTTTGTGATGAAATAAGAAGAGGAAGGGCTAGAATCCCAGTTTTCACTTTTCAAAATCAAATCCGAACAACAATTATCCCTCTCGGATTAGAGATTTAAAGCAAAAAGACTCCACTAGGACAAATCTCTAACTTCTTTTACGAGCTCTGTCACTTCGAGGTAACATCGGTAGATACAAGAAAATCAGGGGGGCGATGGAAGAACAGAACATGAACCTTGTGGCTTCAGCGTCAACAGCAACAATGAACAGACTTGGTGAACCGTAAGCTTCCGCTAACGACTTCCTCGGCGGCGTCCGCGTCCGCGTCCACGTCGGCCGACACGACGTTGAACTCTCCTCTCCCGTGCTCTTCGCTGCAGTATGGGTCGGATCCGGTCTCTTCAGCGTTTCGAGTAGGTTTTATTCCAGGCCCTCATTCGCGAGATGCTCTCGAGAGTTGAATTACCTGCGATTGCTGCGAACCCATTAGATAGCATGTAGCAACTAGGCCATCCCCAAAACGGCGCCGTTTGAGTTTAAGTGACCTAAACGGATCCGTTAACTGTAAAAGGATCCTCGCCGTCAACATGAACAGGGATTTAGGCATTTTTGCTTCAATCTGAGACGAGACTCACGACGGCGAGAGAGGAGAGGCGGGAACAGGGATCGAGCTCCGGTGCATGATGCACGATGCACAGGACGGAGACATACGGCGATCGAACTCCAGTGATTCTTGCATAAATCTGACCTGCGTTTTGAGGACGAAAAACACAGTATAACAACGGCGACGACGAATCAGTACACCAGCTTCAGTTGACGAATCAGTACACCAGCTTCAGTTCCATTGGCAGATTCTCTCTTAGATTTTGTGGTCCATTTTCGGGCTGTTCAAAAAAAAAAACCTCATCTTAAGTATCTCTTCGAAATGACTACTTGACGGGCGAAGAAAGATTTAATGTAGGTGTGGTGTTGTTTGGGTGAAACGAAATGGCAATGAGAATTCATGTTGGGTTTATTTGGCGTCGTCTTTCTTTGGCGCTTACGCAGTATGAATCAATCTCTTCGACATATCATCCTAATTTTCAGCTTCGGAGCTCAATCTTTCAATCCTCAATCACCTCCATTATTCGCTCTTACACTACCGGTGCGTTTTCTTTCTTTGTTTTTTTGTTAACTTCCGCTCTAACCTTCTACTACTGTACGCTTGCATTCTATATTTAGGCAAATATATATTTTATGACGTTAAATATACTTGAACTGATTGGAAGCAGTCTGCATTCTTTCATTTTCCTATTGCAAAGGAGGGAAAAGTTTGCGAGTAATGACTGAGCACCTTGATATGGGGTGGAGCCTGAGATGCGGTGTAGAATTTTTATAAGGGAAACTCTTGGAACTTGTGATTCATTCTGTTTTACATTTTAAACAGAAATACTTCCTCAAATGTCTTCGGACCTCCTGAAGATAATGGAACAAAGACTGTCAGCCATTGAACACAGGACTGCTTGTCTTCAGAAGTTGCTAAATCAGGTGATCCTTTTTACTGTTTTCTTCAGTGTGTTTTACTCTTATTTATTGAAATTCTAGAAAATTTGTAGCATACATCTTTGCATTGCCCTACTTACGTGTGTAAGTAATCTTGGACGTCGTTAATAGTTGGGTTTATTTTCTCTTGTTCAATGTTTGTTGTTTATTGAAGACAGCCAGAAGCATCACCAACGGAGTATGCCAGAGCAAATAAGGAACTTCGGAAGCTAAGTGGTTCCATGGCCCTTATCAATGAATTGAGAGCCAAACAGAAGGTAATGAGTTGATTGATGCAGACCCTGTGTATGTTAATTCAATAATTCAAAAAGAAAACAGTTTAGCACACGCAACTGCATTTAGTTTATGATCTCTTAAAGTGTACTGATAGATTGATGCAGACCCTGTGTATGTTAATTCAAAAATTCAAAAAGAAAATAGTTTAGCACATGAAACCGCATTTAGTTTATGATATCTTAAAGTGTAACTGATAGATTGATGCAGAACCTGTGTAAGTTAATTCAAAAATTCAAAAAGAAAATAGTTTAGCACACTAAACTGCATTTAGTTTATGATCTCTTAAAGTGTACTGATAACAGAGGTTTGCTTTCAGTGGATAGGAACCACTTCATTTTGTTGCTAAGGTGCCAATCAGATCTAAGTGTTTATTTTAATGAGTTAACTTTGAAAGTCTGCTATTTTTAACTTCATGGTGTGAGAGTGTTGCTTTCACAAGGGGGGTGGGGCTTCTGAGAAGCTATAGAGATTTTTCCATTAGATGATTATGTATGTCAATTGCTCATCTGTTATAGAAGTGAACCTTTCCATCATGCACTAGTTACAATGGCTTTCATTTCTTTTCCTATTTCATCTGATACAAGCTCCTCACTATCTGCAGGAAATAGATGGCTTAAAGTCATTATTGGCTGAATCTTCTGAAGATAAAGAGATGGTTAAGATGGCAACAGAAGAACTGGGTGAGGCCCTGGAAGAAGAAACAAGACTGCAAAATTTGGTACTCAAGTCATTACTTCCCAAAGATGACGCTGATGAAAGGGACTGTATTTTGGAGGTGAGAGCAGGTAAAGTATCACTGTTGGAAATGAGCATCTATTTTGATGCTTATCGAACAACTGCTTCGACTTTACTTTTTTGGCTAAGATGTCTATTCATATTGTATTTCCTCCCTCCCCACCCCCTGCATTTGTTTTTATCACTTTTCTAGACTAAGGTGTTTCATCAGGTACCGGTGGGGAGGAGGCTTCCTTATTTGCAATGGACATCTTTAAAATGTAAGATCACATGTGTTTCTTAGAACTAGTTGGAAGCCGATTGCTAAAGCCTTCTGACAAGGATGTTGTGTGATGCAAAATAGGTATGAGAAGCATGCTCACCGAAAAGGTTGGAGGTTTGAAGTAGTTGATGTAGCTCAATCTGATCTAAAAGGATACAAGGTGCATATTCATTCTTCACTTTTGGTTTTACTGTGTTGCATCAGTGGTTGATACTAAAATTGACTGTCCTTGTATGGCTGATTTATTTTCTGTTTGGTCCTCAATTTCTTAGGAGGCTAGTGCAGCAATTGCAGGAGCTGGTGTTTTTGGGAAACTTAAATTTGAGAGTGGAATTCACAGAGTGCAGGTTTGGTTATTACCTATTATATACAAGTTGTGACTACTTTCATAATTACTGACAGTTTCTTTTAACAGCGTGTTCCTGTGACAGAAAAGTCAGGACGTGTTCACACCAGTGCTGTTTCTGTAGCCATTCTCCCTCAAGCTGATGAGGTAATTTTCTTACAGATCAATGTATGTTGAAAAAAAGAGCAGGGGAAAAAGCGGTGCCTGGTACTTGAATGTTTCTTTTATCGAAGAGCATGTCATGGTAGTTTGGGAAAGATTTTCCTTTCTAACAGCAAAATTTGGCATCTTTTTCTACTTAAGCTGTATCTAATTTTATCTTTCTTCCTTTTGGTTCTGTTTAGTTGGATTATGAAATTTATTATTTTGTATGTTCACTTTATACAATACAATATGATGTTTCCTTTCCCTTTCTCTCTTTGCAATATCTTACATTATCACTCGCCTTTGCTTTATGTAGGTTGATGTTCAATTGAAGAATGAAGACTTAAGAATTGATACCTATAGATCTGGTGGTTCAGGTGGTCAGCATGCAAATACAACCAACAGTGCTGTTAGAGTAACTCACATTCCAACCGGTATGGTGGTGGCAATACAAGATGAGCGTTCCCAACATATGGTGAATATTGCTATAACTTTTACAAAACTTACTAGTTGCCAGTCATGATTTCTTGTTTCAGTTCTAGGTATGAAGATAAAAGAAAAACCACAGAAAGTGATGTCTCTTGACTTTTTAATCTTGAGTATGGGCCTTATCAGCTACTTCTACCTTGTTTGTACTTGACAGGCAAAAGGGCAATGTATTTGTTGAGTTGTATGCTGCACATGTTCTTTTTTAACAATTTCACTTGGTTGGGTTAGCTTAGACTGAAATTAGCATACAATTCATGCTCATGGACAGCATTCGTTTAGAAAGTTTGTTTATGGCATATTTACATTGTTTTCTGAACACTTTCTCAAATTTTTTTCATAGATCCATCTCCAAAAAAACAATTGAAGGGGAAAAACTGTGTAAGATTTTATTTTTCACAGGTCAATTTTCCTTTTACCAAACCATGTATCCTTTGTCACCTAGAATGGAATGCAATGGAAAGGAGAATAGAATTAGAAAAGTTATTTTGTACATGAGAAGTGGCTCTTATAATCCTGGATTGAAAAATGTTTATGAGAAGTTGAGTGATAATAACAAGGACATAATATCTTCTCACCATTTATAGCCAAAAGGATTGGACCATGTGCAATTTCAGGACTTAACGGAAGAGAAGTCTAAGAAGTACCATTTAGCTAGATAATCATTGCTGATTTTGTGTTTGCTGTAGTTAAATATATTATGAAAATTTACATTCTGACGTTTTATTAGCTGATTTGTTTGATTATAAGTATCAATAATGCCATTTTTTCCCTTTTATATATGTTCTAGATGTCTCTTTTCTTTCTATACGTGCTGCTATTATTCTTAACTTACATTCTATTTGTGCCTTACCGTTTTTGTTTAGAACAAAGCCAAAGCACTGAAGGTACTGTGTGCAAAGCTATATGAATTGGAAAGGTCCAGACTTCAAAGCAGTCGATCAAAAATTCGATCAGAGCAGGTAGGAAGAGATTTTGTTGCTAGCAATGCTAATCATCAAACCGTTATTATTGTTCTGTAAATTGACATGAGGCTTGTGAAACTGGACAGATTGGTAGTGGGGACAGGTCAGAACGCATCCGAACGTACAACTTTCCCCAAGGCCGTGTAACCGATCACAGAGTTGGCATTACTCACCACTCCATTGATGATGTGATGCAAGGTGAGAATTTGGATGTCTTCATTGAAGCTCTTCTGTTGCGGCAAGAAATGGATGCCATTGCGTCCTTCAGTTCTTCTCAGTAATGCCTGTGGAATCAGTTCCTTCCTGATGGTCTTGTTTTGAACTCACCATGTACGGATCCTATTGATATTTATTGCTTCTAATGATGTGCAATAAAGATGTTTCAAAGTGTAAACGGAAAAACAAAAAAGGAGGCTTCTCTTGTAGTAGAACTTAGCTCTACATTTACAAAATGAATGTAGCAGGTGCATTCAAAGTAGATAGAGGGGGAAAAATCGAGTAGCAAGCCCTATGCATAATTAATTAATTATAAAATTTGGCTTTGGGCCTCAAATACAATTATGTTGTCTTGTGTCACTCTCTTTAGTTGATTACAATTTGTTACCCACACTTTATAAATGGAGAGGATTTAAAAGCCTTTTTAAAGGCTTCCAGTTGAATTAGAACTGACCGAGGGACATGGTCATTTACGAATTGCATTATTTTTTTTCGATTTGATTTTGTGTTTGAGAATTGGAATGCATGGTCATTCACTGGAATGTTGAGGCTGAACAAAGAAATAGATTGAGGAAGTATGTTGCAGCTGAGTAAGGAAATTGATTTGGATGTTGTTGTCAAGCCAACTTGTGAATTGTTGAGATTAGATAGCATTGTCTTCGGTGTATGCTATATACAGTAAAAAAAGTTACTGTGGGAAGTATTTATCCAAAATGCTACATTGAAAATCATTCACAGTGAGAACGAGTTGAAATTTATGTACAAAATCGTGACTTTCACTATATCACATGTGTGCCATAAGAGTGTGTTCGCGAGACTGCCAAATAAAGAGAGAGGAATATAGAGGGAGAAATTATTATGTATGTCCCCTCTCTCACTCCATGTAACTTATTCTCACGGTATAGCATTTCAGTATTTGTGTTTACTCTATGGATATATAGATGAAGATGCCCATTATTTTCCTATGTAACATTTTTTTCTGAAAGAAATAAAAAAAATTGATTTTCTTTTGAATAAAGAATTTACAAATTATTATCTAGTATTATAAGATAAAAATTAAAATTAGACAATTTAAATTTCATTTATTAAGCATCAACGACCAAATATATATTTAAAAAAACATACAAGGTGTCCTAGAGAGTGACTAGAAACTAAAAAGCATGAAGGCTACTTCATAAAAGGTTTGTAAGTTGATTCATTCACATGGGCATTTCTCTTTTACTTCAATCACAGTCCCTGCTTTTGTTCCCCAATCACTTTGGGACCGTTCCCCTTTCCCTTCCCTGCTCCTACCTGTAAACCACTATCACACCTTCATGCTTATATCCCCTTTTGTCCCCAATCTTCTTGAGTGCAATGTAAGATACTATATTTACGGGGCAAATTGCTGAAAAATTCCCTATTACATAATTTATGGCCCAAAGTACCCAACAACCTATGTTCTTGAGTGCCTACAAAACTTGTCTACATGTGTGTAATACTTCTTTAGTTATGTGTAAATATCTTTCATTTTGCATACAGTTGAAAATATGTTGCACCAAGTTGAAGAAGATTTGCACCCAGTTGATGATATGTTACCGTTGGGTTTTAAATGAATTTTAGGCACTTTTAAGTAATAAATTTTATAATGAGGGATTTTTCAGCAATTGTCACATACTCAATTTTTTAATTTTTATCCAAAAGAACAAGAAAGAAAGAATTATCATGATACCAAAACATGTTTTTGATTGAGTAAGGAGGAGATTGCTGATCTGTATGAAATGTAATAAAAAGGACCCACATGGTCCTGGGCCTTCTTCAGTAACTCTTGAGCTCATTTTCAGACGGAGAGAGAAAATTAATGGAATGGGATTCTGCTTTTTGCTTTGTGGCAGGCACAAAATTAGTAGGGACAATGACAAGATTTAGGGATGGGGTATCTTTGTATATTATTGGTTCATCTAGATTTTTCTTTGACAAACAAATATTTATGATATGACACTACAAAATTAATCTAATTTCAAGTAACGGTGACTTTTAGTGAAGGGAAGTTCTTCTAACTCTTTTTATTCATAAGACTCAAATCCATGGTTTTAATTAAAATGCATCATGTCCCTTCTATGTGCTATTTCATACCCCCAAAAAAAACAATTCTTTTAAGGATGAAACTAAATTAGAGCACAGATTTTGTACAAATCCCTGGGTAGAACTCCATCAAGGGAGGTCAGATTACTCAGTTGTTTGAATACCTGGTAATATGATATACATAAAAAGCATAGGATATTGATTCAATCAGAATAAAACAAATTAAATATTCTCCTAGTTATTTAATTTCAAATGTGAATCCTAACCCTTTTTTTTTTTCTTCCTTGTGTAGACGAAAATGCTTCCTTAGGCTTTCTGAGTAGTGATTAAAGAATTGAATCTGATAGCCGAACAGGTTGAACTATTGATCAGATTCGTTGATAGCTCAGTTTAAACTAAAGAACTGTTTTCATGATTGAACCGGGTTACATAATAGTTGAGTCACTATTAAGTTTAAACCTGGAATTAAATAATAGTTGAGTCACTAACAATTAGACTTATTATGAATTTATTTCTTATATATAATATTATTATATCTGTACTTATTAAATTATTTTCGCCTATTTAGCTGCTGGTCGAACCATGAGAACCATGAACCCCTAACCTTTCTGGTTTGAGACATGGTTCGTCTTTTAATGCCTTGTGTCTAGGCCTTTCCTGCTCGGTCAATCACTAAAATAAAGAATTTTAAATACATAGATTTTAAATGTAAAATTGTACATCTAAAATTTAAATACAAACCCATCTATCCAAACGCATTCTGAAATTAGATGTATTGTTTAAACAAAAAAGTTTATAGTCCTCTAGTTCTATTTACAGCATATTTTCAATATTTTTTATATAAATTAAGAAAAATATTAAATCTTACTAACTCTGCCATAAAATTCAACAATTTTTTAGTTTTATCCTATTTAATATATAAAATACTAAATAAAAACGAAGTCAACACAACAATAAATAAAAAATTAAATTATATATTTATCTCAAAACTTTAACGATGTGTCTGATAAATAAGATTGACAAACTTCCCTCTCAGCCTTATACATAGATGCAGAGGAGTATGCAATACTATCCCGGTTTTATAGTTCAAACTATAAAATGAATGTCATATCAAATCCATGAGATATTATTAAGAGTTAGATATGACAATGAAGTCCTGGTCTTTCAGGCGGCACCCTTTGAATTTTAGGATTGAAGTACTGGTTTTTAATCATATTGCAAGTGGCATAAGATGGTTGGGGATGAAACCATGTTTAAATTTCTGGTTAAAATACAGATTTAACAATCAACTATTTTGTTAGAGGTATTCAACACAATTAACTATTTTGGAGTGTAAAAGTACACATAATTAATTTTTTTGGTAGCACATATAGCAACGCCGTTAACTCTAATTAGCTTCCGTTACTTTTTGCACTATAGGTCTCATGAGTCTTCTCAGTCTCTATTATTGTAATATATTTTTAAAAAAGCATATGTGCATAGCAATATACTATTTCACTATAAACACCCAACAAAATTATCTTTTATCGGGTTCACAAGTGGACATAAACATTTATTTTAATTTTATAAATATTCATATTTGTCTTGCGAATGAATGACCATATTTTCTTTGTAAATGGATTTAAAAGAATCTAGAGAATTAAAAAATTTTAGTAATTCACATATTTATCTTGTAAATGATCGTATTTGTCTCGCAGAAATTTTTTTTAACTACCTAGATTCTTTTAAATCCATTTATTTATCTTGTGAATTCCCTTATTTGTCTTGTAAATGCTCTTATGAAGAAAAAAAAATAAATTAATGGTATTATTATTCTTTCACTGACAAAACTTAATTTTATTTTTGACCCAAGGGGGTGAAGTAAAATTTTGGATTCTTTTGGAGACTAATTGAAATAAAATTGCTTCCATGGGACTAAATAATATTTTCCCATAAAAAATGGCACATATTTCTAAAAATATATTAAAATAATAGAGAGTAAGAAAGTTGATAAAACCTACCGTGCAGAAAATAATAGAAGTTAACCAAGGTTAACAATGTTATTATATATACTACCAAAATAATCGATTATGTCTATTTTTACACCACAAAATAGTTAATTGTGTTAGGTGTCTATGAAAAAATAGTTAATTATTAAATTTGCATCTTAACCCTTAAATTTCAAAAAGTGTGAGAAAGAGATGATAAGTATGTGATGCTTGTTTCTTGTGGTCCCTCATAATTTTGACCTAAAATTACTATATGAATAATCAACAAAATTCATTAAAAGGGTTTATCCAATAATGGGAATAAATGAGGAATACACCAATTATATTTTGGACCTCTCTGTACACATATTCATGTATTTCAAAGAAAAATTGCTCAAGAAATTAACTATGTAAATTTATAAAAAGGATAATCCAAGGTAGTCCTAAAAAGATAATTGATATTTAGTCATTATTATTCTTATTTGAAAGAAGTGAAATATAAAGAGTAAACTTGTTGCAACAAAAAAAATAGGTATATTTAAAAGTTTTCACAAAAAAAAAAAAAAAAGAAGAAGAACTGTATAGAGATAAATTTAAATTCTATGCATAAATTAATGTATTATACTCTCTCTTATGAAATACAATTCACATTTTGGAAATATTTTTTGTCATCAAATATAACTCAATTTGCAAAATGCTAAAAATATTTAATATCATCTTTTTAAAATACCGCTAAAAATATTTCAAATTATTGATATTAACCTGGAATTTGTTGGTTTTCCATGCATGAATAATAACTATATTAATTATGGGTAAAACATTAAGGAAAAATATATTTTTCACATATCAATTACCTTTAATTTTATTTATTGGGCTCTGTGTATCAATGTGTATATGTGACTTATATTTAATAATAGAAGGAGCAATATATATATATATATATATATATATGAAGCAACATCATTTATAAGCCTCAACTAGCTCAACTTAAAGAAAAAAATTATATGAAGTCCAACAAAATATACGAAAGAAATATTAAAAATATAAAAAAATAATCATACCAAATAATTACATGGAACTTGAACAGAATTATACCATTTATCCATGACATAAGATTTTATATTTTATAGTAACATTCATGATTAAGTACATTATTAAAAAGCATTGTCGAAGAAAATGAAAAAGCCCAACTTCCCATAGCCATCAATAAGTCAAAAAGTTTATTAGCAATATCAATATCATTTGATGTGAAACATCCAATAAAAAATTGGAAATAAAGTTGACAATTTAGTTAGGAAAAATAAAGTATCCACACTTTAAGAAGTCGCAGTAGGAGCTTGAAAGTGCATGCATAATATTGAAGTAATATCAACATCATACTGATAGAGAAATCATTGCCTATTTATCAATAAAACACCAATATAAAAGTAAATTATTCATCACTATTCATTTACCGTTTATTAAATTATTTTTTATAGATACAAAAAACAGTATATTTTTTCTTGAAATTGAAATATATCTACCTTGTGTACGGACATCAATTTTGGTTTGACTACTTCACTTAGTGCTTGTTTGGGATCATGTTTGAGATCCCTAAAAATATTTATTTACATAAATCGAGATAAAACTTTTCTCACATACTTATTTTATATATGATAAGTCATAATTAAAAAGCTGTTTTTAAACACTTGAATAGTTACTTAAAAAATATTCTAAAAACAGAAAATAACAAGAAAAAGTTATTAATATATAAATTTGACGTGGAACAATTTTTTGGTACATATTTAGATTCCAACAAAGCCATGTGCTCAAAGTGAAACAATGAAGCATTTAAACAACCAACATGGGGTCATGGAAAAAGAATAAAAGCTTTGCTAAGCCCATGGAAAAAGAATAAAAGCTTTGCTAAGCAAAATCAGGTACCACATTTCTTAAACGACAAGATTTTAATGCAACCAGGGTTGTTCATCAGATTGGGTGCTTGAACTATCTAGATATGGTCCGATTATTTTAGAGGGTATTGTTAGATCTCATGTTTTGATGATAACAATGAATATTATGAAAAAGATTTGATTAATAAATAAGTTTGAACAAAATAATAACAGGGAAAAGCATCACTTGAAGTAAGCATTGGAGTAATGAAGAAAGGACAAGAGAAAAAGCTGAGAAACTTGATCAGAAGCAAGTTTTCTAAGGCATTACTCAAGTATGTACTCGAGTAAAGGAACAAAAACTTGAAGTAATCAGAGACACCTTCGAGTAACCTGCCAACGTTACTCGAGTAAGTACTCGAGTAATAGTGTAAATGATTTCAAGTTGCTCTCGGCCTACCAATGTTACTCGAGTAGCTACTCGAGTAACCAGGTAATTCACTTGGAGTTGCTCTCGGCCTGCCAACGTTACTCGAGTAGCTACACAAGTAACCATGTAAAAGTCTTCCAGTTGCTCTCGGCCTGCCAATGATACTCGAGTATGTACTCGAGTCCCCTGTTTCAAGAAATATGTTGCTCTCGGCATTTTCAACCCTGCCAACATTACTCGAGGAGCTACTCGAGTAACGCACTATGGTAAGCAAAAACCTGAAGGTAGTACTCGAATAATTTGATCTATTTTTATTACACTTCACTCAAGGCATTACTCAAGTATGCAGGTATTCAATGACTCATTTAAAGTGGATTACTCGAGTATGTAGAATTATTTTTGAAGAAAAACCTCAAGTCATTACCCGAGTAAGCTATGCACATAAATTGAGTTTACTCGAGTATGTACTCGAGTAATAAGGTAATCAAACTTGAAGTGCTCTCGGCCTTAAAATCCTGCCAACATTAATGGAGTAAAACATCGAGTAACCAAAAGTTTATTTGAAGGTTTACTCGAGTTGATACCCGAGTAACCTATGAAGAAAAGAGTGCATTACTCAAGTAGGTACCCGAGTAAACATGCATTTCCAAAAGTTTGAAATTTTGTTTATCCCATGCACTACCCGAGTAATGTTATATTTGGTTGTTGACTTGCAGTTAATCAAAGTTTTCCCGATGATACTTGAGTATGTACTCGAGTAAACTTTAATGAATACTCGAGTAGCTACTCGAGTATGTAAACCCAGAAACATAGAAATCATTCAAACATTCATTGATTTGTTTCCTATATGATTAACCCTTTATTATATTAGTATTCCTAGCATATTTACATATAAACAATGAAGAAATCTTATCAAATAAGGAAATTCAAATGTGAAGTTCAAATGCCACCTACCGCCAACGGATATTTTTTCAAATACTGGAAAAGTCAACAGTGGCTACGCACTCTCCAACGGATGAGAAGAAAATGTTCCAACGGTCATCACCAACATATCTATATAAATGGGAACATCCAAACAGAGATAGAACAACAATAACACACACGAATGTATCATCAAGTTCATTACTCTGTTTTACTCATTTTAGTAATTCTGTACTTCAGTGATTCTTACTCACTCTGAAAGAGAGATATTTCATTCAAACTCAATATTTGTTGTTGAGATAACTTAAGGTTGTGAAACCTTGAGTTGGGATTGGATTACAACTTGTAAGAGGGAGCGAGTGTCCAGGTGAAGGAACTTGCTTGTACTGAGGTGCCAAGAACCCACTGAATCTTGGAAGTTATAGTGAAATTCTCAGAGAAGCTCTGAGGACTGGACGTAGGTCAAAGTGGTTGTGGCCGAACCAGTATAACTCTCGGTGTACACTTCGGTGATATTTCTCCTTACTCTTTACTGTTTCAATTTCACCGTCAAGTTTTATATTTGCAACGAAATTTTTAGTATCACCCAATTCACCCCACCTCTTGGGTGAAACGCTTGCTCTAACAGGTATCATCAAGTCAAGTATTTGAACCAAATCAATACTTAGTATGTCAACACCCGTTTCCATTTCGATAATCGAAGAGTAATAAAGAATGAATTCAATTGGCATATAGAAAAGTACAATTATACTAATAAATATATTCGTTTACAATCCCACATCGTTCGTCAACGAAATACAGAAAATAAAGCGGAAACTTAATATTTACAAGATAACCCAAAATATATAAGGCATAAACTAATTATAACCACTATCTTGCCTTCGCCCTGAGACATAAACTAATTACTTCTCGAGGTCCACGTTGTTGCCCTTCGATCCACTGGCACCAGCTGAGATATTTGTTTTTGAAAAAGGGTGAGATTCTGAAGAATCCCCGTAGAGACATACGATCGACATATAAAATGTGAAAATTAAATATGTAATGCACTATATTAGGCAAAAATGAAAGTTCAATTCGATTCATATAGATTTACCTTAGCCGAGTCACCAACTACAGCTAGGATTTCTGATAATATACCTCAACTGAGTCATCGACCACAACTAGGATTTTCCGATATACCGTTGTTGGGTAGCAAACCACAACAAGGTACTGTGCCTCTAGTACGCAATCATATCACAAAATACAGTAACAAATATATATAATTATCCACATAGTGTATGAAAGATTGTAGTCCCTACCTCGAAGTTTGTTAAATCCCTTTTTCAGTGTGCCACATAAAACGTGTCGTTTCAGGCGTCTAACTTGGTCCTAAAATATTAAATATACCATAAATAGGTCATAACCTATCCAAGTATCATTTTAGACTCTTTTATAGTGTTTCTTGTGGTTATAATAGTCTATGGTGAAATTTTATCAAAATGCCCCTAGGACCCCGGCCCGATGGCACGTTTTCCCGAAATTTTGACTAAGGCCATTCTAACGTATTTTCGCTCAAGGAATCCATTTCCGGGCTCGAAATCACCAAATTCACTGTAAAATTACGAAATACCCTTGACAGACCCTATTTAGGGATTTCAGTGGCGTTTTCGTAATTATGTTTTTTTAGCATCTACCGAAAAAGAGTCCAACTATAACCCCACCTATTTTTTCTCATTGAGTCCAATGGAACCATTTATTTCATGAAAAATGTCATGTCCTTATCTCAATTTCAACCTTTTTTTAGAGTATTTACAGAAAATGATATGCAGTTCGGTAGGCAACACAGGAATAGCATTCCTATACTGATAATATGTGCATGATTACATAAATTCCCCATAGGGGTTTATACATGATACTTACGATTAAGGTAGTAGCACAAGGCTACTAAGGTGTCTAAACTCATCCCAGTGAAACAGAGACATCTTCCGGTCTTTGTTCTACTATTGTAATCCCTTCGTACGATACTCTGCATTGTTGTTTGCATATCTTCTATCGTCTCCTATCTAAATTGTTGGTAGGGGAGGGTGAGATTCTAGAGAATCTCAGTAGGAAACAGATACCATAATGCATGCATGATTGATGCTATGTGTGTGACATGTTAGCTTTATCTAGATGTATGCCTCATAATGACATTTCTACATGCTCCATGTTTCATACAACAAGACTATGGCCACAACGAAAACAGAAAAAGAGCTTCATTTATTCAAATATGTTCTACACAATCAAGTAAAGCAATCACATACATCATTACACAAGTAAAGATATCAATTACATGCAAGTAAGGTAAGTCCCCTACCTTAACCTTTTTCCGCCTCAAACGCGTGCCTCGATCTACGTGCAAACAGCTCGGGAATCCATATTCGATCCTACAATGTCAAATATACTATTAAGACACTTTCATAGTGTTTCTAGGGGTTATATGAGTCTATCTTGAAAAATTACTAAAATACCCCCAGGGACCCGGCTCGGCCCCGCTGTACCCGGTCCGGCTGTACTTTTCCCGAAATTTTGACATGGGCTATTCTTACATATTTTCACCTAAGGAATCCATTTCCGAACTCGGAATTATCAAATTCAATGTAAAATTACGAAATTGCCCTTGCAGCCCTACTTTTAGGGTTTTAGGGGAGTTTCCGTAATTATGCTTTCTAGGCTTTTTCCAAAAAAGTGCCCAACTGTAACCCCACCTATTTTCGCCCACTGAATCCAATGGAATCATCAAATCATTGAAAATCCAACTCTAAGACCCATTTACAATGCTGGCCGAAATATGTAGGTTTTAAGGGGAAATCAGGGTTTTTCGGTTTCGGCTCCGTAAACACGTTCCTTTCTACTCCTAACCACTTTATTGACTATTCCATTAGGTTAAAACTACCATTTAGTATCAATTTGGGCAGAATAACAGCCTCCACAACCCATTTTCCATTTTTACACACAAAGACAATCCGGCGAAATTTCACCGATTAAATTGTCTATAGCAGCCAGAATAGTCAATATGCAAGAGTTTGGAAGTTACCTCAAGCTCCCACTAGCTTTTCCTTCTTGTGGCTGAAAATCCTAACTTCAAAACACCATGAATCTTGCTTCAAATACCTCAAACAACATAGAAGAGAAGCTTAGGAGAAGGAATATACACGTTAGGTACGAATTCACCGAAGAAATCGACTTATCTCGTGAGTTTTCTCCTCTCCTTCTCTCTCTAAACTCTCTCTATGTTCAGCTGCTATTTGCGTCAGTTTAAGCTGAAGGAAGAAGAAGGAATATGCTTATATCATATTATATATTCTATTCTATTCATTTACTAATTTTCCAAAAATTTCGGATTTTACTAAATTCTGACAGATTTCTGCCCAAACTTTGAAAAATCATAAATAATTCTAGAAAAATAAAATTGAAGTGATTACAAAGCCTATAGAACCCTTATTGAGTCTAATTTCAAGGAAAAATATGGACTTTTGCTGAATAGAATCATAAAATTCCCAGAATTTCAATCTTTACATGTTGTTTCAGAAACTTCACAGTTTTTCTGTGCTGACTTCAAAAATTCATATCTTTTTGTGTATAGCTCTAATTGATTCATATGGCCTATCAAATTAAAGCTTAGGATGTCTACTTTCATCCTGTAAAATTTCATAATTTTTTCTTATCATTTAGTCTTCCAAAACCGTATGATAAGCTCACTGCCTCATAGGCGATTTTACCGAAAACATAATTATATTCTCCAAAATTCACCATTTTACTTTCTTAATGCCCCAACGATATAATAAACATTAGAGAAGAGATTTAGGACATCTACTAAACCGGGGCTTAGCAGTTCACTTAATTTAGGCTTATTCCCAAGCCTCTAATCCCAAAATTCGGGATATTACAAAAACCAAACCCCTAACCTCAGTTCTGGTTCTAGCTGAAATTCAAGAAAAAATGGAAAAATGGAGTTTTGTGTTTTAGCTTCTAAAACTTGTACTCTTCCACTTCTAATCCTTGATTAACTCACTTAAATACTTCTTAATCATGATTTAATGGATTTTGGGTAGCATAACCCTTTAAGGTTATAGCTTTTCAAATTTGCAAAACCAACAACAAACTACCAAACAACTCAAGAATCACATCAACAACATCAATACACTAAAAAGTTTGAGGTTTTAGAGATTACCTCTTGATTCTTGGTGTTTCTCTCTCTAGGGCGTCCTCTCTCTCTCCCCCTTAACCTTGAGATTAGCTTTCTAACATGGTGATTCATGGAGAAAAGTATATTAGAGAAGCTATTATGCAAGAGAGGAAGCTTGAACTCAAGAATAACAATACTTACCTTAGATTTCTTCCTCCTTGAGCTCTCATCTCCTCTCTATTTCTCAAGCTCTCTCTTCTCTCTTATTTTGCCTAAGACTTGGACGAATTGTGTGCATGAAGGGGAAGAGAAGTGTGTTTAATAAATTGGTCTTCTTCCTTCCTAGCCATTGATTTAATCGAGAGGACAAAATATGACACTTGTCACAATTTTCTCTTCCTTCATGATTTTTCCATTAGTTTCCCCTTAAATTTTAATCAATTTTCTTCCCTTGATTGCTCCTAAAAGAACCGTCATCACCCCCCCCCCCTTTGCTCCAACTAACCCATGCTTCTTTCAATAAGTCCAAGTTTACACTCTTCCAAGCAATTAAGTTTTTCCATTCCTTCACTCAAACTTATCCCATCATGCATTACACCATCCTTCCATGTTGTGTACACTCCATCTTGGTCATCATTGAAATGTTCATATAGCATAGCCATCATGACCTCTTCATGTATTAATTAGGCATGCTCTTGGAATTAAATATTTTTTCCTCATTCTTCATGGTTGGATGAAAATAATGGGAGGAAGGGAAGGAAAATTGTTTTTCACTTATTCCATAATTCACATAATTGGTTTATGTATAATTCCCCCTAATTTCACAATTATTGATTTATTCCACCAAGAATAATCCCATTATGCATTTTCCTTTATTTTCCTTGATTAATTGAAATTAACTCCAATTAATTGGAAAATAATTAATCTTGGACTAAATTGGCAAAATTATGATTTTACTATACCCTTTGTAATTTAATTCATTTCTTGAATTTATTTGCCCATTTCCTTGTGAATATGAATATTTCAAAATTCACAAGATCCAAATTCATGAATATTCACCATTTTATTGAATTACTCAAAATAATTACAATATATTGTTGGTGAATAAAATTTGGGGTGTTACATAGTGTATGTTGTAATATCCCAAATTTTGGGATTGGAAGATAGAGAATAAGCCTGAATTAAGTGGATTGCTAGGCCCGGTTTAGCAGGTACCCCAAATTTATTCTCTAATATTTCTTATATCTTTGGAGTATTAAAAAAAGTAAAATGGTGAATTATGTAATATCACAAATTTTGGGATTTGAGGCTAGAAAATAAGACTGAATTAAGTGGATTGCTAGGCCCCGAATTAGCAGGTGCCCCCAAATTTATTCCCTAATGTTTCTGGTATCTTTGGAGTATTAAAAAAACTAAAATGGTGAATTATGGATAATGTGGTTATGCTTCCAGTGAGATTTCCTATGAGGCAGTGAGATTGTCTTGGGATTTTGGATGATCAAATGATGTCCAAAAATTATGAAATTTTACAGGGTGAAAGTAGACATTCTAAACTTTAATTTGATAGTTATATGAATCAATCAGAGCTATATACAAAGAGTTATGAATTTTTGAATTTGGCCCAACGAAATTGATTATTGTCTCGAACAGCTTCCAAAGATTAAAAATTTGAGAATTATGTGCTTTTAATTGGAAGGAGTCTATATTTTTCCTTAAAACCAGACTCAATAAGGGTTCTATTCTATAACCTTTAGAATCGGTCCGAAACGATGTCTACAAATTTAGTTATTATTTTTGAAAGTTAGGGCAGAAAATATGCTAAGAAAGCCAACTATTCCGAAAATTGGAAAATAAAGTGTATTGGCAATAGTGTGAATTGTAGAATAAGGAAATAAGAAGGGAAAATAATTATTTGGCTCATAAATATGCCAAGTGGCATCATCTTGAGCCAAGGGAATTAAATAATAATTGATGAAGTTAAGCACATGTGAAATCAGAATAAAATACTACATATATGTATATGTAGTTAAGGTAAATGGATAAAGGTTCAAATTGGCGTTAAAAAGGGGCCCTTGGACGTCATTATGGGCTAAGGAAAAGGGAAGAGGAATTGGTTCAAATATAATGGAAGGGATTATGACATATTTAGAAGGAGATAAAAACTAAGTACATATGTGAGGTCATAAATCCTATTTTTGTAATAAAGATAATTGAAGAAAAAGATGAAGCTATTATTAACTCTTTCTTCATCTTTTCTCTTCCTCATTTTTGTCGAAGAACACCAAAGAAAGAGAGAGGGAGAGCTTAAGAAAACTTGAAAGAAAAAGGAGCTCAATGAGGAGAAATCAAAGGTAAGGCTTGTACTTTCAAGTGTCTAAGCTTCCAAACATGTGTAATAGCTTCCCTAATCTCTTGATCTTCATGAAAAACATTGTGTAGCAACCAAAATCTCAAGGTTGAGAGAGAAGGAGGATGATTTCTAGAGAGATAAAGTAGAGAACTCAAGAGGTAACTTCAAAAATCTCAAATCCTTTGGTGTATTGATGTGTTATTGTAATTCTTGGCTTGGTTTGTGAATTGTTGGAGGATTTTGTAAATTTGGGAAGGGAAATCCTAAGGGGTTATGCTGCCCAAATTTAGTCTAATCATATTTAGAATGTGATTAAGTAGCTAAATAAATTATTAAAGGTGATAAGAAAGTGTTTTATGGATTGAAATCATGAAACTCCATTTTCTCCAATTTTTAAAGAATTTCATCTAGATCTGTTTTAGGTTTTGCTTGGACTGAATTTTGGTGTTTTTGATGATTCCATTGTGTTTAGGATGGAAAATTGTGTAGGGTTTATGTTGGATGCGAAGTGAGAAAAGCCCTAGAAAGTGAAATGACAAAAATAGCCTTAAAACCCTCACATAGGGCTGCCAGGGTAAATTCATAATTGGGGTTGGAATTTGAGTAAACCGATGTCAAAAATGGATTCCTTGGGCAAAAATATGTTAGAATAGCCTGGGTCAAAATTTTGAGAAAAGTGCGGTCAGACCGGGTACTGCGGGGCCGAGCCAGGTCCTCGGGGGCATTTTGGTCATCTTTCATAATAGGCTCATATTACCACCAGAAGCATATTGGAAGTGCCTAAAATTGTACATTTGATATTTTAGGACCGATTTGAGAACCCGAGTCGTTGGCACACATTACAAGCCACGTCATTCGAGGATCAGGGTAGGGCGATTAAGGTAGGGAACTTATCTCGCCTGCATGTATTTGATATTTATGCTAGTATATTGATGAATGTTATTGCTTTGCTTGATTATGTGAAACATATATAAATGATTGAAGCTCTGTTTCTATTTATGCTACGGCCATACGTATGTTGTTTGAAACATTGAGCACACAGATATGTCATTGTGTGAGCATGAGTTATATAATACAAGTATGTCATGCATTATGCACTTATCTTGCATGCATTTTCCTACTGATATTCTCTCGAATATCACCCTCCCCTACCAACAATTTAGACAGATGAATGCGGAAGGTACGTAGAAATCAGATAATGGAACTACACGAGAGGATTGCAGTGATGGAACGAAGATAAGAAAATGTTTCTGTTTCACTGGGACGGGTTTAGACACCCAAGTAGCCCTATATGGCTACATCATTTGTAATTATTAAATATCAATATATTAGTATATTTATATTATTCATGTGTTGGCTACCGAATTGCGTATTATTTTCCGTAAATACTTTGACATGGGTTAAAATAAGGTAAGGGCGTGACACATGTTTGGGAAACAATAAAACCATGGTTTCATAAGTTATTTTTTGTAAGCTGAGTCAAAACTCATCTCATATACTTACCTCGTAAATCATAAAAGTTATTTTCCAAAAGTTAATCCAAACATATACTTAGATTGAATTGGGAAAATATATAGGGCCAGCCGTATAATCTGTTCGAGTTTAAAAGGATCGGGCTTAAAAAGCTCACTTTTTCAAAAAGGATTTTGTTGGCAAAGCCCAGCTATCGACTTGAAAAAATGACAAGCCTAGGGCCAACCTTGTGGAGCTCAAGCCTTTTACATATTTTTATTTTATTTTTTTAAAATAATACAATATTAAAATTCATAAATTCCTAATTCGAGCCATAAAATCACAAGTTATATAAGTATAGAAATACTCTATCATTAGATATATATTTAAAAATATTAACAATATAACATAAAATCAAATCACTATTTAAAGTTCAAATTAACTCATTTTTTAAAAGTTCAGATGAATAAATCATATGTGCAAAACTAAACAAATCAAACTATTTTGTAAAATTCAATTCTAAAAGGATATAATAACAATTAAGTGTATGCAACATCATCAACAATGTAAAAAATCTAAATAATATTAACATCATCAACCCTTTTTTTAAAAAAAAATAAGTAAATAAAAGGGCTCAAACAAGCCAGCTTGTTTAGTCCTCTCAACGGAGAAAGGTGCCTTTACTAATCCTTCTCTCTACTTCCTCTCCACTAACCCTTCTCTTCACTTTCTTTGCACATAATATCTCAACCATTGGATCATGTTTTAATGAGTAGGATTGAATCTTACGCATTTATTGTATATTTTTATTATATTTAATATTATAATACTATTTAATACATAATATTAAAATTCACCCATTAAAACATGATTCAATGTTTGAGACATTAAGCAGAAAAGAAGTGGAGAGAGAAGTTAGTAAAGAGACTCCTTTCTCTAATTGATTAGGGTTGGCTCTTCATAAGCCCGTTTGATATTTGAAGGTCTAAACCTCAAGCCCGGTCTTAGTAATTCTCAAACTTTAACAAGTTGATCCTACAAGCCCAACCCATTTCCCATATCTCTATTTACAACTATTCATCTTCACATTCCTTAACCAATACCACTTTTAGTTTGTAATGCAAATTGCACTTTAAACTAAATCTTATTTTAAGGAGCGGAGGTAGTATACACACATTAATTAATAATTTTCACAATGGTGCCTTACTCTTCAAATTTCATCTTGTTTTGAAGAAGAAACATACTAATTTTTTTATAAAAAAAAACTAAAACAAGATGTGTTAGTGTCAAAAGGTTTCACCTAAGAGGGGGTGTATTGGGTGATAAAAAAATTAATTATCACAGTTAAAATACTTAATTAAAAATCAAGTGTAGGAAAAAATATTACCGAAGTTGACACTAGAGTTTATACTGGTTTGATCTTAACCTCTTAATCAACATCCAGTCCTAAGAGTGCCTCTGAGATTTCTACTATACTTTCAAAATTTGATAAGTTCAATAGGACACTTACTCCCCCTTACACTTTGTAAGTTGATGCCCACTCAAGGTCTTACTACCTTGAGATTCTCTTTACACGAATAGTGAATAAAGGTATTAAAATCACTTTCAAAGAGTTGATAAATGAATATTGAAGAACAATAAGAATCTCATATAATAACAGACAAAATAACATAGCACTTAATGAACATAATTGATTTTTGTCGTTGGTTCCTTGCTTCGTCTTAAATGCTTTTGTATTTATAAGTAGAATGTTTTTAATGACAGTTATGAGCATTCAAATTTGTCCGTTAAAGAGTAATTGTAGCTGTTGATGAAAGAGAGTGTTTCCATTAGTTATCTCTGCTACGCATTTAATGCTTCTGACTGAATTTTGCTTTTGGAGATTTTGAAGTTCAATCCATTGATTGAGCACCTGAAACTTAGATATAAATGATATTAGTAACATTTAGAAGTAGTATAAAAATTCACGAAGTAAATCAAGATGAGAAGTATATGTATTAGGATTATTGAGACGGTATTTAAAAGTTTCTGAGAAACACACTCGAGTGGAATTAATATTTGTTAGATCCCATGTGTTTTGATGATAACAAAGCTTGGATCAATAATACAAAAGATTTTGATAATGAGCAAAACTGTTTGAACAAAGTAACTAAGTGTTTCATGGCAGGCAAAAAGCATTACTCGAGTAGGGACTCAAGTAAGAGAGAAAAGGAGAAAGAAGCACTGTCAAAGTTTTTGAAGGTTTAATCAAGTAAGCACTCGAGTGATGGACCCTATTATTCGAGGGAGCACTCGAGTAATGTTGGAGAAATTGTTCCACAGAGCAGTGTCAAAATTTAGATGAAGTTACTTGAGGGACCATTCGAGTAATCTACAAAGTTATATGAACCATTACTCGAGGGACCACTCGAGTAACCTAAGCAGAAATCGTCCAGTAGCTCTCGGCTAAGAAATCACAGACATTACTCGAGTAACCAAGTAAGAAAAGGCCTTACTCGAGGGAGAACTCGAGTAATCTGTAGAGTTATTTGAAGCATTACTTGAGGGATCACTCCAGTAATCAGATAAGCAAAGAGCAGGTACTCTCAACCAAGATTTGAGTGTCATTACTCGAGGGATCACTCGAGTAATCTGCAAACTTATTTAAAAGCTTACTCGAGGAATCACTCAAGTAACCAGTGAAGAAAAGACATGCTTACTCGATGGATTACCCGAGTAATATGGTTAATGAATGTTGACTTATTCTCTGTTATATTTTTAATAAGATTACTCGAGTAATGGACATGACCACTCGAGTAAGGCAGTCCAGAAAGCATGATTTTAATCTTATGTTTATTGGTTTGTTATCTATATGATTAACCTTTCATTGTATTAGTATTCTGAGTATATTTGCAGAGAAACAATGAAGAGATCATGCAATGAGAGAAAAGTCAAATAAAACGTCCGAGATCTCACCTACCGCTACCTACCTCAAATGGATAGTTTTCAAATTCGAATAACGGTCAACCGTAGCTGCACGACTTTAACAAACATGTTGAAATTGTTCCAACGGATACCACAAATCATCTATATATATATATGGAGCATTCAAAGAACAAAACACAACAACTGAGAACAAGAAAATTCATACCGATCAATACATTCTTTGTACTCTATTTTATTATACTCATTCATTGTACTTCTGTGATTAAATATTTTCTCTGAGAGAGTTTTTAATTATAAACTCAATATTTGTTATTGAAACAACTTAAGATTGTGGAACTTTGAGTTAGGGATTTGATTACAACGTGTAAGGGGGAGCGAGTGTCCAGTAAAGGAACTTGCTGTGTACTGAGGTGCCAAGAACCCACCGAATCTTAGAAGCTATAGTGGAACTCTCAGAGATGTTCTGAGGACTGGACGTAGGTCAAAGTGGTTGTGGTCGAACCAGTATAACTTTCGGTGTACACTTCGGTGATATTTCTTCTAGTTCTTAACTGCTTTAAATTTACAGTCAACTTATATATTCGCAACAAAATTTCTAGTATCACCTAATTCACCCCCCCCCCCTCTTGGGTGAAACGCCTGCACTAACGTTTAGTATCAGAGCATAAGTCTTCTTGTTCAGGTATAACAACCTAAGAAGGATCCAATGGCAAGTGTAACCCCCTTCACAATTAAGACCGAGATTAAGTTTATAAAAACATAATTAAGTGAAATTAGAGACTTTAGATGATTTAGGACTTAATAAAAATCAAACTTCCTACAATCAGGTTCTATAAAAACTTTTCTAAAACTTGTTTACTAAGGTCTCATACTCACATTACAATACAAAAATGGCCTGTACAGGTTGATTCAATTTACAAATATCATAGTACAGTATAAATTCCCGACACACTCAGGTTCCATTAATTAAATAAGGATCTACAAGGCATAATTGCCTATAAAGTTTCCCATAACAAGGGGATTACAAAAATACTATCCAATAAGTACATGTAATTCCCAACAAAAATATCCAAATGATTTACATGATAACCAAATAATCAAAACGCTCCCAATCCGGAGCTCTACCTGCTCTTCATCACTCGCTTTCCTTTGGATCCTTCAGCCCTGTCTAAAATTTGTTTTGGGAGAGTGAGATTCTAAAGAATCCCCGTAGTAACAAATCACTCATAGTATGCACAATAGTAAGTCATGAAAGCAAATCATCACAAACACATAGCAACTACAACGGCAGTTACAATGGCAAGGGTAGGTATGACTTATGTCACCCTTACGTTTGCTCATATTGAATTGCTCACTCTATATTGCATCATAACAGTTCACACTATATTTCACCACAAATGGGATTCATATAAAGCATTTCATACGTAAGCCATACAGGCAAGATACATAACACACAGCCCACGGCCAGATTCACAACACACCGTCCCACGGGTCGGATTCACAAAGATCCACGTCGATTACAACGGCACTACAACGGCCGAGCTAGAGATGACCAGCGTCAATCCCTAAACGGCTCACGCTGTAATGGACCATGGCACATACAATTCAAAAAATTCAATAACAAGTCATACATACCAAAACATCATACACAACATGAGAGAGAAATCACTACCTTGATCCTTCCGTGCGTGTCCTGGTGCTGGTCTCTCCTAAGTAGGACAAATATCGTATCCTATAATTATAATAAGTGACGAAGAGTTATTTCTCTATTCCAATTCTCAATAACTTCTTTATACTTTATTTGGTTATCATTATTGCTCTTTTAACACACATAAACACCTCTAACACAAGCCATAAAGGTTTGGAAGACTATCCCTGAAGATTCCCTTTTGGAAGCTCAAAACTGATGTTTCCCACTAAGACACTCGAGTGAAGATGGCCTCACTTGAGTGATATTGTATGGATACTCGAGTGAAGGAGACCTCACTCGAGTGATGGTACGGCCTGCACTCGGGTACTAGAGAGTAAAGGATAGCGAGTAAACATCCGAGAGCACAAGACTTTTCAGAGACTACAACACTCGAGCACACTGGACCTCACCCGAGTGATAGCCAAATGCCTCACTCAAGCACTAGAGAGTAAAGTCCAGAAATTGAAAACCCGAGAGAATGTGAGTATTCAGAGGGAAGAAGCACTCAAGCATGAGACTTCTTACTCGAGTAAAGACTAAATACCCGCGAGTGCAAAAACACACTCTTGCACTTTAACCGTGAGTGACAACCCGAGAGCCAAGTCCTTGGTGTCAAATACACCAACACTCGAGTGAGAGGAAGCTCACTCGAGTGATGTCCCACTACACTCGCAAGTGAGGCAATACTTGCCTTTGACCACGGAAGTCCAACAAGAACATAGAGAGTAGAAAGGAAGTTTGCACTACCGCACTCGAGTGTTATTTATCCTACACTCGAGTGAACCCTAGATCACTCGAGTGATTATATCAAAAACCAGAAAATGCAACAAAAGTGACCATATTTCTAACACTTGCCCAATTGATCCCAATGGACCCAAAACTTTTACCAAAGCTACTCCCACACAAAAACATCCAAGGAATTCAAAGGAATCATTAGAATTATCCAAATCCTACTCCATTATCATGTTTTAGTTTTGGGCAACATAATTATCCAAATTCCAAAATCATTCAAACATAACATTTCAATCCCAAATCAATCTATCTATCCAACACTCATACCAAAACTCCCATTTCTATACCAATAACATACCAAGAGCCCAGTGGTCATCATTTTCGGATCATAGGCCAAAATTTCTAGAAATTTCAAACTAAACCATTTGGCATAAAACTTAGATAGATAGATTTGTATTACTTACCTCTTCAACTTTCCCAAGGACACTTCTTGATTCACCATCCTCCAAAATTTCATGTGGACACAAATCAACACCAACAGGCACACTATAAACATCAAAATGAAGCTCTCACTCCAAGGATCAACATAAATAAAGTGAGTTTGAGCAAAAGAGGCCATTTGCTTACCTTAATCACAAGCTCTTTCTTCTTCTCACTTGGCCAACAATGGAGAGAGAAAATGAGAGATAGATGGAATAAAGAGAGATGAAATGATGAGCTTTCATGCCCATGCCTAGCTTCAACCGAAAATATGGGAGGGAAGAGAGAGAAAAATATTTTAAAATTACCCTTTGACTTTTCTCTTATCTCTCCCTTCATCTACACTTGCCACTTGTCATCTTCCCATTGGCTCCTATAAAGTAAACACTCAATTAGTCATTTAATCCCTCCACTAGCATTAAATCACACTTCTCATTTTTCCTCTTAGCTAGTAATTAATTTTCCCTTAATCACTAACTTATGGCCAATAATTCCATTCTTTCAATTTTTCACTAATTATGACATATTAATTAATATTGCCATAAACACATAATTATTCCAATTAAATTCATAATTATCCACAATAATCATGATTAGCCCCTTAATCAAAACTTGGGATATTACAGCAAGCATGGGTGAAGGAATTCTTCCCGACGGAGCTTCTATCACCATACCTCCGGGTTTCAGTAGTGAACATTTCTCTTTCTAGAAAGCCAAGTTTAGAGTATTCGTAATGACTATAGAATACAGACTATGGGACATGATTGAGGGTGGAAACTACAAACCTGAAAAGATTGTAGATTCACATAGGGTTCCTAAGACACCAGCAGAATATGATGAAAATGACAAGAAACTCATTACACTCAACAGTAAGGCAATTCTAATGATTCAAGGTACCTTAAGTCAAAATGAGTACTTCAGGAAATGCATACTTCTAACGGCTAAAGAAATGTGGGAAGCCCTGGAAATAGCTCACGAAGAAACTTCGGGAATAAAAGAAAACTGGATCAATACTCTGGTTATTGAGTTTGATTCACAAATAAAATCAGGTGATTCAATAGCTGAATTCAAACTTAGATATACTCATCTTTTTAATCAACTTGTAGTATTTGGGAAAGTCTATGATCAACATACCTAAGAATGAAAGATTCTGAATATTCTTTCTAAAGACTGGGAGGCCAAAGTCACTGTAATTGAAGAAGCAAAAGGTGAATCAATGCAATCGGTTGCTTCTTTATTCGGAAGTCTTTCTGAATATGAAAGTAAATTAAAATTCAAACGAGAGGTAGATGATATTGGTAACAAGAAGAAGAAAGGTCTAGCACTAAAAGTAAAAAAAGAAGATCAAGATGAAGATGAAGAGTTTGACGATAATGAAATGGGCTTAATGATTAAACGATTTAGAAAGTTTTACAGGAAAGGCCAAGGATTCAAAAACTTTAAAAAAGGAGGAATAAGCAGCAAAGAACATATCATTTGCTATAAATGTGGAAAGCCAGGATATATCAAATCAGAATGTCAAGAACTAGCTCAGAAGAATAAAGAAAAGAGAAAAAGCAAGTTCTACAATAAGAAGAAAGCCTTTGTATATACCATATGGGGAGATAGTTCATCTGATGAAGATAGTGATAATAAGGAGGTAGCCAATATCAATCTAGTTGCTCAAGAAGAAACAGAAGAAGAGGTAACTGATTCTGATCCTACCTATGATGAATTACTTTCCGAATATAATGTTTTACATTCTGAATTCATCAAAGTAGTTAAAGAACTAGTTTGTTTCAAAAAGAAAAGTAGAGTTTTTAAAGTAGAACTTAAAGAAAATTTAGAAAAGGATTGTGAAAAATGTTCCTCTTTGAAAAAGACAAACACTGATCTCACAAAAACTCTTGAAAAATTCACCAAAGAAAGTGAGATGTTAAATGTGATTTTAAAAGCTCAACAGTTTGTAAATGACTGATCTGGTATTAGATATGATCCAAAATCATATAGAAGGAAAGGAAGAAAGAAAGCGAGAGGTAAGACATACTTGAGTTACTTTCGACATTCTGTTTATACATCAAATCCTTTGGCATATTACAATTACTATAATAGAAAGGGTCATTATACTTCATCATGCATTCATAAGAAGAAAGGAAAGATAGGAACCTACAAATGGATACCTAAAGGTTCATATGTTCAGAAAATCATTTGTACTAACCCAAAAGGACCCAAAAAGATGTGGGTACCTAAAACTTAATCATACTTGATTGCATATATGTCTTAAAGCATCCAAAAACAACAAATGATACATAGACAGTGGATGCTCCAAACATATGACCAGTGATTTCAAAAGTTTTACCTTTTTGCAACCAAAGGAAGGTGGAAAGGTAAAATTTGGAGGAAATCAATCCGGAAAGATAGCAGAAATTGGTGAAATAAAAAATGAGAAAGAAATACAAGTCAAAAATGTATATTACGTTGAAGGTTTGTGTCATAATTTGCATAGTGTAAGTCAAAGTACGGATAAAGACAACTGGGTAATATTTGACTCAGAGGAATGTCTAATTGTAAACAAGAAAGACTTACAACTTGACAAGAAGAATATCAAGGCAAACTCAAAGCAAAAAGGGAAGGTAACTACTATACTCTTGATATTAGTACAAATGATTCTGAAAATTATTTTCTGAGTAATGCCGATGAAAGTTGGTTATGGCATAAGAGACTAGCTCATGTCAAGATGCACTAACTAGGCAAACTTCTCAAAAAGGATTTAGTCCTTGGATTACCCAAAGTAAATTTCAAAAATAATTTGATTTGTGACGCATATCAGAAGGGTAAACAAACTAAATCATCTTTCAAATTGAAAAATGAAATTACAACAAACCGACCACTTCAATTGCTACATATGGATTTAGTTGGACCAGCAAGAGTTAAGAGCCTTGGTGGCAACTTATATTCATTGCTCATTGTTGATGATTTCTCTAGATTTACATGGACCATATTTCTGTTATCAAAGGATAAAACTTTTGGAAAATTTATTGTTTTTGCCAAGAAAGTGCAAAATAAGAAAGGTATATCCATTATAGGTATTAGGACAGATCATGGTAGATAATTTGAAAATCAAGGCTTTGAAGAATATTGTGATACTAATTACATTGATCACAATTTCTTCGCTCCAAGGACACCTCAACAAAACAGAGTCTTGGAACGAAAGAACAGAATACTAGCTGAAATGGCTAGAGCAATGCTGAATGAAAAGAATATGTCTCAAGTTTTCTAGGCCGATGCAATGAGCACAGCATGCTATATTTCAAATAGAACCTACATTAGAACAAAACCTGGAAAGACACCATACTAACTATAAAAAGGAAGGAAGCCAAACCTTGCTTATCTACACATCTTCGGTTGTAAGTGTTTCATTCATAATAATGGTAAAAATAACTTAGGAAAATTTGATTCTAAAATAAATGAAGGAATTTTCCTAGGTTATTCTAACCGAAGCAAAGCATACAGAGTTTTCAATAAATGAACATGTGTTGTTGAAGAATAAATTCATGTTGAATTCAATGAATTTGAATCCTCTGACAAAACTATTGACGATGAGCAGGAAGTTGTTTTAAATCAAGAAAATGGTCAACCTATTTCTAAATCTCTCATCCTATAATTTGATCAAACCAAGGAAGAAGATTAGTCACTCGGACAGCCTAGAGCCTGTAAAAACAATAAAAGTCATCCCCTAGACCAAGTCATAGGAGATGTGAATAAAGGAGTCAAAACTAGAAATAGAATTTTTAATGAAGTTAGTTTCTCTGCTTTTATTTCTGAGATTGAACTTTCTAACATTAACGAAGCCCTATCAGACAATGATTGGGTAATAGCAATGCAAGAAGAACTAAACCAATTTGAAAGAAATCAAGTTTGGGATTTGGTACCCCGACCTAAGGATCATCCGATCATTGGTACTAAATGGGTAGCCAAGAACACCAATACTTCAACTTGAAATTGTAGTTCACTGCCTTCACCAATACTTCAACTTGGTAGTCCACTTGATTGACCAAGTGAGTATTAGATTTCTTTAGCTTTAAGATGACAGTCTAAAGAGAATCCTGAATGTAATTCTGGAGGGTAGCTCCTAAAAAAGAAGTGAAGGCTTATTACTCAAGTGCTCAAGCCATCGCTCGAGTGCACAAACTATTACTCGAGTGATTATGTCAAACTAGAGTAGTTCACCACAGAGTTTCACTTTCTGCTTTTCAAAAATTTTAATTATCACTCAAGTCTTACATTACTAATATATCAAGGTTTGTTATCATCATAACTTTATGAGAACTACAAAATGATCCACCAATTATTTTCTTAAAAACAAGATACAATTTGAATTTTTTTCAAATGAGTCATAAGCCAACAAGGATTAAAATGATCTAATTTGTTTTGTTTTCAATAGACATCATTCAGATGACACAATACTCCTAGAGTACGTAAATATTTCTCTTCAAGTTGTTTCTTAATCATCCATGTCATACTTGTCACCATTTTCAATCAAAAACTTTAAGCAATCAACTAATTTTTACGCCTATTTTGGAAGTTCATAGTTACTTTTGCCCCTAAAAAAAGTATTTGTATAGGGCACACTTTTAGAAAAATCTCATGTGTCTTTTTGCATATTAATCCTTTAAAAATTTAAACAAATAGTCAACAACAGTCAATGTGTATTTTTGCACCTATTTTAGAAGATCATAGTTACTTTTGCCTTTCAATAAAGCATTTGGTGTTGGGTGCACTTTTGAAAAAATCTCATGTATGTTTTTGCACCTTAACCCTTATTGCAAAGTCTTGTGGAGAATTATTTTTTGGGTTAAAGGGCTATTTGACCTTAGAAGTTGTCACAGAAAGGCAATTTTGTCCAAAAAGTTTTTTGGGGGCAATTTCCCCAAGAAATGTCAAATCTTGTGCAATTTTGCCTTGACCGTTATTTTAGCTAACTTTAACCTTTAGTTGACTAAATATATTGAGGTGATAGTCCACCTATCATCCACGTCATTTTTTTAAGATATAAATTTACCTCAGAAGTTTTTACTTAGGAGCAATGCTATCCTGGAAGTTTCCAAATCATAGTAATGTTGCCCTAACAGTTATCTAGGTTAAGTTTGATTATTAATTGACCGAATATGTTGAGCTAGCAGCATGAACAACATTGAATAAAAAGAAGTTACATATGGAGGATGAGCTCACATTTGCTAGAGAGTAATAAAGAAAAAGATTCAATCACTATGTGCATAACATACTAAAGAAGATTGCCAAGAACAAGGATTTCAAAAACTCTCTGTAGCTGTACCTCAACAATACAAAGATAGGCAAAATGCCTCTTTGATTTTCTTTTCATCGCACAAGATGTTGTCACCTCTTTGAACTTCCCGGGTGACATTGCTCATAAGTGAAAACTTCTAGGGCATATTTGCACCTAAACCCAAAACACAAAAAACGTGAATGATATGTGGACTGTTTGCTTAGAATATTTTATCATCTAATGGTCAAACTTAATTAGGATAACTGTAACATCCCAATTTGCCCTTATTACTTAAGGATTTTTAAGAAGTGATTTATAAAGTAACTTGAGGTTTAGAGTAGGTTAAATGTATTATTTAAAATTTTAAAATATAAAAATAAGAAAATAGTGGAATATGATTGAACACTAAAGGTGATATATACTTACTAATATTGAGTTGAATTTAAGAGGATTTACGGTATGGTAATTGGAAATTACCATATAATTGTAGAGTATAGAAAGTTTGTCCAAATTGAATTAAATTTTAAGAGCATGATACCAAATTATATTTTTAGAAGGGAGAGAAAGAGAATTTAATAAGGTTTGGTTGGAACAAATAAAACATATTTAAGATATTTTCCTACCTACTTATGTGATTGTAATTATTTATATTATAAAATTTAATCAGGTAAAATGCGCAAATAAAGTTTATTATTAGGAATTTTGGAGTATTTTGGAAAATGCAGACAATTTTCAATACTAAAATATGTGTTAAGGGTAATTAGAAATTTTTATTAAAAAATAATAGTAAGACAGAAATAATAAAAGAAAAAAAAAGAAAATAAGAAAAGAAGAGAAATGAATAATAGAAAAAAGGAAAAAATGTAAAATAAAAATCATTTATAATGGTGTGGGACCCACACATTATTATAATTCCTCTCACACCATCTCGTCCTTCGGGGAGAGGTATCACACCCCACCAACGGCACAACCTAGTTGCCGATCGTGGCGTGATGATGGAATCCCTAAGCTATTGGTAGCCCCCTCCCACTCGCCTTCCTTTCACCTTCCCCAACCTCGAACACTCAACCATGGGGTCATAAGTATGAGTGTTATGTGAGAGCTGGTACCATAAAACTCGTACTTATAACCCCAGGGTTGAGTGTTCGAGGATGGGGAAGGTGAAAGGAAGGCGAGTGGGATGGGGTGTGACAAGAGGGCTTCTCAATTTCTCTTACCGTCCACTTCCCTCTACTTTTTTATTATCATCGTTAGATTAACTCTGAACTGTTGAGATTTAATATCCTATAAAAAGTAAGTATATATATAATACTTTAATAAAAATATAAAGTCATGAACTAGTTATATCAAATTTTAATTATATAAATTTATTTATATGCATTTTTTGTTAGTTAATATTATAATAATATTTTTATCGAATATTGAATCTCAACCATTCAGAGTTAATCTAATGGTGAGAATAAAGAAGTTGGGGGAAATGGACAGTAAAGGAAATAGAGAGGCCCCTCTCCCTTCTTTCTCCCGCCTCCATTTCTTTTTCCGCTTCCGCGTTTCCTTCGTGTTCTCTCTCGGGTTCAGCTCCAAACCTGTATTAATGAAGGGATTGAGATATCTTTGAGCTTCATTTTGTCATCATAAAATCTCCCAAGCTCAACACCTATTTTTCAAATATTTTTCTACTCATTGAGAGCTTTATAAAAGTATACATTTTTATGGGAGCAAAATAAGTTTGATGGCTAGGGCTTGAAGCAAATGTGGATTTTCAATAAATGGAAATCATAGGATTGTAGAGGTAAGTAAATACTTGCATTTAATAGGTTTACTTTTTCACTTTAGGCTTGTCTTGTGATTGAACACTAAGGGAGGGAAGATGGATTTTAGTTTTTAGAGTAAATTCTTAGTTGAAAATTTGATAATTTGTTATGGGTAACTCAGAAATACTCATTAAAAGTTGATTTTGTGGTTACATTATAAGTTTGGGTGGTTTTTCTATTTATGGAGGAATTATGACGAATTTTTGAGGTATTTTTAGAATGAGCAATTTGGACTCAGTTTGGCTAACAAGTTATTTCAATCAGAAACTTTAGGTAATAAGGATCTTGTAGTTAAATTTTCATAGTGATTGGACTTGATTTAAATTACCGTTAAGTACTCGGAATTCTTGCTCGGAAAAAGGGGATTTTGGAATAATAGTGAAAATGTAGCTTATCAATTTTCTGGTAGCTTGTAAAAGTGATTTAGAATCAAATAAAATGTAATGAAATATTTGAAATTTTGGAATTGATTTGGCACGCTTGAATTCGAAATTCTTATAAAAAGGAATGATTTGGTTAAGTAAAGATAATTACGAACTTGAACATTTGATATTAGAATTGGGAAATTATAATTTGAGTTGAGTATCTAGAAACTCAATTAATGACTTAAACGAGTATAATAAAGTGAACGAATAGGGAGAATATAATTAGGATAGTAAACATATGAATGGTAGAGATAATTGGAATTTTTCTAAGGAACAAGTAAATGAAGTTTGAGAGTCTATTTACTAATTGTTAATCATGGCATTAGTTATCATGTTATTGATGAATATTCACATAATATGTAGACTCTCCTTAGTTGTGGTTGGGCACGAGGTTTCACAAGAATGGTGGTAACTTATTTTATCTTTGTCAATAAGTAACTGCTTTCCAATTTATCTTGTATGCTTGTTGAGGTGATTATAAATGTATGTTGGTATTTTCAATTGCTATAAATATATGTTATAGTATTTTATATATAAAAAACGCACAAAGATAGTAAAAATTATGTTTTAGTAAACTTGTTAGTTAAGTGGGCTTGACCGTTTTATCTAAATGTTGATATTGCATGTCATTGAGTATTGGTTAAACGAATAACATGTTGACACTAGATTTTGTGATGTTGAATTATTGGACTGCATATTGAGCTGCATTGGATGGTATAGGGATTTGATTGTGGGAGGTTTGATGCTTTTATACCATGTGGTATAGCCACCACTTGGAGCCTAGTGGCTACCTTTAACATTCTCAGGACTCTTGATATCACCCTTCCCTGGCCAGGTAAGGGTCAGCTTAAGGAACATGTGACCCCTTTCCATGTTTCAGGGAAAGAGAACCCATGGTCCAATGTGAGCTCTGTACTTTTTAGCTGGGCTACACCTCACTATTGGAGAGCTTGGTGCAGCCTTGTCATAAAGATGAATCTATTATGTGTCGTAGCCCATGAGTTTTGTTAACGGTGATAAGGAAGTTATAAGGATGGTTGAGGGAGTCCTATGCATACTTAATTACTCCTTGAACTCCTATTGTTTGTGGAAAAATGTTTATACTTTATATTATATGAGTTTATGTTACTTAACTATCTTGTAATCATTTCATATGTAATATCCCTAATTTTGGGATTTGAGGTTTGGGAATAAGTCTAAATTAAACACATTACTAAGCCCAAGTTTAGCAGGTGTCCCAAATTTATTCCTTAATGTTTTTTATATCTTTGGAGCATTAAAGAAAATAAAATGGTGAATTTTTAAGGAAGTGATTATGTTTCCAGTGAAATTTCCTACGAGGCAATGAGAATGTCTTGAGATTTTGGATGGCCAAATGATGTCCAATAATTATGATCTTTTACAAGGTGAAAGTAGACATCCTAAGCTATAAATTGATAGGTTATATGACTCATTTTAAGTTATATACAAAGAGTTATGAATTTTTGAAATTTGCCCAGTGAAATTGATTATTTTTTGGAGCAGCGGTTAAAGAAATTAAATATGAGAATGATGTGCTTCCAACTGACTAAATTCAATATTTTTACTTAAATATATACTCAATAAGGGTTTTATAGTCTTTGGAATCACTCTAAAACAATGTCTACAAAATTAGATATGATTTTTCAAAGATTAGAGAGAAAATATGTTAGAAAATCCGAAAATAGAGAAAAATGTAATGGCAAACTTGTAAATTTTTCCAAACAAGTGCTAAATTAATTAGTTTCCAATTAATTGAATTTAATTTCAATTAATTTAGGATAATAAAGGTGAAAAAATATTTAGAATATTTTGGTCAATTAAATATGAATTTATGGAAAATTTGAGCAAAAATGCAATTTTGACCAAAATAGAGAGGAACCCAAGTTGTGAAGCCAATTGAGACCATAGAGAAGAACCCCTAGGTGTCTCCTACATGTGGCATAAGGAAAGAAATATTGGCTGATCTTAAGGGCATGATTGCATGAATATAGAGTTATTGTACATAAAATTGGTTTTTTTATTTTTGGAAATTGTTTAAATAAGTAAAATATGACATAAGATATATTATAAATCAGCTTGATAAGTAAAATATTTTCATATTTATTTTTCCTTATATGATGATTTTATGGATGATATTTGAGCTCAATTTAATAAATAAATAATGATTTTGGCATAAAATAGAATTTATTGGAAAATACTAACTTAGACCCTCTTTCAGTTTTTAGGCAATATTTAAAGTTCTAGATGTCGGATTGGGACATTCTTTATATGGATAAAAAGCTAAGAAAGAGCTCTACAATTTTGATGTTGAGACCAAAATTCAGTTCTATCTCCAAGGGTTTCAAATTTTGCTTAGAAGTGGAAAGCGGGAATCATCTACCATTCCGCCAACCATTTCATCTACCTCTTCATCTTCTTTTTCACCTACTACTTCATCTACCACATTTCATCTACCACTTCATCTTTCTTTTCACCTACTATTTCATCTACCACATTCTATCTACTACTTCACCTATCACATTTCATCTACCACTTCATCTACCCTACTCCATTCTTCCCTATATATAGCCACCATCTCCTTCACGTTTCACTTACACCAATTCATATCCATTACTCTTATCTCTTCTCCACACACACCAATTTATATCCATTACTCTCATCTCTTCTCCACACATACCATTTCATTTCCATTATTCTCCTCTCTTCTCTACTTACACACCATTTCATTACTCACATCTCTTCTCCACTTACTACATCATCTTAAAATTAATTTTATGCATTGTATTACTTTTTGCATGCCTCCATCTTGGAAGGCTTATGATTGTATTATTTTTTGTATGCTACCTACATGGAAGGTTTTACCTCCTAAAGGGGCGGCTAGATTTTTACATTTTTCATGCATCTTTTGGTTATATATTTATGTTTGAGAATTTAATATTCAAGTTTATGCAGTATTTATAAGGATTTCATTCTAGCTTTATATAATGTCAATTTATTTTGGTTTTGTTTTTAATTTTATCATGCGCTAAATTTTCATTTTCCTAGGGTGATGACGTAGCTTACTAATAACGGATTGAATCTTAACTTGTTAAATCTAGTTTTAATTTTTCTTTCATGATTGAGTTTTAATTATTATTCTTAATGCTTTCATTTGATTGGTCATCTTTTGAATGATTTCAATATATATTTTGAGACCGGAAGGAGATACATGTATGTAGACCCTATAATTAAAACCATAACTTGCATATGAAATAGAAATATTCATATGAATTGTGTAGTCTTATAGAGTTCCATAAATTTTAATGCATAATTAATTGCTTAAATTCATATAGGAATATATTGGATTAGCAATTAATTATAGAATTGCTTGACCTTGGAAAAGGCTAGTAATTAAATTAGGGAAACTCGACTATCAATCATGTGGAATAAATTGGGTTAGAATAGATAAGTGATTCAATCAAGAATTTGTTAAGTGAAATATAATCCCTAGGACTTTTTCTCATTGTTGTTTCATATCATTTGCATTCTTATTTGCTCATCTTTTATTTCGTACTCTCAATCACCAACTAATCGATCGACTAAATAGAATTAAAATTACTCATTTTGGTACTTAGTGATCAATCCTCGTGGGAACGATACTCTACTCACTTCTGTATTACTTGATTACGATAGTGTACACTTGCACTATTTAATTGATCATCTTCACTCATAACAAGTTTGTGGCGCCGTTGCCGGGGATTGTTGTCATTAATATCAATACCAAGTAATTTTAATACTAATTTGGTCTTCATATTACATTTATTTTTCTTCTTGGTGTCTTGTGTTTCTTTTCAGGCTTTTGCTTAGTGTAAGACCAGATCGAAGGAGACTGAACTGTTGCCTTTTGATTCAAAGATCGAAAGAACTTGTCAAAAAAATCGAAAAGTTTGAAAGTAGTCTACTTCAATCCTAAGCAATCTGATGGCAAATCCAGGGGAGGAACAACAGATACCAAAACACTCTGTGACTGTGCAACACCAACAGTCATGGGGACAAATTCTAGAATCACGAGACCACCAGTAGCAGCTAACAACTTTGAAATCAAGCCGGCAATTATCCAGATGATGCAAGCAAATCAGTTCGGTGGTTTACCAACAGAAGATCCTAATGCACATATAGCCAACTTCCTAGAAATCTGTGACACATTCAAGCATAATGGTGTTACTGATGACGCTATTAGACTTAGAATTTTCCCTTTCTCACTCAAGGATAAGGCTAAGAGTTGGTTACAATCGTTACCGGTGGGAACCATAACTACATGGGAGATCATGGAGCAGAAATTTTTGAAGAAATTCTTTCCTACAGCAAAAACTGCTAAATTGAGGAATGAAATTGCCTCATTCACCCAGCATGAACAAGAAAGCCTCTATGAAGCATGGGAAAGATACAAGGAGTTGCTAAGGAGATGTCCTCATCATGGGTTACCAAATTGGTGGCAACTTCAAACTTTCTATAGTAGGATGACGAACATATCCAAAATTCTTGTAGATGCTACAGCTGGAGGATCTTTAATGGGAAAAAATATAGATGATGCTTATAATCTACTTGAGGAGATGGCAGCCAATGCATATCAATGCCCTTCTGAACGGAGCAATTCAAAGAAAGCACTTGGAGTATACGAGTTGGATGTCCTTACAACTATGTCTTCTTAAGTTGCATCTATATCCAAGCAAGTAGGATCATTGACAACCCAAGCAAATGTAATCAGCACTCCTACTGAAGCTTGTGATCAATGTGGAGGACCTCATGTGAGCACGCAATGTCAAGAAGGACACTCATCCATACCGGAGCAAGCTCATTTCATCGAAAATCAAAGGAATAATCCATTCTCTAACAACTACAATCTAGGTTGGCGAAATCATCCAAACTTTAATTGGAGGAATAATCAAAATGCATTCAAGCCACAAGGGAACTACCAGCAGCAAGCTTTTCAACAACCAAATTCACCACAACAGAAAGTGAATTTGGAGGTTGCACTGGCTCAACTAACCATGAATACATCTAAATTCATGGCTAGGACTGATGCAACAATCAAAAACCAAGAAGCCTCAATAAAGAACTTGGAGATCCAGATGGGCCAAATTGCAAATATGCTGAATTCCAAGCAACCAAGAACTCTACCAAGTGACACAGAAAGAAACCCAAAAGAATATGTGAAGGCCGTTACACTAAGAAGTGGTAAAGAATTGAAAGATCCTATAATCAAGAAGAAGGATGGCGGAGAAAAGAAAGAAAGCGGAGAAGAACAGAAGGAGGATAATGTGATACCAAGAAATATTAGATGGAGTTACAGTTGGTCAATTTTTCAGAAAAGCTTGAAAAAGCAAAATTACAAAAACGCCCCTGAAACCCTTAAAACAAGGCTGCCAAGGGCAATTTTGTCTTTTGGTAGTGAATTTGGTAATTCTGAGTCCAGAAATAGATTCCTTGAGAAGAAATATGTAGAACAGCCCATGCCAAAATTTCAGAAAACGTACAGTCAGACCGGGTATTGCGGGGCCGGGCCGAGGTCCGGGGGTATTTTGGTAAATTTTTACCATAGGCTAATATTACCACCAGAAACACTATGGAAGTGTCTAAATGGTACATTTGGAATTGTAGGGCCGAGTTGAGAGCCTAAGGGGTTGGCACGCATTACGAGGCACACAAATTGAGGAGGAAAGACGAGGTGGGGACTTACCTCTCCTACATGTATTTGATATTTGTGCTGGTGTATTGATACATGTTATTGCTTTACTAGATTATGTGAAACATATATGAATGATTGAAGCTTTGTTTCTGTTTTGTTGTGGCCATAGTTTTGTTACATGAAACATCGAGCATGTAGAAATGTCATTATGAGGCATACATCTAGATAAAGCTAACATATCATACACATAGCATCTATCGTGCATGCATTATGGTATCTGTTTCCTACTGAGATTCTCTTGAATCTCACCCTCCCCTACCAACAATTTAAATAGGTGAATACAGAAGGTACATGGAAATCATAGAAGAGAACTGCACGAGAGAGAGTTATAGTGGTGGAGTGAAGACGGGAAGAAGTCTCTATTTCACTAGGATGGGTTTAGACACCCTAGTAGCCTTGTGCGGCTACCTTACTAGTAAGTATCATGTACAAACCCTTATGGGGGTTTTCTGTAATCATATACATATTATCAGTATATTTATGTTATTCTTGTATTGCCCACCGAACCACACGTTAATATTCCGCTACATGTCAAAATAATATAAGGATATGACATCATGCATACTTATTAAATAGGAATTGTGGTTATTGGGTCCATGTGACTCACCTCGTAGTTGATTATTATTTTTCAGGTAAGGTTCCTCATGGGATACGTTCAGGGAAGATACTTGAGGTTTAGGTTGGCAATTACACCTTGTAAAACCTCTTATGTTTGTTAATTATGTGTTGACTTTGTATATTGCCACCTAGGGTTCATTTATACTTTGATGTGAACTATAAAATAATTTTCAAACTTGCATGATTGGTTTACTTTTCTACACTTTGGCAAAGTATTGATGGAGGAGGTTTGAGATTATGGATCTTAAATTGTAATTCTTATTGTGGATCCACTTTTTGTGAACTTTTGAGAATATTATGGTTCTACAGGAAAATGGAGTTATTCAGAAAAGTTATAAATTATGATTGATAAAATTATAGTTGTGGAAAATGATATACGGCCTATTAGTAAATTGTGTTATCAGGCTTTGTGTGCGCAAGGCCAAGTTATACTCTTGACTAATATGTGATTTTGAATCATATGTTAAATATTTATTAATCTTGATAGACTAACGTCTTTCTTTTTTTTCTTCCTTCATTATTCTTAAAATGTTTTAGTCAAATCTTTTCTGCTAGGGTAGTTCTTTGTAATTGATCTCTTTCTTTTTTTATCATAGTAGTGGTCAATTTTTAATAAATTATTTGAAATAGTTAATTATACGATAAATATGGAAGCCGTTACAATAGCAACTAGAGAAAAATTATTCTAGATTTGATACTTCCAGAGCAAAATTAGACCCCCAAATACTTCTGGAACTAAATTGCACCTCCATGACAACTTTCAGGATAAAATAGCCCTTTAACCCTTTTTTCCAATTTAATCGGACTTACTCAAATTTTGTCATTAAAAATATTTTATAAATTTATGCCCTAACTTTCTAGGCTTATATTCACTCCTGCCAATCACTTTTCAATGTTGTTTACGTTGGAGTTCAATCACTTTTACTAATAAAATTCTTGGAATTCTTATGTTAATGAATATTTGTATTTCTATTCCTACAAAGTCACGGCCCTTTTAATAATAGTTTAAAACATATTGTACATCATCAAATAAGAATTATAAACATTGGGTTAGGGGAGAAACTGTGAACTTTAAAAATCATAATTATATAATTAATTTTAGGATTAATATTATCTTTGGTTCTTTAAGTTTACTCTTATTTTAGTTTTAGTCTCTTCAGTTTCAAATCATCGGTTTGGTTCCTTTAAGGTTAAAATAATCTAGGTTTTGATTGAGTTATAGGAACCAATGTTTTAAACAGAATGAAATTTGAGGAACCAAAATATATAATGTGAACCACTACTACAAAATGGTTGAAAGGTGGTGCACATTTTGTAGCACTTCTTTAAAGAAATGTCACAGCTGTCCCCTTTTTTTCTTTTTCTATTTAATTTTTTAAAATTTTAGGGACCAGCCGTGGCGCCTGGTGGACCAGGCGCCACAGCTAGTGGGGCCAACTGTGGCACCTGTCAAGGCAGGCGCCATAGTTGGCCCTACTGACCCGGACCAGGCGCCATAACTGGTCTCTACCCAAGGGTGGCGCCTACCTTGGCAGGCGCCACCCTTGGTCCCCGAAATAGAAAAAAAAAATAGAAAAAAAAAAAAAGGCAGCTGTGGCACTTCTTTAAAGAAGTGCCACAATTGGCTGAATGTGAATTTTTAACTCTCCCGCCAATCAGATTTCCCTCATTTAACTTTACTTTTTATCTTTTCCCTCCCTTTTTCCTTTTTATTCCCTTTTCCTCAGCTCGCGTTGACGCCCCTCCCCCTGTAAAAGATATCACTTTCTCTTGCACAACAAACACACACACTAGTCTTCTTCATTAAATTCTCTTATCCCTTTTTCCATTTTTTTTCGTCCGTCCCCACTCCTCTTCCTAATTGTTTCCTTTTCTTCATACTCTCCGTCTCTCTTCCTCTTTTGAAGCCCACTCCATTTGATCCTCACTCCACTCTACAGCTCACATTTGCTCATCCTCGTCACTCAAAATAGCGTCACCAACGTGGTCCCCCACTCCCTGCGCTGGTCAATTAATAGATTTGTAAGAAGAAGAATGTTTCATTCTAGCTTGCTTTGTTTAAATTTTTTTTTAGTCAAGATAAACTGTCATATAACGTTTGCCTTTCTGTTCCTAATTTAATAGGAAAGAGTGAAAACCTAGCTTGTTTCGTTTGCCTTTTTGCTTTATTTAAATTTTTTGGCCGACAAACTTGTGTTTTTTAGTAATCTTTTAATTTACTTAGTTAGTTGTTGATGTACTGTATTCACATATCAAGTTTTTGTATTGTGATAATTTTTTATATTAGCTTTGGAAAGTATTAATGTAAAAACATTATTGTTGGGGAAATGACAATAAATATATTATTTTGTAAGAACATTTTTGTTGTGGAACTTGAATTTTAAATGTGAAAATTATATATATATATATATATATATACATAATAGGTTGAAATATAAAATAGAAATATTGACAATTTGTGGAGATGATAAACACGCCCGAAAGCCACTCATTTTATATAAAGCTTAACAATCAGGAAGCATAAAAAAGGGCTACAGGAAAGAAAGAAAGAAAGAAAGAAAAAAGGACCCTACTGTGGCGCTTGTTAGAGGAAGTGCCACAGGAGGGGGGTCTCCTGTGGCGCTTGCTGATGTAAGCGCCACAGTAGGTCCCCCCTCCTGTGGCACTTCCTCCACCAAGCGCCACAGGAGGGTATTTTTTTAAAAAAAAATTAAATATTAGCGCCACAGCTTTTTTTAGTGACGTCCATATATGTGGCACTTCTCTAGCGCCACAGCTAATACAATTATAAGTGCCACAACTTTACTTTTTTGTAGTAGTAACTTGAGGGATCAAAATCAAAATGAATGTAAATTTGAGGGGTTAAGGATTTTGTTAACCCTTAATTTTATTAAAATATTAAATTATTCCCTTGAAACACTTCATCTACTACTCCGGTTTTAAATGTTAGGCATAGTTGGCTTTTTTCTGAAAAAATTAAGAAAGCTAAATAATTTACTTAATCATATCATATGTTATGTATCCTTAGATTATATATCAATTTATAAGTTAGGAAAAATAGATTACAGAAAAAATGACAAATATAAATACTTTAAAGTAATTTAATTAGTTTCATTAATCTCTACAAAAAAAAGTTAACTTTATCTTATATTTAAGACAAAAAAAAATATTATTTTATTTTATTATCTTGTATCTAATTCTTATTTTTTTCACATAATCCGTCTTACAATTAGTTAAATTAAAGGGTTAAGACTTAAAGGGCTAAAATGCCCAAGAAATTTTTACAAATAAACATTGAGCATCAGAAAGTTTTCATGAAAACAATTTTACCCTAAAAATTTTAAAAACAGGGCAATGTTGGCCTACAAAGATAGAACCCTAACATTTTCTGTCAAGTGACGAGTTGTCACTCCAAGATGCACCACGTGGTAGGTACTTGGCTGATGTGGCTTGTTCATGTGGTGTCGACCCCAATTTTTTTTTTCTAACAAGGATTTATAAGTAGAAGAATAAAAAAAAAAAGTGTGCTCTCAGATTTTTTTCCCCCTTCCCTTCTTCTTATTGATTAAAGTTGTCTTTGGGATCACTTAATTTTAGAGAATAAATTCTTATTACGTAAGTCGAGAAAAAACTCCTCTCACATACTTATCTCGTATACCGTGAGTCACGATTTATAAATATTTATTGCCTAAAATAAACTATTCCAAATGAGCATTAAAATGGGAGAGACAAAACTCAATACCCACAACAACGAATCCTTCCACCATCACCACCGTCGCAACGCTCTGCTTTCTACCTTCCCTTCATTTTATCTCAACTTCCTTCCAGATCTAACTGCAAAAAACCTAAAATTTTCTACAGTTTTCGATTTCAAATGTAGCTTTTGTTGTGATTTTGTGAATCTTTTACACAGAAAAAATGCTGGAAAATGACGTCAAAAACGGTGCCGCCGCCATCAACGGTGCTGGTCGGAGACGACAAAAATGGCTTCTCACCACCAAACGGTACTGGAAGGAATTGGGAGGGAGGGAGAGATATCTCTTTAAAGATTTTCCTCCCATCGGTGAAAAAAAGGGGAACTGGTGAATCTGAAAATTATTATGAAGTGGGTGATAGTGATTCTAATAAAATATTTGATAGTAATGATCTATTGATCTTTGATGGTGCTGATGGGAGCCATGAAGCACGCCCGAATGGACCCATATCAGAAGAGGAAGACTGGAGTTCATATAATATAAGAGAGAAAAGAAAATGAGTGAAAATTCCTAGGGGCATGTTTGGTATTTCATATATTTTATTTTATTTTGATGATGTGGCATAATGTCCTATGTGGCAGAGCCACCTCATCATACGCTGGTCATATAACGGGTTACTGTTTGGGTCTTTAATGGAGGGGTGAAATTGCCCTATTTTCTATACTTATGGGGCACATTTGCCCCTCGAAAGCTTTCAGGTACCCAATGCTTATTCGTGAAAACTTCCAAAACATTTTAGTATTTTAATCCTAAATTAAACTACACTAGATACCATATCCTACTTAACTTAACCAAAATTAGTCAAAATGTAATCTAAATTTTCAATAACAAGCGGTTTGATTTAAAAAAAGAAAAAAGAAAGCAAAAGAGTGCAGTTTGATTGATATCTAGAAATATTGAGAATGGTACAAATGTGATTGGAAAATATTATGGCAATAAGATTAGATAACTCAACATGAAATTTGCATCACAAACATCAAATCCTTCATTTGTCTATTATATATGAATGAAACCACACTTATTTAGCTCTAATTTCAAAAGCCAATATGACTAACCTCAATTATATAGCTGCATTATCACCTTTGTCCTCATTATATATAAATGTCATTTCATTTTGAAAAACTAAAACAATTAACACAATTATTAGTGAAGCAATATTTTTTTGTATACCTTAAATTAATATCCATTTTTGGGAATGAATTTTATATATATATATATATATATATATATGTCACTTTGAAAGCTAGTTATTGTCAAACTCATTGTAAGATATTACTATAAACTAGATTTTATATTAAGTAGTGGATGTAGCGCTATAGTTACCTACAAATGTAAACATACTGCCTTAATTAAAATATCAGGCCATTTATTTTTAGTTTAGAATTGATTAGAACACAAAACAAACAAATAATAATTTTGTTATTTGTTGTCCTTTATAGCATCACTGAGTCAATGAAAATATCAGACAAGGATCTTAATTTTTTTAGAGAAAAATTAGCTATTTATAAAATTTTAGAAATTAAATTTAAAAGTCCTAGTAAGTAAAAAACACTCAGACTATATCCTTTCATATCTCCTCCCATAGCCAAAAATAAAAAATATATATAAATTTCCTATCCTGTAAACACATACATGCGCATATATTCAAATTCACACACACAGTTTTTGCCATTCACCGACTTGACCTAAACCCTTGTTATTGGATACATGCATCATGTTTGGGATTAACAATAGAATATAATAAATAATGTTGATCGAAAAAAATATGAATGAAATAAAAATGAATAAATAATCATACCCATACCAGATCACATAAATAAAATAAAATTATAGTAGACACATACTCTTTTCCTTCATTGCTTTTTGTTTCCCACTTTCATTCACTCTATTTTTTCCAGCATACCCAGATGCATATTCTTCTTGTCGGTATTTTTGGAAATTGGGGTCAGATTATCTTTCATCTTTTTTCTTTGCAAAAAAGGATTATTCAACTTTACGTAGCTAATTAAAGCCATATGCTTTTACTTTTTCATTCGATTAAAGCTAATTTTTATTACTATTTGTATACGGTCAATTTATTAGAAAGGCATTGGTTACAGTTTTTTAAGTATTTCACATGCAAAAAGTGAGTAAAAAAGAAAATTGTTTTTAATTATAATATAAAGGGAAAATCCCTTTAAAAGACTGTTGAATTATCTAAATTCTAAATTGAGTCATTGAATTTAACAAATTATAAATAAGATTTGATATCCTAAAATATAATTGTATAATTTAATAATTTTATTTTACTACCCTCGTTTGATTCTCTCTCACCCAAATTGTAGCCACCGTCTCATCTCCTTCGTAACTATAGATTTGCCATCTCCATGTTTCATACTTAGAAGGTTCTACAGTTGGCACTCTTGTTCGGTAGCATTTTCATCTTTGTCGTGTCTGTGCTGGGATCTTTGTGCAGGATCAATCTACTTCTTTGCATCTATTTATAGAAGTATAAGACATGGGATTTGCTCAACTATTTGCAAAGACGTGGTGAATGACAAGAAATTGGATGAGATCAAGAGTTGCTTGATGGACAGTTGCGTGTGTTGGAATCTCGTGGTTGATGGCCGGCCACTCTCATCTACAAAACACCTAACGACAATGCAGGTTATTTATTGTTCGTTGTTAATGACTTGTGACTAAATCTGAATATGAATGAATTTGAGATGTATTACACAAAAGAAAAAGGTTCAAGCACATCACTTTCATGGAGATTTTCAAAGTCTGAAACAAAGCAATGGGCAGATCCACAATCATTGAGGAGACGAGCTGGATTTTTTATTAGGCTAGATTCCTGGGAATAGTGGCTACAGTGTGGGAGAGGGCAGAGAATCAAATAAGGGGTATTAAGGTAAAATTATCAAATTCTAAAATCCTATCTTAGGATATCTAACATTATTTATAATTTATTAAATTTAATGACTTAATTTAAAATTTAGGTAATTCAACTGTCTTTTAAAAGGATTTTTCCTAATATAAACGAATTTTCTCTGTACTTTGGTCATTAACAAAGGATACTCCGGTCTCAAAAAAAAAAGGTAATTTTTTTTAATATTGCAAAATATTATTGATAAATATTTGTGGCCACAAATTATATGGGTAAGCGGTACTTATTAAATAAATGATTTTGCCGAACACAACTTTTCACAATACTTTTATGAAATTTTATTAAAAATAATTACTTTCGAAATAAATATAAATTCATGGAAAATCTAAATCAATAAAGAAAGGCGTCTAAAATTCACAAGTCATACCTATCTTTTACCTCAATTTTTATTTTTTAAACTTGACACAAAATTATATATCACAATTACGCTATAAAATGCCAACTTGTGACACTAGTTGTTTGGTGTCCGTACCAAAAAAATTTAACTATTAGATATTCCTATTTATTATAATTCATAACATATTTATATTCATTATTTAGTAATGAATATTTTTATCCAATAAATCATGACATTATTGTTTATTTATTATTCTTTGTCTATTTTCATTCCGATGTTATTTGAGTTCTTAACAAACCTTAAAAGATCCTTACATAATTACCTTTCAATCAAATGCGCATATTGTAACTGTAACACTCCAAATTTTATATTCACTAAATATATTGTAATTATTTAAGAAATTCAATAAAATGGTGAATATTCATAAATTTGGAATTTATGAATTTTATAAATGTTCATATTCATAAGAAAATGGGCAAACAAATTATCGAATTAATTTGGGTAATTTAAAAGGCCCAATATTAAGGTCTAAAAATGAGTAAATAATAGAAAAAATATTTGGTCCAAAAATTAATGAAAATTTGCCAAATAAAAAAAAGAAAAGAAATTGGAATAAAAAGATAATGGCAAAATCGTAATTTTGCCAATTTATTACAAAATTAATTATTTTTTGATTAATTGAATTTAATTTCAATTAATTAAGAAAAATAAAATGAAAAAATATATTTAAAATATTTTGGTCAATTTAATATGAATTCATGGAAAATTTTAGCAAAAAGTGCAATTTTGACCAAAATTGAAACTTTAAATGTATACGTAACTTGGACAAGTTGTGAAGCCAATTGAAACCATAAAGAGGGACCCCTAGGTGCCTCCTACATGTTTCAAGAGGAAAAAAATATTGGTTGGGCTTAATGAGCTTGGTTACATATACATAGGGTTTATGTGCATGAAATTGATTTTGGAATTTTTGGAAATTGGTTAAATAAATGAAATAATATATGATATATTATAATATATCATTACCCCCTTCTTCCTTCAGCCCATTTCGTGCCAAACAGATATAAAATAAGAGAGAGAAAGTTGAGAGAGTTTAGAGAGAGAAAGGGAAGAAATCTCGCAAGGTAAGTCGATTTCTCCGCTGATTTAGCTCCTAACGCGTATAACTCCGACCCTAAGCTACTCATCTTTGTTCTTTAAGGTTTGGAGGCTCAAAAATCTTTGGTTGAAGGGTTAGGGTTTCAGCCATATTGAGGAAAAGCTAGTGGGAACTTGAAGTAACTTTTAAACCTTCGTATATTAACTATTTTAGCTGTTGTGAGCAATTTAATTGGTGAAATTTCACCGAATTACCATTGGTTTTAAATTTTGAAAATGTGTGTGCTTAAGGGTTATGTTGCCTGATTTTAGTTCAAATGGTAGTTATAACTCAATTAGATGGTTAATAAAGTGGTTAGGAGTAGAAAGGAACGCGTTTGCAGAGCCGAAATCACAAAACCTCGATTTTTCCTGAAGAATATCATAATTTCGGCCAAGGCTATTAGAGGACCTTAGAGTTAGATTTTCAATAAATTTATGGTTGCATTGAGTTCAAGAGGAAAAATTAGGTGGAGTTACAGTTGGGCACTTTTTCGGAAAAGACCGAAAAAACATAATTGCAAAAACGCCCCTGAAAGCCTTAAAATGGGGCTGCCAAAGGCAATTTTGTAATTTGACATTGAATTTGGTAATTTCAAATCCGGAAATAGATTCTTTAGACGAAAACATGTCAGAATAGCCCTAGTCAAAATTTCGAGAAAAGTGTAGCCAAGCCGGGTAAGGTGAGGTCGGGCCGGGGTCCCGGGGGCATTTTGGTAAATTTTGGTCATAGGCTAATAAAATCACAATAAACACTATGGAAGTGTCTAAAATGATACATGGATAGATTATGACATATTTCTTGTATATTTGATGTTTTATGACCGAGTTGGACGCCTATAATTGACACGTTTTACGAGGCGAACCCTTTGAGACAAGAAAGAGGTTACGGTAGAGACTACTATCTCTCATATACTATGTGACTATTTGTATGATGTGTTACTGTATTTTGTGATTTGAACACGTGCAAGAGGCATATTATCTAGATGTGGTCTAGGACCTAGCTGAGGTACACTAGTCTTATCTAGCTGTAATCAGGGAGTCGACTGAGGTACATGTAGGGGTTTCAACAGGGTAGTTGGCCCTGAATTTTGTGCGCACACACGGATGATATGAATTTTCATTTTACTTGATATGATGCATTGCATATTTAATTTTCGCATTTTATATGTTGATCGTATGTTTCTACTGAGATTCCTTGAAATCTCACCCCTTTTTCTAAACCAAATGTCTCAGCGGGTGCCAGCAGATCGAAAGCCAAGGACACAAAGAAGGGAAACTGACGGGCACGTTTCCCAAGACAAATACAGTGGTTATATATAGTCTGTATTTGGAATAGTTTTAGAACATTTTGTACATATTTGTCATTATTATCGATTTCTGCTCTATTAATATCTGTCTTTAAACAAATACTTATTATCAGTATAACTGTACTTTTCTGTTTGCCTATAGAACTTGTTCATTATTGCCCTACGCATATCAAAATGGAAACGGGTGTTGACAGTGACGTTAAAACACAAAATGTCTTTTACATGTAAATTGAACTTAAGAAATTAAAAACCATGTAAATTGTATTTTCATCCTACCCCTATTCGAGGGCTCACATATAAATTGATGAAGCAATAAATAAGCCTTCTTATAGTTAATTTATAGACTAATGATTAAAATACTCTAACATTCCTTACGTTTTGCCTTAATTACATGGACCTCCTTTCTATTTTGAAAACATACATTTAAGTTCAAAGTGTTAACTCCGTTACAGATTTTTATTTTTTAATTAAAATTTATATTAAAATAATTTTCTTACCAATTTACCCTTCATCATTACTAATTCCCTAATTTTGGCTAAAATTTTTTAAGTAATTTTTATTTTTCTTAATTTATTTTTTACTTTTCCAAATAGTTATTTATGTTATTTTTTTTTCATATTGAGATAAAGACTTAATTAATTTAATTAATGAAGACATAGAAAACTTAATTAAAAATATGATTAATTATATTAATATATGCATACTAAAATAAACATGTTTATAAATGTTTGTGTAAAAAATGTATTTTAAAAAATAAAATTTAAAATTAATATAAGTCATATAATGTCTCAAATTTACATTATTAATAACATATGGTAAATAAAAATATGCCTTTCATATATATTTTTAATCATAGTGTCATGGCAAAAAGAAAAAGAAAGAAGTATGTTTTTAGTCATTTAAAAGAGTAATAAATAAAAAGGTTTCAATAAATATGTTAAAAAATTTAAAACTTTATAATATAACAAAACTTAATAAATTTTATAATATATTGGAAATTTTGAACATACATGTATTAGGATTATTTTTTTGTATAAAAAAAATTTTTTAGGCAAACATAAATGTTTATTCATTTGTTGAAAAAGGGGTATTTTGGTGAAAACAAATATTTTATAGTCAAACTTAACAGTCAACTAACGGTTGGGTGGATGGAAATGGAATATCAAATATATAAGATAGGTTTCTATAACATGCATTTTAATTTTAAGGGAGATCTATATATATTTTCAAAATAAAGGGATGTTTGTGTAATTTAGGTAAAACAAATGGCTGATCAATGTATTTTACTCTAGACTAATTTAGTGTATGTCATGCCTTATATGCTTTAATAATAAAATTCCTATGAAAAAGTGCAATTTCTTAATAGAAATAATGATATTTCAATATTCAATTAATCAATATAAAATTTAAATGAAGCCGCATAGTTCATAATCCATGTGTAACTAATTTATGACTTTCCCTAAGTTTTATTTAAACTCATTCTTAACACACACACACCTCCCAATCGTCAATTCTTACAATAATTTTTTTAAAAAAATGTTCAACTTTTTCATAAAAAATACTCCATCTATTTCTTAATACAAGATATTTTTACCTAATTTGATTAGATTAAGAAGAAAGTTAATTGAGTTAGTTAACATGACATGTATTTTCTAAAACATCATAGTCATCTCCATTGATTCCCTCACTCCTCCACCTTGATTATTATTGAAAGAGTATCAATAGGATAAATTGGGAAAAGATTGACAAATATAAAAAATATGTCTTATATTTAGACTAAGATTAACTCCTTTTTTTGCCAGAAATAAACTATATTAATAAAGTATATTAAAGTGCAATATAAAGGTCTAAAATAAAACCAACAAACAAAAAGACTAAGGCCTAAACAAAACAATCCTAAACACCAACAACACCTCTATCATAAACCCTAACCCTAGAATATGTCAGAAAGCCACATGTGTCGTTGTCGTCACCATTGCCAAAACAGTGAAAAGACCTCAGTTATCATGCTAGAAACAAGGGATGTGGTTCATAGAACCACCTTGACAGTCATATCCTATTTGAGAATTCATCTACTACCATGAGAGCAAATTTACCACCACCACCCAATAGCAATCACATAGTGAGAAGTGTCATAGCCAACATTGGCAACCTATCAACCCAAAGAGACTCCAACTATTGCCACCATTCTTTCCCCAATCCAAAGCCATAAAGACTTGAGTAGAAAAACCTAAATCCCATGCAAACTAGACTAGATCATAGAGAATAGGAAAAAGAAGCATACTAGATTGGGGTCGAAATCTCCAACGCTCTCAAACTCATTGCTCCACCACAACACTAACTACTCTCTATTAATTGAAATCGGTGCTGAGATCATCGATTTAGCATAAACCCTTTAATTTCCCATCCTCCACCTCACTGCTAACTACCCTACCATATCCAGACTTACCCTCCTTTCCTTGATTGTCTCTATCTATATCAAGATGACAAACACAAACATAAATAAAAACCCTAACCCCAAAATGCAAGAGCCCCCAAAATGGACAACCTCCCCTCTAACCTAAGTCAGAGGGAGAGGCACCGGAAAATCAACGCTCAAACTCACAGGAACAAAGCAAGAAGAAACCCCACATAGGGAGAGAGAAACTCCACGTCGAGAGACTTATATTCTTATTATTATATCAACTTCCTAAATATGTCTTATATTAAAGACTAAGGGGAGTAGTAGTTTTTGGCATCTTAAATTGGTGAGTGATACGATCTCATCACTTGAATAAGTGGTGAAGGATTCAAATCTTAGTTCTTATGTAGTATAACAATTTGATTGAGAAAAGTCTACTTTTAAACCAGTACCTTGGATGAGACTTGTCTCTATCAGAGAGAATTCTCTTTTTGTATATGAAATCCTAAAGGATACCGATACTCTTTGTGCCATTTAGTAATGGTAAAAAAACAAATTGATAAAAAGTCTTTGTTAGAAAATTTTATTTGTTAAAGGAAGTGAATTCAAGCATTGGTACCTTCTATACATGAAATTCTATAAAGTACTACTACTTTTTGTATATAAAAATATAGGAAAAATATGTAAAAATACCCATGAACTTTTACTAAAAGTGCACCCAATACCATATATTTTTCAGAGGTGCAAAAGTACTTGCAAACTTCCAAAATTGGAGCAAAACTACCATCACCATCATATTGTCTCAACTGATGTTGCTTACATCATGAAAACAACAAAATACATCTCAACTAAAAAAATGCCCTTTCCCTCCCAGTCTCTCCTTTCATCTTCTACTTCTATAGTTCCACTTAAAAACAATTGATCCTGCAAATTAAATGGATGGTCTATTTACATTATCAAGCGTGAAGGTGTAAAAAAGCCCATGATCTTTTCCCAAAAAAGCATCTAATACTATAAACAATTTTCATGTTCAAAAATATCCTTGAACTTTTTCAAACAGAGCAAAAATGTCATCACCGTTAAATATCTCAAACTCTATTACTTTTTTTTTGGGGCCCACCTATAGTGTCCATTATATGCCAACTCACTTCACCCCTTACCAATAAAAACAACACATACTTTAACATTTCATTCAATTAATTAAATTTCTTCCCTTTTGAAACCAACCTCCTCTCTCTTCCTCTCTTCTTTTCTCTTACAATTCCAGTAGACTCATCCTCAGGGGAAGGAGCAAGATATAAGGCTAAAGCAAATTAAAATTGGTGTAAGAGCTTAAGTGTACTGTGTTTGTTTTGAATGGAGCTATTCCTAGCACAGCCAGATTTGTCTCTTCAAATCAGCCCTCCCAACACCAAACTCACCACTTCAAATTGGAGCAGTAGAGTATATACTAATAATAATGGCGACATCCAAAATAATCTCATTCACCATCACTCCTTCGACCTTTCTCTCACCTCCTCTAATATTCACAATATTACTTCCTCCTCAACACCTCCTCCTCCTCCTCCTTCCTCTTCACTCTGCAACAACTCTAACCTCACTAGTAACCACCACCACCATCATTTACTCTAAAAATGCATCAATAATGCCAATCCCTTATTGTCTTCTTCATCATTTCACCACAATCTGGGATTTCTCAGACCCATCAAAGGAATCCCTCTCGACCAAAACCTATATTATTTTTCAATTGAATGAAATATTAAATTATGTGTTGTTTTTCCATTGGTCAAAGGTGAGGTGAGTTGGCATAAAATGATTCCTGGATAATATAGATGGGGCCCACAAAAAGAAAACTAATTACAGAGTTTGAGATATTTAATCAACATCACATTTTGCTCCGTTTGGAAAAGTTCATAGGTATTTTTGGATTCAGAAATTGTTTATAGTGTCAGATGCTCTTTTGGAAAATGATCTTGGACATTTTTGCACGCACGCCCAATTATCAAAGACCCCTAAATTTTGACATCCCAAAATTGAACCAAACATGCTAAGCATATTTCCATTAAGTTTTCATTTACAAATGCACACCATGACAGTACTTGTCAAGATCGACAACTTCTCAGATTCAGCTAAGACAACTTTGAAAAATAAGCAAAACAAATTTAAAAAACCCCAACCAAAGGAAGCAGAAACACAAGTACCAGGTGCAAATTGAATGATACCAAAAAACTAAAAAGAAAACATATGCAGCTTCATCAATCAATCTATCCAAACTCAAATTCGTTTCTTCCGATGGGTTTCACCTAAAGTCCCAAAAGTTTGTTACCTTCATAAAATGATTCTTAATAAGGAAACAAACAAAAAGGAAGATGAAGAACTTATTGTTACAAGTAAAACTTAGAGAGAAGATAGGGGTCCATGTTAAAGGAAGAGGCCTTGCTTCTTCCTTTTCATTGAACGAGAGAGAGAGGACCCAAAGATTGAGAGAGGCAGAGGAGTATATCAAGAATGAGAGCGACTGAGATTGAGAGAGGTAGAGGAGCATATCTAGAAGAAGAGCTTGCAGATGATGATTTTATTGATTCACATCTACAAAGTGGAAGAAAAAGAGCTAGCGAAGGATGCTTTTAGAGAATCGCCAACATCGTGGGTGTAACCCCCTGCCGTAATTATATCCGAAATACGTGATTAAAGTGAAATAGAGACCAATAATAAACAAATAACATTTACTAACCCATCACATGACGGGGTTTTCACAATTACCTTTCGAAATCATTTATAACCTTGGTCTCATAATCACTTTTCGAATACAATTACTACGCGGAATATCACATTCATAACAAATCAGAGCACACAAAAATAATCCCGGCAATCCCAGGTTCCATACATTAACTCAAAGCCTTATAGGGCATATTCGCCCCTACAAGCCCTCATATGGGGATTACACAAACCTTTCTCATAGACATAACAAATCCTCATCAACACACATGTAAACACATCCATTTATACAAATACACACCCCTACTATAATGATAACCAACTACCGAATCTTTAACTCGAAGGGAGTCCTCATCACCCTTGTCTGCTTACTCCATCATCGATCTACTACCCTATCTGAAAGGTTAGTAGGGGAGGGTGAGATTCTAGAGAATCTCAGTAGGAAAACAATATCAATATGCATATACGATAAATGTTTAATGCATGACATGCTTGCATCACATAACTATCATGATGACAAATCTGTAAGCTCAATGCTTCTAACAATATACTAATAGCCATAGCATAAATTGAAACATAGCTTCAATAACACATAACCATGCAAAGCTAAGACATGCATCAACACATTAACACATATATCAAATACAAGCAGAAGAGATATGGTCCCTACCCTCTTTCCACGTAAGCTCCAGCTCTGGCTGCTCACGATCAGGGCGAACACCAAATCCTATAACCAAACAAGGACATAGGGTTAATCCCTTTTCCAATTCCTTAACTCTCAAACACTTAAGTTGGTTGTCATTCACGACCTTTAGGTGGCTAATCAAAGCCCAAACATATGTCTAAAGGCTTGGGAAACACTTGACCAAAAATCACCTTTTAAAAGTCCAAAATGCTGATTTTTGGGGGTTGGCTGCAGCCAAGAATCCTCTGGCTGTAGCCAGAACACGCACAGAAGGTTTTTGGCTGCAGCCAAGAATTTCTGGCTGTGGCCAAAACTTGCACAGAAGGTTTCTGGCTGCGGCCAAGACGTGCACAGAAACTTTTGCGCTGCAGCCAGGATTTTATACTGCAGCCAAGGCAACTTAGGAAATTCATAACTAATTCCAAAAAAATCAAAATGAGGTGATCCCATAGCCAAATGAAAGCTATTCAAGTCCTCTTCACAGGAAAAATATTGGCCATTACTGGAAATCACCACACAAATCCAGATTTACACAAAATCCAACATTGCTCCAAAACAGAATCCAGTTTCGACCTCAAACTTTGGACAAACATAAATCCCAGTTCACAAAACGAAATGGCACAAATTATATGTCTATTTTAAAGCTTAATATGTGAACTTTAAGACTGGAAAGTTTCAGAATTTTTAGACATCATTTTCCCATTCAAAATGCTCACATAAACTGACTGCCCAGAATAGAGATTTAAAAGACAGAAATCCAGATTTTGACAATTGCTTCCAATGATTCCCATTTTCTCACCAAATACCATTTCCACATAAATTTGCACAAGGAATCCATTGGAAACACCAAATCAATCAAATTCAAATCATATTGACATGTTACCACAACATGTCACACAAATCACAATTCAAACCACAACATCACAACTCTTCCAATTCAAGTTCCCAAATCAATTCCAATGACCAAATACCACAACATGGCACCATTTTCAATATAAAACACATGACAATTCATGCATTTCACAATTCCACCAAAATCAGGGCAAAAACCAAAATTCACAATACTCAACCACAAATCACAAAACTTAGATCAAAAGGCTTCAAATACTCACCTCTTCCTCTTTCCCAAACCAATTCTTTGATTCTCCATCTTTCTAATTTTCCTCAAGCTATCAAACACCACCAATCAAGAATCTAAAACCATAGAGATGAAGCTCTCATCACTATGAACAACATTATATAAGGGTGTTTTAGCAATAGAGGACCACAAACCAACCAAAACTCACCTTGTTTCTTTCTCTTTCCTCCTCCTTGCTAGGCAAAAATGGAGTATGAGAAGAGAGAGAGATGAAGATGAAGATGAAGAAGAGATCATTTTTTCCCTTTTTCCTCATGTGTTGGCCGACTATGAAAGAGAGAGGGAAGAGTTTGAAATGTTGACCAAGATCCAAGGGTCTATAAGTTGCCAAGTGTCAACATCTTGCAACATCCTCCATGAGCTCACATAGGCACATGCACACATGATTCCACCTTTTGATCTCTTGCAAAAATCAATCCTAACCATTGATCTTGAAATTACCAATGAATTTCCTCTTCGGTAACCGATCAATTGGTCGATAACTTTACCGTTTTGCCCTTGATTACGGTAATTCCCACTGAATCACCACAAAACACTTCATATCGTTTCATTTATCGCAAAACATGCCTTCCCTCTATTCTAAGCAATTTGGATGTTAATCCATAATTGAACTTAAATACAGGGTTTCGGCGTTGCTCACAATGCATACGAATCACGGTTCACATCATATTCTCCAAAAGGGTTCATTTATCACTAACCACTTCCACTTTTGGAGTCATTATCTCTTAATCACAATTTGGGATTTTGCTAAACCGGGGCTTAGCAATCCACTAATCTCAGGCTTATTCTCTAGCCTCAAGTCTCAAAATTTGGGGTATTACAGTGGGTGCAGGGTGCTGCTGACGCCATAGGTGGAGGAGCGGCTACCGCCTTCATAGGTATCTGAGAAGACAATGGGAGATGAAGCGAGGAAGGGGGAGAGCGATCGATCAAGGTGGAAGGGAAGGGTAGTAAAGTAAATTATAAAAACTTAGACATTTATATTTTTTTAGTAGTGTGGGCTCCACAAAAAATATAACACCCGTTTCGCTACTTTAACAGTGCTAATATTTTTAATCTCATTTTAGAAGTTTATAAATATTTTTATACCTCCGAAAAAATATATAATGTTAGAGACATTTTTAATAAAAACTTAAAAATAACGTTACACCCTAAACCAAAAATATATCATATCCTTCTTATTAATAAAATTTCTAATGATGAACTTGATTTTCTCTTCAAAAAATAAAAGCATAATGGTTAGATTTTTTTTTTTTTTTGGGTTTTTTTTCCGGAGTTTTTGCTAACTTGAAAAGCGCGGCCGTAGTCATTAACGGTTAATAATTAATCTAATCCTTCCATAATCTCTCTCTCTCGCTCTGCACGTTGTTCTCTCTCTCTTTCTGTACTTCTCCAAGAAGCCAGCTTAAAAATCAACAACTAACACACCACTCAATGGTGGTTAAGGCTAATTCCCAAAGTCTCCATCATCTTCCTTCATTTTCCTCCAACCCCTTGAGCCACTTTCATCCTCCTCCACTTTGGAACACTTAAAAGTTTCACACTTGTTCTTGATTGATTTTCAAGTGTCAGATTCATCGAGAGAGAGAGAGTTCAATTCCTTCTCTCTCTTTTTTTACTTTCTGAAATCCAATTCCTCTCTTTTACGTTATTCCTATTTCCTGACTTCTCTCTGACTTGCCTTTTTACTCTCCCCTACCATTTGTTTACCTTGTATCATTTCAAGCTTTCTATTCAACAGTACAACCAATCCATCCTCTGCTTTTGTGTTCTGTACTGCCTTTTCTTTTCAAATCTGGGTGTGTCTGTGTGGTTCCTAGTTTTTCCCAAAGATTGATCGAGATGGCAGTCGAACTTTGCTCTGAGAATTGTGGGGTTTCTACAATGAGTCCGAGAATTTCATTCTCACATGATTTCTCTCAATCGGATGTTATCCCAGTTGAGCAAACCCCTTTTAGGTCAAATTCCTCTGGTTTGAACTCCAGCTTTGATTTTGACGTTTGTGTTCGTGAGCAAGAGTCATCTTCAGCAGATGAACTCTTCTCTGATGGCAAAATGCTTCCCTCTGAGATCAAGAAGAAGAAGAAGAAAGACCGGTCACCACTTTACCAAGTCCCACACACAGAAACTGTTCGGGAAAATGCCTCAACCAACAAAACAACCAAGAACGAAAGCCTCAAAGAGATCAAGCAACAGCAAAAACAACAAAATGATGAAGTGGATGAGAAGCAGAGTTCCAATAATTCTAACAAGTCCTTCTGGGGATTCAAAAGAAGCAGCAGTTGTGGGAGTGGTGGCTATGGAAGAAGCTTATGTCCATTGCCACTTTTATCAAGAAGCAATTCAACTGGTTCTGCCCCTACCACTACTGCCCCAAGTGTTAAGAAAATGCCAATTTCAAAAGAAGGTCCCAACAACATGAAGCTGAATCATCATCATCCCCACATTAAGCATGCTAATCCCACCACCACCTCAAGGCCTTATCAGAAGCCTCCATTAAAGAAAATCCATGGACCTTATGTTCATAATGGTGCTAGAGTCAACCCGGTAATTAATGTTCCTTCTGCAAATTTATTCGGTCTGGGTTCTATCTTCTCCAGCAGCAGCAGAGATAAGTCCAAGAAGAAGTGATAGATCCTCCACAGAAAGTTCCATAAAGGGGTATGTTTAAATTGAGGAGAATGATTCACTTTTAACATTTCCTTTTTAACAGTTTTATATTCTCCTCACTCTAAACATATCCAGATAAGTATATATATATATATATCTAAATAAGACCAATTTGATTCCTCTTCCCTGTCTCTCAAGTCTTCTTCAGCCCAAAAAAACAAGTCTGAATCTGCAAATTAACTGGTCTCCATGTTGCTTGTACTTTCTTGGTGGGTTTGACTATGATGTAGTTAGGAAAATTAGGTAGAGGTAAAATTTTAGAGAGGTGAGGAAAAAAAGGGTATGAAATTTGCAGGATCAAGAAGAGAGAGAGAGATATGAAAGAAGGGCAGGAATGATATAACGCAGGCACATGGTTTGGGGCACAAAAAGACAGGTAATGGTAGCTTTCATGGCTGTCCCTTGCTTGTTTGTTTGTTGTTGTACTTTTGTTATTTGGTCAGACAATGTGTGAATACATTGATTTTGATTCAGGTTTCCTTTTTTCTTCTTTTTTATTATTTTTCTTGTTCTCAGTCTTCTTCTTGTTCTTCTCTTCTCATGCTTGCTGATGCTGCTGTCTCTGAAACAAGAGACTGATAGAGAAGAGAGAAGAAGCTGCTTTTATGGAATTTTGTGATGTAAGAGATTGGCTTGCTCGTGTTCATCTTCTTCTGCCTTTGGTTGCTTTTGTCCTTCATTGACTGTTTCAATAATATTATTCTCTTCAGCAAGTTATCTATCTTCCTGTTAGCAGTGACTGTAGCACTGACCTTATTAGAAATAAATTTTTAAATTTTTTATAATTTACTATACGATTTATTTATTTTTTTTTTTCAGATAACTATTATAACCGACCACATTTTGTTGATAAAATAATTGACTACAGAAAAATTGTGTGTACGAATGTAAAGTTTGAGAGAACTTATTAAAAGGTAATTTCCCCCAAAAAAATAATAGGCTTAAAAAATTGAAGTATTGTAATGCAATTAGTTTATTTAAAGGTGAGAAAGTTTTAAACTAAAAAATATATTGATTTAAAAGAATTTACCTTGATAAATTCAAATTGTAGATTAGTAAATAAAATAAAGATGATGATATATAAAAGGGAGAATTGCTGATAAATACTTTTTTGGCAAATTAATTGCTGAATGCTACCATTGCACATAACGGAAGATGTTTTGCACATAACGGAAGAATGCTTGCACATTTACACGGAAGACTTTTGCACACATGGAAGATGATTTGCACAAAACGGAAGATCGCTTGCACACACGGAAGATCGCTTGCACGCTTGGTAGCAATCAGCAATTAATTTGCTTCTAAAATATTTTTCAGCAATTCTCCCTATATAAAACCCAAATCAAACATGTATATCTACAAAAACTGAAAAACAAACGTGTAACAAGAGGTGAATCAAGAGGTGCCCACATTCCACATGTGGTGCACGCCAGTGCCTCAGATAGAGAATACCTGTGCCCAGAAAAAAGAGCGGTATAGAAAAAATATATTATTCCTAATTATATAGTACTATTCTGATTTTTAACATAAGACATATTTATCTACAACAACGACAACAAGCATTATCCCACTAAGGTAAAGCATATTTATCTAATTTAAGAATTAAGCTAACTAAATTAATTAATTATAACATATATGACATAATCTCTCTAAAATATTTCTGTGCAACACTATATCATATTTTTTTGTCGGAGTAATATTATACTATATATTAGTTTATAAGTTAGAAAAATTAGTTTGAAAAAATAATAAATATTAAAGATAAAATAAAAAATTATATTTAGGATTAAATTTTACCTTTGGTCTATGTATTATTAATAAGACCATGGACATAGTTAATTACTTAATTTTTTATTTGTTTGCAAAAAAAAAAAAAAGGAAAAATTACATTCAAGTCCTGGGGAAGGAAAAATGTGAAGAAATGGTGCCGAGAAATGTCAAAATTACGGTGAAGTCCCATAGGACTATTTTGTAATATATTGCAACTGGCAAAAGATTGAAATACCCATATCAGATAAATAGAGAGAGGAAAGGAAAAGTTTTACAACTTCAGAAGGCAACACCTCTGGTATTGGCACGAAAAACACAATGAAGGTCTGATCATTAGCAAAGGTTGAAGATTAAGGTATAGAATTGATGCAAACACCTCTCTTATCTTCATTATTCCATTTGATTCAAGTTTTTTGTTGGGTAGGTAAGCAGATTTTTAGGTTTTCTTGGTTTATCGTTGTTTCAGTTGAACAAAATGGAAAAAGCTGCCATCTTTTTGTGAGTATTGTCCTCCATTATACTTGTAAACTATAAAGGTAGATCTAGGTAAATGCAATGGATATGCTTTAACTGTGGTTTCAATGTGTTTAAGTATGGTTTAATATACTCTGTATTCGCTGTCAGTATGCTCTATTTTCGGGTCATTGTGATGTGTTTTTGCAATAGAATCGCTAAGGAATGAAGATGAGGGTGAAAGATTTGTGGTTATATAACCTGGTATGCAAAGAAAAAAATGTGTTGTTAATATATGCAACGATAGTTGTCAATATATGTACTGAACTTGTTAATGACAAGTATAGGTCATATTTAAATATTTTACTTATGGTGTAATAATGTTTGGCAAGGGTTTGAAAAGTTTGCTATGTTTTTTGGTATTTTGAGCTGCTTTAACTCATTAAAAGTGATAGTTAATGAACATAGTGTGAAAGTTCTATGGTTGGACGTCTTGATGTACAAAGTCAGAATGTCTTGTTAATAGGGGCAACGATAATTGTTAATATTGGTGGTAAACTTGTTAATGACAACTGTATTGTGCAGGTGGATAACGGTGATGGCTGACACGTCTGATAACAATCTACTATGTTTCCTTCATATAGGGGGAAGGTTTGTAGTTAGTGGAGATGATGATATAATATACGTTGGGGGAACGGTCAGATCAAAACGATTATATAACATACGTTTCCTTCATATAGGGGCCAAATATTGGGTCCAAGTTGATGAAAGAAGTTAGGGGTGCTGAATTTTGTTTTTGGAAAGTACATGTCATACTATCTTTTGTAAATCTTATTAGATAGAAATCTAGACTACTTGATTTTTACAAATGGTATGTGAATTTGTTGTTAGTACCTTGTACATACATTTTCAGATGTAAATGAATGTTTGATATAATATGGTTTTCTATCCCACTTTCATTTATGGAAATTTGTAATCTGATGTAAATTCAGTTGTCAATGTATGGACATAAAGTAGTCAGTGAATGCCCATGGACTTGTTAATGGATACCCCTGCAGTTGTTAATATATATATATATATATATGCAGTTATGTTCACATATTTGTATCTCACTTTTATTTATGAAAATTTGTAATCTAATGTAAGGTCAGTTGTCAATGTATGGACATGAAGTCGTCAATGAATACCCATAGACTTGTCAATGGACGCCCATGCAGTTGTCATTGTTGCTATAGGTTATAATTACTTTGGAAAATGATATTTTATGTGCATATATTCATAGATTACCTTTGTTGTTGATATTTAATATTAATTACATGGACATATTATATAACTTGTCGATAGAGGCTTTTGGACTTGTCAATGGAGGCTCCTCGACTTGTCAATGGATGCCCAGTCACTTGTTAATAGACACCCCCATTGAGTTGCCTAGAGTTGTCAATGGAGGTCCAATGAATTGTCAATGGACACCCATTGACTTGTCATCACAGTATGCTACAATTGTCAAAGGAGTAAAACAATGTGCAACGAACAACATCATATGTGCATTATATAATTTTAGCACTAACGTTAAGGCATAATAATGACTATATAATTCATAATTACAAAAAACGTCTCAAATACAACAAGTTTGAACTTAATCATAACAAAAAATATCGCACCTATACAATGTGACTGTACTTGATCATTACCAAAAAGTTAGCATAAATACAATGAGTGTGTATGTGATCATTACAAACCCCTAATATGTTGTCCATACAATCAATGTGTACTAGGTCCAAAGTTAACCACTAATGAAATGTACAATCCAAGTCATTAATTGGTTCTCTTCCTTGTCACACCTTATCTTATTTTCAGCTATTTCAGAGTATTTGTGAAAAACGATATGCAGTTCAGTAGGCAGCATAGAAATAACATAAATATACTAATAATATGTGCATGATTACAAAAATTCCCTATAGGGGTTCGTACATAATAATTACCATCAATGTAACCACACAGGGCTACTTGGGTGTCTAAACTCGTCCCAATGAAACAGAGACACCTTCTCGTCTTCATTCCACTATTGCAATCCCCTCGTACGATTCTCTTCGTTGTTCTCAGCATATCTACTGTCTTCTCCTGGCTAAATTGTTGGTCGGGGAGGGTGAGATTCGAAAGAATCTCAGTAGGATAACATTACCAACATGCATGCAAGATAAGTGTTTAATGCATGATATGCTTGCATTACATAACTCATGCTCACACAATGACATATCTGCGTGCTCAATGTTTCATGCAACAAAACTATGGCTACAGTATAAACAAAAACAGAGCTTCAATCATTCATATATGTTTCACATATTCAAGCAAAGCAATAACATGCATCAATACACTAGCACAAATATTAAATACATGCAGGATAGGTAAGTTCCCTACCTTAATCGCCCTTCTCTGATCCTCGAATAACGTGCCTCGATTTACGTGTCAATCCCTCGGGCTCTCAACTCGGTGTTAAAATGTCAAATGTACCATTTAGACACTTCCATAGTGTTTCTAGGGATTATATGAGTCTATATTGAAAATTGACCAAAATGCCCTTGAGGACCTGACCCGGCCCCACCGTACCTGGTCCGACCATATTTTTCTCGAAATTTTGACCAAGGCTATTCTAACATATTTTCACCCAAGGAATCCATTTTTTACCTCGGTTTTCTCAAATTCCAGTCCCAATTACAAATTGACCCCTAACAGCCCCTATATGAGGGTTTTAAGGCTATTTTTGTTATTTTACTTTCTATGGCTTTTCTCACTTCGTACCCAACATGAACCCTACACAATTTTTCATTCTAAACACAATGGAATCATCAAAAACACCAAAATCCAATCCAAACACAGCCCAAAACAGATCTGGATGAAATTCTATAAAAATTGGAGAATATGGAGTTTTATGATTTCAACCCATAAAACACCTTCTTATCACCTTTAATCACTTGTTTAACCACTTAATTACACTTCCCATATGATTAATCACAATTTGGGCAGCATAACCCTTTAGGGTTAACACTTTCCAAATTTACAAACTTCATAACCATAGCATAAATCAAGACAAGAATACCAACAATAACAACCATACATCAAAGGAAATACGATTCTTGAAGTTATCTTTGATTCCTCCTCTTTCCCTCTAAAACATCCTCCCTCTCCTTCTTCCCTTAGAATTTTTTCTTGCTAACCATGATATTCAGGGAGGAGAAGAGATTAGAAGGTGTTACACAAACTAGAAGGCAAGAACATTTGAAATCACAAGGTTTACCTTAGATTTTTACCTCTTATGTTCTCTTGCTTCTCTATGTCTCAAGCTCTCTTCTCTCTCCCTTTTCTTGTGCTTATGCATGAAAATGAGATGGGAGGATGAAGACGAAGCTTTTAAGAAAATATCTTATTTCTCTCTCTTTTAGATTATAATTATTTAATTAAACTTTTATGACACCTTTTCCAACTTGAGCTTACCTCTCAATAACTTGAGCCATAAATTACCATTTGACTTTGAACCAATATTTCCTTTCCCTCCTTTGCCCATAAACACGCCCCCTTAGGGCCCTTCATAAACCAATTGGCTCCATCGAATTACATGTACAAGATAATTATATTTTAATCTAATTCTACATGTGCTCATACTTCAATAATTATAATTTAATCTCTTGACTTTAGATAATGACACTTGGCATACTTATGAGCCAAATAATTATTTTTCCCTCCTATTTCTTTATACAATCACCATTACATCTTTCTTTTTCAAATTCACAACAATTAGCAATTTCTGCAAATTTTCTAACCAAACTTTGAAAAATCATAACTAAATTTGTAGACATCATTTAGGAGTGATTCTAAAACCTATAGAACCCTTATTGAGTCTAGTTTCAAGGGAAAATATAAATTTCAAATTGGAAGCACATAATTCCCATATTTTTAATCTTTGGAAACTGTTCCAGAAACTTTCCAGTTTCGTTAGGCTAATTTCAAAAATTCATAACTCTTAATCCACTATTTAAAATGGCTTATAATACATATCAAATTAAAGCCCTGGATGTTTACTTTCACTCTGTAAAATTTCATAATTTTTGGACATCATTTTGTCATCTAAAATCCCAAGACGATCTCACTGTCTCATAGGAAATTTCACTGGAAGTATAATCACTTTCTTCAAAATTCACCATTTTACTTTCTTTAATACCCCAAATATATGAGAAACATTAGAAAATAGTTTTGGGACACCTGCTAAACCAGGGCTTAGTAGTCCGCTTAGTTTAGGCTTATTCCCAAACCTCCAATCTCAAAATTTAGGGTATTACATTCCTCTTATGTATGTCTTGAACGAAAGACATAACCTTTTTCACATGTTTGTTGTGAGGATGAGTAACTAGCCACCACAAAAACCCAACCTTAGTTTCATGGAAATCTTTTGTGGAATAGTAAGGCATGGTGTAACCATCATGACCTTGCTAAGTTCCATCTCACATATGTAATCAGGAGAGTACTTGCACACTACAAGAGTCGCTACATATATAAATGTAAAAAAAATAACAAACCAAATCAGGCATATGGCAGTGTACAAAAATTAACAAATCACAACTAGCACCTCGTTCAATCATATTAACATTCACAATATGCAGTGGTTATGGTTGACAAGCTTTATTCAATAAAATCAACAATTTGAACATGTGCAATTTCTAAAACAATACTGCATCAGGGATATGCAGCAAAACCACAACCAGAGAATTGAATAATCATATCCAAGCATGTTGGTTTTGAATAAGTTTTGCAGTTATACATGCTTCACAAATTGAAAGAACACATTGGTTTGATATTCTTTCAACACTTGATACTAGTCATTGTTTTAAACTCTTCATAACTTGTTCATAACTTATCCCTTCTTTAATGGTTCTAGATTTGACTATTCCCCCAATATATGTTATATCATCGTCTTCACTAACTACAAACCTTCCCCCTATATGAAGGAAATATAATAAATTCTTTCTAGAAGTGCTAGCCATCACCACTGTCCACATGCATAATATAGTTGTCATTAACAAGTTTACCAGCTAGATTAACAACTATCGTTGCCCCTATTAACAACACATTTTGACTTTATATATCAAGACTTCCAGCAACACAACTTTCACACCATGTTTATTAACTCTCACTTTTAATAAGTAAAAACAGCTCAAAATACCCAAAAATATAGCAAACTTTTCAATCCCTTGTCAAACATCATTACACCGCAAGTAAAACATTTAAATATGACTATAGTTGTCATTAACAAATTTAGCACACATATCGACAACTATCACTACACCTATTAACAACACCTTTTTTCCTTCACACACCAAGTTATGTAACCACAAACCTTTTATCCTCATCTTCATTCCTTAACCCTTCTATTGCAGAAACCCAGCACAATAAACCCAAAAACAGAGCATACTAAACCATATTCAAACACATTGAAACCACAACCAAAGTATATCCATTGCATTTACCCAGGTTTACCTTTATAGTTTACAAGTATATGGAGGACAATACCCACAAAAAGATGACAGCTTTTTTGATTTTTCCGGCCAAAACGAAGATGAATCAAGACAACCAAAACATCTGTTTAGCTACTCAACAGAAAATATGAATCAAATGAAATAATGAAGACAAGAGAGTTGTTGGCATCAATTTCATACCTTACTCTACAACCTTGGCTGATAATCAGACGTTCATTCTGTTTTTCGCGCCAATACCAGAGGTGTTGCCTTCTTAATTTGATAACATTTTTCCTTCCATCTCTCTGTTTATTTGACAAAGGGTATTTTAGACTTTTGCCAACTATAACTTATTATAAAATAGTCCCATTAGACTTCACCGTAATTTTATCATTTCCTGAGACCATTTTTTTGTATTGTTCCTTTTTTGGGGAAATGTAGTTTTTTTGGGACTCGAGTGTACATTTCCCAAAAAAAACAAGAAGATAATCTAATACTTACCTGGCTCACCGTTCTAGACTCAAGTCCCTCGTCAGAACATGTGAGAGGGATTCGGTTAATAAATGCATGTTTTTCGCGGATAAATAAATGAAACGGCACGTAACACTTGCTTTTGGTTCATTGAATGCCCCCAAAATCAATTGGAGTTAAAAATTTGCATGCACTTACATAGCTTTTTCTTTTTCAGCATATAATAACTAACTCTACGTTTATAGTAAAGCTGAGTGAGATATAATAACTAAACAAATCACACAATTTGTAAGATTTACACTCCCCCTTTCTTAGCATATTCTAAAAAAATACAATAACTAAAGTACTTAATGTAAGATCCAATTAAATTTTTAATATAAATCATTATTATTTTTAAAAATTGAACTATGTCATTATTTATAATAACCAATTAAATCACGCACTTGTAAGATTTACTGTTTGTCTTTAAAAAAAAGTTAAATAAATTATTTTAAAGTATTTGTATTTATCTTTTTTTTATATCAAACTAATTTGTTTGACTTATAAACTTATATATAATTAAATGATACACAATATATGCTATGATGAACTAACTTATTTAGCTTCCTTAAATATTTCCACACAAAAAAAAAGTCAACTGGGTTTTATATTAAAGACCAGAAGGAGTAAGTTTTTTTTTTTCTTTTTGCAAAAGTGGATATTCATCCTTTCAATTTAATCCCTTAATTTTAGCAAGCATGTTTTCAGTATTCCATCCCTAACACCGTAAGTCTTAAATGTTAATTTTTTGTATTTATCATTATTATTTTTAAAAATTGAACTACATCAGTATTTAAAAATATTTTGTCAACATTTATTATTTAAATGGTACTCCGTCTGTCAATATATATAAAAACCTTTTTTTTAATAGGCTTGTCCCTAAATGTAAGATCCTTTTTAAGTTTGTCTTAATAATAAATACATTTTTTCTCATTTTGCCATCAATTAATTTTTATACTACCACTATGTTGTTTTTTATAAGTCACTTGTATCCAAAAAGTTTGTTTTAAAATATAAGTCACTTGTAAGATAATAAATGAATTTTTGACAATTTTACCCTTCATTAATAATATGGGGGGAGATGTAAATGCAGAGAGATAAATGGAGGTGAAAGAAGATATACACCCTTTATAAATAAGGGCAAATATGAAAAAATTTATCTATTTAATGTTTTTCTTGTTTTGCCAGAATGTGGTACTAGTGACTTATAAAAAGGAATAAAGTGGTACATATATCACACCCTCATCTTATTTTCACCTATTTCAAAGTATTTGCGGAAAAAAATACACAGTTCGATGGGCAACACATGAATAACATAAATATACTAATATTATGTGCACGATTACGGAAATTCCCCATAGGGGTTCATATATGATTATTACAATTAACGTAGCCTCACAGCGCTACGTGGGTGTCTAAATCCATCCTGGTGAAACGGAGACATCTTCCTGCCTTCATTCTACCACTGCAATCCCCTTCATATGGTTCTCTTCATTGTTATCAACATATCTTATGTCTTCTCCTGTCTAAATTGTTGGTAGGGGAGTGTGAGATTATGGGGAATCTCAGTAGGAAAGCAATACCAATATGCATGTAAGATAAGTGCTTAATGTATGACATGCTTGCATTACATAACTCATGCTCACACAATGACATATCTGCGTGCTCAATGTTTCAAACAATATACATATGGTCATAGCATAAGCAGGAACAGAGCTTCAATTATTCATATATGTTTCACATAATCAAGCAAAGCAATCAAATGCATCAATACATCAGCACAAATATCAAATACATGCAGGAGAGGTAAGTTCCTTACCTTACTCGTCCTTCCTTGATCATCGAATAATGTGCCTCGATTTGCGTGCCAATCCCTCAGACTCTACTCGATCCTAAAATATCAAATGTACAATTTAGACACTTCCATAGTGTTTCTGGTTATTATATTAGTCTATTGTGAAATTTTACCAAAATACCCCCATGACCCCAGCCCGGCCCCACTGTACTTGGCCCGATGGCACGTTTTCCCAAAATTTTGACTAGAGCTATTCTGACAAATTTTCACCCAAGGAATCAATTTCCGAGCTCAAAATCACCAAATTCACTGTCAAATTACGAAAATACCCTTGACAGCCTCGATTTAGGGATTTTAAGGGCGTTTTCGTAATTATGCTTTTTCATGAAAATCCAGCTCCTACCCCCTGAAACAGTGCTGGCCAAAATATTCAAGAAAAATGGAAAAATGTAGTTTTGTGTTTTGGCTTCTAAAACTTATACTTTTCTACTTTTAATCCTTTATTAACTCATTTAAACACTTCTTAACCATGATTCGAAGAAATTTGGGCAGCATAACCCCTTAGGATTAGGACTTTCTAAATTTACAAACTTGACAAAAATCACCAAAACTAAATACAAACCTCAACAACAACACCATACTAGTTTAGATATAAGGTTTATGAGGTTACCTCTTAAGATCTTGAATCCTCTCTCCCTAGGCATCTCCTCTCTCTCTCTCTCTTCTTGAGCTAAGAATGATGTCTTCAAGATCATGGATGCATGAAGAATCAAGGTTAAGAGAGGGATATCATGACAAAAATCACAAGAAAAGCTGAAGAAATCACTTCTTACCTTAAATTTCTTCTTCCTTCTCTCTAAAGCTCTCAGGGTCTCCAAGCTCTCTCTCTCTCTCTCTCCCCCCCTCCCCCCTTTCTCTAGTGTTGGACTAAATGTTGCATGATAAGGGAGGAGAATGTGTCTTATTAAATTCCTCTTCTTTCCTTCTAGCCATTGATTTCATCAAGGGTTGAGATAGTAACACATGTCTTCCACCATGCCTCCCTCCATGCTTCCACCATACCTCTTCACTTTATGCCATACTTCCTCATAATTTGACTTACTTGCTCCCTTACCATCACCCTACCATGATCATCATGTCCATACTTCATGTCATACCCACCTTACCATTGTCATCATTATTCTTTTCTTGTAGCATGTTGGACATGTGCTCATGAAATTAATTTATTCCCCTTAATTTTATGTGTTGGCCGAAATTAGGGAGGAGAAGGGAAAGGGAAAAATAATTTTAATAATTCCATAATTCATATAAATGAATTATGTATAATTCTCCCTAATTTCACAATTCTTGATTTATTCCATCAAGAATAATCCAATTATACATTTTTTTTATTTTCCTTGATTAATTGAAATTAACTTCAAATAATTAATCTTATGGGCTAAATTGGCAAAGTTATAATTTTGCGATCACCTTTGTAATTTAATTCCTTTCTTGAATTAATTTGCCCATTTTCTTATGAATATGAATATTTCAAAATTCATAAAATTTGAATTTCATGAATATTCACCATTTTATTGAATTTTTCAATTAATTACATTATATTTTTTGTGAATATAAAATTTGGAATGTTACAACATCCATTCTCTTTCGTCATTTTTTCATTGTTACTCTCTCTCACCCATTCATAAATAGAGGCATTTTGGGGGGAACTAAATTTCATACATAATTATTACATTTAACTATTTTTAAATACTTTTTAAAATCCCGTGATTCAGTTGAAAGGCTCTTAATATAGGAATGAAGAGAGTAGTATTTTTTTTTATTAACGAGTTAGAGTTAAAGGATTCAAAAGAAATTTTACAAAATTAAGTGAGAAATGAAAATTTGTGTTAAGTCAAAGGACTATAATAAATGCATTTATATCATTGTCTTATTGTCTTATTATAAGTTATTATGTGGGGTATTAATTATATTTTTTTATTTTTTTATATTTAAAATGTAATACTTAAAATGTTTTTCTAAATATAATTTATGGTTTAAATTTAAGTAAATTTATATTATTTTTATCTTTAAACAAACCATAGTTTCTAGCCAAACTTTTAGTGAACCAAGATGCCACACATGTTAAAATATTGCCAAAAACAATTGTAATATATTTTCTACATTTTTCATACAGGTAACATTAGTGTTTAAGTGATTTGTCCATCAATATGGTGATTGAATTCACTATCTAAAATACGGTTTTGCTCAATTTGATTACGATGCCATGTCAAATATTTTTTAAGGCTTTATTATAATGCATATGTTACAAAAAGGTTTTACGTGCTGTTATCTCAAATATATATATATATATATATATATAGCAGATCATATGGTCATTGAATTCACTCAATGACACGTGATTAATATGTGCAGGAAAAAAAATCACCATATCATCCTCAAATTCAAACCCAAACCCAAAAGTCATCAAATAAAACCACAAGTAGAGAACTATCTGTTTGTTATCTGCATGGAGAAATTAACTCACTTAATATAGCAGAGTATTAGAGATGGTGCCTGGCGTCCAATTTAGCTAAGTAAAAATGGCCCTCCTATTTCTCATCTTATGTTTGATGATATATTGTTATTTTTGGGAAAGCATCATCACACCAGGTGGAAGATATTAAAGAATTGCTACAGAGGTTTTGTGTGGCCTCGGGAATGAAAGTCAACTCTGCAAAATCTAGAGTGTTTTTCTCCCCGAATATAAATCATAACAGATGCAAGGAGCTGAGTGAAGCTCAACGTTTTACGCCTACAGCAGATTTGGGAAAGTACCTATCGTTCCGCTTATTCACAAGAGGGTGTCAAAGGATACTTTTCATGAGGTAATAGAGAAAGTAAGTAAAAAGTTGTCCAACTAGAAGTCTAGTTCTCTTTCACTTGTGTGAAGACACACGTTAATTTCCTCTGTTACAGCTACTATTCCGAATTACACCATGCAGACTAATAAGCTGCCACCTTGCACATGTCAAAATTTGGAGAGGAGGAATTAGAATTTTCTTTGGGGTTCTACTGAGCAACAGAAACGAATCCACCTAGTTGCTTGGGACACAGTTTGTAACGAAAAATCTAGAGGTGGGCTTGGTCTTCGTCACACTCAGCAACAAAACCAAGCCTTCCATATGAAGCTTTGGATGGGGTCTAATAAAGAGAAGAGATGCTCTAATGGGTACAAGTTCTTCGAAGCAAATATAATTGCGCAGACAACTTGATACCGTAGATTGATAAACGGAGAACGGGCTCTACTACTTAGAGTAGAATCAAGGCTTCATGGGATACTTTGGAAGCCAATATGATCCGAAATGCACAATACATCGATGTGAGTTGGAGGGGCACTAAAGATGGCTCTTTTACAATCAAATTAGCTTATCGTAGCCTAGAGGTGAGTTCAATCGAGCGGGATAGCACGTGGAGGAGAAGTTGGAAACTGGCGGTGCACAACGGAGTAAAACGTTCATGTGGCTCGTTTATCATAACCGTTTACTTACTAATGAGGCAAGGAAGATAAGAAATTTAATGTTGCAAGATTCTTGTGACCTATGTAGAGATTCTGTCGAGAATTGCACCCATGCCCTTAGAGATTGTGCTTCGGCTCATGAATAGTGGTCGCAGGTGTTACCCTGCAGGTTAGAACAATCGTTTTACAGGTTGGATATGCATGCTTGGGTTTCTCACAGTTTATCATTTTCAGACCCAACGTTGCAGGTGAATTGGCCTAGCTTTTTTACAATCTCTTGTTGGTCATTGTGGCGGAAACGGAATGTGCGTATCTTCGACTAGCAAGAAACTCGAAATGAAGAGATATATGCACATGCTATGGCTATTTTATCGTCCATTCAAGAGTCGAGTTTTAAGCTCATGGGGACGCGAGTGCAGGATAATTCCAATGTGGTTTTGCCTAGAAGGTGGCTAGCTTCTGATCAAGGTTGGTGTAAAGTGAACGTTAACGGAGCGTTTTCCTCAGGGTTAGGTTACACTAACTGTTGGGGGGGATTATTCGATCATAATTGTATTGCCGATTTTATGTATCATAGCCCTCAAGGCGACCACTTATCCGTGGAGTTGTGGACCTGTTATCTTGGACTCAAACTTGCTTGGGAAAGAGGCGTAAGGCGTATTGTCCTGGAGACTGACTCAGCTAACATGGTGGGTCTCATCACTAAAGGTTGCTCAGGGTCTCATGAAGATATTAACCTTGTTATGCAAACCCGGGAATGGATAAACCAGGAGTGGGAAGTGAGAGTGCAACAGGTGCTATGAGATGCTAATGAAGCAGCTGATTTTTTGGCTAAACGGGCTTTATCATGTGTATTGGGTTTCCATCCTTTTTGGAAGCTGCTTTCCTGAGCTTGCTGATTTCGTGCTGAAAGACAAGGTTTCGGTTGGTTGCTTAGGCGGTTTTGGCGTCTTGTATCAAAAACAGAACCGTAAGGCCCTGTTTGGTACGTTGTATTGAATTTTGATGGATTGGGATAGGGATTGGATTTAGGATTGGGATTGGGATTGGGATTGATGCTTTAAAAATATGTTTGGTATAAGGTGTTAATTAGAGGGAATGATTTTACCAATCTTATTTAATAAACAAGTATTAATTATAAAAAGACTTAAATACCCTATCCTAATCCCAAACTTGATCGATCAACCAAATCCTCAGGGAAATCAGTGTTGAACTCATCGTCGCGATCGTCATAATTGGAAAGGTTCACCTAGTAAAAACTTCAAATATATTTCTGAAGAACCAAGTAAACAGGGTATATTTATTGCCGTGAAATCAGCAAAACAGGAAAATCAGAAGGCTATGGATTTAAAGTGACCAAACAAATAAATAAAAACCCATTTGCGAAGCTAACGAACATTAAAGAGCTCTCGTCTAATAGGTTCGTGGCTTTGACTTCTGATATAGAGATGAGAGACATCTCGATATCACAATCAAATAACTAATTAATAGCCAACAATGCACATCTTCGACGGAGAGAAAGGGGAAAAGTGATCGGTGCTGAGGCGACGGAGTGAGTGGCGGTGAGGGAAACCGTGTGAAGTTGAGACGTCGATGATGAGGGGAAAAAAGAGGTAGTGAATATTTGATAGGGATTTTAGGTTATGACTGGGGTGATTTTTGTCTAGAAATATTTTATTTAAGGGTATTTTTGTCTTCACAATTTTGCAATCCCGGGATTCAAAGCACAATACCAGGGGGGAGGTGGCTTTGCAGCAATCCCACTTTCGTGGTATTCCCAATCCCTGGTTACCTATAGTCCCTCATACCAAACGACACATTCTGACTCAATCCCTGATCTAATCCCACTCCCTGTCCTCAAATACCACGTACCAAACAAGGCCTAATAGTTGTATCTCCATCATTCAAGTAGGTATTCAAAAAATATTAATTATTAATTATTATGTTGGACAATAATGTATAAAGCACTTAATTGTATGGTTTGCAATAATTTAAGGTTTGGCTTTTGAGTTTTGACTAAATGGATAGAAATCTTTTTTTTTTTTTATTCCAAAATAGAAATCAAAATGAGGCAAGGATGATGATGTGATGATGAGATTTTTTGTTGTAACATTTGAAGAGTTTGGGCATAGTCACCATCAAACCGTCACTTCATCTTTACTCCTAGAGATACCCTGACATAGCTAAGAATTATCCATAAATATTAAAAGAAATGGAAAAAAGGCATGTTTTTTTGCCATAAATTTATACAAGATTTCAATTTCATCTTTTAATTTTATAAAGTTTTTTTTTCAAGTCCTTTAATACTCTAATACTATTGGTCGCAAATAAAGTTTTTGTGACAATCATTGTTATTCAAAAAATAATAATATGTGCATGAGAAAAAATCACCATCCTTTGTTAGAGTTAGAGTGCTAAAAAGAGGCTATAAAATTATAAGATCAAAATGTGAAGTTAAATGAATAAAAGATACACACTTTTGTCAAAACAAATGGAAAAATAAAGGAAAATTTATGCCCTCAGCCAGTCAGCCATTATGCTATATTATGGTTACTTGGAGCATTAAGCCCAGTCTTTGGTAGAGTTCCTGAGTTTGGGCTTATGATTGGGCCTTTCTGACTCTTAGTGGATTGTTACTTTGTTGGCGTTCTTCTCTTTTCTTTTTCTTTTTTTTCGTTTCTTCTTTATCTTTTTCACCAATTCTTTCTGTTATTGGACTGGATTATTAAAATAACAAAAAAAGAATAACAATATGTTGGACTTCAAAAGTAGAATTAATTAATTGGCTCCATGGACTTATTTGTTATGTGGTCCTCCAGCTAAAGAAGAAATCATGGGCTCTATATAGAGGGGCGAAGGTAGTTAGTTCCTTCATACAACATATTATCTCAAGTTATCAATGGGTAAAGTTTTAGCGAAAAAGGCTAGTCAATCGTAATATGATGAATTAAAGTTTGAATTCTTATTTAAGGAGGTACTCTTACTTAAATATTCAAATAGAATTATTTTCAATAAAATGATACATGAACCTATAAAAATATAGATTATCTCAAGTTTAGAACATGTTTAGAGAAATAAAAGGTGACATTTAAATTTTCACCAAAAAAAAAGGTGACATTTAAATTTCTTATCTACAATAAAAAAGATTGATTCTTTTACTTATATATATATAGATTGTTGGAGGCTAGACCGTTTGATTGTGATGAAGAGAAGTTAGAATCCTGAAATTTTAATGCATTTCTTTTGTATTATATCACTAATTGAACAATATAACTTTTTTTTTTCCATGACACACATACTCATTATATTCTTTATAGAGAATTTTATTTTATTTTTTTGATACAGGAATTTTAGGAAAGGAGTTAGGCTCACCCATGATTCAAGGGTAGGGCTCCAAGTTGGAATGCCTCCCATAACGTATCAACTGAATCACAATTAAGTGAACTTCCCTGGGATTGAACCCTCTCATATTGGTGAGAGTGTCCGACTCCTTCACTAGCTAAACACAAAGATGAGGAGTTCTTTATATAGAATTTAAACTTACAACTTTATATTTTAAAAAAGCCCTAAAAAAGATATTTAGTGTCAGTTGGACTACAGGTCCAACCATTAAGCAATGTGATTATTAAATATATTTCTAGTCATGACAAATATTTGATTACTAAATTAACTGTGAGCATTATTTAAATGTTCGAACTTTATATTTATATTTATTTTACAAAGTGCTGCACTTATTAAAAATAAAACTTTTTTAAAAAATATAAGCCTACTGCCTCTTGTCCTTAATACACGCATAAAACCCATCCCATTTACATAAGAGGTTGAGTGAGTATGGGTTGGGATCAAAACAAAAGTTACAAAACAAGAGCAACAAAAAGATCAAAGGGGGGAAAAAACTAAGCAAGAGGTACAAAAAGTAAAAAAAAAAAAATCAAATCCCCATAGGACTATAGAAGGTGTTAAGAGGCACAAACATGTCTAAACGTACATAAAGTAGCTTTGACAGAGAAATTGATGAAAAACCATCTTCATATCAAATCAAGTAATAAGCACAAGCTTAATCTTGTGAATATAATATTTATACTTTTGTACACACGTGTATGTAAAAACACATTAGATATTCAAAATCAACCAGAAAAGTTAATATCTTTTTATTGCACGACAATTATATATATATATATATATATATTACTTGGCCCTTAATATAAGTCATATTTAAAAAGTTGATTTTGATTCTAAATATAAGATATATTTTTCAATATTTTCCTAATTTATCCCTGTTAGTGTATCATCAGCAATAATTAAGGAGGAAAGGGAATATGAGGATTAAGAAAGGTGATTATGATATTTCAGAAATTACAAGTCATATTTATTAACTCAACTAACATCTTTAATTTAACAAAAAATTAGGTAAGTATGTCTTATATTAAGAATTAAAGAAAATATAAACAAACATTTCTGTATATTATTATTTTTATTTAAGAACTTATCAATTGACATTGACATAAAAAAGAATTCAATTCCATTATCCTTCCCAGTTCATTTCATTTTACTAGTAATTTACAAGCCAAAAGATGAAAGGAGGCTATCAAGATAAGAGTTTATTGCCGTAGTGTGAAGAGCAATCAATTTCCCTATCAGAAATGACAATATGAGATCACCCTTTTGATCCATCACAAAAGCTTGCCGTCTTTTGAATATTGATTAGACTCTTCACATCGACTTTGTGGACAAGCTAACCGTCGCCTATCACACAATCAAAAGCCTCGCGACCAATAAAACTTGATCCATTAATAAAGGTTTGACTCACAACTTATAAAATCTTGAGGTCAAATCCATATTATTAATGTGAGTATTTTATTTGTTGATAATACGTAAGTATCCTAATAAGTATTCCTTTCGGTCTTAATTATAGGACATATTTACCTAGTTTTTGAGAAATTAAGGATAGTGATTAAATTAGTTAATCATATTTATTTTCCTAAAATACCCTTAATTAAAATTTAAAATGAAATCCAATTACGTTGATTCTCTATTTTTGGGAAGAAATTAACAAAAATTAGAATTTTGTCCTATAATTAAGACCAAGATCAACTCTCAAATATTGTCCTATAATTAGGACAAGAGGAAGTATTATTTTAGCTTGGAGGCGTACCTGACCCTCTTGAATCCTTGGATCTCAATTAACCTAAACCTTATTTTAGTTACAAATAAACAGCCCCATGAATTGCCTTTTGCTTTTTGTTAGTTTCTTTTTTTTTTTTTTGAGAGAATATCATTTAGGTCTTAAATGAGGAAAATAATATCATGATAAGCCTCATAACTTGTCAATGATAGCTCTTTCACTTATTAACGAGGATTGTTTTAATATTATTTCTTTTAGCAAATAACATTTTCCTTTTTTGGGTAGGGTGGGTGGCACTTAAGAGCTTTCGTAATCCGGAAAATGATAGAAAGGGATAGATGTTCAGTCCCTAACACTTTGTAATTGATGCTTTTTTACAACGATACAGATCTTCATTAACAAAAAGATTTCAATTATTTTTAAGAGAAAATGACATTTATAGACTCATATATAGATTAATATACTAATGACATACAAGCCCACAAACTCATTCCCTTACATTAAAAAAATATACTAAATTGAAAAGAGTGTAGCCTACCTTTTCTTCACTCTTTCAATTTTAAAGTTGAGAATCAGGCAATCCAAAAAGTGAACAGACAGTTCAGATTCATAATTAAGATTAATGTCATCTTAATTATTAAATTTTGTTCTTTGAGTTGTCCAATTTTCACCAATCCTCATCACCTCAACTTTGTTCAGTCAGTATTGAAAAAGAAGCATATTCTCTGTCTCAAAGCTGAAATTTGCTTTTTTCTCATCCCAAATTTGGTCCACCTCTTTTGTTGCGAAGCTTTTTGTTTTTTGTTTTCGAGAACCAAAGCTATAGATTATAAAATAGAAATATAATGGAGACAAGATTTGTACAGTTTTTATTTTTTTAAAAAAAAAAAATCAAAATGTCACAACGGAGAAACATAATCTCTGCGAGCAATTATGTAGTAAACGAGAAAATACATATCAGAAATATAAAAAAAAAATTACACAAATACATGGTTGAATGAGTTAAAGTGGGTTTATTTTCTCTTTTGCAACCTTGAGTCTCAAGAGGGGGGGGGGGGTTTGGAATAAATTGACAGGTTTAATCTCTTTTTGTTCCTTTAATTTCATTAAAATATTTAAAATATAGGGATTGAATTGAAATTTAACTTAGTAATTTAGTAATAACTCAATCATTGTAATTTATTGAGTTAAGAAATTATAGAGATTGAATTGTACTAGATAAAATAATTATAAGGATTAAGCTATTCGAAGTCAAGAAATTATATAGATTGAGGTATACAAATTCGAAGTTCAAAAAAATAAATCAATAATTAATGAAAAGTTCAAGGACTAAAAATTATTAGTAAAATTAAATGAAAATTAATTTTTGAAATATCAAGAGACTGATAGGGGTTTTAGATATTTTTGGCATTTTAAGTTAAGAGTAGGGTATCTTGCGGGCATGAGATGTGATTTTCCTTAATATTTGGAATCCAAGAGGGAACAAAGCATGTGGTGGCTGCGTATGGTTGAGAGAACATAATTTTGGCCTCTTAACCGCCCCACCAAATGTTTATCCATTTGGATGAAAACTCCGGGAGGCAATATAATCTTCTAAGATCTGTTTGGTTCTTCTTCCTGTTTTGCCCCCATTTCTTTTCAATTTTTTTTATGCCCTAAACAATGCATTATTATTATTATTATTATTATTATTATTATTATTATTATTATTATTATTATTATTATTATACTTTTGCTAACGTTAGAATCCTTAATTTGTTTTTATAGAAATAGAAATATGTAAAATAAAATAAAGTTTGGAAATTAAAATTATTAAATATTATGTCTTTTTTGGCACATCAAATATTATCTTTTAAATTTAAAGGGAAATAATATACAGAAAAACAGATTACCCCGTCTTAAATGTAGGAGCCAAAATACTAATCTAAAACGATTGAGAAAATTTGTTAAGATAAAAATTTGTAAAAAAATGCGTGTTTGTTCTCTAAAGTATTCTTTTTCATCAATTGCACAAGAAACTGATTTCTTTGATGAAAAATTCCTTTAATACGCACAATCATAGGGAAAACAAATTATAAATTGGGAAACACAGTTAATTGGGTTTTACTTTTTACATATAGCACCAAAGCAAACTCCTTTATTAAATCTTATATTTAGGGTCGCAACAAGTATTTTTTTTTTCCGTAATATAAGTCATCTCATAAAATTTATTACATGGATTTAATTTTGAACTTAAGAATTCTCACTCATTTCATCATATTAAGGTGCAATTTTACTAACAAATTTTTTTTTGAAAAATATCTGACACAAATAAATTTTAAAATGGACAAAAATATCAATAAACAATTTAAAATGGTACATATTTACCAAGGCCACTAAGTTTCATCAAACTTTTATTAAATTTTACTTTAAATTGGCCTTGGAGAATTTAACAGAGGTTTGATGAATTTTAATAGTCTTGGTGAATTTACATCATTTTAAATTGTTTATTAGTATTTTTACCCCTTTCAAAACTTATTTATGTCAAACGACATTGGAAAATAATTTTGTTAGTAAATTTGTATATTAACCCAATTTTAAAATAGAATTAATGAGATTTTTTTTTGGTTAAATATGTTGAAACCGGCTCCAGAGTGGTAATTATTGTCCCGTGAGAACCAAACATGTGACATGTCCTTATCCTCTCCACAGGAATACCACTAGTGATGAAAATGATTTACCTTTCTCTGATGAAATAAAGTCACTTAACAAAAAAGGAATCTGAGGAGCGTCAAAAAGATAATAATAAAAAGGAATGTCGCTTTCCTTTTTGAATGAGATATTTGAAGCAATAATAAGAAAGAAAAGGGTGGTGCATAGGCTGAAAAGGAAAGAAGAATAACCTTATAGGTCAAAAAAGATGCAATTTTTTTTTTCTTGATGTGGCCGAGTCTGGGCCAAGTTGAAAAAAGGGAATAACATGCGAATATAAAAAGTTAAAATAATTTTAGACGTTATAGATTTAATTTAATTTAATTTATATAATTAAAATAATTTTTTATTTTATTACATGCAGAAATAAAAATAAAAATAATTTTATAATTATTTATTTTTATAAAAATAAATTTATCATTTATAAAAACATAAATTTTAAATTTAGACTACTCAAATTAAAATCTAAACAACTGAAATATCATCGCAACAATAAAATATTAGGCAATGATTTTAGAACCAGACCGGACAGGCCGGTCGGACCGTCAACCGGAGATCTGAATGGCTCATTTTTGTTTGAGAACTACTTTAGAAGGAGAGTCGTGTTCAGGCGGCAAGATCCGGCATTTGAGCCGGAAACCATTATAAAACTGGGAGCCGGAGTGAGTTTTGAAAAACCGAACGGCTCACAAGAGAAAGCCAAATTACAATGAAGAAGACGAAGAAAGAAGGAGGGGGAAGGAGAGAGATCAAAAAAAAAATCCCAGTGTTGACCTTTATGATTTTTCCGTTAATAACACCTGAAATAATGAGAAAAATAGCCACGAAATCAAAAGAAAAACCTGAATCACTCACTAAGCCAAAGTTAAGAAAACAGAGAAGAACTAACGTCGCCAGGAATAAAACCAGAGAAGGAAAGAAGAAGTTGCAACAAGTTAAAAAAGTTACTTTCATATGTTACATGTCAGGTTTATTACTCCTACTGTCTTACCAACTCTTCTATTTCAATATAAATATTTTTTTTTGCGGTACTTTCACAATTTCACTGCCACACACATTCACTAATGCATCGAATCTTGTGAACACATTCTCCCATGCCTTTATTTTTTTTTTTGGTAAAATATGCCTTTAAATTTATTAATCATAGGGGTAGCCTTTTAACCTACAGATATATCTTTTTTGTCTTCTATAAAACCAAAGAACGTCTTTGGTTTTTTTGTTGAACAAGGAACATCTTTTTGGTCAAATAACATATTTTTATTTTACTCCCCTTTAAAATCAGGAGTAGTAGATATCTTTTTAAGTTTATATATAACTCTTACTTATCCAAAATATAAGATATAATTAATTTTTTTAAGAGATTAAAAAAACTAAATAAGTTACTTAATCATATCATATGTTATGTATTATTATATTATATATCAAATTATTAGTTAAGCAAAATAGTTTGGAGAGAAAAGGTAAATATATATTTTTTAAAGTAATTTAATTAAAATTTTTAATATCTTCAAAAAAATCAACTCTATCTCATATTTAAGACTAGAGACATATATATATATATGCATTTTTCATTTTTTTCCTTATTTTTTATTTTTTTTATTTTTAGTTTTATAAATTTTTCAAATTTATATACGAATGCTTTATTTTATCTTTAATTTTATCTAGAATTATTAATATAAATTTAAAGATATGTATTTTTAAAGATAATACTGTCTATAATTTATAACCCTTGAATTTAGGTTAATAATTGATTTATTAATGTGCTACTTTTAATCATTTTATTTGGTACAAGGTCATGAAAAACCATTTTATTTGATTGTGATATATGTTGTAATCTTATTAACTTATTATCAAATCGGACTATCATTATGTATGTAAATGATATTATTTTTAATTTAATTATTACGTCATCAGTCTAATCAAACAGTTCAATCGATCCAACCGGTTGAATCATGATTCGTTAGCTTCTTCAGCTCAACATCCGATCCGGCTTTTAAAACATTAATATTAGGTGCGAGCATAGACCTGACGTGACACATCTCTTGCCTAGCCTTTCCTGCCTTGCACACTAATTTATTTCTTTCTATTTTTGTTCACTTTTATGGTTTTACCCCCTCGCTTCTACACCAACTCATACACCTCACAAATATTATAAGTATAATATTTAGTTTAAACTATATAAGAAAAATGGCAGAAAAAGAATTTTAAAATTATAAAATTTTAAATGGTTTAAATTTGATGATGAGAAACTAAACTCATTTTTTCTTATTTATAGAGTTTTGCAGTAATTTCATAAGTTGGGAGGGAATCAATTTTGATGTTAATAACCAAGGATGTTGAAACCGGACCGGACCGGCCGGTCCAACCCGGGAACCGGCGAACCGGCCGGTAAACCGGTTCGGTTCCCGGTCCGGGTTGGTATTTATTTAAAAAAAAAAATTAATTTTTCCTTTAGAATTTCATACTATAAGTCTAAAATTTTCAATTTCTCACCGGTTTAGCTCCGGTTTGGTCCCGGTTTGACCCACTGACCCTTAACCCAATACCCCGACCGGTTCAATGCCCGGTCCGAGTTTTAATACCTTGTTAATAACTAAAAATCACCAATATGAATCCTTGAATTTTTTTTTTTTTGGGCCAGAAATGAATCCTTGAAATTTAAACTAAACAGTGCAAAATTGAATATTACTTTATTTTTATGTTTTTAATAATTTTTCCTTTAACATATTTTAAGGTATAATAAAGATGATTTTTTAATTGTCATTGCATTCAAAAAAATTTTAATTAAAACTTTAAGTTTAAATTGTTTAAATTAGATTTGGATAGTGCATATTTCATATCTTAACAAAATAGCATGTACATGGTACTCAACATGCATTGTCATGAGCATCTAAGCCACACCCTATATGTACATATATACACATAGAAGTGGGAGGCAGTAAAAAAATTTAGTTGTAATTCCTGAAAATTTAGTCACAAAAATTAAAACTTAGTTGTATAATATTTTTTTTTTTGATTGACTAGTTGTATAATATTGACTGCATGAAGGGGCTAGATTAACATATATAATTATTGCCTAAAACGAGAGAGCGGCCAATTGATGGGATAGAATAAGAGGTAGCTAGTCTTAGGCTTTTTAATTGATCCACACAGTTTTATTTGCACATTGATAATTTGATTAATATTATAAAATAAAATCTTCAATTTTTTTTGACAATATATCAGGCGTTTTTAAAACGCATTGTGAATAAAACGAAGCATGATCAAAGTCAATACGTTGAATATGTCCAACATAACATCAATAAAATGTCACACTCTTCATAAATTATAAGTTTTCCTTTTGCCAACATTCATAAATTTTAATTACTGTAACTCATTTCAAATTTTATTCAAGGTCCAATGGACATAAATTGTTTAGTTTATAATACAATACAATATATGAAATTGAAATAAGTTGGGAAGAGGTCGGATCATCTTGGTCCCTAGACCTTGCCGGACGCTGTTATTATTCTCAGAGACCTGGCCCCACCTAATCTGTCTGAGTTACATCGAGCCGTCCACACAGCAACCAAATAATTGTTTTCAAATTTCAAGTCACTGAATTTGAAATTTTTTTATGAATTGAAAAATCTTTCAACATTTACCTAAACACTTTATCCTGAGAGTAGTTGATAATTCCTCAGTTATGTCTGTGTCGCATAGTTTTAAATAGGAAAAATTATAATAAAGTCTCAATTAAAAAAATAAAATATCTGAAAAATCTTATAACTTATTAACAATAAGTGAGAGTGAGTCGTGACCTTAGTGTGATTTTTCTTTTTTAAATATGGGCAAATGTCTTCTATTTTTTATAATGTTAAATATGTATTATATAAAGTTGAAAAATAGTGGCACCTTTAAAAATAAGCTGTTTATGAGTCAATAAATAAAGTTTAGGTATATTAATTATGAAAACTTTTTCAGTAATTTTTCTTTTTCAAAAATATATATGAAATGCTTATGGTGTGAGATGGATAGATAGATGATCATGGTCGACGTGATGATGATTCCATAAAAAGATGACGACTACGATAATAGAGTTAATGTCCATCTAGTACTTTAAAGTAATTTTTAAGGACATCTAATGTCTCAAGGTATTTTGAGGTGTATTTAGCCTGTGTTTGGAAATACGTTTTGGGGGTAAATAAGTCCTTATTACGCAAGCCGAGATAAAACTCCTCTCACATACTTACCTCGTATACCGTGAATCACGATTTATAAACACTTATTACCTAAAAATAAGCTATTCCAAACGAGCACTTAGTGTCACACCCTCATCTTATTTTCACCTGTTTCAAAGTATTTGCGAAAAAAGATACGCAGTTTAGTGGGCAACACAGGAATAGCATAAACATACTAATATTATATGCACGATTATAAAAATTCCTTATAGGAATTCGTACTTGATAATTATAATTAATGTAGCCTCATAGCGCTACGTGGGTGTCTACACCCGTCCTAGTGAAATGGAGAAATCTTCCAGTCTTTGTTCCACCACTGCAATCCCCTCGTACGGTTGTCTTTTTTGTTCTCAGCATACATTCTTTCTTCTCTTGTCTAAATTATTGGTAGGGGAGGGTGAGATTCTGGGGAATTTCAGTAGAAAAGCAATACCAATATGCATGAAATATAAGTGTTTAATGCATGACATGTTTGCATTACATAACTCATGCTCACACAATGACATATCTGCGTGCTCAATGTTTCAATCAACGTACGTATAGCTATAGCATAAACAGAAACAGAGCTTCAATTATTCATATATGTTTCACAAAATCAAGCAAAGCAATAACATGCATCAATACACCAGCACAAATATCAAATACATGTAGGAGAGGTAAGTTCCATACCTTAATCGCCCTTCTTAGATCTTCGAATAACGTGCCTCGATTTGTGTGCCAATCCCTTGGGTTCTCTACTCGGTCCTAAAACGTCAAATGTACAGTTTAGACACTTCCATAGTGTTTATGATGGTTATATTAGTCTATGGTGAAATTTTACCACAATGCCCCTTGGATCTCGGTCCGGCCCCATCGTACCCAGCCCGATGGCACGTTTTTTCAAAATTTTGACTAGAGCTATCCTAACTTATTTTCATCCAAGGAATCCATTTATGGCCTTGAAATCACCCAATTCACTGTCAAATTATGAAAATACCCTTAACAACCCATATTTAGAGTCTTAGTGGCATTTTCGTAATTATGCGTTTCTGGCCTTTTCTGAAAAAGTGACCAACTGTAACCCCACCTATTTTCGCCCACTGAATCCAATGAAACCATATATTTTATGAAAATTCAGCTCCTTCCATCAGATCTGGTCTTGGTCATAATATTGGTCAACGAAATGGAAAAAAATGGAGTTTTTGTGTTTTAGCTTCCAAAACTTGTACTTTTCTACTTCTAATACTTTATTAACTTGTTTAAACACATCTTAATCATGATTTAAAGAGATTTGGGCAGAATAACCCCTTAGGATTATAGCTTTCCCAATTTTTCAACTCAATCAAGAAACTTGAAAAGTTAAGAAATGTCACTAACAACAACACCACAATCACAAGAGAACAAGTTTATGAAATTACCCTCTTGCTTTCAAGCTTAGCACCTTAACTCTTTCTCTTCCTTGGAGCCTTGTCTTGCTAAACACATGAATACATGAAGAAAAGAATCTTAGAGGAAGTGTTACACAAGAATATATAACCAAATCACTAAGCTAACACCTACTTATCTTAATCTTCTTCCTCCTTCTCTCTAAGTCTTCAAGAACTCTTCAAAACTCCCTCCCTCTCTTTTCTTGTTGCAAGTGACGAAAATGAAGGCAAGAGAAAGAGGATGGGGCTTCATAAATTTTCTCCATTCATTCTACTCCATTGATCTCATTAAGGGTTGAGATCACACCACTTAACATGCACACCATTCCTCCTCCCATACCTCCAACCATACCCTTTACTTTATGCCATACTCTCTTAACTTTATACCATGCATTCTCATCACTTGTTTTCAATTGGGTTTGAACTAGATTTTCCCTTGTTGTTAAAAAAGAAAACGTGCTCCCTCCTATACCCTAACTAAACTAATTGCTTTTTCCAACTAAGTCCAACCTTACACTCCTTCATGCACTTAATTCATCATTATTTGTCCATGTAGCATTATTTTAATGCAATTTGACATGTGCTCATACAAATTCATTATAATTTAATCCCTTCCTTATATGATCATGACACTTGGCATTTTAATTCCATTAATCAATTTCTAACACATTTATTTTCAATTTTAGGAATAATGCCAATTCTGGTAGATTTTCTACCCTAACTTTGAAAAATCATAACTAATTTTGTAGATATCTCTTTGGGGTGATTCTAAAGGATATAGAACCCTTATTGAGTCTAGTTTCAAAGAAAATATAGAATTTTACTAGCTGGGATCATATTATTCCTAGATTTTCAATCTTTGACAGCTGCTTCAGAAACTTTTTAGATTTTCTGGGCTAATTTAAAAAATTCATATCTTTTTGTAAATAGCTTCAATTGATTCATATGACCTGTCAAATTAAATCTTAGGATGTCTACTTTCATCATGTAAAATTTCATAATTTTTGCTCATCATTTGGTTTTTTAAAATCATATGACATACTCACTATCTCGTAGGCGATTTCACTGAAAATACTATTCAACTTTCAATTTTCAATATTTAATTCTTTTGGCCTTAAATATTCACCATTTTATTGAATATATAAAATAATCACAATATACTCTTGGTGAATGTAAAATTTGGGGTGTTACACTTAGCATCCTAAAGTATTTTTTTTGATGCACCTAGCACCTTAAAGTATTTTTTCAGGAGTGTCTAATATCATAAACTATTTTTTTGGTGCATTCAACATCTAAAGTATTTTTTTAGGTATATCCAATACCCAAAATTACCTAAATTATTAGTGCAAAATTACACAAAATGTAAATCAGGTGATTGACGCCCCCTAAAAAAAATACTTCAATCATTATGTTAATTTGATGAATTAATTTTGTGCTTATTATTAGGTTATTATGTTATTGTTATTACCATTCAATAGATTCCATTTACTTTATTATTTTTAAATAAGAACACTGAAATTATTCGTATTAAATTTTTATTAATAGTGAGATTAAAAAGCCCAAAATATTTATTTCTTGAAATTTGAGCATAATATTAATTTATTTATAAAGTTACTACATTTACTATTAAAATTAGTGTTAATGAAATTTTTTTTTTTTTTTTGTTTGGAGAATTATTCTATTAGTCATTCAATTTTTAACTAAGTTATAACTCAATCTCTCAACTATGATTTAGTATAATTCAAACCCTAAACTATTAACTCTTTAAGACCTCAATCCTAATATTTTCAATTTTTTTTAAAAAAAATCCTTATCAACCCAACTTGTAAATGACTAAATGAGTCATCATATGTGTGCTGATGTGGATGCCAAGTCATCATCTCTGTCATGGTCATCATCAACAACCTCCTTTCCTTCCCCTCCGCCACAACGCTTGACCTCTCTGGAAAATAACACGACCCCACACCTCACTCACTCTTTCCCATTACACAGAAAGAGGTAAAGAAAACCAAGGACATCACATCAAAATAATCCAATCTGGCCTAAAAACCAAGGTTATGAAACCCAGAACGGTCACTGGACCGGTCGGGGTACTGGGTCAAGGGTTAGATCAAAGTCAAACCGGAGCTAAACCGGGACTAAACTAGTAAAAAATTGAATATTTTAGGTTTATTAATATGAAATTATAAGGAAAAATATTTTTAAAAAAATATAAAAATAAATAAAAAATAAAAATATGGTGAACCGATTAGGTCACAGGACCGGACTGGTTTATGGTCCGGTTCACCGGTTTTCGGGTCGGACCGGCCGGTCCGGTTCGGGTTCCAAAACACTGCTAAAAACTGACATGCATTAAGCACTGAGTCTTAAGTTAGTTACCCGTTTGGTTAGCAAAATTAATGTAAACCCTTTCCAACCAAGGCCGTGATTAGTTCGTAATAATGTGATTATGTTGAATTAGAGACCATAAAATGATTTGGGACTTAACAAAGTAATCTTTTGCCCAAAATAGGATTTTCTAAAAAACTTTCATAAATCTATTCAACAATGGTCTCATATTCACATTACAAATACATAAATGGCCTGTACAATTCGATTCCATTTATACATATCAGAGTGCAATGTAAATTCCCGACACCCTGTGTGGTGATTTCTTGTTATGGTACATATTTTTCCTATACAGAGGACTTAAATACCTTTTATTTGGATTTGGAATCACTTCATTTCTATTTTTCTAGAATTAGTTATGATTTTTGGAAGTTCAGCCAATAATTAGAAAATTTCTTGGCTGCGGCCCAAACCTTTCTGTTCTGATTCTGGCCGCGAACCAGGGTGGCTGGCCAAGGCCAGTGACCTTCTAACCATATTTTGGCCGCGGCCTAAGGGTGAGCTGGCCGTGACCAACCCCTGTATTCCAGGACTTTAAGTTTTTGAAAAGTGATATTCAATCTATTGTTTCCTAACCTTTTAGGGCTTTTATTAAAGGTATTTGTGGCCTCTTAAGGGTCAATTATGATAACCAAATATTAGTGTTATGAATTGAATTAAGTCTTGGAACAGAATATAACTCTTCATCCTTAATTATGATTCTAGGATTTGACATTTGCCCTACTTGGGAGAGACCGGTGCCAGAATATATCCGGAAAGACCAAGGTAGTGACTCTTCTCTCATGTTGTGTATGATACTTGGTATGCATGTTTATCATTGTGAATGTGTTATCGGCCATAGGGCATTACAGTGCGAGCAGTTCAGCGTGAGCCGTCGTAAGGGACAATGCTCATGATGTAACCCCGTTCCGTAATTATATCCGAAATACTCAATTAAAATGAAATAGAGACCAATAGGAAACAAAACTTATTTAAAATCCCATCTTCACGACAGGGTTTTCACAGATAACTTTCGAAATATAATTTACTTGGTCTCATATTCAATTTCGAATATAATTACATTACACGGAATATCACATTTATAAAAATATCAGAGTGTACAACAATAACTTCCCGGCAACTCCCGGGTTCATACCTTTACATAGAATTCATAGGGCACATTCGCCCTTTTACAATTCCTCAAACGGGGATTACACAAATCTCAACTCCATACATGCATACTTAATACTCATCCAATATACAAATACAATATCCAAATATACATCCCAACTATCATCCGAACATATACAATTATCCTAGCATATAACGATAACCAACTACCAAATACAAATACCCATAAGGGATTCTTGCCGCCCCTAGTCACTTGCTCCTTCCTTGCTTGGCGAAAATGGAAGCTTTGGAGAGATGAAGATGATGAAGATAGTGATCAGATTTTCCCCTTTTTCTCATGTGTTGGCCGACCAAAATAAAGGAAATGGAAGAGAAAAAGCACTTTGAACATTTGACCAAGATCTAAGGCTCATAAGTTGCCACTTGTCATGATCTTGATCCATCTTCATGAGCTCACATAGGCACTTGCACACATGATTCCACCCTTTGATCTATCACACAAATCAATCCTAACCATTGATCTTGAAGTTACCAATGAGTTTCCTCTTCGGTAACTGACCAATTGGTCGGTAACTTTACCGTTTTGCCCCTGATTATGGCAATTCCTCCTGAATCACCACCAAACACTTCATATCTTTCCATATCACCACATTATGCACCCTCCCTCTATTTTAAGTCAATTTAGATATTAATCCATAATTGAACTTAAATACAGGGTTTCGGCGCTGCTCACAGCACATACGAATCACATCCGAAACTCAAATCACATCGAATTCTCCAAAAGGGTTATTTATCACTAACCACATCCACTTTTGGAGTCATTATCTCTTAATCACAATTTAGGATCCTGCTAAACCAGGGCTTAGCAGTCCACTAATCTTAGGCTTATTCTCTAGTATCAAGCCTCAAAATTCGGGGTATTACATTTCTCCCCCTGTTCAATAAATTTCGTCCTCGAAATTTGTCGCACTACATAAACCATAAACTCGGTTGCCTCTTCATGACGGCTTCCGTTTCATAAATTACTCTATCTTGGAAAAGTCTTTGCTAGACCACCCCCACAATTAGTGCATCACAATTCAGATTCTCGAAAGAATCTTACACAATAAATGCAACCCAGTTGCCATAAATTGCAATCAGTCCATTTCACGATTGCCGCACAAACACAATCACCACACTATTTCCAAACAAGTGCAATCGCCTCCATACACGATTGCCATAAAACTCTATGATCACATAACCACAATACCCGGAGGCTCTAACTCATGATCCATATCATAAGATCTCGGCAGTTGGGCAGCATAGGCCACCACTCTGCTCAACTCAATCTAGTTATCCCTTCCGGGAGTAAACACCACAACCTCAATACATCACACGACAGCCTCAGCTGTATACACAAACATTTCAGCTTTCGCTATATCCACTTTCACAGCTTTACCCTCACCCGTACACCCACCAGTAGATCTACTAGTGATAACCGGAACTTTTGGATATTCACAACAATCACATTGCCGTATCAAGTTTCACGGCATTACCCTAAACCATCCAGAACTTTTAGGTCTCACAATGTCCACGACAGATTCACATTAATGCGTGACGATTTTCACCAAACGACAGCACCCATGGCTATATACACAATGATACGTAGCTTTTGCCACTTGCACACATATCACATTGCAAGAATGCCTCGGCTTCCGCCGCTTGTACAAATACGACAACTTCCCACTATCTCACAAATACACATTGCCCTTCCGGCATTCACATCACAGTTCACATTCACAACAACACATATCGCAGATTCTAATTTTACGCACTGCCTTTCGGCCTGGGGTCTACACCGGTGCAACCAACGTGGTGGCTAGCCAGGTTGGCCATGCCGGGGTAGTGCCCTCAGAATAGAGAACCCCCCGATCATGTAGTCGAATTAGCCATCAGCTGAATTAGCTCTGCTCTACTAGACAACTATACCTTAGTCCCAGCTTATCCACAATTGTCACAAATTCACAATCACACTCCACTCTCATCCCCTTTCTCCGCCGGGAAGACACACAGTCTTTATCCGAACCGTTGTTAGCTACTCAGGGACTATTGACATGGCAGTGCACACATATAGCCATTCTGGCTCACAATAGTAGATCCACAATCACACCCTACCCTCATCCCCTTTCTCCGTCGGGAAGACACACAGTCTTTACCTGAACCGTTGTTAGCTACTCAGGGACTATTGGTGTAGCGGTGCTCACACATAGCCTTTCGGCTTCCACATCACACTGCACCCTCATCCCCTTTCTCCGCCGGGAAGACACACAGTCTTTACCCGAACTGTTGTTAGCTACTCAGGGACTGTTGGCGTGGCAGTGCTTATACATAGCCTTATAGCTCATATAGCTATTCGGCTTTTGCAATTGGCCCATCGGCCTTCACAAATAGCCAATCCCCCGTAAACTACTGCCCCGAAGGCACGGTCCTCCCACCGGAATCACCCAATGGGCCGCAGGTGAAAGACTCACAAATATCAGTCACATCCTTAACCTATGCCTACCAGGCGCAGCCCACCAGACCAAACTGATCCAGCCCAACTGGGAAGATGGACTCACAGTACACAATCGTAACAAACTGGAACCGGGTATACTTATCACAATGCTTTATTTCATCATAATTCACATAAGCCATCAAGCTGGATAGGATATACCCAAACCCTTGCTTGTTCACAACACATTATGGTACTTCACAAAATCAAACAGGGATCCTCCAAGATTCCCTTCTCGCACAATTACATGGCCCTGAAGTTTTACTTCCCGAAGCCATCACTAACACATTGCACTTTCTGCAAACTCGAGCTCCTGCTCAGCGCAGTATTCAAACACATCACATTCACCATGCTTCCGCTGCACACTCTGAGGTCTTTCTCCTCATCTGTGCTTTCACAATGTCAAGTTGATTTAACAGGAGTCCCATAGGAATATCCCACTACAATTGACAACATTTACAACGTATATTTATTTGTGCCAGACCTTGGCCCGATTCAAATTGAATCATTCGGATCTATATGACCTCTTATCTCCAGAATACCCATTCACTGTAGGATTCATTGCAATATACCATCATTGAGAGCCAACACTTCCACAACGCTAATCTACGATTCAACATCATGGCGGCTGCACTCCACGGTTCGTTGTCAAGACGGCTGCACGCTAGGGTTGTCGTCTCGGTGGCTCCACACTACGGTACAATACTCTCCGTAGGTAGCCCTTTGCGATCAGATTTCCTCATAGGTAGCCCTTTCCTATCAGAACTCTCCGCAGGTAGCCCTTTCCAATTTGAATCCTTCGTAGATAGCTCTTTCCAGTTGGTTGTCTCAAAATGAAGGTATCATTGTAACGAGAACTCAGAAGCCATTTACACATCTCATTCTTTGTCTCAACCTTGAGACCATATCTCTTAACTATTCATGGTTCTATCAAAACCATCCTCAGATCATTTTGAATTCCTAAGAATCAGCCCAACTATGGAGTCTGATCATTGGATCACAACTCATCTATCCAAACCTCAACCTTAGTTGAACCGGGAAATCACTTCCCTCATTTCCACGGAGCATCACAACTCCTATACAAATCCAAATATCTCTACTAGCCTAAGGCACACCGGTTCCCTAGGTCTTAAGGCCTTTACACACACAAGCTCAATATGATATCACTACATGTAACATCATACCACCCTAGGTTACTTACCCAACATATAGGTTAGACATAACACTTAGAAGCTCAATATCACATTCCTGGGAAATCATTTTCTTCCACCTCTGAGTTTACATATCAGATTCTCAGGTGAACCACACTGATTCACCACATCCACATCATAGATAATGTATACACACATCCCTTACTCTCATATATCCACAAACAACAGGGACCAAAATTTGTAAACCACAACAAACAAAGTCATCTCCTATGACTTAAGGTAGCAACTACTGCTTTTATCCTAGCAAATCCTTTACTTGCCAGGAACTACAGCTCTGATACCAAAATGTAACCCCCTTCCATAATTATATCCGAAATACTCAATTAAAATGAAATAGAGACCAATAGGAAACAAAACTTATTTAAAATCCCATCTTCACGACAGGGTTTTCACAGATAACTTTCGAAATATAATTTACTTGGTCTCATATTCAATTTCGAATATAATTACATTACACGGAATATCACATTTATAAAAATATCAGAGTGTACAACAATAACTTCCCGGCAACTCCCGGGTTCATACCTTTACATAGAATTCATAGGGCACATTCGCCCTTTTACAATTCCTCAAACGGGGATTACACAAATCTCAACTCCATACATGCATACTTAATACTCATCCAATATACAAATACAATATCCAAATATACATCCCAACTATCATCCGAACATATACAATTATCCTAGCATATAACGATAACCAACTACCAAATACAAATACCCATAAGGGATTCTTGCCGCCCCTAGTCACTTGCTCCTTCCTTGCTTGGCGAAAATGGAAGCTTTGGAGAGATGAAGATGATGAAGATAGTGATCAGATTTTCCCCTTTTTCTCATGTGTTGGCCGACCAAAATAAAGGAAATGGAAGAGAAAAAGCACTTTGAACATTTGACCAAGATCTAAGGCTCATAAGTTGCCACTTGTCATGATCTTGATCCATCTTCATGAGCTCACATAGGCACTTGCACACATGATTCCACCCTTTGATCTATCACACAAATCAATCCTAACCATTGATCTTGAAGTTACCAATGAGTTTCCTCTTCGGTAACTGACCAATTGGTCGGTAACTTTACCGTTTTGCCCCTGATTATGGCAATTCCTCCTGAATCACCACCAAACACTTCATATCTTTCCATATCACCACATTATGCACCCTCCCTCTATTTTAAGTCAATTTAGATATTAATCCATAATTGAACTTAAATACAGGGTTTCGGCGCTGCTCACAGCACATACGAATCACATCCGAAACTCAAATCACATCGAATTCTCCAAAAGGGTTATTTATCACTAACCACATCCACTTTTGGAGTCATTATCTCTTAATCACAATTTAGGATCCTGCTAAACCAGGGCTTAGAAGTCCACTAATCTTAGGCTTATTCTCTAGCATCAAGCCTCAAAATTCGGGGTATTACACATGATACCTACCTCGACCATTGTATCTGCCGTTGAAGTGCCAAGGCTGCATTATGGAATCATGGATTCCTGTTTGAGTATCCAGCCCGTGGGGCTGCGTGTTGTAAAATGTTTTATATAGATCCCAACTATTGTTATATATGTGATATGTTCATGTAGATGTCCAATACAGTAAGCAGTTCAGCGTGAGCCATCGTAGGGAGGCGATGCCTATGATACCTACCCCGGTCGTTGCAACTGTTGTTGTGATTGTTATGTGTTGTATAGATGATTTACTTTCATGCTTTGATGTTGTGCATATTATGAGTGATTTGTTACTACGGGGATTCCTTAGAATCTCACTCTCCCAAAAACAAATTTTTAGACAGGGCCAAAGGATAAAGGGGAAGCAGGTGACGAAGAGTGGTTAGAGCTCCGGATAGGAGTTTCGTTTTGGAAAATTTGGTTATCATATTTGTAATTGATATTTTGGATTTTTCATTCGGAAACAATTATGTATAATGGATATATGATGTAGTTTTATGTAATCCATAAGTTAAAGGGATTAGATTATGGGTATTATGCAATGAATAAACCCTTTAATTATTAATGGAACCTGAGGATGTCAGGAATTTACATTGCACTCTGATATGTATAAATGGAATTGAATTATACAGGCCATTTATGTATTTGTAATGTGAATATGAGACCATTGTTGAATAGATTTATGAAAGTTTTCCAGAATTAGGATAGAAAGGTTTGGGCCGCGGCTAAGAAATTCCTTGATTATTGGCTGAACTTCTAAAAATCATAACTAATTCTAGAAAAATATAAATGAAGTGATTCTAAATCCAAATGAAAGGTATTTAAGTCCTCTATACAGGAAAAATATGTACCATAACAAGAAATCACCACACAATTCTATAATTACACAAAACTCAACACTGCTCCAAAACAGAGTCCAGTTTTAGTCCTAATCTTTGGTAAAGCATAACTCTCAGTTCACAAAACAAAATGACATGAATTATATTTTTATTTTGAAGCTTGGGATGTAAACTTTAAGACTGGAAAGTTTCATAAGTTTCCAACACAATTTTCCTATTCAAAACGTCCATGAAAAATGATTGCCAGCACAGAGTTTTTCGCTAACCAATCTTGCAACTTTTAAAACTAAGTTTCCAAAGGTTCAAAACTCATATCCAACACTACTCCCACACAATTTTTCACAAGGAACACAATGGCAACCTCAAAATAACCAAAATCCCAACCTATCACCATGCCCTGTTTTGACCAATATACAAAACCAAACACAAAGTTGCCAAACTTTACTTTTAAGCTTCAATTCAATTCAATTCATTTAAAACACTAAACAAGGCAACATTTCCATGACAACAACATATCTTACTTCCCATGACCCTAAATCACAAAAATTAGGGCAAAATTTCCAGAAATTCAAGGCCCAACCAATGGCCACAAAACTTATATGAAAATGAAGCTTTCACTCACCTCAACAACTTTCCCAAAGAAATTCCTTGGTTCTCCAACTTCTAGATTTTCTTGTGTGCTCAAAACACCACCAATGAAAAATCTAAATCTTGAGCTTTCATTTTCTCTTTCTTCCTTCAAAAATGGTGCACAAGAGCTTGAGAGAGAGAGAGAGAGAGTGTGTGTGTGTGTGTGTGTGTGTGATGATGAAGATGAGGGTGAGGTGCAGAATTTCTGCCCCTAGCCATTCCATACGCATGAGAGAGAGAGAGAAAAGAGAGGAAATGAATAAAAAATGGTGCTTTGACTTTTCTTCTCATCTCTCTTCATCATCAAGTAAGTAATCACTTGGTTATTCTAACCACTCTATTAGCCATTTAATTACATATCTCATTTCTCGATATTTAGTAATTAATCTCTCTATTAATTACTAACTTATGACCATTCTTTCAATTTCTCACTGATTATGGCATATTATTTAAAATTGCCGCATAATACTTAATTAAATTCTTTTCCTCTTCTTTATGCGCCATTTACCCTTATTTTAGCTCAAATAATTATTTGTCACATAATTATGCTAAAATACAGGGTGTTGGACATTTCCAATAACTGATTCATGTGTCAAATCAGCTTTAATTCTCAAATCATTTTAAATAATTGCCATTAGCCCTTAATCGAAATTTGGGGCATTACAATTAATGGGAAAGGAAAAGAATTGAAAGGAACAAAATGGAATGGAAGGGAGAATATTTTGCCTCCGACTTGTTTGGTTTGCAATGGAAAATAAAATTGGTTGATGGGAAAATTTTTGTTTGGTTGGAAGAAAAAGATGTAGGAAAATATGACAAATGACCATTTTACCCCTGAATATAAAACAAAATTTAAAACCCACGTGACTCACGGACCAACAGTAAAGTTGCAGACCTATGATTTTATAAAGGTCACAAGCAAGGGAGTTCTCCTAGCTTGACAACTGTAGGGGGCCATCGGAAGGAAAAATCCGGCGGGTCAATGGATGATGATGGAGCAGCAAACGATGCTTAGGTGGAAGGAAATTTGCATCGAGGTCGCGTGTAGACCCATGAAGTAGAGGAAATGCTTGTGGATTTGTTGGTGGAGGTGGCTCTGAGAAGCGACTAAGTAGACGACAACGGTTTCAGACTTGGTTATTTGATTTATTTGGAACTAAAGATGGAAGAAAGGCTGTCAAGATGTGGCTTCGAAGGGAATAATGACATCTTGCGTAGGCTGAAGAAGCTGAAGGTGAAGTGGAAGACAGTATTTGATATGCTGTATGGGGCAGAGGGCCATAATTTCAGGTGGGACTATACCACAGATTCAGTTGTAACCGATGATGCTACGTGGGAAGCATATATTGCAGTTAGATCCTTCATATACACTGCATTTGGGCCAATTGTATATGGAATGTTCTCCGTTAACTCTTTTATTGACAAGTGAATCGCCGAGCTGCCATGTACATGACTAAGTCTTTCAAAAACTTCAAGAATCTATGCATTGTGTTCAACAGGCAATGAATGGTGGGATAGATGTGTCGGGGTGGCCGTACTGGTTAGAGAAGTAAAAGATGGATGCGACTATCCTACTTGTGGGTGCGTTGTATGTAATGTTGTGTATGTGTGTACGGAGGGAACATCACGGACAAATGGGTGGGGTGGATATGTGTGTAAAGCAGTATGTTTTGTTCTGTGAAGCCTAAAAGTGATGTTTTTTGTTGTTTACCATTGCATACCCATCAGGGAGCATGAGTGTTTTTTATGGTTATGTCCGTATGAAATAAACAGGACTTACTTAGCGATTTGCAAGTTGTGGGCACGTAGTGGTTAAGAACCAATAGTCGATATTTTTTCATTGTGATGAATGCATCATATGCATACAATGCATACCCTTCACGTAGTCATGGGTAATCATGCAAGAAAGGAGTGATTATGACAGGCAACTGGTGGGATAGTGACAATTATATCACAGTTACGATGCAATGTTACCCTTTGCGTGGTCATGGTTGCACTATTTACGTATGGGTGTTAACATAGCATATGCAATAACCATGACTCACCCAACTTTCACATACGGTTGAAGGAGCTAATATAGCGTCCTATGGTTTGACGTTACCCGTGGGTTTTTTATAGGTAGATGTGAAACAAATGTAAATTGAAAATAAAAACTGACTTATCCCGTTAAACCATAAACATAAAGACATCAATGTTACTTTTAACATTATAAGCAAGTATCATGGATAATTCAAAAAGTAACAAAAACATTAAAACACGCTTATGGTCAACGAGCACTAATCATGTTGTGGGTATTTTGTCGTACTAGGTGAATAGGGTTGAGAAGTTGAAGGGGCCGGGGGAAGGTTGATGCAACCAAGTGTAGGGAAAGGTCTGGACGGAGCAGCTGGTTGGAGAATAGAGCCAATGCGGTTGTTGTAGAAGGTACTACACCCACAGGAGTTGAGGGACTTGTCACCATTTCCACAGAAGGCGTCAATGACATCGTGGGTGCCTTGAGGGTCTTGGCAGGGTGAGTGTGACACCTCCTCATTGGGTTTATTGGCAGAGGCATGTAGTTCGTCCTAGCGATAGGGCTGGGCTTCAACTTAGGTGTCAGTCTAGGCATTAGGCCCCTGAGTAGCATGAAGGCCTTTTTGGGAAAGAGCTTGAGGAGAGTCATTAGTGATAATGTGGACCATAGATGGACCGGTGGTGTCATTCCTATAACCATGGTCGTTTTGAAGAACCCTTGTCACAGCGTCAGCCAGCTCTTGCATCATGGGCTCGTACCTGTCCATCCGCGTATGAATGGCCATTATAACATTACTTAGACACTCATCCCACGCACTTACAGCATCCATAATAGCATCAGTGACTTTGAAGGCATCGGTTACAACCACTTCGGTTTTCTCGAACAGCCGTTCCTCAAATTACAACAAAAATCATATCATGTTTGAAAAGCAGAACCTATTGTTTGGACATGAGATACTCATGTGACGACTAAGGTCAAATCCGGATATTGTCACAGCCTCACCCACATACGGGTTGTGGGTCGCTGAAGCTTCACGTGCATCAACGGCCTCTTACCTCATACCTATGGAAAGCCCACAAGTCCTTTTCGGTCATCCATGAATGCATGAGGTTTGTTAACCACATGCGTCCGATGGGTGCCTAATAGGTACGAGAATCCCAGACAACCTTTCCCTGACCGTAACATGCCCATCTGCCGCCTGTGGTCACTCCCACTAGGCATCCTTTAATTTAACTGATGTACACGTCATGGTCATGGGGAACACGACCCACCCTGCTTCCCAAATGTGCAATATCACATAATTAACCTACATTCACCACATGGGTACTTCATCACCAGTGGTCACCTGACGAAGTTGTCTCCCCGCCAAGCACTTACCACAGCAGTCGCTTGGTTGCACTGACGTAACGTGGCCATTGCCGTCGATGCTTAAACTCGACACATCAACAAGTGAGGCTCAAGCATACAACAAAACGGAAGATACAGAGAAGGTACAACCCACCTGTTCTTCAGGATGCACCGACGTCACCCACAAAATGCCACTCTCGATCTCCGTTGATCACCTCCCTCTGTTTTTTCGACCTCCCGTCATGTACATCCGCCTTTGCTCCTCCAACTATTAATACAACGTCAAGGTCACATCAGGGGCAAATGCGACTTTTGATCAACTTCCCCGCCGCGGCAAAATGGCTTCCCACCATTTTTGAAGGCAACAACTTTTCACTCATGAGCTTGAAAATTCAACTAGGCAGGAAATTTTATTCCGACGGAATTTTCAAACCAAACGCCCGTCGTCACTGGAAAATTCACATTTTCATTTCCATTCCCTCCATTTTCAGCGAACCAAACGGGCCCTTAATAATATACTGAATTACACTTAATCAAAGTTAAGAGATTGAATTATAAATGAGTTAAAAATTAAAGGGCTAAAATATTAATTTTTCCCTCTTTTAACAAGAAAAATTTTAGAACATGACAAAACATTTAAGGAAAAAGACAAAAAAAAAAACACTTTGAAATTATAAAATCTCAAATCAGGTTTGTTACTAAGAGTTGATAAGGGAATGATAAAATATGATAAGCAATTCACAACTCATTTTTCAAAAAATACCAGATTCAAAATTTTACAAATTTAAAATTCTTTTTCTACTTTTTTTTTCCCAACATTTATTGAGGCATTGAAGTTTGAAATATGATAGAAACAAAAGTGTTAACTTAGCATTGTTGACAGTTTCCAGACTGGATAAAAATGCGAGCATATACAAACACTTAATCAAAGCGAACCAAACGGGCCCTTAATAATATACTGAATTACACTTAATCAAAGTTAAGAGATTGAATTATAAATGAGTTAAAAATTAAAGGGCTAAAATATTAATTTTTCCCTCTTTTAACAAGAAAAATTTTAGAACATGACAAAACATTTAAGGAAAAAGACAAAAAAAAAAAACTTTGAAATTATAAAATCTCAAATCAGGTTTGTTACTAAAAGTTGATAAAGGAATGATAAAATATGATAAGCAATTCACAACTCATTTTTCAAAAAATACCAGATTCAAAATCTTATAAATTTAAAATTCTTTTTCTACTTTTTTTTTTTCCCAACATTTATTGAGGCATTGAAGTTTGAAATATGATAGAAACAAAAGTGTTAACTTAGCATTGTTGACAGTTTCCAGACTGGATAAAAATGCGAGCATATACAAACACTGATGTACGCAAAACCCGGTCGTCAAATTCACGTGATCTTTCCCTATATTTCAACTGTTCCCGATATTTTATATTTTATTTTTTGTCTGTTTCCATTGGGTTAAATTTTAATTTCTTTTATGTATCATTTTAGTTAGTTAATAATAAAATTGTCTCTAGTAAGAAAATTTTCATAAATGAAAACCTAAAATTCTTAAAACGACGTGTACAGTACCATTATTTTTACTCATTATAATCTCTCTCTTCTCCTCATATCTATATACCATATATCCACAATATATAATGCTTGTTTGGAGATGCTTCTTTGATACTATAAAACTTATTTCATATATTTATCTCATACATTATGATTCATAATTGAAAAATTATGTTTTTTTTCATGTTGGATCATCATTCTAAACAAACTGACAAGCCATTAATTTCATATTTATGGGACATATGAGTTGACTTGATGATTCGGTGAGTGTTTAGAATAGCTTATTTTTTAAAAATAAGCACTTATTGTGTGCGTTTGAAATAGCTTATTTTTGGGTAATAAGTGCTTATAATTCGTGATTCACAGTATACGAGGTAAGTATGTGAGAGGAGTTTTTTCTCGGCTTGCGTAATAAGGGCTTATTTACTGTGCAAAAAGCTTAAACAAACATACACATTATGTAAGTCGAGATAAAATTTTTCTCACATACTTATCTCGTATATCATAAATCACAAATTATAAACATTTATAAATAAAAAATAAACCATTTCAAACAAACACTCCGAACTCATTTAAGATAATGTTAGGAAGTGTTGAAAGCTAGTTGAACAAAAAGTTAGCACAGATGAAAAAAATGATAGTACTCCCCATAACAATTACAATTGTCAAAATATTACGAGTTAAGGGGTAATTTTGTTTTAAAAATTTTTTTGGATCAATTTTATTTTAAAAGTTTTAAAAGGGGAGCAATTTTACTCTGACCGTTATTTTAATTAATTTTGATAGTTAGTTGATCAAATATACTGAGCTGACAGTTTACATATTATCCACATCATTTTTGTTAATGTGCAAATTTACCCTGGAAGTCCATTTGTCATATACTCCCTCCGGTCCTAATTATAGGATAACATTTGGGAGTTGATCTTAGTCCTAATTATAAGACAAAGTTCTAATTTTTGTCAATTTCTTCCTAAAATACCCCATATTGATATTTTTTCAATAATAATTAAACACAATAATAATTTAAAAATACATCTATGTATTCTATAAAGTGAGTAATTCTTGCAACTCATTAATGCCACATACACCTCAATTTTACTATTTTTTTAAATTTTAAGTTTTAAATAAGGGCATTTTAGTAAAATAAATATGATTAACTAATTTAACTACTATTATTAATTTCTCCAAAATTAGGTAAATATATCCTATAATTAGGACCGAAGGGAGTACTTCATTTCTTTTAAAGTTAGATTTAAAACTTTCGGGATAAATTTGTACCTTAACAATTCACGTGAATGACATGTGCTGAGTTAACAGTCCACATGAATGACATGTCATTCACATGGACTATTAACTCGGCCAAAAATGACATGAATGATATATGAACTGTTAACTCGGCATATTTGACCAACTAATAGTTAAAATTAGCTTAGATAACAATTAGAGCAAAATTGCTTCATTTTTTTAAATTTTGGGATAAAATTGCTCTTCGGCCAAAACTTGTAGGACAAAATTAACCCTTAACCCAAACATTACTTTAAAGTTACAATAATTTTTTTTTGGTTTATGCCTTTTCTTCAAATTTGAACTCCCTGAGACCTACTTTTCAATAATAATTTTTTTTTTTAAATTAGTGTTTTCTATCTTACATGCCGATTATAAATAAATACATATTGGACAAAAAGTTCATCTATGATATAGAATATTTATTATTGTTAACTAATTTTAATTATTTTTTAAACCGATGTAATGAGGTCGTCACGCTTTTATAAAAATCACTTTCTAGAGAACATGATATTATTAGCTAAGCATCTAGTTAAGTTAGTGCATAATATTAGTGAGATTATGGTTCGTCTTAATCACCCACCACTTTTCTTTTGTTTTTTTTTGAGTTACAATGACAAGAGCAAAGTTCTCTTGGGAGTCAAGAATGACCCATACATAAACCTACATACATCAAACACCAAAAACCAAATCTTAGCTTAAGTCAGCTAACATTTGGATTGAACAATGACCTGGAGGGTGTTGCAATAAAGAGAGGTCATCGTTCGAATCAAGAGCCGATTTGACCAAAAAATCTGCACATGCAAGAGTTTCTCTGTGCGAGTGGAGAATCTCTAAATCCCAGTTCAGGTAGATTAAGTCCCTGACTTCCTCTAATTCACTATGTAGGGGGTGGTAGTGAACCCTTGTCTGAAATAGCAACTGAAGGGCTTCTGTTGAGTCAGTGTGTAACTTCACCTTGGTAAAATTCAATGATTTGCATACTTGTAGTCCAGTCTTGATCGCTTGGATCTCTGAAGCTGTTGAGCCGAAAGCGAAGCCCGTGTTCTTTTGGAAACCACATATCCAAGCTCCTGAACTATCACGAACAATTCCTCCTACAGCAGAAAGTCTGTGCGCATCTACAGCAGCATCCACGTCGACCCGAACATATCCATCTGGAGGTGGAATCCACTTTGTCGCGTCTCTATCTGGAACTCTAAGTATCTTGTGTCTGTATCGTCCGTCTTCAATGCCTTCATGCAGGAAATGGAATCCTCTGTGCAGTAGTTGTTGCAGGTGGTCGGTAGTACCTTCGAAGGCTTTTCTGCATCTGTTCTTCCATATTAGCCAACACAGTGAGCCAAAGACCCTTAGCCAGGGCCATTGAGACACTCGGCTGCTGCCAGGTGAGTGCCGCATATTCCATTTGATCCAGACCTGCAAATTTCCAGAGAAAAAAACAGAGTGATAGATTGGGTTAGTACAAGAAAGCCATACATTATTTGCAAGATCGCAATCTCTCAAAGCGTGGATGACTGTTTCCTCACAGTGGCACTCAAAAGGACACTCGGTGTTTATCCTCACATCTCTCTTCGCTCGAATTGAGTTTGTAGGACTCTCTCTTGGAACAATTGCCACATGAAGAATTTGACTTTCTCAGGAATAGGCCACCTCCATATACATTGCCAGAAAGGATCCGCGCATCAGCGAACGCTACGAATAAATCATGGAATAAGCAGATTTGACGCTGAAGTTACCATCAGAGGATTCCCGCCACCAGAAGGAGTCTTCACCTGCCAGGGAGGGAGGAGTGATGCTTTTAATCTTTTCTATCACCCACCACGGCAAGAACATGGCCCATTTGAGTAAGTTCCATCCTCCCTCACTGTTGACAAATTGGCTAACCACATCCTCCCACCGCTTTTCTTTTAAAAGACAATAAGTGATGAGAGATGATTAGATTTGTTGTTCTGTCTCTATATTAGTCCCAGGTATGACTCACGAACTTCGGTATCACATTCAAGAAAAAAAAAAAAACACTTTCTGTCCTCAGCGGGACAATCCATAACAATGCACAACAAACTTAGGAGGCCCAGCAAATAAAGGATTGCACTTCCATGCGAAATTTACTCGTGATCTTACACATTTATTTATAATGTTAAAGAACTCGTACCTGTTTGTTTTAGTTTGTGTTTGTATTAATTTTTTTTAAATAGTTTTTACGATTTACGAGGTAAGTATGTGAGATGGGTTTTGTCTCAAGTTGCGTAAATCATGATTGGAAATCATGGTTTGCGTAACTCGAGACAAAACTCCTCTCACACACTTACCTCGTAAGTCGTAAAAACTATTAAAAAAACTAATCTTATAAGAGTGATTTTATAATTTATGAAATAAGTATCTTGGAAGAGTTTTCTCTCAACTTATAAAAAATAACTTCTACAACTACTGTTGTTGTTTTTTTTTTTTTTTTGCCAACCTACAACTACTGTTGTTTAACAAGCACAAAGTACAGTTTCATTCATATTCTGTCGCTACCCACTGCCCGTTAATTCATGTTCACACTTACTTCTTGTCGTACTATATTAATCATATTATGAAAAACACGTGAGATCATAGTTTTTATTATTTAACTTACTCAATTTGTAGTATTATTGCTGCCCTTTTATTCTTTTTTTAATGGTATTTTCAGTCTCAAAACCTAGTTATTCACCGATCCCTACAGGGTAAGTAGGTATCATCTTGAAAAGACCCGGGTAACTTTCAGGAATATTTTTGCTTGAGAATCTAAATCTAACTATAACGACATTTATCATTATGATCTAATTAATTATCCTTTATAGGATTATTGAATATTTAATTTACTTAATATCAATAAAACTAAATAATTATTTAAATAGGATTTGTCATGATTTACTAAATATGCTGAGCAAATAGATTCACATGTTATTTACGTTATTTTTGTTAAGTTGCAAATTTTCTTTAAAAATTTTCACTTAGGAATAATGTTGCTTTGAAATTTTTTTTGAGTTCGATGGTGCCTTGGAAATTTCTGAATCATAGTAATACCGTTATGACCATTATCTTGATTAAATTTAACCATTAGTTATCTAAATATGTTGAGATGACAATGTAAACAACATTGAAAAAGAATGAGTAGCTACAAATAGAAGAGGAACTCACGTTAGTTAGAAAGTAATGGGGACAAATTTTAATTACTAGATATAGGATATGCTAAGGAAGATTACCGAGAATAAAGTCACCAAATGCCCTCCAACACCGTACCCCAATGACATCGAGATAGGTAGACACCTCTTCGACTTTCTCTTCATCGAACAATATACTTTACCTTTGATTCTCCTACCCTTAAGATGAGATGCATGTTTTTTGTTAAAATTTTTCTTTATTTATAAATCTAACTCAAAAAAAATTAAAGTGGATTTCAAATAGATTTGTTAGATAAATATATTTGGTTAACTAATGGGTGATTTAACCTAAATAACAGCCGGGGTGAAATTGGTACCATTTCAAAATTTTCGGGACAATATTACTTTTGCATGAAAACTTTGAAAGTAAATTTGTGTCTCAACCTAAAACAAAAATGATATGTAGTACTCGTTTGGAATAATTTATTTTTGGGCAATAAGTGCTTATAATTCGTGATTCACGGTATACGAGGTAAGTATGTGAGAGGAGTTTTATCTCCGCCTGTGTAATAAGGACTTATTTTCCAGATATAAGCTCTTCCAAACACATACGTAGACTACTAACTTAATATATTTAGTAAAATAATGATTAAATTTAATCAGAATAATGGATAAATGAAATTGCTACAATTTAGTTTTCGTTTGTGATAACTTACTTTTGATTTATAAGTATTTATAATTCGTGATTTACGATATACGAAATAAGTATGTGAGAGAAGTTTTGTTTCAACTTACGTAATAAGTGTTTATTTCTAAAAAATAAACTATTCCAAACATAGTTTTAGAAAGTTTGTTTTTAACCTTAACTATTTTCTATATAACTGGAAAATAATTTTTAATTTTTAAATATAACTTTGTTGAGTAAAGTTTAAGAATTTACTATTATTTTAAATTAAATCATGCAGATAATTTAATATCTGCTGCTGAGTTGACCAATGCTTCGATGCGCGTGGGTGTCCATTTTGTCTCTTTACGGTAATCATTCCCACGCGCACTTCACACTCGCGCTCACACATGCACTATGCTGCGACTAGGCTCCCTTAGATGGCGCCACGAGCAGAGAAGAGTCATAAAAAGCTTCGTTCCGCTGTCAATGGCAGAGTCTAGAGCTGAATCTCTGTCTCGGGGTTCGCAAAAATTACGTCCAATTGCATGATTCTCAATCATCCCAGTGCTATTTTTATTTTATTTTTTTCCAGAGATTTTGATTTTGGCGTCCTCACAAGGTCCTGTGGTTGTTTGGTTAGGCGATTAACCGTTTTATAAATATTTATATAATATATATATATTATTTGAGATAATACTTTTCTTATATATTTATTCTATATATAATAAATCATAAATAAAAAACTATTTTTGAAGAATCCTACCAACCGTGGTTACAAACGAAGACCTTGTTTGTTGCTTTGTACCGAAAACGGTGTCTGGCTTTTGCTTGTGGAACTATAGAAAGAAAGCGTGCCGGGCCTGTTAATGTTCTGGTTTTTTTATGGGTGGGGCCGTTTCTTTCTTTCTCGCTCAAGGGTTGCTTTCTGCTTCAGGCTATCGTGGGGGGACTCAGGGATTTTGCAGGTTGTTACATGTCTTATTGCGCATGACATTATTGTACGGAGTTTCCACAAGTAATTTAAGTGTTTGTGGTCTGGAGGTTCGGAAATGTAGTGCAATTTAGGGTAAAAAATGTTAGGTTTGAGTTCTGGAGTTGGTATTGGAAGAACCAATCAACCAAAGATGGGTTTTCGTACATTTCTTTTTGATAATGTAGAGCAAGAAGTTTTCTGGTTTAGATGATTTTTGGTCTCTGCATTGTGATATTTCTGGAGCTTTACTGCAAATCTAGTTATCATCGAGGAGGGTGATTGTTTTTCGTATCAGTGTGTCTGTGTGGAGAGAGAGAGAGAGAGAGAGCGAAGAAGTGCGTCCGAAATGAATGATTCTTCTGGAAAGACGTCGTCATGTCTGGCAATCGCTGAGAAGAAGAAGCAAAAACCTGGAGGTTGCATTGGCCTTTTCTTTCAGCTCTTTGATTGGAATGGAAAGCTCGCGAAGAAGAAGCTCTTCTCTAGGAAACTTTTGCCTTCTGGTTAGTCTCTTCGTAGTTGGCATGAATTGCATTTCTTCAGTCCTTCCTCCTCCTCTTCTTCTTCTCCCCCTTTTCTTTGGTTTTTTTTTTGTCTCTTTTTCGTTCTTACTGGATATGTGCTTCATATTTTGTGGAAATTACTGATAAATTGTTTGATCTTTGCTGTTGAATTATCAGCTCGGGCAAAACAAGCTTCTAAAAAGTTTAAAGGGGATGAAAGAATGCCAAATTCGAAACTCCATTTGGTAAGTACTGAAAGAATTCCCAATGCCAAATTTCCTGTTTGATCTTTGTATTGTTACCTTTTGTTTTGTTTTCTTGAGTGCTGAACACACTTTGATTGGTTATTTTCGGATTATAGATTGCTAATGAAAATAGAGGAGGCTTCCCAAGTGCCAAGAAAGGTGGGAATCGTCGATTAGATTTGGAACCAAAGAACGATATGCGAGTCCCTGGTCTGGTGGCTAGGCTGATGGGTCTGGAATCTTTTCCGGCTGCTCAGCGAGGCAAGTCTGAGAAAGCTTCTTTTTCTGGTACTTGTGGTGATGTGAAGGATGAATCTCTGGGTAATCATTCCGTGTCAGAACGGCAAGCTGGTAATTTGGAAATGAGAATAGTGAGACATGATTCAAGACCTCAAAAGCTTCAGAAAACGGGAACATGTGAGAGAAAGGCAATGGCTAAGTTTGGAGCCGAAGCCTTGCAAATTAAGAGTGTTTTCTCACGAGCAAGAAAGCATAATAATAGTTATCATCACCAGCAAAAGCTTGCTGCCCATTTGAAGGGTCCTAAAATTAATTCGGGAAAGAACATGTCTCGAAGCTCGAGGTTAATAGGAGCAGCAACTAAGATTCTGGAACCTGGGCTGCAAGCTACAAGCAGAGCAAAATGCTCTCTTACATATTCAAGTTCTTCATATGCTCCTAAGAATGGCATGGTCACAGATAGAGTAGGGACTAAGTCAGCAAACGTACAAAGTCAATCTGGGTATGATGCAAATGTATCCAAGCCTTTGATGGGATCAATGGGAAAAGCTTCTTGCAAAAATTGTGGTAATTTGCTTGATGTTGTTGACTGCAATCTTGATACTGAGGAGCATCCAACTGTTCATCCACCTATCTTTTCAGAAGTGATCACTACCCCTTCTTTGGCAGCAGAAAAGAGGAAGGTTAGATCACTTATGACCCCTCATGAACAAGACAATGATGTGGTTCTTCTAAGACCTCAACGACATATTGCATCAAATATCGCAGAAGATGGAAGAAGTAGTACACAATCGGGTCATGAACTCTCTACCAGAAAAATGTCTCTGCCCCATGAAGGTCCTGTACCATGGGATTCATTGCACCAACCATGCAGGACCCTTGAGCATGATGCATCTTCTGTTTCCTTCAGGCACAAATTTCAAATACAAGAACAGATTCTAAGCAGTGAAAGAACTTTGGCTGGATCTAAAGTAAGCGGGACCAAAGACTTTGTTGCTTTGAACAAAAGCCTTAGCGGCCAAAGCAGAGTGAGATCTCCTATCAAAATGGAAGCTTCAAAGTTTGACCTAGAGAGGAAACCTTGTAACAGGCAGGTTGCTTCCTTGCCTCATGTGAGGACAATAGAACGAAAAAGAAGGATCCCCAGTATTGCACTAGTTGAAAGTACAGCTTCTGTTAATTCTGCTGTCATGAAGCAGAGAAATGCTCGATGTGATGCGCTGAGTGGAAAAGGGAGGGACATCAGTGCTTCTTCCTTTGACAGTACTAATGTTAAATTGAAACAAGGAAGTCAGGGAAAATCATACAAGTCTCCTGACAAGGTCAATGATGTGGTTTCGTTTGCATTTAATTCCCCATTGAAGCACAATACAGGAATGACCCGAAAAAAGGATGAGACAAGCAGCAAGAATGTGATAAATGCATATTCCCAGCATGCTTTACACTTAAGAGGAGATGTTTTAGCTGCTTTTCTAGAACAGAAATTGAGGGAATTGACCTCTCAAGAAGATGAGAGGCTGCCTATTGGCTGTCCACCAAAAAAATCACCTGCCGTGATTCTTCAGGAGCTGATATCTGCTCTAAGTGCGGAGCAGTTGACCTGTCATTATGGTCATATCGTCAATGTTAACAAAGGTTTTCATGTAAGTCTTCTCTATTGCTATTCTGCCATTGTTTCTTTTCTGACTGTTTGTATTATTAGTTATGGGCCTGTTTAGATCCAGTTGCCTCATTTTCATTTTGCACACAACTGTATATTTTTTTGAAAAAACACAACACTCCTACATTAATATGTCGCCCTTACCGGATAAAGTCTACAACTTACTTGAACATGACAAACTATAAGTATCAATGAGGTAAGTGCTAATAGTTGTACACTTATGCAAGTATTTCATAAAATATGTGCATATTTATCAAGATGTAAAGTCAACTGTGTTAATAAATCATCTCTAATTTGCCTTCATTATAGTGCAAATTCAAATGCTGTGGGAAATATTTGTGCAGCTCCCCCATAAATGTTTGGAGAGAATTATGAATACATGGGTGGCTTTGCCTTTGATGAAACCGTTGGTTATAAGTATTCAAATAGAATCAGCTAGTGCTGTGTGCGCGCAAGTAAATCATTTATGTTGTTCTCTCTTGCTGAACAACATAACTGAATTATATAAGAACCTATCCTAAAAAAGCAAGCGTATAAATCCAGTGCCAATGGATGCTGTCAGTTTTATCAACTGAAAGATATTTCCGATGGCGTCTTCAGTTGGCGATTTCAAGGACGTTGGGTATACTTTGATCCATGAAATAATGCAAACATATCATTGGTGCCTTGCCATTAAAGACTGCAATAAGGATAAGTAACCATATATATATTGATTTCATATGTTGTGCTTTTGATGTTAGAAAATCAAATGCCTTATCTTCTTGTATATGTCGGGTTGAATATATGAAGTTATTTTTGTCTTATCTGATGTAATCTCATAGCAGTCTTTAACACACTGAATGGCCAAGTTAAATGTGTAGCTTTCTGAATAATGTTCCTGGTAACATCACCTATGCTAACTGATCATTAGATTTGGAATGTATAGCTGAAGAAGAATTGAAGAGTTTTTAAATATTAAAGGAATTTTTGTAGTACCAGTTTCCCATGCCCTTGTGTTCACTTTCTCGATTGATTGATTTTCAAATGAATCTCTTTCCTTGTATAGATAATGCCATCACCTTCATGCTCAGCAACAGGATCTCTTCATTGCATTTCATTGCTGAATTAAATGACACTTCTCACTTTTTATGTATGACGAGTCCATATCTATGATGTATTAGAACTTAATGAAGTTGATGATTGGATTAGTTTACTTGTCAAATTATTTGGATGAACTCGGCATTGTTATCCCTGATAAATGAGTACTGAATTGGCTTGAATTGAGAATTTCTTTCATTTTTCATTGTTTTTCCTTCGTAAAAATTTATAGCCGCATTGGCTAACAACTATGCTTGACACCATCTTCTGTTTCTACTCTGATCAGGGTGGGGTAGAAAAGGGAAGCTTAGTGGGAACCTCTTGCAATGTTAATCATCTTAGCCCTGGATCTGTTCTGGAAGCCTCATTTTCTTCCAGTAGTCTGGATGAAAGCTCAGGTAAATAAATGTTTATTTTTGTTCCTTAAATTTGTATTTCTAATTTTCATCTGTTGAACCTCTCCATTTTTTTTCCCTTGCTGATGGTTCTTATCCTTTGATCTTCCTCCAGGGCATGATGTTCACATAGATTCTATGAACTCCTCATATGATCAGTTGGAATATGATTCTCATCTTTTAGATTCTGTAATATTGAACAAAGGGAAGATGGGTAGTGAGTTATTGCATGTGATTGTTAATCAAATTCCTTTGATATTACAAAGTCTAAGCTCATGTGGGACAACATTGACAAGAAGCAAGCTTGACCATGTGAAAGATGTTATCCTGGATGCTGGGTTGTTGCTTGGAAGTACCACCACCATACGCAGTGAAGATAGTCCGCCGCATCTTTTTGTTTCTCACTTTCTCCTTGATGAACTGGATGCCATGTCTGACGATGATGCCCTGTGGATTGATTTTAATGGCTCTCTGGGTTACGGGGATTCTAAAGAGAGAAGCCAATTCAAGGGATTTCTCTTCGACAGTGTTATAGAATATCTGGAATCAAATTGTTGCACATATTGTAATTGTGGATTCAGGACATGGACCAAGCTTCCCTTATCCATGAATGCTGGGATGTTGGTTCAAGAGGTCAAGAGGGTGATCAAGAAGTGGGCATGGATGTCTGTGATGATACCAGATGAAATAATAGAATGGGAGATGAGCCACTCCAGAGGGAAATGGACCGACTTCGATGTTGAAGCATTCGAGGCCGGTGTTGAAATTGAAGGGGAGATGCTTCAAATTTTAGTTGATGAAATTGTTGAAGACCTTGTAGATTGTGGAGGGGTGTTATTTGAATCTTTCCCTAGATGCTGCTACTGAAATTCTCTCTGGTGTTTTTTGTCCTTGTATAAATGGGAAGATGGTATTTTGTTATAGGGGGCCATGTTGACCTAGGATATTGAATCTGATCTTGCCTAAAAATGGCCACATATATAAATAGTCTTTTGATGGTTGTCCTAAGTATATTTTCATTCAAATGATCATATCAGCATTATCTTCCAAATATCGATTCTTATCTTCTGCTTCACTTTTTGTGTTGTAAAGCTGAAGAATTGGCAAACCAATTTGGTTTTTAAGGCAGTTGTAATTGTAATGTATTGTATGGGGTTAATGCCATCATAGGATGAAGATAAAGTAAATCCTTACTTGTTAGAAAGATGCTGTTGATATTTAAGACTTCCTCTTACCCCTTTATAAAGCATTTATAGGATGAAAAATCTAGTCCTTATTATTTATCACTGATTTTCAATCTTAACTTTCATTGTTCGTCGCTCCTTTTTCTCTCATTAAAACACGTCCCTCTGTGCATTTAATTCTAATCAATTTAAACAGACAATGTTGAACTTGATTTTGGAACCTCATCCAAATATGATGGTTACGGTTATCTTTGGAGCAGTTTGCAGTTGACAAATTTAGTACAAAACTTTGGGGAATCACTATAAAGTCCTGAACAAAGAATTTAATTACTCATAAATCCAATAACAACTTACGAGCATGCATAGACAAATTTCAGTGCAGGTATGATTGTTAAACCTCTTCACCTCGTAGTAATTCTTCCCACTTTTGATAATTCACCAAACGTTTTATTCTCAAAAGAATAGACACAGTTACACGTTCTCAAAACACTCAAACACATAGATCACTATAATTTTCAGCTTGGATTGCCAGGAACATCTGGTACATTGGCATGTTCAAAACAAAAGCATTTAATATTAGTGTTATGAATGAATATAAAATGCTCAATCCATAGGTGTACACAAATTTTATCTGTACAGATACAGATTACTGTAAATTCCTCAATCAAAAAAACAAAAAGAAATGCAGATTGAAAGAGTCAAGAACACCATCAAGCAGATCAAATCACTAATCACCATTCATCAGTAACCAGAGCTCTCATCAACAGCAACAAATTCATCATCCTAATCCAAATTCAACAAACCATAATCATCAATACCGTCTGTACCCCAAAAATGTCTTCCCGTTTCCAGTCACTCTGCCACCGCCATAGCCATTGCTCCTTCCTCCTCTAGCTTCGCTTCTAATGGCGCTCGCTGCGTACGAAGACAAACTCTTAAGTTCATCGATGTTCGCATAGCTCTTCCTCGCCATCAGAATCCTTCCATTACCACCACCCTTCTTCTCCCCTGCGCTCGCCGACTTGCTCCCTCTCGAATTTGACAAAACCCCATTATTCCCCTTAGAGAAGCTCTTCGCCGGCGGCGTCATCTCCGGCAACGAGGGAAGCGTGTTCGTCGGCTTCCGGTTCTCTTTCCGCAACGCCGCAGAGAAATCCGGCACCGATTGAGCAAGAACAGAGGACCCCTTTCGTCCCGAGGTCAAATTCGTCTGAAATTTGACCTGTTTTCTTGGTGGGGTTGCTCTTTTTGGTTCTGGCTCTTCGTCTTCTTCAAAGTCTCTCGCATATTTCCTTCGCAGTTTGGCTTCCCTCAGTTCGGCGTAGGCTTCGTATCTGGGACCTCGCTCCATGATGAAGCTATTGGTGGTGTTGAGTTTGAGAGGAACAGGGTGATCGGAGTTCGAATTCTGATTGAGGATCAGAGAAATGGGGTCGAGGAGACGTAGCAGGGAGGGGTTGGATTCGTGGGATCGTTGTTGCTGCTGCTGCTGCAGAGAGACGTTAATCTCTGCCATTGTTGAAGGATTTGAAGCTTTTTTCTATGGGGCAGAGTGATTTAACAGATTTGACACTTTCTGTGAGTTGCTCAGAAGTAAGAGGGAAGGTGTGATTTTTGCAACGGTCTAATGAATCATCAATTCAACGAGGGAGAGAAAGAGAAAGAGGCCTTTTCCGAAGTTTACGTTGCAACGTTCTAATTTGAGGTGGGCCCCATAGTTAGAATCTTCAGAAGTCTAAGTGGACATTGGATACTTTATTAACTGTTCAATTATTTTATTCGGTTTTGCCACGATAACTCATGAGTTAATTTAAACACTTTCTAAATATTAGTTAGTATATTAATAAAATTAAATTTTATAAAATTAAATTTTATTATTTGTAAAATTTTAATTAAGAAATTAATTTTTTTTAAAAAATGAAAATATAAATTACATGACCAGCCAACTAAGATTAATAATAATTGAATTGTTATATTTTAATTGATTAGATTATAAATGACGTGATAAATCAGATTCACATAAGAAATTTTTTATTGGGTTATTAATATTAATGCCAATTGATGTCCAAAAACAAATCAATGAAATTAATAATTTCATATAACTATAACTATATGCTATTTTTTGGACACAAGCACACATAAATTATTAATACATTATCATAATCAATTATCAATTGTTAATATGAAATATAATATTTACAATAAATGGTGAAGGTCCAATTTTTGCAATAAATGATTTCGCTATGAGCATCCATAAAAATTAATTATTTCTTGGTGTAAAAGTAGACATAAATAATTTATTTGGGAGCATATATAGCAATGTCATTAAGGCCTAAGGAAACTTAATTTTCATTACTTTTTGCATTGTGGGTTTTACTAGTCTTCTCTCTCTATTATTTTACTTTTTTTAATGGGAAAAATTACTTAAACCTTATAAAAAGAATTTTGTTTTAGTTAACCTATAAAAGATTCTAAAGTTTCACTGCACCCCCTTGGATCAAAATAAAATAAAATATTTCAGTAAAAAGACAATAATACCTTTATTTTATGTTTTTCATAAGAATATTTACGAGACAAATATGAGCAGTTTTAAGATAAATAAAGATATTTATAAGAAAAAATAAAGGGATTCTAAGAAAATGAAAGAGTTAAGAAGAATATTTTGGCTATTTACAAGACAAATAAATATATTTACAAAACAAATAAAATGATTTAAAAAAATTCAGGAGGTTAAAATTTTTTTTACAAGTCAAATATAGACATTTACAAGACAAATATGTGAATGATCAAAATTTTTTAACTCCCTAGTCAGTCATATGTTTGTCTTATAAATGTCTTTATTTGTTTTGAAAATGCCCATATTTATCTTATAAATGCTTATATGAAAATAAAATAAAATAAGAGTATTATTGTCTTTTTACTTACAAAACTTAATTTCATTTTGATCCTAGGAGTGCAATGAAATTTCAAAATCTTTTAGGATTAACTGAAATAAAATTGTTTCAATGGGTCTAAGTGATATTTTTTCATTAAAAAGATATTAAAACAATAGAGAGAGAAGATTTGTGGAACCCATAATACAAAAAGTAACGGAGTTTAAGTCTTCTTAACAGTATTGCTATATCTATTCCTAAATAGATTGTTTATGTTACTTTTACACCCAAAAATAATTAAGTCCTATGATACTCATAGTGAAATTGTTGATTGTAAAATTTGCCAAGCCGTATAACAAATTGCACATGCTACCTTTGTTAGGTACAATTTATATGAAGCTTTCCCATAGATTTTTTTTTTTTCCAATTTTCCCATCGAAAATTTTATTGCTGAGATGAATATAAGTCAGAGCAATGTTGCTGCGTGTGTGCAGTTTTCATAGAGTAACGTTACAATTTTTAATGGGGGACTTTTCCCAATTTTTCCAAAAATAAATCTATTCATAAAAAGTATTGAAATAAAAATGCGCTTTTAGTTTTGAGTTAATAACCGAAAAACCTATTGAAGGCTTGAGGGAATTGGCAAGTTTGAAACTTGAAGAAATAAAAAAAAAAAAAAGCAACACCTACACAAATTACCACAAGTCCTCCCTCAACTGATTAGAGCAATCGGGGGTGGATATTGCAAAATAATCATGTCTTCAGTAAGATTATGGGCATCCTTAGCAAGGAGATATGAACACGGGACGGTGGTGCATAGAGCATATCTAATTGAAATGTTCCACTTAGAATAAATCAAGTTCCGTATCTCAACTATATGTGGTTACCGGGGATAATTGAGACCTCCTTCTATCATAATCAAATGTTATACTCCCGTCAGTCCTTAATATACAACATGACTGGCTTTTTTGGAGAGATTATGGAAGTTAAATATCTTATTTAATCATAACATATATTATGTATTTTTAGATTATCATTTTATAAGTCAAACAAATTAGTTTAAAAAAAAAAACGATCAATACAACAGAACTTCCACTGAGTTAGCATATGCAAGAACCTTGTTGAAACCCTATTGTGTACATAGTTGAATCCCTATCAATAAAGCCATCAATTCTAGTGACAGAGAGGGGAGAAAGCTCAATTTTTATTTTTTTAAATCCCAGAATCCATCGTCCAGCAGAATCACCTTTTTACTTTGTCCCATTCAATATAACAATCCCTTCAAATCCATGTTAGTTACTCAATGCACCTATGGGCTTAAAAGTTCATCCTACAAAACGACGTCATTTTGAAGTTGAAACAACGTCATTTTGCATCAAAACAACATGGCTTTGTGGGATGAACTCCTAAGCTCATAAATGAGCTGAGCACCTAATGTGATCTGCAGTGGCTAATGGAACATCCGATGAAATTGAATTGATACATTCAACATAACAAGAATAAGACGTTGCTCCAAAAAGATTTCTTCCAAGTTGAACCAATTTCTTAAGCACACGTTTGGCTTGGCAACAGGAAAGTACAAGAGGATCAGGAGAAGGGGCACGTGATGATTACAATTATTATTATATAATTATAATCATTAATCAGAAAAGTACAGGGATTTTCAACTAGCTCATGCCATTATCTTAATAACAAAGTGGGATATATTATTGATCAAACTTTACTTTGTATGACGACAAATCCTAAGTAATATTTTCCAAAAAGTTCACCACCCACCAACGATTCATCATTCAAGGGAACCAAAATGTAACAAGTTTATTTTTTTTTAAAGTTATGTAATTTTTTTTATGCCCAGAAAAAAAAAATCTTTTCTTAAAATATTGAGCGCCATAACCCTGACCCTGAAAGATAAAAACTGCCGGGATATACAAGAACGCTACGAATTACATGTGTCTTGAAAATGATTGACTCTGCATTTGATAAAAGAGTTGATTTCAACCAAAATATTTGAAAAAAAAACAAAACCTAAACTTTGTGGTACTTGTACTTCTGCCCCAGATTGAATCTATTGACATGATGATTGAACCCGTTGAAAGCTAATGTTCTTACGGCTTCAACTCCTTGGCCCAATGCATCGTCAACCTGTTAATTAATCCCGCGAAACCAAAGTAAAATAAACAAGTCACAAAAAACAAAAATGATATGCAGTAATCAAATAGTACCCATAAATCAATCATCAATATCAATATATATATAGATGAAAAATCTATAGGAATCCATGCTATTCATAAAATACAGCAAGTATGGCTCACAGCGAACAGCACAAATCCGCGTTTAGTTTGACGCAAGAGCTCAATATGCATATTTAATCCAGACTGTTCGTATGTCAAACGAAAATGGATGCAAAATGAATAAGTCTTTTAATTGCCAAGTTAAAAAATAATAATAATGATTAAAACTTAAAAACAAATATTCTGAAGCCACACAGTCCAAATAAAATCTTGACAGTCTAAATCTTATCTCCAAGATAAACACAATGTAGTTATTCTTGCTAGAAGGCATCACCTGTTTACGCTCAACTGAACTGAACTTTTGTAGAAGATAAGCTTTCACATCCATGTTTCCAGGGGGATTTCCAATTCCTACAAATACATAACCTGATAAATTCAATACTGCTGAAACTGCTATTAATACAGCATCTTTCAGTAATAGAACATAAGGGACTTACCGATGCAAAGTCGAGGAAATGCCCGAGAGCCATCCAAATGGCCAATTACATTCTTAACTCTGTAACAATCTACCACAAGTTACATAACTCTCAAGTATGATTTTCAGGTAGTTTACAGCAAGTATAGAAACATATTGCTACTGATATCTAAAACAACGTACTGTTAGAATAGTTTGCGCGAGATGATTTAGGTAAATTAATTGTGTTAATTAAATAGAGACCTGGGAGCCTCACAAAGTAAAGAAAGCAATAAAGCCTCCTTTTGGTATCTTCTGCGTTTCTCTACAACTGCTACATACCAAATCTTCAATACCAAAATGTCTTCAAGTATATCACCAAAAAAAAATGTCTTCAAGTAATTATTTAAAATAATTTTCAAGCATTCATCAACCATGAGAATGCTAATCAATGCAGTTTGTTTGAAGCTGCCAAGGATTAAGCTCTTTTTTTTTTTTTTTTAAGAAAATCAGATTACTAAGGATTCAGCTCTATCTCACATCCACCTGTCCCTCAGGTCAATAAATTTAGAAAATCCTGTTTCAAGGGGTAAGTTAGGATCTGTAACATGGACAATTCTTCTAAAATGTACTTCCTCCATCCCTAACAAGTCCCAATTTTGAAAACCACACAATCCAAGGAAATACTAAAATTTATGTGATATGTAAAAGTTAGTTTTTGCTTTCCATTCTTACCCTCAATCAAATGCCAAGGGAAAGAAAGCATATTTAAATATCAAGTGTGGAATAGGCAATTTAGATTTGCTATAAGAGGTTTTTCAGAAACATGTATTGCCTACCCTTAGAAATCTGTACTGGGACTTATAAAAAAGCTGAAAATCAGGATCTATATCAAGGGATGAAGGAATCATTTAGTTTTGACAAATTAGAGATGATAAGAAATTGTAAAAAAACATGTCCTGGGAAATCTAATATTACCCATTGTGATAGCCATGTCCTCCTTTAGGTTGGAGCCTTAAAACACCATTTGGAAGGCTCATCTCATCATAAACCTATATTGAAAATACCACAAACTTGTAAACTGTCACTATTTCATAAAACATTATTTTGACTGTAGCAAGGTACAGAAAACATACTAGTAAAATATGGCGCAAGGGTACTTTATAATATGCAGCAAGCGGTCCGACCTTTAAGTACAGGACAAAGAAGATTATGTCAGGGACACAAATTAATCTAAACCGTGACAGGTCAAATATTCTTCCATGATAAGATAAGCAACACATTATATGATGGAAAACAAACCGATTCCCCACAAAAGTTCATGTATGTTTGAGGCTTTGCCAACAAAATTGGTACATCTCCTATTGAACCTGTACTGATCACACGAAGAAATCTGAATCAGTAAATTGGGAGGTAAAAAGAGGAAACAAACTATAAACACATACACATAATGGAAGCAAGTAATGCACCTATTCCAATCAAGGCTTTTGATTGAATTGTGTTCATCAAAACCCCTTCTGCCTGAGAAATTCTGTCAATCATTTCAAATCCAACCTAATAGAAAGAAAACTGTAAGACCCAACACATAACAATAAGTACAATGGAACAAGTAGCATCACATATTGGCTAATAATTACATTGTGCCTAGTGCCATGGTATTTATTTCCAGGGTTACCCAAGCCAACGATGAGCCAAGGAGTATATTCCACTTTAGCTCCATTGTTGTTTTCCTGCACTGAAGAAGGAACTGAGCACCTTGTTGCAACTGAATTCTTTGTTATGTAACGAGGACAATGCAGTTTGCCAGGATGCGTTACACAAAAGCTTGGGGCAGATGCTGCATACAACATTGACCTACCCTAAAATGAAAAGTACAATGGATGAGTAAAACACATTTGGTCAAATAGTTCAGATCCCTCTATATTACACTACACTGAGACATTCCAAACTGAAAAAATTGAGTAATACATAAGAGCAAACAGAGTTTGTGGAAGCATATAGGGCAGAAATCTTCAAGTACTGCACGTCAGCTTCAACAACTAAGACTAATTTTAAAAAAAGCATAATTTTTTTCTCTTCAGTTCAAGGTGAACCTTAATTTCATCCCAAATGTTTTATTTCTTTCAATCAAGTCCCATTTTCCTAAAAAAAATTGCAGACTTATCCTGAACCCTAGCTCTGTCGTAAACACCAAACAGAATTTGATTGTTCAGATCCTATGTAGCAAATCAATAAGTTCCACCGAGGTACATTGTATTCAATTTCTTACCACACCAGAAACAGCAATTCCTAACTTAACTTCAAGATTGACAACATGGTCTTCCTTCTTCATTCCAGAGTTTCCCTTGCCATAAGCTTACCCTAGAATTGATTTTTATCTCTCATAGATTCATCACATAAAACACACTGGATTGTTCAATTGGATAAGTTTCACACTCATGTGAAGCTAAAAGATCCTCTTTTCTTTTACATCTATATCCAAATTCCCAGTTTTCTGATTTGATCCATCATTAAGCAGAGTAAAAAGCAAGTAGTCAGTGACCCGAACACAAATCATATTTTGATTTTCAGGGTATGCCTTTGAAAAAGATTACCAGCAACCCATGCATCCTCCAAAAGCTGCCATTGTTGCCACAATTTGTAATACTTCAAATCCACCACTTACTCCATTATATTTTAGTTGCAAATACTTTTGCATAGGCTTTAATTAAAAATGGCGTAGCTTTATTATTTCATTCATTTTAACCTCTTCAATTGTACAAACTTCAAAGAACTATTATGAACACAAACTTAAAAGGGAAAACTGCAAATGGAGAGAGTTGGGGCTAGGGCTAACAGAGATTCAAGAAAACATTGGAAACAGACGTTGAGACACAAATACATGAAGTGTTCACCTCCAATGCAATGTATCGTTTTAAGCCCATGACATTACAACTAACACTGCGACACAACCGAAATTTGAAATGTCTGAGCAGTGAACACATTAGTAGCTCCTTTCTTTCTTTATCTTTTTAAGTCTCCATGCTTCACAGCTTCCTACACATTCACTCAGCAGTTGCTCATCCTTTAGAGCTTGCAATATGCTTTTGCTCGGATATCTAACATAGCCAAATAAGCTATCTCGAGATTTTTGCTACCTCCTATGGCAATAAGGTTGTTTGCAAGAAACAGAAAGCCTCAACGAAACAAGAGTCTAAGGATTTCAAGAAAAAACCGACGGACACAGGTAAGATTTAATAGTACAACGCTATACAACAGAGAGATTAGTTTTCAATTCTCAGAATTAGCCACAAATTACCATCAGCAACTCACTCCTACGGGTGCTGCGTGTGAGACTGAAGCGATAAAGAAAGGGAAGATGCTAACCTGATATGGAAGATGCACAGATTGCAGTTTCTGAAGCTTCCTTGCCTTTCCTGGACTCCGTAGGATGATAAGTCTGAGAAATTGGGAAGAGGGATTAACTTTACGCCACCGAGGGTGGGAGTTCAGAAGTAGTGGAAGCAAACAAGGCAGAAAATAAAAATCTGGTGTTGCAAAATCGCCACAGGGCTTTTAGATAGGAAAAACTCATTTAAATATTGCTTGAAATTGTTTAACTTCAAAAAGTCCATTATAACATGTAAAAGATAGATAAAGGTTGAGAAGGGAATATGAGTTAGTGAAGTTTTATGTTAAAGACCAAAATGCCCCTTTTTCTCAATGTCTTCTCCACTTGGTGCTCACCGTCTTCTTAGCTTGGTGGTTACCATCTCCAATCTCTCCTCCCTCCCTCCTCATGCCTCAGCCCTCAATCAGTAAGCAGCTACTCTCCCCCCCTTGTTTGATTAATTTAGTAGGTTTGAGGTTAATGATGCTACGACTCTATCTGCTCTAAGAGCATGATCGATAGCTTGTGGGTTTTTATATTTGGATTTTGTTTGAACAAATTTTGTTCGTGGTCCTGTGAATAATGTTATCTTCTTTGAGTATTTTAGTGCCCAGGCCAATTTTTTATGTTTGAATCGACTGTCTTTGAAGTTAAGTGGATGGAGTATTTGACTCAAACTTGCTTAAGTCAAATACGCCACTCTAAAATTAAAGTTTCTATAACCATCTCCTTGGGTGTCAATATTGATTTTCCCATGGGGTTTCAAAAATATTTTTATGCCCATGCATTCCTTTGTGCAAAATCGCATCTATGATAACATTTAGATTCAGCCTACGTGCACCTCATATAGATATTTTTTTTCATCAAGGTTGACAAGTACTTATATTTTGGTTATTTTTGCTTGACTTTATGTCTAAATGCAATAGGCATAAACAAATGCTATTTTGTTAAGATTTGTAGGAAAAGAGTCACAGTTCCAAAACAAGAAAATTTACTATTGCAGCTTATGAAGAATCTGGTGTATTTGTAAATTCCATTTGTAAGGAATCGTAATATTCACTTGTCATTTGACAATGTATATGGTAGCTGCTGTCATAAAGAATTTGATGTTTTGTAAATTCCATTATTATATTTGTTATTACTATTACTAATCTTGTTAATGGTCTCAGTTTATTGTAATTAAAGTATATATGAAGAAACATGTTCTTTTGGGTTCAAGACTTGTATGCATTGGGTGAAGGTGGAATAGATAATGTAAACTTGCCATTTTATACATTATGTAGTGGTTGCTATCAACATAAATATGGTGTTTTGTCAATGTCATTACTGTGATTGTCATTACCATTACTAGTCTTGTTAATGGTGACAGTTTATTGCAATTAAAGTATACATGAAGGAATACATTCTTTTGGGTTCATTACTTATATGCATTGAGTGTGGTGGAATGAGTAATATAAACTTGCCATTTTATATATTATGTGGTGGTTGTTGTCAACATGAATATGGTATTTTGTCAATATCATTCCTGTACTTATCATTACTATTACTATTCTTGTTATGGTGACAATTTATTGCAATTAAAGTATACATGAAGGAACACGGTCTTTTAGGTTCATTACTTATATGCATTGGATGTAGATGGAATGAGTAATGTAAACTTGCCATTTGACCATTTGCGCGATAGTTGTTGTCATGAACATTTGTGGTTTTTGTCAATGTCAAAACAAAACTTGTCATTCCCAATATCAATATTGTCAAAACCATTAAAAACTTCGTCATTATCATTATTGAACTTGTCAACGGCCAACCCTTTTGGGCCAACACTTGACACATTTGTTTAAGAATAAGTTATCATTTTTATTATCGATCTCGTCAAAACTATTAAAAACTTTGTCATTACTATTACTAAACTTGTCAATGGCTAACATTTTTGGGCCAACACTTGACACATTTGTTTGAGAATAAGTTGTCATTCCCATTATTAACTCGTCAAAACCTTTAAAAACTTTGTCATTACCATTACTGAACTTGTTAGCGGCCAACTCTTTTGGGCTAACACTTGACACATTTGTTTGAGAATAAGTTGTCATTCCCATTATTGATATCATCAAAATCATTAAAAACTTTGTCATTACCATTATTGAATTTGTCAGTAGCCAACCCTTTTGGGTCAACACTTGACACATTTGTTTGAGAATAAGTTGTCATTCACATTATCAATCTCATCAAAACCATTAAAAACTATGTCATTCTTATTATTGAACTTATTAGTGGCCAGCCATTTTGGGCCAATTCTTGACACATTTGGTGAAAATAAGTTGTCATTCACATTAATAATGTCGTCAAAACCATTACAAACTTTATCATTCTCATTATTGAACTTGTCAGCGACCAACCCTTTGGGGCCAATACTTGTCACATTTGGTGAGAATAAGTTGTCATTCCCATTAACAATGTCGTCAAAACCATTATAAACTTTGTCATTCCTATTATTGAACTTGTCAGCGGCCAGCCCTTTGGGGCCAACACTTGACACTTTTGGTGAGAATAAGTTGTCATTCCCATTAACAAATAATTGCTTTACAATAGTTGTCAATTTCTTTACAACAAGGGTGAATTCCAAAAACATTTTTCTGGGAGGGGAGCCCTCACACCAAAGGTGTGGATCGGATAGGATTCCCGTCCAGATCAGGCGGTTGCTTGATGACCTGTGCCAAAGAAGCCAAGAGACATTTTGTTTAAGAGGTTGTACAAGGGTTTATGTGTATGACAGAAAAAAGGGTGTTAGAGAACTTCAACATTGCTGAAGGAGCAGGAGGAGTAGTGGATGAGTATGTTGTAGTAGTGAGCTTCATCCTATTAAAGTATCAATTTTGATCTATGACAGGCCTGTTTGGTTTGCAAACTAACAAATGAAACAAAACTCTGAGAATTGAAGTAGGTACTAAGCATAGCAGAGGAGACTAAGTGGAAAACACTCTTACTCTAAAAGTGAAAGCAATATAATCTTTAGTAACACATAATTTCAGTTTAAGTCTTGGATTCCTGTCAAAATAGTAGTAATTTTCTTCAATAAAAACACAAAAGGTAAATAATGAACACAAAACTCAAAGATACAAGTACAAATATCAATGGAATTAAGACCTATCACAGAAAGCTACAAAAGAAGAAATCACAAGAAATGCAAGGACATGACGAAATACTACTAGAACATGCTGGCTCAATGCTTGGTCAAGAGCAAATTTGGCTATAATGGACATGCCTACATAGCCAAATTGAAACAAAATTGAAACCAAATAAGGCCATGCCTGTTTGAGTATTTGAGCCAAAGCAGTCATAACATGTGTATATATTATTATTCTTTGTACCTCTTGTGCATAAGGGCCATAAAAAAGCCTAGAAATCCATATAAGTATACTGTAAATCCCAGTTGATGGAAATCAGCAAACATAGACAAGTGAAAGATCCATTTCAAATCCCAAAACCTTCATAGCCAAAAAACGACAGGAAGAAAAGAGACAAAAAGGAGGGGGAAACTATATACATGAACTAAAAGAAACATATTATAATATGCTTCATACAATACCTTTTCTTCTCGATTGAGACTGAATTCAGAAGAGACAATTTAAGAGCCATGTTTAATTGGGCCCAGAGACAAGAAAGACAAAAACAAGATGTTGCAGCAACAATGATAGTTTTAAATTTTTTATGAGCAAAAAAAGAAAGGGTATTTCCAAAGACATTCCATGGATGAAATTAAAGCAAAAGTAGGGAGGTAAAGGAATTACCAAATACCAAAGTGAGCAAGTAAATTCTTTGGCTGCTTATATATGTGAATATTAATTTCTTTTGTTATTGCTCTTACTGGTTGAAGCAATACCAACAAGTAAAGTCCTTGAAGCAAACACTTTGCAAGGTGGAAAAGGTAAAAAGCAGTTATATAATGAATATATATCAAAGTAATGATTGGTCACACACAACTCTAGCAAGTAAAAAAAACTATTAAAATATATGACTCTCATAATGCAACTTATATGATGGCTAAAAGTATATATAAGAGAAAGCCAGTAAGCCAAGCCTCAAGCAAACCTTGTGTTACCCCAAATTATATAAACCTCAGCAATCTTAACTATTTAAGCTCCTCAAACTTTAGAAAATACATGAAATGACCCCACTTGATTACATAAATTGCCTTCCTAACTTCAGAAGAAGATCTTATTGGTTTCTTAAGCTAATCAGCAGGAGAATCAGAACATATAAGGACATCTAGCATTTGTTTATGCCCATTGCATTCAGACATAAAGTCAAACACAAATAACCAAAATATAATAATAAAACAGCTTTAAAAATCATTCAATTGTGTGAAAAAGTACAAACTTATCAACCTTAAAGAAAAAAATATCTATATGAGATGCATGTAGGCTGAATCTAAGTGATATCATAGATGCAATTTGGCATAAAGGAATGCATGGGCATAAAAATATTTTTGAAACCCCATGGGAAAATTGATATTGACACCGAAGGAGATGGTTATAGAAACTTTAATTTGAGAGTGGCGTATTTGACTTAAGCAAGTTTGAGTCAAATACTCCATTCACTTAACTTCAGGGATAGTCGATTCAAACACAAAAAATTGGCACGCGCACTAAAATACTCAAAGAAGGTAACATTATTCACAGGACCGCGAACAAAATTTGTTCAAACAAAATCCAAATGTAAAAACCCACAAGCCATCGATCATGCTCTTAGAGCAGATAGAGTCGTAGCATCATTCACCTCAAACCCACTAAATTAATCAAACAAGGAGAGAGAGAGTAGCAGCTTGCTGATTGAGGGCTAAGGAGGGAGGAAGGGGAGTTGGAGATGGCAACCACCAAGACGAGAAGACGGAGAAAACGGTGAGCACCAAGTGGAGAAGATGTTGAGAAAAAGGGGCATTTTGGTTTATAGCATAAAACTTCAATAACCCAGATTCCCCCTTTAATCGTTATCTATCTTTTGCATGTTATAATGGATTTTTTGGGGTTAAACAATTTCAAGTGGTATTTAAATGAGATTTTTTCTTTTAAATATCCTTCATATTGTTATAATAATTTTTCATGTAAACAATTTTAGAAAACCACAACAAATTTAAGGAGTTAGTGTAGAAAAAGGAAAATTAATTTTTAGTCCATAAAAATTTACATTTTGTAATTAAAAACAATAAAACATGCCAGTTAAATTTTTTATTATTATTAGATTTTTTTGAAAAGAAGAATACTTGTGCTAGTTAAAGACATGAGAGTAAATAATTTTTTTTACGGCAAGAAAGTTACAAATTGATCAGTAGTAATACTTATACTAACTATGGTTTTTCAATGCCAATAATAATAAAATAAATAAATATCTTTTTTGCAATGCACTGTGGACGTATGGCATATCAGAATGTCACACATTCATACATACTACATAGGGTTAAAGGGTAAAAATGCCTCGGAATTTTTCGCAACTGAGCAATGGGTGTCTGGAAGTTTTAGACGGGGCCTATTTGCCCCAGAAGTTTTACAAATGGGACAATTTTGCCCCTCCTTTAACATACTCAAACGGTCAACATCTGTTGACCAAATTCTGTTGAGGTGGCATGTCTATATGGCATCCACCTCATCCTTTTTTCGCATCATATTTTTAGGGGGCAAAAATTCCTCAGAATTTTTAACTAAGGGGCACTAGGTGTCTGGAAGTTTTTTAGGGGGTAATTTTGCCCCTTCTTTAACATACCCAAACAGTCAATGTTTGTTGACCAAATTCTATAAAGGTGGCATGCTTACGTGGCATTCGCCTCACCTTTTTTCCACATCATACTTTTCATAAGAACAAATAAAAAAACTCAAGGTCGCTAATTGTGTAAATCTTTCTTCTCTCGATCTGATTCACCCAGAAATTTGCATCCAAAAAACTTAGAAGACATATCGATCTCCCTTACTCAAATCTCAGAGAGGCCTAGGGACTATGTCTACTAGTGACGATTTTGAGCTTCTAGTGGCGGAGAGTGATGTGCTTAGTTTGGTTGGTGAACTGGGTCTTCTTTAGCGACACTTCTCGAATGATTTGACTTCTGAGTTTAGAGAGAAAGGAGAGTGAATGAAATGGAACTCATATCAACCCTCAAACACATAGTTAATTGCAGCCAACTTTCATCGATTTGTAAAGTTTAATTCTCCATCGCATTTGGGGAGCACTAAGGAAAAGTCTGAATAAAGCTAAATTTACTAAATTCTTATTCAATCACTCACCCAATAAGAGAAAACAAAACAAATGAATATGAGATATTGCACCTAGGGGTGATCTAATTTTTTCTTAAATATTTTTTGACTAAAAAATCTAAGGGGGAAGCAATTTTTTAGATACGATTTTTTGGGTTTGAGTCAGAAGGGGGGATTGAGTTTAACTATTTAAGGGATCACACAATCCAGGAAAGCAATATGAGTTTGTTTTTTTAAAATATTTTCCTGCTAAAAAATCTAAGGGAAGCGATTTTTTGGATGCAAATTTTTGGGTAAATCAGAGAGACAGACTGAATAGTGCACAATCAATGACTTTGAGTTTTTTTTTTAAAATTTATTCTTATGAAAAGTATGATATGGGAAAAAGGTGAGGCGGATGCCACATAGGCACGCTATCTCTATAGAATTTGGTCAACAAACGTTGACCATTTGAGTATGTTAATGAAAGGGCAAAATTGCCCTATTTTTAAAACTTCCGAGGTAAGATTGTCTCCTAGAAAACTTCTAGACATCTAGTGCCCCACAGTGGAAACTTCCGGGACATTTTTGCCCCTGAAAAATATGACGTGGAAAAAGGGTGAGGTGGATGCCACATAGGCATGCCACCTTTGTAAAATTTGGTCAACAAACGTTGACCGTTTGAATATGTTAATGGAGGGGTAAAATTGCCCCATTTGTAAAATTTCCGAGCAAAATATAGCCCCTTTAAAATTTCCAGACACCCATATCTCAATTGTGAAAACTTTCGGAGTATTTTTGACCCTTATTCCTGTTACATACTCAACAAATAATTTAGATTGTTAGATTCTGAATATATATAACTCTTTTAATATAATTTTTATTTAAAAACTCAAGAGCCATTTTGTTTAAGAAATATTCAGTTCTTTTTACTCAATCTAATTATCATAAATACATTAGCTATTATGGTTAATATAGCACACAACTAAATTTTGAGACTAATAATATGCATATTTTCGTCGATTCAAGTTCGTGGAAGACATGCTTGTGACTATCTCGTATTTTTGCGACATCATAATTGGTGTGAAGCGTCTATTCTCTATTTCGTATCTAAACTATAGATTTTAGTTTAGATTGGTCATAAGGATAAACTCATTTCTAGGTCTTTTCTTTCAATCTGGGTTTGTTTATTATTTCGGGTTGTTAGGTTGTTTGCATTGTAAATATTGTATATGGGTGTATCAAAGAAAGAGTCTTTTCAATATTATTGAAATATTTTAAAATGAGGAGATGTGTTTTGAAATATTATAATAAGAAGAGACATATTGCAGTTCCTGTTATGGACATCTGTTTGTTATTATGTGAATTGGTCTTCTAACATGAGTCCAATTGAATTTATTTTAATGTTAATAAGAATATTGATTGGCATAGTAAAAAAAACTATTCATGCATCATAATTTGTATGGATTTTGATAGTTGAGGTTTGATATGCCGTTTAAAATCATCATATTATTATTTGATTTCCACCGTGGTGAATTTAAATGAGTTGGAGGCTTTATTTTTTAATGAGTATATTGATTTGTTTTATAGTTGCTAATTTTTAAAAATAAACAACAAAACTTGGTTGCTAAATTTTAATATTTTAATTTGTTTTATAATCTCCTATTGTAATACAAGAGTAATTTTTAAATGAAAATATCTTAGGAAAACCCTAATCTCCATCAAATTGTTCTAATATATTTTTATTATAATTTAGAAATGAATATTTTTAATTTAAAATTATAAATTATAGCCCTGTTGTGTCTCAAATTTTTATGACATTCATCTCAAATTAGTTAGCCCTTTAGAATCTTGATTTGATTTCAAAATAAATATCAGTTTAATTTTTTATTGCAGTAATAATTATTTTTATAATTTTCTAATCGATTCTATTTTACCGTGAGAAAAATATGTGTGAAATAATTACAAAATCAATGTAGTGATATTATCAATATATCTATTGAACTGCATGTGTTACTGCAACGCGGTTTTGATGATATGTATCAACTAGAAATTGATTGTAAATTATAATTACAAAACAAAAAGTCCACTTTGCATATCATTAATTAATTCATCAATACTTTAATTTAATTGCAGATAAGTAATATCTTTTTCGTTTTGGATTTGATATAGATCATTTCTTCTTTTTTTTTAATCGTTTCTTTTTTGTTTTGGATTTGGCTCTATAAATAAGCGCTAGGTCTTCCCCTCCCTCACAATTTGCTGAAGCAGTTTTTAGTTGTCACGAAGAAAGAATATTTGCGAACATGGATCCTTCACTCTGCGTTAGTGGCTGTGGCTTCTTTGGTTCTTCTGAAACCAAGAACATGTGCTCAAAGTGTTACAAAGATCATATTCTCCAGCTCAACAAAAGTATCATTGAATCATTATCTAATGATCTTCAAGATTTGAAAATAAGCAAAGCCAAGAATACTACTGAATCTGCGACGACGACAGAGATAGGTAATATTGTTGATCAGGCTTCTATTTCTTCCAAAGACGCTTTGGAATCTCAAAAGAAGAAGAGGAGGTGCAAGAGTTGCAACAAAAAGGTCGGCTTAACTGGGTTCATGTGCAAATGCAGAGACTTATTTTGTGGAAAGCATCGGTATCCAGAAGAACATTCGTGTGTTGTGGATTTTAAGCAGATCGGTCGTGAACTTCTTCGCAAAAATAACCCACTTTGCCAAGCTGACAAATTAGATTACAAACTTTAGATATCTTCTTAATATTTGTTAGCATGCTTCCTATGTACATGGTTTATTTTTTGATTAATGGATCAACGCTGTTCTTGGTGTTCAACATCTTGTAGTTAAGTTTTCTAATTAATATGCTTTATTCAAAAGAATCAAGTTTACACTTGGCTTTGCACTAACCTACCCTGACTTAAGGGTGACAAACCAATCCACCTGGGGACTTGAAACTAACCCAAGTTACCCATTATCAACTACTTCTTCTGGTCCTAATTATAAGATAAAGTTGACTTTTTTGAAGAAATTAAGGAAACCAATTAAATTACTTTAGAGTATTTTTATTTTTATTTTTTTTTCCAAACTAATTAATTTAACTAATAAACTAATATATAATCTAAGGATACTAAAAATATAAACACTCTAAAGTAATTTAATTGGTTTCCTTAATTTCTTCAAAAAAGTCAACTTTATCTTATAATTACGACTGGAGAGAGTAATAAATACAGCCTACTGAGTTGAACATGAGAGGGAATGCTGGATCGTGGTTAGTATTAATAAAGGAAAAGCCTAATAATTCTCTCTCTTTGAATATTATTTCTAAAAGATTAGAGAGACTAAGAGAGATGATGAATTGAAACTAAAGTTCTTTCTTCAATTGTAATTTAATGCAAGGGAAAAATGAACGCACAAATTAGTAATAAAAATGAAAAAGTTGTGATTAAACAGGTACTTATACAAAGGAAGTATAATTATTAAGTTGTTAAAACCAAGTGATTTAATAACTTTCATTTAGAAAGTAATAAATTCGCACTATAAGTTCATTCACAACTTTTGTTAAGGCCTTCCTTACATTTCATTAGCTTTTAACAACTTTTTTATTTACTAGATAACAAATTAACACTATAAGATCATTCACATAATTGTTAGAACATTCCACACATTTTATTAGGTTTAACAACATTTTTATGTACCAAGTAGCAAATTCACACTATAAAATCATGCACAACTTAACAATGTAAAATCAAGAAAAGCTTTCACATAGGGGCAGTTTATGATTTATCTTACTCCTGTTTTTAGCGTAGCCTGTTGGCCGTGACATTCATAGAGACAAATGTCATTATATGATTCATACATCAACCACTTCTAGTGAAATAAAATTTCTATTGTAATCTTAGTTACCATGGCTTGTAAAAAATACTATTTTAAACTTTTATTCTTTTTCCTCTCATTATTTAACCAAACACTTTACTATTGTGGCTTCTTTAACTAACAGACATACTAATGAATTACAAAAAAAAAAAAAAAATTGGCAAAAAACAAACTTACCGAATGTTGTATGGTATCTAGCTTTCTTTCCATGGTAATATTAGCCCTTTCCTATGCATCCAATTCAAAATCCTCTATCTCATATACATTATAAGTACCCCAAAGACAAAAACAGTACTCAAGTATGGTAGTATGCCATAAGTCCAAGAACATGGACAATTGTTTCCTTCATATGGGTATTGCATATGCAACACCAGACTAATTGGTTTCATTTCAAACAATCAATTTTGTGCTTACAACACAACTATTCTCACATATTTATTTCTCAAAAAGTGCAAAACAAATTCTCCACCGCTAATCTAAATGGGCACAATTCATCACTTTTTAGAAGCTCTGTCTTTCTCCAAAGCTCCAACTTCATGGATTACTCAGTCCAGTTCCATGGTGACATATCTACATATTACATGTTGGATTTCCTTTCCCACCTCTCCTTGGTATCAAGCCTAGAAATGTAACAACAAGTATTGTAAAATGCTCACATGAAGTATAGAAAATCCAATCCACACACAAATCAAACTAGTAAAATATAAGAAATAGGTAAGGGTCCTGTGCATTGCACTGTGTCAGAGAAATGAATTGTACTCTACATGGCTCATAATATAGTAGAGCTTGTTAAAGGTTTTCATATTATATACAAAAGCCTACACTAGAGCCAGACAGATTTTAGAGTTTTGATATCCCAGGCCGTAAGAGATCTCATGCAACAACCTTTTTGGAAGCCTTTTGTAGTGACTAAAAAATTCAGTGCGGTGGATAAAAACTGTGGGATGAGGGGATTATACTTCAAAAATTTAACTATACAATCCAGTTAAAATTTGCGATGTATAATATTCTCAAAGGTACAATTTTTGTCCTTACAATTTTCATCTTCTCATTAAATATTCAAGTTTCTAAATGCAAGCCCTAAAACCACTGCGGCATGGACACAGTAGGGCAAACACCATACTATATTAGATAACATGTCCAACAATTTCAGAGAACATAACATGCACAGCATGTCAAATCATTGATGTAACATAGCCAGATACATTTTATGTATTTCAGCAGACTCTTATTCGACATATGTTTCCTTTCAATTGGGACATATCTGGGAAGTTGTCCATAACAATCACCTCTAGTTTTTATTCGGAAAATTTATAGGCACCTTACACGTGCATTTACGTGCATCATGAACATGAATTGTAATGCTAGAACAAGCATATTTGATTCTAATAATCAAGAAAAGGGTGCCGATTGATAAAATGGGAAAATATACCAGAATTAAGTAATACCCACCCCCAATACAATTTCTGTCGCTTCTTTGATGTGTAATCCATAGATAGATTATCCTGCTCTAAGGAGGATTCCTTTTTGTTATCAAAGTCTTGACAATTCAAGAGACTTGGTTCTTTGCTATCAACATTTGAAACTTCAGAGTCTTGGATGCTCAAGTTATTGCCTTTGGATGTTTTGGTATCATCTGCAGGTCACAAATTTTAGAGGAACACTGAGGACCTCTTATTGGAAGTTGAATAATATTTTTAAATAATAAAAATAATAACAGCAACTAATATAAAACAACCAGAACAACCTTTGCCTTTTGTTTTATGCTTTGACTTTATTTGTAAGCGCCTCTTGTGCAGTTCCTGTCACATTTAAATTTTTAGACACTATCAGTGAGGATGAGTAATAAACATATAAGTAAATACATAAAAATATATGAATAGAATTGATTTACATTACACCCAAAAGAATGACAAGAAAAATAATGTTCAAGCACCGATTAAATTTTCCCAGCAGAAAATACCTAGATTCCTAATCAAAATTTGCATGTTGCACGCAGACATTCAACCTTTAGTTTACAGTCAATAACAGGGACCTAGCTATATACCGGCAACAGCTACTTAGCGGAGACATAATCAAGGAACAAACATTTTGATATGGACATATAATAAAGAGTTAAAAGTTAGTTAGAGGTAGTTTATATAGATAGCCATTGGGAGTAATTACTGCCGTTAGAAGTTAGTTAGTTTTAGAATTAGTGAGAGGTGGTGGTTATGAGCCAACTCTATAAATAGATGCTCATACCTATAGTAACCAGACTATTGCTTTTGAATACCCGAAGAATATTCAGTTCCTTTTGTCTCTGTTTCTCTCTCTCGGTTCCCTCTGCCTTTCTTCTCTCTTGAATCCCTCTATGTTCTTCTCTATTCTCTCTCTTTCCCTCTTTCTCTTCTATATAGAATTATGATTCTGTAACACACTTTCACCCTCCAAGCCATCCAGTGAACTCAAATTGTCTTTGTCTAGGCCTTTTGCCCAAGAGAATTATTAAGGAGGAGAGAATTATTCTGTGGAACAGGCTGTTAAGACTTTTGGGCGGCACTGAGTTTCCCTCACCACTAGGGAGCAGTTTCCCCTTAAATGTGTAACAATATCAGTTTGTTGGCATATTTTTGGGGTGAAAAGGGAAGTCATTTTCAGACTAAATACAACAGAGAAGAGTTTTCTGGTATATTCAGCTGAAAAAAGATGCTGAACTCTCTAAGGACATCTATCTGCCCTTACATTTGTGGGTTAGGATGGTTACTATGGCCTAACTTAAACACCATGGGAATGGGTTTTAAGGGAAATCTCTCTTGTTCATAAGCAAAGAGATTGTCCAGCCTAGCCTCATGCCTGAGCTATTATTGTCGCCTTTTTTCTGTTCTTTTCGTCCTTGTTTTCCTTGTAATTATGTAGGATAATTTATCCTGCCACAAATTTGTACTTTCAGATCAGGAGTACCATTAATATTCTCTTGCAGCAAAATAAGGGCTAATTACATATGCTTTTAGCCCACGACAAAAACCCTCTTGGAAGTTGCATCAAACTATTGGAAGCAGAAAACTCATTAACGCCTCAGAGATCATTGCAATGAAACAGACATGTTGAACTCAATTTCAACATAAACATCAGCATGTATAAAATTTCCCAAAATTTTCAAATGTTCGAAATACATACTCAACTAAACTACCCAGATCACAGAAACATTGCACACATGAGACCATTATTAATTAAAAAAAAAAAAAAAAGAATCATGAGAAAGAGAATAATAGAGTACTCGGAACTTTGAAAGCTGTTGGGAAGTGAGTCCTCTGGATGCGAAATTGGGGCGTAGACATGGTGCTGATGCAATTGCTGCTTCTCTTCTCCGGTCCTCTTCTTCCTTTTCCATAGTCCCGTTCCCCTTCGCCGTCGGAAAACTTACGACCGACTCAACAGCAAATATCGGGGAAAAGGATAAAGCAAATCTATGGAACGGCGTCGTCTTAAAGTTTACTCAAGTCTTTGATTGCAATGAATTTTATAATATGAAAGTTATTAGGGGTAAAGTAAAATGGTAAATATATTGAGTGGAGTCATCTATATACATATAAATACTCTTCCACCAAGCTGACCCCTTCATTACGGCTTCCACACGGCTTGTCTCACAAATCACTGTTCACAAGAGTGAAAAAGGCTCAGTAAAAAAAAACAAATAAACCATTGGCTACAAAAAATGCCAAATAGGCTCCATTGAACTTTCTGGCTATGTGCATAAGCCGAGTTACAGCATGTCCTAATATTTGAAATTTGATGCAAATTGTCTCAGCATTTCAAACATCCCGCCTTCTCTATTTGAAATTTCACTCATCTCTTCACTCCATTTCAAATAGTGTTGATATATAGCCCTTTGCACATTTCCGGTGTTGCTCTGTTCTTTCGGCTTCAGTCTACCTCATTAGCTTCTCCATGGCAACTTGGACCTCAATGGTTCAACAGCTAATAGACCTTCGATCTCTATTTCGGTGGGGAGGACATTTACATACTAACGGTAGTAAGCCCAAGTTCTGGTTGAGTATGTTGTTCCATCTTCATCTCGGTAAGCTTGTCTTAACTCATATGCCATGGTCAATATGATTTCTATGCCTCACAAAACAGATGACACTGTAGCTAACTTCATTTTGCAAACTTTCAGGAAGACTTTTTCAGCATACCATTCAAGTTCAGAGGAAACGCACGCTGCAAGGAGTTATGGTCAGAATAAACGCATTCGTTGCCATCATTTTAAAGATTATTACACTCACCTCTGTTTTAAAAGAGCTTGAACTTTGCTTCTGTTTTTAAAAACTTTTTATAGCATTTGTTCTCCAAACATTTGCAAGGTGAAAATGTGTGCCTGCAGCTGTTGTCAGAAGAAGGTCTATTATTCCACTACATTTCAGCCTGCAGGGAACTTCTATTAGTTAAGAATGGCCATACTTGGACATCACATTTCCTCATCATATTCCACTAGTCCTCTGTTTTATGTTATTAATTATACTTGGTACTTTTCAGTTGTATAAGCCATGCTCATGTTGAACCAGTTGTCATTTGTATTCGTACACCTTCATGGACATCACAGTTGTTCATCTAATTCCAATAGTCATCTGTTCTGTGTTATTTAGTATAGTTGGTATTTTCTAGTTGTATCAACCACGCTCATGTTGTTGTTTGTATTCTTAAACAGATAGATGTAAGACTCTTAAAAAAATTAAATAAAGATGAAATGGAATATACCCATTTTTTTTTAGTTTTTCAACATTAACATGGTTCAAAGCATTATGAGTTTATACCCAGTTCTGACCACTATAAATAGAACATAATCTCAAACTTCATATATTTTGAGTTTCAATCTACAGTGTGGTTTGCGACAGTATGGTTTTTTTTATTTCGATGTCGGTCCAAAAAAGTATTCAAGTTCCTGAAAGTTTGTTGGGCCAAGTTAAACATATAGACGAGTAATATGCAAGACGATAAGATATTTCATTAGCAAATGGATTGTCATAGATACATGGACTACAACTCATGCACATTAATGGGCCAGACAGGTAGAGACGCAATTGAAATGCAAAAGCGACAAGTGCGTAATTCTAGAATAAGTAAAAGTAGGACAGTATAAAAAATAATAAAGGTAGGAATTTTTATTAGATATAACTCCTCATTAGTTTGTCCCCCCCGTCTCGTCATTGACAAAGCTGAGCTCAGAACCTAGCTCTTCACTTGATGGCAACCGCAAGTCCTCTTCGATCCTCTGAACTTGAATCAGTTCTTGCCAGCACCATACCCCTTGGACGTTTCGACTAGAACGCCTTATGCCGATTGGACTTATCCTCATGTAAGCGTTGCACCATAAGTTAAGGAAAATCATCCGGTCATACTCGCCTTCTTCCATCTGCACCCACATGTATGGCCTGTATGCTTCGATTATCCTTGCATCGAGTACGTTGTAGCCGAAATGATGGACATCTGCAAGTTCCCACTGACGATTGAGGAGTCCGTGATTCCTAATTACATCGTACAAGCACCGTAATAGAAAATATCTGGTGTGATAAAATTATAAGATCCTGCCCTTACCTGGTCTATTTCTACTGTCACTATTGTAGGTTCGGTTTCATTTGTTTCTAATTCTCCAAATACTTCCAGGGGGCCACAGGTTATTTGGATTCTTGAGACTTGATTCTCCCTCCAACGAGCGCATATCCTATATAATCCACTGTGTGAAAATTCCACAAATTCACTCATACCTCCTAATGTTATTCATAGGAATTATATGATGAATATACTACGTATGGTGGTTTATATTATCGCTGGTGGTTTGGTACCTCTTATAGTCAAATGACTTTGCATTTACCTTTTAGTTTTTACCTATTGTATATATTCATTTGTATGCATTGCTATTTAGATTTTTTGCATATGACAGTATGGGTAATTGATTTGTTGGTAACTTTTGGCAAGTTATGTTCCACTTTTTCCATTGAGAATCATAATTTATACCTTTTTTTATGTGCCTAATATTTTAACTACTATCATGAAACTAACTTACTTTGTTGTCTTTTTTCAAACCATGAAAAGCTGCGTTCATTTCCTGGTAGTCAACTCATATTGCAACCTAAATTGACATGTCTGAAATTGATTTCTGTTTTACGTTTTCCATAATTTCTATTTGTATCTCATGTGGGATCACAAATCACTTTTGGTTAACAGCTGTCAACATATCACCCTTGATTATTATTTGATTTGTAGAACTGTAAACCACACAAAACCATATTATACAGGATACCTAAGCACTATGTCAATCTCTCACTTACACTCTACTCTCACTGTTTATTTCGACAGAATATAATTTTTCCCTCCTTAGTGCCCAATCTTACTTGATGATAGATGCATTTAGTCATCAATATTATATACTTTTATCCATGAAGTATGCTTTTACTTTATAGTTGTTAGGTCATACTCTCTTCAATATTAAAGTTGCACCAACGCTTTCCTAACCTTGGCTTTCATTTTTCTGTTATGTCAGCAAATTAATTTCCTTTTGTTGTATGCATTTTCCCATAAGTGCTTATCTCTATCCGACTTTTAATACTTCACTTTTTTTGTGTGCTTAAGGCCATTGTTCCTTCTAACAGTACTAAAGGGAACATTATTGTAAATTGCTTTTGCCCTTTGAATAGTCAATTTCATTATGACGCTTCTCATTTTTTGTTTCATCTTAAATCTTGACAGTACTCTGTTACCTTTTCCTTCTTATCTTTTTTTACTTCCTTTAACCTCATTTCCCAATACTGTCACCATTTAGTTATGCTTTATTAAGCCCTCATATTCCTATTCTTGGCTGCATTAACTATTTTATACGGTCATTAACTTGCTATAGGTATCTTCCATATGTACGCCACTGGTGAAAGCTAGCTACTAAATCAGAAATGTTGACCGTCCTTTTTATGCTTTTTTCTGGTTCCTATTTAACCAAAGGTACATATTGTTATCACCATTTTGTGCTCTGTCTGTCTGTCTATATAAAAAGGTTGGCCTGACTCTTCTATTATCTATTACATTTCTCTATTTTCCAACTAATGCATCCTCTTTCATTTGAATCTATTTTCGGCCATACTCGTCTTCTCTTGTCATTTTCTTACTTGTCTTGCTTTTGCAATGGTTCAGTAGAGCGTCAAAGCATGTCCTCTTAGCAAGTTCTTATCGATTGCCTTTGTTTTTGTTTCTTTTCCATTTTGATTCATTTTGCAATACTGACAATTCAAATTGTCTCAGCATCTCTCTTCACAGTTTTTTAAAAAACCATTTAGAATCATATTCCAATACTTTCACCATTTGGTCATGCTTTATTAAGCACTCCTATTGTCATTCTTGTCTACATTACCTCTTTTTTTATAGTCATTAACTTCCTACAACTTTATTCACCATGTAGGTCATTCCACCCAGCTACCTACGCAATCAACACTGTTGACAATCATTCTTGGCTGCATTACCTATTTTATACAGTCATTAACTTGGTTCAGTTTTCTTCCACATATAGGTCATTGTACCAAGCTAACAGATAAATCAAACCTGTTTACCATCCTTTATGTCCTTTTTCCTAATTGCTATTTAACCAAATTTTTGCTTTATAATAACCTTTTTGTGTTCTATCTTTGTCTTGCCATGGTTTAACATAGTATCCAACCATATTTCAAATCCTCTTGACAAGTTATTATCAGTTGGCACAGATAATAACATTTCTCTATCATCCTGTTATAAACTTATAAGTTTTTCACTAACTTTACCTATCATCACAGTTGGGGCCCTGACTATGGTAATTGGACATGGTTCTTTCAAATTCTGTCATTCATTTTATCAACTGAATATCTTACTCCTTTTTATTGATGCAGGGTGTTATACTTCATTTGTCCTGTTCCAACTGGAGGGAACATAAAAAATTCCCAAAATTCAAACTCAACCTTTCAAACTTTAACAAATTTTCAACCCAGCTACAACGCAACCTAATTCCCACTCAAATGCCATACATACATACTACATAAATAAGATGCAAGCCCTTGTAGTCCTTCGCACCAACTCCTTACTAACTTCTCTTATCCTTTTACTCTCAGTTCCTACTTCACTGAAGTTCCTTTCCCACTTCCACCTTCAACATGTCTCGTCATTCATTGCTTAAAGAAGTTCATGATAGGACTGACAGATGGACAATCATTGTTCGTGTGTTTAGGAAGTGGAATGTCTTCCAAAAGACATCTCCTTCCAAATTATTTTGTACAACTATGATTTTAGTTGATGAGGAGGTTGATTAATTGCTTAACATTTACTGCGTTTATGGTTGTTTCATTGTTTTGAACAAAAAAAATTTCATCCTATTATCTAATTTCTATGATATGCAGGGGTCCAAAATCCAAGCTACCTTCATCCACATGGATGTTCAAGACATATTCCACCAGTCTTTAACTGAAAGGAAGACCTATTCCATTGCTAACTTTGTGGTGTCTCATAATGCAAGCCAATATAAAGCTACAAGGCATCAGTATAAAATCCGTTTCACTCAGCAGACCTTTGTTCGTGAAGAAGTTGTTGATATACCAATTAATGCATTCTCTTTCATTTCAATTCCTAAAATCTTGAAGACTGAAGAAAGAAATTTCACTGACTTCCTTATTGGTATAACCATTGCTTTTCCTTGAATAATAATTGCTATCTTTTTATACAATTTCTTAACTTTTGTTCATTTGTGTTCAATCAGATGTCATTGCTTTTGTCAAAACTATGGGGCCTCAAGAGGAGTATCGAAGGGACAATGCCATAAAGAAGAAGATGAAAATGATACTGACTAATATCAAGTATTTTGATTTAACTACATCACACATTAACACTAATAATCATGTTAGCTTATTATATAATTGATGACTTAACGTTATTTAATCATTATGCCAGTGCCAATGAGGTGGAGTGTGTTTTATTTGATGAATGCTCCACTAATGCTTACATGGCACAACTTGAGAATATAGACAATCCAGTTGTGGTGATTATCAATCTTGCAAGGATTGGCTGGTCAGAAGATGGTCATATTGCTTTGTTCAACTTTTTATTTCCTTCTCTCATCAGCTATATGTATTATATAGTTTCAAACAACCATTGTAATATATACCTTATGCCTTAATAATCTTACTCTATTAATATTTTGTTATCTACAGGGATACCTGAAGTTTGTAGTTCCTTCAATGCTACCAGAGTTTCATTCAACCCACCTATACCTGAAGTTAAAGAAATGATTCAAAGGTCACATGATTTAGCCTACTTTATATTTAAATAATATATGGAACGTTAATTAGTATAATTGAAGATAGCTTTACATCCACTAATCATATTGCCACCAAATATATCTCATTTTAGTGCCAAGGACAAATCCTCACCTATAACTACAAGTTTAAGCCAGGTCATACCAACACAATCAAGTCAACAATCTTGCTCTAGCATTATGCGTAACAATTACAGGATCTCAATCTCCCAGATTGGAGACCAAAAGATTGTACACATTTTTACACAGCCCATTAGCTTAATATTCAGTGTTTACATCATATGACAAAAATCAATTAATGCAACTACCTTATTTCTCACAGGGATTAAGTTTTGTTGTTAACGGTCTAATTCAGAAGCTAGAAACTCGACATGGATGGACCTATGATGGTTGTTCCAAGTGTGCCTCTAAGCCTAGAGATGAGGGTAACATGTTGGTTTGTCCAAATTGTAAAAAGAAGCCAGACTCAATTGAACCTAAGTAAGTTTATCTATTCAATTAATTTTTGTTATTAACTTACAACTGCAAGTAATAAGAATAACATATTTCTATTCGTGAACAGGCTGAAAATTCACTACTCTATTGTTGATGATATTGGAAGTGCTTCAGTTGTGTTTTGGGACAAAATTGCTGCCCAATTGCTTGAAAAAACTGCTGCAGAACTTAAACAGATCTTAAAAAATGTATGGGACAATTATTGTTGTTATTTTCTATTACCACTACAGCAATCTTCGATCCACATCATTCTGAATTTTTTTGTATGTTGACTGATATGATTTCATGATACAGCAAGACCATGAATATGATTTCCCAGACGAATATGACTTTGTTGCGGGAAAGAGGATGCTGTTAAAGCTTAAATGAAATGACTACAATGGGAAGCATATTGGGTCTAGCATTAGTGTTCAGCAATACACATTATGTGAGGACTTGAATGAGTAGTTCAATGAAGCATCTAAACATGCATCATCTAACAAAGTCCCTGATGCAATAGCTGATGATGTCCTACCACCTGAGGATGATACCTCTCATCAAGTATCTCATGTTAATGGAGGGACAGTTGAGGCTGAAGAATTACTTTCTACACAGCTATCTCAAAACGCTACTCCTGCTCCTCCTGAGGGAAAGAAAAAGGCTGCAATAAAAAGAGCTGTTTTGGAGATTGAGAATTCTTCCACAACATAAATTCCATCTGCCTCACTTCCAAACAGTCGGATGCTTAAAGTTGTCAAGCAAGAGAAGAAATAGACATGTTACGATATTGGGTGGTGTTGTCAATGAAAAAATTAATTGACACCCACATGCATCACTATGTTTCACTTTAATTTCAAGCACTTTATTTCCAGTCTTAGGATTAAATTTCAAATCATCTGTTGTATTTCAGTTTGCACTTTTAATCTCAATGAATTTTAATTTCAATGAATCTTTTCATTCTCTCACTTTGCTGCAATGTCCTTATATTGAAGTTATTACATACATCTTTATATCAGATACTATATGTATGTCTACGTGAATAAATTGAGCATAACCAAGTACATCTTAACTCAGTTGATAGTATTTACAAATTCGTCAAGTCACTGGCCTGTGCTGCAATTGATCAATGATATTAACCATTGAATTCTCAAGACTATTGACAAGCATTAGACTTATTGCATATTAACCTGCACATTGAATGTAATGAGATAGGTAAGTTATCAAATAAAAGACGTCTTCCGTTTTCAAAAATGGATTAATCTGGAACCAACTTTAATGACTTTCCAAGTCTTCCATTTTCAAAAATGGATTAATCTAGAACCAACTTTAATGACTTGCCATTTACAAGATATGATTTGCAATGTTATGCAGAATCATTCAATCAACATTATTCTGTCATTCAATATTTTCATACTCATCTCAGCTTTCCAATTTAAATCATAAACCTAATAACCTATTCTGTCATTTATTTAGCTTTACCCAAAATCTCAAAACTATATTTACTTAAAACAATTCCTGAGTACATTTCTGGGTTCCAATTTGAGCACTAATTCATACAAGATATGCATATAGACAGGGAATAATGCCAACCTAATATAATGCATAACAATATTACAATATTTTTTTATATTGATATGGTCCCAGCACTTGTCTTATTCATACTCAGCTTCCAAGACGTCTTTTAGTATTCCCATTTGCTCAGACACTATAGACACCAAAGGAACATAGCCTTATACAATGACTCTAAAAAAAACTATCTGCTTTTAACTTCTGCCATTTATATTTATGCACATAAGCTGCTCATCAATGGCACACAAGGTATATCAATATGTTATATCCGTCCATTGACATGCTTATACATTCTTTTATTACAACAAGGCATAATGTATTTTCTATTATTGCAGTAACAGAAACTTCCAGTAGAGGAAAATGCAGCAAATAGGATCCTCAAACAAGGAAAATATAGCAACTCCTTCTAACATGAAGATCCATTAATGGCCTCTTCAGTCTTGCACATAACTGTCCCAGGTTTTGTCTTCAAGTAAAGAGCAGAAGAGAAATAGAATCTTAAGGGACCTAACAAATATTGCCTCTGACCTTTCTAGCAGATTTACAGGACAATCTTCATTAGGTACCTACTTATACACTAACTCCATTTGGCCTACACTATGGAGCGATATGTGGAGATTTTCCTTCATTATTTTCACAGCTGAATGTGTACCACCACTTCAACATGTATGGAAGAGGAAAAGTGTAGGTTGAAGGGACTACTAAATAATGACACCACTGCTCCAGTACCTATGAAAAGAAAATGCAAGAAAGATTTAGTTCCATAATTTATAGCAACTGAAAAAAGCGTGCCAAGGGGATTACCAGGTTTTTCATTCATATCTTATACTGTTTACAAAGAGATTAATAGAATATATTTACTTCACACTACCATTAATCAAACTCATTGGTTATTTCTTACTATAAACAAAAACTATTAGAAAACCCCAATGAACAAGGACAAAAAAGAAAGGCAATTAGTTCCATAGGCCAGTTTAAAGCTTCAGATTTGAAGACCTCATAGAGGTATAAGACTACAACCACAAAAATGATAGCAGATAGGAACAATTCAGATGCCATGAAAATAGGTACAGAAAAAAATATATACATTGAACCTTTTACTTGCATATAGGGTGCCATAGTCACATTTAAGTTTGATCGTTCTATATAAATGCCATTGTTTCATATACAGTCCAAGGAGTGAATTATGAAGACATTGAATTTGATTTGGACTTCAATGAAAGCAATGAAAATGATGATGCCTCCTCTATTTTAGATGAAGATCTAGGTATGTTAGTTTCTTTTTTATGGACTTACTTGGTTGTATATGTCAACCATTTTGAAATCATACATTAAACAGCCAGTCATGCATGTCGAATAATTCTATTATGCAGGTATCTTAAACTGTTTACAAGCTTCACCAGCGGTTGAAAATGATAGTTTTATGGGAACTTCTGGATACAAGACTACTGAATCTGAAGGTATCACTTTTTGTACTACTTCATCAATTAATCTAGAGAAATCTTCAAATCTGAACTGACAACCTTCATATGCTATTATCCCATGTCAGATTATTTAGATGAAGGGGACCCTATGCATGCATGCAAATACTGTGGTGCATTATTTTGGTATAATGAAAGAGCTAAAAAAGACACTAAAAAGAGAATTGCAGATACCTTCACGATGTGCTGCCTCTAAGGAAAGGTCCAACTACCAGTTATAAAGTCACCACCAAATACACTATATAGATTGTTCTTTGACAAGAGTTAGACCAAATCAAGAAATTTCCATGATAACATAAGGCAATATAACAACATGTTTTCTTTCACTTCAATAGGTGGTAAAATTGATCACTCAAAGAACTCCAGCAGGGGACCATATTCCTTTGTACTTTCTGGAATGAACTGCCATAGAATTGGTAGCCTATTACCCCCGGAAGGTGCACGGCCAGTCTACTCTCAACTATATATTTATGATACAGAAAATAAAGTTAGGAATAGAATTGAGGTAGTCAGGTAATTTATTAATGTACTCAACTTATATTCAAATATTCATCTTCTTGTGTCTTATCTTGGTACAATACTGACCTGTTTACTCTTAACAGCAAACATGAGAGAGAGTGTACAATTGATCCTGAGATCGTTGCAGACATAAAGAGAGTACTTGATGATGTTAATCCATTTGTGAAACAAGTTTTGCTTCATCAAATGTTAAGAACCAAGGCAACAATGACATGAAGCTATGCTTGCTGAGCACCAGACACCATGATGGCCAGATATACAATGTCCCAACTGCTTCTTGTAATACCCCGAATTTTGAGACTCGAGGCTAGAGAATAAGCTTGAGATTAGTGGATTGCTAAGCCCCGGTTTAGCAAGATCCCAAATTGTGATTAATGGTTAATGACTCCAAAAGTGGATGTGGTTAGTGATAAATAACCCTTTTGGAGAATATGAAGTGATTTGACACTCGAATGTGATACGTGTGTGGTTTGAGCAACGCCGAAACCCTGTATTTGAGTTCAATTGTGGATTAACATCCAAATTGACTTAGAATAGAGGGAAGAATTGAATGGGGTATTGTGTTGGAAATGGTGTCATAGTGTGTTTTGATGTCATTGAAATTAGTTTGGAACTTTGGAATGGAAATGTTGCAATGTTAGGTTTTGAAATGTGAATTGTGTTGACATGTTGAGATTGTTGTGAAAACATGTAAATGTGATGTGAATTTGATTGATTTGGTGTTTCCAATGGATTCCTTGTGAAAATTTATGTGGGAATGATGTTTGGTATGAAAATGGAACCAATGGAAGCAAAGATGCAAAATCTAAAATTCTGTCCAGTGAAACTCTATTCTGGGCAGTCCGTTTGTGTGAACGTTTTGAATGAATAAATGGTGTCTAACAATTATGAAACTTTCCAGTCTTATATTTCACATCTCAAGCTTCAAAATGGACATATAATTTGTGCCATTGCGTTTTGTGAACTAGGAGATATAATTGTCCAAAGTTTGGGATGGAAACTGAACTCTGTTTTGGGGCAGTGATGAGTTTTATGTAATTCTGGAATTGTGTGGTGATTTTTAGTAATGGCCAATATTTTTCCTATGAATAGGACTTAAATATCTTTCATTTGGCTTTGGAATCACCTCATTTCGATTTTTCTAGAATTAGTTATGATTTTTCAAAGTTTGGGCAGAAAATCTGCCAGAAAATCCGAAAATGGGAATTATGACATCATCAAAATAAAAGATGACATCAGCATGGAATTAAAAGCAATTCCTTCATCTTCATCAGCCATTTCCTGACGCCATTTGAGAAACAAAAACGTGAGAGAGAGCTTGGAGAAAAAAGGGAGAAGGAAGGAGAAAACTCGCGAGGTAGATCGATTTCTTCGGTGAATTCGTACCTAACGCGTATGATCCTTCTCCTAAGCTTCTGTTCTACATGGATTAAGGTACTTGAAGCTTAATTTTGCTGTTTAAAAGGGGCTAGGGTTCAGCCAAATTGAGTAAAAGCCAGAGGGAGCTTGAGGTAACTTCCAAACTCTTATGTATTGACTATTCTGGCTGTTGTGGACAATTTAATCAGTGAAATTTCGCCGGATTGTCACTGGTTTCAAAAATGGAAAATGGGTGTGTGGGGCTGTTATGCTTTCCAAATTGGTACTAAATGGTAGTTGTAACCTAGTGGAATAGTCAATAAAGTGGTTAGGAGTAGAAAGGAACGCGTTTACGGAGCCGAAACCGAAAAACCCCAATTTTTCCCAGAGTACATGTATATTTCGGCCAAGGCTATAAATGGGTCTTAGAGTTGGATTTTTAATGATTTGATAATTCCATTGAGTTCAGGAGCGAAAATTAGGTGGGGTTACAGTTGGTCACTTTTTCGGAAAAGGCCGAAAAAGTATAATTACGAAAACGCCCCTGAAACCCTTAAAGTGGGGCTGTCAAGAGTAATTTTGTAATTGACATTGAATTTGATAATTCCGAGTCCGAAAATGGGTTCCTTGGGCGAAAATATGTTAGAATAGCCCATGTCAAAATTTCAAGAAAAGTACAGCCGGACCGGGTACGGCGGGGCCGGGCCGGGTCCCCAGGGGTATTTTAGTAAATTTTCAATATAGCCTCATATAACCCCCAGAAACACTATGGAAGTGTCTAAATGGTACATTTGACATTGTAGGATCGAATGTGAAGCCCTGAGTTGCTGGCACACAAATCGAGGAGAAAAGACTGGAGGTAGGGGACTTGCCTTACTTGCATGTATTTGATATCTTTGCTTGTGTAGTGATGTATGTGATTGCTTTACTTGATTGTGTAGAGCATATTTGAATAAATGAAGCTCTGTTTCTATTTTACTGTGGCCATAGTTTTGTTACATGAAACATTGAGCATACAGAAATGTCATTATGGGGCATGCATCTAGATAAAGCTAACATGTCATACACATAGCATCTATCATGCATGCATTATGATATCTGTTTCCTACTGAGATTCTCTCGAATCTCACCCTCCCCTACCAACAATTTAGACAGGGCAAGTGGCTCGTGGAGGGAGCAGCTAGGACTCTTTCGAGATTAGATTGTGTAATCCTCATTTGAAGAATTGTAATGGGCAATTTTGCCCTGTGCATCTTTAGCGAAGGTATGTACCCGAGATTGCCGGGATGATTAAGTTGTGCACTCTGATATTTATATGAATGTGATTTATCTTCGCGTAGTAATTGTATTCGAAATGTGAATATGAGACCAAGTTTATAAATGATTTCAAAAAGTATTCGTGAAAACCCCGTCATGTGATGGGTTAGTAAATGTTATTTGATTATTATTGGTCTCTATTTCATTTTAATCGCGTATTTCGGATATAATTACGGAGGGGGTTACACTTCTGAAGTCGCAACATTAGTTGTTGGTGACATAGACATGTCTTTCAATGTCAGAGATATCATTGCAGAAAAACAATCAGGTTATCCCAAGTGCATCAATGAATTGCATGCTTCATATTTACCACTACAATATCCTATTTTATTCACTTTTAGCAAAGATGGTTACAGAGATGATATCCAACATCAAGAGGAAACACTATCAATAACAAAGACCAGGAAGATGCTAAGCATTAGGGAATTTTTTGCCTTTAGGTTGATGACAAGAGAGGCTGAAATTTCAATGCTACTTGATTCAGGTAGATTACTTCAACAATTCATAGTTGATGGATACACAATGCTTGAAGCCCAAAGATTACATTGGATTCGAACCCACCAAAATGAACTACGGGTTGATTTGTACCAAGGTCTATCTGATACAGTTATTAGAGGGGAAACAAGTGCCTCTGCAATTGGAAAACGAATAATATTGCTGGCCACATTCACAGGAGGAGCTAGGTATATGCTTTAAAACTACCAAGAAGCAATGGCCATATGTCGATGGGCTGGATATCCAGATATCTTTCTCACTTTTACTTGTAATCCTGCATGGCCAGAGATTAAGAGATTTTGTAAAGAACACTCAGTAAACCCTTCAGACAGGCTTGATATGCTTTCCTGAATTTTTAGGCTTAAATTATAGAGACTTATGAAGACACTCAGAGAAAAGAAGATATCCGGAACAATACGTGCAGGTATACTTAGATCCTATCCTTTATGACCCTAAAGTTTACTTTATTTCTCTGTTAATCTTATGTATGCAAATTTCATTTCCAGAGGTGTATACCATAGAATTCCAAAAGCGTGGCCTTCCACATGCTCATATACTGCTTTTTCTACATCCACATGACAATATTTCATCTCCAGATGCTATCGACAAGGTTATTACTGTAGAAATTCCAGACAAAGAATCATCACCCATGCTAAATGAATTGGTCAAGAAATTTATGATCCATGGTTCATGTGGTTCCAACAATCCTAAATCACTATACATGAAAGATAAAAAATGTACCAAGCATTTTCCCAAAAGGTTTAATGATCACACAATTGTTGATGAAGATGGTTACCCTACATACAGGCGAAGGGATGATGGTAGAACAATTGAAGTTAAACGGATAGAATTGGATAATTGTTTTATTGTGCCATACAATCCTATACTTCTTAAGATGTTTCAAGCTTATATTAATGTTGAGAGATGCAATCAGTCTACTGTAATTAAGTACTTATTCAAGTACATTAGCAAAGACAATGATAGAGTTGTGGCTGGAATTTTTAACAACACCAACAAACAAAATGGTGATGTCTTACTTGATGAGATCCAACAATATTACAACTGTAGGTACATATCTGCTTGTGATGGATCATAGAGAATATTTGGCTTTCCAATACACTATAGGTCTCCATCAGTTGAAAGGTTAAGTTTCCACTTACCCAATCAACAATTCATTATATATTATAATACTGATGATGTGTCTAAGTTGTTGGACAAGCCACGAGTATGTGAATCACAATTCTTGTCATGGATGAAAAAGAATAGAGAAGATGATTTTGCTGCTGGACTTATATATGCAGAGTTTCTGCATCACTATGTCTATAAGAGGGATAAAAGGCTGTGGAAGAGATGGAAGAAAGGATTCTCAGTAGGTAGGATCGCAAATGCATCACCCAGCTCAGGTGAATTGTACTACCTACATATTTTACTTACAAAAGTGACGGGGCCAAAATCATTTGATGACATAATGACAGTTGATAGAGTTATTCATGAATCATTCCGAGTTGCATGTGATGCTCTAGGTCTATTAGATGATGATCAAGAATATATAAATGCTATCAAAGAAGCATCAACTTGGGCCACTGGCATTGCTTTAAGGAAGCTTTTTATTAGCATGCTTCTATCAAATTGCTCGTATTACCCTGACAGCGTGTGGAACCAATGTTCTAAGATTTTGTCTGAGGATCAACTCTACATATCACGCAATCCACAATCTTCAAGTAGGACAAACAACCATACTTTGTTATTAGATGTTTTGTTTACCTTCTCCAACCAAGGATTCTAACATTTTTTTTCTGTGCTCCCTATAGGTTTAAATATTTTAGATTCTGAGAAGGAGGATGCTGCACTTAAAGAGATTGATCAGATGCTGAAATTAAATGGGAAGAGACTACAAGCAAGTCTTGATGTCACAAACAATATAATCCTATAGGAGATGAGCTATGACAAAGATGTACTTCATCAACAATCAATATCACTCATAAGCGCTCTTAATCCTGAACAGAGGTCAATCTTTGATAAGGTCATGTTAACATTAAATACTATTGCAACAGGCTTCTTCTTTGTGCATGGTTATGGTGGCACAGGGAAAACATTTTTGTGGAATGTATTAACATCAACTCTTCGTGCTAGAGGAGATATTGTATTGACCGTTGCATCAAGTGGCATTACAACAACTTTACTCCCTTCTGGTAGAACATCACATTCACGCTTTGCCATCCCAATTCAAATTAACGAGTATTCTATGTGCTCCATCAAATAGAACTCTGCACTTGCAAACTTACTCATCAGTACAAAGCTAATCATATGGGATAAAGGTCCAATGGTTCAGCGATATTGCATTGAGGCATTTGACTATACTCTAAGGGATGTTATGCACTCTGAAATGCTATTTAGTGGCAAATGTATTCTTATGGGTGGCGACTTCCGTCAAATTCTTCTAGTACTACCTAAAGGTTCTAGAGCCACTATTGTTAATGCATGCATAAGCTCCTCTCCTTTATGGGACCATTGCACCATCTTCCACCTAACAAAAAACATGAGGTTGACATCTGGACAGACAGAAGAAGCGATTTTTAGCAAATGGCTTCTAGACATTGGTGATGGTAAGTTAGGTTCATCCAAAGATGGTATTGAAGATATTGAGATCCCTCAGGATTTATTGGTGCCCCCGTCCACAAATCCAATACATTCAATTGTATCAGCTACCTATAGCAACTTTGAAGAAAATTTAGGCAGCAATGACTACTTTAATGATCGAGCAATACTTACACCAACCATAGAGATGGTGAGCCAAATTAATGACTACATGTGCAGTTTGTTGCCAGGACAAAATCATGATTTCCTTAGTTGTGACTCTGTTTGTAAATCTACTTAGGACAGTGATAGCTTTGACAATCTATACACCCTTGAATTCCTACATACAATTAATAGCTCTGGATTGCCCCTACGCAAACTTACATTAAAGGTTGGAGCTCCGATTATGCTGTTACGGAATATAGACTAATCCTCAGGGTTATGCAATGGTACAAGGCTACGTATATCAAAGCTTGGAAGGAACGTTATTGAGGCAATCACATTGAATGGATCAAATCCCAATAAGAAGGTGTTAATCCATAGGATGGACATGAATCGTTCTGAAAGTAGATGGCCATTCCATATGTGGAGGAGCCAATTTCCAATAATCCTAAGCTTTGCAATGACAATCAACAAAAGTCAAGGTCAATCTCTTTATAATGTTGGGTTATATTTATCAAAGCTTGTGTTTACACATGGTCAATTATATATTGCACTGTCTAGGGTTAAAAGCATGAGTGGATTGAAGATATATGTCCCTCCAAATGATGAAGATAGAGGTGGGACTACAAAAAATGTTATGTACAAGGAGGTGTTTAGGAATTTGGGTTGTTGATTTAAACTTCTAGATGTTGATTAATGACCCATTTGTTGTGCATGACATAGTAAGTTTAGTTCTATTGTAATGGTAAATGTATGCTGATATTAGTAGAGGATATTGTGGTATGTTATAATTTTTTGTACGCCTATTGTTGAATGTTAAGATGTTGTTTATTATTAAAGTTAACATTTTTAATTGAGTTTCCTTGTTGTTCAGATTATGCTAGGTAGAAAATGTTCCCTGCGCAACGTGCGGGGGATTTAGTGCTCGTTTTTATCAATAAAAGTAGAAAAAAATTAAGACATATCCAAGATAATAGTAAATTTTCACATTTTTTATACAGGCGGGTCAAATTTGATGTTCTTGTGCCTAATCCTAAAGATATTTTCTGTATTCACACAAATTTGAATTCAAAAGCTTATGTTTAAAAGGTCAAAGTCCCCTCAATTAGGACGAATGATTATTGGTAAATTTTTACCCCCTTCAATCCTTAATATAAGATATATTTGAGAGTTGATATTGGTCCTAAATATAAAATGTATTTTTATTATTGTCAATATTTTCTTAATTTACTCATATTAATGCTCCTACAACAATAATCAACGGGGAAAGGGAATGAGGGAATTAAGGAAGAAGATTAGGGTGTTTTAGAAAATATATATTATATTAACTTAATTAACTAACTTTTTTAATCTAACCAAATTAGATAAGTATACTTTATATTAAGGACTGAAGGGAGTACATTCTTTAGATTTACAATGCTTTGTCCATGTGGCTCTAACCATTAAAATTAAAAATTAGAGTAAAATACTCTAATAATCCTTCTATTATTTTTCTTCAATTAAACATACTTCCTCTCTATTTTTGAAACATATATTTTATTCCAAACCACTAACACCATTAAAGAATATACAAAAAAAAATTTTGGAAGTATATTTTTTAATTGAAAACTATATTAGAATAAATTTGATTTACTAATTTATCCCTCATTATATCAAATCCCTAATTGATCTTTTAACATTAAAATATTTTTACTAATTTTATAAAAATTTAAGTAATTTTTTATGTGAAAAATACTAAGTGTCTATTTGGTTCACGAAATCAAAGGTAATGTAATTGAATGAATTTAATGATGGTTACACGAATTTGCTTGGTTCGTCATTAAGGAAAGATGACGCATATGCATAATGACGTTTGGTTGGACTATATCAAAAATGAGAATATATAGGAATAATATAACAAGAGATAAAATTACCCCATTTACACATTTATATGTATAATGTACACATTGGGTTCAAAGTATTTTTTTTTTCAATCTGTGCACTGTATACGTTGGGTTTTTAATAATTTTTTAATATTTAATGGTGCAAATATTATGAAGCAGTTTCATGATAATTTTTTAATATTTAATGGTGGAAATATTATTTAATGGGATATTTTAATATTTTTAATGGTGGAATATAATTTTTTTTTTACTTTTTTAGTGGGGAATAATTTTTATATTTTTATATAATTAATTAATTTTTTTAAATATTTAATGGTAGTAATTATTTAATATTTACTTGCATTTATGGGTGGGCACTTTGGTCAAATTAAAAAATTATAATGGCAATAATGTCTTTTTCACTTGATTACAGGATGACTGCATCATCATTCATCAGTCCTAGCAAACGTTATAATCGGTCTATTGCATCAGGATTATATGTAATCCTCTCTCATGGAATGAACCAAATAGGCTGTAATAACCTGACCAAAAATTTGAGTAATTATTTTTTTTTGATAAACTGAGTAATTTTTTTATTAAAAAAATTTAGGTGTAAATTGATTAATTATTTTAACAAACATATGTTAAAGTAGATATTTTTAAAAATTTTGAAAATATGGATTATATCAAAATTATATCATTTTAGCTCTGACCCTTAACTGGTGGTAACCTGATCTCAAATCAAACTTGAAAAATATGGATGCTTAGGTCAACTGGTTAAGTAGATCATTGATCATGGGCAAAGGATTTTTGTTCGGTATGGTTGTCTTATTCAATTAGAGGTAGTTAATGCATAGCCTAAGACTCCTATATTTCTTCTTTACAAAGAGCACATGCGATCCCCAAAGAGATATACTGGGCCTGATGAAACCCTTTTCCATTAACTCCTCAATCTGCCTTTTCAATTTTGCTAGTTCTGACGAAGACATTTGGTAAGGAGCTTTGAGATAGGCCCCATCCCGGGTGATCAATAGAGAACTCTACTTCTCTCTCTGGGGGTAAACATGTCATTTCCTTTAGAAATACTTCCAGAAATTCATTTACCATTTCAACATCTTCTGCCCCTTCTTCCACTTTTGCTTGAATGGAGAAAAACACCATGTACGCGGGACAACCCTTATGAATAGACTTTTCAACTTTCACGGTAGATAACAATTGTGGTCTACTAGGATTCAAAGAGTCAACTAGGAGAGAGATGGTCTTCCTCTTACAACCAAGGATGGCGTCATTTACTGACAACTAATCCATTCCGACTATCACATCAATACCCTTCATGAGTAGACAAACAAGATTTTTAGTTGAGGTCCTACCATTAAACTCAATTGTACAATTCAAGCAAGCCTTAGAAGTTCTCACAGAGGCTCCCTTCGGTGTAGAAACACTCATGCCAAAAGGCAATTCACAAATATGCATATACAATCAGGGCACAAACATAAGATATAAATGAGTGTGTAGTACTAAGGGTCTGTTTGGTATGATGGAATTAGGGGTGGTGGAAATGGAATTGGATCTCAATTCCATCAAGAGGTTTGTTTGGTATAATGGAATTGGATCCCAATTCCAATTCCATATGGAAGAAAAATGGGCCAATTCCACCAAAATGGGTTCCATGTCTAAACCTTAGATTTGTAATTCCATGTCCTTCACACCCATTTTTACCGCTACCTCTGCCCCTCGATCTTCATCCCACTATGTACCTCTTCCTTCACTTCACCGCGGACAATAGAGCATGCCACTGCCAGCGACCTTCCCTTCTACCAGTGATGACAGCGAAGGTGGCCTCCTCCAATAACTTCCTACTTGTGCGACGGCAATGGCGAGGAAGTCACAGGCTTCAATCGACCATGACGGTGGAGGCGACCTTTAACAAATCCAGTTTCAGATCTGGCCCTGCTCTTTCACGATTTGTAAGACGTCGGCGATCTTCGACTTAAGATTGATGATGGCCAGATCTTCGACTTTTCCAACTCCGTCGACGTCAAAGCTCGCAAGTTCGATGGCCTGAAATTCATCTTCTTCCCCATTTTTAGATCTGAAAGAATATCGAACCAACAGATTTCTATATTCATGTCTAGAAAAAAATCACAAATCAACAAATAGAAAAGAAAAGATGAAGAACCACGGTGGTTTATGATTTGTTTCAGGTCACCACCGATGGATATTTTTTATCATGGACATCTGAGAAGAACCATGGTGGTTTTCGCTGGTGATGCACAAGGTTAAAAGAGGATGATATCTTTTTTAAATTTTGATGGGCACTTTGGTACCTACACATTTTAAATATATGATATAATTAAAAACTAAATTAGATTTCCATACCCATACCAAACATCTTTTTAAAACTCATTTCCATATCTATCTTTATCTCCATCTTCATATTCATATTCATTTCCATCTCTATATCCATCAAAATGAATTTTAGTATACCAAACGGGCCTTAAAATCAAATAAAGCTTAATTTCAATGTCTTAAAATTTGAAAATACCTAATCAGATTTGGTGAACCACCTTGTCTCTTCGTGTGACAAAGCAAAGAAGAGCAAAGATTTGATATGACAAGACAACAAATCTTGAAAGAAATGGAAGAAGAAAGCAATAAAATGAAGAAAAGGTCAAAAGACATCAGCTCGAGTAATAGAGGAATAGGGCACAAATAGGAAGAGAGAAAAAGGCGGAAGAAGAAAACCTGCTAGGTGAATATGCCGTAGCTTAGGCCTTGTTTTGTTGGAGGTTATGATAGCTTAGGTTAGGTTAGGGGAGGGTTGGGGATTAAAAATAGGTGTTTGGTTGGAATGAGGTTAGGTTAGGTGAGGTTTGTTTTTTTGTCATCTAGTGGAAACCTCACCCACTTTAGTAAACCTCCAAAATTGGGGTTTTTTTTAGGTTAGAGAAATTTTGTGTACAATTTTGACTAAATTGCCCATGGCAATTTTTGAAAATTCCAGAACTGCCCTTCCCCCAAAAATCGCATGTCCGTCTCGCTGAAAAAGTGAGCTTTGATTGTGGTTGGTCGGGTGCTATATTTTATGCCAACTTTACTTTTTATGTGCATAATATAATCCTTTATGGCTGTGAATCATGTGGGTTTCAAACGGTTTTTGATGAGCTTTAATGCATTTCAATTTCCATTCATTTTGTTTCAGAAACGAGCAAGCTCAACAATTTTGTTTAATAAGATTGTCAAAAAAACAATGTTCTAAACGTACCTGATTGATTTTCTCAGGTGTTACTCTTTCTGGCGTGGGACTTTATTTGTTGCAAGGTTAGAGTTTATCCCTTTGGCTTGTGTAATATTATTGGCCTCCGTGGATGTCAATGAGTTACCCTTGTGAAAATTATGACCTGTTATTATTCTTGTTAGAACCGGTTGACACCCAAGAGGGGGTGAATTGGGTGTAAGTTAAAAACTTAAGAACTTTAAAAATCTTTTCAGATCTAAGTGGAAGCAATAAATATGAAAGTAATGAATCATAAATCAATAGTAAGATTAAATAATGTAGGCTGGAAATATGAGAGCTTAGGGAAGAGAATATGCAAACTGTGATTTATCCTGGTTCGGTCCAATCTGTGATAGCCTACATCTAGTCCCCAGGCTCCTCCTGAGATTTTCAAATCCACTATTTTCTTGTTTAATCCAGGCACAAGAAAAGCCTTTACAAAGTTCTCACTAAGATACTCCCCCTACATCAAGTCTTACGAGCAGAGCAATCTCGAAAATCTTTCCTTCCTGCTTACCTATGCAAGTCTTACGAGCAGCAACATTCTCTCCTGCTTACAACCCTATAAGTCTTACGAGCAGCAACGTTCTCTACTGCTTGCACCTTATAAGTCTTACGAGAAGAAAGTCTTACCAGCGATTCTCTCTACACTTCCCCGTAAGGAAATCAACCCACTCAAGGTCCTTCTACCTTGAGATCAATTCAGAAATATAAGTGTTTACAAACTCTCTTACAAGTGGATAAAATGCTCACTGAAGTACAATACAAATAATTCTCTCTCAAATATACATGATATAGAAAATAGATAAGAATAGAGAGTATTCAAGTAGAAGTGGATGGTTCATAATCTTAGCTTGTTCTTCGTTGTTGTCGTCTGCTTGAATCTCTTGTATTTATAGTTGAGTAGGATATGACCGTTGTGAGTATTTCAACCTATCCGTTAGGTCTCATTACTTCGTTTGGCCGTTATTCACATTTGAAAAACTAACCGTTAGAACGTTGGACGCTTCGCTTCCGTAAAGTCAAATTTTGTCTCTTTACATCATCTCTTCATTGCATTCCTGAAAAAATACATTAAACACTAATACAATGTAGTGTTAGAGTGATTAGAAGCAAGAAGAGTAAGTTACATAAATATTCCATGATTTTCAGAATCTTCGGATACGTTGTTGGTCACATTACTCGAGTAAGCCTCACTTTTCTTCTGGTTAGTCGAGTGATCCCTTGAGTAATAGTTCAAATAACTTTGTAGATTACTCAAGTGCTCCCTCGAGTAATGTTGTCTAAATCTTGGTCGAGAGTAATTCCAACTTCATTACTCGAGTGATCCCTCAAGTAATTCCTTTCAAAATCTGGCCGAGAGCATTTCTTCTCTGATTACTCGAGTGGCCCCTTGAGTAATGTCTCAAATAACTTTGCAGATTACTCGAGTGATCCCTCGAATAATGTACTCTTCCATATCTGGTTACTCAAGTAGTCCCTCGAGTAAAGTCTATCATTTCTTGGCCGAGAGCTACTGGATAATTTCTTCTCTGGTTACTCGAGTAATCCCTCTAGTAAGCTCTTAAATAACTTTGCAGATTACTCGAGTGGTCCCTCGAGTAATGTCATTCAAATCTTGGCCGACAGCATTTTCAACTGCATTACTCGAGTGGTCCCTCGAGTGAGGTTTCAAATAATTCTGCATATTACTCAAGTAAGCCCTTCAAGTGAATTCTTGATTTTGATTTGAAACATGGTAAATCATATATCATCGGAAAGCCCTCATCATCTACATTCCAATGCAACAAGAATCACCTCCAAACTCATTTTGTACAGAAAGTTATGATCCAAAGAATATCTTCTGCATTTAGACAAAGTCTGAAATCATGAGCATCAACTTCCAGAAGGCCTAGATCTTAGTATATGACTTGAAATGTGACAAATTATATATCCTTTAGAAATTTCTTTGAGTCTACTTTCATATGGCATTAGTTTCATCTTAATCCGATATTTATTTTGAGAGTTATGTCCAAAAAACTGAACCTTGTTCTGGTCAAAGATGCTGATTCATATGTCAACTTCAACAGATCATATCTCTCTCATCTGAACTCCTTTTAATGTGATCTTGGTGTCCATAGTTCGTGTTGGGAGTCGAGTTTCATATGCCACCAGTTTTAGCTCAATCCAACATATGGTTAGAGAGATATAATCAAAATACCAAACCTCTATCCTGACGCTCAAAAACAGAGTATCATTACTCGAGTAGTCACTCGAGTAATCTTCAAGTAACTCTGCAGATTACTCAAGTAGCCACTCGAGTAATGACCTCCAAAATGAGGCAGTGCCATATTACTCGAGTAATCATCTCCGGAGGTACCATAACTTCCGTATACATCATTTTAGCTTCGTATTCACCCTTTCCAACCTCCGGTATCACTTCTAAGAACTTGAATCTTGATATTCTCATTTGATCTTACAAGTTCTTCTTTCTTCAATATTTCTTTAATCTCTTTCTTCTTGTTTTTCCTCTTGATGATCATTCTTCATCACCCAACTAGATATCTTTTTGAATATCTTCAATCTTCTTCAATCTTTGCTTGATATTCCCATTAGTTCTTGCAATGCCTTCTTTCTTCAATCCCTTGCCTCTTGATTTTCTTCTTGATGATCATTCTCCACATATAAGGCATTATAACATCAACCTACCATCGGGTTTATGACTAATCTACAAGATATATAACATTAAATATAGTAGTTAGTCAATGTAGAGAATAAGTATATCATACAAACTTTTTGCTCTTAATACTTGACATCTATATTTAACATCATCAAAACTATTCATATCTAACAATTCTCCCTTTGCATCAGGTTGGATGGGATTCTGTCATGAGAATGGATGCAAATTTTGCAAAATCTTTTTATATACGAAGCATTTGTGTATTATTACCCTCTTCTTCTTGTGGTGAGTTGAAGTTTTTTGTCATGTATATGTTGTTTATTCCAAATATCAATTCACTACCTTCTTGTTGGCAGGCAAAAATTTTGAAGAATGATGTAGTTTTATTTTATAGTAGAATGGAGTATTTGGAACAAAGTTTGATGCCACTCTGATGAGAGAATGAAAGGATTATGTAAGAATGATCCGGAGTTGATTATTCTACCTATCTATAGTGCTCTTCTTAGTGAAATGCCATCTAGGATATTTGATCCTGCGTCTCCTGGGAAGAGATAAGTGGTTGTAGAAACTAATATTGCTAAGGTTTCTTTAACAATTGATGGGATTTTCTATGTTATTGACCCTGGATTTGCTAAGCAAAATATATACAACCCAAAACAAGGACTTGATTCTTTGCTTGTAAAGGTTGAATCATGGAGGAAGCATAGAAGAAGAATAAAATAAATCTAAAGTGGAGAATATTTTTAGGAATTTGATAAATCATTTATATTTTGTATAAAATTTTTATTCTACTACCATTAATTAATAGTCATTTTCACTACATTAAATAATTATTTTCTCACTTTTTTTTCTATAAACAAGGATATTTTTTAAAAGTAAGTTATATTTTTTTTTATATATTTATGGTCCGTAATTAATTTAAATCCAATGTTTTTATTATAACTCATCTTTTTATGTATTATAAAAAGAGAAGAATATGCAATGAAGTGTATATCATTGTTAGAATAATTATTTTATAAATAATTATTATTAATAAATACATTGTGAAAAAAGTGTATATAATTGTTAAAAGAATTATTTTATAAATAATAATTTTATAAATAATTATTATTACTAAATAAATTATAAAAAAAGAAGAAAAATATGTATAAGGGTATTTTTATCCACTTATAATTAACTCACGTAACCTAACCTCCTGAACCAAATAAGATACCAAACATAACCTAACATCTGTTTGAACCAAACAACATTATTATAACACCCCAAATTTTATATTCACCAAATATATTGTAATTATTTGAAAAATTCAATAAAATAGTGAATATTCATGAATTTGGAATTTATGAATTTTATAAATGTTCAATTTCATGAGAAATTGGGAAAAAATAATTATGGAATTAATTTGGGTAATTTAAAAAGCCCAATATCAAGGTCCAAAAATGAAGGAGTATTAGATAAAATATTTGGTCCAAAAATAGATGGAAATTGACCAAAGAAAAATAAGAGAAGAAATTAGATTAGAAAGGTAATGGCAAAATTGTAATTTTGCCAAGTTATCACAAAATTAATTATTTTCCAATTAATTGAAGTTAATTTCAATTAAATAAGGAAAATAAAGGTAAAAAGTATATTTAGAATATTTTGGTCAATTTAATATGAATTTATGGAAAATTTGAGCAAAAAGTGCAAATTTGACCAAAATTGGAACTTTACGTGTATACGTAACCAAAACAAGTTGTGAAGCCAATTGAGACCATAGGGAGGGACCTCTAGGTGTCTCCTACTTGTTGCAAGAGGAAGAAAATATTGGTTGGACTTAATGAGCTTGGTTACATGTACATAGGGTTTATGTGTATAAAATTGATTTTTGGAATTTTTTGGAAAATGAAACAAATGCATAAAATAATGCAAAATACATGATAAATACATCATCATCATCTTTCTCTTCAGCCCATTTTCACGCACAGAACAGACTTGAAAGTGAGAGAGAGAGACGTTTAGGTTTTAGAGAAAGAGAGAAGAAGAAATCTCACAAGATAAGCCAATTTCTCCGACGATTTAACTCCTAACGCGTATAACTCTAATCCTAAGCTACTTTTCTTTGTTCTTTAAGGTTTGAAGGCTCCAAAAATCTGTTCTCTAAAGGTTAGGGTTTCATCCATATTTGGAAAAAACTTGTGGGAGCTTGAGGTAATTTCCAAACCTTCGTATACTGACTATTCTGGTTGCTGTAGATAATTTAATCGGTGAAATTTCGCTGGATTGTCTTTGTTTGTAAATTTTGGGAATGTGACATTAGAAGGGTTTTGCTGCCCAATTTTAGTTCAAATGGTAGTTATAACTCAATTAGATGGTTAATAAAGTTGTTAAGAGTAGCAAGGAACGCGTTTACGGAGACGAAATCGTAAAACCCTGATTTTTTCTCGGGGAATACCATAATTTTGGCCAGGGATGTTTGAGGGCCTTAGAGTTGGATTTTCAATTATTTGATGGTTCCATTGGATTTATGAGAGAAAATTAGGTGAGGTTACAGTTGGGCACTTTTACGGAAAAGGTCGAGAAAGCATAATTACGGAAACGCCCCTAAAACCCTAAAAGTAGGGCTACCAAGGGCACTTTCGTAATTTGACATTGAATTTGATAATTTTGAGCCCAGAAATGGATTCCTTGGATGAAAATACGTCAGGATAGCCCTATTCAAAAATTTGAGAAAACATGCCATTGGGCCAAGTACGGCGGGGCTAGGCCGGGGCCCAGGGGCATTTTAATAAATTTTCACCATAGGCTAATATAACCACAAGAAGCACTATGGAAGTGTCTAAAATGATACTTGGATAGGTTATGACCTATTTCTTGTACATTTAATATTCTAGGACCGAGTTGGACGCCTATAGTTGACACGTTTTACGAGGCGGACCCTTTGAGACAGGAAAGAGGTTAAGGTAGGGACTACTATTTCTCATATACTATGTGACTATTTGTATGATGCGTGTTACTGTATTTTGTGATCTGAACACGTGCTGGAGGCACATTACCTAGCTGTGGTCTAGGACCTAGCTGAGGTACACTAGTCTTACCTAGCTGTAGTCAAGGACTCAGCTGAGGTACATGTAGGGGTTTCAACGGGTTAGCTGGCCCTGAATTTTGTGTACACACACGGATGATATGAGTTTTCATTTTACTTGATATGGTGTATTGCATATTTAATTTTCGCATTTTATATGTTAATCCACTATAAAAAAAACTTGATTTAGTAGCGGTTAAAAATGGGTATTAGTAGCGGTTTTAACCGCTACAAACAAGGTTAGTAGCAGTTACTAGAACCGCTACTAAATCGTATGTTGCAAGCAGTTTTGTAGCGGTTATATAAAACCGCTACTTAACCAAAAATAATCGCTACATCCTTTGTAGCGGTTCAACCCAACCGCTACAACACCCTCATGGACGAAATTTTTTTCAGAGAGAATATAAAAAATTGAAATTTTGAGAGCGAAAAAAAGATGACATTTTTTTATTTTGTAGCGGTTAACAAACCGCTACAAATATAAAAAATTGAAACTTTGTTGGCGAAAAAAAAATAACATTTTTTTATTTTGTAGTAGTTAACAAACCGCTACTAATTTTGAATTTCATGAAATTTGTAGCGGTTATGAAAACCGCTACTAATTTCATGAAATTCAAAATTAGCGCCAAAAAATTTAATTTGAGTTTTAAAAAGGCGCGTTATTTAGTAGCGGTTTAATAACCCCTACAAATATTTAAAAATTTTTAAAAAAATATAAGATTATTTGTTTCTGTTTTTTCAATATTAAATTAAATAGTTTATTTTGTTATTATTTTATCTATTTCAATTAGCTTATTATTCAATAGTTTAACTTATTAATAAATTAAAAGAAAAAATGTAATTGAATTGGATTAGTATAAAATTTATATTAATAATATTATTAAGGATAGGTAGGTAATAAGGAATTATTATGTTATCTAATATAATGTAATTGGGTATGAAAAACAGATGAAAATGAGATACAGTTATGATATATCTAGAAAAAAAATGGTTAGAATAAATTTTATAGAAAGGAAAGAAGTATTCTAAAAAAAATTAAAAATCTTGTTACTATATTTGATCGTATTATTTAGCTCCTCTACTCATACGAAAGAAGTTGTAAATGAGAGAAAATGAAAGAAAGGTAAGGTGAAAAGAAATTGGGGAGTGTTTGAAATGAGTTGTGGTAAGGGTATTTATAGGGATCCACGTACTATTTGTAGCGGTTAATGTAGCGGTTATTAGTTAGTTAGGGGTGAGCAAAACCGAACCGAAACCGAAGACCGAATCGAATCGAATCAATTTCGGTCTTTTCGGTTCGGTTTTTTCGGTTTTCGGTGCATGTTCGGTTTTTTTGTTCGGTTTTCTTCGGTTTTTTGGTTCGGTTCGGTTTTTTTAAAAAAAAATCGGTTTAAACCGAAAAACCGAAAATATTAAAATAGTATACCACAACTTAAAAACCGGATGTAAGACAAAGAATGATATATCATTGGATATTCATCTTTTTGAATTTTTGTTATGTTTTCTTTGGATTAAGTAATATTGAATACAATTATTCTGTATCTCTCAAAAACATTCCTATTTTTGGTTCCATTATTGGGATATTGGGTACTCCAAACTACATTGATCATATATATAATATGTTGTTTATACTTTGTTTTATATCATTTTTTTTAGATCTTGATGGGCTCATTCAATTTTATAATTTGTATTAATTTTTCCTGGTTGAAAATTCAGATATTTGAAGTAAAAAATGAAGACTAAAAAAATTTCAGTTTTTTTTACAAAACCGAAACCGAACCGAATAATTTCGGTTATTTTGGTTCGGTTATTTCGATTGTTTGGTTTCGGTTCGGTTTCATAATTTCCTTTAATTCGGTAGTTCGGTTTTTACCGAAAACCGAACCGAAAAACCGATGCTCACCCCTATAGTTAGTAGCGGTTATTTGTATTTTTGTAGCGGTTTAATATTTATAGTGATCCACGTACTATTTATAGCGGTTAATGTCTCCATTTTGTAGTGGTTATTCATTTAGTAGCGGTTAATTTTACATTTGTAGCGGTTCAATAACCGCTACAAATATTATTTTATTTTATTTTAAATTTTTTTGTACATTTTATTTTAAAAATTTTTTTGCATTTTTTGTAAAGACAAAAGCATAATTTGAATTTGATCACTCATCGTCGCCATCCCTACAGAAATTTTGTAGAAAAATTATTGTTATGGATGTATTATTAAATTTAAAAAATTTAATTCAAATGACGTGGACTTAAAAAAACTCACCGCAGTAGAGGTAAATTGTCATCGCCTTCAGGGAAGTAGTATTCAAAATCAGCTGGTTGAAATGGCTCACTCTCGTAGGCGATGTTATCGCCTTCACCCATGTCGTAAAGGTCTCTTGGCTTTAAATGAACGACCATGTGCCAATCCCTATGCCTCTCGTCCTCGACATAATAAACATGATGTGCCTCTGAAGCTAGAATATACGGCTCATCATCTTGAGAAATACCAGTATGAATCAGCCGTGAGAAATTGACTGATGTGATCCCTAAGTCGTCAGTTGTCAGTCCCGAGAAGTAGTGGTATTTGCCCACAAACACTTGAACAGCGTCACAGTGAAACGGCCTTGATAATTAAGTTCGACCACATCAAGAAGCTTGCCATAGTAAGGGACACCTCCGAACTGCATGTTGGCGTCATTGCTGCTCGCATAACTCCTTGTCCCAAATGTGCCATAAACACCCGAATTCTGTGTTTGCAATCCTTGATCCCGTGAAACCGTGCAAAACTTAAAACCATTGACATTTTATGCTGTAAACCGTTTTGCATGATCAAGGGGGCCGATTGCGAGAGCTCTGAAATCTGGTGAGTATGGGTTGTGGTCATTTAGTATTCTGCACGCAAACCAGCTTGGGAATTCTCTGTGGACCCTCCTTTCAACTTCCGAGGATGTCTGTGTACGGATCCTGAGTTGATGCTTAACATGACTTCTGAATCCTCTGCCCCCTGCTGCCACCCCGTAAAATCGGTCTGGGGACCTCAGGGGCCTTCTCCTTATCCTCTCTTGAAGCCATATCAACTGTACAAATAAAAAAAAAATTAGTCACATTATTATGCAAAAATCTAATAAAAATACAAATACAAATAATTTACGTGTTATATATGTACCTCAAGTGCAAATACTGAGAAATACTGTAGTAAAAACTCCTATACAGACGTCTGAATGCTCAAATCTTGAAGAAACCACTCAGAGAAATCCCAGGAAACAAAATGAGCAAAAGGAGAAATGAGAGGGGCGGTGGCTTAAATAGGCCAGATATTAGTAGCCGTTATTTAAATAACCGCTACTATAACCGCTACAAATAATTAAATTTGTGGCGATTCTACAATAACCGCTACAAATGACAACAATGTTTGAAATTCTGTAGTGGTTATTACCCAGAACCGCTACAAATGTGAAGGCTCTTGAAATTCTGTAGCGGTTATACCCCTATAACCGCTACAAATAGCTGACCTTTGGTATTTTGTAGCGGTTTGGTTGCTGGAACCGCTACAAATAACCGTTACACTGTTGGCGGGGCTTGGTCGCGCCAAGTGGCGGGAATATTGTAGCGGTTTTTGTGCTTTAATCGCTACAAAATCACCGCTACAAGTTTTGGCGGGAATTTCGCGCCAAATTTCTAGCGGTTTTGTCTACCTAACCACTACAAAAAACGCGGCTAATCTGTCGAGCCACTTAGCGCGTAGTTTGCCGCTACAAATACTATAATTTGTAGCGGTTTTATATAACCGCTACAATTGCACCGCTACAAAATACCTTTTTTTTGTAGTGATCGTATGTTTTTACTGAGATTCCTTGGAATCTCCCCCCTTTTTCTAATCCAAATGTCTCAGCAGGTGCCAATGGCTCGAAAGCCAAGGATGCAGAGAAGGGAAACTGACGGCCACGTTTCCCAAGATGAATACAGTGGTTGTATATAGTTTGTATGTGAAATAGTTTTGGGACATTCTGTACATATTTGTCATTATTATTGATTTCTGCTCTATTAATGACTATCTGTAAACAAATACTTATTATCAGTATAACTGTACTTTGCTGTTTGCCTATGAAACTTGTTCATTATTGCCCTGCGCATATCAAAATGGAAATGGGTGTTAACAATTATAACCTCTTGTAACCTAACTTAAATAAATTTCACTTAACCTAACCTCCGTTGAACCAAACACAACCTTAGGGATCTTCAAGGGGTAAGAAGGTAGGGTATTTATAGGGAAGAAAATTAGGATTTGCTTTCTCTTAGAATGATAATATATTTTTTTTTCAAGCAACAATTTTTTTGCTCTATATTATTTTCCAATAATAAAGTAAGTCTCCACACACATACACTCTTAGGTTAAAAATAATTTTCTTTTGAACAATATATATAGATGCATATATATATATATATATAAATTATTTTATTCTATACTCTTTGACTAAATAAAACTTAAGCTATAATTAATTCTAAGCACTAAACATTTAAGGATGTTGCAACTTCTGCTTCAGGCATAAATTTCTTCTACCCTAATGTGTAAATGGATGAGATATGATGTTTTATAAATATAAGAGGTGGAGTTTGCATCACTCTCATGGGTTTAATTATTTGTAATCATGAAACCACTTTAAAGAATTTTTATGGAGAAATCAGATAGTTTCTGGTGATGCTTTTTTTATCAAAGTTTTTTAGGACATCTCGCTTTTTGTGTTTAAATTCAGAATTCGTTGAAGAAGGATCAGAACCACCACTCTCTAATTACCAACCGAACGACTCGACCATTCCAACCTTTGAATTATGACTCCCTGACCTTTCTGGCTTGATGTTGGATCCAAACATTCCTGACATGTAAAAGTCGAATACAGGTACTGTCATTTTATTAGCTTTCAGGACATTGTGTTTTTCTAGCTCTCATATGATGCATCAGCCAAAAACGAAAAAAAAAAGGTTGTTGAAAAATTCATCATTACAAATTTATTATTTAAAGGTATCTGAAATTTGTTTGAGAACCCTTATGTATTACATCTTCAACAGGTGCAACTATTCTTCAGCCCTGTAGTTTATGACTAAAGATAATTAAGTTACAGACGAATGCCAAAGCCTTGTTGGTAATGGCATAGATATCACGCCCTTGTGGTGACTGATAGCAAGTTCAATCATTAAAAAAAGTTACACATAACTAAAAAAGTGTTACAAGATCAATTGTGCCAGCTTAAGAAATTGAGTACCCTCATCTTTAGATATTAAATTTTGTAATTTAAGGATGGAATTAAGTAACCTAATATTTAATTATTTTAAATGTAAGGACGGAATCAAAGAGAGTATTCTTAAAATGAAATATTAGAAAATTATTTGAATCATATATTAGTCATATATTTAATAATCAAGGTTTATTGTGTATCCATACACGTATATAATTACAACCATCGTACAAACGAATGCTTCCCCATCGCAACCAAAAATTTATGAGTAACATTTTAAGGAAGAGTCACAATTCTCACATAGAACTGTTAACAAAGTGACTCGTGACAAAGAATATTCTCTCTACAGACACATTATATTTCTATGGACGATCAGCTTCTATAACCGGTTTTGTTTGGAGTAGCGACTGTAAAAATGACTTTTTTTAATCTGACTTTTTTAATCTTATTTTTGGGTAAAAGTCAGATTATATAATATGATTTATGTTTGAATTGTCTATTGTATAAGTGACTTTTACAAAAAAAAATTATTTGGATTAGCTTAAGCATAAGCGGTTTTTGTGATAATGGTAAGAGAGAAATTAAATTTGAAAGTAAAAAAAATTATAAAAGTTAAAGTTGGGAAATTTGACAATTAAAAAATGCACAATTTGATGAAATAATATTACATAACTAATTGGCCAACGGTAAGCAAAAACATGACAGCCATTTCCTTGATCCCAACGTTCGTTGAATTCCGTAACTCATGTTCGACCAATTTATGACACAAGCTGTAAAAGACACATTTTTCCACTCTAAACATGTCACGATAGCATGAACCATGGGTTGTCAATATCTCTTACACCCATAAATGACATGTGTGTTTACTTGTTTTGCACGGTTCTTTGCAAATGAAAGGCACCCAATATTCACAAAGCAACACAGTCAATCGTTCATACTCTGTTAACTCATCATTATAAGAGCTACAACTCGAGACTGGTCATCTTCCTCTACCATGTCAGGTAAGTTTTGATTGTTCCAATTTACCATTGATTATGTTCCTTGTAAGTGTGATTAAATTCAAGTATGAGTAATGGAAGAAAAAAAACATACCAAATTCAAACTTGAGACTTGTGTGCCTAAACTTTCTATATGATGAATTCTCCTACATGCATACAAGAAACCAAATAGCAAATAATTGACCAAAACGAATCAGTGAAGAGGAAAACTATTAAACGTATAAGTTGCTAAAATTATTTTTTACTTGTATTTTTTTCTGCCACCACTCATTTGATGCAAGGACTTTATTCGTTATAGGGTCTCTACTCACACCAGTTTCTTTGATTAAGGAATCCTAAGTCTTAAAACCTTTCCTGAAGATATCTAACCTATTCTTCAATTGTTTATTGTCATATTCTTTCACAGTCTTCTCATTAAATGTAGAGACAATACTCTACCACCCTGACTTTAAAAAATGAAACCCACAGAATTCGTTTTTGTGTATTTGCTCAAGGCAAGCAATGATAAAATCTCAGTTGCCTCATTATCTCAAATAGTTTTGTTGTCCATATTTCTAAACAGGACTTATAGCTGAAAACAAGAATTTAAAAGCAATTACAGCAAAGTAAAAATTGATCGCTACACATACACAAGAATAAATGCATGATTTTATTGGTTCCACACAACATAACTTTCAAGTGTAGCAGTTATTGATGTCAATGTAATCAAAACTTCACAAGGACATCTAAAAGTCCTAAAACACTGCTATATGGCACAAGTTCATGAATCATGCATGAAACAAAGTCCAAAAAAAGTAGTCAAGTCAGCCTCCTCCAATTTAATTCCTTTTTAAAATCATTCTTTTATTAATTAGCTACTGTCTCTGTCTCATTCCCACCCAAGAAGGACTAAAAATTCGCTGCAAATTGCGTTCCCCTGTTTCTAGGTTTTGCTAAAAATTTCTTGTATTATTTTACCAAAAGAAATTTGCGTACAATGGAATGACAACATAACATTCCATATGAGACTACACTATGAAGTATGAACAAGAATATGCATTTATAGACAAGCAACTTGTAGATTTGAGATGCATAAATTTAGGTAGATTGCAAACAGAGCATAAAATTTCAACTTTACACTGAACAAAGCTAAAACATAAACAATAAAACCGAAATTCACTTAAAGAGCAACGGCTATATATGAATACATGAAAATGATGAACATAAACTTACCAAAACAACAAATTTTCATACACACTTTATCAACAGAATAAAGGCCAAAAATTCTATGGACACCAATATTTGCAATATCATTGCACTGTGGTAGACACTATTTCTCATCTCCACAAAATGCTTAATTGTTTTTAGGATAAAGAGATAAGATCTCAGAGCAAAACACAATCAATATAGAATAAGAACCAACATAGCACTTAAACATTCCTCCTGTCCAAAGACAAAATTCCAGGTAACTAAAAAAAAATCTCTTGTCCACTCCAAAATTAATTCCACGGGACTTGCAACTGAAAAAAAAAACATTTCAAGCCAGGTATAGCAATGGCCATTCAAAAATCATGGATCTCATGGAGACAAGCAGTATGATCGATATTATAAGCTTAAGCAACAACAGATCCAATGTTAACAAAGCCAAATGAGTATAAAAATGACACCTACGATGTTAAACCAAACAATCAACAGGGAGAGATACAAACGAGACAAACATAGGCAACATTATCTACATAATTCCTAAAAAAATCACAAATTTCGGGATGAGCCAATGAAAACTAACAACAGGGAGGGTTATAGAAAAATGAAACAAGATGAAAGGGAAGCTTTAAGCCTTAACGCCGAGCATGGATAGCTACGGAATGGCTACAGGGAGAGACCTTGGTTAAATGAAGTTCAAAACCTTACCATCCAAACAGATCATGGCGACAGTGCATATTGACCACCACAGTACCTTCAACTAGAGATGGAGACTTCAACACCAGGCAAGCAGAAATAGATTACCGTGACCATATCGACCACCCCTTAAGTCAAGCCCATCAAGAAACAAATTGGCCAACTGCAACGAAAGCTGCCGGATTTCAACTTCGCCAACCACTCTGATAGAGACGGAGACAAAAAGCAAACCCACACCGGACGACATGCCAAAATATGGAGATCAACACCATGCCGGAAAATATATCCTCCTCTACTTGGTTGGTGCCGCCGCGAGTTGGAGGTTCTAGAGCTAGGCCCCTGTTTTGTTGAGAAGAAGAAAAGGGAGACTACTATACGGAGAAGAGAGACAGAAAAGGGTCCGACGGGTTGGTGAGTTTTTTAAAACACGTTAAATGCTAAATGTGAACATCCTATTTTGTACAGACCCCACTCAAAAATATAAAAATAATTGATGATGATTGGTATTTAAATTGGCAATCATCATTGAAGAAAAAAAGAAATAAAAAATGAAAAAAAGAAAAAAAAAAAGAAAATCCTCCTATTGATGATGATCGGTGTCCAAATTGGTGATCATCATTAAAAGAAAAAAAAATTAAAATAAAAAAAGAAAATTAAAATAAATCCCCTCATTGATGATGATTGGCATTGTCATTCATTAAGGGAAAATAATAAATAAAAAAACGAAAAATAAAAAACACATAAGAAAAAAAAAGTCTCATATATGTTGATAAGTTTAAATTAGGAAATTATTTGTGGAGAGAATAATGAAAAAAAAATTACAAATGAAATAAAATCTCAACTAATGGTGATTAGGTCAAGCTAGGAAGTTTTATCAATAGGAAATACAAAAAAAAAAAAAAGATAAAACACGAAAATTAAAAAAAAATCTCCATTGATGGTGATTGGGTCAAGTTAGGTAGTTCTTAACATAAAATACACAAAAAAATCAAAAATAAAAATTCAAAAAAAGAAGGAGTATTTATGAAGAAAATCCTACATTGAGACTATAAATAGGGGAACAAGGGTTGAAGCAAGACAGATAAAAATTTTGGGAGGAGAGAAAAAACACAAGAATTTCAGAGAGAAATGAGGCAAGGTAAAGAGCTATTATTGTTTTATATAATTCTTCTAAAATATGGGGTTTTTCTCTCGTGGGTGTAAGAGAGAGTGAAGCTGATTGAGAATTTGTTTGTATTCTTTTCTTCCCTCTTCTATGAGGTGTCTATATATTTTCCTATGCCAATGAAATTGTCAATATGACAAGAGGCACAGACATATAAGATTCTTGCATCCACATACTATCTCACGTTCTCTTTCTTGCAATCAAACTCTTACTTTTATTAATTTTTTTGTGTCAGGGAAGGATTACATTTTTTTTCTTCATGTGATTACTTGGCTTCTTGATGGCATATCTGATGGTTCAGCGCATGATTTGAAGCATGGTCTTAATGCTATGTTATATCATACATATTCCCATTATTTCTCTCTCTCAATTAGTTGTTTGGGCAGTTGACTAAGATTATGCATTAAGAGTTATATGTGCTTCCACTTTAAATTTTGTTCCCATATTTCTATAAAAAAGAGGATTCTTATACTCTGATGATACAATGTTTCTTGGCTTCCTCACTTTGTCTCTTTTATAGCAAAACTCAAAGCATCGAAGGTACATGTTCTCCCCACATCTTTCTTGATCTTCTTGTCATCTTGAAATTTCTACTATGATTGATATGATAAGAATGCATTCATTTTCTTCTTCTTTGCAAATAAAAATGTTTCAAAAAAATTTTACAAAAAAAAAAATGTTTCAAAAAAAAAAGATTCTTTTCTCAAAGTAAATGAATTTGGTTTCATATGAGATAATGAAAAAAAATGCCTTTTAAAAAAAAGATAAACAATACAAACCAAACAAAAAATATTTTTCACAAATAAATTAAATAAACATTTTTTCTAAAAAACATCAACCAAGTGACACGCATTTCTACCCCCGAACTACGTGGGCTTTGATCCTTCTAAAGGGTACGTAGGCCCTAAGTTTTCATCCTAGGTCCCCTAAGTTTTCATCCTAGGTCAAGTCCAATTTTGTAAATAAATATATTTTTTCTTATTTTCTTGTTGTAAATAAACGTTCTTTTTTTTAAATAATTTTTTTTCTTATTGTAAATAAGTGTTCTTTTTTTCCCCTCTTTAGCATTCATTTCATTTAGTTTTGTAAATATTCTTTTGTTTAATATTTGGGTAATTATAATAAAGTTAAAGGCCATAATATTTTAAATAATTAACTTAGGGTAACTATTCTTATGAATGAGTGTTGTGGGGTGCCTAACACTTTCCTCATACACAATCGACTCTCGAACCCTAAATGAGTTTTTTAGACCAGTTTCACTTTCAAAAAAGGTTTCCAAAATTATCCTTTTTCTAAAATTTTGGTGGCGGCTCCATGTTTTCTAAATTTCGGGCACTACAACTTGGTGACTCCACTAGGGATAGTTTGAGAGTCAAACCCATTTAAGTTAAGTGTTTAAAAATAATTTGGCCTTAATTTTATTTTAATTACCTTTTATTTTTATTATTTTTTTTGTGAATATTTGTTTTTATTTGTTAAATTCCTTATTTTTTTTACTTTTCTATCTATCTTGTGATCTGGTTAGCAGATAAGGGTTGGGTAGAACCTAGGCCCACAGGTTGGTATGCTCTCCACACACACTAAACACATACTCTATTCTCCTCACACACATTTTGGGCCCTATACCCGGGTTTGTAAGTTCCTTAGGTGAGTGGAAGTTTCTAGCGGTCTCTCTGTGGGCTTTCAGAACCCCCTGAGGTTACTGTGAAGACTTCATCCTAGCTATTACTCATTTGGCGAGGTTGATCCCTGTGGGGTTTTTAGAACCCCCTGAAGGTCAATTTCATTAAATGGGGTCTTCATCTTTACGATGGGGGCAGTTAGGAGGCCTTTATTTGAGAGAATTAGAACCACCTTGAAACCATTGCACCTATTAGTGGAAATTATCGACCTACCTAATTAATTAGTACCTGCCTTTCTTAGGGTAGACATCCCCCAACCTAAGGTTATTCCTAAAGTAGGACACTAGAGGGCATATATTTATTTATTGTTAATCATCTTTATTGTCATCCATGCATAATCAATGAAACCTCTAGGATCAAGTGACTAACTGTTGCTTTACCTGAGTATGTATCTAGTATCGCTTCACATAAAGATACATCGCAAGGACGGTGTATGCATTAGATAGCCAACCTTAGTCTAAGGGTCTATTGACCCTAAAAGACCATGATCTCATCACATCAATCATGTTAGAAAACATCTCAATGAGAGATGATCCTTTAGGACTCATTACATCATTCATAGGCATTTTAGCTTCATTTTGATATGGGCCTTAGACATAATAATCATTTTGCAAAACCCTTAGCAGTGTAATAGCTGTTCTATCTGTGCTCGAGTGATCTTCTGGAAAAAATAAAGAAACAAGTAAAACATACCTGGATTGTGGATTCCTTGACATATTTTGCATCTTTGTACTCAAATCCTCCAAGATCATTTGAGTAACCATGAGTTTGATAACTTTTGCAGAGAAATTCCTCTTCTTCACTCGAGCAAGCATTCCTCACCTCAAGCATGTTCATATCATGCTCGAGTGAGAATTCCTCACTCGCGAGTGAGTTCAATTCTCACTATTGTTTCTAATATATTCCCTTGGTATTCTTTACTCCTCTGTTAACCTCTGTTTTAACTATCAAAGAACAGAGTATCCTCAATAGTGCTGTGCTCGAGCAGAGCTGCTTGTGCTCGAGTGACACAGCTCCTCACTCGAGCAGCACCTTCAGTGCTCGAGTGAGAATCCTGCAAAAACAAGTTTTGGCTACTCCGATGCTAAAGTCAGTATAGTTATCATCAAAGGAAATATTTAATTAAACTTTTTAACAAGAAAACTTACAACTCATTGGGATTAACCATTCCCAATTCTCTTCGAATATAAAGGAATTGATCTTTTGCAATTGGTTTTGTGAAAATATCCGCAAGTTGAAGATGAGTTGGTATGAATTCAAGAACCAAGCATATTTTGAATTTATGTTTTCGTATCTCTTAAAAATCCATTTAATAGACTTATTTATAAAGGTATTGTAATGCTCAAAAGATTAATTCTTTATGCATGTATAATGATTTGAAAAGAAAATATTTCTCTTATGCATAAAGACGTATTTAATTCATTATGCTCAATTGTTTCAAATTAATTATATTATTAGAGCATGTGAATTATGATTCATACAAGGTAACCATGAGTGGATCCAAGTAAAATTGGATACCAAAAGAAGAAAAATTTCTATAAGGTTTTGTAGGAAAAAAAAAAGGGAGAAAGAGCTTCATCTCAAGATTATGACTACATAAGATTTCACTCAAATCTTGGTGAAGTTGAACCTTGAGGCTACATCTTAAATATGTAAACAAAAGGAGGCACTACTTGAGGCAACACTGCAAGTGCCTAGCTAACAATGAAGAAAGAAAAGGCGTACAGTGAAGCATTATTCAAGTAACCAATCAAGTGATCATCATCACTGTGTGACAACTGGGAGTAAATGTTCAAGTGATAACACCAATTGGAAGATTGGAAGGTAAAAGTCAAGTAATTATGCACAAATGAACTCCAAAGGGTAAATTCTCAAGTAATTACGAGATTACTTGAGCACGGTACTGTCTTCTTTATTCTTACCTGATATTGTGCTTATATAAATTATTTATTTGGGTAATGAATAACTTGCTCATTATTGCATACCATTAGCAATAAATCATTTATGGGTTTTTAAATTATTTTTAGATTGCTAAATGGACTGAAAGTGAAATTGTGCATAATCTTTCTATGTATTTGAGTTTCGGAATGCATATTTCAAAAAATGAACTTAGATTCCAAATTCATCTTGTTATTAATGCATACACATTATTTGAAAATTTTCCATATTTTATTTAAATCAGTTTTAAAATTGGGAGTTAATATTTATGTATACTGAAAGTCAGAAATGCTTCAAATCCATCCCTAGAGTTTTCCTCATCATTCACATATTTGTTTCTTAATCTTAAACCTGTTACTACTTGAACTCCTCAATTTTTATTTTGTAACAAGTTAGATCTTATGTCTAACAAGTTAACTATCTATATGAGTTTCAAGTGTATTCCCTAGAAAAGAATTCTATATGTGAAAGCCTTGTGCCTAATGCATAAATCATTAGTTGGCCATGTTATTCCAAGCATTATAAATGTTCATTAGTGCATTGAATCTTAATGCATTAACCATTATTGTGGAATAACTTACCGGGATATTCTAAAACTCTAGTCATTTTGATCAATGAGTATGTGCTTCATGATCCATAAATTCTTATACTCATATTGTTGCTCAAATGCATTACCATTTGTCTTCATCCATTTTTGAGTAACTAGAATCTTGCACTTTAAGTCTTGCTGCTTCAAATATTTATCCATTTTAAGACGCAACTCTAAGAGGCGAGGTTATCTCTTGATCTATACTAAAGTCATCATTCTTATATATGTCAAGATAAACCATTTTGGCTAATTCATTCTTCATATGACTTTTGTTCTTGAGAAAATTCTCCAACATGTTAACTCTTATAATTAACATGTTATCTTAGTTGAATTCCTTAGTCAAGCTTTCTGATTTATATATTTTACAACTGATGACTTCCATTGTTTTTGGCATAAGCATTTGTATTTAACAAGCTTCATAAATGAGTTTTCATGCATTCAAAATCTTAATGTCATGATGCATATTTATGATTCGAAAGAACATTTGAGATTTTGAAACAATTTGCATATCTCATTATCATTCTTGAAAATTTGTTTTCATTCATGATTTATCATTTCATAAAAGTTGGTCATTATGGATAGATTCTCTACTCTCTTTGATCCAACTTACATCTATTGCATGAAAATCTTATCAATGAAATATTTTCTATGAAATGTATTTACAAATCTTCATTGATCTTTGAAAATCACCATTCATTGATTCGTTACCCTTCATGATCTAATGGTTTAAATTTAAGCGGGTAAAAATATATCTTGGTCTTTGTTGGTTTATAGTACTCTTTGCTCAAATATCATATGCTTAATTGTATAAGAGCATAAGAGTTGCTATATCTAATATTGTACGGACCCAAGAGAAGTTGGGTACCAAAGAGCATATCATTATACGTTTGCAGGAGTTGACCAAAATGCTCTACTTTTGGATACAAAAACCAAAGGCTAACAGAAGAGGCATGATTGATCGTGTTGCAGCATGAGTTGAAGCAAAATATGTGATATTACTCAAATGACACCTCATCACTTGCAAATAACTAGATAGTGATACAATCAGAGAAAGAGAAAGAGAAGGAAGATCTCTTAGTAGACCTAGCGGAGATTATTTCAAAGCAGTACAGGGCCAAGAATAAGTTTATCCAATATGAATCTTTGTTGCCTACCCATCTTCCTTATCATTTCAAGGTGATCAGACATTTTCACTATGATATGGAGCCAACAGAGATGTTCAGAGGAAGATGCTGAGATGCACAGAATCATCAAGCTTAATGAGTCTATGAGGATTCTTAACTATTATCCTAGCTCTATGTCTAAATCTTCACTGGATTATCTGCTATACCTACACTAGAGCTATGGTGAACAAGGCCAATAAATGAGAGACGACAATTTGCTAGAGTTGGCCTCCATGATTCTTCATGCTTTGGTCTATTTGTCTAAGGCTTTCTGAGAGAGGAGCTTCAACAATCACACAGAGCTTGCTACAAACAATGCTGAGATCATCAGTCAATGATAAGATGAAGCAGCTATGTGAACCAGAACTTCAAAGTTCTATTTGAGATGATGGATGACAAAATAAGGGTGTTATGTGCTATGATGAAATTAAAAGTTCTCAATGATGTTTGCTAAGCAAGGGGCACATACTAAGCCAATATGCGCATAAAGCCTTACTCCGAGCTCTTCTTGGTATCCTAAAGTGTTCACAAAAGACTACACTTCAGAATCCCTCAGTACCAGTCACATCATCCAATATTGACTAGGACATGATGCATCAATGGACTACAGAGGATTATGACTCGAGTGATTACGATATTACTCGAGTGAGGTATTGTATTCTTGTTTAATCTTTGAGTTGCACCACTTGAGTAAACAATCAAGCAATGGTCAAGTAGAATCACTCAAGTGACTACTCAGGTGATATTGGATTATATCTCTTAAAACCTCTAAATAGCATTATCATATTTCAAATTTAATTTCTCTCTAAATATTCATACTTTCAAAATCATTTTCTCTATAAAGTTTCCAAAGGTTTATCAAATCTAGGAGAGTTATTAACTGTTTTCTTAAAATTTTCATAACCATGCATCAATTAAGGGGAAGCTTCACATTCACATGTGTTTTATATACTGAAAGCTCATCTCCTATTGGAAATAAAATTTTTTTTAATATACTCATCTATATTCACCATGTCTTGATTAGTTTTGATGATGAGTTATTCTTATACTGTTCTTTTCACAATCATAATTTTAATATATCATATGAAAAGGAACAGTTTGTTACTTGATTGAACTAACAATTCTCTTTGCAAAGAAAGATTTAAATTTTATGACAGGAGAATTTGTTTTGTGCAATAACATTCCTCAACATACTACAAGAAGACTCTATCAACCTTGAGGATGTTGTTAAATAGAAGCTCAAATCAATTGGAGAATCCTGGCAACAACATGGATATATATTGAGTTGCATAACAGAAGTATGGTGTACATCATCATGAACTAACATTGCCAAAAGGATAACGCAACGGACTTCATGGAGCGCTTCATCAATTTTCAAAATCTACATGAGCATTTCTAAACCTTTTCTCTTTACATCTCAAGAAGACGTTTCATATATTTTATTTATCTTGATTATAGAAGTTTTCTTGAAAACCTCTCCAAATCCTTTTTAGTTCCCTCTCATTAAAAATGAAAGTACTTTCATATAGGGGGAGTGTAAACTGTTGTCTTAGTTCATTCATTGTGATTAAAGTCATTTCTACTTTATTTACATCTCCATAAGCCTTACTTCTTTATATTTCAAACTTTTTGCTGATGTCAAATAGGGGGAGAAAAATGTAAGAAAAATATGTGTGTTGCATTATATATGTATGTTGCACTTCATTCAGACATATTTTTCTTAAAGGATTTGTCATCATCAAAAAGGGGGAGAATGTTGGATATGATTAGTTTTGATGATGTCAAATATAGATGTGAAGTGATAAGAGCAAAAAGTTTATATAATGTATTTCTTTGACTAACTACTATATTTAATGTTACATATTTTGTAGATTAGTCAAGCAAAGAATGAAGAAGAATGAATTAATGAAAATGAACAAGAGGAAGAAGAAGAAAGAAATTGAAGATAATCAAAGAGATGCTTACTTTGGTTATGGAGAATTATTATCAAGAGTAAAACCAAGAAGAAAGATATTGAATAATGAAGAACTTGGAAGATCTATCATGAATATCAAGATTCAAGTTGTTAGATGTGATATTGGAGGTTTCTATAATGATTCCGGAGGTTTCTATGATCAAATGATGGTTGGAATAGGTTAATACGAAGCTAAGATGACTTATATATGAGTTTTGGCACTTCTAGAGGTGTTATGCTCGAGCACAAGGTGTTATGCTCGAGCACAGGAAGAACACACTCGAGCACAGACCACTTCACTCGAGCACGGGTGAATACTCTGTTCTACTCTGTTTTACGTTCAGCTTGAGCGAGGTCTGGTATTTTGATCATATCTCTCAAACCACACGTCAGATTGACCCAAAACCGGTGGCATATGAAAGAAGACTCCCAACACGTAAAATTGGAACCAGAATCACATTGAAAGAAGATCAAATGAAGGAGATATGATTCGTCAAAAATGAAACTGAAATCACCGTCACTTTCTGACACAGGTTCGGTATTTTGAGTATATCTCACAAACCACACATTGGATTGAGACGAGACCAGTTCCAAATGAAAGTAGACTCAAAGAGCTTTCCATGGATAGGTAATTTGCATAATTTGAACGTATATTCTAGGAGCTATGCCTTCTGGAAGTTGATGCTTGTGCAGACTAGCGAAATATACACTCCTTCGATCATAACTTGCAGAATACAAGGAGTTTGGAGCTGATTCTTGTTGCATTGGAATGCATATGGCAAGAGCATTCTTATGATACATCATTTGAATCAAATGAACAAATTTTTTCTAAAGCGGGCCCACATCACCCGCGAGTGTAAAAACTTTCTTTCTGAAAATGTTGTGCGAGTGATGTCCAGAAGCAGCTGAAACGTGAAGAAAGTTGCAACACTCGAGCACTAGGATTCATGCTCGAGCATTGGATGATTTCTCACTCGAGCAGGAGTCTGTGTGCTCGAGTGAAGGACCACATCACCTGCGAGTGATAAATTCATCCCTCTGAAATCCTGATGCGAGTGTTGATTTTGAGAGCATATTCCTTGAGAATATGCGTCTCACTCGAGCAGAGGTATGTGTGCTCGAGTGAGGGACCATATCACTCGCGAGCACAAAATCTCACTCTTGTTAAAATGATGTGCGAGTGACAACCCGAGAAGAAGCATGTACGTGAAAACTTGAGGCGCACTCGAGCAGAAGGTGTGTGCTCGAGTGAGAGACCATATCACCCGCGAGTGAGAATTCTGTCTCTCTGAAATCCCATGCAAGCACAACCCAATAACTGAAGCATATGAAGGAAAAATGGAAGATCACTTGAGTGAGCCATTTTATGCTCGAGTGATATTCTGGAAGAAGACCAAAAACATCAAGTCTCACAGCGAACAATCCGAATATGATTATATGTTATTAAATCAGTGTGTTTTCACTTGTTATTGATTCTTAATGTTAGCTAACATATATTTCAAGTGTGAAACAGGATATTAAACATTCGGATTGCAGATTCAAATAAAAAACATTACACACGGCGGTTACCAACCACGACAAGCAAAGGACCCACCATGAAAAATTGTCTGAAACACAAAACACTCCACAACGTGATGTACAGCTCAAAATGAATTTCTTTGCTGTCCAACTAGATGCTCCACCTTGCTCCACAACGGACAGGAGCTTGTTTTTCAAATATGCTCAAACGTTCAAATGAAGCAATGGGACTCCAACGGACGAATGCTCACAACGGTCATCATCTTCATCAACTATAAATGAGATAGCATTCAACTTTGATGAGGAGCTGAAAAAGATAGAGGAGACAGAGAAAATAGTGCAACGACACCAACATGCGTATAACATGAATCCTCTGCTTCTACCCAAATACTCTCTATTTTCCAGTTTCTGTATTACTTATCATTGAGAGAGTGATTATTTGTATTGTACTTCAGTGAGTATTATATCCACTCTGTGAGAGAGTCTGTAAACACTTTCATCTATATTTCTGAGTTGATCTTAAGGTAGAAGGACCTTGAGAGGGTTGATTTTCTTACGGAGAAGCAGTAGAGAGAATTGCCGTAAGACATTCTGCTCGTAAGACTTACAAGGTGCAAGCAGTAGAGAACGTTGCTGCTCATAAGACTTACAGGGGTGTAAGCAGGAGAGAACGTTGCTGCTCGTAAGACTTGCATAAGTAAGCAGGAGAGGAAGATCTTCGGAATTGCTCTGCTCGTAAGACTTGCCGTAAGGGGGAGTATTTCAGTGAGAGATTTGTAAAAGGTTTCACAAGTACCCGGCTAAACTTGTGGGATTGTAAAGGCTTTTCTTGTGCCCGGATTAAATAAGAAGATAGTGGATTTGAAAATCTCAGGAGGAGCCTGGGGACTGGACGTAGGCCATCACAGATTGGACCGAACCAGGATAAATCACAGTTTGCATATTCTCTTCCCTAAACTCTTATATTTCCAGCATATATTATTTAATCTAACTGTTGATTTATAAACCTTCATACTTACTGTTTTCGTTAAGATACGAAAAGATTTCTAAAGTTCTTAAGTTTTTATTATACACCCAATTCACCCCCCTCTTGGGTAATAGCCGGTTCTAACAATAGCTTGGGCCGTTCGCAGGTTAATAGGCACGTCATCCTCCTATGAGGTAATAGATCTCTTGAGAAGGTGAAGTTCTTTTTCTTAATGTTTATCACCCATAGCAAAACTTGAAGTATAAACCATCACTCTTTCATGTCTCATGAGATATCCTTGCATCATCCATTGGCATTTAGCTTCATTTGATATGGGCCTTGGACATAATAAACATTTAGCAAAACCCTTAGCCGCGTAATAGCTTGGGTTGTTCGTAGGTTAATGGGCACTTCATCTTCCCTATAGGGTATTAGATCTCTTGAGGAGGTGAAGTTCTTTTTCTTAATGTCCATCACCCATATCAAAACTTGGAGTATAAGTCATTACTCTTTCATATCTCATGAGGTATCCTTGCATCATCTATTGGCATTTAGCTTCATTTGATATGAGCCCTGGACATAATAAACATTTAACAGAACCCTTAACCGCGTAATAGCTTGGGCCGTTCGTAGGTTAATGGTCACTTCATCCTCCCTATAAGGTATTGGATCTCTTGAGGAGGTGAAATTCTTTTTCTCAATGTCCATAACCTATATCAAGGCTAGAAAGCACACATAAATAATCTGCAATAGCATGCATTCAAAAATACTTTCTGACTCTTCCTTCTATTTCCTTTAATAAAGGACAAGCAAGTTATCTAACAACTAAAAATGTGGCACAAAGGTTAAATGGCAAAAGAACCAGGTTTAAATCAAGTTCCTATAGGAAAGGTGTATTGCATGCTTATCACTATGGTCAATGATAAGATCTTGGCTAGGATGGGACTCAAGGTCCTTCCTATCTAATGATCAACACTAATTCTCCCTATGGAATAATAGATTCCCTGAAGAAGCTAGAGGATGCTTGTGCCAAAATACCTTTATACCAATACACCATTGATAACTCGCTATGCCCGCTTGAAATTGTGAGTTCAAACTAACTAATGATATTTTGTTCCTTTATAAGTAGGTGATACAATATTGCTCCATCTAAATGTTCTAACCAGCTACCCTGTATGCATTCATACAACACACACTCACGTAGTCATCAGATGGCAGCCAGCAGTGTAAATGAAACCAAATCTAATATGAATTATTGGATAGGGAGGGAAGATTAGCACTCTAAAATCCCCATATAAGGAAGAAATTCTTGATATCCTCTGAAGTGCTAAACAAACCGACTGTTGCAATGGTTTCAACAATAGGCAAAAAGAACTGCACATGGATTTTAGCTAACGATTCTGGAAGAGCTTTGGAAAATTGGGAGTTTGAGGACACCTTCAATTCTATTATTTTAGAGTAACATGTCTAGCTAATATGATGGCACTCTTCTATAATATGATGCATAAAGAACTTGAAGTATACGTGGATGATATGGTAGCTAAATCTTCTGAGGGAGAAAGCCATGTTGTGGTGTTAAGAAAGCTGTTTGAAAGGCTATACAAGTACAAGCTACAACTAAATCCTAACAAGTACGTCTTTAGGGCTTTATCTGGGAAATTGTTGAGCTTTATTGTAAGCCAAAAAGGAATTACAATAGATCATGACAAAGTAAAAGCAATACGAGAAATGCCCCCTCCTCAAACAGAAAAGGAAGTTCAAAGCTTTTTGGGGCGGTTGAATTACATTGCACGATTTATTGCCAACTTGACTGCAACTTGTAAGCCTATATTCAAGCTTTTAAAGAAGAACTGCACAAGGAAGTGGGATGAAGATTGCCAGTAGGTATTTGATAGAATCAATGTTTATTTGCTAAATCCCCCAATTTTGGTTCCCCCTACACCTGAATGACCTTTAATTTTGTATTTGACAATACGACCAAACTCCATGGGAGCCATGCTGGGGCAACACGACGCATCTAAGCGAAGAGAACAAGTGATCTATTACTTGAGCAAGAAATTTAATGATTGTGAGTCACGTTACCAGATGATCGAGTGAACTTGTTGTGGTTTAGTTTGGGCTACAAGGAGGTTGAGGTAATGCTTTACTACACCACTTGGTTAATTTCTAGAGTGGACCCACTCAAGTATATCTTTGAAAGCCCGCATGTAGCTGGAAGAGTCTTTAAGTGGCAGGTAATGGGTGTGTTTGTTTTGGTGATTGGATAAGTAACTTATTTTTACTTAAACTTATGGAATCTTAAGATTGAAAAAAAGTTAGATTGGGTAAAATGATAAGTGTTTGGATTAGCGATTGGATAAGTAACTTAAAGTAACTTATGTAAAAGTGACTGATGTTTAGTTTAACTTTTGCATAAGTGACTTTTGTATTAATTAAGAGAAAAAAATTGAAAAAATTATGAAAAATGAAAAAAATGAAGGACTAATTGTGGAAAAAGAACTCATTGACAACTTAATTGCCAAATGGGACTTGGGAAGATATCTGTATTTATTAAAGTGGTATTCTTGATGATAAATTGATCCAAACCATCCAATAACGACAGTGTTACCACAAGGCACATTCTCAAAAGTTTGATGCCGCTAACCCATCCAGATAACAGTTCTTTGCACACTCTTCACTCACAAATCTTCACACACACATAGTAGCGGTGCAACATAAGTAAATGATTGTTTAGTAGAATTTGTGTTTGTTATCTGTGTTTGATTTTTGGGTTTGAGTTTTCTGTAAGCCAAAGGGCCTCTTTCATTTTGGTCTAACAATATGAAATTATTGAAATGCCCAAATTAATCATGTAGCTTAAAATATCTCTCATAGGTTTTTGGTCTTTTCCTAAACAAGCCCTTAGTCCTCAATTCTTTTCCTTATCAGTGTTCATAATAGCAAGGGAGTGGGGGGGAAAATTCTTGGCTTCTCTGGAACGTTCTTAATCATCTTCTCCATTCAGCATCATGGCTATGGTGTGTGTGAGTGCCTAAGGCATCATCCTCCTTGCTGGTTCGTCTGTCATCTCCCTCAATCGATCTTCTTCCTCCTTTGTTTTGGGAGTCGCTGTGTGTTGGGTTTGGGTACAGAGCTTTGGCTCTTCTTTTTTCCTTTTTGGGGGCATCGATTGTGTGTATAGTAAGTATGAAATTTGTCCTCCTTGCTATTGGTTCAGTTTCTGGTTATTTGAGCAATTTCCATCAAAGATGGGGCTCTTTGGTTTCATATCCTGACTTCTAAGGTTCAGATCTGAAATGTGATGCTTGAGAGAAAAACGCAAGGCTCGACAATGGAGAAAACGGCCAATCGAAGACTTAGAGTAAGAAGAGCAGATGCAGGGCGAAAGAGAAGAGAGATTGCGACAGAATTATTGCGTGAGAGAGAGAGAGAGGTGTGGCAGTGGGTAAGTGAGGATTCTAAAAAATAATTAATGACACACTATTCAGATGGGCTGCATAAGTTAATATAAGCCTCATTCTTCACCTTATGACTTTCGGTTGCTTTTAGCTTTTTTCGGCTTATATCACATCAGTCAAACAAACACTCAAATGGATCAGATCACTGTTTAAGCCCGATTTGAGCACTGTTTAAGTCTGATTTCTAACCCAAACGTTTAAACAAACACACACAATATTGTTTGAATATGATAGAAGATACGTCACTAAAAAATCCGTCAAGGTGGTACGATAGCAAATCAGTTAGCGAAAAACCCCATAGATGAATGCCATCCACTAGATTTCAAATTCCCAGATGAAGACATATATGCTACGGAGGATCTGATTGAGGAAAGTGAATTGAAGGAGTGGGAAATGTATTTTGATGGGGCAGCAAACATGCATGGCAATGGTGTAGGGGCAATAATCATATCCCCAGATGGAAAGCAATTTCTGATTGCTGTAAAGTTAGGGTTTGACTGCACCAATAACATGACAGAATATGAAGCTTGTATTAATGGTCTCCAAGCTGCCATAGATCTTGGAATAAAAAACCTAAAAGTCTATGGTGACTCAACTCTTATAATTTATCAGGTGACTGGTGAATGGTATACTAAAGACCTAAAGTTGATCCCTTATCAAGAGTATTTGATAGAGTTGATCAAAAATTTTGAAGTAATCAATTTCCATCACATGACCAGAGAAAAGAATCACTTCGTTGACCCTTTAGCTACTTTAGCAGCTATGGTCCAACTCGATTGTGGGGTCCAAGTTCAGCCAATACAGAAGACTAGAAGATCACCAGCATTTTGCTTCAATATTGGAAGGGAGCACGACGAGCAACTTGTTAGTGCAGGGTTTCACCCAAGAGGGGGTGAATTGGGTGATACCAGAAATTTTGTTGCATATAAATAAATTAACTAAATATTTAAAGCAGTTGAGAGTAAAGAGAAATATCACCAAAATGTACACCGGGATTTATACTAGCTCAGCCACAACCACTTTGACCTACGTCCAGTCCTCAGAGCATCTCTGAGAGTTTTACTATATTCTTCAAGATTCAATGGGTTCTTGGCACCTCAGTACACAGCAAGTTCCTTCACCTGGACACTCGCTCCCCTTACACGTTGCAATCAAATCCCCAACTTAAGGTTCCACAACCTTAAGTTGTCTCAATAACAAATATTGAGTTTGTAATGAAAAAATCTCTCACAGAGCAGATATATAATCACTGAAGTATAATGAATGAGTATAAGAAAACAAAGCACTAAGTTTCTTTATGCTATTTATTACTCTAGTGCTTACTTTAAGTAATGCTTTGCCACTTTGTTCAAATTCATTTGTTTGTTATCAAATCCTTTTATATCATTGATCCAATCTTTATTATCATCAAAACATATGGGATCTAACATTCTCCCCCTTTTTGATGATGACAAAACTTGGTGATTTTGAACAAAGTTTTTGAAATTGAGTTTTCAAACATGTGCTTCTCAAATACTTTTCATATGAAATCTTTTGTTCAATTTAAACTTGAAAACTCTTTTGAAATAGCTTATTAAAGATCTTTTCAAAGTTTTTTTTCTTATTTACTTGTTCACCTTGCATACACAATCAAAAACACATTAGTCCAAAATGTAATATAATTTCAATGAAATTTAACTTTAATAGCATAAAGAAACAAATTGCATAAAGAAGAATTCATTACATATCAAACTTTAAAATTCAAAAGTAAAAGCTTAAAGACATTAAAAACACCCTAAAGCCCCATACACCTAAATCCCAATACATCAACTCAGCCATTCATCACAAAATCACTCAGGTTCTTCTCCCCTTTTTTATCTTTATGACAAAGGTGGAATCAATCATGAGGAGGAGTAGGTGGCTTGGCTGCTGAGATAGGAGTGACAGGAAATGCCAATGATTCATATAAACTGTCTGAACTTGAAGGATCTGAAGATGATGGTTCAGGGTCAGGAAGGTTCACTACGGTGTCTAAAGATCCTCTGGAGGATTCACCGGAGATGAAGGGTAAGGAACCAGAGAAGTAATTTCTACTTCCTCTGTAGCAACCGGTGAAGACTCAAGAACCTCCTCAGTGCGTGTAGGTGATGCAATGGGAGTAAGTATGGATTGGCTCAGATGTGTCAGGGTTAGGCATAGAGAACAAGATATTGCTAGGTCCATTCTTAGAGGGTCTATTCTCAGTAGGTATAGAGGGTCCTGGTTCAGGGACAAGTATGGGCTCAGGAATACCAAAAGGACCAGGAATAGAGGAGCCAGATGCCATAGCATCAAGTCTGGCAACAATGGATCTTAGAAACTCACCTTAGGCACGCTGTTCAGCTAGCAACTCTTCATGCCTCCTATCCATCTTCTCCACAAGTTGTCCCATCTTCTCATTCATATGGGTTACCAACTCCACATTGGTATTCGCAATGTCAATATAAAAACTCTTCAGAATGTTCTCCATGAATGTTTGCATTACGGCACCAAAGAAGGATGGAGAAGATGTGTTGGCTAGAGTAGAAGACTGTATGTCATCCATTCGACTGGTTGCTGTGTCAGTCTTCTTCTTTTTCTTGGGACTTGCTTCTAGAGGAGTCTTTAAGGGAAACTCAATATTCAACTTTCCAATTTGATTCCTCCCCACTGGTGCTATCCTCTCAACCGTCTCTATACTCTCCAAGTACCAAATCTTATTCTTCTTGAGGAACAAGGAAATAAGTTGAGGATAAGGCATTAGAGTAGTAGGTTTTCCTTTATACCTATACCTCTTGATCTCATTGAAGATATACTCTCCCAAGTCCTTTTGCTCTTTGAGAATCAATAAGGCAAATTTTCTGAAATCCCTCTCAATGAAATGGGTGAAGTTATTGGATTTGTTCACCATGGCTCTAGAGTAGATATACCATAGGACTCTATAAAAATCACTCGGATTGAAATTGAGGGGTCCCACTATCTCACCAGGTCTTAGGATAGAGAATATCTAGTTTGAATCAAGGGTAGGGTAATCATCATCAGGAGGGTTTTCTATTCCTAACCAAGTATTGATTCTGGAAGGTGATATTAGAATTCTCTGTCCTCTAACCTTAGAAGTCATTTCTTCTTCCACAGACTTCCTAACGAGATCATTAATAGGTTCGAGGTTACAATAAAAATGCCTAACAACTTTGGTAAAAAGTGGAAGTTTAACAGATAGCCAGGGCATATAGGAATTAAGGTAGGGACTCAGATCAAATTTCAATACCTCTTGAAGCACCTTGTAGTTAATGTAGTGCATCTTGCACATATTTCTTCTTGCAAAATGACTCAGGTATTTCTGAGATTCCTCAAGCTTGCTTACGTTGAATCCCTTTGGAGGAAATGTGATTTTTTCATCCCTCTCTTCTGTTTGCTTTGAAGATTGCCCTTTCTTTGCTTCCTTAGATCGGAAAGCTTCTTTAAGCATACCTACCATGACTTTGGTAAGCTTCTCATTAACCTTAGGCTTTTTTAGAGGCTTAGGAGAAAAGTTTGGTGTGTCGAATGAATCAGAAGGAGGAGGAGATGACTCTTTTGTTGTTTTTCCTCCAGGGGGTGAACTCTTCTTAGATTGAGCTCTTGTAGCAATGGGCTCCTTAATCACAACCCCTTTCACCTTTGGCTTGGTTTGCGGTTTGGCTTTGGTCTTAGGTTTAGGAGAAATTTTCCTTTTCTTGGTAGGAGGAGAGTAAAGTAAATCAGAGGGTTGATATGATTCAGAAGACTCATAAAGAGTGCTAAGATTGGGAGATTTTGTCCTCACCATTGTGATTTGAGAAATTTGAATATTTTTGGAAAAACAGATACGAGAGTTGCGAGTTTAGGGCAGACGATTCAGTGCTATCTGAGAGGTTTTTGTAAGTATAAATCACTAGGTTTTGACAGTTATAGGAAGAGAAAAAGATTTTGAAAATTTTTTGTGAGAGAACTAGGAGAATCACTCGAGGCGATTTTATGAGAAATGACCGAGTATCGACTGAAATAACCTAGGCCCAACATCACTCGAGGGCTTATTCGAGTGATCATTAGCCTCAATAGAGTAGCTACTTGAGTGATCATACCAAAAAAATTTAAAATACAGTCAATTTGAGAGCGTACCTGGCATGAATAATATTGTAATTACCCTGTATATTCCCTCGATCATTTGATAACTCTTTAGAACAGATTTGAGCTGAAACTCAGTGAATTTGAGATCTGCACCCAGGTTCACTCGGGGCCTCCCTCAGGTAATCTATATTTTCACCTTCTGACTATTTATTTCCAACCATTGTGCCGTTTCATTTGAAATTAATGCTCCACTGGCACATTTTCAAGTTCATTACTCTAGGTGTCACTCCAGTAATGCCCATTACATGAAGTTACCACTCCAGTAATGTTATCCTCTGTTAACCTCTGCTTTTCATACTCCAAAACAGAATATTATTATCCTGCAAAACGAATTGCTAGAAACTCTGATGCTTAAGTTAGTAATCATCAAAATATCAATAAATATCATTTAGCATTTTGTAAACACTAAATAACTTACAATTCATTGGGATTTACCATTCCCAATTTTTGTCTAATATATAAAAATTGATCTTTTGCAAGAGGTTTTGTGAAGATATCAGCTAGTTGAAGATGAGTTGGAATGAATATCACTTTGACATCTTTCTTTTGGACATGATATCTGATGAAGTGATGTCTAACATCAATATGGTTGGTTCTGGAATATTGAATAGGATTCTTTGCTAAGCTTATCGTGCTAGTGTTGTCATAGTATATTGGTGTTTGTTTCAAATAAATACCAAATCCTGGAGTTATTGCTTTAGCCATATTACTTGTGCACAACAACTTGATACTGCAACATACTCAGCTTCTGTTGACGAAAGAGACACTATAGTTTGTTTCTTGCTAAACCATGACACAAGTGAGCCTCCAAGAAATTGGCCTTGTCCACTCATACTCTCTCTGTCCGTCTTGTATCCTCCATAATCAGAGTTTGAGTATGCAACTAGATATTCACTTATTCTTTTGGGATACCAGAGACCCAATTCTGGCGTGTCAGCAAGATATCGAAAAATATGTTTGACGGTTTGAGCATGTAACTCTTTTGGTGCTGATTGATATCTTGCACACATACCCACACTGAATTGAATATAAGGCCTACTTGCAGTGAGGTAGAGTAATGATCCAATCATTTCTCTATATTTTGTGATATTGTAATCTTTTCTCTTGACATCCGCATCAAGCAATGTGGTTGAGCTCAGGGGTGTGTCCATTCCATTTTCTTCATCCAATCCATACTTCTTCAATAGCTCTTTCAAATATTTTGTTTGAGATATGAAAATTCCATTCTTTCTTTGTTTGATTTGCAAACCGAGAAAGAAATTCAATTCTCCCATCATTGACATCTCAAACTCCCCCTGCATTATCTCAGAAAATTCTTTGCCCATAGTTTCGTTAGTAGCACCGAAAACTATATCATCAACATATATTTGCACAATTAATATATCATCACGTTTTTGTTTTGTAAAACGTGTTGTATCAACTTTTCCTCGTACAAAACCTTGATCAATAAGAAATTTACTGAGCCTTTCGTACCATGCTTTAGGAGCTTGTTTTAAGCCATATAAAGCCTTTTTGAGTTTAAAAACATGGTCAGGTTTGGTTACATCATCAAAACCTGGAGGTTGGTCTACATATACTTCTTCCATGATATAGCCATTTAGAAATGCACTCTTTACATCCATTTGATAGAGTTTGAATCCTTTGATGCATGCAAAGGCTAAGAGTACTCGTATAACTTCCAATCTAGCCAGTGGAGCATACGTTTCCTTATAATCAATTCCTTCTTCCTGATTATAGCCTTTGGCCACCAATCTTGCCTTATTTCTGACAATTATTGTGGATTCATCAAGTTTGTTTTTGAATACCCATTTAGTGCTAATGATCGGATGATCCTTAGGTCGTGGTACCAAATCCCAAACTTGATTTCTTTCAAATTGGTTTAGTTTTTCTTGCATTGCTATAACCCAATCATTGTCTGATAGGGCTTCGTCAATATTAGAAGGTTCAATCTCAAAAATGAATAAAGAAAAACTCACTTCATTAAAAATTCTATTTCTAGTTTTGACTCATTCGTTCACATCTCCTATGACTTGATCTAGGGGATGACACCTATTGTATTTCCGGGCTTTAGGTTGTCCTAGTGACTGATCTTCTTCCTTGGTTTGATCAACTTCTGGAACAAGAGATTTAGAAATAGATTGACCATTTTCTTGATTTAAAACAATTTCCTGCTCATCATCAATAGTTTTGTCAGAGGATTTAAATTCATCAAATACAACGTGAATTGATTCTTCAACAACACATGTTCATTTATTGAAAATTCTGTATGCTTTACTTCCATTAGAATATCCTACAAAAATTCCTTCATCTGTTCTAGAATCAAATTTTCCTAAGTTATCTTTACCATTATTATGAATGAAACACTTACAACCGAAGATGTGTAAATGAGCAAAGTTCGGCTTCCTTCCTTTGTATAGCTCGTATGGTGTCTTTCCAAGTTTTGTTCTAATGTAGGCTCTATTTGAAATATAGCATGCTGTGCTCATTGCATTGGCCCAGAAAACTTGAGACACATTCTTTTCATTTAGTATTGCTCTAGCCATTTCAGTGAGCACTCTATTCTTACATTCCATGACTCCGTTTTGTTGTGGTGTCATTAGAGCAGAGAAATTATGATCAATGCCATTAGTATCACAATATTCTTCAAATGCTTGATTTTCAAATTCTCCACCGTGATCTGTCCTGATACCTACAATGGACATACCTTTCTCATTTTGCACTTTTTGGCAAAAATAATAAATTCTCTAAAGGTTTTATCCTTTGATAATAGAAAAATAGTCAATGTAAATCTAGAGAAATCATCAACAATGACCAATGAATATAAGTTACCACCAAGGCTTTTAACTCTTGCTGGACCAACTAAATCCATATGTATCAATTGAAGTGGTCGATTTGTTGTAATTTCATTTTTTGATTTTCAAGATGATTTAGTTTGTTTACCCTTTTGACATGCGTCACAAATAAAATCATTTTTAAAACTTACTTTGGGTAATCCAAGAACTAAGTCCTTTTTGAGTAGTTTGCCTAGTTGGTGCATGTTGACATGAGCTAGTCTCTTATGCCATAACCAACTTTCATCAGCATTACTCATAAAACAATTTTCAAAATTATTTCTATTTATATTAAGTGTATAGCAGTTACCTTCCCTTTTTGCTCTGAGCTTTGCCTTGATATTTTTCTTATCAAGTTGTAAGTCTTTCTTGTTGACAATCAGACATTCCTATGAATCAAATATTATCCAGTTGTCTTTATCTGCACTTTGACTTATGCTCAGCAAATTATGACATAAGCCTTCAACGTAATATACATCTTTGACTTATATTCCTTTGTCATTTTTGATTTAACCAATTTCTGCTATTTTTTCGGATTGATTTCCTCCAAATTTTACCTTTCCACCTTCTTTAGGTTGTAATGTGGTAAAACTTTCGAAATCACCGGTCATATGTCTAGAGCATCCACTTTCTATGTACCACTTGTTGTTTTTGGATGCTTTAAGACATATCTACAATCAAATACGATTAAGTCTTAGGTACCCACATCATTTTAGGTCCTTTTGGGTTAGTACAATTTTTTTTTGAAACATATGAACCTTTAGGTAGCCATTTGTAGGTTCCTATATTTCCTTTCTTCTTATGAATGCATGATGAAGTATAATGACCTTTTCTATTACAATAATTACAATGTGCAAAAGGATTTGATGTATGCACAGAATGCTAAAAATAATTCAAGTATGATTTACCTCCAGCTTTCTTTCTTCCTTTCCTTCTATCTGATTTTGGATCATATCTAATTCTAGATTGATCATTCACAAATCGTTGAGTTTTTAAAATTACATTTAGCATTTCACTTCCTTTAGTGAATTTTTCAAGAGATTTAGTAAGATCAGTATTTTTCTTTTTCAAAGAAGTACAGTTTTCACAATCCTTTTCAAAATTCTCTTCAAGTTCTACTTCAAGAGCTTTGTTTTTCTTTTTGAAAACAACTAGTTCTTTAAGTACTTTGATGAATTTAAAATGTAAAGCATTATATTCGGAAAGTAATTCATCATAGGTAGGATCATAATCAGTTACCTCTTCTTCTGTTTCCTCTTGAACAATTAGACAGATATTGGCTACTTCCTCTTCATTGCTTTCTTCGTCAGAAGAACTATCTCCCCATATGGCAGATATAAAGGCTTTCTTCTTATTGTAGAATTTGCCTTTCCTCTTCTCTTTATTCTTCTAAATTAGTTCTTGACATTCTGATTTGAAATATCCTGGCTTTCCTCATTCATAGCAAATGATGTGTTCTTTATTGCTTGTTCCTCCTTTTTGAAAGTTTTTGAATCCTTGACCTTTCTTGTAAAACTTTCTGAATCATTTTATGATTAGGCCCATTTCGTCATCGTCAAGCTCTTCATCTTCATCTTGTTCTTCTTTTTTTGCTTTCAGTGCTATACCTCTTTTCTTCTTATCACCAATATCATCTAGTTCTCATTTGAACTTTAACTTACTTTCATATTCAGAAAGACTTTCGAATAGAGAAGCAACCGATCGCATTGATTCACCTTTTGCTTCCTCAATTGCAGTGACTTTTGCCTCCCAGTCTTTAGAAAGAATATTTAAAATCTTTCGTACTTGGGTATGTTGATCATAGACTTTTCCAAGTGCTGCAAGTTGATTAACAAGGTGAGTATATCTAAGTTCAAATTCAGCTATCGACTCACCTGATTTTATTTGAAGTAAATCAAACTCAATAACCAAAGTATTGATCCGATTTTCTTTTATTCCCGAAGTTCCTTCATGAGCTATTTCCAAGGCTTCCCACATTTCTTTAGCTGTTAAGAGTATGCAGATTCTGAAGTACTCATTTTGACTCAGGGCACTTTGAATCATTAGAATTGTTTGCTGTTAAGTGTAATGATTTTCTTGTCATTCTCATCATATTCTGCTGGTGTCTTGGGAACTCTTTATGAATCTACAATCTTTTCAGGTTTGTAGTTTCCACTCTTAATCACATCCCATAGCCTATATTCAGTAGCCATTACGAAAACTCTGAATTTTGCTTTCCAGAATGAGAAGTATTCGCCATTGAAACTCAGAGGTCTTATGATAGAAGCTCCGTCAGGAAGAATGCCTTCACCCATGCTTGCCATTGGATCCTTCTTAAGTTGTTAAACCTTAACAAGAAGATCTACGCTCTGATACCAAATGTTAGTGCAGGCGTTTCACCCAAGAGGGGGTGAATTGGGTGATACCATAAATTTTTTTGCGTATAAATAAATTAACTGAATATTTAAAACAGTTGAGAGCAAAGAGAAATATCACCGAAGTGTACACCGGGATTTATATTGGTTCGGCCACAACCACTTTGACCTACGTCCAGTCCTCAGAGCGTCTCTGAGAGTTTCACTATCTTCTCCAAGATTCAGTGGGTTCTTGGCACCTCAATACGCAGCAATCAAATCCCTAACTCAATTTTCCACAACCTTAAGTTATCTCAATAACAAATATTGAGTTTGTAATGAAAAACTCTCTCATAGAGTAAATATATAATCACTGAAGTATAATGAATGAGTATAAGAAAACAAAGCACTAAGAGTGTGTAGTATATGTTCGTGTGTTCTCAGTTCTTGTGTGTTGTTTTCTTTTCTTTGAATGCTCCATATATATAGATGATTTGTAGTGTCCATTGGAAGCAATTCAAACATGTCCATTAGAGTCGCGCAACAACGGTTGACTATTCTTCGAATTTGAAAACTATATGTTTGCAGTAGGTAGCGGTAGGTGAGATCTCAGACTTTCATTTGACTTTTCTCTTCTTGCATGATCGTTTCATTGTTTCTCTGCAAATATACTTAGGATATTTCGAAATATCTAATTACTCGAGTGGCTACTTAAGTGGCCATGTCTTTACTTCATAAGTTACTCGAGTGTTGACTCTGGTAATCTGATTACTCGAGTGGCCTTCCCTTTTCTTCACGTTACTCAAGTGAGCCCTCGAGTAAATTTTAAATGACTCGGCAGATTACTTAATTACTCCCTCGAGTAATTACATCAAATTTCTAGCCGAGAGTTTGCTTTCTGATTACTCGAGTGACCCCTCGAGTAATGCTTCAAATAAATCTGCAGATTACTCAAGTGGTCCCTCGAGTAATGCATTTTTCCCACCTGGTTACTCGAGTGGCTACTCGAGTAAAGTATTGCATTTCTTGGCCGAGAGCTACTGAATCAAACCTAGATGAAAGCGAATGGATACGCTCTCGATTTGAACAATTAAATATGATTGAAGAAAAGAGACTCACAGCAATATGTCATGGGCAGTTATATCAGTCACAAGTGGTAAGGGCCTTTAATAAGAAATTGCGACCCAAGGGGTTTAAAGTAGGAGACCTAGTCCTCAAGAAGATCCTGCTAAATCAAGAAGATGATAGAGGTAAATGGGCTCCGAATTATGAAGGCCCATATGTTGTTAAGCAAGCTTTCTCTAGAGGGGCATTGATATTGACAAACATGAATGGTTAACATTTACCAAGACCAATCAATTCAGATGCTATAAAGAAATACTATGCGTAAAAAAACTCACTAAGTTGAAAACCCGAAAGGGCAGCTTAGGCAAAAGTTAAAGCACAACAAGAAAAAAAGGGCTCGCTAAGTTGAAAACCTGAAAGGGCGGCTTAGGCAGGAATTAGAGCAAAAAAAGAGGAAAAAAAGGGTGGCTTAGGCAAAAGTTAGAGCAAAAAAAAAAAAAAAGAGCTCGCTAAGTTGAAAACCCGAAAGGGCAGCTTAGGCAAAAGTTAAAGGAAAAAAAAGGAGCTCACTAAGTTGAAAACTCGTAAGGGTGGCTTAGGCAAAAGTTAGAGCAAAAAAAAAACTTGCTAAGTTGAAAACCCGAAAGGGCGGCTTAGGCAAAAATTAGAGCACAAAATTGGGAGCTTTTAAGTCAAAAACCTGAATGGGCGGGTTAAACAAATATCGAAGAAGGTTATCAGTCCTAGCCTCATGACTCTCTTTACTTTGTCTATTTGGAAGACTCCGTAATCATTCATCAAAAAGTGCATATCTCTAGCAATTAAGCAAGGCACCATCAGGGGGACTACACGGAACTGAAAGCAAAGGACCTCCTAATAGCATCACGTCTACACCAATATATGCTCATCATTATGCATCCACTTGAATATTGGAATATCATTTCTTTTAAATGAATCTTCATCCTTAGTATATCTTTCCGTTCCATTAAATTACATGTCAAACTTTGTGTCTGATTTGTATAAAGGTAACTCTTTTTAATAAAAGTACAACTTTTGGCTAGATAAACACTCACGATGATATACATGGTGTCCACTGCTCCTATTTAGCTTATGTAATTTCAGGATCATTAGCAAAGGTCCCAACTGGAATTTCTGTTGGGTCAAACAGTTGACAAAGGGGCACAATCTAAACCGAGGGTTCTAAGCTGTGGCATCTATGTGAATCTCATTATACATATCTTCATACATCCGACAAGACTACGCGAGTAAGGGGCACTGGTTAGGCACCTGGACGATGAAGGAACAATATCACCTGTCAGGCGATTCTTTAACACCACCATTATTGCACTCATTCTCATTAGCATGTCATCACCTCCATCATCAACATCACCATTAACATCATCATCATCACTGTAACCCCTTCACCGTAATTACATCCGAATTACGAAATTTAGGTGAAATGGAGATCAATAAAATGAAATCAACAATTTATAATCCCTAAACACGGGTTGGGGTATTTCAAAAATCAATTCAAAATATAATTAATCCTGGTCTCACATTCACATGCGGATATAATTACTTGAGAAATCAAATCACATAATAAATATCAAAGTGCGGAAACTAAAATCTCGGCAAACCCCGGGTTACTTATATATATAACATGGGTTTAAAGATTCCCAGAATGGGGATTACATATCCAAAATATTCATTTACATCTCATATACACTTGATAATCCCAAAACCAAAACGAAGATAACCAACTACCACTAAAGTCTCAGACTAATCCTAACTACTCCTGGTTGTCCACTTCCCTTTCGAGCCACTCGCCCTGTCTGAAAAGATTAGTCATTTGGAAAGAGTGAGATTATAAAGAATCCCAGTAGTAACAACTTATTCATACCACACGTAATCACGTAGCATGTAAACAAATCATCTCATAACCACAGCAGAACGAATCACACTCCACCCTCATCCCCTTTTACTGCCGAGAAGGCACACCGTCCTAACCCAAACCATTATTAGCGACTCAAGGACTATTGGTGTGGTAGTACATACGAATAGCCTTACAGCTCACATATAGCCTTTCGGCTTTCACAATTGGCCTGTCGGCCTTCACAAATAGCCTTTCGGCCCACATAATCACATATAACACACCCTAACCTCATCCTCTTTTATTGCCGGGAAGGCACACAGTCCTTTCCCGAACCGTTGATAGCGACTCAGGGACTATTGGTATAGCGGTGCTTCCACGATTTCACATAAACACATATATGAAACCCTAACCTCATCCCCTTTTACCGCCGGGAAGGCACACAGTCCTAACTCGAACCGTTGTTAGCGACTCAGGGACTATTGGTATAGCGGTGCTTTCACAATTCCACATATCTTGCAGCATACGAAATCATCACATCATAATGACATAGCACACATATGATGTATCACATAAGGTATAAAGAAAGAGTCAGTACCTATATCTTCTTAACTGGCTCTGGTACCGTAGTCTCACGAGAGCGACAGATGTCAAATCCTATACCAAATTAGGGACAACCAATCAATCTCTTTTCCAAGTTCTTAAATTCATAATACTCTAAGTTGGTTATCATTTAGGACTCTTTAGGTGGCTAATAGATGCTTAAACATGTGCCTAAAATGTTGGAAGATCCTACCCAAAAGACCCCTTATACAAAGGCAAAACACTGATTTTTGGCAGCCTCACTCGAGTGAAGACGACCTCACTCGAGTGATGAGAGACTTGTGCTCAAGTGAGAACGACTCTCACTCGCGAGTGTTTGGCAGTGAGCAACCTTCACGGTCAGGAAGTGCTCACATCACTCGAGCATCAAGCTCTGCACTCAGGTGATAACCCCACTTATGCTCGAGTCCCCGAAAGTGCAATACCACGAGTGACAACCCGAGAGCACATGCAACCACCAGAGGGACAAGCTAACTCTAGCATACCTTCAGTGCTCGGGTGAGACGGCCGTGCTTGCGAGTGTCAGAGCACACTCTTGAACAATAGCCAGCGAGTAACAACCCGAGAGCAACCCTAACTCTGGATTCACTCCATCACTCAAGCAAGCCAAAGCTCACTCGAGCATGTTCTTCTCTCACTCGAGAACAAAGAAGTGCACTCGAGCCTCATTCAAAGAACCCAAGCAAAACTCAACACAGAACAAGGGAAAATGCACAAGGCACTCGAGCATGATCTTCCTCTGCTCGAGTGTTGTGCATCAGAGACCAGAAACGCAGAAAACATCAGAAAACACCAGATGGTCAAATTTATACCCAATGATTCCCAAACTCTACCAAAAGCTCATACACACTTAGCACTCACTAGGGAACACATTGGTAACTTCAAAAACACTCCCAAAACCAATTTGACCACAATCATACTCTTAGGTCTCTATAACACAACAAAAGTCCAATTTTCCTTAACACATTTCCAACATTCCAAACTAAATCCAATACTCAAATATCTTCAAAATAGATCATTTCCAACATCAAACACAATAAAATCCATACTTTCAACATTTGGTATAACTAGGGCAAATTTCCAGATTTTACTAAACTTATCCAAAAATCACGAGCAATATACCAAAATGCACTAAATGCCTACCTCTTCACTTTGCCAAATCCAAAATCTTGATTCTTCAACTTTCAAATTTCGACCAACACACAACCTCTACTATTTCAAGATTCTGAAATTACCAAGTTGAAGCTCTCAATGAGATGAACAACATTAGAGAAGATATTTAAGGCATTAGAGATCAAACAAAGCATCAAAATCTCACCTTTTCTTCTTCCTTTTCCCTTGATCACCGAAAACTATGGAGAAAGAGGAGAGAAAGAGAAATGGTGATATGATGCAAATGATGATGATGAAGCAAATCCTCTCCCTTGCCCATGCCTCTTAGCCGAATAGGAGAGAGAGAATGAGGGAAAAGTGAGCTTTTGTCTCCTTGTGACTCATCCAACAACCATCTCAATGCCACATGTCCATATCTTGTTCATTCTCTCCATGAGCTCACATAAACGCAAAACATTGGATTCCAACCCATGATTAATGAATCTTAACCCTTGATCTTAAATACCACACACATGTACCCCAAATTCATATTACATTAATTCCAAAAGTGCTTAATTACACACTTACAATTAATTTCAAAGTCATTAGCCCTTAATCCCGAATTGGGATATTACAATCACTACTTTCATCATCATCACTAGCATTATCATTATATTCATCATCCTCATTAGGATTCCATCATCATTGTCATCATCATTATTAGTGTCAACACCTCCGTCATGACTTCACTATTTTGATATTCCCTTCATTATCATGGCCATTATCATCCTTTTCATCATCATCGTTGTCATCCTCATTAGAATTTCATAATCACTGTCATCATTATTATCAATGTCATTATCTTCATTAGCACTACTCCAAGGGGCATCACATGTTCATATTACCCTTTTCAAAGCCCAGTAACGGCTGGCACCCTTTCAAAGCCCAATAACGGCTGGCACCCGTTTTAAAGCCCTGTACTGGCAGGCACCCTCAAAGCCCAGTAACGGCTGACACCCTCACAGCCCAGTAATGGCTGGCACCCTTTTCAAAGCCCTGTACCAACAGGCACCCTCAAAGCCCAGTAACAGCTGGCACAATTCTTTTAAAGCCCTGTAATGGCAGGCTTTATTCTTTTAAAGCCCTTTACTAACAGGCACACTCAAAGCCCAGTAACGGCAGGCACTATTCTTTCAAAGCCCTATATCAGCAAGCACTCTCCAAGCCCAGTACCGGCTAGCACAATTATTTTACGCCCCACCAAAGTCCTATGCAACTAGGCGCTTCACTTATACTCCAGGTAATCATCTATCTCCGCATGCGTTCTTCTCCCTTATGAACCAAGTAAAGAGGGGCATGGGCACTGTATTTTGTCCAAACCCTCTTTGGTTCTAAGGGGGCACATTATTCTTTGGCCGGATAAAATATGTGTTCTTATCTTTACTTGCTTCATAGACGAGAATTTCACTTTTCTCAGCTACGAAACAAGTAAAGAGGGACAATTGTGAACACCCTATTTTGTCTGGGCCCCACTCAAAAATACAAAAATAATTGATGATGATTGGTATCCAAATTAGCAATCATCATTGGAAGAAAAAAAGAAATACAAAATGAAAATAAGAAAAAAAAATAAGAAAATCATCCTATTGATGATGATTAGTATCCAAATTGGCTATCATCATTAAAAGAAAAAAAATAAAATTAAAATAAATCCCCTCATTGATGATGATTGGCATTGTCATTTATTAAGGGAAAATAATAAATAAAAAAATGAAAAATAAAAAAACATAAGAAAAAAGTCTCATATATGTTGATAAGTTTAAATTAGGAAATTACTTGTGGACAGAATAATGAAAAAAAAATTAAAAACAAAAAAAAAATCTCCATTAATTGTGATTAGGTCAAGCTAGGAAGTTTTATCAATAGGAAATACAAAAAAAAAACAAAAATTTAAAAAAAAATCTCCATGGATGGCTATTGAGTCAAGTTAGGTAGTTCTTAACACCAAATACAAAAACAAAATCAAAAATGAAAATTCAAAAAAAGAAGGAGCATTTATGAAGAAAACCCTACCTTGAGACTATAAATAGGGGAGCAAGGATTGAAGCAAGACAGATAAGAATTTTGGGAGGAGAGAAAAAGCACAAGAATTTCAGAGAGAAATGAGGCAAGATAAAGAGCTATTATTCTTTTACATAATTCTTCTAAAATATGGGGTTTTGCTCTCGTGGGTGTAAGAGAGAGTGAAGCTGATTGAGAATTTGTTTGTATTCTTTTCTTCCCTTTTCTATGAGGTGTCTATATATTTTCCTATGCCAATGAAATTGTCAATATGACAAGAGGCACAGACATATAAGATTCTTGCATCCATATACCATCTCACGTTCTCTTTCTTGCAATCAAACTCTTGCTTGTATTAATTTTTTTGTGTCAGGGAAGGAGTACATTTTTTTCTTCATGTGATTACTTGGCTTCTTGATGGCATATCTGATGGTTCAGCGCATGATTTGAAGCATGGTCTTAATGCTATGTTATATCATACATATTCCCATTATTTCTCTCTCTCAATTAGTTGTTTGGGCAGTTGACTAAGATTATGCATTAAGAGTTATATGTGCTTCCACTTTAAATTTTGTTCCCATATTTCTATAAAAAAGAGGATTCTTATACTTTGATGATACAATGTTTCTTGGCTTCCTCACTTTGTCTCTTTTGTAGCAAAACTCAAAGCATCAAAGGTACATGTTCTCCCCACATCTTTCTTGATCTTCTTGTCATCTTGAAATTTCTACTATGAATGATATGATAAGAATGCATTCATTTTCTTCTTCTTTGCAAATAAAAATGTTTAAAAAAAAAATTCTTTTCTTAAAGTAAATGAATTTGGTTTCATATGAGATAATGAAAAAAAATGCCTTTTAAAAAAAAGATAAACAATACAAACCAAACAAAAAATATTTTTCACAAATAAATTAAATAAACATTTTTTCTTAAAAACATCAACCAAGTGACACGCATTTCTAGCCCCGAACTATGTGGGCTTTGATCCCTCTAAAAGGTACGTAGGCCCTAAGTTTTCATCCTAAGTCAAGTCCAAGTTTATAAATAAATATATTTTTTCTTATTTTCTTGTTGTAAATAAACGTTCTTTTTGTTTAAATAAATTTTTTTTCCTTATTGTAAATAAGAGTTCTGTTTTTTTCCTCTTTAGCTTTCATTTCATTTAGTTTTGTAAATATTCTTTTTTTATTATTTGGGTAATTATAATAAAGTTAAAGGCCATAATATTTTAAATAATTAACTTAGGGTAACCATTCTTATAAATGAGTGTTGTGGGGTGCCTAACACTTTTCTCAAACATAATCGACTCCCGAACCCTAAATGGGTTTTTTAGACAAGTTTCACTTTCAAAAGAGGTTTCCAAAATTATCCTTTTTCTAAAATTTTAGTAGCGGCTTCATATTTTTCAAATTCCGGGCGTTACACTAAATAAGAGTAAAATGGCATTAGCTTTTAGCAAAAAATCCAATCCCCAACTTATCCCAATCATGCACCCACATTCCTCAAATTGGAAGAAGCCCAATTAAGTAGAAGTTGAACCAAACATTTCCTATAAAAGTTTTAATTGTTGCCCAGTTGGGCTTAATGTGCTGCCAAAAACCCTCCCAAACACCCACATATAGAAGCATTATAACTCTTATCTTTCTTTTAGGTGTGGTTTGTAACTCTCTCATTTTTATTATAATAGAGTATTATTTTGATCTTGTTTTCAAAAAAAAAACACACACACACACACCCTCTTTAAATTTAGAAAAAGATGAAGATATTTACTGGAAAAATCATTTTACATGTATATATATAATTTCCCTCAATTTTTAATTTGGTATCTATGTGCTTTTTTCTTTTAATTAAATCATTTAATTTTACTCTGTTAGACTGTTAACTCCAATACATAAGCTAATTGTGCTAATAAAGCTAAATTAAGAATTTAATTAAGAAAAATAATGTTTACCTATAAAATGGTTTTTTCTCCTTAACAGTATTACCTTGAAGGTCAATTTAAGTATCACTCTATTAATGCAAAACTTGAAGCATAACGATTCACAATCTAAAATTGATTATGATGTTTTGATAAACATATATGTATCACTCCCGAAACTATAAGAACGTACCGTTCCATGCATGGCATCGACCAAATCTAGTTTTGCAAATAAAATAATTACTTATGCCTTGTTTTGATGTAATCCGGATGTCAAAGATTCTTTTTGACCAAATAGTCAAATGGATAATATATATTAACACAATACCACAAATAACATCAAGGCTCCTTATCTGGCAAAGAAAACATCAAAGATCCTAATCTGACAAAAAAACATCAAAGCTCCTTATTTATTGTCTTATGTGATTTTATTTATACAAATATTGAATGTCTAGTGAAAATAATTAATTATTTTAAATTATTTTTTATGGTTTTTTTAGTATCCAATTGTAATTTTTTAGTCCCTATGATTTCATAAGGATTTGATAGAAGTTTAACAATGTTAACTTTAGTTAATGTATAATTAAGTATATGATTCAAAATAAAAAACTTATTAAAAAATTTGGGAACCAAAACAAAAATTTGTTGGGACCAAAACTAAAACTCTTTATAAAAATTGTGACTAGCATCAAAACTAAATTCTGGTTCCATACTTAAATGGAGTTTTGGTTTTGGTTTATATACCTAAAGATATTAATTATACTAAATGCCACTAGATTTTGACCAAGTTCTTAAAAGTTATAGGAATTAAGAAACACAATTTGGAACTACATGCATGATGCTACTTCTAAGTAATTACCGTAACTGCATACCCAGGGCCAAACATGAAACCATGGGTTAAGTGCGAACAACCCAAAATCAATCAATCCAAGCGCTCAATGATTGGTTTTTATTTTTTATTTAATCTTTGAATCATTTTATTATTTTTTAAAAAAATTAGATAAGTTAAATCTTGAAGATTCACAAGGATTAAGGTAAATTATTTATTTTAAGCAAGGTTTTATTGTTTAAGTGATTATTTTTTCTTTATAAGTATGAAAAGCAAACTTTATTATATCTAACTGTTTAGATCAATTGAATTATGAAAATTACCTTTTGTAACCAAAATTACAAGAAATATAAATGATCATTCATATTTTTAGAATTCTACTCAAATTTTTGATGTGGTTTTGATATTGATGTTTAAATTTAAAATTTTAATTTTAGATATCTGAAACGTTTAAAGAAAAACTATTTTTCTTAAAAAAATATGCTGATATTCCTTTTTACCCCATTAATTTTGGGTTTTCCAGTGAAATTTAAGATATTCCCGGCTTGTTCTCCTTAAATAAGTATTCTAGTGAATACTCAGGCAAAAAAGAAAAGTTTGAGATTGAAAAATTTGCAAGCTGAGAATATCTTACACTTATATATTTGATCCAATTCCATTAATTGTTATTCCCATCGGTAGTTTCCCCGAGTAGAAAAGGTTTATTTTGGTCTGAAATAAACTTTATCTCTAATATTTATATTTTTTAATTGAACTCTCCCTATTGATTATACATACAGTGTTAAGGATTTTTTTTGGGAAAATTCCAAAAAACTACATCCAAAATATACAAAGGACAAATCAGTACATCGAAATTCAAAAAAGACAAATCAGGCGGGTGTCAGAAAAAGGAGCAATCTGTCATTTTGAAATTTCGGCCAAATTACCAAAATACCCTTCATGCACACTTCAGAATAACAACATGATAATCGGAATTAACACCTTCGGATTCGGTATTAACAACTGGAATTTTTCTTTGACAATTAACAAATTTCAGGACCAATAACAACACATAACTCGCCATTAACAACTCCAGATTCGATATTAACAACTCCAATTTCTTCTTTCAACACTTAACAAGTTTCAGGGCCAATAACAACACTCACCTCGCCATTAATAACTCATGATTCGCCATTAACAACTCTGATGTTGTTATTGCGACTGAGGGCTGAAGGGCATTTTGGTAATTTGGCCGAAATTTCAAAAGGACAATTTGCTCATTTTTCTGACACCCGCCTGATTTGTCTTTTTTAAATTTCGATGTACTGATTTGTCCTTTGTATATTTTGAGTGTAGTTTTTTGGAATTTTCCCATTTTTTTTCTCTAAAAAGTAGTGTCAAATACAAATAAATATAAGGTTATTTTAGAAAAACAGATAAATATCTTTTTACAAATAACTAAGTTAACTAATTTTTTATGCAAATTTATCATATTAATTATTATATTTAGACTAATAGGAAATATCAATAGGATGACTTTATTAAAAATAAAAAAGAGTTAGCAAGTTTTTTTTATTTAAAAAAAATACTCCATTTGCTTCAAAATATAGAGCTAAACTTGTGAGCGGGTGTGTTTTTTTTTTTTATACAAGATCATTTTGTTTTTGTCTCATCATTTATTTTTTTTTTAATTTTACCTCTAATTAATTATATGCCACTCTTTTATATTTTTTCCACTCATCCTCTTTATAGTAATATTTGTTTTACAAAATTATCATCTTTAACTAATTTTAACTAACTTTTTGAATCACGTAATTTAGTTATTTGACTTTTATATTTTGAATAAGAGGGAATAAGAATCAGTTAGTCTGAAAAGAATAGCATTTAAAAAAATAAAAAAAGAATTTCACCAACACAAACGAAAATAAAAAAAGTAGTATGCCAACTTTAACAAAAAAAAAAAAAAGAGTTAATATAATCTTTTATACTTTAAGTTTACCCTCATTTTAGTTTTGGTCTCTTAAGTTTTAAATTATAGGTACTGGTCTCTCAAATTTCATTTGATTTAAAATGTTAATACCTATAACTAAATAAAAGTTTAGATTAGTTTGCTCTTAGAGGGACCAAATGTTATACTTTGAAACTTAAAGAACCAAAACAAAAGTAAAGGTCAACTTGAGGGTCGAAGTTGCTATTAATCCAAAAAGTAATGTAGGATCTGGTACGGTCACCACCAGAATCAAAGAGTCAAGACGCAAATCTCAACGCATAAAACCGACGTGTATTGTTTTTTTCGGTATTTCACCCTCCCTTTCTAAACCGATTCCGTTTCTGCTCAGCGCTCAGTCACTTCCCTGTTGTAGTGAAGCTCAATAACGCCTCCCATGGACGACGGCGCAAGGGAGTATCGTCAACTCTTCGTCGACGATGCCGATTTGTACAACCACCTCCTCCTCGGCACTCTCTTGCCTGATTGCATGTGGCTCTCCCTCCCTCGCTTCTTCCAGACATGGCTTCGCAACTACATTGGCGGAGTAATCGTTTACCTCCTCTCTGGCTTCTTCTGGTGCTTCTACATCTATAAATTGAAGCGCAATGTTCATGTTCCCATAGGTATTTCATTTTTCTGTTTTATTCTAGCTTTCTCTTCTCGTCAATGTCTGGCTTAAGATTCGTCGTCGTCGTCGTCATCTTCTTCTTCTGTCATTGTACGGTTCTATGATCTTTTTCTTACAATCTGCGCTTCTTTTTATTTAGTTCTGACCTTCTAGGCTGAAAATTTCAAGTTCAATGAGGTGTTGGTTTTTCTTGTTCTGTTCTTATCTGGCTCTGATGCTATCTATCATAAATTTTACTTTTCTTTTGCACAAGAGTAATTTATTTCGTTTTCCTCTCTATTTCCTTTTTGAAATTTATGGTACTAATATCGTTTGGTTAATATCCTGGATCTTGTTTCTTGCATTTTCTTTTGACTCTTTACTGTTCTTGATTGAGTTACAAGAATTGTTTGGTTTTTGTGAGATTTCTTTTCTCTGTTCGGCATTAATGGTTTCTTGATGAGAGACTGATTTAAGAGGAATAATTTCTTTTCCTTCATTTCTCTTATTATCGTTTGAGCATCCTAACATTTCTTCTTTGGAATTTGGCAATATTAGGCATCACAGGGACTAGTCCTCGGGTTTTTCCTTTTAAATATATATGCATGGGGTTTTACTGGGATTACAAACACCTTTCAACCGACATTATGTTATCATTAACACGCCTATCCTATTTAGATAAGGCAAGTTTTTCAATAACTGGTGATAAAGATATAGTGATTTATTTTTTTCAATTTTTTTTTTTCCTGTACAGCTTCAAGCAACTGTTATTTTAAATCTGTTCGTGTTCAGGACAAAATCATTGAACCAATCATCATGCATGTCCCTGCGAAGAAGATATTTAATTTGTTGAGCTTCTGCTTTGATAGATTATCAAGTTTCAGATGAGGATTTCACTAGTAATTGTTTACTGGTAGCAAAAATCAATCTGAATCCTGTTCCACCTTTGAAGCTTACGTTTTGCTCAGCACTAACATTTTAATGTAGATTCTAGAAGAGGCTTCATGTGCATTTTGGCTAACTAGTAACCGTAATTTGGCCATGAAAGGGCATTGTCAAGTTGGTTGGCACGTTGTCCATTTGGTTGGGTGGCTATTTGAAACATCAGTTAGTATATTATCCTTTACTATAACTTGGACACCTTCACATAGTTACGTTTCATCATTCTTAACTAGATAAGCTGATATCAATATGTCTGTATATCTGCTATAAATCGAATTAACCTTGCTACACGCTCACCAGTGGAAGGATGAAGTAATGTCTTGGATCCTTGATGATAAATAACTTAAAATACTTTTCACCTGTACTTTTTTGGCTTTAGATTCCATGAAGTTTTTGTTTTCCTTTTGTTTTGGGTGTATGGCTGTCTGTTTATCTCAAAATTTCAGGATCTAACTTATGCATAGAGCCTTTTGTAATGTCTTTTTAGTCAATACATTGAAAGGCTTTTTATTGCAGATGCCATTCCCTCTCGTAAAGCCATGCTCTTGCAAATATCTGTTACAATGAAATCGTTGCCTTTGTTCACTCTTCTTCCAACTATTTCTGAGTACTTAGCAGAAATTGGCTGGACAAAGTGTTTTCCAAGAGTAAGTAATATCAGCTGGTTTGCCTTCCTTGCATATTTCACCATTTACCAAATTTTCGTGGAGTTTGGCATTTACTGGATGCATAGAGAGTTGCATGATATAAAACCGCTTTACAAGTATCTTCATGCTACCCATCACATCTACAACAAACAGAACACTCTTTCCCCATTTGCTGGTAAGAACATGATATATGGAAGTTTCTTTAATGTTGTAGCTAGACACTGGTTTTTGTTTTGTAGTTCAAATTCAAATTAGCTGGAATATGCGAAAACAACTCATTGTCTTGTTACACACACGCACAAACCCGTTTGAAAATTTTGGGTATACTATTTCTCTTAACATTCTTTAGCTCAGAAGCTTTTTCCTTCTCTGCTAAACATTAATTCACATATACAAGTATATTCTGACACACACACACAATATACAACCAAAAAATATATCAACTACATTGTAACTAACAATTAGCAGTTTTCTCTGCAAGGTCCATATGATTTTACAAGAGGGATGGGCTGACTGATTTTTCTGTGCTCCGAATTTCAGGTTTGGCATTTCATCCTCTTGATGGGATCCTTCAGGGATTGCCACATAGCATTGCTTTGTTCTTCATTCCAGTTCATTTAACTACACACTTAGGGGCTATATTCGTTGAGGCGATTTGGACTGCGAATATACATGACTGCATTCATGCCAACTTATGGCCTGTCATGGGCGCCGGATACCACACCATTCATCATACTACGTATCGCCATAACTATGGCCATTTCACCATTTGGATGGATTGGATGTTCGGGACTCTTCGTGATCCCAAAGATGATGGAGGTAAGGTGATGTGATGATTTTAAATGTCATCAATCACCTAACTGCTGCTGTAGTGTGTACATTGGGAGAAATTCTTATGTAGATTCAGTCCACAATAGTTTTAGTAGATCAAATTAATCATGAATGAACAAACAGGCGTTCCAATGTTTTTTTATGCTTGTATGTTCATCAATCATCGATTTGGTCTATCAATATTTTTCAGAATGGGTTGACTTAGAGAAATTCCTCCTCCTCCTTCTGTGGTAATCTTGGAATCTGGATCTTCTCTTTCGAAGCATAAGGGATGTTCTTTGTGTTCATGTTGTTTTTTTTTGGAAGCATCCATTACAAGGTGACTGTAGAAATTAGAAAGGCAAAATCATGGATGCATGTTTGGATTCACAGTCTCTGATTCATCAGACAGTGTAAATGAATATCACTGGAGTTCCATTTTCAGGTCGTGCCACAGTATCTCAGACAACCCACTAGTACAAATAGAGAATGGTAGGTCCTTTTTCTATTATCACAAGTGGGGCGTACTATTTACTTTCTTTGTCTCTCTACATTCAGTTCAGTATTTCAGTTTAAGTGCACTTTAGTATATCTGATTTGGTGTCTGAGATGATTATAAATTCTATGAATGCATAAAATACTCTCTTCAGTCTTATTTCAAAGACACTTTTGATTAAATCATTACAGTATATTAAAATTACTTTTAATTGAAGATATTAAATGGGGGGTGGGGCTTTGTTTGTTTGTTTTTTTTTTTTTGGCTCAGCTCAAAAACGCTTCAAACATTTTGTTAGGTGGTTTGCTTCAAGTGTTTTCAGAAAGTGTATGATAATCTGGTTCGGAGAAACAACTTTTGAATGAGTTTTGTACCTAAACATATCTTGAAAGTAGCATTTCTCCTTTTGAATAATTTTGAGGAAGATTTATATTACCAAAATTAGATATAGATCAAGTAAAATGAAAGTGGAAATAATACCAGCTAGGGGCATTTTGAAGTGAGACTTGTAGTAGCGTCTTCCAATTTAATTTACCTTTTTTATAAATTAAAATTTCTTAATAATGGATCAATGGCTTGAAACAGTCTTGTCTATTTTCTTTTGACGAAAGATGCTTGTAATTCATGATTACTTTTTTGATTCACTAAATAGGAAATTAATTTTGCAGATAAAAGAAATTGGGTAAAGAACAGAGAAATACCTATATATTCAACGAACATCACCTCATTTATATTATGATTAATTAAAATATAATAACTCATTTTATTTTAATCTTATATTATAGATGAGTCATCTAAATAAATTCAAATTGTATGATTTTATGGATGATAGGTGATAATTGCGTCTTTTGTTTTTTTAAATTAAGAATTTATGTTTTATAAAATCAAAAAGGATTAATATAACTTTTGGTGCTTGAAGTTTGATCCAATTTTGGTTTTGGTCCTTCAAGTTTAAAATCGTTGGTTTTGGTCCTTGAAGTTTGATCCAATTTTGGTTTTGGTCCCTCAAGTTTGAAATCGGTGGTTTTAGTCCCTGAAGTTTCACCCGATTTTGGTTTTGGTCCCTCAAGTTTGAAAAGGACTTGGTTTTTTTTCCGGGTTGGATCGGGTTTCAAAAACGGGTCGCCAAGTCCTTTTCAAACTTGAGGGACCAAAACCAAAACCGGGTGAAACTTCAGTGACCAAAATCACCGATTTTAAACTTGAGGGACTAAAACCAAAATTAGGTGAAACTTCAGGGACCTAAACCACCGATTTCAAACTTAAGGGACCAAAACCAAAATTGGATCAAACTTCAGGGACCAAAAGTTATATTAACCCAATCAAAAAATTTGAATTTTTCTATATGACTCATTTGTCATGTAGGATTAAACTAAAATAAATTATTATATTTTAATTAGTTAGAATATAAATGAGATGACACTCCTAGAATACATGAGAATTTTTCTAAAGAATGTTATTTTATCTAGGAAATGAGTTCGTATCTTATGTTTTTAAAAATAATGACAAAATATTATATTAAAGAAATAAAAGAGAATTTTCTACCACTCCCTTGGACCGCGTGAGAGGACCACGGTAATCAAACTGACAAAATCTGATGGTTCCTACTTTCTAGAAACACAGAAAATCGAACTCATTTGGAAGAAAGCAAATAAAGGAAGTGCTATGTTTTAACTCGAGAGGTGTGCTCCTCTGTCTTGTTTATCGAGGAGAGAATGGAAAATATTTTTTTTAACCTATATATAAAGGACAATTGCACTATGTTCCCAAGAAACAAAAACAATATTTAAAAAGTCCCGGTGTATGATTTATTATGTATGAACTCTCAATGAACTTTAATGATATAGATTTGAATTATGAAATTATGTCTATTGACAAGTCATAGTATTACTATTGACAAATCCATCTGTTGATAAATGTATGTGTTATATTGATAAGTCATAGTATTATGGTTAACAAGTTTATGTGTTATATTGACAATAAGGGCAAATATATAATTTCACAATTTGAATCTATATCGCTAAGGTGGAGAGAGAAATTTTTTAAATAAATGTAAAATTTTACCCTATGATTTTTTTGATATTTTTTTTGTTCCTAAGGACCATAATGCAACTTCACCTATTTAAAAGGTGGAGGGAGAAATTTTTTATATAAATGTAAAATTTTACTATTCATTTATTATTGTATTGACTTTGTTATTTTGTAGTATAATGTATAATAAATAAAGATAAAGTTGGAAGCGGCTTATAAAACATGTTGGAAACGACTTATCAATAGAAATAGAGGGGTACGTCACATCTTGATATGAGCCTATTTTCATTCACACATAAATTAAAGACAATTTGTCTCCTAATTGATTAATCATATTTCTTTTCCAAGGGTTGGGGGTGGATTTAAGATTAACCAACTTAATTAACTTTATGGGTTTAGCTTCTTCTTTTTTTGATAGACAAAGAAAACTACAAACACTTCAGAAGCTATCTTCCTGAGTTAACTTGCAATCTTGACCTATTTTGATCAGTAAGTAATAAGCTCGTAATAACTACTGGAGGCGATTCAGTGATATGGAGATCCAATGCCATCTTCCAAGCTTCCTTTGCCATGGTGTTTGCAACTGTGTTAACATCTCGTTTACAATGTAACATTTCAAGTTCCCAATCATGAGCCATCAACATGCGAATCTCTAAGATAAGTTGAAAATCTGGGTGTTCTTGAGACACCGTTACTTGAATAAGTTCCATGACTTCACTACAATCACTCTCAATTAGGATTTGTCTGTATCCTCTATCCCAGGCAATTTTAAGACCCCACAATACACCCCAAGCTTCAGCAGAGACCACCGTCCCTTGGCCAATTCGATACATGTACCCCATCAAAAACTCACCATTGTGATCTCGCAGTACACCACTACAAGTGCACATCCCTAAGTTGTCACTCCTGGATCCATCAGTATTAATCTTCACCCACCCAGGTTAAGGTGGTTTCCAATGTGTACAATTCTTTTTCTCATTATGGTTACTACACAGGCTTGTATTACCCCATGCTAAGCATGCACGAGCATGGGCTAAAATAGCATTTCTACTCCAAGAGTTGTTGTTAAAACATCGGTTATTTCGAGCCAACCAGATATATCGGCATAAGACGGTAAACCAAAGACGAAACTCAAAACCCTGTACAACATCCTTTCTCTCCATACACCATGCAAGCCAGTCATTTCTATCCAAGATGCCAAAAAATAGATCCCTCAAACCCGGCTGTAAGAAAATATTCCAAAATTCAGAAATGGTTGGGCAATCTCGTAGAACGTGGAGTATTAACTCACGTGCATTAAGGCATACTTCACAAGTACCTGTAGGATGACTACCACGATGGAACCGTTCCACGTTCATCATTAAACGACCATGAAAACACAGCCACAAGAAAGTACTGTACCTTTGAGGGACCTTCATTTTCCAAACACATTTCCATTGGTATTTAGTGTGAGCCTGTGAGTTACCCACAATATATTTGTAAGCAGAGCTAATGGAGAAATTTCCATCAGAAGACCATCTCCATGCTGGAAAATCCTCCCTATTTAGCTGATGGTTGTTAACCCGTCTGATAGCGGTACATACATGGCCTGGGAGTAAGTGATCAAACTTGCTCATATCCCATTGTCCGGAGGGAGGATGCAGTCAACTACTCTCCATTCAGTAACATCTCTAGGCAACGCTTGGGTCACTAAACTCTGAAGCCTATCCAAATGTGGCACCCACACATCGTTCCAGAAAGAAATATTCTCTCCATTTACTACTCTCCATGTTATACTATCATTGACCTTCTCCCAATTGTTACGAATACCCCTCCATGTACTTGACTCTGACCGACGCTTTTCAATTTTAGGAATAATATCATTGCCTGCTTTATACTTCTCACGCAAAAACTTGACCCAGAGCGAGTCTTGTCTATTAATCATATTCCATCCAAGCTTCATCATGAAAGCCTGGTTCTGATAACGATACTTCCTGAGACCAAGGCCTCCATTTTCTTTACGTGCACACACCAAATCCCAGGAGACTAGATGCGGTTTCCTACTATCTGAGCTACTACCCCAGAGGAAGTTACGACATCGTTTGTCAATTTCATCACACGTTCCCAAAGGTAGAGGCACTGTTTGCATAGCATATGATGGCATAGCCGACATTACAGATGACACTAGAGTATGCCTGGCCGCTATCGATAGCATATTGGACTTCTAATTCGCCAGACGAGCATTCATCTTATTCAGGAGGAAATTATACGTTGCCTTTGAGCTCCGTTCATGTAATATAGGCATTCCTAGGTATTTCCCCAAATTCGATGTCGAAGTAAAATTCAAAAACTCACTGACTTCTTTACACCTGATGTGATTCACATTTCTTGAGAAATAAATTCTTGACTTTCCAGCATTAACTTTCTGGCCCAAAATGTCGCAGAAGTCATCCAAGATGGCCTTCACAACCCCTGTATGATCAAGATCTGCTTTGCAAACAAAATGAGATCATCAGCAAAAAAAATATGAGAAACAGGAGTACCTCTTTTGGAGAGCCTAAAAAGTTTCTAGTCACCCTCATCTACTGTTGTTTGGATGAGATGCCCCAACCTTTCCATCATGATAACAAAAAGATACGGCGATATTGGGTCACCCTGTTGAACTCCACGGGAAGGGCAAAACATATTAGTAGCTTTTCCATTCCAAATCAGTTGCATTTGAGACGTTGAAATACAAGCTTGAATAACTCTAAGAAGATAGTCAGGGATCTTGAGCTCTTTTAAGCATTCAGAAATAAAACTCCATCGGACCCAGTCATAAGCCTTCTCCAAATCAATCTTAATGGCCATAAAACCCTTTTTCCTCTTTAAGGACTTCATAGAGTGAATGATCTCCTGAACTAGGATAATATTGTCTGAGCTCTGACGTCCTTTCACAAAACTGCACTGGTTCGGGGCTATCACTAAAGGCATGACTGCCTTGAGTCTATTTGATATAGCGTTTATAACTATTTTGTACACAATATTACAAAGACTTATAGGACGGAAATCTTTAATCGTCTTAGAATGTTCCACCTTTGGTATGAGTATAATTTGAGTGGCATTGATTTGTCGTATCCACATAGGATCATTAAAGACTTTTTTAACTAAATCAATCACTGACGGTCTTACCGTTTCCCATTGGCTCTGATAAAATAATGGGTTGAAATCGTCTGGTCCTGGTGCTTTCAGAGGCCCCATATCAAATAAAGCTCGTCTAATCTCGTGATCTTCAATCGATCTCCCCAGAGTACGCATATTAACGTCATTAATAATAGGATAAATGAATCCAAAAACCAAAGATCCACTATATATCTGGGTCTCCATATATAAATTTTCAAAGAATTGACTTCCCATTTTCATAATTTCAGCCGTATCATATGTCCACTCCCCAGTATCAAGCTTTAAAGCCTCAATTTTATTCCTTCTTCGCCTGCTGTTAGCCACTGAATGAAAATATTTTGTGTTTCGATCCCCATCCACATACCAGTTAACACGAGAGTATTGTAGCCAAATGACTTCTTCCCGTGTCAAGAGTTTCTTCAGCTCACCCCATAGCTCCCCTTGTAACTTTTCAAGAGACTCGGAGATACCAACCGAAGCAATCTTTACATTAATCCCATCTAATCGTCGATATAAACTTTCTTTTATGTAGAAGATGTTACCAAAAACCTCCTTATTCCATAGCCTCAAATCCTCCGTGAACTGATCTATGGATCTGCACCAGTCGTCTCCCAAACCCCAATGACGCTGCACAAACTTCTTGAAATCTTCATGCATAACCCAGGGGGCAAAGAATCTAAAAGGCTTTTGATTCTTTGCAGTGAGAACATGAGATTCAGTATCCAGAAGCACCGGACAATTATCAGACTTATATTTTGGCAGGTGTGTCACAGTTGCATTAGGATTCTCAGTAAACCAACAGTTATTCACCAAGGCCCTATAAATTCTGCTTTGGGTAATCAAATTGTCCCATGTAAATCGAGGACCACTAAAACCAATATCAAGTAACTCATTACCCAATAACCAATTACGAAAGGACCTATCAATACCTGTATTCTCCCTGTGTTTCTTACTCCAGCATTCTTCAGGACATGAAACAACATTGAAATCTCCAGTCACCACCCAGCCTCCAGCAATCGATTGTTGAATACCTTCAAGAGTAGGCCAAAGTTATCGTCTAATAACCATATTTGGATTCCCATAAACCACAGTAAGAGACCATTCTGCACTTGTGCCTTTATTAACCATAACATGAACAAATTGATCACTACAACAAGTCACAGAAAAATGTAACGTAGAATCCCAGAATAACCATATACCTCCACTAAATCCCCGAGCTTCTACAATGTGCATATTTGTCCATCCCAATTTCCTTGCAATGAGCTTAGCTTTCATCCCCTGCTGTCTGGGCTCTAACAAAGCAAAGAAATTAACCCCATGTCTGACAACAACATCACTGAGTAATCTGGTAAAAGAGGCACCACCGGCACCTCGAGTATTCCAAGTCATAATAATCATAAAAAATTGATAAATATGAAGAAGATCACAACCAAATCAGTCATTATTGAGACATATGTCCCTACTGCACCTCGACAACACCATTCATCACCACATCATCAACAGTCCCAAGTGGATTAATTGGATTTGCAAAATTCACCCCTTGTTTTGCACCTGGGTCAAGAGGATCAGTGGCTTCTAGGCGGATAGTAGTGGAATTAGGGTCTATTTGAATAATATTTTTTTTAATTCTTAACCCAACCTCCCCACTTGAATTATACGACGATTCAGCTTTTTGAGTTAACTTGTGAGAGTTGAACAAATGAGAGTCCACTTGAGTTCTTATTTGCTGCATTTTCGAGCCCATACTCAAAGATCTGTGGGGAGCTCCCTCCTCAATTCCTTTCTTCTTTGCTGTCTGTGTCGCACGTGTTTTATTCAATGTCTTCAATTGGCCAACACTATTCAGATTCTCACAAATTTTCTCTTTTTTTCCTACATTCAGATTATCCGATCCCTTATTCCCCTTACTCCCTTTACTTATTTCAATTAGATGACCAGAGTTCCATTTTGATTCACGCGATCTTTTTCCTGACTTTGAACTGACACGAATCTTGCCTTGATTTGCATTATCATTATAACCCCCATCATTAATTCCCATATCTTCAACATTAAGAGCCTCAAAATGTGATCCTTCTTAACAAAGTATCATTCAACATTGTCACATTTGCTTTCTTTGAATTTGAAGTCCCTTTTCAGGGCTATTCTCCCTTTACCTCGTTAATTAAGAAAATTATATACTTATTATTAATTCAATAAAAAATATTTAATTACTTTTTTGACTGAAAAAATATTTAGGGAAAATTATACTAAGAGCCCAAGTAAATAAAACAATATTTAAAAAAAATCCTATAATTCGATAATAATGACACTTTCACTTGTTAATGTTAATGGTACCTCTTTACCACTTATATTGTCTTTATCCACAAAATTCAAAGAGAGCACCAATTATTCCATGGTGACCATAAAACCAACAAAATAGTTATAACCAGCTACATTATAAAATATAATTTTTTTTAAATTTTGTTTCATGCAAAATAATCAAAATAATTATTTAACAATATGTATTTTTTTTATTTAAAGTACTCAATTTGTCCTATTTTGTTCATCCTGCCTTGATTAACAAAGGTTTAAGGGGTAATTTTGCATCAAAAGTTTTTTGGGATTCAATTTTGCTGCTGAAGTGTAAAAAAGGAGGCAATTTTTCCCTAACCTTTATCTCAGTTAATTTTGACAATTAGTTGACTAAATATATTGAGTTGACAGTCTACATGTTATCCCACATTATTTTTGTTAAGGTGCAAATTTGCCTGGAAGTCTATGTGTTATCTACTTTATATTTTTTCAAAGTTAGATTTAAAATTTCTGTGGTAAATTTGTATTTTAACAAAAATGATATGTGAACTGCCAATTCAGCATATTTTATCACCCAATAGTTAAAATTAATTGGGACAATGACCATGACAAAATTGTTTTTTTATGCTTCAAGGTAAAATTGTCTTTTAGCAACAACCTCCATGATAAAATTGTCCATTAATTCAAAAAAAAAAAAAAAAAAAAATCCCTTCGGCAAAATGAGAGGGGAAAAGGAAAACGCTCCCAACAGAAAATATCACCTGCAAAATGTGATAAGAAGCTGGAGTACTAACCATAGTCCCATCTTCGCCTTCAGTTCTGCGCGCCAAGCAGGCAAAGAACTCTCACGTCTTACTCATGCCTGCCATGATCTTCCTTTCTCTTCTTCCTCAGCTATCTGCTAATCCTAACATCACATTTTACTCCATCTCTTTCCCATATTCTTGCACTACTTCTTCATCCTTCTCTCCTCAGAATCCTCCCAAAAACCCTGTCAGAAATCACCCCTTCAATCTTGTTCCAATTGCCTCCACAGCGAACCCTAACTCTCCTGTCTCTTCTGAGTCTAAGTCCCATCCTGATGCTCCCATTAAAGCCCCCACACCTCCGTGGATGAACGGTCCTCTGCTTCTTGAGCCTCATGAAGTTATCGACCTTTCTAAGCCCAATGCCAAGAAGAGATTCTATAAGAGCGAGGTGCAACAATCTGATAAGGCTTTGACTGCGAAGGAAAGTGGCGTCAGAGGAAAGAAGGCTATGAAGAAAATTGTCCAAAGCGTTGAAAAACTTCAGAAGGGTCAGAATTACTCAACTGATACGCAGATGGCTCCTGCGGAAGCTGAAATTGGGGATACTTTAGAACGATTAGAAAAAGACGGCGATTTCAGAACTCGGGGTAGGATGCCATGGGAGAAAGATGAGAGGATTGAGTTTCGGAGGACGAAAAAGGAAAAGGCGGTGGCTATGGCGGATTTGACGCTTGATAAGGCATTGCTTCCGAGGTTAAGAAGTGAGGCTGCAAGAATGAGAACTTGGGTGAAGGTTAAGAAAGCTGGTGTTACTCAAGCTGTTGTCGATGAAATTAAACGCATTTGGACTAGAAGTGAGCTTGCCATGATTAAATTTGATATCCCTTTGTGCCGGAATATGGATAGAGCTCAAGAAATTGTCGAGGTCAGGCTTGTCAATAATTTTCTCTATTTGTATTTTCAAAGCGATATATTTTATAAGTTAGTTTTTAAAATATGTTTTAGTTCTATATGTGAATATGCTGCCATATTGAACTAAATTTAAGAATCAGTGTGTGCTGCGTACCTTCAATGAACTGTGGATATGGGAATCTTGTGGCAGGAAATATACTGTTCCTTAATACTTGTTTAGCTAGTTAAATGTTTTATTTAGTTCAGTGTGATTATTCATCTTTAAAGCTAACAACAGTAACCTGATGCATTTTGCTGCGTCTTACAGATGGTAGACAGAATTGAACTAATCCAAGATGTCTAGTAGCGAGAAATATTTTCTTGTCATATATTAATTTGACTCATAGATCATTACTTCTGTTCCTTATTAAATTTGTTTCTAGTTAGCTAATCCAATGTGTTTGCCCTTATTTCCTATGTGACTAGTTTAAGACTGGAGGCTTGGTTGTCTGGAGTAAGAAAGATACTCTTGTCATTTATCGAGGGCACAATAATCAGATCACTCCTAAAGCTTCTGAAAGGATTTATACAAGATACTTTCACAGTCAAAACGCAAATAATCATGGAACCAATTCATTGCAGTCAGAAACCAAGGACAATCTTGACCAGTTTAACTGCCATCAAAGCAGTGGGCATGATCTGTTGAGTTTGAAAGCTGATAGTGGAGACTCTATAGCAATTGATACCCATAACAAAGATGTGAATTGCCAACCTGTGAGTGGATCATTGTATGAGAGGGAAACTGATAGGCTACTGGATGGCTTAGGACCTCGCTTCATTGATTGGTGGATGCACAAGCCACTCCCAGTAGATGGTGACTTACTTCCAGAAGTGGTTCCTGGATTTGAGCTCCCATTTAGGCTTTCTCCACCTTATGCTAATTCAAAACTGACTGATGATGAACTTTCGTACTTGAGAAAGCTTGCTCACCCTTTGCCAGTACATTTTGTTCTTGGTACTCCCCTGCTTCATGTAATCCATCAGCTTGCTTTTATTGTCACTTTCTTTTATTTTTTGTTTTCTTTTTAATTTTCTTAAGCTGAGAAATGGTAATATATAATAATTTCCTTTCATTCTGCATGAGAATTAGTCACTTCTGCTTGTTTCCAGTTCTAAATCTTTTGGTGTCATTTCAAATTCACAGCTGAATAAACTCAGTTACAAATTGAAAACCTTAATTAAATGGAAGTTAAGGTACTTATACATGGTAAGGTGAAGCAGTCTATGTAACATCATCTAACTGCTTCTTGTGGGGAAAGCAGTGAATCTAATCAATATTTTTATTAAAAGAAAATTTTAATTGGCTGGGTATAAATTGATCATAAGTCTAGCAAGAAAAGTATGTGGGGTACCTCCTTTTCTTGCTTATCATTGCATATAAAAGGTGAATGAATACATTATCTTGTTTTTATGAAGGTAGGAACAGAAGACTACAGGGCTTGGCTTCTGCTATTTTAAAGTTGTGGGAGAAGAGCCTTATAGCAAAAATTGCTGTGAAGTATGGAGTTCCAAATACTGACAATGAAAAAATGGCCAATGAGCTGAAGGTAAGTTGCATAGAAGTTTACTTTTTGATCTGCATCTGAGACCAAGACATTTGAAGTTTTAGAAGGAGTTTTGTCCTTTTGTATCTAAAAGGTTGACTCGTTGAGTTGAATTGAATTAAATGAATTATTCTCACCAACCTTCAAGGTAGAACTTGACACTTTGGTTATCCTCACTTGCAAATTAGCCTTCATACGTGATGTTGAGCAATTTTATGAAACAGGAATGGGAACATCGATGCTAATCATGGTTGGGCATATAATTGTTTCATTTTGAATTTTATATGTGACCAAGCTAAAATTTCTTTTTGTCCAACTGTAAAATTCTTCTTTGTAGCTTTTATTCACGTTCAATGTGTTGGTTCTGGCTTGTGTATGTTGTGTAACAAGTGTTCTTAACATTGCTATTTGCAATGCAGCGTCTCACAGGAGGAACTTTGTTGCTGCGTAATAAGTTTTATATAATACTCTATAGGGGCAAGGACTTCCTTCCTAGAAGAGTTACAGCTTTGGTGGAAAAGAGGGAAGAGGAGCTTAAAGGCTGTCAACTTCACGAAGAAGTTTCACGGCTGAAAGCAGTTGAAGCTTTTTCACCAATTGATGAACCACAACAGAACACTAGTACAAGTGGGACCCTATCAGAGTTCAAGAAAATCCAAAGTACGATTTGGGATGCCAAAAACATCCATGGAGATTTAAATGTTCAACTGGACGCTGAAATAGTCAGATTGGAGAGGGAATTGAAAAAGGGAGAGCACCAACTGTTCATTGTATGACATGACCTATAACATTTTTCGTTTCAAGTTGGAATTATACAAACATTTTTTGAATTATCTTTGTGGACTCTGCAGCTTAGTAAGAAAATAGAGAGCTCAACAAAGGAATTATCAAAGTTAAATGCTGCTTGGACGCCCTCTGAGAAGGATGCAGACCTTGAAATGATGACAGAGGAAGAGAGACAATGCTTCCGGAAGATAGGACTGAAGATGCGTAGTTGCTTGCTGCTTGGTAAGTAAATTGTACTTCTCAAGTTGTTTCCTTTATAGGCTACTCTCCACCTCTGTTGTTTTCTCTGATCCAGAATCATGATTATGAGAGTTTGCTTTGTTTCGAATGGATTATATGAAGAGAAATATATATTATTTAACTTGCTTGTGAGGAAGCATACCCAGATTGAAGCATTCAAAGAGGCATATCCTGATGTCGCTACATTGTTAATTACAGTTACAGATGCAGTTATTGTTACAGCTTCTCATTGAAGTCTTTTATTGCTCGAAAATCCTTGGTTTTTATTTTTTCTGGATCTTAGAAATTCTATTGAATGCTGACTGCAGGCAGGCGTGGGATCTTTGATGGTGTAGTGGAGGGCATACATCAGCACTGGAAGTACAGAGAAGTAGTAAAGATCATTACAATGCAGAGAGCCTTTGGCCAGGTCATCAACACAGCAACATCTCTTGAGGCAGAGAGTGGTGGGGTTCTAGTTTCTGTTGATAAATTGAAAGAAGGCCATGCAATAATTATTTACCATGGAAAAAACTATAAACGGCCTTTAGAAAAGGGGACAAAAAAACTTCTAACAAAAAGAGAAGCGTTGCGTAGATCTATTGAAATGCAGAGAATTGGAGTAAGTGATTGCCTTTTTTTCCTTGTGCTTCTGGCATTCTCCTAGTTGTCTAGAGACAATTATAAACAATTCTTTCTATGTATTTGCTTTTAAGTGTAATCCCTTGTCCATGTGGGTCTGACTTGCCTATTGTTGTCTCAGTCACTGAAGTTTTTTGCACATCAAAGACAGCAGACAATCGCAGATTTGAAGCTCAAACTGGTAAATACAAAGATTTTTGTTTTTGATCAAAATTAGATCGTGTTAACAAAATTAATAAACCATAAGTTGGTTTAGTTGCTTTTTCTATTTGACAAGAAACCTTACACTTCAACTTGGATTTTGCAGGCGGATCTCCAGCAGAGAAAGGAAGTTGAGAAGAGGGATAAAGTAAGTTAATATACAAACACACACGTCCCACTGGGTTGCTCTTAAGTCGTCTGCTAATTGGGGGAAGACAAGAGCCGGAAAGTTTCTACACGGATCAGTGAATAGCATATTTTTGCATGTAAGTATCTCGAATTTCTTAGTCACTGTTTGAGCTGAGTCCTACAAAGAGGAAAAAATTCAGTGCAACTGCCTTGGATGACTTTCCCTAATGTATCTGTGAAGCGTTTTTTTAACACATTCATTTAAGAAACAAATGGGATAATAAGAATGATGAGATGAGAGGTATCTCACTACATTCATGGTCCCTTTCTTAAAGTGGGGAAAATGAGTGTTCACAAATATCCTTTTGTAGTCCCTTGGAATTAAAGGATACACTGACCATAAAGACCCACCTTCCATTTTCCATTCTTTTTCAAAAAAGAGCAATTTTGATAGAGATATTAAATTAAACCCTTCCTTTTTACTGAAACCAAGTATTGGATTACTATTCATTACCGTCTTTACTCCTTTTAGAACATCAAAACGAGGGAGACCATAACCACCTCTTATAATCTCTTTCTTCTCTCCTCTTCTCTCCCAGCACATCCTCATCCTCTCTTCCTTGCCACATTCCCCTTCCCTTTTCAAACAATAAAATATATGACTTGGCGTCATTGGACAATAATAGAGCTTTAGACTTGAGCACAACTTTGAGGAACTGTTGTATTTAAATATATATATATTCGAATGATATAGAAATCTTCACCATGCCTTGCATCTATATGGGCACTCTGTTGGATGTCCTTTGACTCCTCTGGCCAATAAGTTGGCCATGAAGCCTCTGCGCCCCCCTCCCCCTCTCGTTTTTTTACATTTGGTGATTCATCAATAGATGCAGGCAGAATACTCTCACCTTCTTTAACATTGATGACCTTAATAATATCTCATATTTATACGGCAATTCTCAGCATCCATATACTAATCCTGAACTGCATGATGGTTCTCAAAACGTCTAGATTTTGATATACAGTATCTAAATTGGATAATACTTGCAAATGTAATTCTTTTATTACTCTAACTAGATACTCTAGTATAATAATGTAGAGTCTTTAGAAAAATGGATTTATATTTGAATGCATCCTAAATACGCAAGCAGATATAGGACCCATGAGCGAAAGGACAATCTAGAAGATACAGCTTGAATAAACAGAAAGGGAAGCAATGATTGGAGATTATCATGAATTTACTAATACAATTCAAAGTTGAGTTGTCCTTAGCAGTAGGTAGAGTATACAAGTTAACTGCGTATTGAATTTGTCTGTGTCATTTCTTTAGAAGATCCACCTGACAGTTGTATAACTGGTAATTTTGTAGGACTTTCAAGGGTTGGCTTTGGAGGAACCGATAAGGATTGAAGAGGTCCTTCTAACATTTGTGCTACTTTACTCATAGCTGGTCTATCTAATGGATTTGTTTGAATACACCATAGACTCACTAAAGTCAACTTCCACCGTGATTACTAGAGAACTGGCTGGATGCTTACCATGTTCAAGATCCTTACAAGTCCAATCTGGAAAATACTGTTCATCGGTATGAGATCCTCAAATGTCATAGTTCTTCCTTCCTCCAACCATTTCAAGGACCAACATGCCATAGCTATAAACATCAGCTTTATGAGAAACACCACCAAATGCTCTGTTGAATACTTCTGGTGCAATGAACCCTATTGTTCCTTTTGTGCCCAGTATTGTCACAATACTCTCTTTTTTTTGACATATTTTAGCTAATCCAAAATCAGATATTTTTTGGGAAAATTCTTCATCCAAGAGAATGTTTTGTGGTTTGATATCAAGGTGCAAAATTCTCATGTTACAACCCCTATGCAAGTACTCACGGGCAATGCCAATAGCAACTTGGTATAATACCTTCCAATGCAAGGTACAAAAAACATCTAGAGATCCTCTTTCATAGATGAAATTATCCAAGGAACCATTTGACATATACTCATAGATTAGTACTCTTTTGTTCCTTTCATAACAATATCCCAGGAGAGTGACTATGTTGACATGGGAGGTTCTGTTGATACTTGCAACTTCATTTATGAATTCTTCCCCACTTCCCTTAGATTCCCTGGTCACTTTAACTGCCACAAGGCTACCATCTGGTAGGCTTGCTTTGTATACAACCCCATACCCTCCCTCCTCCAATTTGTTTGAAAGTATTTTGTCATTTTTTTCACTTCTAAATAAATTATATTTCTTTGGTGCCAAAAAGCCATAGTTTCTGGTGAAGGATTGAGGATTGTAACCATAAGATGCTCTTCTCGCTTCGATGATTTTCCAATTTTTTGTTTTGAAACGCATCTTGCAAATAAAAATAATCAAAATCCAATTTTCTGTTTTGAAACGCTTCTTGCAAATAAAAATAATCAAAATCAAGATTAGAGCAAGCCCGCCAACTCCGGCTGATATGGCTGCATTTGTAGAATGCAACTTGTTAAAATATTTGGAATGGTAATAGTGGAAGCAATTAAAATGAAGGGTTAATGTGTAAATTTGTCTTAGAAGTTTTTACCTAAAATAATGTTCCTTCGAAAGTTTGTTTGGGTCCAAGATTGGCTTGAAAGTATTAAAATATAGCAATTTGCCCCTTTTGTCAACAATTGTAATAGTCAATGTCAATTTTTTAATAGTCAATGTTAGATTTTTAACAAGGCGAGGCAACATTTTTACGTTTTGATACTTTTGAGACAATATTGAATGTAAAAAGATTTTTGAGGTGACATTGCTAACATTAGGATAAATTTACATCTTAACCTAGAAATGAAAACATTACTATATTTATTACCTATAGCAAGCCGTGAACTCAGCTTCTCTGTTGTTCCTGCAAGTAGAACATTGATTTTAAACAAATAATCAGTATTTATATCTTCACATACATATACACTAAAAGTCAAACATCATCAAAATTTTACTGCTCTTGCAAAACAATTGCAGACCTGTCCTATTCGGCTGCTGTGGTGTTAAAGCCTAAAGGGAAGAAGAAGAATCAACAGGGTTAATACTTGATAATTGTAAACCCCTTGTCAAGCCAGGTAAGCTGCACTGAAAGATCTGCTACACCATTCATGTTCTTTAAATTATAAGGTGCTGTTTTTTTTTTGGAACCCATGCACAAGTATACAGCTTGTATACTTGAAAATACAGCAATAAATCGTAGCGGAAAACGCAGCAATATGGTATAACAGGAACAATAGGAGGGAACGAAAATTTGGACAATCTAAGTCATGTCGAAGGATACTGTCCTTATGAGTTATTCCACGACCACTGGCAGAGAGCTAATGGCAACAATAGATCAAGGAACCAGAACTGGCGAAAGCTAATGGCAACAACATCACAAAGAAAAGAAGATGGAGTAGCGTAAGCGAGAAGGCACAAACACATTGGAAATCATGTCCCTAGAGACCGATGAACAAGTCTCTTGGCCAAGCGCCTGACCGTTGGCAATTTCCAATCCTGGAGAGTAATGACACCACTCTTCTAGGCCTCTTTACAAGCCCAAGATAACATAATGATATATATAGGCTAGTGTTATCTTATTCCCAAGCAATGTGGGACTAGTTTCTTTGACACACTCACTCAAATATTCATATTTTACAACAAAAATTATGTTCTGTACCTAACGAAAGAAGACACTTCAATCAGTATACCACAAGCATGGTTCTAGGCTAGAATTAAACATAGGGGATTCTGATAAAATAATAGGATACCTGAGCATGAAGTTTTATGGGGTCCATCTTTGCAGAAGCAGGAGAATTGTCCCTCATCATAGCCGCATTGGCCACCAAATTGAGAGCATCTGTTGCATTCCTCATTAATTCTTACGGTCCATTGCAACCCAAAACCATATTTTAATGCAACCTGTCTAGAAACTGCAACTAGACCAAGGTTTGCTTCATATATCAGCATAATAACACTTTTGCAATCACCTGTAACATATACACTGATCTGGGAAGGTAATAGACTGCTACATCTGCGCCATCAACTATTTTGCAGTCTGTATCGTTAGCATTTGATGGAAATGGAGTAGAAGTAGGGCAATCATAGAGAAAGGTCACATCTCTAAGCCCATCTACATAGTTGAACGGTGTTCCATAAAATGTGTTGTTCTTGTAATTAGTTGGATATATAGTTACAAAATAATCATCCCTAGCCACTCCAAGAGTCTGTGTAGTTGGGAACCAATGAAGAAGCCGATATATGATGGAATGTATGGTACTGATTGGGATATTACTGCGTTCGCATGTGAGGTTGAAATAAGGAAGACCACAATAATTTGGTCTTTCTCTATCCCAAAAGGGATATGTGAGGCTTTGGATGTTTTCATTGCAGCTAAAAGTGGTACTTGAGCAGTTTGTATATCGATCATCATCAGCAGAGATGTTGGAATAAAATTGACAGAGATCAACAAAGAAACCAAAAGAAAGAACATGGAGGATGGATTAATTAGGGGTGATTTCATGGTGGAAACAAACAACGAGAGAGAATTGAGAAGAATGAGATGAGATTGATGAAGCTGTGCTGTATGAGGTAATGAATTAGCACTTCGTCTTTTTCATCTAGCATGCAGTCATGGACAATAGTTTTGAAAATGAAGGCTTTTAGACAGATCAATATTTTGAAGTTTCCTGAAAATTTCTACCCGAGGGCCAATTTGCTTGGATGAAGAAAGCATGTTTTATTGGCATGTGTATTGCATCATGAACACAATAACTTTGAATTTTTGACTTCAAAAGAAATAACAATATATGGTTAGGCAGAAGCTTCACTTGCTCAAGTCCTAGCTCCTAGGTGACTTCAAAGACTTATTCCAAGACACGGGAAATGGAACAAGCAACTAGGCAAAAAATCTTGGGAAAATTACACTCAAATCCCAAGAAAGAAGAAAAATGAAAAAAATGGTCTCTTGAAATTGCAAAATGAAAAAATGGTCTCCTGAAATTGTTAATGCCCGGTCGTGGAGTTGTCAATGGGACCATTTTGTCATTTTGAATAATCAATATCTGCGTATGTATTATTATCTTTCACACTATACTATGGACGAGTCCACTACTTAAGTCTATGGTGAGATTGAAAAAGATGGGCCAGCCTCGATGAAAAATATCATGGAACCAAGTGTCATAAGTCTCACACACGAGAGTCTTACATGTGAAATTTGGTATATAAATTCAAGGGATTTTTTCACCAATATACTAGCCTATTTGGAATTGGCTCTCTTTTTAGAATTTAGATCATAACAAAGGTTCTTTCACTGATAACATGATGCTGGGTTACTCACAAAGGATTTTGACCAACTAAAAGTTAAAGTGAAATGCTATGGTATGAAGCCGCTATGGATATCAACCCTAGAATGAGGGTGTAAGCTAATCTTTTGAGATTTGACTTGTAATGATAACATTATATCAATTTACAAAACACTGGCAGGGAATAACACTCTGTAGGTGACATTTGTTCACTCTCAGGATGGAATTACTCTTATTAGACTCGAGCAATTATGGTAGTATCTTATTATATGAATTCCAATAACACTAAAATATGATTCATGAAGCTTTACAAGCCTAACGTATTAGTGACCTCGCTAAAAGACCAAAAATGGGATAGCAACCTCTCCCTTTTCATTCCCAGCCTCTTCCCTCTTTTTCCTTTTTTTAACTGTTAGATCAACATTTGAATAATACATATTTGATCTTACAAAGTTTTCTTATTTTATTTATTGTAGTATTAAATTATATTTATGAACAAACAGAAAGGGAAACAATAATTGGCAATTATCCATAAATTTACCAATACAATTCGAAGTTGAATTGTTCTTAGCCATAGGTAGAGTATACAAGTTAACTTCTAACTGAATTTGTCTGAGTCACTTCTCGGGAAGATCCACTTGACAATTGTATAGCTGGTGATTTCGTAGGATATTCAAGGGTTGGCTTTGGAGGAACCGATAATGATTGAAGGGGTCCTTCTAACATTTCTACCACTTTACTCATAGCTGGTCTATCTAATGGATTTGTTTGAATACACCACAGGCTCACTAAAGTCATCTTCCTTACCATCTCTTCATCTTCGACTGTGATTACTACAGAACTAGCTGGATGCTTACCATGTTCAAGATCCTTATAAATCCAATCAGGAAAATACTGTTCATCGGTATGCGATCCTCCACTGTCATAGTTCTTCCTACCTCCAACCATTTCAAGGACCAGCATGCCATAGCTATAAACATCAGCTTTGTGAGAAACACCACCAAATGCTCTGTTGAATACTTCTGGTGCAATGAACCCTAGTGTACCTCTTGTGCCCAATATTGAAACAATACTCTCTTTCTTTTGACATATTGTAGCTAATCCAAAATCAGATATTTTTGGACAAAATTCTTCATCCAAGAGGACGTTTTGGGGTTTGATATCAAGGTGCAAAATTCTTGCGTTACAGCCCCGATGCAAGTACTCAAGACCACGAGCAATGCCAATAGCAACTTGGTACAATACCTGCCACTCCAAGGTACAAAATGCATTTGGAGATCCTCTTTGATAGATGAAATTATCCAAGGAACCATGTGACATGTATTCATAGATTAGTACTCTTTTGTTCCTTTCATAACAAAATCCCAGGAGAGTGACTATGTTAACATGGGAGGTTCTGCTGATACTTGCAACTTCATTTATGAATTCTTCTCCACTTCCTTTAGATTCCCTTATCACTTTAACTGCCACAAGACGTCCATCAGGTAGGCTTGCTTTGTATACAACACCATATCCTCCCTCGCCCAATTTGTTTGAAAATGATTTTGTCATTCTTTTAACTTCTGAATAACTATATTTCTTTGGTGCCAAAGAGCCATAGTTTCTCATGAAGGATTCAAGATTATAATCGTGATAATCTCTTCCCTCTCTGAAGATTTTCCCATTTTCTATTCTTAAACGCTTCTTGCACATATAAATAATCAAAACCGAGATTAGACCAAGCCCACCAGCTCCTGCTGAAATGGCTGCATTTTATAGAACATGAAAAATTAAAATATTTGTAATATTAATTGTAGAAGAAATTAAAATGAAAGCATTACTATATTTATTACCTATAGCAAGTCGCGAACCCAGCTTCTTAGTTGATCCTGCAAATGGAACATTGATTTTAAACAGATATTACTATTTACTTGATCAGCAGAAAATTAATACTCCTCCGATAGTGTCATTAATGTAAGACCTAATTGAGGAGTTCATCTGGTCTAAAATGTAAGACATATTTATCATATTTGTCAATTTTTTCCTCATTTAACAATTACCAAGTAAGAGAGAGAGATATATATATAGAGAATTAAGGAAAATAACTATGATGTTTTAAAAAATATATGTCATATTAACTAATTTAACCAACTTCTTTTATCTAATCAAATTAAGTATTTACATTAAGGACCAGGGAATATAAATGAAGGCATATTTGCCCAAACAAATGATAGGGTGAAATATCCTTAACAAAGAAATTAAGTAAATTAAGCCAATCCTGGAGAAACATGTAGCTTGATTGAGTTCCATTGTAATTTGGCATAAACATGTCTGATTAGTGCCAGTTTCCACATAAACCCAAGACAAAAACTTAGACGGCTGTTTCTGGCTTTGTTTGGAGATGAACCACAATCAGATGGTTGTTTGTACAAGTCAGGTATCATTCTTGAGGAATATCAACTAAACTATGTTTTTTTTGGAATGGCTTGTTGGCTAAAGCCTATCAAGGTCCTATCTGCAGAAAAGAACTGGGAACATGTGGGCAAGCCCTCTAACATTTCTGAACTATCAGTCCGTAACTATCTGAAAGCAATAACTGACGAGGATATAAGCCAGTATTAATTTGAAATAACCTAATGAAACTCAAGGCCTATTCATCAATTTAGGTTCTCAGATTGATTTCTTAGACTCCAATCTATGAAGTACCAGTACATCAAAAAGAGACTTGTATAGACAACTCTTCAAATTGCAAGGCATTACATGTTTTGTCGTGTTGCAATTCTGTATCGTGTATCTGTTCACTTTATAGATTGGTGCGGATTACTAAAACATTGGTACTTAATTTATCTATATGTCGATGGAACACGTCCATCTCTAAAATAGCAAGTGAATTCACTTGAGCTTGTGTTATAACCGCATTGTCCACCAAACTTTCCACAGTCATAACACAGACTATTGTCTGCCTTCCATACCAATCCAAAACCTTCATCAATAGTAGCCTTCAGATTTTCCACAGTTGAATTTTCCTTCAGAATTCTGACTTGTGACTCCAAAATTGGAACGATGAGAGTAGATGAGCAGGTCCCTGTCTTCCCATCAATTTCTGAGATCTCGGTAAGGAAATAGCTGGCCACTTCGGTACCATATACACTGCAATTAAACTGAGTGAAAAGGATATACGGGAGAGAAAATGGAGGGGAAGGACAATGTAGTGCAGTGTCAGGTTATGAGAGTCCCAACGATATTCAAACAAAGTGAAATCTATGGAATTGTTCTTGGAATAGGTTGGACAAGAATTATTCCAGAAGTCAGTTCTCACAACTCTTAAGACTGTAATCAGAGTAGTGGACTTGAAGAACTCGATAGGTATCAGGCATGATGGTGATTTCTGCATAATCATCATGGCAGTCTAGTTTAAATTCTGGGTGGCCACAATACTCTAGTCTTTCCGATCCCCAGAAAGGATAGCTAATGGTCTTAATATTTTTACAAACAAATGAATAACTGCAGGGTGCCTCATAATCATCAGCACAGGAGCAAATTGGAATTTGATAAAGGGTAATCAAAATGATAAAAGCGAAATAGTGATGCTGAAATAAAGTTGCATCTTGAGAAAGAAACAGAGGGTGAAGGTACAGAGTTTTGCCTTCAATACGAATATTGGAAACATTCAACTTGTGATTGGCTAAGATTTTCAAAGAGACTATTGGAAAGGTACTATATTGATCCCCAGTTAATCGAAATTTAAGTCCCCTAGCATGTAAGAATTTCCCTGGGGCTTTCAGTGGGAATGGATATACCACTCTATCTTGCTTTTTTATGCATGAATAGATCTTAAGTCAGAGTAAGACACGTTTAATGGTTGATTTTTTTAAAATAAATCTTATTTCTGAATGATTTACCTGGGTCTGAATTTTCGGAGAATGTTCAAACTACAAATTCAAAATGTCTCTAGACGCTTATGTGATAACTAGAAGAAAAGAAAGGAGACTCTGCTTTGTATGATGCCAAACTTGGAATGCAAAGCATTTCCGTGTATTCTAATTTCTGCCTAAAGAATAGTCACAATCATAATTATGAAGAAGTTCGAACCAACGTTATGCCGGGGAAGATGTGAAAACCCTAAAGGGGGCTTGACTTTGCCGCTTAAATATCAGAACATTTGTCAGATTGGAAATTTCCGGGAAGCTGAAATGTTACACACACATGCACTAAAAGTCAAGAAACATCAAAATTCATGTTTTGGTGACAGGGTTAATACTTGATAACAGTACAGCCCATGACAAGTGGGTCAATGTGCAATGAATGATCTGCTAAACCTCTCATGTTCTTTAAAAGGTGCTAATTAATCACTCTCTTTGGAGGCTTCTTTTTTGTTAATTGGTGTGGGTAAGATGATCCATGACATGAGTCCCATGTCAAGAAGCCTTACAAGTAGAATGTGGTTTATAAGTTCAAGGGACTATTCCATTCAATAGACTAGTCTTTTAGGACGATGGACTTTCTTTTTGAACTTATTGAGAGGCTGATCCTCACATAAAGGGCTATATACAAAAAACTTTAGCTGTCGGCAAGAGGCTAAGCGAAATGCCGTGATGTGAAGCCATCAAGGACATTGGTTCTCTCAAGTGAATTGTGTAGTCCCTTTTTGGACTTGGGCAATATTGGGATAATTATATGTAGGCTTAATCAGCCCTATTCACGTGTTGTTTGGGAACCTAGGCACAAGCACATTACGTGTGTACTTGAAAATACAGAAACAAACTCTGCTTTTGTATCAAACATAAAATGACACTTCAATCACTAGGACCATGACATTTTAATCATAGGGTCATGTCCCATATCCATAGCTCTAGGCTACAAATAAACATGGGGGATTCTGATAAAATAATAGGATACCTGAGCATAAAGTTTTATGGGGTCCATCTTTGCAGAAGCAGGAGAATTGTCCCTTATCATAGCCGTACCGGCCACCAGATTGAGAGCATTTGTTGCATTCCTCATTAATTCTTACGGTCCATTGCAACCCAAAACCATATTTTAATGCAACCTGTCTAGAAACTGCAACTAGACCAAGGTTTGCTTCATATATCGGCATAACAACACTTTTGCAATCACCTATAACATATACATTGATTTGGGAAGGTAATAGACTGCTACATCTACACCATCAGCTATTTTGCAGTCTGTATCGTTAGCATTTGATGGAAATGGAGTAGAAGTAGGGCAATCTTAGAGAAAGGTCACATATCTAAGCCCATCTACATAGTTGAACGGTGTTCCATAAAATGTGTTGTTCTTGTAATCAGTTGGACAGATAGTTACAAAATAATCATCCCTAGCCACTCCAAGAGTCTGTGTAGTTGGGAACCAATGAAGAAGCCGATATCTAATGGAATGTATGGTAATGATTGGGATATTACTGCGTTCACATGTGAGGTTGAAATAAGGAAGACCACAATAATTTGGTCTTTCTCCTTCCCAAAAGGGATATGTGAGGCTTTGGATGTTTTCACTGCAGCTAAAAGTGGTACTTGAGCAGTTTGTATAGCGATCATCATCAGCACCAAGAGATGTTGGAATAAAATTGACAGAGATCAACAAAGAAACCAAAAGAAAGAATATGGGGGATGGATTAATTAGGGGTGATTTCATGGTGGAAACAAACAACAAGAGAGAATTGAGAAGAATCAGATGAGATTGATGAAGCTGTACTGTATGAGGTAATGACTTAACATTTTGTCTTTTTCAATAGCATGCAGTCATGGATTGGAGTTCTGAAAATGAAAACCTTTGGAAAAGTTAATATTTTGAAGTTTCCTGAAAATTTCTACCAGAGGGCCAATTTGCATGGATGAAAGAAGCATGTCTTATTGGCATGTGTATTGCATCATAAACACATATAACTTTGGATTTTTGACTTCAAAAGAAATAACAATATATGGTTAGGCAGAAGCTTTACTTGCCCAAGTCCTAGCTCCTAGGTGAATTCAAAGACCTATTTCAAGACAAAGAGGAAATGGAACACGCAGCTAGGCAAAAAAATTTTGTTAGAATATTTAATTTTGAAACCTTCATATTGTCATCAAGCTAAAAAGTCAATGAACGTTAATTTTATCTGGAGTTCTACTTCCAGGTTAGAAAGAATGTGCTGCTTCTTATCACAAAAAAACTTTATTATCCAATACTCTTTCTTTTGTGTGTCACTATTAATCTTCTTCTTTTTCAACCATATATTCGTTATTTGTTTCCCAATTTAGGTTCATGTGACCAAAGAATTTGATTCCAAGGCCTGTAAAGTACCTTGTAATCACTATGTGAGCCATGTTTTAAGAAAGTACCATTACAAGAAAACGATGCACAAATTCGATACAAGTTAAAAGAAAAATTTCTAGGTTCATCACATGGGACATATTTCCATTTCTATTGAATAGTCAATATCCGCGTATGTATTATCTTTCACACTATCCTATGGACGAGTCTACTACCTAAGTCAACGGTGAAACTGAAATGTGGATATAGATATTATTGCGTTCGCATGTGAGCTTGAAATCATGAAGACCACAATAATTTGGTCATTCTCCTCCCCAAAAGGGATATATATGTAAGGCTTTGGATGTTTCCACCACAGCTAAAAGTAGACTTGAGCAGTTTGTATATCGATCATCATCAGCACCAACAGATGTTGGAATAAAATTGACACAGATCAGCAAAGGAACCAAAAGAAAGAACATGGAGGATGGATTAAGGGGCGGTTTCATGGTGGAAACGAACTATATGAGAGAATCGAGAAGAACGGGATGAAGCCACGCTATAAATGAAAGATGATTGTATGAACTAATGAACAAGCATTTCGTCTTTTCCATCTAGTATGCAACCATAGTCCTGGAAATGAAGTGCTTTGAAAAAGTTCAGATTTTGAAGTTTCGTGGAATCTTGTATTGAATGGCCAATTTGAATGGATGAAGGAAGCATGATTTAGAATATATATATATATATATATATTACATCATGCACACAATAATTTTGGATTTTCGACTTCAAAGTAAATAACAATAAATGGTTGAATAGAAGATTCATTTGATCAAGTCCAAGGTGACTGCAATCAAGAACCTATTCAAGGACAAAAAGGAAATGGAACAAGCAACTAGCTGAAAAATCTTTGTTAAGAGGATTTAATTTTGAAACCTTTATATATGGTCCTTTAATTAAAATGGTTTGATGGAAAGGATTTACTAGAATAGTTAGATAGAGTTGGCTAAACGACTGATTCATCTATAGATTTGCTAGCAAAAAAATAAAAAATAAATCAGCTATAAATTGGTAAGATATTTTTTAAAAAAAAAGAAAATTCTTTATGTATGTGGGCTGCTATATAAAGGTCAAAGTCAAACCTTAAAAAGAAGTAAAACTAGTAACGAGAGGCACAGAGAAAATAAAATAAAATACAAACTACTATTATAAGATAAACTGCATACAAACCAATAAATCAACAATCTGATGCAACCATGATTTAGATAATAAGTTAAAATAAAACACTGTTTTATATATCTATAGCCCGATTAGATCAAAATTATAGCTCTCTTGCAAAATTTGGCTGCTATGGAGTTATGGGGAAGAATAATCAACAAGATTTAATACTTGATAACAGTAAACTGTAAACCCCATGACAAGGCAGGTAATCTGCACTGAAAGATCAGCTACACCATTCAGGTTCTTAAAAGGTGCCTATCACTCTCTTCATCAACTCTATTTTCGTTTGGGAACCTAGGCACAAGTATACGGCATGTATACTTGAAAATACATAAATAAACTTTGTTCTGTATCTAACATAAAATGGCACTTCAATTAGTGTCATGACACATCTATCATAGGGCTACTTTCCATATCCATGGTTCTAGGCTACAAATAAACAAGGGATTCTGATAAAATATTAAGATACCTACCTGAACATGAAGTTTTCGTGGGTCCATATTTGCAAAACTAGGAGAATTGTCCCTTATCATAGCCGCACTGGCCACCAGATAGAGAACATGAGTTGCATTTCTCATTATTATTTACCATATATTGCAACCCAAAAATCTATTCTTAATACATCCTGTATGTCAGCTGCAACTTCACCAAGGTTTTTATCAGCAACATAACACTTTTGCAACCACTTGAATATCATGATCCGGCAAAGTAGTAGACTGGTACATCTGAACCATCAGCTCTCTTGCAGGGTTTATCGATAATATTGGGTGGAAGTGGAGGAGGAAAACTAGAAGTAGGGCAATCATAGAGAATGGTTACATTATCATGCCCTTTTTCTACATACTTGAAGGGTGTTTGATCAAATGTGTTCTTTTTGTAATCAGCTGGACAGCTAGAGATGTCAAAATAATCATCCTTGGCCACCACAAGAATATGTGAGGTCGAGTACGAATGAAGAAGTCGATATTTGAGGGACCGTATGGTAATAGTTAGGATAACTCCTTCATATATGACCTAGAAATCAGGAAGACCACAATAATTTGCCCTTTCTCCTCACCAAAACATATAGGTGAGGCTTCCACAGCGGTAAAAGTGGTACTTAAACAGTTTGTATATTGATAATCATCGGCACCAAGAGATGTTGGAATAACATTGACAGAGATCAACAAAGGAACCAAAAGAAGGAACATGGAGGATGGATCAAGGGGTGGTTTCATGGTGGAAACAAACTGAGATTGGAATGCAACGTGAAAAGAGTATGAGATGAGATTGGTGAAGCCGTGTTGTAGATGAAAGATGACTATTGTAATATCCCAATTTTTAATTATGGGTTAATCATGATTATTGTGAATACTGATGAATTTAAACGGAAATTATCATGTGTTTTATGGCTATTTTAATTAATATGCCATAATTATTGAAAGAATGGAAATATTGGCCATAGTTGGTAATTAATGGGGAAATTAATTACTAACTAAGAGAAAAATGAGAAGTGTGATTAAATGGCTAATGGAAGGATTAAAATAGCTAATTAGTGACTTATTTGGTGAGAACCATAATGTGTGGACATGTGGCAAAGAGGGTATGAGAGAGTGTATGTGTGAGAAAGTCAACAATTGATAAAATAATCACTTTTCTCTCTCCTTCCTCTCCCTCCAATCGGCTGACATGAGTATGGGAGTGTGTGTGTAATCATTGCTTTTTCCCCCACACCCTTCCTCTCTCTCGTTCTCTCTCTCTTCTTTCTTCCATTTTCGGCGACCTTGTGGGCAAGAGAGAGAAAGAAAAGCTTGTGATTAAGGTGAGAAATTGGACTCTATTGCTTAAACCTCATTCATTAATGTTGTTCTATGAGTGATAAGCTTCATTTTCATGGTTGTAGCTTGTCCATTGGCTGTGGTTTGTGATCACATGAAAATCTGGTTGTTGGAGAATCAAAGAGTGTTTTTGGAGAAGTTGAAGAGGTATGTGAAACCAATATATCTATATAAGTTTCATGCCATTTGAAGTAGTTTATAATTTCTGGAAATTTTGGCTTGAATTTAAAAATGAGTGACACTGTTCATTTGGTATGTTTTTGGCATGAGAATGGTATCTTGGAATGAGTTTAGGATAGATAGATTGATTGGTGATTGAAATGTGATGTTTGGATGAGATTGGTATTTTGTTAATTTTGTTGCCCAAAACCCAAAGCATGATAATGGAGTAGGATTTTGATGATTCCATTGAGTTAATTGGGTGTTTTTCTGTAGGAGTGGCTTTGGGTAAAGTTTTGTGTCTATTGGGATCAATTGGGCAAGTGTTGGAAAAATGCCTCTGTTTTACTGCATTTTCTGGTTCTGATAGAATCACTCGAGTGATTTGGGATTCACTCGAGTATGGGATGAAGATCACTCGGATGAGGTTGAGTATCACTTGAGTGCTGTGCGTATATTCTGTTTTCTCTTCAGTTTTTCTGTTGTGCTTTCTGGAAAATTCAAGAGTGTATAGTCTTACTTGTGAGTGTTGATCTATCACTCGAGTGCAATGTTCTGTGCTCGAGTGCTCCTCTTCGAGGTAAACTCTTGTGCTCTCGGGTTCTCACTTTCTGGACTTCACTCTCAGGTGCTCGAGTGAGGCATTTGGCCTTCACTCGGGTGAGGTCCAGTGTGCTCGAGTGTTGTAGTCTCTGAAAAGTCCTTGTGCTCTCGGGTGTTCACTCACTATCCTTCACTCTCTAGTACCCGAATGCAGACCGTACCATCACTCGAGTGAGGCCTTCTTCACTCGAGTATTCATACAATCTCACTCGAGTGAGGTCATCTTCACTCGAGTGTCGTAATGAAAAATGGCAGTTTGGAGCTTCAACAAGGGGATCTTTGGGATAGTTCTTCCAACCCCTTAGAGCTATTATTAGAGGTATTCTTGAGTACTAAAAGAGCAATAATGATAATCAAATTAAGTGTTAAGAAGTCATTAAGAATTGGAATAGAGAATTGACACTTCGTCACTTATTATGATTCTAGGATACAATATTTGCCCGATGCAGGAGAGACCGGTGCCAGGGAACGCCCGGAAGGACTCAGGTAATGACTTTTCTCTCATGTTGTGTATGATGTTTTAATATGCATAACTTATCATTGAACTGCATGTGCCATGTGTAACCCCCTGCCGTAATTAATATCCGGATTATGCAATTAACGTGAAATAGAGACCAATAAGTCAAAACAACAATTATAAACCCATCAACCAGACGGGGTTTTCACAATCACGTTTCGAAATCATTTAAAACACGGTCTCATATTTACACTCCGAATATAATTACTATGCGAAGATAAATTACATTTATACAATTATCAGAGTACGCAATATAAATTCCCGACAATTCTGGGTCTCATATCTTCGCTCAATAATCATAGGGCACATTAGCCCCTACAACTCAACTAACAGGGATTACACAAATCTCTATCGAATACATTCTCAAATACTGATCCATATACAGACACATAATCCCAATAACGCAATGATAACCAACTAATAAGCTCTCACCCAAAACGAGTCCTCTTCGTCCTTGGATGCTTGCTTCATCCTCAATCTTCCTTCCCTGTCTAAAATGTTGATAGGGGAGGGTGAGATTCTGGGGAATCTCAGTAGGAAACAGGTACCAGTATGCATGCAAGATAAGTATTTAATGCATGACATGCTTGCATCACAATAACACATGTTCACATAATGATATATCCGCATGCTCAATGTTCACACAACATACTCATGGCCATAGTAAAAATAGAACAGAGCTACAATCATTCTCATATGTTTCACATAATTCAAGCAAGGCAATAACATGCATCAATACACAAATACAATTATCAATACATGCAGGAGAGGTAAGTTCCCTACACTCTTTCCACGTAAGCTCCAGCTCCGGCTGCTCACGATCAGGGTGATCATCAAATCCTATCACCAAAACCAAGGATATAGGATTAATCCCTTTTCCAATTCCTTTACTTTTAGACACTCAAGTTGGTTATCATTATTGCCCTTTAAGTGCCCTCAAACACCTCAATCCATAGCTCTAAAGGGTTGGAAGACTATCCCCAAAGATCCCCTTTTGAACACTCAAACTTGATATTTTTCACTGCCTCACTCGAGCACAGAAGCTCTCACTCGAGCACAAGTACGGACATCACTCGAGCACAAGAGAAAGTGAGACCGCGAGCACTTGCCCGAGAGCACAAACCCACTCCAGAAGCACAAGCTCACTCGAAGCACAAGAGGCTCACTCGAGCACGCTGCCCATACCCGCGAGCACAAGAGAAAGTGAGACCGCGAGTGAGCACCCGAGAGCACCCAACGCTCTCCAAGCACTGGATCACTCGAGCACACCACCCTCACCCGCGAGCACACACCTCTCACCCGCGAGCACATACGGCTCACTCGAAGCAAAACAAGGGAAAACTCACCCATCACTCGAGCAGGTTCTTCCTCTGCTCGAGCAACATTCATCCCTCACTCGAGCACACCCCTGTCTGCTCGAGTGAATCTATCAGATTCCAGAAAACGCAGCAAACTTACCACATTTTCCTAACTCTTGCCCAATTGATCCAAATGGACCAAGAACCTCTACCAAAGCCACTCCCACACAAAATCACTCACTGAATTCAATGGAATCAACAGAATTACCAAAATTCCATTCCATTAACAAGCTTTGGTCTAGGGCATCATAATCATCAATTCTCTAAATCAACAACCTCACACATTTCATTCCCAAATCCATTCTATCTATTCAAAACTCATACCAATATACCATTTCCAATGCCATATCATGCCAAACTACCCATTACCCATATTTTCGAAATTAGGGCAATAATTCCAGAAATTCCAAACATAATCATTTGGCAATGAAACATAGATAGAAAGATTGGTTTCACATACCTTATCCACTTTCTCAAAGACACACTTTGATTCTCCAAACTTCACATTTTCGTGATTCTTCAAATCACCACCAATGGAGAAGCTACAACCATCAAATTGAAGCTCTCAACTCAATGATCAACATTTATGAAAAGGATTTGAGCAAAGGAAGCCATTTACTCACCTTTTCCCAAGCTTTTCTTCTTCCTCTTCTTGCCTCAAGGTCGCCGGAAATGGAGAGGAAGAGAAGAGAGAGAAACCGAGAGAGAGAAGAGAGGAGATGGAGATGATGGTGATGTGTCATCACTTATGCCTCATCCAAGGGTCCACACTTTGCCACTTGTCACCATCTCACTTCAACTCTCATGGGCTCACATGCACACACAAACACATGATTATGCCTCATGCTCCACCACACAATCAATCCTAGCCATTGATCTTGAAGCTACCAATGAGTTTCCTCCTCGGTAACCGATCAACTAGTCGGTAACTTCACCGCTTTGCCCCTGATTATGGAAATTCACTTGGAATTACCATCAACTCATTTTCATATTTCATAATCACAATTTGGACTCTTGCTAAACCAGGCTTAGCAGTCCACTTAATTAGATAATTATTCTCAATAATTATCATTAGCCCTTAATCAGAAATTGGGATGTTACACCATGGTCCATTACGGCGTGAGCATTTCAGCGTGAGCCGTTTAGGGAGTGACAGTGGTCATCTCTAATTCGGCCGTTGAACTTCCGTTGTAATCGACATGGATCTTTGTGAATCTAACCTGTGGGGCGGCGTTTGTGAATCCAGCCGTGGGCTGTGTGTTGATCTTTCTTGTATGGCTTGCGTTATGAAATGCTTTATATGAATCCCAGCTGTGGTGAAATATATAGTGTGATTGTTGTGATACAATGCAGCGTGATCAATTCAGCGTGAGCAATCGTAAGGAATTGACGTGTGTCATACTAACCATTGCCGTTGTAGTTGTTTGTGTGGATGATGATTTGATTCATACCTTATTGTTGTACATACTATAATTGATTTGACACTACGGGGAAGAGTGGGTAGCGCTCCGTGTTAGGAGTTCCTTTTTGGTTAATGGTTATCATTGTATATCATTTAGATATTTTTTGGTAGAAACAATTGTATGTATTGGATTTTGTGTAATCCCCCAAGTAAAATGGTATGAATTATGGGCTTTGTGCCTTTGTGTAAACCCTTATTTAATGAATGGAACCTAAGTGAGTCGGGAATTTACTTTGCACTCTGATATTTGTAAATGAAATCCACCTGTTCAGGCCATTATTGTTTTGTATTGTGAATATGAGACCATTGTGAATAAGTTTTGAAAAAGTTTTTGCAAATCCGATTTTAGGCAAAAGATTACCTTAATAAGTCCCAATTTGAAATATGGTCTCTAATTCCAACTTAATTATGTGTTTAAGAACTTAATCACGGCCTAAGGTGAGAAGGAGGTTACAACTATATGAGCTAATGAATTAACATTTCGTCTATTCCATCTAGCATGCAGCCATGGATACTCCTGAAAATGAAGTCCTTTGAAAAAGTTCAGAACTCCCGATTTTGATGTTTCGTGGAAACCTGTACCAAATGGGGAATTTGGATGGACGAAAGAAGCATGTTTTACCATTTATATTGTATTATGCACACAATAATTTTGGATTTTTGACTTCAAAGTGAATGACAATGATTGGCTGTATAGAAGCTTTACTTGGTCAAGTCCAAGGTGACTTTGGCCTATTCAAAGTCAGAGGAAATGGAACAAGCAACTAGCTGAAAAATCTTTGTTAGAGGATTTAACTTTGAAATCTTTACATGGTCATCAAGTTAAAATGGTCAATGAACCTTAATTAAAATGGTTTGATAGAAAGGATTAACTGGAATTGTTTTTGTTTTAAAACAAAAAGAAATTCTCTATGTATGTAGGCTGCTATATAACGTTGAAGTCAAACCTCAAAGAGAAGAAAAACTAGTAACGAGAGGCACATGGGAAAAAAAATAAAATATAAACTATTCCATCCAGCCTTTAATGCATATTTATTTGGGAAGTTCATTTTGATCATAAATATAAAATTTATTTTTCATATATATCAATTTTTTCCTAATTCACCTCTATGGATGTTCTCTCAACAATAATCAATGAAAAGAGAGAATAAGGTAATTAAAAAAATATGACTTCAATGTATTAAAAAATATATATCATATTAATTAATGTAACTAAATTAAGTAAATAAGATAAAATGCATACAAACCATAGAATAAATCAACAATATGATGCAAGCATGATCAAGATAGTAAATTAAAATAAGCCATATAGCCTGATTAGATCATGAGAGGAAGAATTTTATAAGAGTAGAATTCTTAACTTTGGCGTGAAAGAATGGTAGACTATATTAATGAAATCTCTTAGACTTGAAAAACTTATTTCATTTTGGTTGTTTCTTCCTTTCTGGGTTCACTAAAAGAATAATTATTTTAAGTAAATTGCAGTCAACCAATTTACTTAAAATAATTAAGAATATTTATTAATAATTAATTAAAAAATTAATTCGTTCAAATAAACTGAACTATTGAAATTTACTTACATCATATAAAAAATGTTATTTACAACGACGCTATAGCTCTAGATAAATATATCTAGACCCATCTAATTATCTTTAAAGAATAACATAACTAAGTGTGTGTTCGGGTAATTTTAAAACCATGGTTTTAAAATCTCGTTTCCATAAATCGAGACAAAACTTCTCTCACATACTTAGCTTGTAAATCGTAAAAGCTATTCTCCAAAAGATAATCCGAACACACACTAAAACAAATCAAGTAAAAGAATAAAAGATAATAGATAAATATTAGGGAAAATGCCAATTAAATACCATTTAAAATTGAAAAACCCTAAAAAGTCTATTAACACTTTAAAAAGACATAAAGGTACCAAGTACCAACTTGGGTTTTTAAAGTTTTGACACTTTTACCATTTTACCCTTCAATTTTTTTTAAAAAAATAAGAGTGGTGCCCCACTGATAGGCTGCGGGCACTCCGGTGGCTTGCCGGCAGGCCAGGACCCCCAACGGCTAGAGCTCCGGCCACCGAGAGCTTTTTCGATAGGGATGGGGTGCCTTTTTTTTTTTTTTTTTTGAAAAAATTTATTTGAGAATGGCAAAATGTGAGATCAAACTCATCTCACCCCTTTAGCAAAGGAGCATGGTGACCATTGGGCCAACAAAGCTAATTTGATATATATATATACACACACACACATTATTAAATATATATAATATAAATAAAGGCGTAGTAGCTTTGACAAATGACTTTGACAAATTTAGTAATGGAAATAACAAAATTCGTAATGATATTGACTAAACAATTTACTGATAAACCTTGACTTACATGTTTTCATCAGTTTTTTTGCACAAAACGCTTTTATCAAAACCATTACAATTTTTGTCAAAATCATTGTTAAACTTGTCAATCTCATTACTGAATTTGTTAAAATCCTTTTATTTATATTATGAATGTTTTCATAATGGAATCTCATAATGAAATTGTCAAAATCATTACTAAATTTGTTAATCACATAACTGAATTTGTTAAAATCCTTTTATTTATATTATGAATGTTTTCATAATAGGATTGTCAAAACCATTGCAATTCTTGTCAAAATTATTACTAAACTTATCAATCCCATAACTGAATTTGTTAAAATTCTTTTATTTATATTATGAATGTTTTCATAATGGGATTGTCAAAACCATTACAATTCTTATCAGTTATGGGATTGACAAGTTTAGTAATGATTTTGGTAAGAATTGTAATGGTTTTAACAAAATCATTTACTGATGAATCTTGACTTACATGTTTTCATTAGCATTTTTACACAAAACTCTTTTGTCAAAACCATTACTAAACTTGTCATTTCTATTACTGATTTTGTTAAAACCATCATTCCATTACTATGCCTTTATTTATATTATAGATATTTAATAATGCATATATATACCAAAGGAGTTTTGGTGGCCACCATGCTCTTTTGCTAAAGGGGTTGAATGGGTTCAATCCCATCCCTTGCCATTCTCAATAATTTTTTTCAAAAAAAAAAAAAAACCACTCCTTCCCCACCAAAAAAGCTCCCGGTGGCCGGAGCTCAGGCCATCAGGGGTCCCGGTCGGCTGGCAGGCCACCGGAGTGTCGGCAGCCAGATGGTAATGGTGCTCCGGCAGGGGCACCACTCTTATTTTTTAAAAAAAAATTGAAGGGTAAAATAGTAAAAGTGTCAAAACTTAAAAAACTCAATTTGATACTTAGTACCTTTATATTTTTTTAAAGTGTTAATAGATTTTTTAGGATTTTATAATTTCAAATGGTATTTAATTAACATTTTTCCTAAATATTACTTTATCATACTATTTAGATAGGATCTTTATATTAAAGATCGGAGGGAGGGGGTATCAATTTGGATTTTAACGGCAAGTGTGGTGCCTGAGGAGTTATTGTGGTTGAACCCCCAAATCTAATATCACAAAAGCACATCTTATGTCACTAATGACTAAACTTTAATGGTCTTTGGCAAATACTATCCATCAATAAAATAGGACAAAAGCCACGTGTTAAAAACCCTAGAAAGAGTGGGCCAACTTCCTATGGGCCTTGGGCTTATAATTTCGACGCAAACATATCAAACTTAAAAATAGGGTCAGGGGAGCTTCGACAAAATTATATATTGTATTAAAGTTAGGTCTAACAGAGATGATTACTCTCTTATGATATGGTGAATTATATTTAATGTCTAATACTGCCTCAAAAAGGATAACCTCTAATAGAAGAATACCTTCATATAAGAAAAACAAAATTATACTCGATAATGTAAATATTTCTCATCTTGAAGTAATTTTTCAAGTAAATATACATAAATACCCTGACATGTATTTTTCATGAATATATAGACTCCTGTACTTCGAAACAATCAGATTGACCAATTTCTTCACCTCAATAGTCAATCAACCTATAAAGCTCCAACACGTTTAGTTTTACTAGGACGGTGGGTCTCTTTTTTGTGTGCAGTATTAAGATAATTCAAGCATTTGTTTTTTCCTCTTTTGCCAACTTAAGATATGTCCAACATACAGGATGGTAAACCGACGACTCGAATGGGAGAGCAGGTTTCTGTTCAAATCATGCTGAGGGCAAGTTGAAATTCATTAGCTTATTTCTAGAAACTATTCTTCAAAAAAAAATTTTAAAAACTATTTCTTGCAAAATTGTTGATAATTAAGATAATAATTAATAATTTTGAGCAAAGATATTTTCATTTTAAACAGAACTTTCTACCTCAGCTGTTAAGAAGGCTTTTTGTTTCATTTTCATATGAGAAAATCAAATTCATAACTCATGAAAAAATTATTATTGTTTGACAAAAAAAAAAGTGCAAAGCACTTTGTTTTTTTCCCAATATCCTTAAAAGAAATAAACAACTTATACTCCCCAAAAATTAGTAGATATTTATTGGGTTTGAAAAGAGGATAAAAAAAAAAAAGGAAAAGTACAGTGAGGTTCCAAACAAAAGAGAAAAAAAATGAAAAAGTAGTATTTTAAAATCTCAAAATGAAAAATTAGTTTCATTGACAACTCTAAGTATGAGTCATTGACAACATCAAGGACATCATTGACAAATTATAAGAACCATTTTTTTATTTTGAGATTTCAAAAGATAATTTTTTTTTTCACCCGGGACTTGACTGTAATTTTCCCAAAGAAGGGAAAATTAATCAATCTCAGCCGCTTTCCCGTAAATGCAAACCGTTCGGTGCTTCAAGAGGAGAAATTTTTTATAGAGAAAGACTAGGAAAATTTGATTAAAATATAAAATTTGAAAGGGAGACTCTTCTTCAAAATCCCACTGCAGCGTTGTCTTATCCTCTCCCCCTCCGTTTTTCTTTTTTTTCCCCAACTTACTCCTCCCCATCTAAAAATACAGGGCATTTGTTCATGAACAACTCAAGTCAAAATGCCCAACACTTTACAACTACAAGTACTCATAAAATTCCTCAGAATTTCAAAGCTAATAACTACGCCATGAGTAAAACACCACAAATCCTATGAGGTTATTACGACTTTGAATAGCAAGACACACAGAAAAAAGCTCAAAAGCCAGTCTCTTGTCCAAGACAATGAAATCAACCCACTGTCCCGGCATGGCCAATGATCTAATGTAAGTATGTAACTCATATGGCCAAGCTTGTGAAATAGATCTCATTAAGTGTTGCAGGGAATCTATCAGAAAGTGGTGAGGTTTAACCACTTAATTGGATCTCAGTCTTTATCTGTATCTTATCTAATATATAAAAATGCGATTGGTATCGTGTAATAGACGTACCTGAATTCTCCCGAGGCTGAGGCTGAGGGTTGCCTCTTATGTAATAGCAGGTAGTCTTATCTGAACCCCAATCATAGCCACAGACACCCCCTCTTTTCTGACACTCATCGCACTCTACAATTCCAGCTATCCATTTTATTTGAAATCCATCATTAAGCATCCCTATCACTATGCTTGAATCCTGAAGATCAACCACTGACGTTGGAGCTTTAACAGGAAAAATCACGCTTGTAGAGCATAAAACAGAAGTTTGAGGATTATTATCCCACAGTACTAAGACAAATGGATTGACAAACCCAATTTTGGGACAAGAAAATTGTGGGGGGTATAGAGAAGGGATTGGATTTGGCGGACAGCCATATAAAAGGGTGAGATTTTTTGTTTCAGACAAGTTTTCAAACAACAGAGGGTCAAAGCTTGTGTTCAGAAGCTGATATGGGCATAAGTTTTGCATGTAGTCGAATCTAGCGAGTGTCAGAATATGTTGGTTTGGATCGGCATCCAAAACCCGGTATGTGACGCTTCGGATTGTTATGAACGTCAAACCTTCAGAACAATTGAGCTTCAATTCAGGATAGCCACAACCTTTTGGACGGTCTTGTCCCCAGAAAGGAAACCCAACGTTTCTAATCTTCCCACAATTGTACAGAGTCCTGCAAGCTGTATAATAATCGTCGGTGATCAAATACGAAGGACTGTGAAGAAATAATGAAAGTGTTATACATGAAAGAAGAAACCGTGGGGTGGAGAAGGAAGACATTGACGAAGAAACGAATTGCAGGGAGAGAAGAATTCCAGTTTGGGACTCTGAAGTCTGAAGGAATAATATAAGTAATGCTTTGTCAGCTTTGATGAGAAGGCACGGAACGGAAATTTGAGCTTGGAAACTTTTTAACGATTCATCACTCCCTTTCAGGTCAATTTTGTTAACCAACGAAAATCAGACTCTCTCACTGCTACATAAGATTCAATGATTTTATTTATTATGCTGGGCCAAGCCCAAAAATCTTAGGCCATTTATTTATTTATACACAATATTTACAACATCTTTACAACATCTGGTATATCTAGTCCACTGCTTATAAAAAGAAAAGAAATATAGATAATTACTAAAAGAAAGAGTCCCTCCAATATTATTGGAATGTTTCAAAATTAAAAGATGTGTTTTTGAAAAGTCATATCCTTATAAATTAAGAAATTTGTGTTGGTTCATGAATCAACATATAAAATTCATAAACTTAACATATGCTTATAACTTTTAATTGAAGGTATATAGTCATTCAAGAGGCACCTTATCTATGAATACGTTCTTCATCACCCCATCTAGAGAGAAGGAGAATGAAGAAACTGAAGTTGTCTCCTGCTAAATTCTCTTACCTTTTTAATGTTCTATCACCCGGCATTTCTTACAGGAATGATTCGTTTAATTATAGAAAGTGCCGCTTCCTATTGTATTGAGGAGTTTGCGGAATATTTCTTAAAGACAATATCTGTAGATGTAATTTGAACCAAGTATTTTATTGTTTCTTGTAGATTTTGCCCACTGTATGTGGACTAGGTTTTGATTTTTTTTTTTTGGATAAAAGACAAAATGATATTAATAACATCAATAAGTTTTACAGCATATCTAAGAAAAAGATAACTAGGTTTTGATTTAGAGTCTTTATATCACATTCTTTTTTTATTGAATTTTAATATTTTTTTAAAAGAAAACATGCTACAAAATGATAATGGGTTAGGGGCAATTTATCCCAGAAGTTTTCACTGAGGGACAATTTTGTCTAGAAGTTTTTCGAGGGGCAATTTTGCTTTGAAAGTGTCAAAAAATGAGCAATTTTGCCTTGGCATTATCTCAGTTAATTTTGACCGTTAGTTGATCAAATATGTTAAGCTGGCAATCTATATGTCATCTATGTCATTTTCATTAAAGTGTTAATTAGCACCATAAATCCATGTGGCTTATACTTCATCTTTTTTCAAAGTTAGATTTAAAACTTTCAGCATAAACTTACACCTTAAAAAAATGACATGAATGACATGTGGACTGTCATCTCAACATATTTGGTCAACTAACGGTCAAAATTAACTAGGATAACGGTCAGGAAAAAATTGCTCATTTTTTGACACTTCCAGGGCAAAATTATCCCTTAATGAAAAGTTTTGGGACAAATTGCCCCTTAACCCATTATTATTTTGCAGCATGTTTTCTTTCACAGCATATTAAAATTCAATATAAAAAGAATGTGATATAAAGACTCTGAATCAAAATCTAGTTATCTTTTAGTTCTCTTTTTTAGAGGGGAATCTCATTTATTACTCTTAAATTAAACTACTCTGTTTTCTTGAATTTTGAGTGGTTTTTCGAAGGCAAATCTCTCAAGGCCTTCAAAACTTAGCAATAAACTTTTAAAGGCCGTTGGTTGTTAGTTGTTACACACACCCATACTATTTCCCTATTTAGCCTGTAGAATATTGGTTGTTGCACAGTTTGCTACAGGGAGGAGGTCAAGGTCATCTCTCTATTGCTCTATTTGTAGAAGGCTTCAGTTTGTTGCAGTAAGGAAGCCATCGGCTTTGAAGGTTTTAGCAAATTCTCATTGACATCATGAAGATCTTATTGAAATTAATTCTTGAGACCTGATGTGTAATACCCCAAATTTTGAGATATGAGGCTAGGGAATAAGCCTGAAATAAGTGGACTCCTAAGCCTTGGTTTAGCAGGATCCCAAATATTGATTAAGGGCTTAATGACTCCAAAAGTGGATATAATAAATGACAAATAACCCTTTTGGAGATTATGATGTGATTGGTGATTCGTATGTGTTATGAGCTGTGCTGAAACCCTGTATTTAAATCCAATTGTGGATTAATATCTAAATTGACTAAAAATATATGGAGGGCGCATAATGTGGAGAAATGGAATGATAACAAAGTAAAATGGTGATTTTAGAGTAATTGTCATAATCAAGGGCAAAATGGGAAAGTTATCGACCAATTGCTCAGTTACCGAAGAGAAAACTCATTGGTAACTTGAAGATCAATGGTTAGAATTGATTTGTGCATGAGATCAAAGGGTGGAATCAAATGTGTGTGTACCTATGTGAGCTCATGGGAGGTGTGATGAGATTGTGACACTTGGCACAATGTGGACCATTGGATTGGTCATTGTTTCAAAAAGCTCTTCCCTCTCGCCTCTCTTCTCTAAGTCGGCTAGGGAGCTTTGGGGGAGCCAAAATCTGAGCTCATTCTCTCTCTCCTTCATCCCTATGGACGCCCAACAAGGAAGAGGAAAGAGAAAATGGAACGGTGATGTTTTAGCCTTGTTCTTGTTCTCTTTAGCTTAAACATTCTTCTATAATGTTGTTCATAGTGATGAGAGCTTCATCTCTATGGTTTTATATTTGTGAAAGAAGGTGTTTGAGAGCTTAGGGGAAATTGGAAAGATGAAGAATCAAGGAACAAGTTTGGGAAAGAGGAAGATATGAGTATTTGATGCCTTTTGATCTATATATTATGACTTTTGGTTGAGTTTTAGGATTTGTAGATTTTGCCCTGATTTTGTATGACATGTAATTGTATGAATTGCATGTTGTATTGTGGTAAAAATGGTGTTTGGATGTGTTATATGGTTATTAGTATTGATTTAGAACATTGGAAGTAAAAGTGGTGGATTTGGGTAATGTGTGTATAAGTGTGACCAAGGGGGAAAATGTCATTGTGATGTGAATTTGTGTGTTTTGAGGTTTCTAATGGGTTCCTTGTGTAAAATTGTATGGGAATAGTCTTGGATAAGAATTTTAGGACCATTGGAAACATATTGGTTGAGTTGGGAAAATTTTGTCATTTACTGCGTTTTGACTTCTGATAAAGCCTCACTCAAGTGCGCGGAAGCCTCACTCTAGTGTAGCATCATATTTTCCTTTTCCCCTTCGGTTTTGGTTGCACTTGTGTGTGGAAGAAGCAAGAGTTCACTTCCTCACCTGTGAGTAATATGGGTTATCACTAGAGTGATGGTGGTCTCACTCGAGTCATTATGTGCTTCTACACTATGAGCCGCTTCTCGGGTTGTCACTCACAGTTGGTTTGTCAAGAGTGTGATTTAGCGCTCACGACTGTTGTGCCCTAACTCAAGTGCCCTAGTGTACTTTTGGCTCTGGGTTTTCTATGCTCTCGGGTGAGCACTTCTTGTGCCTCACTTGGTGGGACTCGGGTGAGTGTGGGGGCATCACTTGAGTGTTGATCTTGGTGCTTGAGTGCAACGAGCATATCTGGTCTCTGTCTGTGCTTTCGATCAAGCACTCACACGAGTAAGCTTTTGTGCTCGAGTGGAAGTCATCCATCACTCGAGTGATGTAGGCAAAAATGGGATTTTGAGGTTTTGAAAGATGGTCTTTGGTCAAATTTCTCCCAACCCTTTAGGCATGTGTTTGAGCTTTAAGTAGCCACCTAGAGGTCGTGAATGATAACCAACTTAAGTGTTTGAAAGTTAAAGAATTGGGAAAAAGAATAACCTTATGTCCTTATTTTGGTTATAGGGTTTGGATGTTCGCCCTGATCGTGAGTAGCGGTGCTGGAGCATACGTGGAAAGGATATGTGTAAGGAACTTACCTCTCCTACATATATTTGATATTTGTGTTAGTGTGTTGATGCATGTTATTACTTTGCTTGATTATGTGAAACATGTATGAATGATTTGAAGCTATGTCTCAGGCCGTGTTTGTAAATTGGAGCCTCCAAAGAAAGTCGGGCCTAAAAGGGCCAGGGCCGAGGGCCCTGCAGGGCCAGCTCGTTAGGCCTTTTTAATTTTTCTTGCCCCTACCCCCTGCCTGCCCCTTGTCCAGTCACCCCTTGTCCAGAAATTCTTGATATTTTTACTCCTCAAATTGAGCCTACTAAACAAAGTGAAACACAATCAAATGTTCTTAAAATTGATGATAGTGGTGAAGAAGATGAAAATGATAGTCGTCATACTAATGCTGTGTAGAGGTTAGAGTGTTTAGTTTCTTGTCTTCTTATGCTTTGGTTTTTATGTGAGTTATTATGGGCATGATTTTACTTTTGATTATGCATTAGTAACTGTGTTTGTTTCTTGTGTGAGACATGTTTAAACTTTAAAGTTGACAACATTTATGTGTTAAATTAGAACTTTGTATATCTCTCTAAAAGAAAATACGCAGGAAAAATAGTTAAATATTGTGAAAAGGATTTTTTGGCTCTGATGCTCTCGAGCCGGGGTTTGAAAAACTGCAATTTTTCTGACCTCGGGCCCTTTAGGGCCGGCCTTTTTAGGCACTAGCCTGTCAAGGGCCGGCCCTGATTCCCAACTCTAGGCGTGACATGATGCAAGAAAAGCCGTAAGAGGGGCCTTATGGGAATAAAGTGTTAAGACTCTCCCGAGTTGGCCACCTGTTGCTATAATATACTTCATAAACAAGATCTTCTTTTTCAATCACACAGTATGATAATGAAATAGCTAGTAATCCAATTCGATATGTGGTAAAAATTATGAAAAATTATTATTGTTTGACCCCAAAAAAAAATTTACTAAGCACTTTGTTCTGTTCCAATCTCCTTGAAAGAAATAAACAGCTTGTACTCTCCAGAAGTCAGTACAAAATTATTGGATTTGAAAAGGGGAAAAAAATAAGAGGTTCTAGAAATAGAGAGTTTTGATTTCTAAGAAATTAAAATTAAGGGTTAATAGAAGTTTTAGTCCTTAAAGTTTGGTTGAGTTTGAGTTTTGGTCCCTGAAGTTTAAAAGTGGTGGTTTTGGTCCCTGTAGTTTGGACTGTTTGAGGCATTGACCCCTGAAGATTTAAAAGGACTTGCTCATGGTTTTAATAGCGTTAAATCATCCTACGTGGCTCTAACACCGTCAAAAGAAATGATGTGTCATGCCTAGTAGATAGATGATGTGGCAAATATAATATATTGTTTTGAAAAAACAAAAAGAAAAGCACAGTAGCCCAATGCTAAACGAATCGAAACACAGCAATATACTGAAACACAAAAGTTGACACGGTGAAAGGAGAAATCGATAAAGGAAGCACTGCATTTTTGGATCCTCGACCATAACAAAATGGAAAGAAAGACCTTCGACCTCTGCTATTACTGTTACTGTCTTCACTCCCACTAGCCTCATTCTTATGCATATTTGACTGCTATGTAATGGCCTGAACTTCTAAGTAAACTTGCCTATCATTTGCAGAATCCATGGAGAAAGATCTCCTAAGGGGCTGAATACAGAACTGTTCATCTTTCTTCTTCATATCAATACACTCATCTCCCATGATGGACATGTGGTGCCACTTCCTCGATTTTAGGTGCTCGATCTTCTACTCCATCTTCCTCGCAGAGTGACTTCTACTCTGCGCCAAGCTTTCCCCACCTGATAGATTTCGTTCATGTTGCCTCAGTGACAGTGATCCCCCATCTTCTCCCCCTAATTCAATGACCACAAATTCTTCATCACTACCCAAATTAGAGAGTAACTGAGAATCTTGAGGAGAAGAGCTTGGTGCTGCAATATGATCCAATGGAGGACGCGTGGTGCCAGAAATGTTTGATATGCAAAGAGGACAATTGGCATTGTTGTGAAGCCAAATATCGATACAGTCCAAGTGAAAAGCATGGCTGCATCTGGGAAGAACTTTGAGCATGTCCTGTTGCTGAAACTCACTCAGACACAGCACACACCCATACACAGTACTCACATCATGATCCTTACCTTTGACAAACTGGAATGTGGGAATTTCTCGAATGATGGATTCATCAAGGCCACGATTCCACATGGTGGGGGAGAGCGCTATGAAGGGTTCTTCGCTGTGCCTGGGACGCAGAACGAAAAGCCAAGTGAGATCGTTGAGGTGGTGCCAGTAAGAGTAGCATTTGGTGACGAAGGTGGAGTAGCCGATAAGCAAGAAAGCTGTGGCCATGATGCTGAGCACGACGATGGCGAATACGGGTAAAGTAGAGTCTGATATTCCCCCTTTCCTTTGTCAATTTCTCCTTTCACCGTGTCGACTTTTGTATTTCAGTATATTGTTGCGTTTCGGTTCGTTTAGTATTGGGCTGATGTGCTTTTTTTTTTTCAAAACAATATAATATTATATATTATATTTGACACATCATCTGTCTACTAGGCATGACACATAAGCTCTTTTGACGGTGTTAGAGCCACGTAGGATTATTTAATGCCATTAAAACCATGAGCAAGTCCATTTAAATTTTCAGGGACCAACACCTTAAATAGTCCAAACTATAGGGACCAAGACCACCGCTTTTAAACTTCAGGGACCAAAATCCAAACTCAACCAAACTTCAGGAACTAAAACTTATATTAACCCTAAAATTAATCAATCTTAGCTGCACGATGCAATGTTGAAGAAGAGGTTGCTTTCCAATAGATTTTTCTAGAGAAAGACTTGGAAAATTTGATTAAAACTCCCCTCCAGTTTTTTTAGCTTACTCCTCCTCATCTACAGGATGGATCCAGCTTCCATCATTTTTCTTTTCATCTATTGCCTGTCTTTTTTTTTTAATATGAGAAATTGGATTAAGATCTCAAATGTCCATATTTTTATAATAAAAGAAAAATATGAGCCGTTGAGATCTTAATCTAACTATCTAAATTAAGAAAATGATAGACAACGGATGGAAAGGAAAAAGATGGAAGCGAGATCCTATAACTCTAGGCAAGGAAAAACAGTTGGGTTGAGGAACGCAGTGAGAATATAAAAGAAATGGAACACAATTGTTTAGGTAAAGAAAGGGTCAGAGTAAGAGTGAAAATTGAAAGGTTGTAATTAATTAAATTGTATGCTGTGAAGTAGGTCTGAGGAGATCGGCAAAAAAAAAGAAAAGAAGTAGGTTTGAGGAGACTATCAGACGCTGGGGTAGATTTTAGTAGCATGGGAACTAGAAGCTTGCACTTTTTTCGATGAAAGAAAAAGCATTATTTATTTATTTGTTTTCCAAGGTAAACATTTTCTTAACAGATATTTTATTTTGCTTATGATGTTATCATTCTTTTCTAAGCTTTTATTTTTTTTATACATTTTTGTAAGCTTTTGTTAATTTGAAATATATTTCTAAATTATATTTAAATATGAATATTTTTGCACCCTCAATTAAATTATATTATTTTAATATGATCGGTTTGACCGCAGTCTAACCCACTGACCCTTAAATTACTTTCTTCGCTTGTTTAATATCGGGTCTGGTGTTTTTTTTACCTTGATTCTCACAGCTGTCATCGTGTTTTTTTTTTTTTTGGATACAAAGCTGTTATCGTGTTTTAATAAAATTAATTTCAAAGCTAATAACGCCGCTACGACTAAAAATGTAAAACACTACCAACCTATGAGGCTAATATTCCTCACCCCGTGCAACGCACGGGAGTACTATCACGTTACTTTTAATGGCCAAACAACTTTTAATGGCCAAACACCGAGGTTAAAAAAACAAGGGGGAAATGAAAGTATTAGCAATAATGAACAAGAACTCAACAAGCTAGTCTCTTGTCCAAGACAATGAAATCAACTAACTGTCCGGGCAGAGCAAATGAGCTAAAGTAGCTCATACGGCTTAGCTTGTGAAATAGATCTCAAGTTTTGCAGGGAATATCTCAGAAAGTGGTGAGGCTTAACCCACTTAATTGGATCTCAGTCTATCTCTGTATCTCATCTAGTATGAAAAAAAAATGCAATTGGCATCATGTTATAGATGTACCTGAATTCCCCTGAGGATGTGGCTGAGGCTGATGCGTTGGGTTGCCTCTTGTGTAATAGCAGGTAGTCTTATCTGAACCCCAATCATAGCCACAGACACCCCCACTATTCTGACACTCATCGCACTCTACAATTCCAGCTATCCATTTTATTTGAAATCCATCATTGAGCATCCCTATCACTATGCTTGAAACCTGAAGATCAACCACTGACGTAGGAGCTTTAACAGGAAAAATCACGCTTGTAGAGCATAAAACAGAAGTTTGAGGATTATTATCCCACAGTACAAAGACAATTGGATTGACAAACCCAATTTTGGGACAAGAAAATTGTGGGAGGTCTCGTGAACGGGTTGGCGGACAGCCATATAAAAGGGTGAGATTTTTTGTTCCAGGCAAGTTTTCAAACAACAGAGGGTCAAAGCTTGTGTTCAGAAGCTGATTTGGGCATAAGTTCTGCATGTAGTCGAATCTAGCAAGTGTCAGAATATGTTGGTTTGGATCGGCATACAGAACCCGGTATGTGACGCTTCGGATTGTTATGAATGTCAAACCTTCAGAACAATTGAGCTTCAATTCAGGATAGCCACAACCTTCTGGACGGTCTTGTCCCCAGAAAGGAAACCCAACGTTTTCAATCTTCCCGCAATTGTACGGAGTACTGCAAGCTGCATAATTATCGTCGGAGATCGAATACGAAGGACTCAGAAGGAATAATGAAAGTGTTATGCATGAAAGAAGAAACCGTGGGGTGAAGAAGGAAGACATTGACGAAGAAACGAATTGCAGTGAGAGAAGAATCTCCGTTTCGGACTCTGAAGGAATAACATAAGTAATGCTTTGATGATAAGGCAGGGGACGGAAATTTGACCTTGGAAATTTTTTAAGGGTTTATCACTCCCTTTCAGGTCAATTTCCTACCCAACGAAAAATTCGACTCTTACGGTTACATAACATTCAATGATGTTATTTATTATACTTGGCCGTGTCCAAAAATCTTGGGCCCTTTATTTATTAATGCAGGTTTTGTTGAGCTTTTCTCTGGTAAATTAGGAGTGCGTTTTTCATTCAAAACCACACGAGCGGCAATGCAGTTTGACTGTGTTTTCCACTAAAATATGCTCAGGTATATCTTGCTCCAACGGCAAGGGACCACAGTCATCTTAAACAAAACTCAGATACCAAAGCCAACATGACTTGGAACATTTTTAACTATATGTTTTGTGTGACATTTTTTTAACTTTTGATGCGTTCCGCAAATATATGGGTCGTGCCAAGTAATAAAGTGATAAGTAAAGTATCGTCCACGAGGAATCAATCAATTAATTTTTAGGTATTAAAATCTCAATTTCTTTTAAGTTAAATGAATCTAGTTATGAGTAAATTCAAAGGAAATTAATTAACGACAACTATCAATATCAAACACAACCTAAAGTCGCTAATCCCTCGCTAGCTCTCCAAATCTCAAATCCATTTAATTAGTTAATCTCAAATGTTAATTTTGTTAATCTCGAGTATAAATAGTTATAAGTGCTTGTCGGTCCACTCACAATCCTCTTTTAAGTATAACTGTTACGTCTAACTTAATTACTCAAGAGGCAAGATAACTCAAACACACTCTTCAACAATTATATGGGGCTATTAGGTATATGTCTATCCTAATCGCAAATTAAATTGTAATCTAATCCCATATTACTTAATCTTAGAGCCTAATTAAAATTTCCTCTGTGAAGGTAAATCCTAATACTCAAATTCACATATAATGGTGGCCAATAATCAAATGGACATAATAAAGTAAGATTAAATAACCAAAATTAACATAAATCATAACTAATAAATCATGGAAATAAAATTTAATTCACTAGTGAGTTCATAGTTTCTCTAGGTCTAAAAAGAAAATTAGCCACTCATGACTAAAATAAAATCCATAATGAAACAAAGAAATTCAGATTCAAAGAATAAAGAGAAAGCAAAAAAGAGAGTAAATCTGTCGAAAACTCCCCCTATTCCTCGCTGCTGTCACAGGTGAAAGGAGGCTAAGAAGTTGCTTGCTGCTGGCTCTAATTCTCCGTTTTTTTCCTCTTAATCTCCGCTGCTCTTGCTGTTCGGCTCCGCAAAAAACGTCGTCGCTCCTCTTATTTATAACCTTCGGTGTTTTGTTTCCTCTAGCCACGTATATCTTCCGCCAGTTATTGAATCCTTTTTAATTCTTTAATCGCGGGTCCACAATCTGATATCTATCTCTTTATTTCTGATCTACCTTTTTTTTTGCTTTAATATATATATATATATATATATTGAATTGAAAAGGACTCTGGTCCCATGCGAATTAAAAGAGGATAACTTGAGGCAATCATATCAAGTAGAGTTGTCATCAATTAATTATATATATATATATATATATATAATTGGACAAATTATTTCTTTTTAATTGATGTTTTCTCTTCTACTAGGTAGGGGTGAGCAGATAACCCGTGACCCGCCCGTCCGCCCGCGGCCCGTATTTTTTGGCCCGTTTAAACCCGCCCAGATTGTAACCCGTAACAAGTACGGGGTAGCCCGTACCCGTTTAAGTTACACGGGCGGGTAACGGGTATACCAACGGGGCACCCGTTCCCGCCCGTACCCGTTTGTTATTATTTTTTTTATAGATTGCTTTCCTTATTCTGCTGTGGACAGTGTGGTCTAGTGTCGGTGCTTCCCTAAGGGTCTGTTTGGTTGGAGGGGAGGGGAGGGGATGAAAAATGAGCCCCTCCCCTTGTTTGGTATGAAAAGTAAGAGGGGAGGGGCCCCAAAAAATGGGCTCCAAATCCCTCCCACTCCCTCAAATTGGCTCCCTCCAAATTGGGGGGTTTTGGAGGGAGCCAAAAATTTGAGACTATTTTACCCCCATAATCTTTTCATATTCCTAATTATATCCTATGAGTCTTCAATAAAAATATAACTTCTTTTATCATCTCCAGTGTTTCACGCTTGTGTGTGTTTTTTTCCAACCTTGTAGTTCAACCAAATCATGAGTATGAATATCTCCGGCGGAATGAATGGCGATTAAAATATAATTTTGGTGATGATATTTTCGCAGGTGAATTCGACTGTAAAATGTTATCCATAAATCTTTATTTTTTTTTACCAGAGTTATCTATAAATCCATAATACAAGTGTGAGCGCATGACATCTATTTTTTTTTTTTTTTTTTTTTGCAACTCCTCTGCATTGTTTTTCAATAGAAGGAATTTTTCATTTAATTTAATATGATAATTACTGGAATATTCATATAATAAGAAATTAAGTTGAGGGAAATTGAAAAATATTTCTATTTTATATCTTCATCTTTTTTTTATAAATTATATAATTCATATTGAGGTGTAAACTAATTTAAATAATTTATATAAGGAAAAATATATTAACTAATGTTTAATGATAAAATGGTAAATTAAATATTATCTTCCCTCCCCTCCCCTCTTAAACCAAATAAAGGATCATTAAAAAACCTTTCCCTTCCTCCCCCTCCAATCAAACCAAACAAAGTGATTCTCCCCCCTCCCATCCCATCCCCTCCCATCCATCCCCTCCCTTTAAACCAAACAGGCCCTAAGTGGCTAATCCCATCCCCTCCCTTTAAACCAAACAGGCCCTAAGTGGCTAAGTGTAAAACATTTGGAAGAAAACGCAAATGCTAACCCTAAATCACTAATACAGTCGCAGAACGGTGGAAGAGTGCGAGACTGGTGAGTGGCGACTTGGGCGATTCCTTCGCCGGTTGTCGCGGAAGATTGGCAGTTGCGTCCAGCCGACCACCAGTCCTTCGCCGTAGAAGACGTGGGCGATTCCTTCACCGCGAGAGTCCGTCGCCCTAGATCCAGATTCAACTCGGCGATCTTCATTGAACGTTGCTGGTTTGCTCTGCTCTCCTCTCCTCTGTTGCTCTGTTTGCGTGGTACTGCTGTTATTGTTTGCTCTTCTCAGTTTATATGATTAATTCTCTACCTAAAATTGTTGAAGTGGCTTCGTCTCATCTTCGTCATTTTGCAGGTTGCAGCCTTCCGTTGATCTGCTTCGAAGTTCGCCTGATCTGTTAATGGATAGGATTTAATGATTTTTCTTTTTATTCATTTTGTAGAGGAAGATTCAGCAGCAGGAACAGCTACCTTTGGTGAATCTGAAGTCTAACCAGTGTTAAAATGTGTATTGTGAATTTGTGATGTGAAGCTTGATTGCTGAAGTGTGAAACAAAGTTATTTTTTTTTTCTCGAAACAAAGTTATTTTGTTGTGTGTAAACTATTTTGCAGGCTGTTTGCTTTGTTAAGTGAATTGTTTTGTTGGGACTTGGGTGTGATTGTAAGCTATTGTTCTGAACTTCTGATTGCTTTGTTAAGTGAATTGTTTTTTTGGGTGTGAATGTGATTGTAATTTGTGAGCTATTGTGTAGGCAGCGGTACAGCACGTTGATTGCTCCGATTTTTTTTTTTTTGGAATCAGTTGTGTTTGGGCTTATTTTTGACATCTAACATTAACCAATATTAAGCCCTATAAAAGGTCCAATACTGCATGCCCATATACTAAACGGGTTCACTTTACCCGTTTATTCCCGCCCGTTTAACCCGTACCCGTTTGTGTACGGGCTAAACGGGTTTGACCACGGGTATGGGCTGCCCCGTACCCATATAACTTAAACGGGCGGGCTGCGGGTTGGCCCACGGGGCAGACCCGCCCGCCCGTTGCACACCCGCCCGCCCGTTACACACCCCTACTACTAGGTCACATGATATCTCCTACAAAATAAAATAGAATATGAATAGATTTGATATCAAAATTTCTTTCTATCCTGAACTTAATTAAAAGATAGAAAATATATAAAAGATAATTAAATAGATACAAAATATCAATAAATTTAATCAATTTTATCCTAAAATATGTACCTATTTAATTATAAAATATATATTTATCAAATTCCTCCACACTTGGACATTTGCTTGTCCTCAATCAAAAGAAAGAAAATTCATTATTTGAACAAAAAGAACATTATTTATGAAATTCCTAAACAGAGAGCAACACACCACCACACTTAGATCATACTATCAAATTCTATTCAGTTTAATGTCTTGTAAGAATGGTCACTAAGCCAATAGCCTTAAATAATTGTAATAATCTCTTAACGTCCCATGATCAAAGGATTGATAAGTAATAAGTGCAACAATAAGATTAGTAAAGGAATATTACGCTACTAAACTTCTTTAGAAAAATTCAAATGTCCCCCCTTAACTAAGCTTTTCATTTAATTTACTATTTAATTTACTAAGGATCATCAGGTAGAAAATTGCTTCATTTATTTTCTTTCTTTCTTTATTTTTTCATCTTGAGTTGTTGTAGATCCCCTTTTGACGCGACCCTGCACATGGGTGATGCAGCACCGTTACTTAGTTACTCCAATAGATGCCTCAAGAGGCTTTTAGCCCAACTCATAGCCCTATTGTAGGTGTAAATGGTATACATATTGATATATACTAAGTTGAGTATGTGGTCGGTCTCTGGGGGATCCTATCTACGAAATTGCTCTATTTGCTTTTTTTAATTTCGTCTCTAATTTTCTTTTTCCTTATGATTATGCCAAAATAGTTTCATAGTTTCAACTAAGAAACTGAATATGAATACAAAGTTAAACTTATGGGTGTGTCTGAATTTTGTTACAAGAGCTGTTCATTATCTTTCTACGTTGTTTAATGTTCTTAGTGAATGATACAGGAATTCAGGTTTTCAAAAATTTTAGCAGCAGGATTCACAGGGAAGGTGTTTTTGTGAAATCTGATGGTGGTAATTTGCTTGGAAGTATCCGCAATCGATTTTTCACTGTAATCCATTCTACTCATCTGTACGTTTGACTACAAAAAAAGGCCCTATTTAGTTTTTTTTTAAAAATATCACTTTTAAGACCGGTTATTTTAATAACCGGTCTTAAAAGTCTTGAAAAAATTTAGACCAGTTTTTAAACAACCGATCTAAAAAGTCTGGACTTTGTAGACTTGGTCTTCTAGCAACCGGTCTAAAAAAGTGATTTTTAAGACCGGTTTCATTAACCGGTCTAAAAAATAGCAGACTTTTAAGACCGGCTGTATCAAGACTGGATCCAAAACTGATCTAAAATGTCATTTTTAACCGGTCTTAAAAGTGATTTTTCCACTAATGATTATCTCTCCTTGTTCGACATCCACCAATGCTCTTGTAGTAGCCAGGAATGGTCTCCCAACAATTAGTGGAATCTCTTGACCCTCTTCCATGTCAAGAATAATGAAGTCAGCAGGATATATAAAAGAGCCAACTTTCACCAGTACATCATTAATGATACCATATGGATAAGAGAAACTTTGATCAGCTAGCTTGAGTGTAATAGTTGTAGGATTGGCCACCCCTAGTTAAAGCTTCTTAAAAAGAGATATGGGCATAAGATTCACAGCAGACCTCAAATCACACAGTGCACGATCTTCAAATTTGTCACCAATCACGCATTGAATAGTGAAAGAACTAGGATCTTTACACTTTAAAGGAACATTAAGCTTAATGACACTAGTGATCTCCTTGGTTAGTGCTACCATTGCAAACTCAGTAGAATGCTTCTTCTTACTCAACATCTCCTTTAGGTACTTAGCATACTTAGGCATTTGCTCCAAAGCTTCTATCAATATGATGTTAATGTGTAATTACTTGAAGATATCCAAAAACTTCTTGTATTACTCATCAAATGCCTTCTTTTGAAATCTTTGAGGAAATGGTAGAGGTAGTCTCCATTTAGGAGTCTCAGTAGTTGTCACCTTTTTCTTTACCTCCTTCATTTGGGAGTCTATATCCTCATCTAATCCCTTAACCTTTTGTGTCGACCCTTCATCTTTTTCTACAAGAACCTTGGAAGTTTCTTCGTCATTAGAGCCTAAAGGCTTCATTGTTAGCTGCTGTACTTCGAGTAATTCTTTACCACTTCTAAGGGTGATGACTTTACACTCTGCTTTTTCATCTTTACGAGGATTAGGCACGGTATTACTTGGCAATTCTCTTTGTTGTAATACATTCATAGCAGTAGCAAGTTGTCCCATTGTATCTCAAGATTTTTTATGGATGATTCTAATCTTGTATTAGTAGTAGCTTGATCCTGAGTACTCTTTAATTGAAAACTCGTGAGCTGAGATATCATTGCCTCTAGATCATTTTTGGACTCTTGAGTAAGAATGGATTCCTTTTCCAATTGATAGAAGCCAGGAGGTGAAACTTGCTTTATATTAGAAGTTGATGCTTCGTTAAGAGTTGCACCATTTTTTCAAGAGAAGTTAGGATTTTTAAGCCACCCAGAATTATAGTTATTTGAGTATGGATCACTTTGATTATTACCACGGTAATTCCCTACACAGTTTACTGGCTCTATCTGTTGAGATATAAGGCATTGTCTATTAGCATGACTATTTTCATAATAATCACAAGGCGCATAAATAGCGTTCACTCCCATGTGTCTATCATTGGATCTGTTTACTTGAGCTTCTAGGTGGTCAAACCTCTTGTTGATAGTATGTAACATTGCCATTAACTGTGAAGAATGGTCCTCAGTAACTTTCTTCACTGACCTTTTTTCATTGTTGTTCTGGATAAAATCAGCTGATAAGTCATCTAAATATTTCCAGACATGATTTACTGGTTGCTTTGTAATACCCCCATTAGTGACAGTATTCAATTCAGATTTAGATTCAGGAGTTAAACGAGTACAAAGAGATTTGAAGCAATACCCATTTTTCTAGATTATGGCCTGGATTCTGCTTGACAACTAACTTAAATCTCTCCCACGCTTCATACAAATGTTCACAAAACTGTTGACAAAAGTTAGTAAGAGCAGCTCTTGCATCTATCATCTTGTTGTGTGGAAAGAATCTTGATCTGAACCTTTCTTCCAATGTCTCCCAAGAGGTTATGATGTCCTCTTCTAAACCATTGAGCCATTCTTTGGCTTTTCCTTGTAGAGTGTATGGAAAGAGCCGAAGACGGATCACATCATTAAGAACTCCATTCTGCTTGAAACAGTTACAAACATCAAGAAATTGTATGAGATGCCGATTTGGATCTTCTGTGTTGTTTCCTGCATACTGACCTTATAGTTCAAGCATCTTAAGCATAGTTTGCTTGATTTCAAAATTGTTGGCTTGAAATGTAGGTACTTTGATTCCAGACTGATAACCTCGAGATTGCCTTCCTAGAAAATCATTGACAACCAATGTATCATTCTCATCCTTAGCCATCTCTTTGCTTATGGTTTCTTCGTCCTTGTGATCGAATGTTGAGGTGGTGTTGTCTCTAAAAGTTCGCTAACCTTCTTTGTCTTCTTAGATGTTTTCTTTGTTGTCCTTGACATATAATGTAAAGCATTGCAAAAACAAAGAGACAAAGATCGAGTATCAAACCTAAAAAAAATAGAAAAAGAAAGAAAAAAATGCTTAAACTTAAAATACTAAAGGTCCTCTAATACTAAAGTTAATTTCCTAGATTCCTCGGCAATGGCGCCAAAAACTTGATGCGCTCCGCAAGTATACGGGTCGTGATAAGTAATAAGTGATAAGTAGAGTATCGTCCACGAGGAATCAATCAATTAATTTTCAGGTATTAAAATCTCAATTTCTTTTAAATTAAACGAATCTAGTTATGAGTAAATTCAAAGGAAATTAATTAACGACAACTATAAATATCAAACACAACATAGAGTCACTAATCCCTCACTAGCTCTCCAAATCTCAAATCCATTTAATTAGTTAATCTCAAATGTTAATTTTGTTAATCTTAAGTATAAATAGTTATAAGTATCTGTCGGTCTACTCACAATCATCTCTTAAGTATAACTGTTAGGTCTAACCTAATTACTCAAGAGGCAAGATAACTCAAACACACTCTTCAACAATTATATGGGGCTATTAGGTATATGTCTATCCTAATCACAAATTAAATTGTAATCTAATCCCATATTACTTAATCTTAGAGCCTAATTAAAATTCCCTTTGTCAAGGTAAATCCTAATACTCAAATTCACATATAATGGTGGCCAATAATCAAACGGACATAATAAAGTAAGATTAAGTAACCAAAATTAACATAAATCATGAAAATAAAATTTAATTCACTAGTGAGTTCATAATTTGTCTAGGTCTAAAAAGAAAATTAGCCACTCATGGGTAAAATAAAATCCATAATGAAACAAAGAAATTCAGATTCAAAGAATAAAGAGAAAGCAGAAGAGAGAGTAAATTTGTCGAAGACTTCCTCTATTCCTCACTGCTATCACATGTGGAAGGAGGCCAAGAAGTTACCTGCTGCTGCTTCTAATTCTCCGTTCTTTTCCTCTTAATCTCCACTCGATATCCGCTGCTCTTGCTGTTCGGCTCCCCAAAAAACATCGCCGCTCCTCTTATTTATAACCTTCGGTATTTTGTTTCCTCTCGCCACGTATATCTTCCGCCAGTTATTGAATCCTTTTTAATTCTTTGGAAAATTGCCATAAAAGACCTCATTAGCCTAATATTTGCTGAAAGAGACCTGACCCGAACTGTCATTATTTTTGTAAGAGTAAAAGACTGAAATGCCCTTAATGGAACAGAGAGGCAAATGAAAGGAAACAAAAATAGAACCAGCGAATTTCCCGTAATAAATAGAGCAAGTGATTGACGTCCTCCCTGGCTTCTTCTCCTTAGTTGTGCATAGATAAACGTCCTCCCTTCTAGTTGTCGTTTACTGTGGATGCTGCCGGAGGTTCGATGTATCAGTAAAGGCTAGGAAGGTGAGTTCTGTTAAGACCCTTATTCATAGTTCAGACTTTGGTGGAGCTGATGATTTGTACTTGCTCTAAAGCTAGGTTTTTCATTGGTGTTTTACTGAGTAAGGAAGTAGTAAATAAATTAAATTATGGCTTCATTAGGTTTTTTGATTTTGAAGATGTGAAGACTTTTGAAGATGTATTTTGTGTTGTAATTGTGTTACAAGTGATTTATTTCCTCTTGTCATTGTAAATGTAAGTGTTATATATTAGCACGATATGTTAGCCAAACTGTGGTTAGATATTGTTGCAATTATAAATGTTAAATTTGATGTTGTCAACCTATTAATTCTCAACATCTTTTGATCATTTATGATTTCACCTTATCATGGTCCATTTACGTAGCATGTAAGTAATGCTTCTAACACCATGGAAGAAATTCTGCACGTTGAGTAGCTAATTTGCACATAAGGTCACATTTTGCACACATGGAAGAGTTTTTGCACATATGGAAGAGATTGTGCACATAGAGAAGAGTTCTTACACATAAGGGAAGATGTGTTGAACATGGGGGAAGATCTTTCGCACATGATTCAGTGACACTTGTGAGCACTAAATGAACCCAAGTGGAAGAGACATTGAACTAACGGAACATGTTTTGCACATAGGGCAAAGTTTTTGCACATATGAAAAAGTTCTTGCACATAAGGGAAGATGTGTTGAACATGGGGGAAGATCTTTCACACATGGTTCAGTGGAACTTGTGAGCACTAAATGAACTCAAGTGGAAGAGACATCGAACTAATGGAACATGGTTTGCACACAAGGAAGAGTTCTTGCACATAGGGAAGAGTTCTTGCACATAAGGGAAGATCTTTCGCACATGGTTCAGTGGAACTTGTGAGCACTAAATGAACTCAAGTGGAAGAGACATCGAACTAATGGAACATGGTTTGCACACAAGGAAGAGTTCTTGCACATAGGGAAGAGTTTGTACACATAAGGAAGAGTTCTTGCACGTAAGGGAAGATGTGTTGAACATAGGGGTAGATCTTTTGTACATCGTTCAGTGGCACTTGTGAGCACCAAATGAACCTATGTGGAAGAGACATTGAACTATTGGAACATGTTTTGCACACATGGAAGAGTTCTTGCACATATGGAAGAGTTTTTGCATATAGGGAAGAGTTCTTGCACGTAAGGGAAGACGTGTTGAACATGGGAGAAGATCTTTTGCACATGGTTTAGTGGCACTTGTGAACACTAAATGAACCCAAGTGGAAGAGACATTAAACTAATAGGAAAGAGTTTTTTCACATAGGGAAGAGTTGTTACACACAGGGAAGAGTTCTTAAACATATCGAAGAGTTGTTGAATACAGGGAAGAGTTCTTGCATATAGGGAAAGAGTTTTTGCACATGGTTATATGACACCTATGCAGACTGAAAAGGAAGCCAAGTAGAACACATTTTGCAACCACGGAAGATGTTTTTCTCGTAGTGGTGGATCGTTGCACACAGGGAAGAGTTTTTGCACATAGGGAAGAGTTTTTGCACATAGGGAAGAGTTCTTATACGTAGAGGAAGGGGTTTCGCACATGGCGGGAGATCTTGGGAATGAAAATGAATCCAAGTAGGAGATCTTTCGCACACAGAAGAAGTTTTGCACGTAGGGGTAGATCGTTGAACATTCCTCCATATCTTGCACACATGGAAGAGTCTTTGCACAGAGGGAAGAGTTATTGCACGTAGGGTAGAGTTCTTGAACGTAGGGGAAGTGTTTTCACACATAAGGAATAAGTGATGCACATAGGGGAAGAGTGTTTGCAAGCCACACGTAATATACAAAACAAGCACTTATATACCACAGTTGTATATAAATAATTGAGTTTCATTTACATTGCAACAAAAGATGATGACAAACTTCAATATGAATAGAATAAATACAACGTTGACTACTTTCTCCTTATTTTCCCAGGTTTCCAACCTTCAATGCTATGCATGACCATGTCCCAATGTTTATTCTTCTCATGGGCTACTAACCACCAAACCATATCAACCCGCTTTTGATCCATGTCTTCCTGCACAAACACATTCCTAGTCAAATAAAGTGCAATTGTAACAACCGACATGACTCAAAATATCAGTGTATTACTTGGTATTTAGTCTCTTCAAATCAACCAAGCAATAAAACAACTATCAAAAATTCATAACACTAAATAGTACTTAAGCTACTCAAGCACAACCGGGAAAGGCAGACATGAATGAAACAGAAGTCAAAATTTCAAAACCATACAAATAGAATGAAGGAACGACAGGAGCAGCAAAATGAAGCCAAGGACAAGAGAAAATTAGAAAATCACAAAAATCAGAAAAAAAAAAAGGCAGAAACAACAAAATTGATAAATTAGATCTATGATATAGTTTATCACACCAACTCAGGTTTCTTGGGTGATGCACTTAAACCAATTCACTTGTACCAAAAGAAAATCGGATGGGTAATTTTCATAAAAATCTCGCACATGCAAAATTTATCTTGCGGTGCAAAATTAATGCTTGCCCCTCATTTTTTAACCCATCAAGACAAGTTATTTATAACCCATTTTAAAGTACAAGTTCAAAAGTTAGTTACATTAGAGCATACTAACGGAAACATCAAAAAGCAAAGGAAGAAAGAAAACCAAGAAAACGCTCAAACTGAAAGGTTAAAAAATAAAAAGCATAAATGCTTAACCCAAGTCAGATATCTAATCTAATTAAGAGGATATCTTTCCATATGGCTCATGCGCAAGAGAAGTGATTTCTAAAAACCAGGGAAAAAGAACAAACAGGAAGTACCAGAGTGAAAGCAAGCAGATTAATAATGGTGATGATAAAATGAACAAAGAGAAAAACAGGAACACAAACCTCGGATCTTAGATGTTCTTCAGAGGGCTACTACTTGGAGAGGCCACCGCCGTGCCCAACACCTCCTTGACGCCTCAAAGACCAACACACCTCCCCGCCACTACAACAACCCTAAGACCTCGCCTCGCCACCACAGTAGAGACCAATCCTACACCGTTGCCTTCAAGATCCACACTTTGCCACCCCACACTCTCGTCTGATTCTCTCCACCAAGTCTGCCCATCCCTCTTCAACTTCGCGTGCCTTCAAAATCAAAAATATGTGAATGTAACCCCCCTTCGATAATCAGGCCGGGATTAGGGTTTAAGCACATTTAATTATCGAATGAGAAATCCAGAACAATTAAAAACTTTTTTTCTAAAACACCTGTACAAATGGATCTCCATTCATTTTATTCATTAAAACAAATGGCCTGTTTGGTCTGTTACATACACAATATCAGAGTAAGCACAATTCCCGACGTTCGCCCGGGATAATAACATTAATCCAAAGGTTTATACAGGGCATCATTGCCCATCTCAGTATCCATACCGGGGATTACACAAAACTATAGTACTATGATCTATACAATATATTTACAATGATCCAAAATGATAACCAATTCGATTTAAAACCAAAATATATAACTAAGACTACCGCTGGCAGTCCTAATCGTCCTTTGCCACTTGCTTGCCTTTCGATCCACTTGCCCTGTCTAAAAATGTTATTTGGAAAGAATGAGATTCTAGAGAATCCCAGTAGCAACAGTTTATTTATATGATGCATATATACAAAGCAAGTAAACATATATCACAATGCAACAATCAATATTCGAGACCGGGCTTTCGCCACGTTCCCTTCACTTTATACAAGGTCGGGCTTACGCCACGCCCCATCACTTTATCAATATTCGAGTCCGGGCTTTCGCCACGTCCCCTTCACTTTCACTGTAATCGAGTCCGGGCTTTCGCCACGTCCCCTTCACTTTCACTACAATCGATGACTAATGCAAACAAGCAATGCAATACACATGATATAGGATAAAGTGTCACTACCTTTGTCTTTCCTTCCTTGAGCAGGCACTGGCCTTCTATGCTCCGGGCAGATATCAAATCCTAAAGTCATAATTAAGGACGAAACATTATTCTCTATTCCAATACTCAATTAACTCTTCAACACTTAGATTTGGTTATCAATAATGACCCTTAAGAAGCCACAAATGCCTTTAATAAAACCCCTAAAAGGTTAGGAAACAATAGGGTGAAGATCTCTTTTCAAAAACTTAAAGTGCTGGAACACAGGGGTGGGCTGCGGCCCACCATTCCTTGGGCTGCGGCCCAAATATGGTCAGAAGGCCTTGGGCTGCGGCCCACCACTCATGGGCCGCGGCCCAAAACAGGCCAGAAAGGTTTGGGCCGCGGCCCAGAAATTTCCTGACTCTGGGCTGAACTTCGAAAAACCATAACTAATTGTAGAAAAATTGAAACAGAGTGATTCCAAAGCCAAATGAAAGGTATATAAGTCCTCTTTCAAGGAAAAATATAGCCCCTCACTGGAAATCACTACAAAAATACAGAATCACCAAAAACTAACCACTACTCCAAAACAGAGTTCTGTTTTTGTACCAAACTTTGGCAAAGCATAACTCTCAGAATACTAAACGAAATGACACCAAATATATGCCCATTTTGAAGCTTGGGATGTGAAATTTAAGACTGGAAAGTTTCAAAATTTTCTGAAATCATTTGGTCATTCAAAACGTCCACACAAGTAAACTGTCCAGACAGCGTTCACATTGACAGCATTTTCCAACTTTTCTACCAAAGTGTTCAATGACTCCAAAATCATTAACCAAACATATTCTCATACAAAATCACTCAAGGAACACAATGGTAACCTCAAAATGACCAAAATCACCATCTATCCACATGCCCTGTTTTGACCAATACACCAAAACTATCATAAAGATCCCAAACTTCACTTTTAATGATTCAAACCAATCCATTTGTCCAAAAGACATCACAATATACCATTTCCATGATCACAACATGCCAAACTCACTAAGATCCTAATTTTCGAAAATAGGGCAGAAATTTCCAGAAAAATCAAGGCTCACCAACAACCACAATATATATATCAAAAGAGAGATAACACTCACCTCTTTCACTTTGCTAAAGAGATTTCTTGATTCTTCAACTTCCACAATCTCTTGAGGTCATAAACTACCACCAATGAACACATTTCAACCATCACAATGAAGCTCTTCATTCAAGGATCAACATTAAAGAAGGAAGTTTGAGCAATAGGAGCCATTTTACTTACCTTTTTGCAAGCTTTTCCTCTTCCTCTTTGCTGCAAAAATGTCGATAGAAAATGGAGGGAGAAGAGAGAGAGGACGAGAGAGAGAGATGGAGGTGGAGTGGAGAAATGAAGAATGATGATTATTTCCCTCTTACCATGCTTCATCCATCGAAAATGAGGGAGGGAGGAGAGAGAAAGAATGTTTAAAATATCACTTTTTGACTTTTCTCCTACACTCTCACATCCTTACATCTCAACACATGTCACTTTTCCATTGGTTCTCACATACTTAGTCACTAATTAATCTCTCTAATTCTTCCATTAGCCATTTGATCACACTTCTCATTATTCTCTTAGTTAGTAATTAATTTCCCCATTAATTACCAACTTATGCCAATAATTCCATTCTTTCAATTTTCTAACAATTATGACATATTAAATAATATTGTCACCAATATACATTAATTCAACTTTAATCCGATAATTATCCTCAATAATTATCATTAGGCTTTAATCGAAAATTGGGGCGTTACATGTGAGACCTTTGCTGGTTCTGTTTTGGTCTCCTTTCATTTGCCTCTCTTTTCTCATTAAGGGCATTTCAGTCTTTAACTCCTATGAAAATAATGACATTTTAGGTTAGGTCTCTTTCAGTAAATATTAGACTATTGAGGTCTTTTATGACAATTTTCCCTTAATTCTTTAATCGTGGGTCCACAATCTGATATCTATCTCTTTATTTCTGATGTATCTTTTTTTTTTTGCTTTAATATATATATATATTGAATTGAAAAGGACGGTGGTCCCATGCGAATTAAAAGAGGATAACTTGAGGCAAGTATATCAAGTAGAGTTATCATCAATTAATTATATATATATATATATATATATAAATATAATTGGATAAATTGTTTCTTTTTAATTGATGTTTTCTCTTTTACTAGATCACATGATATCTCTTGTAAAATAAAATAGGATATAAATAGATTTTATATCAAAATTTCTTTTTATTCTGAACTTAATTAAAAGATAGAAAATATATAAAAGATAATTAAATATATACAAAATATCAATAAATTTAATCAATTGTATCGTAAAATATGTACCTATTTAAGTATATATTTATCAACTTTATTTTGAATTAGTCATATCAGTTGATAAGAAATTACCGTCGGATTAAATAACACTGCAATCTAGTCTTCAGTACACGACAAAGAAATCAAATTGCTTTTGGTGTTTAACCAATGAGCTTATATAGCTCAAGTAGATTAACTTCCAAGTTGAGATGAAATTGAAGTAATTGGATTAGAATCTAGTTGGCAAAAAAACAAAAAACAAAAGGATTAGAATCTCTTTCAGCAATGTAGTCAAGTTCTAACCGAAATTTTATCTCACAACGTCCAAATAGTGCTACTCACTACAAATTTTTCATTTGATATTGATATGTATATATTTCATATCTGATTTTGTCATCATATTGGTATCAAGGTTTTGTTAGATATTTTATTAAATATGATAATATTATATCGTATTATTTATTCAGATTATATCTAGATATATTTGCTAATTAATCATATAAGGGATATTCTATATATTACTAGTTTAAGAATCAAATGTCTATGGAGGTATATAAACTCTAGTTTGCACTTAAGTGTGTGTTCGGAATAGTTTTTGGAGAATATTTTTTACAATTTATGAGGTAAGTATGTGAAAAAGTTTTATCTCGATTTATGAAAAAATGCTTCTAAAATCATGGTTTAAAAAACACATGAACACACACTAAACTAACCCCTTGCTTGGATGAAATGAAAAGGGGGGGTGTTAGAGAGGAAAATGGGGAAAAAGACAAATTTTCCCTACTTGAACGAGGTAAGAAAAGTTAGAGGGAAGAAAAGTTGCGAAGAAAATGGGATGTGGGGCCAAAGCTTTTTTCTGTGGCTCTTCTTGTGACAAAAAAAAAACAAAAGCATCCACCTTGTGAATAAAGACATCTTGTTTCGGCCTACTGAAGGAGGAGGCTTTGGCATCAGGCCTTCTTAGAACCTGTTTGTCAAAGCGGTAAAGTAATCATAACGCACGTTAATTGAAAAAAGCCCGATAAATGCGACATGCAGTTGTTTGGCAAAGCGGTAATAATGCTGAACTTTTTCTCATAACGTGGCTTAATATTTGAAGCTCAGATCCGTTGCTTTTTTCTCAGTTAACGCGGTAGGAATTAGTTATTATGGCATTATAATTTAGATATCAATTTATCCAATTTTAATTAAAGTGGCTTTAGTTTTTTTTTTCAATAATAATTGAACTTTTATTATTTTACCAAATTTTATTTATATTTTTTCATGCGGGCACTTAGTGAAAAAGCTACTTTTCTACCGCTAATCCAAACGGGCACTTAGTGGGTATTTGTTTTGACGTTTTCATGCCTAAACGGAATTGAACAGTGGAAAAAAAAGGAGATAAATAGTGGAAAAGTTAAAATGGGTGTTTGGTTCAACGATGAGATTTGAGATACAAATTTTCTCTTTCTTTATATAGTAATATTCTGCTAATTAGAGAATACTTTGGGATAAGAATTTAGACAAGTTTTGATTTTTGTCAATATATGACTGTAAAAATGTAGAAAATAACTAATAGTTAATTTTAATCAGTTTAGATTTATTATTTAGTTGTTTTATGATTTTATAATCAATTTATTTTATAAACATGTCATAAATTAGTTTCTATATGATGTTTTTACCGATTAAATTTTGTTTAAATAATTTATTTGGATTATTGGAGGTATTATTGAGGTTTTAATCGATTTATTTTGTTAGATTTTGAGCTATGTGAAAATATGAGTTAGGATTTAATATTTAAATTAGAGTTTGATATAATTTATAAAATTTAAGCTAGAGGTGCACAATAGAAAAGACTTTTGGAGTGTACCAATTTAAGTTAGAGTTTGATATAATTTTATTAAAATTGTACCATTGCCAGATTTTCAAAGTTAAGTTTTGAGAAAATTGTGAAAATATTCCTCCGTGTGTAGATATCTTCCCAGGTCCCATTTGGTAATTAAGTTGCCAATGAGGATTTTTTTCACAATTATCCCTTCATTTTTTCATTTTTCATAATTTTTACAATTTTTTCTCTTAAATAATACAAAAGCCACTTATGCAAAAGCCAAACCAAACATCATTCACTTTTATATAGGTTACATATCCAATCATCAATCCAAACACTCATCATTTTACCCAATCTAACTTTTTTTCAATTTTAAGATTCCAGAAATCTAAGTAAAAATAAGTCACTTATTCAATCACTAATTCAAACACACTAAACAATCAACAAAGCTCTTGTTGCCAAGCAAATCTTGAGGATTGTGTCTTCTCCAGCGTCATTCTTGGTAGCAAATACCCTAAAAACAAAGTATCTAAATTTATCTTTTGTGCCTATGTTTATAACCCCTTATAATTCTTCTTGGCCATGAAAAGGCATAATAAATCATGTTGAAAACTCATCTCGGACAGAGGAAAGATTTGGAAGTTAATTTAATATTGAGGCTCTCTCAAATTGCTTGAGAGGGTGCAGAAATGCTATTCATTATATAATAGTTTAACAAGGACACGTGTGCAAATCTGAGTGTTCCAACGCACAGCTTCTACAAGCATCTATGAAATTACATGAATGAATAAATAAAGAATGAATTTCTAATGACAGTAAAAGAATATTCTAGTGACTAGGGTTTAATTTCTACGTATATTGGGCTTATGAGCATTATGAATTTGGGCTTGCACTTCTTGTTCTTTATCTGACTCCCTCAAACGAGAGGGTGCAATTGCCATGCCGAGTTTGCTATGCAATGAAGCAAAACGATCACTTGATAGAGGCTTTGTCAATGCATCTGCTATCTGATCCTCTGTGGGAACATACCGTATAGAAAGTGTTTTAGCAGCAACATAATCCCTCACAAAATGAGCATCAATTTTTATCTGTTTTGTCCAGGCATGAAAAACAAGATTATAAGCAAGAGCTGACACACTAAGACTATCACACCAAATGGTAGAAGGTCGAGAGGAAATTAAACCCAGTTCATATAATAAAGAGCGAAGCCACGGAATTTTTGAAGCTATAGATGTGAGTAATCTATATTATGATTCTGCACTTGAACGAGCAACCACTGCATTAGTGCAAAAAATTAATTTGGCATCAGGTAAAATTGAATTTTCACCATAGCATAGTATGTAACGGAATTAGCTGTAACCAAAAATATATATCATGGCATCACTTGCTTAAGATATGACTAAGAACAAGATTACGTTAGGGACCTCTTTTGGAATAGACTAAGAACATATAACTAGTTAAGCTTGAACCTTTTGGAGTTTAACCTAAGCTTCCTGTGGACGGCTGGACCCCTTCGATTTCATTAATTATATATACATTTGAAGTTAACCTCTACGACCATTTTTTTAATATAAGAGAAACAAATAAATAGGTTAATTAGTATAGTGGATGAAGCTTGATTTGATGTGAGGCACATATGGACTTTTGGAGCCTAGAAAGAGTGCTTCATCTAAAATATAAGTTCTAAAAGTTATTTAAGAAAAAACTTACCCGTAGAGCTTAGGAGTTCGACGCTTCCGACGCAAACTCTGAACCGATTTAACTTCTGCAACCCATGAACTAGACGACGGTGATAAAATGTTTGAGGAGCAATACAAATAGTGAAATTGAGAATGAAAGAGAAACAATAATCACCAGGGAAGGAAGGAAAAATGACTTGTTGAGCTTATAGGAAAGACGGGGAAAAGAAGAAAATTTGAGAGCCAAGAGCTTAACAGTTGCGCGGGAGAGAAAAAAAGAGACGGATGTAGACGGATGTTGAGTTTAGGGGTGGATCGAGGAAAGACCGGGTAGGACTGATTAGTGGGCGGGAGATTAGATTTAGTTTAATGATAAAAATATTAAAAATTTAATAATATTTTAAAAAATATACACTTTTAGCCAAAAATTACAATGTACAAATAAAATAAGGTTAATATAACTTTTGGTCCCTAAAATTTAATCCAATTTTGGTTTTGGTCCCTCAAGTTTGAAATCGATGGTTTTGGTCCCTGAAGTTTCACCTGACTTTGGTTTTGATCCCTCAAGTTTGAATCAATGGTTTTGGTCCCTGCAGTTTCACCTAATTTTGGTTGTAGTCCCTCAAGTTTTGAAAAGAACTTGGTTTTTTTACCAGGTCGGGTCGGGTTTCATAACTAGGTCACCAAGTCCTTTTCAAACTTAAGGGACCAAAACCAAAATCGGGTGAAACTTCAGGGACCAAAACCACCGTTTTCAAACTTGAGAGATCAAAACCAAAATCGGGTGAAACTTCAGGAACCAAAACCACCGATTTCAAGCCCGAGGGACCAAAACTAAAATTGAATCAAACTTCAGGGATTAAAAGTTATATTAACCCAATAAATTAATAGATAGATATTAGGTTCCATGATCTTGTGAAAATATAATATATGCAGTAACATTTAACAATATATAACATTTTGGCCAAAAGATAATAATCTTTTAAAAAACAATCTATAAATAACAAAAAAAAAATTAAAAAGCATGTCGGTATTCAGCCTATAGAACTACCATTGTTAATTTTTTTTTTAAAAAAAATTTATATTCACTCATTAAGTAAGGTTGATTTATTCAAAACACTATCAGTATATATATTTGGAAAAAGATAAAAATATAGGAGGTTGCGTTTTATCAGCAAAAGGCCACATTAGTTTAATTTTTAAAATGAAATATAAATGTTGTTGCATTTTTGCCCAAAAAAAATGTTAGTAGCATTTATTTAAACCTAATGCTATCTAATTGATGTTTTTTTAAAAGATTAACAATATTCGGGGAGATATCCTATAAAAGAGCTTTAAATGTTACAATTTAGCTTTTTTAAAGGATCAAAATATAATTTATAAAGAAGAGACAACATTTCTTTTATTAAAGGCTACTATAAGAAAATATAAAAACATGAGGTTGCATTTTATTAGCAAAAGGCTACCCATAAATGTTGTAGAATTTCTTTAACCTAATGCTACATAATTGATTTCTTAAAAAATCAACAATATTCAGGAAAATCCGATAAAAGAGCTTTAAATTTTACAATTTAATTTTTAAAATAATCAAAATATAATTAAATAAGAGGAGGCATTTATTTTATTAAAGGCTACTATAAAAAAAATTTACATATATATAAGAGGTTGCATTTTATTAGCAAAAGGCTACCTATAAATACTACAGCATTTCTTTAAACCCATTGCTACCTAACGATTTTTAAAAAAAAACTAACAATAGTAAAGCGGTAGCATTTAGTGTTTTAAATGCTACAACTTAGTTTTAAAAAAATAAAAATATATTTTATAAACAAGAGGCAGCATTTGTTTTATTGAAAGCTACTACATGTATGCTACTAAATCCACATTTTGTAGTAGTGGGTGGAGTGGGAACCAATGTCATATTTCCTTTTTTTTATAAAAAAAAAGTAGTTAACATATTTCTAAGACTTCCTTAGAACCATGTGGGTTATAATTAAGGCCTTGAATTCCTATAGGACTCGAGGCTATAAGTAAGCTTGATAAATAAATTTTAAATTATGGGTCAAGTTCCACATATAAATTGATCATCCCAATTTTTTTTTCTGGTTAATTAGGTTTAGTTCAGTAGTTAAAAGAAATTCATTAATCTCTACTAGATGGTCCTGAGTTATAAATTTAAAAAAGTAATTTATAATATAAATATAATATAATTATATTTTGGAAAAAAATATTTTAAAAAATTTATTTATAATGTTTAATTATAATTATGACATGTTATATTTCAAATTTATTTATTTCACAATTAAATTCCAAAACTGTATATGGCTTCTGGTGCTTATTAAACTAATTCCATAATTATTATTGTTATAGCATCTTAATCACAAAATCAGTTAGATTACAACCGATGCTATATTATACATTACGGCGTCGGTTACACTTAAAACAGAAACAAATTTATGTCTCATGAATTATTATTTCTGTTCTTCAAGTAACTGATACCATATTGTACATTATAGTACCAGTTACACGTAAAACAGAAGTGAAATTACGTCACATGAATTATCACTTCTTTTCTTTAAATAACTGATGCAAGATCATGTAGTTAAATTAGTATTTTACACTGGTGTTGATTGCTTCTTTGAGGACCATGACAATAATGATTCTCCAAGAAATACCAAATATCCTCCGGTGGATCGTCTGTCATCTGGGTAAGCTGCCCAATCAGCATCTGAAAAGGCCATAAGATCAAGAAAGGAAGAAGGTTTGATGTGCAAACCCATAGACACATATCCTTTTAGATATCTGAGCAAGCGCTTTACTGCTTGCCCATGAAGTACTGTAGGTGCAGACAAAAATTGACCAAGTTTACTGACAGTAAAAGCAATATTTGGGTGTGTAATGGACAAATATTGTAATGATCCAACTACACGCTTGTACAGGGATGGAACATCAAAGTCTGCGCTATCTCTTAAGGACAAGCTTTTTGTGACTCCAAAATTGGAACAATTACAGCGGATTGGCAGTTCCCTGTTACTTTGATTCCAGAGTTCCCATCGATTTCTGGGACCTCGGTAAGGAAATAGCTGGCCACTTCGGTACCATATACACTGCAATGAAACTGAGTGGAACGGATATATGGGAGAGACAATGGAGGGGAAGGACAATCGTAGTACAGCGTCAGGTTGTGAGAGTCCCAATGATATTTGAACAAAGTGAAATCTATGGAATTGTTCTTGAAATAGGTTGGTCAAGCATTATTCCAGAAGTCAGTTCTCACAACTCTAAGACTATAATCAGAATAGTTGACTTGAAGAACTCGATAGGTATAAGACATGATGGTGATTTCTGCATAATCATCATGGCAATCTAGTTTAAAATCTGGATGGCCACAATACTCTGGTCTTTCCGATCCCCAGAAAGGATAGTTAATGTTCTTGATATTTCCACAATCAAACAAAAAGCTGCAGGATGCCTCATAATCATCACAGAAGCAAATTGGAATTTGATAAAGGGTGATCGAAAAGATAAAAAACGACACAGAGACGCTGAAATGAAGTTGCATCTTGAGAAAGAAACAGAGGGTGGAACCTACAGAGTTTTGCCTTCAATTTCACAGTAGATGTAAATAGACAATGAACATAGAATTAATGTTCATGAATACGAATATTGAAAACATTCAACTTGTGATTGACTAAGATTTTCAAAGAGACTATTGGAAAGGTACTGGATTGATCCCCAGCTAATGGAAATTTAAGTCCCCTAGCAAGTATTTCCCTGAGGCTTTCAGTGGGAATGGATGGACCACTCTATCTTGCTTTTTAATGCATGAATAGAACATAGGTCAAAGAGTAAGACACGTTCAATGGTTGATTTTTTTAAAATAAATCTTATTTCCGAATGATTTACCTGGGTTTGAATTTTTGGAGAATGTTCAAACTACAAATTTAAAATGTCTCTAGACATGCTTATGTGATAACTTGATGAAAAGAGAGAAGACTCTGCTTTAGATGATGCCAAAATTGGAATGCAGAGCGTTTCCGTGTATTCTAATTTCTACCTAAAGAATAGTCACAATCAAATAATTATGATGAGAGTTCAAACGAACGTTATGGTAGGGAAGATATGAAAACCCTAAAGGGGGCTTGACTTTGCCGCTAGAACATCAGAACATTTGTCAGATGGGAAATTGCCAGGAAGCTGAAAGGTTACACACACACGCACTAAAAGTCAAACAACATCAAAAGTCATGTTTTGGTAACAGGGTTAATACTTGATAACAGTACAGTCCCTGACAAGTCAGGTAATGTGCACTGAATGATCTGCCAAACCGCTCATGTTCTTTCAAAGGTGCTAATTATTGTCACTCTTCTGAGGCTTCTTTTTGTTAATTGGTGTGGGTAAGATGATCCATGTCATGAGTCCTATAAGAAGCCTTACAAGTAAAATGTTGTTTATAAATTCAAAGAATTCTTTTATTTAATAGGTTAGTCTTTTAAGATAAACTTTTTTTATAAACTTATGCAGTTAAGCTCGTAACACTATTTAGAGGTTGACTCTCACATAAATAAAGGGCTACCTATAAAAAACTTTAGCTGTCATGATGTGAAGCCATCAAGTTCATTGGTTCTCTCAAGTGAATTGCGTAGTCCCTTTTTGAACTTGGGCAATATAGGGAGCAGACTGCGTGTGTACTTGAAAATACAGAAACAAATTCTGTTTGTTTATAAATGGTATATATATATATATATATAGTCTTCGCATATGACCCGGAAATCAGGAAGACCACAATAATTTGCTCTTTCCCCTCCTCAAAAGGGATAGGTATTTGAGCAGTTTGTATATAGATAATCATCGACACCAAGAGATAAGAGATGTTGGAATAATATTGACAGCGATCAACAAAGAAACCTATTGGCCAAAAAAAAAAACAGAGGAACAAAGGAACCAAAAGAAGGAACATGGAGGATGGATTAAGGGGTGGTTTCATGTTGGAAACAAACTATGAGAGAATCAAGAAGAATGGGGTGCATCATGAAAAGAACATGAGATGAGATTGATGAAGCTGTGCTGTAGATGGAAGATGGCTATGTGAGCTAATGAATTAGCATTTCGTCTCTTTTATGTAGCATGCAGCCATGGATGGTTCTGAAAATGAAGGACTTTGAACAAGTCCAGTGAATTTTAATTAAAGTGCCTATTCGGATAGATGATAGAAGTTACACACTTTGCATCATGCACATAAACAAACTAGATTGACCTTTTTTTTCTTTTTTAAAAAATAATTTGGAAACAGTCTTAACTGATTAATTAAATGTTTAAAAAAAAAAAAAGGTAACCGTGGAATAGAGCATAGGACCGGATTGAGCATTTCCATTTACTGGTACACAAAATTAACGTTTTTGAAAAATTCTTATTTTATATAGTTAAGTCAATGATGGCTTTTCCATTATTTTGCGCAAGGATTCAAAGAAGTTCCGAATATATGATTAATGCAGCCACATGTGGCTAACCCCCTCTGGCTACTTTGCCAGGAAATCCAGAAATGCGGAGAAATTAAATTAAATGAAACTTCAAAGAAGGATCATTGTGAGAAAGGAAGGATGCAAGTAAATTAAAAGAAACCTTGTTAACAATATTCTTTTTTGACATTTTTAACCAATATTTGGCTCTGGGGTTCGTGGCTTCTCTTCTTAACACAAGTGTCTTCTCTTGGACCTAAACTCAAGACTCAAAGGGTATTTTGTTAGCAATATTCTATTGAATAATAAAGTGGACTAATTCACTGACAGCTTTCTAACAATTTTTATCAATATGAATTATGCAGACAATAAGTCAGGAACATAGTTGAAAGATTGTAGATAGAAAGCATGTAATGTAATAAATTAAGAATATGATGCAAACATGATAACGACTACAAATTAAAATAGTCACAGACACTGTTTAGGGATTGATTGAACCCAGGTAGCCAGAAAAATGAAGCGGAAATTAAAATACACTGAAACTGATTACACATTTCAAAAGAAACCAAAAATAGAAAGACCTCAGCAGCTAGTTGGTACCAACCATGCGAGAAACACCCTAACATAGGATCTAATTATCTGATTTGATTGAACACAGCTAGTTGGTCCTAACATAGGATCTAATTTGATTAGATCAGGGAATTTAGTTCAATTAATTAATATGCTATATTTTTTTCAAAACACCCTGATTATCTTTTTTAATTTCATCAATCTCTCTCTAACTTGATTATTATTAAGGGATCATCAATATAGATAAATTAAGGAAAAATTTGACAAATATGAGAAATGCATTTTACATAAAGGACCTTGATCAACTTCCCAATTAGGTGCACTACTACAAGACATAAATTTTACTTACCTAAAAAACATCCATTTTTCAGAAAGGGAAGGAAAAAAAAAATAAAAATGATGACATTTTTTTAAATTATGGACATGAATTTTGACATATTGGGCATCCCTTTATATTAAAGGGCGCTAAAAGTCAACTTTTCACATCTTAATTCAAAATTCAGATCCCTAAAGTATCACTTTAGGCATCCAAAAGCCTTGCTTTTTGTATCCCTTTTGGATTGGGACGCCTAAAGTGCCATTTTCAAATTGGGATGCCTAAAAGTTTAGGCATCCCAAAAGGGGTACTTTTAGGCTCCCAATTTCAAATTGGGATGCTGAAAGTGAGCCCTTAAGCTTTCGGCTTGTCGTCCTCCAACACACATTGAGCTCCTCTCTCCCTCTCACCATCGTTGCTCCTCCCTTCTCAGTGGCACACCAACACTGTCGTTCCTCCTTCTCTCCCTCTCCCTCTAGACCGTCGGCCCTCCCTCTAGAATATTGCAGGTTAGGTTGGGGGTTTTTTTTTAATACAATGCTTTGTATTTTGTTTTAATAATTCTAATGTTGCCTTTTATTTTAAATACTCCATTTTTTTTGGGCATAAGCATTCTCTGCTGAAACCTTCAAAGCTTATCAATTTCGTTCCATTATTGAAATTCATTACTATTAATGTTTTATGCCTCTGCATGGTCAGAGTAAAAGCTCCGGTGAAGCAGGGGAGTTCATCTCTCTCTCTACTCTGAGTCTTAGCATGTAATAATGCAATGTTTAATCTCTATGAATAACATATATAGATATATGATTTTGATATATAATTGATACAAATTTGGTGTATAATTTCAGCTTTGAAGGTTGAGGCAATTTTGTTTAATTTTAAGTCATGATGATGCATAAATTGAATGTAAGATGAGATTTTTTATCATAAAAAGCTTAAGCTGGTGAAACAAAAATTTAATGATATAGTTTTATTCAAAAGAAGGGTAAAGCAAAAAACAAGACTATGGTGGGTAGATTAGTAATACTGAAATTTTTAGTTTACATTAATGTTGTCTTTATTTTCTCCTTTCCTTAGATGTTCTTTTGACCAACATATTTGTATACCACTTAGTTTTGGATTTTATAGTTAATCTTCAGTCTTGATTTCCCTTTAATGAAATTGCTAGATTAAATTACTGATATTGTCTTGAATTGTCTCAGTTAGTTAGTTTTGTTTGAATTAAGTGAAATGATTTGTTATTGAAATTTTGAGATGTCTTACTTTTAAGGAGAAATGCTGTCGAAATTTTTAAAAAAATGAGTAAGAGACAATCCCATCATTGACAATTATTCTAAACAATTCTGATGACTCACAAAGTGATAGAGGCCCTTGGGAGGATCAAATGGATAGAGGCAAACCCGTTGTAAAAAGGGTTAGAGGCAGTATAAAAATTGGAGTATTGGTTGCACGTCATCAAGAACAATGGGATAGGTTGCATGTGGACTTCGATACTAATATGAATCCAATTGGTGATGAGGAAAACAGATTCATTAGCTATTTAGGCTATTTAGCTCCAAGCAAAGTTCGCATTATCTATGATAATTGGAAGTTGGTTCTACAAAAAATGAAAGAGATGATTTGACAACAAATTTTGGTATATAACTTTTGATATATCTGCATTTGTATCTTTATTCCCATTGCTTCAAATATAATTATCTTATGTTTTACCTTCCAGTAAATATACGATATCCCTAACAACAAGGAGATGAACAAGTACTGGATGGGGGAAGCTCGTCTATAATGGAAAGATTTCAAGAACAAGCTCTCACAAGAGTACATTAGAGGGGCAAGGAGGGATGAGGATCCATGTCAAAGATATTCATATATTTCTCCAAATGACTGGAAGTTGTTTGTGGCATCACGGAAAGATCCTTAATTTATGGTAAATTTTCATTCATTATAGTATAGAACTTTTTATTTGAATCTATTTGACATCCTTGACTTAGTTCTTTGTTTTCCTTTCACAAAAAGTAAGTGAAGTAAATAAAGAGAGACAAGCAGAAAATAAGTACCAACATTACATATCTCATAGTGGTTATCGGAAGCTTGAATAGAGGATGATGGAGGAAGAGTTGGAAAAAATAAAGGAAGCTGCCAAGTCAGATCCTTACATTATTGTCCAGGCTCTGGCTCGTCCTCTGCGTCACAAAAAATGGAAAGTAGGGAGGCTTAAGGGTGGCAAATACATAAATCTAGTTATTGCTGAGGTTGCTGCAAAGATCGTAAGTAGTTAAAACAGAAGTATTTAATTTTAAAATTATTTCATATTGGGAGTGTTTAATTTTCATTTATGATAAGTTGTATGCTACATGATGAACTTGAAGAGCCGAGTAGCCAAGGTTCCTTTACTCCAAGTGGACAGATGGATATCTTATCAACAATGATTGGGAAGGCAGATCACCCCAGTCGTGTTTGAGGGGAGCCAAGGGAAATTGTCGCAAAGTATTTTGGATGAGCTTCACAATATTCTTCACAAGGTAAACCCAGTAGGGAGCTTGTGGCCAAGGTTCAAGAGGAAGTTTGTCAATCACTCAGAGAGGCAGTCTAACAATCAGTCTGAGAGGAAGTTTGACAAGAGCTCAAGGTGCAACTTTGCAAATCACTCCGACAAGAGCTGTTGAAAGAGATACGTGGTAAAGTGAGATCTATCATTTAATCGAAGAGGGAAAATGAGGAACGCAAAACTCAAGATTCCCCGGCTTTTCCCAGCACCAAAGGAAGTTATAACCTATCGAAGTACTACTTGGCGACCCTTCTTCCATTTTAGAGCTTGAAGAACCTTGCACTCTTTATTTGGATATCCTACTGCTGCATCTTGTTGCGATGCTCTCGTTCACACATAAGCTACCACATACGATCATTAGCAAATTCCAGATGATTTATGTAGGGTTACTGTGACGTGTTCGAGAGGGGGAAGAAGCTATAGACATCCTAGTTCTTGATGAAGAGGTTGCCATAGTAGGTTAGGCGATATGATCTTTTATCCTTTGGCCGAAATATCTTATTCGCACGGCAGAAACACCTCTAATGGTAGAAAATACCTTACTTTTACTTGAGTATATCCTACTAATAATCTGTATTTATGTTTTAATAGGATGAACAAGATGCGATAAAATTTTATTTCTTGGCACGACTGCAATAGCTTCACAAGGACAATGGCCAAAATGACATGCAGATTCCTTATAGGATTGTTGGTGCAAAAGTGATGTATCCCTTTACGATTGACAGAAAAGATCTCAAGGAGTTCATCACTTTAGAGGAGATGATATCTAGGATGGGTTACACTTACAATCCTGTAAGTTTTGTTTTTCATTTTTTCCTTCAATTAATAAAGTGGGTTTTTTGGTTTTATATATTCAATAATTTATTTATTGTTTTAATTCTATCATAGCTTCCACAACATATGGATCGACATGGGAAGAAATGATTTATATGGATTCTTATGTCTTGGAAATATGACAAAGAAGAACAATACTTTGGAAGTAAGGATGAGTTATGTGGGCTACACAATGCGAGAGATTACATCGTCTTGTTATCTAGCACCAATTCTTGAAGGATACTTATTTTAGTTTTGTCTATTTAAGATATTTAAGAATAAATTGCCTTGTTATCTAACTTCATTTTAATCTATATATGTTGTTATAGTTACCATTGAAGTTTTGTTTGTCCCGTCATGAACACCCTCTATTGGTTTGATTCCTAGGGTCACAGGCCAAACGGAGAAATAAAATCCATCTTCAGCGCATAAGTTAATTTGTTTGTATTTCATTGATTCTTAACTTAAATGAATTGTTTTAATGTCTGTTGATTTTCATTTTAATGACAGTGCAATTAAGACATAAAGACTGTTTGGTGGGACACACGAGGGTACAAGTAGAGAACCGAAGTGGTTTTATCGGAGAGTAAGTAGTTTGAATTCAAGTTCTTTCATTGACGGTTACTTTAGATATGCCTTTATTCATTTTAACCATTTGTTTTTCTTTTATAGTGCCCTCGACAATCAGGGAGCACTGAGTACGGATACTCTGTTATACTTTATATATATAACATCATTCAGAGTGGAGTTATTACAAATTTTCAACTGGTAATCGCTTCTTCATTCTTAAATGATAATATTTTTGGTATTGTAATTGAATTGTTAATTGATTAATTAATTAATTCACTTGATTGATTTTATCTCAGCATATTTTTCAATTTGTAGATTTTTGGTAATGATGATGCCTACTTATACGAAAACATTAATTTGATCTGAAACCTTTTGATTGGATGTCTTCTTCAACACATAAATAAGTAAAGTTTATTTTTATATTGGTTAGTAGTTGTGTGAACAACTTTTGACATTTTGGGGTGATTATTGTACATAGTACGTATTAGTAGTAGTTAACACTTTAACTAGCTAGTGTTGAATGTTTTCTTACTATTTATAAGGACATTTTGGTTTATGAAGAATTGTTTGATGATATTTCTGTAGGATTTAATTGTCGGGCAGTGCAAAATACAAACAATTTCTTTAAAAAAAAAAAAAACTTTCAATGTCAGTTAAAAAAGGGATGCCGTGCGTCACTTACGGCTTCTATTTTTTGTTTCATATAGAAGGGTAAGATTTTTTGTTTCAGGCATACTTTCCAAAAGCTGAGGGTCAAGGCTTGTGTTGAGAAGCTGGTTGGGGCATAAGTTTTGGTTGTAGTCGAATCGAGCGTCAGAATTTGTTGGTCTGGATCGGCATCCAAAACCAGGTATTTGACGCTTCGGATTGTTATGAAAGTCAAACCTTCAGAACAATTGAGCTTCAATTCAGGATAGCCACAACCTTCTGGACGGCCTTGTCCCCAGAAAGGAAACCCAACGTTTTCAATCTTCCCGCAATTGTACTGAGTACTGCAAGCTATATAATTGTCGCCAGTGCTCGAATACGAAAAACTGTAAAGGAAAAACGAGAGTATTATGCATGAAAGAAGAAACCGTGGGGTGAAGATGGAAGACATTGACGAAGAAATGAATTGCAGTGAGAGAAGACGTTGACTGTGATGGTAACATTTCGATGTATGTGTTTGGATTAATTTTTTTTAATAGCTTTTACGACTTATGAGGTAAGTGTGTGAGATGAGTTTTATCTCGGGTTGCGTAAACCATGGTTTGGAGGTTTGCCAAAATATCAGAGTCAGACGGCTACATAACACTCAACTCAACGATTTTATTTATTATACTTGGCCATGCCCCAAAAATCTTAGGCCATTTATTTAATCCATCTTGTGTTGGGTTTTTCTCTGGCAATTATATATATATATATATATATATTTTCTTTTTTATTAACAACGGGCTAGGTTCTTGGTTGTGGGCACCACACAGGAAAATCAGACTCACTATTTTTTAATTGAATTTTAATATTTTTTTAAAAAGAAAACATGCTGCAAAATAATACTCCTTCCGGTCCTAATTATAAGACAAAGTTGACTTTTTTGGAGAAATTAAGGAAGCCAATTAAATTACTTTAGAGTATTTATATTTTTATTATCCTTAGATTATATACTAGTTTATTAGTTAAATATATTAATTAGTTTGGAGAAAATAATAAAAATAAAAATAATCTAAAGTAATTTAATTGGCTTCCTTAATTTCTCCAAAAAAATTAACTTTGTCTTATAATTAGGACCGGAGGGAGTACTAATTATACTAGTTGTGGGCACCACCTGCATGAAATCCGAATCCATTCTAGAGTTGGAATCTTGTTTACTCTCAAGTCAAACTACTCTTTTTTCTTGAATTTTGAGTGGTTTAGAAAGGGGGTAAATCTCTCAAGGCCTTCAAAACTCAGCAATTTACTTAAGCAAACAATAATCCACTGGTGAACTTACATTCCATATTGTCTCCTTACTTAGCAAGTTGGGTATTGATTGTTGCACAGTTTGCTACAGGGAGTAGGTCAAGGTCATCTCTCTGTTCCTCTATTTGAAGAAGCCCTCAGTTTGTTTCAGTAAGGAGGCCGTTATAATTTAAATTGTCTGTTTCAAAAAAAAAAAAGGCGGCCATTAGGATTTGAAGATTTTATCAAATTCTCATTGACTTCAAATGAAGGTCCTGTTTAAATTAATTCTTGAGACTTGATGCAAGGAAAATCTTGAGAGTGGCGTTATGGGGCTTAAGTGGTAAGACTCTCCCTTGGTGACCACCTACTGCTCTAATATACATACAAAAGCTCTTCTTTTCAATCGCACAACATGATAATGAAATAGCTAGTGATCCGATTTGATCTGTGGTAAAAAAGTACCAAGTAGAATAATTATAATGGTCATGTCTTCTCAAGATGCATACAAACTAAACCTATTTGTACATTTAGAGAGGGGGGAAAAAAACAGAGCGTTGACCATTCTAATAGAGCTTTTTAGATATATGTAAGTGGATTCGAGATTAAACAAGATGTGTCATTCCACCGAAAGATGAGGGAAATTTACTTATAAGAATATAAAAATCGTCCACATGTCTAAATTTTGTAGCAAGACTAAGAGTACTTAATCCTCAAAATTCTCCATGCAGAACACTTCTGTTTAATCCTCTTTGTTTCCCCTATGTTTTCGATCATCAATAACCTGGTTTGACTGTGTTTTCTGTAATATTTCAAATTTTGGGATTGGAGGTTCAGGAATAAGCCTAAATTAAACAGACTATTAAGTCTCGGTTTAACAGGTGTCTCAAATTTATTCTCTAACGTTTCTTATATTTGTGAGGTATTAAAGGGAATAAAATGGTGAATTAAAGAGTATGAGAAATTTGTGTATAAAAATGGAATTTGTTGAGGTTGCAAGTGCTTGCCGTTTCATTGCTTTTAGTGAGACAGTGTTGTTGTACAATGCATTTCATTGATCATATGATACTCAACAATTATGAAATTTTACAAGGTGAAAGTAGACATCTTAAACTTTAATTTGATAGGTCATATGACTCAATTAGAGCTATATACAAAGAGTTATGAATTTTTAAATTTTACCCAGTGAAATTGATTAGTTTCTAGAACAGCATGTAAATATTGAAAATCAGGGAATTTTGTGCTTCCAACTAGCAAAAGACTATATTTTTTCTTAAAACTAGACTCAATAAGGGTCTATAGCCTTTGAAATTTTTCTGAAATGATGTTTACAAATTTAGTTATGATTTTTTAAAATTTGAGCAAAAAAATCTGTCAAAATTTACATAAATCTGAAAAATGGGAAAATTAGCTAATTATGACATCAGCATAATGTAAAATGACATCAGCTATAATAAAGCCATCATCTCATTCTCCATCAGCCATACTTGACGCCTTTACGTAGAAAATAGAGAGAGGAGTTGAGAGAAAAATAGAGAGGGAAGGAAAAGAAAATTTATGAGGTAGGTCGATTTTTTCGGTGAATTCATTTCTAACATGTATGACTCTTCTCTTAAGCTCCTCTTTTATGTGATTTAAGTTGTTGGAAGCTAGAATTTTGGTGTTACAAAGGCTAGGGTTCAACCATAAGAAGGGAAGAGCTAGAGAAAGCAAAAGATAACTTTCAAACCTTCGAATATTGACTATTTTGGTTGCTGTAAACAATTTAATCGATGAATTTATGCTGATTTTGTTCTGAATGTAAATTTGGGAAATATTGTGTTCAAGACGTTATGCTGCCAAAATTGAGCCTAAATGGTGGTTTTAATGGAATTAAATAGTTAATAAAGTGGTTAGGAGTAGAAAAGAACACGTATGTGGAGTCAGAAGTGAGAAACCCCAATCTTTCCTGGAGAATTGGGAATTTCAGCCAGTGCTAGTTTTGGGGGTTAGAGTTTTATTTTCAATGATTTGATGATTCCATTGAGTTCAAGACGGAAAATTAAGTGAGGGTACAGTTGGTCACTTTTTCGGAAAAGCCCAAAAAGCATAATTACGAAAACGCCTCTGAAACCCTTAAAGCGGGGCTGCCAAGGGCAGTTTTATCTTTTGGCAGTCAATTTGATAATTTTGAGTCCGGAAATGGATTCCTTAGGCAAAAATATGTCAGAATAGCCCATGTCAAAATTTTGGGAAAAATACGGTCGGACTTAGTACGATAGGGCTGGGCTATGTCTTGGGGGCAATTTGGTAAATTTTCATAATTGGCTCATATTATCACTTAAAACACTATGGAAGTGTCTAAATGGTATATTTGGAATTGTAGGATCAAATATGGAGTCTGAGCTATTTGCACGTAGATCAAGGAACTATTTCTGTTTAACAAAAGAGACACAAGGTAGGGGACTTACCTTATTTGCATGTATATTATATCTCTGTTTGTGTAGTGATATATGTGATTGCTTTACTTGATTGTGTTGAGCATATTTAAATAATGAAGCTCTGTTTCTGTTTATACTGTGGCCATAGCTTGTTGCATGAAACATTGAGCATGCAAAAATGTCATTATGGGGCATGCATCTAGATAAAGCTAACATGTCATACACATAACATCTATCATGCATGCATTATGATATCTGTTTCTTATTGAAATTCTCTCGAATCTCATCCTCTCCTATCAACAATTTAGATAGGAGGAGACAGAAAATATGTTGAGAAAAAAGAAGAGAAACGTAAAAAAAAACGGCGTCTTGCCATTTATCGAGGGCACAATAATCAGATCACTCCTAAAGCTTCTGAAAGGATTTATACAAGATACTTTCACAGTCAAAACGCAAATAATCATGGAACCAATTCATTGCAGTCAGAAACCAAGGACAATCTTGACCAGTTTAACTGCCATCAAAGCAGTGCGCATGATCTGTTGAGTTTGAAAGCTGATAGTGGAGACTCTATAGCAATTGATACCCATAACAAAGATGTGAATTGCCAACCTGTGAGTGGATCATTGTATGAGAGGGAAACTGATAGGCTACTGGATGGCTTAGGACCTCGCTTCATTGATTGGTGGATGCACAAGCCACTCCCAGTAGATGGTGACTTACTTCCAGAAGTGGTTCCTGGATTTGAGCTCCCATTTAGGCTTTCTCCACCTTATGCTAATTCCAAACTGACTGATGATGAACTTTCGTACTTGAGAAAGCTTGCTCACCCTTTGCCAGTCCATTTTGTTCTTGGTACTCTCCTGCTTCATGTAATCCATCAGCTTGCTTTTATTTTTTGTTTTCTTTTTAATTTTCTTAAGCTGAGAAATGGTAATATATAATAATTTCCTTTCATTCTGCATAAGAATTAGTCACTTCTGCTTGTTTCCAGTTCTAAATCTTTTGGTGTCATTTCAAATTCACAGCTGAATAAACTCAGTTACAAATTGAAAACCTTAATTAAATGGAAGTTAAGGTACTTATACATGGTAAGGTGAAGCAGTCTATGTAACATCATCTAACTGCTTCTTGTGGGGAAAGCAGTGAATCTAATCAATATTTTTATTAAAAGAAAATTTTAATTGGCTGGGTATAAATTGATCATAAGTCTAGCAAGAAAAGTATGTCGGGTACCTCCTTTTCTTGCTTATCATTGCATATAAAAGGTGAATGAATACATTATCTTGTTTTTATGAAGGTAGGAACAGAAAACTACAGGGCTTGACTTCTGCTATTTTAAAGTTGTGGGAGAAGAGCCTTATAGCAAAAATTCTGTGAAGTATGGAGTTCCAAATACTGACAACGAAAAAATGGCCAATGAGCTGAAGGTAAGTTGCATAGAAGTTTACTTTTTGATCTGCATCTGAGACCAAGACATTTGAAGTTTTAGAAGGAGTTTTGTCCTTTTGTATCTAAAAGGTTGACTCGTTGAGTTGAATTGAATTAAATGAATTATTCTCACCAACCTTCAAGGTAGAACTCGACACTTTGGTTGTCCTCACTTGCAAATTAGCCTTCATACGTGATGTTGAGCAATTTTATGAAACAGGAATGGGAACATCGATGCTAATCATGGTTGGGCATATAATTGTTTCATTTTGAATTTTATACGTGACCAAGCTAAAATTTCTTTTTGTCCAACTGTAAAATTCTCCTTTGTAGCTTTTATTCACGTTCAATGTGTTGGTTCTGGCTTGTGTATGTTGTGTAACAAGTGTTCTTAACATTGCTATTTGCAATGCAGCGTCTCACAGGAGGAACTCTGTTGCTGCGTAATAAGTTTTATATAATACTCTATAGGGGCAAGGACTTCCTTCCTAGAAGAGTTACAGCTTTGGTGGAAAAGAGGGAAGAGGAGCTTAAAGGCTGTCAACTTCACGAAGAAGTTTCACGGCTGAAAGCAATTGAAGCTTTTTCACCAATTGATGAACCACAACAGAACACTAGTACAAGCGGGACCCTATCAGAGGTCAAGAAAATCCAAAGTACGATTTGGGATGCCAAAAACATCCATGGAGATTTAAATGTTCAACTGGAAGCTGAAATAGTCAGATTGGAGAGGGAATTGAAAAAGGGAGAGCACCAACTGTTCATTGTATGACATGACCTATAACATTTTTCCTTTTAAGTTGGAATTATACAAACATTTTTTGAATTATCTTTGTGGACTCTGCAGCTTAGTAAGAAAATAGAGAGCTCAACAAAGGAATTATCAAAGTTAAATGCTGCTTGGACGCCCTCTGAGAAGGATGCAGACCTTGAAATGATGACAGAGGAAGAGAGACAATGCTTCCGGAAGATAGGACTGAAGATGCGTAGTTGCTTGCTGCTTGGTAAGTAAATTGTACTTCTCAAGTTGTTTCCTTTATAGGCTACTCTCCACCTCTGTTGTTTTCTCTGATCCAGAATCATGATTATGAGAGTTTGCTTTGTTTCGAATGGATTATATGAAGAGGAATATATATTATTTAACTTGCTTGTGAGGAAGCATACCCAGATTGAAGCATTCAAAGAGGCATATCCTGATGTCGCTACATTGTTAATTACAGTTACAGATGCAGTTATTGTTACAGCTTCTCAATGAAGTCTTTTATTGCTCGAAATCCCTTGGTTTTTATTTTTTCTGGCTCTTAGAAATTCTATTGAATGCTGACTGCAGGCAGGCGTGGGATCTTTGATGGTGTAGTGGAGGGCATACATCAGCACTGGAAGTACAGAGAAGTAGTAAAGATCATTACAATGCAGAGAGCCTTTGGCCAGGTCATCAACACAGCAACATCTCTTGAGGCAGAGAGTGGTGGGGTTCTAGTTTCTGTTGATAAATTGAAAGAAGGCCATGCAATAATTATTTACCATGGAAAAAACTATAAACGGCCTTTAGAAAAGGGGACAAAAAAACTTCTAACAAAAAGAGAAGCGTTGCGTAGATCTATTGAAATGCAGAGAATTGGAGTAAGTGATTGCCTTTTTTACCTTGTGCTTCTGGCATTCTCCTAGTTGTCTAGAGACTATTATAAACAATTCTTTCTATGTGTTTGCTTTTAAGTGTAATCCCTTGTCCATGTGGGTCTTACTTGCCTATTGTTGTCTCAGTCACTGAAGATTTTTGCACAGCAAAGGCGGCAGACAATCGCAGATTTGAAGCTCAAACTGGTAAATACAAAGATTTTTGTTTTTGATCAAAATTAGATCGTGTTAACAAAATTAATAAACCATAAGTTGGTTTAGTTGTTTTTTCTATTTGACAAGAAACCTTACACTTCAACTTGGATTTTGCAGGCAGATCTTCAGCAGAGAAAGGAAGCTGAGAAGAGGGATAAAGTAAGTTAATATACCAACACACACGTCCCACTGGATTGCTCTTAAGTGGTCTGCTAATTGGGGGAAGACAAAAGCCGGAAAGTTTCTACACGGATCAGTGAATAGCATATTTTTGCAAGTAAGTATCTCGAATTTCTTAGTCACTGTTTGAACTGAGTCCTACAAAGAGGAAAAAATTCAGTGCAACTGCCATGGATGACTTTCCCTAATGTATCTGTGAAACGTTTTTTTAATGCATTCATTTAAGAAACAAATGGGATAATAAGAATGATGAGATGAGAGGTATCTCACTACATTCATGGTCCCTTTCTTAAAGTGGGGAAAATGAGTGTTCACAAATATCCTTTTGTAGTCCCTTGGAATTAAAGGATACACTGACCATAAAGACCCACCTTCCATTTTCTATTCTTTTTCAAAAACGAGCAATTTTGATAGAGATATTAAATTAAACCCTTCCTTTTTACTGAAACCAAGTATTGGATTACTATTCATTACCGTCTTTACTCCTTTTAGAACATCAAAACGAGGGAGACCATAACCACCTCTTATAATCTACTTTCTTCTCTCCCAGAATCCTCTCTTCCTTGTCACATTCCCCTTCCCTTTTCAAACAATAAAATATTTGACTTGGCGTCATTGGACAATAATAGAGCTTTAGACTTAAGCACAACTTTGAGGAACTGCTGTATTTAAATATATATATATATATATATATATATATATTCGAATGATATAGAAATCTTCACCATGCCTTGCATCTATATGGGCACTCTGTTGGATGTCCTTTGACTCCTCTGGCCAATAAGTTGGCCATGAAGCCTCTGCGCCCCCCTCCCCCCCTCGTTTTTTTACATTTGGTGATTCATCAATAGATGCAGGCAGAATACTCTAACCTTCTTTAACATAGATGACCTTAATAATATCTCATATTTATACGGCAATTCTCAGCATCCATATACTAATCCTGAACTGCATGATGGTTCTCAAAACGTCTAGATTTTGATATACAGTATCTAAATTGGATAAATACTTGCACATGTAATTCTTTTATTACTCTAGTACAATAATGTAGAGTCTTTAATTTAGAAAAAGGGATTTATATTTGAATGCATCCTAAATACGAAAGCAGATATAGGACCCATGAGCGAAAGGACAATCTAGAAAATACAGCTTGAATAAACAGAAAGGGAAGCAATGATTGGAGATTATCATGAATTTACCAATACAATTCAAAGTTGAATTGTCCTTAGCAGTAGGTAGAGTATACAAGTTAACTGCGTATTGAATTTGTCTGTGTCATTTCTTTAGAAGATCCACCTGACAGTTGTATAACTGGTAATTTTGTAGGACTTTCAAGGGTTGGCTTTGGAGGAACCAAAAAGGATTGAAGAGGTCCTTCTAACATTTATACTACTTTACTAATGGATTTGTTTGAATACACCATAGACTCATTAAAGTCATCTTCCACTGTGATTACTAGAGAATTAGCCGGATGCTTACCATGTTCAAGATCCTTATAAATCCAATCTGGAAAATACTGTTCATCGGTATGAGATCCTCAAATGTCATAGTTCTTCCTTCCTCCAACCATTTCAAGGACCAACGTGCCATAGCTATAAACATCAGCTTTGTGAGAAACACCACCAAATGCTCTATTGAATACTTCTGGTGCAATGAACCCTATTGTTCCTCTTGTGCCCAGTATTGTGGCAATACTCTCTTTCTTTTGCCATATTTTAGCTAATCCAAAATCAGATATTTTTTGGGAAAATTCTTCATCCAAGAGAATGTTTTGTGGTTTGATATCAAGGTGCAAAATTCTCGTGTTACAACTACTTGACCACGGGCAATGCCGATAGCAACTTGGGATAATACCTTCCAATCCAAGGTACAAAAAACATCTGGAGATCCTCTTTTATAGATGAAATTATCCAAGGAACCATTTGACATGTACTCATAGATTAGTACTCTTTTGTTCCTTTTACAACAAAATCCCAGGAGAGTGACTATGTTGACATGGGAGGTTGAGTGACTATGTTGACATGGGAGGTTCTGCTAATACTTGCAACTTCATTTATGAATTCTTCCCCACTTCCCTTAGATTCCCTTATCACTTTAACTGCCACAAGGCAACCATCAGGTAGGCTTGCTTTGTATACAACAGCATACCCTCCCTCACCCAATTTGTTTGAAAATGATTTTGTCATTTTTTTCACTTCTGAATAACTATATTTCTTGGATGCCAAAGAGCCATAGTTTCTCGTGAAGGATTGAGGATTGTAATCATAAGATGCTCTTCTCGCTTTTGATGATTTTCCAATTTTCTGTTTCGAAAACGCTTCTTGCAAATATAAATAATCAAAATCGAGATTAGAGCAAGCCCACCAACTCCGGCTAAAATGGATACTTGTTAAATCTTTGAAATAGTAATTGTGGAAGCAATTAAAATGATGGGTTAATGTGTAAATTTGCCCTAGAAGGTTTTATCTAAGGGCAATGTTCCTTCAAAAGTTTTTTTTAGCTCCAAGATTGACTTGAAAGTATTAAAATATAACAATGGTACCCCTTTTGTCAAAAATTATAATAATCAATGTCAATTCTTTAATAGTCAATATTAGATTTTTAACACAACATTTTTGTGTTTTGATACTTTTGAGGCAACATTGAATGTAAAAAGATTTTTAAGGTAACATTGCTAACATTAGAATAAATTTGCATCTTAACCTAGAAATGAAAGCATTATTATATTTATTACCTATAGCAAGTCGTGAACTCAGCTTCTCTGTTGTTCCTGCAATTAGAACATTGATTTTAAACAAATAATCACTATTTATATCTTCACATACATATACACTAAAAGTCAAACATCATCAAAATTTTACTGCTCTTGCAAAACAATTGCAGATCCGTCCTATTCGGCTGCTGTGGCGTTAAAGCCTCAAGGGAAGAAGAAGAATCAAACGGGTTAACACTTGATAACAGTAAACCCCATGTCAAGCCAGGTAAGCTGCACTGAAAGATCTGCTACACCATTCATGTTCTGTAAATTATATGGTGCTGTTTTTTTTTTTTTGGAACCCAGGAGTAAAAATACGGCTTGTATACTTGAAGATACAGCAATAAATCGTACCGTAAAACGCAGCAATCTGGCATAACATTATATCAATTTACAAAACATAGGCGGGGGTATAACTCTCTGTAGGTGACATTTGTTCACTCTCAGGATGGAATTACTCTCATTAGACTCGAGCAATTATGGTAGTATCTTATTATAAGAATTCCAATAACACTAAAATATGATTCATGAAGCTTTACAAGCCTAACGTATTGGTGACTTCAACAAAAGAACGAAAATGGGATAGCAACCTCTCTCTTTTCATTCCCAGCCTCTTGTCTCTCTTTCCTTTTTTAATTGTTAGGTCAACATTTGAATAATACAGATTTGATCTTACACAGGTTTTTTTATTTTCTTTATTGCAGTATTAAATTATATTTATGAACAAACAGAAAGGGAAGCAATAATTGGCAATTATCCATGAATTTACCAATACAATTCAAAGTTGAATTGTTCTCAGCCACAGGTAGAGTATACAAGTTAACTGCTAACTGAATTTGTCTGAGTCACTTCTCGGAAAGATCCACTTGACAATTGTATAACTGGTGATTTCGTAGGACATTCAAGGGTTGGCTTTGGAGGAACTGATAATGATTGAATGGGTCCTTCTAACATTTCTACCACTTTACTTATAGCTGGTCTATCTAATGGATTTGTTTGAATACACCATAGACTAACTAAAGTCATCTTTGTTACCATCTCATCATCTTCGACTGTGATTACTACAGAACTAGCTGGATGCTTACCACGTTCCAGATCCTTATAAATCCAATCAGGAAAATACTGTTCATCGGTATGCGATCCTCCACTGTCATAGTTCTTCCTACCTCCAACCATTTCAAGGACCAACATGCCATAGCTATAAACATCAGCTTTGTGAGATACACCACCAAATGCTCTGTTGAATACTTCTGGTGCAATAAACCCTACTGTACCTCTTGTGCCCAATATTGACACAATACTCTCTTTCTTTTGACATATTTTAGCTAATCCAAAATCAGATATTTTTGGACAAAATTCTTCATCCAAGAGGACGTTTTGGGGTTTGATATCAAGGTGCAAAATTCTTGTGTTACAACCTCGATGCAAGTACTCAAGACCACGAGCAATGCCAATAACAACTTGGTACAATACCTCCCACTCCAAGGTACAAAATGCATTTGGAGATCCTCTTTGATAGATGAAATTATCCAAGGAACCATGTGACATGTATTCATAGATTAGTACTCTTTTGTTCCTTTCATAACAAAATCCCAGGAGAGTGACTATGTTAACATGGGAGGTTCTGCTGATACTTGCAACTTCATTTATGAATTCTTCTCCACTTCCTTTAGATTCCCTTATCACTTTAACAGCCACAAGACGTCCATCAGGTAGGCTTGCTTTGTATACAACACCATACCCTCCCTCCCCCAATTTGTTTGAAAATGATTCTGTCATTCTTTTAACTTCTGAATAACTATATTTCTTTGGTGCCAAAGAGCCATAGTTTCTCATGAAGGATTCAAGATTATGATCGTGATAATCTCTTCCCTCTCTGAAGATTTTCCCATTTTCTGTTCTGAAACACTTCTTGCACATAGAAATAATCAAAACCGAGATTAGAGCAAGCCCACCAGCTCCCGCTGAAATGGCTGCATTTTGTAGAACATATAAACTTAAAATCTTTGTAATATTAATTGTAGAAGCAATTAAAATGAAAGCATTACTATATTAATTACCTATAGCAAGTCGGGAAACCAGCTTCTTAGTTGATCCTGCAATTGGAACATTGATTTTGAACAAATGTTATTATTTACTATGTATGGAGTTATATATAAAGTAAACTATTTTTATTCTTGGCATGGCTTCCTGGCTGAAGGCTATCAACCATCAAGGTCATATCTGTAGAAAGGAACAGGGAACATGTTCGCAAGTCCTCAGGCATTTCTGAACTATAAGTCTGTAACTATCTAAGAGTGTGTTCGGCAATCAAGAAAAAGGTGTTTTTTTTCTCAAAACTATGGTTTTGAGGAAAAAATATAAAAACACTCAATTTTTCTAAATAAGTTATTTTGACCCAAAACCATGGTTCTGGACCTCAAAACCATGGTTTGGGTATAAATTATTTTTTTTGACTTTTTGTACTTTATGGGCCTCACCCTCTCATTCTCATTGGTTTTTTTTCCTATCTGTGGGTCCCATGTCACACCCTCTCTCATCTTTTGTTTTTTTTTTAATTTCAGTGTTTTTTCTGTCTTTTTTTTTTCAAAAATTTTTTTTTAAAATTTTAATACTCCCTCTTATCCTTAATATAAGACCTATTTTTCTAATTTAATTATATTAGAAAAATTATTTAAGTTAATTAACATTACATATAGACAAATTTATTTCATTTTTGGTATTAATTATGAAATTTAATGTTAAATAATAGGTTAAGATACATCATTTTTAATGCCGTTAGTGGTTTTAATTGTTCATTTTTAATTGTTCATTGTTATTTTTCCATCTTCTAAAATTTATTTGTATCGGATGTCCCTCAGGAAAAACTTGGCTATTAAATTTAGACCTTATCCCTTAAATAATATATAAAATATAATATTATTCTTTACATGTAATTAATTATCATAAAAGTTAATGTCCTTTTTAGTTTAACCATGAAAAAAGTTATTCTGATAAAATCATCCAAACACTCTCATTTTTTCAAAATCACTTTTTTCCCATAATCTATTCTCCTCATAAGAATAGATTCTCCAGAAACTATTCTCCAAAAACTAATAAGAATACACCTTACAACCAATAACTGACGAAGATATCAATAAGCCACTATTATCTGAAATAACCTATTGAAACTCAAGGCACTAATTTCTCAAACTCCAATCTATGAAGTGATCCAGTACATCAAAAACAGACTTGTATAAGACACTACTCTTCAAATTACGCGACTTTACATGTTTTGTCGTGTTGCAATTCTGTATTGTGTATCTGTTCACTTCATACATCGGTATGAAATTATTAGTAAAACATTGGTACTTACTTGATCTACATGTCGATGGAACAGGTCCGTCTCTACAATAGCAAATGAATTCACTTGAGCTTGTGAATTCACTTGAGCTTGTGTTATAACCGCATTGTCCACCAGACTTTCGACAGTCATGACACAGATCTTTATCTGCCTCCCATACCAAACCAAAACCTTCATCAATAGCAGCCTTCAGATTCTCCACAGTTGAATTTTCATTTAGAATTCTGACTTGTGACTCCAAAATTGGAACGATGAGAGTAGATGCACAGGTCCCTGTCTTCCCATCAAGTTCTGGGACCTCGGTAAAGAAATAGCTGGCCACTTCGGTACCATGTATACTGCAATTAAACTGAGTGGAACGGATATGTGTGAGAGAAAATGAAGGAGAAGGACAATCGTAGTACAGTGTCAGGTTATGAGAGTCCTGACGATATTCGAACGACGTGAAATCTATGGAATTGTTCTTCAAATAGGTTGGACAAGAATTATTCCAGAAGTCAGTTCTCACAACTCTAAGACTATAATCAGAATAGTTGACTTGAAGAACTCGATAGGTATCAGACATGATGGTGATTTCTGCATAATCATAATGGCAATCTAGTTTAAAATCTGGGTGGCCACAATACTCTGGTCTTTCCGATCCCCAGAACGGAAAGCTAATGTTCCTAATATTTCCACAATCAAACAAAGGGCTGCAGGATGGCTCATAATCATCACAGAAGCAAATTGGAATATGATAAAGGGTGATCGAAATGATAAAAAACGAAACAGAGACGCTGAAATGAAGTTGCATCTTGAGAAAGAAACACAGGATGGAAGACACACAGGTTTGCCTTCAATTTCACAGTAGACGTAAGCAGATGGTGTGAAGATAGAAATAATGCTCATGAATTGGAATTTTAGAAGGATTCAGCTTGCGATTGGCAAAGATTTCCAAGGAGAATATCGAAAGGTACTGATCCCCGGCTAATGCAAATTTAGGTCACCTAGCAAGTAAGAATTTCCCTGGGGCTTTCAGTAGGGAATGAAGGTAGCATAACTCTGTTAAAGCACTTAAAAATGTGAGATTCAGATGGATCACTGGACGTGGTCAACAAGTGGACCCTACCTGTACCAAATTATTCTCCAACCACTCTATTATTATCCAAGAGGACATCAAAAGTCAGAGTGAGACACGTTTAATGGTTTTTTTTCTTTTTTTTTAAACTTTAAATCTTATTCCGAATGATTCACCTGGGTTTGAATTTTCGAGGAATGATTCACACTATAAATTTAAAATGTCTCATGACGGTGTCGGATAGAGACTTTTGAATATTTTAAGAAAAAATTTAGTTTTCCGAAATTTTTTTGTTTTTTTGATACAATAGTTTTCCGAAATTTACCTTGGACCAAACTTGCACCCTAAGCCAAAAAGTCGACCCTACCTAGACTAAATTATTCTCCAACCACCCTAAGTGCTAAATTATTGAAAGGTCCTAAATTATTGCTTGTTATCACGTCAAAAGTCAGACAGAGACACGTTTAATGGTGTTTTTTTTTTTTCCATTTCCTTTTTTTTTAAATAATCTTTAAATCTTATTTCCGAATGAATCACCTGGGTTTGAATTTTCGAGGAAGGATTCATACTATAAATTTAAAATGTCTCATGACGGTGTCGGATAGAGACTTTTGAATCTTTCAGAAAAAACCTTAGTTTTCCGAAATTTACCTTGGACCAAACTTGCACTCGGATACTCACGCTTATATGATAACTTAATGAAAAGAAATAATTTTTTGTTTTTTCAATATGATGCCAAATTTGGAACGCAGAGCATTTCCGCGTATTCTAATTTCTGCTAAAGAATAGTCACAATCAAATAACTATGATGAAGTTCTAAACAACGTTATGGCAGGAAAGATGTGAAAACCTTAAAGGGGGCTTGACTCTTTCGCTAGAATATCACAGCATTTGTTAGATGAGAAATTGCCAGGAAACTGAAATGTTCTATATATATCCTAAAAGTCAAACATGATCAAGATAATTTGGTCTTCGCATATATATCGTCTTCGCATGTCACCTGGAAATAAGGGAGACCACAATAATTTGGTCTTCCTTTTCTAAAAGATAATTTAATTTGTTTCCTTAATCTCTATAAAAAAATCAACTCTGTCTTATGTTTAGAATTAAGGGATTATAAAATATACTCTTGGTCTTTTTATATTAAGACCATTAATTTTCATCTATACTTTAAAAAGTGAAATAATATGGTACTCCCTCCGGTCCTAATTATAAGATAAAGTTAACTTTTTTAGAGAAATTAAGGAAGCCAATTAAATTACTTTAGAGTATTTTTATTTTTATTTTTTTTCTCTAAACTAATTAATTTGATTAATAAACTAATATATAATTTAAGGATAACAAAAATATAAACACTCTCACGTAAGTTAATTGGCTTCCTTAATTTTTCTAAAAATATTAATTTTATTTTATAATTAAGACCGAATAGAGTATTTGATATTTGTTCCAGTCCATTAAGGTGACCTTGTATGTGTATCTCATTGAAATTGACCATCTTGGATGATGACGATGCTGTTTGGTATGGGCTGCAGGGTGACGTGTAGATGTACTGTGGTGGCTAATCATTCAGACAAAAAGTGAGTGCCATCACGCAAAATTTATTGACGAATACATTGTTTTCTCTCTTCTCTCTCAAAAATTGCTGAGTTGAGAGTCTCAAATCTTATACCCCATAATTAGAGTTGAGAATCAGGGCCGGTTCTTGACGGATCAGGACCTAACAGGGCCGATCTTTGACGGGTCAGGGTCTAATAAGGCCGGTCTTAAAGGGTTCGGGGTCAGAAAAATTGCAGTTTTTCAAGGCCCGGCCCTAGAGCATCAGGGGTAGGGCCGGCCCGCAAGGTTGGGAAATCTTTTTCACAATATTTAACTATTTTTCTTGTGTATTTTCCCCAAAGAGATATAATTAGTAAATAACAAAGATTAAAGTTCTAATTTAATACATAAATGTTGTCAATATTAAGGTTTAAATAACACGTCTTTTGCAACAAACAAACACAGTTACTAATGTATAATCAAAGGTAAAATCATATCCATAAATAACTCACACAAAGGCCGAAGTATAAGAAGGTAAGAAGCTAAATACTCTAACATCTAAACAACATGAGTATGACAACTATCATTTTCATCTTCTTCGCCACTATCATCAATTTCAAAGACATTTGATTATGTTTCACTTTGAGCAGTAGGTTCAAGTAGTCAGATAATCACAACCTCCATAAAAAATCATACTCTATCAGGCAGAATAATATATAATATGATTTTAGTCTAAATAGGCAGAACAATATACTCAAAAATTATACCCAAAAATAACAATATGATTCAATTAGACAAAACAATATACTCAAAAATCATACTCTATACAATATGAGGACAGAGTGACATATAGATTTAATAAGATAATTAAAAAATGTAACATGTTTCCTTTCCAAGTAAAAAAAATAAAAAATAAACGGGTCTAAAGGGCCGGCCCGAGGCCCTCCAGGGCCGGCCCTTTTAGGCCCGACTTCTTTTTAAGACTACAATTTATAAGCCCGACCCTTGAAGAGCCAGGGTCTAAAAGGGCCGGCCCGACGGATTCGGCCCGTTTTCCCGACTATACCCACAATAAAACTCTAGCTGCCCACATTGTATCGGCGGGGGATGCTATTATTGTAGGGAGGAAAAAACATTTTTGATTTATTTTTGTTTTACAATATAAAAATCATTATATGAAATAACTAAAATTTAAATATGTCTTGTCAGCCTTTAATTGTCAAGTCATCATTTCTGTTTTTAATAGTTAATAGTGTTAATATAAAAAGATTAAAAATATACTTTATAAACTTAAAGCACCAAATTGAGGAAAACTATACTTTCGCCAAATAACAATTATCATGCATCATAATTGTGGGTCTGACGCCTTAGTTTAACCTTTATCTTGCAAAATACTTATTTATTGTTCTTTTAATTTTAAGCTTTAGGTGGATAATTCAAACGTTAATATGTATGGAGTTCTATATGACTGAATTTTTTTTCCTATTCATAAGTGTCATAAAAAATTTATTATAACATTTATGATCATTTATTAATATGTAAGCTGTTAATCAATTTTTCCGTATAGCTATGTATTTTTTTAGAGATGTATAAATGAAATCAATTAAGTATACTGAAACTTAATCATTAAAATAGTGGCAGTTAGTGGTAAAAATAGATAAATGCATTATATTAAATGATAGCATAAATTTTTTTACGTCAAATAAAAAATATATAGTTTGACAAAATAATATCTCATATTTTGTATCAGATGGACTATAATACCTTCTCTAATGCGTTTTATAAAGAAATTTCTAACATAACAGTTGACGGTACTATAAGGAAAAAAATGCATTGTTTTGAATTATAAATGTTGAAGCCTAATGTAAAGTCTTGAAATGGGTGAAGGAAGTATTTAGGGAATAGAATTGAGAGTGGGGGAGGAATGTTGATTGATGGAGCAAGTTAAATATGAATCCACATTCCATGCTCATCCCCTGATTTGGGGGTTTATTTATTTATTTTTTATTTTTTGAAAAAATACTCCATATACAAAAATTTAATTAGCTTAAAATATCAGGTGTCAAAAAAATATTTCAGATATTTGGTGCTATTAAAAAAATATTTCAGGTTACTGGTGTTATAGGAAAAATATTTTTGAATACAGAATTAGAAATTAATTAATTTGAGATACTAAATTAAATAATAAAAATATTTCATGGTGCAGTATATAATTTAATCTATATAAATAAGAATATATAAAAAAATAAAAAAAAATGATCCTCACCCCAAAATTGAAGGGATGAGCATGTTGTGCTCATCTTTTGGATGAGCATAGTATGAGGACCCGTTAAATATAGGAGGAGATATTGGTGGTTGAGTTTCGGAAAGAGCATAACATGCTGTTGCTTCGGAGTGCTTTTATTGGTCAGTGTATAAAACAATCAGTGCACCCATGGCGTTCAATTGTCTATACTCATTTGTTAGTAATTTAATTCTACCGTTACGTTTTATTTAGTTTTTTGTGTGAGCAGTTATGATAATCTTGTGAATGAATATAATAATACCGCTGTCGAGTTAATATATCTATTAAAACAATTTTTAGTGAGGGAAATTGTATATATATTTATATATGTAGTAGACATGGATTTTATTTATGTTATTTTAAAATTTTCTTAGTGGAAGCAATTTGGTTTGACGTTGGTTTCCTCAAAGTGAATCGTTGTGTCGTGTGACATAATATCCTATATAATCAGAGGAAGAACCAAACTTACATAATGTACCAGATGTCTTTATGCTCTTGACGTAAACTATATACTATAAACATCATTCACACTAGTCTTGCAATATCTGGTATATATATACGATGGAAGAATTGCCTGAAAGAATTATCGACGACTTAGATGTCGGTGTTGTAAAATGCCGACTGCATCTTATCGTGGATCGGTTAATCACCAGAGAACTGATTCGTACTAATGAAGTGCGAACTCGATTTGTTCGTGAGTTTATAGGCATGGACGTTGTCTTATATGATGAAACGGTTTGGCATTGCAATATTTAGTTTTCTCTTGTCGGTCCAGTTTATAGTTCACGCTGAACAAAACATTTTATGTCTTCTCGTAGGGTACATTTATACTAGGCTTCATGCACTCTACTCAGGCTATGGATTCATTCCTTGGGAGATTGACTGAGAATCGAGCGTTTTTTGTTAGTGGAATGACTGTAGAACACGACGGTGAACGCGTCCACGATTTTTTTCACTTGGTTTTTGACGAGCACACTGTAATTCAAGAGGCTAGCCTGAACCTGCCACCATGTTGTCTAAGAGTGATTTCGTGCTTTAGTGTGGATAATATTCTACCCTTAGACAATAGATTAATGGGTACGCAATCCGAATTATTGCTTTTCCTGTAATCGTTTTAGGATTATGCATTTGTATAGAATTACTTTGTCTGAATCGACTTTTTTATTTTTCTAGCACTGTGTGGTTACATTCGACGTAGTGGTGCAGTACAATTCGCGAAGCGTACGGGTGTGCATGAGAAAGAGTTGGTGCTGTCTCTTGAATGCTGCAGGGTTGCTTTTAAGTTTATACCGAATATTATGTGTACGTTTTTTTTTCTTCGGACAATGATTGATATTATTTTTTATACATACTTCAAGGGAGGTGAAACAAGTTGATTGTATTCTCCGTGGTTCGTCAGTTGACTATATTAAGGAACGCGCTGCAAGAGTATTGTTGGAGGAGGGTTCTCTGCAGTTTATTGTCGTGGAATATTGTGTGCCAGGCCAGCGCACATCACAAGGTGTGGATATGACCACATTTGATTGAAATCTAAAATACTTGCATTATTATACATAGATCAGGGTGTTCTATATTTCTTATAATTGCTTTAATTTTTCTTTTAATATAGGAATACCTACTGTTTGGTCATTTCGAGATACCACCATAATACTCATAGATCCTGACATCCTTGTTGTGCTTTCAATGAAGGATAGTTTCTTGCCCATGTAAAAAATATCAGTTATTATATTTGAACGTATTGTGTCTTACGTCGCCTGTGTTTTTTATGTTTATAAATCTCATTTCCTATGGATGTAGGTTACTTTCTCATCTAAATACACGTTGTATCATGTTTGTAATGTGTTGATATTTATGGTCCCATTGTTCTCCATTTCAAATATGCATATGTTTGTCAAGGCTATCGTCTATTGATAATCATATGAAGAATAGTTGTTTTTTTTCCAATCCGGTTCTGTTTCTCAAGTTGAATATACGCACATTTGACAATAGATCGTTTTATCAAAGAGGTACAATTTTGTACAAATTATCATAACCGGAATGTTGATATTATTTCTTTAATATGAGTGTTCGAAACTTTCTTGTGTAATTGTATATTTCATCCATATCAGTACTAAATTTCCTTTAAATTACGTAGAATGATTAACAATTACATTATACGGTTTTTCATTTAATTTTCAGTACAACTCTGATGTATATTATGAAAATGAAGAACCAAATATCTTAATCAAGAGATTACGTCTATTTCTAATATTTTACTCATTTGTGTACATTCTTTATTCAGCTTAATATGAACTGGTAAATGACATTGCATGCGATGGTTGTTTATTGTACTAATATAAGTTGCTGCTACCAGATATAGCAACCTGTGCAACGCACAGGAGAGTTTTCTAGTTGTTCTTGAAATAGGTTGGACAAGCATTATTCCAGAAGTCAGTTCTCACAACTCTAGGACTATAATCAGAATAGTTGACTTGAAGAACTCGATAGGTATAAGACATGATGGTGATTTCTGCATAATCATCATGGCAATCTAGTTTAAATTCTGGGCGGCCACAATACTCTGGCCTTTCCGATCCCCACAAAGGATACCTAATGTTCTTGATATTTCCACAATCAAACAAAGGGCCGCAGGATGCCTCATAATCATCACAGAAACAAATTGGAATATGATAAAGTGTGATCGAAATGATAAAAAACGAAACAGAGACGCTGAAATGAAGTTGCATCTTGAGAAAGAAACAGAGGGTGGAAGGTACAGAGTTTTACCTTCAATTTCACAGTAGATGTAAATAGACGATGAAGATAGAATTACCGCTCATGAATACGAATATAGGAAACATTCAACTTGTGATTGGCTAAGATTTTCAAAGAGACTATTGCAAAGGTACTGTACTGATCCCCAGCTAATGGAAATTTAAGTCCCCGAGCAAGTATTTCCCTGGGGCTTTCAGTGGGAATGGATGGACCACTCTATCTTGCTTTTTTATGCATGAATAGAACATAAGTCAAAGAGGAAGACACGTTTGATGGTTGGTTTTTTTTTTTTTTTTTAAATAAATCTTATTTCCAAATGATTTACCTGGGTTTGAATTTTCGGAGAATGTTCAAACTACAAATTCAAAATGTCTCTAGACACGCTTATGTGATTGCTTGATGAAAAGAGAGAAGACTCTGCTTTAGATGATGCCAAAATTGGAATGCAGAGCGTTCCCGTGTATTCTAATTTCTGCCTAAAGAATAGTCACAATCAAATAATTATAATGAAGTTCGAACCAACGTTATGGTAGGGAAGATGTGAAAACCCCAAAGGGCTTGACTTTGCCGCTAGAATTTCAGAACATTTGTCAGATGGGAAATTGCTAGGAAGCTGAAATGTTACACACACACGCACTAAAAGTCAAACAACATCAAAATTCATGTTTTGGTAACAGGGTTAATACTTGATAACAGTTCAGCCCATGACAAGTCAGGTAATGTGCACTGAACGATATGCTAAACCACTCATGTTCTTTAAGCGCTTGTTTTGTCATAGGGGATGGGAGGGAAAGTGGGTGGAGGGAAAATTTTTTTGAGTTGAATTTAAAAAAAATTAGAGAAGTGGGTTAAAATTTTTAATTAATTTTTCTTATTATTTTATCTTATATATTCTCTTTATTAAAATTTTATTACCTTACTTCTTCAATCTTTTTAAAATTCAACTCATAAAAATTTTTCCTCTCCTTCCATCCCCTCCAATTCCCTCGCACCAAACAAACCCTAAAAGGTGCTAATTAATCACTCTCTTCTTTTGAGGCTTCTTTTTGTAATTGGTGTGGGTAAGATGATCCATGTCAAGAAGCCTCACAAATAAAATGTGGTTTATAAGTTTAAGAAACTCTTCCACTCAATAGACTAGTCTTTTAAGGTGGATTTTCCCTTTTTACTTATGCTTGTAACATTATTGAGAGGCTGATCCTCACATAAAGGGCTACCTACCAAAAACTTTAGCCGTCGTGATGTGAAGCCATCAAGCACATTGGTTCTCTCAAGTGAACTGTGTAGTCTCGGTTTTTTAAGGAGCACACTGCGTGTGTACTTGACAATACAGAAACAAACTCTGTTTTTGTATCAAACATAAAATGACACTTCAATCACTAGTACCATGACATTTTAATCATGGACCGTATAGTAATAACTGGAATACATATATATATATATAATCTTCACATATGACCTGGAAATTAGGAAGACCACAATAATTTGGTCTTTCTCCTTCCCAAAAGGGATATGTGAGGCTTTGGATGTTTTTCCCAAAAGGGATATGTGAGGCTTTGGATGTTTTCACCGCAGCTAAAAGTGGTACTTGAGCACTTTGTATATTGATAATCATCGGCACCAAGAGATGTTGGAAAAATATTGACAGAGATCAACAAAGGAAGCTATTGGCCAGGGGAAAAAAACAAAGGAACCAAAAGAAGGAATGGGATGCATCGTGAAAAGAACATGAGATGAGATTGATGAAGTGTGCTGTAGATGGAAGATGGCTATGTGAGCTAATGAATTAGCATTTCGTCTCTTCCATGCAGCATGCAGCCATGGATAGTTCTGAAAATGAAGGCCTTTGAACAAGTCCAGTGAATTTTAATTAACATGCCAATTCGGATAGATAATAGAAGTTGCACACTTTGCGTCATGCACACAGACAAACTTGATTGACCTTTTTTTCTTTTTTAAAAAATAATTTGGAAACAGTCTTAACTGACTAATGAAATGTTAAAAACAAAAAAAGGAAACCGTGGAATAGAGCATAGGACCGGATTGAGCATTTCCATTTACTAGTATGCAAAATTAACATTTTTGAAAAATTCTTATTTTATATAGTTAAGTCAATGATGACTTTTCCATTATTTTGCTCTCGGATTCAAAGAAGTTCCGAATATATGATTAATGCAGCCACATGTGGCTAACCCCCTCTGGCTACTTTGCCAGGAAGTCCAGAAATGTGGAGAAATTAAATTAAATGAAACTTCAAAGAAGGATCATTGTGAGAAAGGAAGGATGCAAGTAAATTAAAACAAACTTTGTTAGCAATATTCTTTTTTGACATTTTTAACTAATGTTTGGCTTCAGGGTTCGTGGCTTCCCCTCTCAACACAAGTGTCTTCTCTTGGACTTAAACTCAAGACTCAAAGGGATACTTTGTTAGCAATATTCTATTGAATAGTAAAGAGGAATAACTCATTGATAGCTTTGTAACAATTTTTATCAATATGAATTATGTAGACAATAAGTCAGGAACATAGTTGAAAGATTGTAGATAGAAAGCATGTAATGCAATAAATTAAGAATGTGATGCAAACATGATAACGACTACAAATTAAAATAGTCACAGACACTGTTGAGGGATTGACTGAACCCATGTAGCAGAAAAATGAAGCAGAAATTAAAATTCACTGAAACTGATTACACATTTCAAAAGAAACCGAAAATAGAAAGATCCCAACAGCTAGTTAGTATCAACCATGCGAGAAACAAAACTGAACTTCCGACAATTCATAGATAATATTTCCTCCAGCACTTAATGTAGGATCTAATTGCCTAATTTGATTAGATTAGGGATGTTAGTTCAATTAGTTAAGATGCCATATTTTTTCCGAAGCACCCTAATCATCTTCTTTAATTTCATCAATCTCTCTCTAACTTGATTATTATTAAGGGATCATCAATAAAGATAAATTAGGAAAAAAATTAACAAATACGAGAAATGCATTTTACTTAAAGGATCTTGATCAACTCTCCAATTGGGTTTTACATTAATAATAATAGGGAGTACTACTCATAGATAATAACGTATAAGAAATGAAATATTTGTTGCAATTATTCATGGGTATCAAATATAGCAGATAGGAAAAAGGAAAATGCAATTGGCATCAGGTTAAAATTAACCAATCTCTTTTTTCGTGCTTTGAGAGAGAAACAGAGTTTTTGATCGTTGCATCGGCCACCCGATTGAGAGCATCTATTGCATTCCTCATTAATACTTACCGTCCATTGCAACCCAAAACCATATTTTAATGCAACCAGTATAGACACTGCAACTAGACCAAGGTTTGCTTCATATATCGGCATAATAACACTTGCAATCACCTATCATATATACACTAATCCGGGAAGGTAATAGATTGCTACATCTGCACCATCAGCTCTCTTACAGTCTGTATCGTTAGCATTTGATGGAAATGGAAATGGAAATGGAAATGGAGTAGAAGTAGGGCAATCATAGAGAAAGGTCACATCTCTAAGCCCATCTACTTAGTTGAACAGTGTTCCATCAAATGTGTTGTTCTTGTAATCAGTTAGACAGATAGTTACAAAATAATCATCCCTAGCCACTCCAAGGGTTTGTGTGGTCGGGAACCAATGAAGAAGCCGATATCTGATGTAATGTATGGTAATGATTGGGATATTATTGTGTTTGCATGTGAGGTTGAAATTAGGAAGACCATAATAATTTGGTCTTTCTCCTCCCCAAAAGGGATATGTGAGGCTTTGGATGTTTTCGCCACAGCTAAAAGTGGTACTTGAGCAATTTGTATATCAATAATCATCGGCACCAAAAGAAAGAAAGAACATGGAGGACGGATTAATTAGGGGTGATTTCATGGTGGAAACAAACAATGAGAGAGAGAATTGAGAAGAATGAGATGAGATTGATGAAGCTATGCTGCATGAGGTAATGAATTAGCATTTCGTCTTTTCCATCTATCATGTAGTCATGGACAATAGTTCTGAAAATGAAGGCCTTTGGAAAACTCAATATTTTGACATTCCCTGGAAATTTCTACCAAACAGCCAATTTGCATGGATGAAAGAAGCATGTTTTATTGGCATGTGTATTGCATCATGAAAACAATAACTTTGGATTTTTGACTTCAAAAGAAATAAAATATATGGTTAGGCTGAAGCTTCACTTGCTCAAGTTCTAGCTCCTAGGTGACTTCAAAGACCTATTCCAAGACAAAGAGGAAATGAACATGCAGCTAGGCGAAAAATCTTTGTTAGAATATTTAATTTTGAAACCTTCATATTGTCATCAAGCTAAAAAGTCAATGAACGCTAATTGTATCTGGAGTTTTACTTCTAGATTAGTAAGGATGTGCTGCTTTTTATCCTCAAATAACTTCATTATCCAATACTCTTTCTTTTAGGCGTCACTATTAATCTTCTTCTTTTTCAACCATATATTCGTTATTTGTTTCCCAATTTAGGTTCCTGTGACCAGAGAATTTGATTCCAAGGCATGTAAAGTACCTAGTAATCACTATGTGAGCCAAGTTTTAAGAAAGTAACATAACAAGAAAACGATGAACAAATTCGATATAAGTTAAAAAAAATTCCATGTATCACATGGGACATATTTCTAGTTCTATTGAATAGCCAATATCCGTGTATGTATTATCTTTCACACTATACTATGGATGAGTCCACTACCTAAGCCAACGGTGAAACTGAAAATGATTGGCCAGCCTCGGTGAAAAATATCAAGGAACCAAGTGTCATAACTCTCACACTCGAGAGACTTATAAGCAAAATGTGGTATATAAATTCAAGGGATTTTTTCACCCAATATACTAGACTTTTCAGAATTGGCACTTCTTTTAGACTTGTGATCATAACAAAGGTTCTTTCACTGATGGCCTGATGATGGGTTACTCAGAAAGAATTTTGACCAACAAAAAGTTAAAGTGAAATGTTGTGGTATGAAGCTGCTAAGGATTTCAACTCTAAAATGAGGGTGCAAGCTAATCTTTTGATACTTGACTTGTAATGATAATATTATATCCATTTACAAAGCATAGGTGGGGGATAAGTCTCTGTAGGTGACATTTGTTCACTCTCTGGATGGAATTACTCTCATTAGACTCAAGCAATTATGGTAGTATCTTATTATAAGAATTCCAATAACACTAAAATATGATTCAGGAAGCTTTACAAGCCTAACGTATTGGTGACTTCACCAAAAGACCGAAAATGGGATAGCAACATCTCCCTTTTTATTCCCAGACTCTTTTCTCTCTTTCCTTTTTTAAATGTTAGATCAACATTTGAATAATACAGATTTGATCTTACACAGTTCTTTTATTTTCTTTATTGTAGTATTAAATTATATTTATGAACAAACAGAAAGGGAAGCAATAATTGGCAATTATCCATGAATTTACCAATACAATTCAAAGTTGAATTGTTCTTAGCCGTAGGTAGAGTCTATAAGTTAACTGCTAACTGAATTTGTCTGAGTCACTTCTCGGGAAGATCCACTTGACAATTGTATAACTGGTGATTTCGTAGGACATTCAAGGGTTGGCTTTGGAGGAACCGATAATGATTGAAGGGGTCCTTCTAACATTTCTACCACTCTACTCATAGCCGGTCTATCTAATGGAATTGTCTGAATACACCATAGGCTCACTAAAATCATCTTCCTTACCATCTCATCATCTTTGACTGTGATTACTACAGAACTAGCTGGATGCTTACCACGTTCAAGATCCTTATAAATCCAGTCAGGAAAATACTGTTCATCGGAATGCGATCCTCCACTGTCATAGTTCTTCCTACCTCCAACCATTTCAAGGACCAACATGCCATAGCTATAAACATCAGCTTTGTGAGAAACACCACCAAATGCTCTGTTGAATACTTCTGGTGCAATGAACCCTACTGTACCTCTTGTGCCTAATATTGACACAATACTCTCTTTCTTTTGACATATTTTAGCTAATCCAAAATCAGATATTTTTGGACAAAATTCTTCATCCAAGAGGACATTTTGGGGTTTGATATCAAAGTGCAAAATTCTTGTGTTACAACCCCGATGCAAGTACTCAAGACCACGAGCAATGCCAATAGCAACTTGGTACAATACCTCCCACTCCAAAGTACAAAATGCATTTGGAGATCCTCTTTGATAGATGAAATTATCCAAGGAACCATGTGACATGTATTCATAGATTAGTACTCTTTTGTTCCTTTCATAACAAAATCCCAGGAGAGTGACTATGTTAACATGGGAGGTTCTGCTGATACTTGTAACTTCATTTATGAATTCTTCTCCACTTCCTTTAGATTCCCTTATCACTTTAACCGCCACTCGACGTCCATCAGGTAGGCTTGCTTTATATACAACACCATACCCTCCCTCCCCCAATTTGTTTGAAAATGATTTTGTCATTCTTTTAACTTCTGAATAACTATATTTCTTTGGTGCCAAAGAGCCACAGTTTCTCATGAAGGATTCAAGATTATGATCGTGATAATCTCTTCCCTCTTTGAAGATTTTCCCATTTTCTGTTCTGAAACGCTTCTTGCACATAAAAAGAATCAAAACCGAGATTAGAGCAAGCCCACCAGCTCCTGCTGAAATGGCTGCATTTTGTAGAACATAACAACTTAAAATCTTTGTAATATTAATTGTAGAAGCAATTAAAATGAAAGCATTACTATATTAATTACCTATAGCAAGTCGAGAACCCAGCTTCTTAGTTGATCCTGCAATTGGAACATTGATTTTGAACAAGTGTTACTATTTACTATGTATGGAGTTATATATAAACTAAACTACTTTTATTCTTGGCATGGCTTCCTGGCTGAAGGCTATCAACTATCAAGGTCATATCTGCAGAAAGGAACAGGGAACATGTTCGCAAGTCCTCAGGCATTTCTGAACTATAAATCTGTAACTATCTAAAACCAATAACTGACGAAGATAAGAATAAGCCACTATTATCTGAAATAACCTATTGAAACTCAAGGCACTAATTTCTCAAACTCCAATCTATGAAGTGACCAGTGCATCAAAAACAGACTTGTATAGACACTACTACTCAAGTTACACGACTTTACATGTTTTGTCGTGTTGCAATTCTGTATTGTGCATCTGTTCAATTCATAGATCAGTACGAAATTATTACTAAAACTTTGGTGCTTACTTGATCTACATGTCGATGAAACAGATCTGTCTCTACAATAGCAAGTGAATTCACTTGAGCTTGTGCTATAACCGCATTTTCCACCAGACTTTCCACATTCAATACACAGACTATTGTCTGCCTTCCATACCAATCCAAAACCCTCATCAATAGTAGCCTTCAGATTTTCCACAGTTGAATTTTCCGCTAGAATTCTGACTTGCGACTCCAAAATTGGAACAATTACAGAGGATTGGCAGGTCCCTGTTACTTTGATTCCAGAGTTCCCATTGATTTCTGGGACCTCGGTAAGGAAATAGCTGGCCACTTCGGTACCATATTCACTGCAATTAAACTGAGTGGAATGGATATATGGGAGAGAATATGGAGGGGAAGGACAATCGTAGTACAGTGTCAGGTTATGATAGTCCCAACGATATTCGAACAAATTGAAATCTACAGAAACGTTCTTGAAATAGGTTGGACAAGCATTATTCCAGAAGTCAGTTCTCACAATTGTAAGACTATAATCAGAATAGTTGACTTGAAGAACTCGATAGGTATCAGACATGATGGTGATTTCTGCATAATCATCATGGCAATCTAGTTTAAAATCTGGGTGGCCACAATACTCTGGTCTTTCCGATCCCCAGAAAGGATAGCTAATGTTCCTGATATTTCCACAATCAAACAAAGGGCTGCATGATGCCTCATAGTCATCACAGAAGCAAATTGGAATTTGATAAAGGGTGATCGAAATGATAAAAAGCGAAACAGAGACGCTGAAATGAAGTCGCATCTTGAGAAAGAAGCACAGGATGGAAGACACAGAGGTTTGCCTTCAATTGCACAGTAGATGAAACAGATGGTGAAGATAGAAATAATGCTCGTGAATTGGAATTTTAGAAGGATTCAACTTGTGACTGGCAAAGATTTCCAAGGAGAATATTGAAAGGTACTGATCCCCGGCTGATGCAAATTTAGGTCACCTAGCAAGTAAGAATTTCCCTGGGGCTTTCAGCAGGGAATGAAGGTAACATAACTCTGATAAAGCACTTAAAAATGTGAGATTCAGATGGATCACTGGACATGGTCAAAAAGTCGACCCTACCTGTACTAAATTATTCTCCAACCACTCTAAATTATTGCTTGTTATCACGTCGAAAGTCAGACAGAGACACGTTTAATGGTGTTTTTTTTCCATTTCCTTTTTTTAAAATAATCTTTAAATCTTATTTCCGAATGAATCACCTGGGTTTGAATTTTCGAGGAATGATTCATACTATAAATTTAAAATGTCTCATGACGGTGTCGGCTAGAGACTTTTGAATCTTTTAGAAAAAACTTTAGTTTTCCGAAATTTACCTTGGACCAAACTTGCGCTCGGATTCTCACGCTTATGCGATAACTTAATGAAAAGAAACAAATTATTATTATTTTTTCATATGATGCCAAATTTGGAACGCAGAGCATTTCCGCGTATTCTAATTTCCGCTAAAGAATAGTCAGAATCAAATAATTATGAAGTTCTAAACAACTTTATGGCAGGAAAGATTTGAAAACCTTAAAGGGGGCTTGACTCTTCCGCTAGAATATCACAGCATTTGTTAGATGAGAAATTGCCAGGAAGCTGAAATGTTCTATAAATATCCTAAAAGTCAAACATGATCAAAATTATAGTTATCTTGCAGAATTTGGGTGCTATGGTGTTATAAGGTGCTAATCGCTGCCTTCATCAGCCCTACTCACGTGTTGTTTGGGAACCTGGGCACAAGTATACGGCATGTCTACTTGAAAATACAGAAACAAATTCTGTTCTGTATAAAACATAAAATGACACTTCAATCACTAGTATGATGACATATTAATCATAGGGTCATGTCCCATATCCATAGCTCTAGGCTACAAATAAATATGGGGGATTCTGATAAAATAACAGGACACCTGGGCATGAAGTTTTATGGGGTCCATCTTTGCAAGGGGAATTATCCCTCTTCATAGTCGCACTGACCATTTTTATTTATCATACTCTCCTGTTCTAAATATAAGATAGAATTAATTTTTTTTGGAGAAATTAAGGAAGCTAAATAAGTTACTTAATCATATCATATGTTGTGTATATTTAGATTATATATCAATTTATTAGTTAAATTATTTAGTTTGGAGAAAAAAATAAAAATAAAAATACTTTAAAGTAATTTAATTTACTTTTTTAATCTCTCCAAAAAATTCAACTTTCTCTTATATTTAGGATCGGAGGGAGTATATTGCAACCCAAAACCTTTTCTTAATACATCCTGTATATCAGCTGCAACTTCACCAAGGTTTTCTTCATATATCGGCAAAATAACACTTTTGTGATCACTTAAATACCACGATCCGACAAAGTAGTAGACTGGTATATATGAACCATCAGCTCTCTTGCAGCGTTTATCGATAATATTGGATGGAAATGGAGGAGGAAAACTAGAAGTAGGGCAATCGTAGAGAATGGTTACATTAGCAAGCCCACCATCCACATAATCATCCCCAGCCACTACAAGAATATGTGTGGTTGAGTACAAATGAAAAAGCCGATATTTAAGGGACCGTACGGTAATAACTGGGATATATATATCGTCTTCGCATGTAACCTGGAAATAAGGGAGAACACAATAATTTGGTCTTTCTTCTCTAAAAAGATAATTTAATTTGTTTTTTTTAATTTTTATAAAAAATCAACTCTATCTTATATTTAGAATTAAAAGATTATAAAATATACTCTTAGTCTTTTTATATTAAGATCATTAATTTTCATTTATACTTTAAAAAGTGGAATAATATGGTATTTGATATTTGTTCCAGTCCATTAAGGTGACCTTGTATGTGTATCTCATTGAAATTGACCATCTTGGATGATGACGATGCCGTTTGGTATGGGCTGCAGGGTGACGTGTAGATGTACTGTGGTGGCTAATCATTCAGACAAAAAGTGAGTGCCATCACGCAAAATTTATTGACGAATACATTGTTTTCTCTCTTCTCTCTCAAAAATTGCTGAGTTGAGAGTCTCAAATCTTGTTGGCAAAAAAAAAAAAAAGAGAGTCTCAAATCTTATATCCCACAATAAAACTCTAGCTGCCCACATTGTATCGGTGGGGGATGCTATTATTGTAGGGAGGAAAAAACATTTTTGATTTATTTTCATTTTATAATATAAAAATCATTATATGAAATAACTAAAATTTAAATCTGTCTTATCGGCCTTTAATTGTCAAGTCATCATTTCTGTTTTTAATAGTTAACGGTGTTAATATAAAAAGATTAAAAATATACTTTATAAACTTAAATCACCAAATTGAAACATATAAATGTAAACATGAAGGACGGAAACTATACTTTTGCCAAATAACAATTATCATGCATCATAATTGTGGGTCTGACGCCTTAGTTTAACCTTTATCTTGCAAAATACTTATTTATTGTTCTTTTAATTTTAAGCTTTAGGTGGATAATTCAAACGTTAATATGTATGGAGTTCTATATGACTGAATTTTTTTTCCTATTCATAAGTGTCATAAAAAATTTATTATAACATTTATGATCATTTATTAATATGTAAGCTGTTAATCAATTTTTCCGTATAGCTATGTATTTTTTTAGAGATGTATAAATGAAATCAATTAAGTATACTGAAACTTAATCATTAAAATAGTGGCAGTTAGTGGTAAAAATAGATAAATGCATTATATTAAATGATAGCATAAATTTTTTTACGTCAAATAAAAAATATATAGTTTGACAAAATAATATCTCATATTTTGTATCAGATGGACTATAATACCTTCTCTAATGCGTTTTATAAAGAAATTTCTAACATAACAGTTGACGGTACTATAAGGAAAAAAATGCATTGTTTTGAATTATAAATGTTGAAGCCTAATGTAAAGTCTTGAAATGGGTGAAGGAAGTATTTAGGGAATAGAATTGAGAGTGGGGGAGGAATGTTGATTGATGGAGCAAGTTAAATATGAATCCATTCTGAGCAAAAAAAAAAAAAAAAAGAATCCACATTCCATGCTCATCCCAAAGATGAGCATGTAATGCTCATCCCCCGATTTTGGGGGTTTTTTTATTTTTTTTTTATTTTTTGAAAAAATACTCCATGTACAAAAATTTAATTAGCTTAAAATATCAGGTGTCAAAAAAATATTTCAGATATTGGGTGCTATTAAAAAAATATTTCAGGTTACTGGTGTTATAGGAAAAATATTTTTGAATACAGAATTAGAAATTAATTAATTTGAGATACCAAATAGTAAAAATATTTCATGGTGCAGTATATAATTTAATCTATATAAATAAGAATACATAAAAAAAAAAAAAATGGTCCTCACCCCAAAATTGAAGGGATGAGCATGTTGTGCTCATCTTTTGGATGAGCATAATATGAGGACCCGTTAAATATAGGAGGAGATATTGGTGGTTGAGTTTCGGAAAGAGCATAACATGCTGTTGCTTCGGAGTGCTTTTATTGGTCAGTGTATAAAACAATCAGTGCACCCATGGCGTTCAATTGTCTATACTCATTTGTTAGTAATTGAATTCTACCGTTACGTTTTATTTAGTTTTTTGTGTGAGCAGTTATGATAATCTTGTGAATGAATATAATAATACCGCTGTCGAGTTAATATATCAATTAAAACAATTTTTAGTGAGGGAAATTGTATATATATTTATATATGTAGTAGACATGGATTTTATTTATGTTATTTTAAAATTTTCTTAGTGGAAGCAATTTGGTTTGACGTTGGTTTCCTCAAAGTGAATCGTTGTGTCGTGTGACATAATATCCTATATAATCAGAGGAAGAACCAAACTTACATAATGTACCAGATGTCTTTATGCTCTTGACGTAAACTATATACTATAAACATCATTCACACCAGTCTTGCAATATCTGGTATATATATACGATGGAAGAATTGCCTGAAAGAATTATCGACGACTTAATTAGATGTCGGTGCTGTAAAATGCCGCGACTGCATCTTATCGTGGATCGGTTAATCACCAGAGAACTGATTCGTACTAATGAAGTGCTAACTCGATTTGTTCGTGAGTTTATAGGCATGGACTTTGTCTTATATGATGAAACGGTTTGGCATTGCAATATTTAGTTTTCTCTTGTCGGTCCAGTTTATAGTTCACGCTGAACAAAACATTTTATGTCTTCTCGTAGGGTACATTTATACTCGGCTTCATGCACTCTACTCAGGCTATGGATTCATTCCTTGGGAGATTGACTGAGAATCGAGCGTTTTTTGTTAGTGAAATGACTGTAGAACACGACGGTGAACGCGTACACGATTTTTTCCACTTGGTTTTTGACGAGCACACTGTAATACAAGAGACTAGCCTGAACCTGCCACCACGTTGTCTAAGAGTGATTTCATGCTTCAGTGTGGATAATATTCTACCCTTAGACAATAGATTAATGGGTACGCAATCCGAATTATTGCTTTTCCTGTAATCGTTTTAGGATTATGCATTTGTATAGAATTACTTTGTCTGAATCGACTTTTTTATTTTTCTAGCACTGTGTGGTTACATTCGACGTAGTGGTGCAGTACAATTCGTGAAGCGTACGGGTGTGCATGAGAAAGAGTTGGTGCTGTCTCTTGAATGCTGCAGGGTTGCTTTTAAGTTTATACCGAATATTATGTGTACGTTTTTTTTTCTTCGGACAATGATTGATATTATTTTTTATACATACTTCAAGGGAGGTGAAACAAGTTGATTGTATTCTCCGTGGTTCGTCAGTTGACTATATTAAGGAACGCGCTGCAGGAGTATTGTTGGAGGAGGGTTCTCTGCAGTTTATTGTCGTGGAATATTGTGTGCCAGGCCAGCGCACATCACAAGGTGTGGATATGACCACATTTGATTGAAATCTAAAATACTTGCATTATTATACATAGATCAGGGTGTTCTATATTTCTTATAATTGCTTTAATTTTTTTTTTGTAATGCAGGAATGCCTACTGTTTGGTCATTTCGAGATACCACCATAATACTCATAGATCCTGACATCCTTGTTGTGCTTTCAATGAAGGATAGTTTCTTGCCCATGTAAAAAATATCAGTTATTATATTTGAACGTATCGTGTCTTACGTTGCCTGTGTTTTTTATGTTTGTAAATCTCATTTCCTATGGATATAGGTTACTTTCTCATCTAAATACACGTTGTATCATGTTTGTAATGTGTTGATATTTATGGTACTATTGTTCTCCATTTCAAATATGCATTTGTTTGTCAAGGCTATCGTCTATTGATAATCATATGAAGAATAGTTGTTTTTTCCCAATCCGGTTCTGTTTCTCAAGTTGAATATACGCACATTTGACATTAGATCGTTTTATCAAAAAGGTACAATTTTGTACAAAGTATCATAACCGGAATGTTGATATTATTTCTTTAATATGAGTGTTCGAAACTTTCTTGTGTGTATATTTCATCCATCTCAATTACTAAATTTCCTTTAAATTACGTAGAATGATTAACTATCACATTATACGGTTTTTCATTTAATTTTCTGTACAACTCTGATGTATATTATGAAAATGAAGAACCAAATATCTGAATCAAGAGATTACGTCTATTTCTAATATTTTACTCATTTGTGTACATTCTTTATTCAGCTTAATATGAGCTGATAAATGACATTGCATGCGATATTTGTTTATTGTACTAATATAAGTTGCTGGTACCAGATATATCAACCTGTGCAACCCACAGGAGAGTTTTCTAGTTGTTCTTGAAATAGGTTGGACAAGCATTATTCCAGAAGTCAGTTCTCACAACTCTAAGACTATAATCAGAATAGTTGACTTGAAGAACTCGATAGGTATAAGACATGATGGTGATTTCTGCATAATCATCATGGCAATCTAGTTTAAATTCTGGGCGGCCACAATACTCGGGCCTTTCCGATCCCCAGAAAGGATAGCTAATGTTCTTGATATTTCCACAATCAAACAAAGAGCTGCAGGATGCTCATAATCATCACAGAAACAAATTGGAATATGATAAAGGGTGATCGAAATGATAAAAAACGAAACAAAGACGCTGAAATGAAGTTGCATCTTGAGAAAGAAACAGAGGGTGGAAGGTACAGAGTTTTACCTTCAATTTCACAGTAGATGTAAATAGACGATGAAGATAGAATTACTGCTCATGAATACGAATATAGGAAGCATTCAACTTGTGATTGGCTAAGATTTTCAAAGAGACTATTGGAAAGGTACTGTACTGATCCCCAGCTAATGGAAATTTAAGTCCCCGAGCAAGTATTTCCCTGGGGCTTTCAGTGGGAATGGATGGACCACTCTATCTTGCTTTTTTATGCATGAATAGAACATAAGTCAAAGAGTAAGACACGTTTAATGGTTGGTTTTTTTTTAAATAAATCTTATTTCCGAATGATTTACCTGGGTTTGAATTTTCGGAGAATGTTCAAACTACAAATTCAAAATGTCTCTAGACACGCTTATGTGATTGCTTGATGAAAAGAGAGAAGACTCTGCTTTAGATGATGCCAAAATTGGAATGCAGAGCGTTCCCGTGTATTCTAATTTCTGCCTAAAGAATAGTCACAATCAAATAATTATAATGAAGTTCGAACCAACGTTATGGTAGGGAAGATGTGAAAACCCCAAAGGGCTTGACTTTGCCGCTAGAATATCAGAACATTTGTCAGAGGGGAAATTGCTAGGAAGCTGAAATGTTACACACACGCGCACTAAAAGTCAAACAACATCAAAATTCATGTTTTGGTAACAGGGTTAATACTTGATAACAATTCAGCCCATGACAAGTCAGGTAATGTGCACTGAATGATATGCTAAACCAAAAATGTTCTTTAAAAGCTTGTTTGGTCATAGGGGATGGGAGGGAAAGTGGGCGGAGGAAAATTTTTTTTTGAGTTGAATTTAAAAAAATTAGAGAAGTGGGTTAAAAATTTTTAATTAATTTTTCTTACTCTTTTGTCTTATATATTCTCTTTATTAAAATTTTATTACCCCACTTCTTCAATCTTTTAAAATTCAACTCATAAAAATTTTTCCTCCCCTCCCTTCCCCTCCAATTCCCTCACACCAAACAGATCCTAAAAGGTGCTAATTAATCACTCTCTTCTTTTGAGGCTTCTTTTTGTAATTGGTGTGGGTAAGATGATCCATGTCAAAAAGCCTCACAAATAACACGTGGTTTATAAGTTTAAGAGACTCTTCCACTCAATTAGCCTAGTCTTTTAGGGTGGATTTTCCCTTTTTACTTATGCTTGTAACATTATTTAGAGGCTGATCCTCACATAAAGGGCTACCTACAAAAAAACTTTAGCTGTATGCGAAGCCATCAAGCACATTGGTTCTCTCAAGTGAACTGTGTAGTCCCGGTTTTTTAGGGAGCACACTGCGTGTGTACTTGAAAATACAGAAACAAACTCTGTTTTTGTATCAAACATAAAATGACACTTCAATCACTAGTACCATGACATTTTAATCATGGACCGTATAGTAATAACTGGAATACATATATATATAATCTTTGCATATGACCTGGAAATTAGGAAGACCACAATAATTTGGTCTTTCTCCTTCCCAAAAGGGATATGTGAGGCTTTGGATGTTTCACCGCAGCTAAAAGTGGTACTTGAGCACTTTGTATATTGATAATCATCGGCACCAAGAGATGTTGGAAAAATATTGACAGAGATCAACAAAGGAAGCTATTGGCCAGGGGAAAAAAACAAAGGAACCAAAAGAAGGAATGGGATGCATCGTGAAAAGAACATGAGATGAGATTGATGAAGTGTGCTGTAGATGGAAGATGGCTATGTGAGCTAATGAATTAGCATTTCGTCTCTTCCATGCAGCATGCAGCCATGGATAGTTCTGAAAATGAAGGCCTTTGAACAGGTCCAGTGAATTTTAATTAACATGCCAATTCGGATAGATAATAGAAGTTGCACACTTTACGTCATGCACACAGACAAACTTGATTGACCTTTTTTTCTTTTTTAAAAAATAATTTGGAAACAGTCTTAACTGACTAATGAAATGTTAAAAACCAAAAAAGGAAACCGTGGAATAGAGCATAGGACCGGATTGAGCATTTGCATTTACTAGCATGCAAAATTAACATTTTTGAAAAATTCTTATTTTATATAGTTAAGTCAATGATGGCTTTTCCATTATTTTGCTCTCGGATTCAAAGAAGTTCCGAATATATGATTAATGCAGCCACATGTGGCTAACCCCCTCTGGCTACTTTGCCAGGAAGTCCAGAAATGTGGAGAAATTAAATTAAATGAAACTTCAAAGAAGGATCATTGTGAGAAAGGAAGGATGCAAGTAAATTAAAAAAAACTTTGTTAGCAATATTCTTTTTTTGACATTTTTAACTAATATTCGGCTTCAGGGTTCATGGCTTCCCCTTCCAACACAAGTGTCTTCTCTTAGACTTAAACTCAAGACTCAAAGGGATACTTTGTTAGCAATATTCTATTGAATAGTAAAGAGGAATAACTCATTGATAGCTTTGTAACAATTTTTATCAATATGAATTATGCAGACAATAAGTCAGGAACATAGTTGAAAGATTGTAGATAGAAAGCATGTAATGTAATAAATTAAGAATGTGATGCAAACATGATAACGACTACAAATTAAAATAGTCACAGACACTGTTTAGGGATTGACTGAACCCAGGTAGCAGAAAAATGAAGCGGAAATTAAAATTCACTGAAACTGATTACACATTTCAAAAGAAACCGAAAATAGAAAGATCCCAACAGCTAGTTAGTATCAACCATGCGAGAAACAAAACTGAACTTCCGACAATTCATAGATAATATTTCCTCCAACCCTTAATGTAGGATCTAATTGTCTAATTTAATTAGATTAGGGAAGTTAGTTCAATTAGTTAAGATGCTATATTTTTTCTGAAGTACCCTAATCATCTTCTTTAATTTCATCAATCTCTTTCTAACTTGGTTATTATTAAGGGATCATCAATAAAGATAAATTAGAAAAAAAATTGATAAATACGAGAAATGCATTTTACATAAAGGATCTTGATCAACTCTCCAATTGGGTTTTACATTAATAATAACAGGGAGTACTACTCATAGATAATAACGTATAAGCAATGAAAGATTTGTTGCAATTAACCAATTGGCATCAGGTTAAAATTAACCAATCTCAGCCGCGCGATGCAGTGTTGAAGAAGAGGTTGCCTTCCAGTAGATTTGTCCAGAGAAAGACTTGGAAAATATGATTAAAACATCCCTTCCCGTTTTTTTAACTCACTTCTCCCCCTCTAAAATATAGGACATTTTTTATCAACTAAGTCAAAATATATGGCACTTTGCAAAAAGTAAATAACATTAAATTCTTTTATTATGATAATGAAATAGCTAGTGATCCGATTTGTTGTGGTAAAAAAGTATAATAATTATAATGGCCCTGTCTTCTCAAGATGCATACAAACTAAACCTATTTGTACATTTAGAGAGGACCAAAAAAAATAAAAAAAGGAGCATTGACCATTCTAATAGAGCTTTTTATATACATGTACGTGGATTAGAAATTAAACAAGATGTATCATTCCACCGAAAGATGAGGGAAATTTACCTGTAAGAATATAAAAATCGTCCACATGTCTAAAATTTGTAGCAAGACTAAGAGTACTTAATCCTCAAAATTCTCCATGCAGAACACTTCTGTTTAATCCTCTTTGTTTCGCTAATTTTTTCGATCATCAATAACCTTGTTTGACTGTGTTTTCCACTAAAATATGCTCACGTATATCTTGCTCCAACGGCAAGGGACCACAGTCATCTTAAACAAAACTCAGATGCCAAAGCCAACATGACTTGGAACATTTTTAACTATATTTTTTGTGTGACATTGTTTAACTTTATTTTGGAATTAGTCATTTCAGTTGATAAGAAACTACCGTCGGAATAATTAACACTGCAATCTAGTCTTCAGTCCACGACAAAGAAATCAAATTGCTTTTGGTGTTTAACCAATGAGCTTATATAGCTCAAGTAGATTAACTTCCAAGTTGAGATGAAATTGGAGTAATGGAATTAGAATCTAGTTGGCCAAAAATAAATAAATAAATAAATAAAAAGGATTAGAATCTCTTGCAGCAATGTAGTCTCAAGTTCTAACCGAAATTTTATCTTACAACGTCCAAATAGTGCTACTCACTGCAAATTTTTCATTTGATATTGATATGTATATGTTTCAAATTTGATTGTGTCATCATATTGGTATCAAGGTTTTGTTAGATGTTTTATTAAATATGATAGTATTATATCTTATTATTTATTCAGATTATATCTAGATATATTTGCTAATTAATCATATAAGGGATGTTCTATATATTACTAGTTTGTGAATCAACTGTCTATGGAGGTACATAAACTCTGGTTTGCACTATAAACTAACTCCTTGCTTGGATGAAATGAAAATGAGGGGGGAAAGAAAACTAGAGAGGAAAATGGGAAAAAGGATAGATTTTCCCTACTTGGATGAGGGAAGAAAATGGGATGTGGGGCCAACGCCATTTTTTGGGCTCTTCTAATGACAAAAAATCATTCACCTTGTGAATAAAGACATCTTGTTTGAGCCTAGAAAGAGGCCTTGGCATCAGGCCTCCCTACTCTGTCACCAAAGCTCTTGTTGCCAAGCAAATCTTGAGGATTGTGCCTTCTCCAGCCTCATTCTTGATAGCAAATACCCTCAAAACAAAGTATGTAAATTTATCTTTTGTGCCTATGTTTATAACCCCTTATAATTCTTCTTGGCTATGGAAAGGGATAATGAATCATGTTGAACTCATCTCGGACAGAAGAAAGATTTGGAAATGAATTGAATATTACGGCTCTCTCAAATTTTGAGAGAGTGTAGAAATGCTATTCATTATATAATAGGTTAACAAGGACACGTGTACAAATCTGAGTGTGCCAACGCACACCTTCTACAAGCCCCTATGAAATTTCATGAATAAATAAATAAAGAATGAATTTGTAATGACAGTAAAAGAATATTCTAGTGACTATGGTTCTCTAAGTATGTTGGGCTTATGAGCTTTATGAATGTGGGCCTGAACTTCTTGTTCTTTATCTCCGACAACCTTAAATCAGTATCGGAAATGGATCAACCATCCCATTAAACCACCCTTTGTGGTGGGCCATGCAATCGGAATTAAAAACAAGAGGTCATAACCTATTTGTTGCTAATCTGTTAATGCATAATTCCTCTGGTGAACCCTTCCCTTTGTGGAATTCTGAACTGGTTTACTCATTAGATGCTCCTAATGTTGCACAGAAAATCATCAGCAACCCAATCTCCTTCTTGAATATGTCTAATTAAATTTTTTGGGTCAGGAAATGCTTCAGGGAAATATCAAGTTAAAGATGGTTTTCGCAAGTCTTTAACTCAGTCTCAAGTGGGTATTTGCAAGCCTTTTTTGGTAGTTTCTTTGTGCTATATCACTGACTGTTAAATACTTGCTTTTCATTTGGACATTACTCAATAATGCCATCCCATCCATAGACATTCTCAATAATCATAACCTGCTGTCTTTGGCACGTGTCAGTTTGGATGCAATGAAGAGGAATCCTTATTCCATATCTTATGTTCTTGTCCTTTTGCTCTGGAAGTATGTTTTACAAGCTGTGGAATTAGAACTAACTTCTCAGATTTTAATTCTACCCAAATATGGCTGCAGAAAATCTTTCTTCAGTTGCATGATAATGGTAATGTTTGTGTCGTCAACAAAATTATCATTCTAATCAATTCCTTGTGGATATGGAGAAATTGGATTTTGCATGAAGAAAAGTCTATTGAGCCGTTACAAGCAACGAATGAGATATTGTCCAAGACTAACTTTTGTCAAATAGCTTTTGATGCAGAATTAGAATTCAGTAACAAGGTGCATGCTCAAAATACATCAAATGCTCTGTAGATAGCTTATGATAGTCGGATGATCCTTCTTCACAAATTTTCATCTCCTTCCCGCTATGAAACATGGATTTGCTATCAGGGACAATCGATCAAATCTTTCGAACTTTTTGATATTGCAAAAAGGAGATGATCTCTTCTTGATGAAAGTCCTGAGAGCCTCCCTCATGTGGATAACCAACACTCCCTTCTACTCTAATGGATCTGATGCTTTGGAAATCTGGACTTCAAAAAAGAATCTGAACCTCAGCACAAAATCTCTCAGAGAATCCCCTTTCGCCATGTTCAGAGACATGGAAGCTCTTTTAAACTCCTCTTTTAAAATAGCATCCTTTTCTTTTGTAGACCATGAAAATGACTTTATTTTTCGGTCATGTAATATGCTATCTTCGACTTTGTACTTATAAATATCTTTTATAATATATGTTAGATTCAGAGTTTTGATGATAACAAACCTAAGTTTAGTTTAATTTGTCTTTGCATTCTTATTCACAAGATTTTCACTAAGAAAGTATTCGAATAGTATACCTACTATTCGAATAGTAGAACTCAGTTTCTATTAGCTATTATTCTGATAAGTCTTAGATTATTCGAATAGTCAAATAATTATCATGATAATGCATATGTTATTCGAATAAAGTTACACTGGCACATAGTCATATTATTCGCATATACTCTGACTATTCGATTAGTATAATCTAGTATATCAGTTGAAAGTTTTCTGATCAAAAAGTATTCGAATAGCCAGTACACTATTCAAATAGGGTTTATTTTCTCCAAAGTAAATATCAAATGTATTATTCGGATAATAATATGACTATTCGAATAAGAATGGTCACTATTCGAATACTATGACCATTATCAGAATAATCGACGTTTGCTTAAAAGAGTTTTCAAATCCTATTATTCGAATAGTATGAATACTATTCGAATAGTATATCCACTATTCGAATAGTGATATTAATATTCGAATAGCAGTTCAAAGCCAACATCAAGCCTATGAGATTGAAGATGAGAAACTATTCGAATAGCAAGAACACTATTCGAATAATATTGAAAGCTGAAAAAAAATATTTTTAGTCAAACTCAAAGAAAGTATTCGAATAGCAACTCATGTATCAGGATAATTTTTTTTGAGTTTAAGAGATCACTATTCAAATAGGTATCTTAACTATTCGAATAGTCTCAGTATAAAATTTCAAATATTATCCGAATAGAGAAAAAGGTATTTGAATAGTAAGTTATCTGAAAAGACTTGAACTATCCTGATAATTATAATAGTATCCGAATACTTGTTCTTCATGAAAAACAGAGCATCATATCTAAATCTAAATTTCTCAGATTCATTGAGTACTTTCATTAATCTTCATTAATCTTGCTTATTATCTTTTTATTTCATGATTAACATTCTCAAAGCAAGTTACAGGAGATTGATACTTCAGATTTCTGGATTCCAAGAAAAGCAGATATACTGTGTCAGAAACATTAAATGCGTACTGAGTCTCTACCAACGCATTCTCTTCTCCTCAACGGCTATATCAAATAACATAAAGAATGTTCCAATAAATGCTCAGTGAGTAACGGAAAAATAGAATGCCTCCAACGGTCATTAAAATCTCTCCAACTACAAATAGCAATGCCTTTCAAAGCGGGAGTTAAGACGCTGAACTACTGAACTGACGAATATTCATTTTTCTGAGCTCTTACTCTTTTGTTTTAATACGCTTCAGTGTTTACATTACCAACTCTTTAAGAGAGAACATTCATTGATTTAATACACTTGTTTTGAGAGATATCTTAACGTTGTGGGACCTTAAGTTGGGCATCAATTTACGTGGTGTAAGGGGGAGCGAGTATTCAAAGTGAGGAATAGATCGCTGTGTACGAGGTGCCAAGAACCCATTGAATCTTGGAAAGTATAGTGAAGGCACAGATTTTATCTGTGAACTGGACGTAGGTCATTGTGGATTAGACCGAACTAGTATAACTCCTGGCGTATACCTCGGTGAAATTTTTCTAACACTTTAATCTTCTCGTTATTGGTTTTCAGTTTTATTTGTCTTATCATAAATTTTTATTATCACCCAATTCACCCCCCTCTTGGGTGAAAAGCTTGCACTAACAATATATTGATCTTTTTATCCAAAAAAAAGAGAATAATACAAAAAAAAAGGTTGAGACGTCTGGGTGTGGGTTTTAACGATACAACAATGTTGATGTGGTTGTGCATATTCAACTCGATACTAAAGCTCCGAGTAGAGGAGACGATGAGACACAAGAGGAAGAGGGAGACAGGGAGAGCATAGAGCGGCGGAGGCACGAAGCAGGAGAGGAAGAGGGAGATTGGGAGAGCACAGAGCGGCGAAGCCGAAGAGGAAGAGTGACAGAGCCGGAGAGGAAGAGGGAGAGGGTTAGGGAACTTTAGTGTAAGGGAGTCTATGTGAGAGTAAGAATGACTGAGGTTAGGACTGCTGCTCGAAGAGGGAAGAGGCGGAAGACACTGAGTTCGACTGACACAAAAACGCAATTCTTTTTTTTTTTTAAACGGGTTAACCCGGTTAACCCGCGAGTTAAATGAGCTTAGATCGTTTAGCCTGAAACTAAATGGGCTGCTATTTCTAAGGCCCGAACCCATATATTTTTGCATTATCCATTGGTCTCTAATTTATCTTAATAACGCATTTTTGAATTATAATTACAGCTATTATGGTAGGGGGTTACAATGAATACTTACATTATGAGATACATATGTTAGGATTGCGATTGATTTTGCCTACAAAGCCTAGAAAATCTTGATCCGTCCTGAATTACATGGCTACTTGATGTGAGAAGTACTACTCTATTAGATATAGTCAAGTAGCTCAGAAACTCTCACATTTAAGAGTTTAAGACTGATCACAATGTTGAATTTCAGAGCTTTTAACTTGGTGTCACATGCTCTATACAAAAACAATTTAATATGTCACCTTGAATGCTTTTTCGTGTACTTCACAAATGCTGCAGGTATTCTCTTGTTCATGTATGACTTTTGGTACAACTAAACTAGTCTATTCATCATATTCCCATTGATCTTTTCGTAGTAACTTTTGGAGATATGGATTCTTCCAAAAAAGGAAGTATTTGCTTAGGGTTCATATCTTCCAAAGTTACTTCAAAAAAGACTAACAAAGTAGGAACCTTCAGTTCAAGCAATGGGTTGACGACTTCATGTAACAGGAGAGAAACCTTCAATCAGAGCAATAATGGATTTTCTAAAAAAACATAACTTCACAAAAGCAATTTAACGTCACCTTGTTACAGATAGCATTAAAGAAAACACACAATCTTGTGAAAGTGGTTTGAACTTCATCTTTCATAATGCCTCTAATAGCTACTGATAATAGTTGTTGCATCTACACATGATAATCATGGGACTTCATTTCCACTAACTTCAAATCGTCTATTGACACACACCTTCTCACATTTGAAGAATACTCTTGTGGCACCTTAATTTCATGCAAACACCTACACAAACTTCTTTTCTCTACTTTTAATAGTGTATGCGCTGCTGGTTCCATGTATGCCCTCCTACCATCATCTCTTAGTAGTGGATGTAATTGTTCTCTTATTCCCATATCAATAAGGTCTAGTCTCATACTAATCTCATCCTTAGACTTCACTGGTATATGCAAAAGTATACTGACAAGGCTATTACAAATGTTTTTCTCCACGTGCATCACATTAATATTGTGTCTCATGTCAAGACTACGCCAATATGGAAGATCAAAGAAAATTGATCTCTTCTTCCATGTTTTTCTCACTCACAGTTCTTTGATTCTTACCGAATAGGACATTAATACGTTCGTCCCGACTGTAAACTTCCTCTCTGGTTAATGCCTTTAGAGGAATTCCATGCTCTGATAAGCTGTTAAAACACTTTCTTAATCTACGATATGGCTGGAACCTATGAAGGAACCTCTTGTGACCAAGGTAGACCGTTTTTCTTCCATACTTAAGTTGGTGGAAGTAAGTGTCTATGTCATAGATCTGACATGCTTGATGCCCCTTCACACTATACCCTGACAAGTTTTCATATGCAGGGAAGTCGTTTATTATGGTGAAAATTATTACACGTAGCTTGAAGGACTCCTTCTTATATGAATCAAACACATCTACGCCTTCCTCCCACAACTTCTTCAAGTCATCAATCAAAGGCGCCAAGTAGACATCGATATTGTTCCCTAACTGTTTTGGTCCATAAATCATCATAGAAGGCATCACATACTTGCATTTCATACAAAGTTAGGGAGGCAAGTTATATATTACAAGGAGTACCGGCCATGCATTGTGTGTGCTATTAAGAGTTCCATACGGATTGATGTCATTTATACAAAGACCAAGTTGAAGGTTTCTTGGGTCGCTGCCAAATTTAGGGTACATTTCATTTATTTTCTTCTACAATGGAGAGTCAGCCAGGGGCCGAAGATATTTTCCGTCAGATATTCTCTCATCCGAATGCCATCTCAACTTCTTCGCTCTTTTTTCAGTCCCAAACAAATGCTTAAAACTTGGTATTATTGGAAGATACCAAAAAACCGTAAAAGGTTGCTTTTTAGTTGTCCCATTGCCACAACCACCATTTTTCTTCACTTTATATCATGCAGTTTGACACTTAGGGCACTCACTCAGACCTTCATACTCCTTTATGTATAGTATGTAGTCATTAGGGCAAGCGTGTATATTTTTATACTCCGTACCCATAGTAGGTAGTATTTTCTTGGCCTCATACATATGATTTGGAAGTACATTATCATCTGGAAACATATCACACAACAATTCAAGCAGTAATGTGAAACTATTATCAGTTCACCCACAAGTTTCTTTTAAGTTAACCAAATGTAATGTTCCTGTCAGCCATGTGTACTTACTCCCAGGGTACAATGGTGTCTCTGTATCACTCCCCAGGCTATCATATTCATGCGACTGTCCAAGGGATTCTACCTCAACATCATGAATCATTCTCTCCATTCTATCTTCATTTATGACATCCACAGCTTCCTTCTTGTGCGATGGATAATCAGTTACTTCCTTACCATGCCATATCCACCTTGTGTATCGAAGATTTATTCCATCACAAAGTAGGTGATCCCTTATAAATTCAACATCTCATCTTCTCTCATTTAAACAATTGACACAAGGACAAAATACATCCCATATTTGGCTAGAGCATTCCTTCTAGCATATTCAATAAACTCTTCAACCCCATTCTCATATTCTTTACGTGTTCTCAAAGCATTCATCCAACTATGATCCATTTTATTACTACGTACGCCATTCCCATTAACACTCAAGTTTAGAATAATTGTCAACACTGGGATTGCCTTTTACTATTTTGTTTTTCAAAATTTTGGTACCATTTCCCCTTAAAAGTGAGACATCCCAAAATCAAAATAACAAACCATCTCAGTTTAATTTAAACGAAACTAAACTAATTAAGGCAGTTCATATTCAGGACCACATCATATTAAATACATGCTTTTCATTTGAAACTAAAAAGAAACAATAGAACAATAATAATTAAACAAATAACAACTTCAATTTATCAAGTGATTGAAAAAATTACATTAGCCATGCATTTATAGTTAATAACTCTACACTTTGATTTACCAAGATACTTTGCATATTACATTGTGCATGGTGACCTTTTCATTAATATATGTCTGTATTTAAGATTTAAGATTGCTAAATATTACAATTCATACCATGATTTCAAATGGAATCCTTATCTAAAAACAATTGAATAAAAAAAAAACATAGGGAAAATTCATGTATGCTTCATACCTCTACGAAATATAACAACTAGGAAGTTACTCATCAAAACTATCTGCCCTGTATGTTACTTATACTAACTTCGTTATTGGAAATCTTATAGTTTTTTAGGGGGTCAATTATTTCAATATACTTTGGCATTGGATGAGGGCAGGCTGCCTTAGAGGCGGAAGATTGACAATCAGCTTCAGACAGTTCCAAATGAGGCACCTTGGATCTTCACTATTGTTTCTAGCTCCATAGATAGGAAGTTTAGTAATAATATTACTCTCAATAATGGCCAACTCATGAAGGTAATACATTTAGTACCAGTGCTTTGAATAGGATTAAATTTAATAGAGGAACAAGTTTCTAGGCTAAGCACTTTGATTGTTTAATAGGGAAAGCCTAATCAGATTTGGGTCGTTCATATATGATCTAGACGGTTTAAATTTAATTTTTTTAAATGATGATTTTTAAAATAAAAAACCATTTTTAAAAAAAAATCATAGTTAAAGATTTTATACGCATTAAAATAATTATTTTAAAAATATGAACTTTTTAAAAAATTCATATATGTATTAGCTCTTTCTGCCAAGCAAAGCATGGAAACTTGTTCCATTTAATAAGAGGATACATGTGTCTATGAAAAAAAATATCAAAACACACACATTTAAGCTTATTAACAGTTCAACTCATTTCTCAACAAGACAACAATACCAATGTCATATGTTTTTTTATTGATTATTTCTAATTACTTGGATAATCAGAGGACAAGTCTTGCCACAAACTCAACATCTCGACAGTTAGTTCCTATGCTAATTGCTAGTAATGCTAGGCTTCCCAATGTGACATTTGATGATGCATAAGAACAAAATTTCCCCATTCTTGATTACATTATTTTTTTAGAGTGTGTTAATTTTTCAAATGTTTATAACTCAGTTTCTATACAAACATTTTGTCTCCTATCACAGTGATCATTGCAAGCCTGGAACACTTGATCCCAATAAAGTAAGAGGCAGTATATTGGTATGCCGAAGAGGAAGAACCCTAAGGCATATGGATAAGGGACAAGAAGCAAAGCGAGCAGGTGCTTTGAAAATGATTTTGAAAAATGATGAGGACTTGAAGATAGCCACACACTATACTAAGCATAGAAACTATAGTGCTCATGCTTGCATGGTGACGAAAAAAACAAGTTTGCAATAGACAGTTCTTTTTCCATATCAAGCAAATTAGAAATGGATTAAAAGTATGCATATACTCTGTTTTTCCAGTTTTATATTTAGATTTACATTAGCAGTCCTTTTCCATATCAAGAAAATTAGAAGCTGATTACAAGCATTTGTTCAATCATTTGTGTCCAAAGTTGTGGGAGTGTGAGACAAACCTATGGATGATCTCACGATGCCACCAGCTTGGAAGATGACGGTTGTGAGAGGGAGAGACAAACGACAGTGCTCTTGTCAAAGAAGAGAGAGGTAAAAACGTAAATATTATTATGAACTAAAGTGGGAGCAACTAACTGAGAAAGAGGAAGGAAGACGGGGAAGCAAGCATGGGAAAGGGGAAAGAGGAAGATAGGGAATGCTCATAGGAAAGGGAAAAGAGGGAAGACACGGAATGAAGCTCGACTATAGGGAAGGTAAAGCTGCAGGCCTACTGCATGGTATGATGGGAGACAGACATGGTTTCTGCGTCCCTAGTCAAATTGGGGATGCCTAAAGTTAGCTTTAGGTGTCCCCACTCTTAATGGGGACGCCTAAAGCTCACTCTAGGTGTCCCCAGTTATGCAGGGGATGTTTAAAGCTCACTTTAGGTGTCCCTAGAATAAAGTGCATAAAGTGCACACTTTAGGCGTCCCCAAAGACTATAGGGACGCCTAAAGTGGGAGAAATTTTTTTTACTTTAAATTCAACTAGCCAAATCCTGGTGCCAAATATTGAACTTTAGGCATTCCTAACTTAAAAAGGGACATCCTTTAGGGTAGTAGAATGTATAGTTTGTAGTAGTCGAATAAGCAAGTGTGAATATATACAATTCGTTCAACTTTGCTCTAAATTAATTTGAGCCATTGAACTTCATATTGTTCAAGTCCTTGTCTTTTGAATTTAAACTACATATTCTCTGAATTTATTTTGAAATTTTTTACTGTGAAATTATTTGGTTTTGCATATCTTAAGTCTTTGTTGTTCCACAATTAGCCATTGGATAATATACTCTTGTGTTTGTAACCACTGCATTTCAGAACATTCCCCTATATTCAATTCCACAGATTGATATTGACTTGCTATCATTAGCTGACTGTATGCTTGTGAGTAAAAAAAATTTAAAATTAATTGCCAGTTTGCCTGAAACTCAATTTTTGGGAATTTGAATCGGTGTGAGTACATTGCCATTAATCAATTCCTTAGAAGAGTGTTGTCTAGCAGAATAGCTCACTTTCCCTTGGATGCGTATGGATTCTCCATTGTTGCAATTATTACTAATAAACTTGATGGCAAGTTGAAAAATAGAAATCCTTTTTCTTCAAGTGCCTACTGTAGATTTGAGCGGCTGAGATAGCTTGGTGTTTTTTTTTAAATTGCAAAAGGCGTGTTGAACTAAGCTTATTGTTAACTCTCAAAAATTGATAATATTCCAGCTTATTTTCTTCTATTTTTAACTATTTGTTGGATTCAAATTGAGTATAGAAAGAGTTAATAGAAGAAAATGTGTATATTAAAGTAACAAGCTAAAGTTGAAGTAGAACAATATATTTATGGGCTTTAGTTCAAAGGAAAAGTTAGAACTTATGCATCCTCTCTTTTGTAGGAGGATAGAGACAAGTTTGGAAGCTTTTAAAGGATTGAAGATCAAGAGGGTGGAAGATGACAAGTCAGGAGCTAGCTCATGCCAATGGACTTTCTGGACTTTTCTGTGCTATATGCTTCAGCACTTTGCACTGTGCTGAAGCCAATGAGGACCAGAACTTACTGTGTCATATACTTCAGCACACACCAGTGTGCTGAAGCATACGATCGAAAATGCAACTATGCGTTTTACTTGCTGAAACGCAAGTGGAGGGTTTTTAAGCAAGGGATAGGCCGAAAATAGGTCATTCTGGACTTTGGAGGCTATCTTGGAGGCTTGCTCTACTAGGGTTTGGAGTTTGAGGTGGAGATTGAGCTAGAAATTGAAGATTTGAAGAGATTTAAGCTTTTCCTTTTGGTTTTTCCTCTCCATCTGCTATTATTTGTTCATGTTCTATTGTTTTTTTGGTTTATCCCCATTTTCTCTTGGATTGTATGAACATCTGTAGCTAGATCTTTGATGTTAGGATTATTTTGAACCCTTTTATGGATTAAGTACTCATTTCACCTTTATATTTGTGATTAATGATTAGATTATACTGATTTTACTCTTTGCTTAATGCTTCTTGTTGATTGGCCACCAATGAGATTATTGGGTTCACTTGATAGATGCCTGAGAGGGCTAAATTGAGTGTAGAACTTGAGTTTAATCGTGTGAGAATTTGAAATTTGAGAGTTGAATGGATAGTTTTGTTAATGAGGTAGAGATACACTCATTGACCTCACATAGCCATATAGGATTTGCAATGAAAATGGGGTTTAATTAATTAATTAAGAGATTAATAAATTAATTAAACTAAACACCTATTTGGAGACTCGACAGAGCACTTATAGGTAATTTAGTATCCTTGGCTAGCATAATATTTCATTAAGAAGCATATATTGTGGGGATTCGATTAAGTACTTTTGAAATACATGCTGGGATAAATAATCCTAACTCCCATTTTATTCTTAAAGTCTATGAATCACTTGTTTTTATTTTCTTTTTTTAATTTCAAAATTTGGTTCTTTCCACCATTGATAATTGTGTAACTCAAATTAGGTAAAAGTGCGATAATTGATACTTGACCGGGTTTTGGAATCAAATCCATGTGGGAATGATACTTTACTTATCACTTTATTACTTGACGCGATCCGTGCACTTGCAGTAACGAACAAGTTTTTGGCGCCATTGCCGGGGACTATTGACTAAAGTCTTTTGAGTTAATTAGTGTAGTTGTGTGCTTGATTACACTTGAATTATTGTCTTATTTTGTTTTACTTTCTTAATTTGCTTTGTTTTTAGGTATAGTTATAACTATAGTTATTTTTCTTGTTTTTCTTAGTATTGTCCTATTAGTTGATAAGTTTGATACTCGATGTGAGAATTTTTGAATTGTAGGTACTCTTGCTCCATATTCAAATTGATTTGGAGATCGTTCTTGACGGTGTTGTTGAAGAATATTTTTCTGAAGATTTTGAAACTGAACCGGAGACTCCACCTCAAGTGCAACCTATCTAAGGACCTGCACCTTTACCGGTACCAGAGCAACCAAGACCACCACCTCGTCCTTATCTATATTACAATATGGCCAATCCTAATGATGATGACTTGGAGCGCACTTTGGATGAGTACATGGAGCAAGAATACTCTACCTATCAATTTAGCATCCAGTTTCCTGCTATTCAAGCTTGAAATTTTGAGTTGAAGCCAATCATGCTTCAACTGCTCCAAATGATTGGCTTGTTTTTGGGAACTCAAAATGAAGATCCTATTAACCATTTGACATGCTTTGTACAAGTATGTGAAAACTTCAAGTTTCATGGAGTAACTTCGGATGCGCTGAGATTGTGACTCTTCCCTCTATCACTTGACAAGAAGGCAAGAGCTTGGCTTACCGCTCTACCTTCTAACTCCATCACTACTTGGGATGAAATGGCATCTAAATTCAAGGCAAGGTTCATTCCAAGGGGTAGACAGGCAGTTCAAAGAGCTAAACTCTTGGGTTTTCAACAACAGCCCGAAGAACTTTTTCATGAAGCATGGGAGAGATTCAAGGAGCTGTGGCGTAGTTACCCCAACCATGAACAGAAGACTTATGTTTTGCTTGAAGCCTTTGCAGCCGGATTAGATATGCCCACTTCTAATATGCTCAACAATGCCTCTAATGGTGGAATTGGCAAGATGAGAGTTTGTGATATATTATAGTTGTATGAGGACATTGCTTCTAGTTCCTTGCAACAATCTGAAAAATCACGTTCTAGCTATAGAACTTATAAGGAACAAATTCCTTCAAGTAGTTCAAATATGTCTAAAGAAATTGCTGCTCAACTTGAAGCAATTGCTAAGAGGTTTGTTCAACTTGAACTGAGAATAGAGAAAAACTCCTCCAAGAATGTGAACGCTATCCAAGCTTCAAGTCTTTCTTGTGAAATATATGGAGAAGCCCACTCCTATGAAGAATGTTATCATACAATGGAGTCTGTAAGTTATTTGAACAATAATCAAAGGTATCCACGTGGCAACCTTTTCTCTAATACCTATAACAAGGGTGTGAGGGATCATCCCAACTTCTCTTGGAGGAATGGACCTAGTGAGAATCCATTTAATCACTATGCCTCTACAAGTAAGCCAATGCGTCCACCGGGCTTTGAGCAACCAAAAAAGCCACAAGAGGGTGATTCTGAGACAAATAAACTCTTGAGAAAAATTCTCAAAGGTCAAGAAAGCTTAGTTAGCACAGTTTCTCTTCATGACATGACAATCAAGAATCTTGAGATACAAGTGGGACAAATTGCTTCACACTTAAGTGCTCAACCAAGAAATGGTCTTCCAAGTGATACTATTCCTAATCCTAAGCGAGAAGTTATAGTGGAGTGCAAGGCACTTACTTTGAGAAGTAGGAAAAAGTTGACCGAAGTGCCAAGCTCAAGCAAGGTTAGTAAAGAGTTGACAAACCATACTGTTATTGAGATTGATAGTAATGAAGTTCTTGATGAAGAAATCGAAGTTGAAGAAGATAAGAACAAAAAGGAAAATCCAACTAAGGAAATCCATGATAACATGGTGAGAGGAAAACATGTTCCACCTAAAAATGTGGATGAGAAGAAGAGGAAGACACATACTTCTCCTCTAAAATATGTTCCACCGCCTCCTTTACCTTAAAGGCTTAAGAAACATCAAGATGATAGTCAATTCAAGAAATTCATTAAAATGTTCAAGCAACTTCACATTAATATACCCTTCGCTGAAGCTTTGGAGAAGATGCCTAAATATGCCAAATTTATAAAGGATGTTCTTTCTAAGAAGAGAAGGTTTAATGAGTTTGAGATGGTCGCTGTGACTAAGAGCTTTACAGATGTTATCAAGAAAATTCCACCAAAGTTGAAGGATCCTGGAAGTTTCTCTATCCCTTGCCACATTGGGGATAAATTCTTGGGAAGAGGATTGTGTGATCTTGGCGCAAGTATGAACCTCATGCCTCTATCTGTTTTTAACCAGCTAGGGTTAGGTGAAGCTCAATCGACTACCATTACTTTACAACTTGCTGATAGAAGTATTTCTTACCTTAGAGGGATAATTGAAGATGTTCTTGTGAAAGTAGACAAGTTCATTTTTCCTGCGGACTTCATTGTTATTGATTGTGAGGAGGACCAAGATACTCCTATTCTCTTTGGAAGACCTTTCTTAGCAACTGCTAGAACCCTAATCGATGTTGAAAAGGGTGAAATTACCATGCGAGTTGAAGATGAGCATGTTACCTTCAATATGTACAAGCTAATGAAGACTCCCAATGAGGCTAAGCAATGCTTCCAAGTTGACATGGTTGAGCAAGTTGAGCAAAAGGAATTCAAGCAGCCAATTCATAATGGGCTTGTTGATGCTTTGTCATTACAAGTTCAAATAGAGGGTTAAGCAGTGGAAGATGACATGAGTGTCTTGAAGGCAACACCGACTAATGTTGGGAGTCAAAATGACTATTTGAGAGCCAATAATCTACCATTGGGCGTAACTTCACCGTTAGCCATTTAACAAGAAGAACATCTTTTGGAAATTCTACAAGCATGTAAAAAAGCTACTGAATGGGCTATTGATGTTGTGAAGATATAAGCATGGTTGAGCAATGAAGACCACAAGAGATTTCAAGCTAGTAACCATGGATTAAAGAATAATTGCGGTGGAGAGGTGAACCATCATTTTTCACCTTACCTGTAGATGATGTGACTTGAAAAAATGAAGAGTCGAGCTAAAGACTATAAACTAAGAGCTTCTTGGGAGGCAACCCAAGTTCTAAACTCACTCTTGTCATTTTCAGTGTTTTTAGTAGTTTTTATGTTTGATCTTTGTGTTTTTTAGGAAGGAAAGGTACCTAATGAGGAATGACCAAAGCTGATGCAAAGGAGGGATTTTCTGGGTTAGAGCATGAAGTTGGTGGAAGGATATGAGAGATGCATTTCAGGGAAGTCCACTTGACTATAAGCTTATATAATAGATTTTAGAAATGCATATATGATAATTGATCAATTCTGGGTAGTACTGATGCTACCTTGAGAATGTGTTTGATGCTAACTCTCATTTGAATTATGAATGACATGAACTTGTGGTAGTGGTATTTAAGGTGTTGAAAAGTATGTGAATATAGTGAGTTTTATCATTACCATCATGTTCATGGTGCATTTTCTGTGTGGGAGAGAGTTTGGATGTGCTGAGCTGATTTTAGTGTTTAAATGGATGCATGAGACTTGTTTGGTGGTGTTTGGATGAGTTTTGGGGTCTGTTTGTGATGTTTGTTTTGGGGTTTAAATATGTAAATAATTGGCTTCAGCACACTTGGTGTATACTGAAGTCAATCTGGTGTTTTTCTAAAGTAATTTCGCTTACTGTGTGATGTGCTTCGGTGCATAGGGTGTTGGCTGAAGCCAAAATATGCCTTGCGTGAATGTATGCTCTCTGTGTTTAATGCTTCGGCACACAAGGTGTGTGCTAAAGCCAACTTCTCTTGCGCCAAGGAAGAACTTTCTGTGTTTTCTTCAGCACATCCATGTGTGCTAGAGCCAAGTGACTCTCAAAAGAAAAAAAAGTATATATATACATACAAATACGTATAGATATATATTAAAAAAATTTATATACACATTTTTCCATTTTTCTGCTATGTTTCAAAAATAAAGGGAAGGCAATTAAATTCTTTTTTAAAATTTAAATAAAAAAACTAAAAAAAATAGAAAAATAGATATATATATATATATATATATATAAAATAATAATCTTATTTTTGTCCCCTGCTTTTCTATCTTATTCCCACCCTACCCTTTGAATTTGGCCCAACATTGGATCTACATTCATCCTCAAATTCAAATCCCCAAATTCCTACAAGTAATTTCCCACCTCACTCAAACCTTAACCGCTCTCATGTCTTCTCTTCAAGCTAGCCTCCCTCAATTTTTCTCTTCATCCTCGCCTCTCCTTCACATTGATTCGCCTTCGCCTATCGGTCTCTCTTCCCAGATCCGTCGCCCTTTCCATCTTAATAGCTCTCGGCAACCACACTTACCGCCACCAGAAACATTAAACAACCACCATTGTTGTAGCTCCATTCTCACCAATCCCTGATTTCACTGTTCTCATGCTTCACGCTGTAGCTGTTCCAACTGTCTCTGCCATTTGGAGCAACAAGCTCCGCCCTTGATTCTCGTCCTTCTTTGTCTCTCTCTTACTCAACCTTTAGATCAACCGGCTCAACTCTCCCAGATTCGTCGGCCCATCCCATCCCTTCACAGATCATTAGTTCTTCCTCTCAGTTGCTCTCCTCTGCCCTCACTTGTATCACCATCACACACCACTCTGTCTTCACTTTCTAGCACCACAACTTCATTTTCTCCTCTCTTCCGTCACCAGAATCACTGATTTCTCTCACTATTAGGAGCGTTCTCTCCCATTGCTGCTTCTTAATAGTTATTGCTGCTACCTGGTTTAACCTAAGAACTGAAAGTTTTGGTGGTAAATTATGCATTTGATGATTCTGTTAGTAGGGAAAAAAACAAAAGAAAAAAATGCATATATATTTTTTGCTCGTTTGTGCATCCAAATTTAAGGGTAACCACCTAATGTCTCTTAGCTCCTCAGTTATGCAGGCCACCCCAATTCCTGTTTGGCGTTGTATACTTGTATTTGTATTATTATATGCTACCTTGTTTCTTTGTCTCTCTGTCTCTCTGTTGTAACTCCTATTTTTGCTTCTTCCAGTTTAACAATAACATGCATCACCTCTAGTATATGCAGATTCTGCTTTTTCATTCCCGTACAAATCCTCCCATTTCAATTCTTGCCTACTAATTTAACCTAATGCTTTTTGTTATATGATAAACAACTCTTAATGAATTAAGCCTGTTGCAGTAGTAGTAACTTTCAATAATGGCCGTGGGGAAAAATAGAAAAATGGTTTCTTTTACTTTAAAGATCAAGGTTCAAACTCAAAGTTCAAAGTTTAAAGTTCAAAGTTCAAAGTTCAAACAGCTTATGGGTCCACACTGCTTGGCCATTGCCTTAAAAAGCAAACTACAATAATATGGGAAGAATCTAGAAGGCTTTATGGACAGTTATCTTTGTCATTTTAAAGAATAACTTTGTCTCTTAAAGATATCCTTATTGCAAGTTGGCATTGTTTAATGTTTTGTTTTTTTCATCTTTTCCTTACATGAACCAATCCATGCTTATCATGCGGGAAGTGGTATATTCATATGGCTTTGGAAATCTATTTGAATAAAAAAATGATCTATTTTTTGTTTTGGCGATAAAAAATGCTCTATTTTGGGCAAAGTTTTTATTCTTATGAAGTTATTGGAAAATTTGAAGTAGGCACTTGACATTATAGAACAATAATGGAATTTATCCTGCTATTCTGGACAAAGCTTTTATTCTTCTTATGTTGTTTCCAATTGAAGTAGCTTTGTTCTTTTGCATAATTTCTATTGTTGGACTATTATTGCTTTTTGGCATAATTTCACCTTAAGCAATAGAGGTTTGTTGTCTGCCAAAAATGTATCATTACCAATTGACAAGTTTGGATCATAATTTTGTTTGAGGTGAAATTTAAGGCTTTTGTTTATAGTCACTTGGCTCAAGGAAAATTAATTTGGTTCATTGGTTCATATAAGTTTCTTGCATTTCTTCTTTTGTCACTGATATTTTAGAGTGAGGAATGGCTTGTTGATTGCTTGTTATTGTTGTGTTAACTTGATCAGTCAAATTCATCTTACTAGTTGCATATTATCCTTTATTTTATATTTATTCATGTATTTTGACTTTTTGTATTCATTATTTTCTTTAATAGGATCATTACATGAGGATCAAGGCATCTAGAAGTTCTAATACAGATTCTCAAAGTGATGTGCAATCAAATCAGCTAGATAAAGAAGAAATGAACATATATTTAGAGGCTGTAGGTGGTAAGAACAATAAGGTTGCATATTTGGCTTAGGATTTGAGGCCAAAGATGTTGATTCATCAGCTTATTCTTATAGGTCTTCTTCTTCCATTAACACAATACTCCAACCTGATATTGAAAATGTTGTCACAAAGCTTGAACAATTCAAACCCTAAAGCTCATGACACTAATTATAGCACACCATAAGATAGGGTGGTAATTAGGTTGTTTGACTACATGAAAATTTTGTGTTGTTTGTTTGATACATTATATACATTTTCAATTTAGTACTTTTGTGTTTTTGTAGTTAACTTACTATCATTTTAGAATTTGGTTTCAATTTGATTTTATTTGCAATCAATTTAATTCCACTTTTAGTTTTTTAACCATTATAGGTTGTTAAGGTTGACTTACTGTTAAATTCAAAATAATAAAAAAAATATTTTTCAAAAAACAAATTAAAAAAGATTAGAGACGGATTTGTGATGGAAATTCCGTCACAAAATTAAATTGCCTTTTTAAAAAAATTTCATTTTGCGACGGAAACTTCGTAGGTAATCTTGGACAAACTAGCGACGGAAATTCAGACGCTAATCTGTCTCAAAGATTAGCAACGGAATTTTCGTCTCAAAAATTAGTGAAGGAAATTCCGTCGCTAATCCATCTCAAAAATGTCATTAGGCTATTCCACAAATTAGTGACGGAATTTGTGAATAGAGACTGAATTTCCGTCGCAAATTAGAGATGGAATTTCCATAGCTAATTGGTCTCTATATTAGCAACAAAATCAAAAATTCCGTCGCTAATAGAATTAGTAACACCCTTTTTAGGGACGGAACATTTTCCGTCGTTAATCCGTCGCTAATAGATTAGAGACGGAATTAGCGACAGAATTTCCATTCCTAAATTCTGTCTCTAATACCCATTTTTTTGTAGTGTATGGTAATGATTGGGATATTATTGCGTTCGCATGTGAGCTTGAAATCAGGAAGATCACAATAATTTGGTCTTTCTCCTCCCCAAAAGGGATAGGTCAAGCTTTGGATGTTTTCATTGCAGCTAAAAGTGGCAATTGAGCAGTTTGTATATTGATCATCATCTGTACCAAGAGATGTTGGAATAATATTGACAGAGATCAACAAAGGAACCAAAAGAAAGACCATGGAGGATGGATCAAGTGGTGGTTTCATAGTGGAAAGAAACAACGAGAGAAAATTGAGAAGAATGAGATGAGATTGATGAAGCTATGCTGTATGAGGTAATGAATTAGCATTTCGTCTTTTTCATCTAGCATGCAGTCATGGATAGTAGTCCTGAAAATGAAGGCCTTTGGAAAAGTCAATATTTTGAAGTTTCTTGGAAATTTCTCCTAAAGGACAAATTTGGATGGATGAAAGAAGCATGTTTTATTGGCATGTGTATTGCATCATGACCACAATAACTTTGGATTTTTGACTTCAAAAGATATAACAATATATGGTTAGGCAGAAGCTTTACTTGTCAAGTCCTAACTCCTTGGTGACTTTAAAGACCTATTCCAAGACAGAGGAGATGGAACACGCAACTAGGTGAAAAATCTTTGTTAGAATATTTAATTTTGAAACCTTCATATTGTCATCAAGCTGAAAAGTCAATGAACGTTAATTGTATATGGAGTTCTCCTTCCAGATTAATAAGGATGTGGTGCTTCTTATTCCCAAATAACATTATTATCCAATACTCTTTCTTTTGTGTGTCACTAGAAATTTTCTTCCTTTTCAACCATATATTTGTTATTTGTTTCCCAGTTTAGGTTCCTGTGACAAGAGAATTTGATTCCAAGGCCTGTAAAGTACCTTGTAATCACTATGTGAGCCAAGTTTTAAGAAAGAAAGAAAATGATGCACAAATTCAATACAAGTTAAAAGAAAAATTCCATGTTCATCGCATAGGACATATTTCCAGTCCTATTGAATAGTCAATATCCACGTATGTATTATCTTTTACTCTATACTATGGATGAGTCCACTACCTGTGTCAATGGTGAAATAGAAAATGATGGGCCAATCTTGATGAAAAATATCAAGGAACCAAGTGCCTTGTCATTTTAGCTTTTTAAAAGTGCTCTTAATTTATCAGGTAAATATGTGAGAGAAGTTTTGTCTCAACTTATAGAAAAGTACTTAAAAAGCACTTTTCTTATCTTCCCAAATAAGCACTTGGTGTCATAAGTCTCACAAGCGAAATGTGGTATATAAATTCAAGGGATTTTTCCACCCAATATACTAGCCCTTTTGGAATTGGCTCTCCTTTTAGATTTACGATCATAATAAAGGTGCTTTCACCGAAAGCTTATGTTGGGTTACTTATCAAGGATTTTGACCTACAAATAGTTAAGTGAAATGCTGTGGTATGAAGCCACTAGGGATATCAACTCTAGAACGAGGCGCAAGCTAATCTTTTGAGATTTGACTTGTAATGATAACATGATATCAATTTACAAAAGACAGGTGGGGAACAACTCCGTGTGGGTGATATTTATTCAATCTCAGGATGGAATTACTCTCATTAGACTTGAGCAATTATGGTAGCCTCTTATTATAAGAATTCCAATAACACTAAAATATGATTAAGAAAGCTTTACAAGCCTAATGTATTGGTGACTTCGCCAAAAGATGCAAAATGGGATAGCAACCTCACCCTTTTCATTCCCAGCCTCTTCACTCTTTTTTCCATTTTTAACTGTTAGATCAACATTTGAATAATACATATTTGATCTTACACAATTTTTTTTTAATTTTCTCTATTGTAGTATTAAATTATATTTATGAACAAACAGAAAGGGAAGCAATAATTGGCAACTATCCATGAATTTGCCAATACAATTCAAACTTGAATTGTTCTCAGCCGTAGGTTGAATATGTAAGTTAATTGCTAACTGAATTTGTTTAAGTCACTTCTCAGGAAGATCCACTTGACAATTGTATAACTGGTGATTTCGTAGGACATTCAAGGGTTGGCTTTAGAGGAACTAATAATGATTGAAATGGTCCTTCTAACATTTCTACCACTTTACTCATAGCTGGTCTATCTAATGGATTTGTCTGAATACACCATAGACTCACTAAAGTCATCTTCCTTACCATCTCATCATCTTCGACTGTGATTACTACAGAACTAGCTGGATGCTTACCATGTTCAAGATCCTTATAAATTCAATCAGGATAATATTGTTCTTCGGTATGTGATCTTCCACTCTCATAGTTCTTCCTACCTCCAACCATTTCAAGAACCAACATGCCATAGCTATAAACACTAGCTTTGTGAGAAACACCACTAAATACTTTGTTGAATACTTCTGGTGCAATGAACCCTACTGTATCTCTTGTGCCTAATATTAACACAATAATCTCTTTTTTTTGACATATTTTAGCTAATCCAAAATCAGATATTTTTGGACAAAATTCTTCATCCAAGAGGACATTTTGGGGTTTAACATCAAGGTGCAAAATTCTCGTGTTACAACCCCGATACAAGTACTTAAGTCCACGAGTAATGCCAATAGCAACTTGGTACAATACCTCCCACTCCAAGGTACAAAATGCATTTGGAGATCCTCTTTGATAGATGAAATTATCCAAGGAACCATGTGACATGTATTCATAGATTAGTACTCTTTTGTTCCTTTCATAACAAAATCCCAGGAGAGTGACTTTGTTAACATGGGAGGTTGTGCTGATACTTGCAAATTCATTTATGAATTCTTCTCCACTTCCTTTAGATTCCCTTATCACTTTAGCTGCCACTCGACATCCATCAGGTAGGCTTGATTTGTATACAACACCATACCCTCCCCCCCAATTTGTTTGAAAATTATTTTGTCATTCTTTTAACTTCCGAATATCTATATTTCATCAGTGCCAAAGAGCCATAGTTTCTTAAAAGGATTCAAGATTATGATCGTGATAATCTCTTCCCTCTTAGAAGATTTTCCCATTTTCTATTTTGAAACGCTTCTTGCACATATAAATAATCAAAACCGAGATTAAAGCAAGCCTACCAGCTCCTGTTGAAATGGCTGCATTTTGTAGAACATAAAAACTTAAAATATTTGTAATATTAATTTTAGAAGCAATTAAAATGAAAGCATTACTGTATTTATTACATATAGCAAGTCACGAACCTAGCTTCTTAGTTGATCCTGCAAATGGAACATTGATTTTAAGAAAATTAATACTCCTCCGGTAGTGTCATTAATGTAAGACCTAATTAAGGAGTTCATCTGGTCTAAAATGTAAGACATATTTATCATATTTGTCAATTTTTTCCTAATTTAACAATTACCAAGTAAGAGAGAGAGATATATATAGAGAATTAAGGAAAATGACTATGATGTTTTAGAAAATACATGTCATATTAACTAATTTAACCAACTTCTTTAATCTAATCAAATTAGGTATTTATATTAAGGACATGAGGGAGTATAAATGAAGACATATTTGCCAACACAAATGATAGATAGTAAAAGATCCTTAACAAAGAAATTAAGTAAATTAAGCCAATCTTGGAGAAACATGTGCTGGATCGAGTTCCATCATAATTTGGCATAAACATGTCTGATTAGTACCAGTGTCCTCTTGAACCCAAGACAAAAACTTAGACGGCTGTTTCCGGCTTTGTTTGGAGATGAACCACAATCAGATAGTTGTTTTCACAATCAGGAATCATTCTTAGAGGAATATGAGTAAACTAAACTGTGTTTTTTTGGCATGGCTTCCTGGCTAAAGCCTATCAAGGTCCTATCTACAGAAAAGAACTAGGAACATGTGGGCAAGCCCTCTAACATTTCTAAACTATTAGTCCATAACTATCTAAATTCTAAAAGCAATAACTGACGAGGATATAAGCCAGTATTAGTCTAAAATAACCTAATGAAACTTAAGGCATATTCATCAATTTAGGTTCTCAGAAGCCACTGATATCTCAGACTCAAATCTATGAAGTATTTGTACATCAAAAAGAGACTTGCATAGACAACTCTTTAAATTACCCAGCATTACATGTTTTGTCGTGTTGCAATTGTATAGTGTGTATCCATTTGTTAGATTCCAAGTTTTGATGATAACAAAAATATCATTGTTGTAGTAAGAAATTCATACTTTGCAATGGTTTAAAAGGTTACCAAATGCATTACACAAAGTTTAGAGGTGTTTGCTGTCAGTTTAACCGATGCACTTGAGTTATGGAGCTAGCACTCGAGCATTAAGCTATTTTGCACTCGAGCATAAGATAGTGTTGAGTAGAAAGTGTTTGACAGAAGCAAACTCTAGTTGAAAATACCAAGACAACTCAAGTGATTAACAGAACAATCGAGTAATGATGAGATTTGTATTCGTGCATAAAGGCACACTCGTGGAAGTGTTTGACAGAGAGCAAAGTTAGAGACAAGATATCATCACTTCACTCAATCACAGACTCTGTATTCGAGTGATGTCCTTATGTGCACTCGATTCCTTGCAAGTGTGGCACAGAAAGTGTTTACCCGAGAGCAATATAACCTTATAATCTAAACTGCACTCGAGTCTAAGTGAGTGAGGGACAACAAGTGTTTACCTGAGAGTCACCAAGTGCATAGAGGAGAAAGTATGCTCGAGTGGAGGATGTTGCACCCGAGTGATACCAGAGCACCTATGAGTGTAAAATCAAACTCTCTCCATTCTGATGCAAGTGTTAAAGTAAAAGAGTATCTTATAGAAGAATATTCTGTTTACTCGAGTGAGAGTAAGTATGCTCGAGTGAGGGCCTATTGCACTCGAGTGATACCAGAGCACCTATGAGTGTAAAATCAAACTCTCTCCATTTTGATGCAAGTATTAAAGCAAAAGAGTATCTTATAGAAGAATATTCTGTTTACTCGAGTGAGAGTAAGTATGCTCGAGTAAGGGCCTACATCACCTGCAAGTGCAAAATCATACTCTTGATAAAATGGGATACAGGTGTTGTCCAGAGTTGTGGTTCATAGTGTAAAATACAAGGGCACTTGAGTGAGAGGAATTACACTCGAGTGAGCACCTACATCATTCGCAAGTGTGAAAATGCACTCTCTCAAAATCACATGGAAGTGCAAGTATAAAACTGAAGCAAGAAGAGAAAATATGGTATTACACTCGAGTGAGCCCTCTTAGCACTCGAGTGATTCTCTATCAGAAGCCTAAATGCACCAATCTTATAGCGATCAATCCGAATATGGTTTAATGTTATTTATTCATTCTATTTCCACTTGTTATTATCATTTAATATCATTTAACATATATCACAAGTGTGATATAGGAGTTTGATCATTTGAATTAGAAAAGCATAGAGGAAGTCAAACAACGACAGATGAGGTACTGGGACCTTGAGAGGGTAGATTTCCTTATGAGCGAAGCAGTTGAGAAAATTCCGAGTAGGACTTTTTGCTTACAAGGTGCAAGCAGTAGAGAACGTTGCTGCTCATAAGACTTACAATGGTGTAAGCAGGAGAGAATGTTGCTACTCATAAGACTTGTATACATAAGCAAGAAAGAAAGGTCATAGGTTTATTTTTCTGCACGTAAGAATTGTCGTAAGGGGGAGAAAAATTTCTAGTGTTAGAATATTTCTACTCGTAGTCTATTCAAGGACAATTATTGTTTTGCGGTGTTTCGAGAGCCCACTGAATCTTAGAAGAATAGTGAAAATCTCAGTAGGTCTTGATCTCTGAGGACTGGACGTAGGCCTGGGTTTTAGGCCGAACCAGTATAACTCTTTGTGTGCTTATCTTCTCAACTCTACTCTATCTACAACTATTGTTATATCACCGCATCCACCGAAAAATTTATCACATCACCCAATTCACCCCCTCTTGGGTAAAGCTTGCCTCTTTCACTATTCACTACGTAGATCGATATGACATTATTACTAAAGCATTGGTACTTAAAAAACATATTTGTATAGGCACAACTCTTCAAGTTACGCTACTTACATGTTTTGTCGTGTTGCAATTCTTTATTATGTATTTGTTCGCTTCATAGATCGGTACGAAATTATTACCAAAACATTGGTACCTACTTGATCTATATGTCAATGGAAAAGGTTCATCTCTACAATAGCAAGTAAATTCACTTGAGCTTGTGCTATAACTGCATTGTCCACCAGACTTTCGATAGTCATAACACAGACCCTTATCTGCCTGCCATACCAAACCAAAATCTTCATCAATAAAAGCCTTCAGGTTTTTCCACAATCAAATTTTCTTCTCAAATTATGACTTATGACTCCAAAATTGAAATGATGAGAGTAGATGCATAGGTCCCTATCTTCCTATCAATTTCTGGGACCTCAGTAAGGAAATTTTTGGCTACTTCGGTACCATATATACTGCAATTTAACTGAGTGGAACGGATATATGGGACAGAAAATGGAGGGGAAGGACAATCATAGTATAGTGTCAGGTTATGGGAGTCCCAATGATATTCAAACAAAGTGAAATCTATGGAATTGTTCTTGAAATAGGTTGGACAAGCATTATTCCAGAAGTCAGTTATCATAACTCTAAGACTATAATCAGAATAGCTGACGTGAAGGACTTGATGGGTATAAGACATAATGGTGATTTCTACATAATCATCATTGCAATCTAGTTTAAATTCTGGGTGGCCACAATACTCTGGCATTTTCGATCCCCAGAAAGGATAGCTATTGTTCTTGATATTTCCACAATCAAACAAAGAGCTGCAGGATGCCTCATAATCATCACAGAAACAAATTGGAATATGATAAAGGGTGATCGAAATGATAAAAAGCGAAACAGAGACACTAAAATGAAGTTGCATCTTGAGAAAGAAACAGAGGATGGAAGACATAGAGGTTTGGCTTCAATTGCACAGTAGATATACATAGATGGTGAAGATAGAATTAATACTTATGAATAGGAATATTGGAATGATTGAACTTGTGATTGGCAAAGATTTTCAAAGAGACTATTGGAAAGGAACTGTACTGATCCCCAGCTAATGGAAATTTAAGTCCCCTAGCATGTAATAATTTCCCTGGGGCTTTCAGTGGGAATGGATGTACCACTTTATCTTGCTTTTTTATGCATGAATAGATCATAAGTCAGAGTAAGACACGTCTAATGGTTGATTTTTTAAAATAAATCTTATTTTCAAATGATTTACTTGGGTCTGAATTTTCAAAGAATGTTTAAACTACAAATTTAAAATGTCTTTAGATGCATATATGATAACTTGAAGAAAAGAAAGGAGACTCTGCTTTATAGGATGCCAAACTTGGAATGCAGAGCGTTTCTGTGTATTCTAATTTCTGCCTAAAGAATAGTCACAATCATAATTATGATGAAGTTCGAACCAATATTGTGGCGGGAAAGGTGTGAAAACCCTAAAGGGGACTTGACTTTGCTGCTAGAATAGTAGAACATTTGTCAAATGGGAAATTTCCAGGAAGCTGAAATGTTACACACACAAGCACTAAAAGTCAAGCAACATCAAAATTTATGTTTTGGTAATAGGGTTAATACTTGATAATAGTACAACCCATGACAAGTGAGGTAATATTCAATGAATGATCCGCTAAACCTCTCATGTTCTTTAAAAGGTGCTAATTAATTACTCTCTTCGAAGGCTTCTTTTTGTTAATTAGTGTGGGTAAGATGATCTATGACATGAGTCCCATGTCAAGAAGCATCACAAGTAGAATGTGATTTATATGTTAAAGAGACTATTCCATTCATTAGACTAGTTTTTTAGGATGGATTTTCCTTTTAAACTTTTGTTCATAACATTATTGAGAGGCTGATCCTCACATAAAGGGCTACATACAAAAACTTTAGCCATCGGCAAAAGGCTAAGTGAAATGTCATGATGTGAAGCCATCAAGGACATTGGTTCTCTCAATTGAATTGTGCAGTCTCTTTTTGGACTTGGGCAATATTGGGAGCATTCTATATAGGCTTCATCAGCCCTATTCACGTGTTGTTGGGAACCTAGGCACAAGCACATTGCGTGTGTACTTGAAAATACAGAAACAAACTTTGTTTTTGTATCAAACATAAAATGCCACTTCAATTACTAGTACCATGACATTTTAATCATAGGGTCATGTCCCATATCCATAGCTTTAGGCTACAAATAAACATGGGGGATTCTGATAAAATCATAGGATACTTGAGCATGAAGTTTTATGGAGTCCATCTTTACAGAAGCAAGAAAATTATCCCTCATCATAGCCGTACTGGCCGGCTACCAGATTGAGAGCATATGTTGCATTCCTTATTAATTCTTACCATATCATAGCCATAGCTTTAGGCTACCATATCCATAGCTTTAGGCTACAAATAAACATGGGGGATTCTGATAAAATCATAGGATACTTGAGCATGAAGTTTTATGGAGTCCATCTTTGCAGAAGCAAGAAAATTATCCCTTATCATAGCCATACTGGCCGGCTACCAGATTGAGAGCATCTGTTGAATTCCTCATTAATTCTTACCATCCATTGCAACCCAAAACCATATTTTAATGCAACCTTTATAGAAATTGCAACTAGACCAAGGTTTGCTTCATATATCGGCATAATAACACTTTTGCAATCATTTATATATACTGATCTGGGAAGGTAATAGACTGCTACATCTGCACCATCTGCTCTATTGCAGTTTGTATCGTTAGTATTTGATGGAAATGGAGTAGAAGTAGGGCAATCTTAGAGAAAGGTCATATCTCTAAGCCCATATACATAGTTGAACGGTGTTCCATAAAATGATTTGTTCTTGTAATTAGTTGGATAGATAGTTACAAAATAATCATCCCTAGGCACTCTAAGAGTCTGTATAGTTAGGAACCAATGAAGAAGCCGATATCTGATGGAATGTATGGTAATGATTGGGATATTATTGTATAATTTGGTCTTTCTCCTCCCCAAAAGGGATATGTGAGGCTTTGGATGTTTTCACCATGCTAAAATTGGTACTTGAGTAATCTGTATATCGATCATGATTAGCACCAACAAATGTTGGAATAAAATTGACAGAGATCAGTAAAGGAACCAAAAGAAAGAACATGGAGGATGGATTAAGGGGTGGTTTCATGGTGGAAACGAACTATATGAGAGAATCGAGAAGAACAGGATAAAGATGCACTATAAATGAAAGATGATTGCATGAGCTAATGAATGAGCATGTCGTCTTTTCCATGTAGTATGCAGCCATGATAGTCCTGAAAATAAAGTGCTCTAAAAAAGTCAAGATTTTGATGTTTTTTGGAAGCTTGTACCAAATGGCCAATTTGAATGGATGAAAGAAGCATGTTTTAGAATATACACACATATATATATATATATATATATGTATATATATTACATCATGGACAAATTTCGACTTCAAAGTAAATAACAATAAATGGTTGAATAGAAGCCACCTGGTCAAGTCCAAGGTGACTTCAATTAAGGACTCATTCAAAGACAAAAAGGAAGTGGAACAAGCAACTAGCTAAAAAATCTTTGTTAGAGGATTTAATTTTGAAACTTTGATAGAAAGGATCTTGTTTGTTTGAAATAGCAATTGGAGTCTTCAAAAGCAGTTTTTTCAATCGTGATTTATGGTATACGAGATAGATACGTGAGAAGAGTTTTGTCTCTATTTATGTGAATAAGTATTTTTGGGGTCCCAAATGTGATCCTAAACAAGTTAGTCATGTTTATTTTAAGGTGTGTTCTTATTAGCTTTTAGAGAATAGCTTCTGGAGAAGAAATGGAGAATAGCTTCTGGAGAATATATTATGAGGAGAATAGATTATGGGAAAAAAGTGATTTTGATAAAATGAGAGTGTCTGGATGATTTGATCAGAATAGCTTTTTTCATGGTCAAATGACTAAAAAGGACATTAACTTTTATGATAATTACATATAAAGGATAAGATTATATTTTAAGTATTATTTCACATTAAATTGCATAATAAATACAAAAATGAGATAAATTTGTCAAAAAATTATAAAATTATAACATTTGTCAATTATGTAATATAAAAAAATAGATGCAAAAATTTTAAAATTATAACATTAGTCAATTATGTAGTAAATTACAAAATTAGATCAAACGTACATACTGAAGGCGTACACTATATTAATTTTCATCTCCTTTCACAACCTGGGTTATCTTTTGCCAAACCTACTGTATTATTCTTCATTAAATTCTTTGAAATGGTTTTGATTTTTGCAAGTGTGTCCGTGTCTTCAATTTTTGTTTTGTTTTTGTCACTCCTGCATAGTCTCTGAAGATATATATATATATATATATATAAGTATATTAACAAATTGTTAAAATAAGAAATCTTTTCTTCAAAACACCAAAGTACAAATTCCAAGTAATTGTTAATAACAGAGTAAGTCAAAATATGGATACAATACCATTTAACATATTGTCAAAAAGAGAGTATGAAAAAATACAAAAACATTCACATGACTAATGCTCTTGCGTATAATAAATGATCTGATCTCTTATCGAATCACGAAGAGAAGCCATGCCAGATGAAGATGCAAGTAATGAAGGTATTGTCGCCGATTTTATAGCATCAGGGCCATCGACATCAAACAAACTATCCTCTCGTTCATGGTGGCGGAAGTCAGGATCAGAAATAGAAGTTCTTCTAATGAAATTGTGTATGGCCATTGTCGCACAAACAATTTTAACCTGTGTGGGAAAGCTATAGCTAAGCATTTTCTGTAAGATTTCGAACTTGTTCTTCCAAACCCCAAATGTTCTTTCTATTGTGCACCTGAGGCTTGAATGCAAGTAATTGAAGGTCTCATTGTCATTTTCAAGCCTAGATGACATCCAAAAGTTAGGGATATGGTAACGTTTGCATCTGTATGGACCTAGATATCCAATTGGGGTAAGGTAGTCGGCATCCACCAAATAATATTTATCTGCATGAAAGAATACGTTTAATGCCTATACATTCTGCATGGTTTAAAATAATTACATTGTACAAAATACAAGAATACCTATAGGTGGATGTGGAAAATTCATTGACGGAGTTGTCAGGGCATGATGAAATATGCGAGAATCATGTGCCGTACTTTCCCATCCAGCCAGTACAAAGGTAAAACACATGTCCTAATCACAAACCGCCATCACATTTTACGATGGAAATCATTTTCTTCTAATATATTTTGTTTTGTCCCTTACTTTGACCTTACATGGAATGTGTGCGCCATCAATTGCACCAATAGCCTATTTAAAAAAAGGCCAGTATCGATTACTTTGGCGTATCTTACTGTAAATGCTTTGAAATGTAGGATCCTGCGGTTTGATGTTAGACACTGTAAGACTACAACATACCTGTAAGACAGCATGCAATGCCCTATGAATTGTATCTCTGGAGCGCATAAATCAATCTTTCTTGTACCAGTCTACTCAATACCGCATGTTCAACTGTATGCAAAAAAATTGCCACCATTTCATGTATACCCACATTTCGAGTTTCCCTCAAACCATGTCATTGCATTTCAAAGCAGAATTCATGAAACACATGCAGTTCCATTCTAAACATGTCATAACAATGGGCAGAATTACCGTGTAACACATCATGCACCCATACAGCACCTGTAAATTCACTGGTGTGCCACGATTCTTTACATAAAAATAGCCGAGCATATGCCCCAACATATGCGGCCACTTTCTGGATTCTTTATACTTTCTGTTTTCTATTCTTTGCAATAAATTTCATAGTATTATCCATATCTACCTTTGCCTGTAGACACATACATTAACTTTTACAAAACGGAAACAACTACAAGTATACATTAATAAGATGCACACACACATCATTGATAAAGAAATAACATGACATTACGTATAAAGTGACTTGATCAGTAGAAATGTAAATATAACAGTCATTAACTACATAGCAACAACATTCTTAATACATTTCAAAAATGTCCATAGCATTCATGGCTAAGAAACATAATAAGTTTGTCCTTCATTTCCTTCATTGCCACGTACATTTCCCTTATAGCTAAATCCCTCATAAGGAGGTGTGTACAACGCATATAGAAGTCATCATCATTGGTTATTTCAGTGACTTGATTAAGATGACTCATGACTCCCAATATTCAAAACTCATACACCCACGCTTCTACAGCCATCCTTGCTGCACATGCCTCTGTTTCCATCCTTTCTGTAAGTTCCATATCAATATCAGTGGCATCAGCTATCCTATATAGGGCATCGGCAATTTTACTCTATGTAGGCCCTTTCTTTTTCATTGGGGTGCCCCTCTTCCTTACCCTCAGTGAGCTTGTCGTTTTACTACCACTACTTGTTTTCTCTCCACCACTTGTTCCCTTTCCTCTGTCATTGTTCCCTCCACTACCTCCACTAGTGTTATTGAAATTGACTGAATTGAACTCCCCACTCAACCTAGTCGCTATCCCTAATACCTCATCACTATCTCCTGACCCTTCTTGCATTTCGACATCAGGGATGATCTCAGTAGGATGTGGGAGAGATATGGAGGAAGGTGCCCAATTATTTGTTCCTGTGGTCGCCACACTTGAAAACAGGCGGGTTATTTCTTTTTTTAATTGGAGGCCATTATTTCTGAATTTCTCGTAACCGGGAACTTCCTGTACGTGAATCACCAAATTCATTACACAAGTTCATAAAAGTACGTTGTTAGGGAAATAAAAATGGTCATTCGCATAAGTGAATCACTAACCACTAGCTTCTTCTCCCACCAATCACCGTCAGCAACAATAGTCTTCTTCTCATCATCCCATCCAACTCAAGTTTCATTTAACAATCGTTCCCACAGTTGCCACTCCTTTCAAAGGGCATTGTATTTGTTTTTGAACTGCCCTTCTCGTACAATCTGCCTGTCCTTACAGTGAAGCCTTCCAATATCTCTTTCCACCCATTCTTTTAGAAGCTAGTGCATTTTATTGTTCCTTTCTCAACTTGTTCTATGCACAATTCAATAAAAATTTTCATGCTTTTTACATCCCAAGATGCTTTCACCTTACTCATTATGCTGCTAAGTTGATAATTAATACATGAAATGGACAAGGAAGCAGAAATAGTAAAGAAAAAATAATAAAGGCCTACTTGCTTAAAGACTAAATCAGGAAACTAGACCAAGAGTCAACAATCTTTTAGAATGGCACTTCATTATAGACCTGAAAAAACCATATCAATCAACATTATCACATAGACAGTGACAAAACAGAAGCAAGAGAAATAACACCAATACATAGACATGCAAAGAAAGATGAAATGGTGCAGAGAAATCATAAATCAGATTAAACCCTTACTGCCGTAAGAACCAAAAGCAGCAAGCACAAAGTTTGATCTGTTCAGATATATAAACCGAGGTGCTTCCAAACACTCTAGATAATGAAAAATACATAAAGTCAAATTTTATGCACATAACGAAATTACCCTCTTGGACTTACACATTTATTCAATCAAAGGCCAATGATACAAAAACATTCTCTAAATTTTACAAGGATTTTTTAACATACAATAGATTTTACATTTTATAAGCATAGTTGGCTAAGTGAAGTTAAGTAGTCCAGACACAAATAATCCCATAGAAGCAGCATGAAACTAAATTATGTTAATAGAGAGAGAGAGAGAGAGAGAGCAATAATTTCGTCAGAAGTAGTAGAATCAAATTTTGTCTCTGTTTAAGAAAATTGCAGCAATGCTCTCCTTATACATAAAACCAACCACATAAAGAAGCAAAATCTAACTCTTATTACACAGGGAAAAGAGAAAAACTTTGATTATTACTATTAAGAGAGCACCAAAACCAGAGAACACAAGACCACCACACGTTAATCCCCGAAAATAGCACAATAACCAGAGCACCATAACCAGAGCACTGAAATTAGAGAACACAAGGCCACCATAGACGCAGAGGAAAATGACACATCAATGAAAAAGCTACCACACAAACCAGACACAAAAAACGCTTACCTGTAGGAAGTCGCCGAACCTCAAAACCACCACAGACAGAGGAATAGCCACCGAAGTCGCCGGCAAGATCTGGGTCGCTAAACCTCACGAAGTCGTCGGAAAGATTTCGTAGGCGATTTTCCGTCAACACAGATAAATGCTCACATGACAGAGGACTGACCGTCGAAAATAGCACCACCGGTCCATTCAATGCGAGAAAAGGGACAAAGGCAAGATCGAAGCCATGCTAAGCCAAACTTTTCGGATCCGCAAGATAATGGGAACGGGAAGGAGAAGAGGGGATCTATTGAGGGCCGAAGACGGAATGCCGACCGGGAAGGGAAATGGAGAAGGGAAGCAAGAAGACGGCAGAGTTTCACACAAGAAGGAACGAGAAGGAAAGACGCAGGGGATCTGTTGGCCGATTTTGGAGAACACGAGAATGAAGGAAGAAGACGGGAAAGGGAAAGAGAAAAGGAAAGGGGGCGCAGAAGGTAATAATTACTCCCAACGGTCTAAATTTTCTTAGCCAAAGCAATCGAAAATAGCTTCCTCTCGGAATAGCTTTTTTTTCCCTCAAAACCTTGGTTTGGGCGAAAAACGGGATTCTCAGAATTTTTTAGTTGTTCGGATACTTTTATCACAAAACCTTGGTTTGGGCAAAAAATCACTTTTTTAGTCAATACCCGAACACACACTTAGTTTTTTAGAGGTGCTTTCACGATTTATGTGGTAAGTATGTGAGAGGAGTTTTGTCTTGACTTACAGAAAAGGGTTTCTGAAACTAGCTAAGAGACTGATTTATCTATAGATTTGTTGGCAAAAAAATTAAAAATAAAAATAAAACTAAAAATAAATCAGCTATAATTCGGTAAGAATTTAAAGAGAAAAAAAAAAAAAGAAATTCTCTATGTACGTAGGTTGCTATATAAAGGTGAAGTTAAACCTCAAAAACAAGTAAAACTAGTAACGAGAGTATAGAGAAAATAAAATAAAATATAAAATACTATTATAAGATAAAATTCATACAAACCAATAAATCAACAATATGATGCAACCATGATCTAGAAAATAAGTTAGAATAAAACACCATTCTATATGTCTATAGCCTGATTAGATCAAAATTATAGCTCTCTTGCAAAATTTGGCTGCTATGGTGTTATGGGGAAGAATAATCAACAGGGTTAATATTTGATACCAGTAAACCCCATGACAAGCCAGGTAATCTGCACCGAAAGATCAGCTACACCGTGCATGTTCTTTAAAACGTGCTAATCACTCCCTTCATCAGCCCTATTTACGGTTTGTTTGGGAATCTAGGCACAAGTATACGGCATGTATACTTGAAAATACATAAATAAATTATGTTTTGTATCTAACATAAAATGGCACTTCAATTAGTGTCATGACACATTTATCATAGGGCTACTATCCATATGCATGGTTCTACGCTACAAATAAATAGGGGATTCTGATAAAATAATAAGATACCTACCTGAACATGAAGTTTTCTTGGGTCCATCGTTGCACAAGTCAGGAAATTAAAACAGGAAATTTTCAATTATTGTAAGTGACATAGGAAATTTGTTCCTTATATTTAGGCTTAAAAAAAACAACTTCGATTTATCTCTTATAAAGAGGTCTATAGGAGTATTAACCAAATTTTGGCAAATTTCATTGTCTGTCCCCAAAGCAGTCAAAGTTTCTGCCGGCAGATTATTTGACAGTAAGGAAATTCAGAAGTAGTAATCAATATCTCATGCTTACTACATGGCATTTAAGTTCACGAGAAACTGAACTTAACCTGCAATATTAACCCAACCGAAAACTATCAATCACAGCCGATGGGGTCGAGCTGGAGGACTCGGTAACTCACGGACGAGATGTTCAGCACGGGAAAATCGCTTCGGCAGGCGAGATGAAATTCCGGCGGTCCGCAAAAGGAGGGACGGTCAGCGCAGGTGAAGGGGTAGGGGATTTTGTGAATGTTGCCGCAATTGAAGGTTTTGAGGCAGAGAGGAAGGGAGGCATTGGGAGGTAACGATGTCGTACGGTGGAGAGAGGAGAGGATGGAGGTGAAGAAGAGGAGGAAGAGCATTGGGTCGTTGGCGGGGGAAGAATGGTTTTGACTGAGAGAGATAAAGTGAGTTGTCTTTGATTTATAATAAATAATAATATTATTACTTAAATGCAGCTGTATGATGAAGCATGAGGCCCAGATGGATTTATTTGACTTGGACTTTATAAGGACAAAATATCATATTAGACGCCATGATTCTAATTTCTAATGGCATCTCAATATTAAAAATCAAAATAAGCTGTTTAAAAATCCAAACAACTACATTTTATTACCTCACATGGATTCAGTTTCCTGCTCATCCTTGGATGAGGAGGGAAATCTGGACCATCTAGATCTATTTGGATGGTCCAGATTTTTTTTTTGTTTTTTAATTTTTTTAAAAAAATTATTTTAATGGGTATAGAATTTAAAATAAAGATAATTTTTTAATTAATAGTTTCCCAAAAAATAATTATTTTATTCCAAAATCACCAATTTTAAAAAAATTAAATTTAGACCGTTCAGATCCAGATCTTGATGAACGCCCCCTACCTACTTGTTGGTTGAGCACCAAAACGGGTTCATGGGTTTGTGTAAGCGGTGGCAAGTGGGAAGAATACAAACGTGCGCAGTCTTACTGTTGAAAAAAAACAAGCTTTTCTGTTTCCATGTCTTGGTAACATTTACAAGCACAAAAGAAAGGTGAAAAAACAGAGAGACATGTTATCTATAATGCGAATGTACCCACTCAAACCCTTTGGGTGGTAGAGAAGTTTGTCAAAAAGATAAACGTCACTAAATGGGACTTCAGATAATTTTAAAAGAAAAACAATATAAGGTGAAGCTGAGTGGACTCCTGCGGACTAGTCATGAGTTCGAAAAGGGAAATCATGCATTGACGCATGCAAGACATGAATAAATCACCTAGAAGAACTCAAATGGTCCAAGGTTTTGTTTACTTAATCTCATTTTTTTTATTCTTAGTTCATCTATCTTTGCTAATCAAACTTGATTTGCTAATGTTAAACTAATAATATTTCCTCTGGGCCTAATTATGAAAAATAAGTCATAGTTAACTATGACTAACTATGACCTTTATATATATATATATATAGGCTTGGAGGTAGTAATAAATAATTGCTTCTAGCACACCACTGATCCAATAATTTCGCTGTTTGCACGACGTAAGGTATGTACCAGTTTGTGCATGAACAAGTCAGCAACTTGAAAATGCCGCCTTTGTCCGGATAGACGTTCTACTAAAAAAAATACGCCAACCAAATTTTTATAATTGCAAACTCAACCTTTATGAACTAACATATGCTTTCGTTGGTACAGATTATGATTATTGATATACTACATTCGATCATTGATATAAAATCTCATTCGTATTACTAAGGTCCTTATAGGATGAGCACAAAGGCCCCCTAACATGATGCGGATAAGGGGCAGCTGACCGAAAGGAAAGCGGGTAGGCCGCCTCATTGGTTTTGGAATTGGACCGGGATACACCTCCATACACCCTAGCTGGGCTGACATGTTAGATATTATATTAGAGAAACCGGAGGTAGTGTATTATTTGACAACAAACAAGGAGATGAATTCTTCAAACAACACAAGCAAATGATTAAAAGTTCCAACACAAATCAACATAAAAGCACAGGATAGCAAATCTGACTGATTTAACAGCCATGTCTCAAATACGAGATCATATGAGAGAGGGCTAGTTCAAACTCTGGCAAGAACACCCAACATCAATAACTAGCGACATGGTTCCAGATCAGACGAGAGAGCGGTTACAAACAAAAAGAAAATTAAAAATAAAATCAAAGGAGAGCAGAGGAGAAGAAAAATAAAGAAACCTTTTCAACGAGTAGGTATTGTAGAAGCACCAAAGTCAAGATCCACAAATCAAGGCGAAGATTTTATTCTCTGATTGTACAGTGTTGTTTGTATTTTTTCCTTGATTGAACATTATTATGTCTGATTTACTTCTGTATAAATATATGTAACTCATTCGTATGATAATAAATCAATTCAGTCTTCATATTTCTCTTCATGGTATCAGAGCTCTGAAGAAGAAAATAATCAAGACTGAATCAAACATACTCACCGTTGGTTCTTCGTTCCTGTCAGAACCAGTATCAGTGCCTCTGTCTCAGGCGTTGTTGACGCATATTAGCGTCTTCGTCTCTGTCGACATTCCTTCTGCCGGTGATTGAATCCTCGTCGGAGTGGCTAGAAATTCTTCTCAGAAATTTCTGACGTTCTCGGTCACATCAGGTCACCGACCCACGTCATCCACCCATCAGTCTCAACACTCAGTGATAGGTGCCGTTGCCCTTGATTGAGCTGTGACTCTCAGTCTCGATCGGACCAACACAGAAGGGAGGAGACTCGGACTACCTCACCGTCGAACACCACCATCTCTGAGCTTCTGAGTTGGAAATTGAATTCAGAAGCAATATGCAGATCACCGTGCGCTCAGCTCTCACTCACTCTGATTGAGCACATTATTTCTCCGTCGGACCTCCTCTCTCGCTCACTCCGATGAATCTGCGCTCTTCCTCCGGAGCCTCCACCATCATCCTCCGGAACTTTCACCGCCTCAAACCTCAGATTGAAGTCGAACCAGACCCACGCTTAGCCTCCCTCACTCCGTCACCCTCATCCGCTGACGACGTAGAAGCAGAAGCACAGACAGCCGCACTCTTGACTTGCAAGAATCTACGATCACTGCTAAGGATCCAGGTTCACTCGGTCTAAATATTTAATTGAGCTAAGGATCAAACTGTCATTCTTCAAATTCGAAGCATCAAATTGTCATTTTGAAAATTCGAAGGACCAAACTGGTATTTCTGAAATTTGAAAAACCAAACTGGTATTTCTGAAATTTGAAAAACCACTTTGTCATCTTTTGCTGTCATCATGTCTACAGTTTCAGATGCCTCTTCCTCTATGACTAGATCTAGTTCTAATGACCTTTCCACGGTCCTTCTTGTCTCTGAGAAACTTACTAGCGATAACTATCGGGAGTGGTCTCAATCCATGACTCTTGCCCTCGATGGATGTGACAAACTCGAGTATATAACTGGTGAAGCAAAAAAGCCACCAACATCAGAAACTAAGGAGTTTCGCAAATGGAAGTCCGAGAATGCATTGGTATCCTCTTGGTTAATCAATGCAATGACATCTTCAATTAAGAAGAGTTTTATGTATCTTCCCTCAGCTCAAGAAATGTGGGAAGCTCTTCCTGAGACATACAGTCCTGTGGGAAATAGGTCTCGCATATTTGATGTCAAGAAAAAGATATGGCAACTAAAACAGGACCACATGCCACTTGATGATTATTATCTAGGAAAATCCTCACTTTGGCAAGATTTTGATGCCCTACAAAATCAAACTTATCATTGTGGGGCAGATGCTCAAGCAGATCGTAAAGCAAAAGAAGCAGAGAGAATATATGAGTTGCTTGCTGGTCTTAATGTGGTTTATGATGATGTTTGGGATAGAATTCTTAGTCTAGAACCCTTACTATCTCTGTGTGAAGTCTATACTTTCTTGCGAAATGAAAAGGATAGACGTAAATCAATGCTTCAAAATCTGAATAATTCCGCTGCTAATTCTAAGGCCTCCGCACTTGCTGTTCGATCCATGGAACAAAAAGGTTCTAAAGGTCGCCCATTCTGTGATCATTGTAAGAAACAGGGGCACACTAAGGATACTTGCTGGAACCTCCATGGTAAACCTGCTGACTGGAAGCCGAAGAAAGGGAAAGGACGAGGTTACGTGGCTGAAACTTCTAAGGACCTATCTTAAAGTGACCAGCTACATAAAATCATGGAAATGCTAGCTACAATACAAACTACAATAATGCATACTGCCACAGTGGTCAAGAGAGGTAATTTCTTTCAAGCCTTGGCTGTGATAAAAGAACTATGTGCAGGAAATTGTTGGATTGTTGACTCAGGTGCCTCGGATCATATGACTGATAATAAGACTCTCTTCTCATCATATACTCCTATCACTAAGGGAGTAACAGTGCGAATTGCTTATGACTCTGAATCTATTGTCATTGGAATTGGTTCCATCAAAATCTCAGCTACACTTACTCTTCACTCCGTATTGCATGTTCCAAAGTTGAAGTGTAATTTACTATCCGTGAGCAAATTAGCTAATGATGAATGTTGTCAAGCTAACTTCTTTACTACTTACTGTATTTTTTAGGATCTGCTGACGGGAACGACGATTGGGAGTGCGAAAGAGCCTGATGGTCTCTATTACCTCGATAAAAGTGATAGTCCTTGGATTAAATCTTGTAATAAAGTGTCTCTCCATAGCACTAGTGATTTGGAATTATGGAACAAACGTTTAGGTCATCCAAATTTAAATTACATGTCTTAGATGTTTCCATCCCTTGTTTCTAATAAAATTCCCTTTGATTTTCATTGTGATTCATGTGAAAAGGCTAAGCATCATCGTACTTCATTTCCAAAAATCCCATACCAAGCCTCAAAACCTTTTTCCACAATTCACAGTGACTTATGGGGACCTTCCCGCACACCAAACCGATAAAAAACAAAATGGTTTATCACATTCATCAATGACCATACACATGTCAGTTGGGTCTACTTGTTGAAGGATAAAACAGAGGTGTATCAAACATTCCTTAACTTCCACAATATGATCCAAACCCAATTCCAAACCCCAATCCAGATTCTGCATACAGATAATGGGACTGAATACTTCAATCATGCCCTGTCTACCTTCTTAACCAAAAATGGCATTGGCCACAAAAGTACTTGTCCCTATGCACCTCAACAAAATGGTATTGCAGAACGAAAGAAACGCCATATTCTTGAGACTGCAAGAGCCCTTATGTTTAGTGGTAATGTTCCTAAATATCATTGGGATGATGTTATTCTTACTGCTACCTTCCTCATTAACAGAATGCCAAGCCGACCACTGTCTTACAAAACACCTCTTCAACTTCTCCACCAATACTATAACCTCCCATACCTTGTAAACATTCTACCTCTACGGGTGTTTGGCTGCACATCATACGTTCATCTCCATCAAGTGTTATGATCCGGTCTCTAAACGTTTATTTGTCACATGTGATGTCACCTTCCTTGAACATACACCTTTTTATGCCTTGTCTGCAATTCAGGGGGAGAGAACTGGTGAATTTCAGACAAATGAAACACGAAAAGATGACCAGACAGTCACAATTTATGTACCTACCCACACAGATCCTACTCTCGATAACAACCTTGAGATTCTTGATCATCCTGATAACCTTGATATATCTGATAATGTGCCAATTACAGGGGGAGACACAAATATGTGGAGTAATACCTATATGCAACGACATAAAAGAGGTAATGAACCACAGGCTATTAGCACTCACCAAGAGTCAGTACCAGAGGCAGGTCCAAGAGAAACAGAAGGTTCTGATCTTAATCTTCCCATTGCGGTGTGAAAACAACCTAGACAACCCAGATCAAACACTAGATATCCTATGGAGAAATTTGTCTCTTATAAGGCTCTTTCATCTAAATACAATGCATTTGTCTCTCATCTTGATAAAATCAGGATACCAAACATGATTGATGAGGCTATGGCTATACCTGAGTGGAGACAAGCTGTCTTAGAGGAGATAGAAGCTCTCAAGCGAAATAAGATATGGGATGTAGTAAATCTACCTAAAAGGAAAAAGGTTGTTGGATGCAAATGGGTATTCACTCCTAAATATAGAGCAGATGGAACACTCGAGAAATACAAAGCTAGATTGGTTGCACAAGGTTTCACAAAAAAATATAGGGAAGATTACACAGAAACATTTGCTCCGGTAGCCAAGTTGAATACCATCAGAATACTATTATCTATTGCAGTGAATTTAGATTGGAATCTGCACCAACTCGATGTAAAAAATGCCTTTCTCAACGGAGAACTCAAGGAAGAGGTTTATATGAAGTTACCTCCAGGGTTCCCAGGAAAAAAGGATGACCAAGTCTGCAAGTTAAAGAGGTCATTATATGGGTTAAACCAATCTCCACGTGCTTGGTTTGACAGATTCACCAGGGTTCTAAAGAGACATGGATATACTCAAGGGCAAAGTGACCATACTTTGTTTTTCAAACATCATAAGGGTAAGATGGCTGTTTTGGCTGTATATGTTGATGATATAATCCTTACAGGAGATGACAGTGTGGAAATCAATCAGATTAAGACAACCCTGGCACGAGAATTTCAGATCAAAGATCTTGGAGAAATGAAGTATTTTCTTGGAATGGAAGTTGCTCGATCCAAGAAAGGAATTTATATTTCCTAAAGGAAGTATATTCTTGATCTTCTAAAAGAAACAGGGATGACAGGTTGTAGACCCAGTGACACACCTATACGGATTGATAAAATAGATGAAGATACAGATCTTGGTAAGGCAGTGGACTTAGGGAACTATCAACGGATGGTAGGCAAACTCATATACCTATCTCATACTAGACCAGACATTGCATTTGCAGTAAGTGTGGTTAGCCAGCATTCTCATAATCCTAAACAAAAACATTTGAATAAAGTTTATAGGATCCTTCGTTACTTGAAGGGATCTCCAGGACATGGCTTGCTGTTTAAGAAAATTGACAAACGAATTGTAGAGTTATTTACAGATGCTGATTGGGCAGGTGACCGAGAAGACAGGAAATCCACATCTAGATATTGTACATATGTGTGGGGTAACCTTGTCACATGGAGAAGCAAAAAGCAAAGTGTAGTAGTGAGAAGCAGTGCTGAAGCTGAATACAGGGCTGTAGTATTGGGAATCTGTGAGGGAATATGGATAAAACGTGTTCTTGAAGACTTGAAGAAGTCCATAAATCTACCAATCAAGGTCTATTGCGACAACCTGGCTGCAATCAACATGGCTCATAATCCAGTTCAACATGATAGAACTAAATATGTCGAGATAGACAGACATTTTATAAGGGAAAAAGTTGATGAAGGTATCGTTGATCTAAGATATATTCCTTCTAAAGAACAAACCGCAGACATCCTCACCAAAGGGCTGCCCAAGGACAGATTGGAGTATCTGATTGGCAAGTTAAACTTGATTGATATCTATAGTTCAACTTGAGGGGGAGTGTAGAAGAACCAAAGTCAAGATCCACAAATCAAGGCGAAGATTTTATTCTCTGATTGTACAGTGTTATTTGTATTTTTTCCTTGATTGAACAGTATTATGTTTGATTTACTTCTGTATAAATATATGTAACTCATTCGTATGATAATAAATCAATTCAGTCTTCATATTTCTCTTCAGGTATGAATTTCAATCCAAACCTACCAAACATTGAAGATGATTACTAAAACTCTAAAAGCAAAAGAGTCTCCTATCTTGCTTATCATATTCTTGTCGAGAATGTTATATTTGATCCAACTTGAACAAACCTTCATCCATTGAGCGAAGGTTTTATATATATAAAAGGATTAAAAAAGAAGGCTAACCGTTTTGGACAAAGTCATATACAATCCAGAAATACTTCTCACTAACCAAATAGCTTGATATTATATATATATATATATCTCAAGTTAGATGAATAAAAAAGGATTAAAACAGAGAAGACAATAAGTAAATCACAAAGTAAAAACCCAATATCTATACAAGCTCGATGCTTTGAGAGATTCAACTATTCTGCACAAAGTCATATTAAACCATAAAATCACTGATCCCAAATTGAATAGTCTGGTGGGCCTGCACGCGCACATATATATTTATGTATTTACGACATCCGAATTCGAAGGTTTTCCAAATCCTAGGAAGTGAGAGAAGTGGAATTAGATAGAAATGACTTCAGAATTAACGAACTGCCAAAGATGAAAAATGACAGTTGTTAATCCTGAGGAAATAGAACAAAAATGTAATTATAAGTTGATGATACGATACAAAAGGGACATTTGCAAGTTAATTAGCAGTCAAAGTAGTCTGCCTATATTTTAAAACTGATGTAAACAACCTATGATAGCCTGGCACTTAATAATGTCTACCTGCCACCAAGAAATAGTCTAAAAAAGACTTGTACCTTTTTTAAACAAAGTTGGTGAATGAAAATTAAGCCAAGCCAATCAAGGAGAAGCATATGTAGATTGAGTTCCATTGTTATTTGGCTAAAAGACTGATTTATCTATAGATTTGTTGGCAAAAAAATAAAAAATAAATCAGCTATAAATCGGTAAGATATTTTAAAACAAAAAGGAAATTCTCTACATATGTAGGCTGCTATATAAAGGTCAAAGTCAAACCACAAAAAGAAGTACAACTAGTAAGGAGATGCACAGAGAAAATAAAAGAAAATATAAACTACTATTATAAGATAAAATGAATACAAACCAATAAATGAACAATCTGATATAACTATGATTTAGGCAATAAGTTAAAATAAAACACCGTTCTATATATCTATAGCCTGATTAGATCAAAATTATAGCTCTCTTGCAAAATTTGGCTGATATGGTGTTATGGGGAAGAATAATCGACAGGGTTTAATACTTGATAACAGTAAACTGTAAACCCCATGACAAACCAGGTAACCTGTACTGAAAGATTAGCTCACCATTCATATTCTTTAAAAAGTGCTAATCACTCTCTTCTTCAACTCTATTTTCGTGTTGTTTGGGAACCTAGGCACAAGTATACGGCATGTATACTTGAAAATACATAAATAAATTCTGTTCTGTATATAACATAAAATGGCACTTCAATTATTGTCATGACACGTTTATCATTGGGTCACTTTCCATATCCATGGTTCTAGACTACAAATAAATAGGGGATTCTGATAAAATAATAAGATACCTACCTGAACATGACGTTTTCTTGGGTCCATCTTTGCAAAAGCAGGAGAATTGTCCCTCATCATAGCTGCATTGGCCACCAGATAGAGAGCATGTGTTGCATTCCTCATTATTATTTACCATATATTGCATCCCAAAAACTTTTCTTAATACATCCTGTATATCAGTTGCAACTTCACCAAGGTTTTATTCATATATCGGTATAATAACGCTTTTGCAATTACTTGAATACCATGATCTGGTAAAGTAGTAGACTGGTATATTTGAATCATCAGATCTCTTGCAGGGTTTATCGATAATATTGGATGGAAGGAGAAGGAAAACTAGAAGTAGGGCAATAGTAGAGAATAGTTACATTAGCAAGCCCTTTTTCTACATCTTGAAGGGTGTTTGATCAAATGTGTTGTTTTGGTAATTAGCTGGACAGCTAGAAATGTCAAAATAATCATCCCTAGCCACGACAAGAATCTGTGAGGTCGAGTACAAATGAAGAAGCCGATATTTGGGGGACCGTATGGTAATAGTTAGGATATTGCCTTCGCATATGATCTGGAAACCAGGAAGACCACAATAATTTGGTCTTTCTCCTCCCCAAAAGGGATAGGTGAGGCTTTCGTCGCAGCTAAAAGTGGTACTTGAGCAGTTTGTATATCGATCATCATCAGCACCAAGAGAAGTTGGAATAAAATTGACAGAGATCAGCAAAGGAACCAAAAGAAAGAACATGGAGGATGGATTAAGGGGTGGTTTCATGGTGGAAACAAAATATGAGATTGGAATGCAACATGAAAGGAGTATGAGATGAGATTGGTGATGCTACACTGTAGATGAAAGATGACTATATGAGCTAATGAATTAGCATTTCGTCTTTTCCATCATGCAGCCATGGATACTCCTGAAAATGAAGTCCTTTGAAAAAGTTCAGAACTCCAGATTTTGATGTTTCATGGAAACTTGTACCAAATGGTGAATTTGGATGGACAAAAGAAGCATGTTTTACCATTTATATTGTATTATGCACACAATAATTTTGGATTTTGACTTCAAAGAAAATGAGAATAATTGGTTGAATAGAAGATCCACTTGGTCAAGTCCAAGGTGACTTTAATTAAGGGCCTATTCAAAGTCAGAGGAAATGGAACAAGCAACTAGCTGAAAAATCTTTGTTAGGGGATTTAACTTTGAAATCTTTATATGGTCATCAAGTTAAAATGGTCAAATGAACGTTAATTAAAATGGTTTGATAGAAAGGATTAATTGGAATTGTTGTTTTTAAAAAAATGAAATTCTCTATGTAATTAGGCTGCTATATAAAGTCAAATCTCAAAAAGAGAAGAAAAACTAGTAACCAATGGCACATGGGGAATAAAATAAAATATAAACTACTATTTCCCACCCTTAATGCATAATTTATTTGAGGAGTTGATTTTGGTCATAAATATAAGACTTATTTTTTATATTTATCAATCTTTTCCTAATTTATCTCTATTAACGTTCCCTCAGCAATAATCAATGAGAAGAGCGAATGAGGTAATTAAGAAAGATGACTACGATATATTAGAAAAATATATGTCATATTAATTAAGGTAACTAAAATAAAATGCATACAAACCATAGAATAAATCAACAATATGATGCAAGCATGATCTAGAAAGTAAGTTAAAATAAGCTACATAGCCTGATTAGATCATGAGAGGAAGAATTTGATAAGAGTAGAATTCTTAACATTGGCGTGAAAAAATGGTAGATAATATTAATGAAATCTCTTAGACTTGAAAAACTGATTTCATTTTGGTTGTTTCTGGGTTCACTAAAAGAATAATTATTTTAAATAAACAGCAGTCAACCAATTTACTTAAAATAATTAAAATTATTAAGAATATTTATTAATATTTAATTAAAAAATTAATTCTACAAATAAACTGAACTATTAAAATTTACTTACATCATATAAAAAATGTTATTTACAACAACGCTATAGCTCTAGATAAATAAATCTAGACCCATCTAATTATCTTTCAAGAATAACATAACTAAACCTAATTAAGTAAAAGAATAAAAGATAATAGATAAATACTACTCTATCAGACTATTCAGATAGGGTCTTATATTAAATATAAGAGGCAGTATCAATTTGAATTTTAATGGAAGGGTAATGGTCTTTGCAAATACTATCCATCAATAAAATAGGATAAAAGCGACATACTTCCTATGGGCCTTGGGCTTATAATTTCAACGCAAACAAATCAACCTTACAGATAAAACCCCAGGGGCTTTGGAAAAATTGAATATTGCACCAAACAGGGTAAGATCTAATGGGAGGATTACCCCTCACAACATAGCAAATCATATTTAGTATTTAATAATGTCTCAAAAAGAATGGTTTTCAATAGGAGAATACCTTTATTTAGGGGGGGGGAAATTGTACTTGATACTATAGATATTTCTCATCCTGAAGTAATGGCCTTGAAGTAATTTTTCAAGCAAATATACATAAATACCTTGCCTCGAATGTATTTTTCACGAATATATGAAGACTCCTACACTTTGATGAAGAGGCAAACTTCACCTAAGAGGGGGAGATGGGAGGTGAATTAGGTAATGTGATAAATATTTCGATTGATACAGTGATACGAAAATAACTATAGATAGAGTATAGTTGGGAAGATTAGTACACAGAGAGTTATACTGGTTTAGCCCAAAACCTAGGCCTACATCCAGTCCTCAGAGATCAAGACCTATTGAGATTTCCACTATTATTTCAAGATTCAATGGGCTCTCTCAAAACGCCGCAAGACAAAAATTGTCCTTGTATAGACTACGAGCAAAAATATTCTAACACCTAGAATTTTCTCTCCCCCTTACGACAAGTCTTATGTGCAGAAACAATCCTATAACCTTTCTCTCTTGCTTACATATGCAAATCTTACGAGTAGCAATATTCTCTCCTACTTACACCCATATAAGTCTTACGAGCAGCAACGTTTTCTCCTTCTTACACCTTGTAAGTCTTATAAGCAGAAAGTTCTCCTAGGAATTCTCTCAACTGTTTCTCTCGTAAGGATATCTACCCTCTCAAGATCCCTCTACCTTAAGATTAAAATGAAAATATAGTTTGAAAGTGTATACAGACTCTCTCATAGAGTGGAATTGATAAACACTGAAGTACAATGTGAATACAGAGAAAGATATGAAAAATAGAGACTTGTGTAATTGCTTGTGTATATTTCATGTTGGATGTTCTCTACCCTTGATAGTCTCTGATGCTCTGTATTTATAGCCAGTTGATTTAGTCCGTTGTGTGATAGCCATTGTGGAGTAGAGCATAGGTTGTAGATTGGTATATGTGTGTTTGAAATCTCTGGACAAGATAAGGTGGTAGGTCTATAACGTGCGTGCTTAGCTGGTCAACTTTGGACGAAATGATTATGTCCACCATTTTTGACTTACCATATGCATCTTTAATCCAGACTTTTAATTTCCTATTTCACATTTGAAGTATATGTTAAATGATGTTTAATAATAATACCAAGTGAAAATATAACGAATAAATAACATTAAACCACGTTTAGATTGATCGCTGTGAGTTTGTTGCGCTTTTGCTTCTGACAAAGTATCACTCGAGTGCATTGAGGCCTTACTCGAGTACAACATCAATTCTTCACATCTCCCCGTGCTTTTATGTAGTACTTCCTGGTGAATTTGTCAGAGTGCGTTTTCTCACTTGCGAGTGTTCTGACCTCTCACTCAAGATCATCAAGTCTCACTTGAGTGCATCTGTATTTTGCATTATGGACTCTTGTATCTGTATAACACTTGCAGTATATTTTTAAAGAGTGTGATTTTGCACTTGAAAGTGTTGTGGGTCCTTACTCGAGTGCATGGGTCCTTACTCAAGTGCATCAACATATCCTAGCATCTGGACAACCTTTTGCTCATCACTTGCAGCAATATTTAAGAAAGTGAGTTTTCTCACTCACGAGTGTTGCTCCATCACTCTAGTACCAAAGACATTACTCGATTACACTTCTCATTTTCAGGTTCGTCCTTACTCTCGGACAAACACTTCGTTTGTCATACTCTTAGGACTCGAGTGACCTTAAGGCTCTCACTCGAATGTTGAGTTAGTGCTGCAATAACTATTTTCTGTCTCTGATTTTGCTCTCCGTCAAGAACTTCCAAGAGTGTGCCTTCTTGCGTGAGTGCAAATTTGGTCATCACTCAAGTGCAATGCCTATCACTCAAGCGTTACTGAAAAATCTCTGAACTCCATAGCTCTTTGTAAACACTTTCAGGATAACACTTCCTGTACTCGAGTTCAAAATTGGTTCTTACTCGAGTGTGAGCTTCATCACTCAAGTGCATTTGTTAAAAACACAGCAACTTTCTCTTAACTTTGTGAAATGCATTTGGTAATTAATTGCATCAATGTTTATGCCTTCAAACCATAAGTTTCTTACAAAAACACATAATCACCTCTTGTTATTATCAAAACTTGGAATCTAACATTCTCCCCCATTTTGATGATGACAAAACTTTGTGATAAAATTGAAGACTTGATTGACTTGAAAAACTTTTGAAAATACTCTTAAGATTTCCAAATGCACATTCACTAAAGTTTTAAGTCACTTGACTCATTTTTGCACTTTACTTCAAGAACTTCCTGAAAATCTTCCAATGGCCACTCAAGGAAAAGAAAAGTCATAATACCACAAGAATTGAATAATAAACTTGTTGAACACTTAAAGAACATGAAAATAAGCATGGATTCATTGATAAAATTGAAAAGTACATTGGTAAACAGAAAATCAAAAACTACCTAAATGACATCCAAATATACCTATATAATCCCAAAAATAGCAAAAATCAACAACTATCAACCCAAAACCCAAAATACATCAAATACATAAAACTCCCCCTTAAACTAGCCATCAGTCTAGTAGACAACTCAAAATACATAACTTATTCTCCTCCCCCATTTTGTCAACGTCAGAAGGGGTCTGAGGGAAAGTGATGTCAGACGGCTGTGGTAGAGTATATATCACCATGGTGGTGGATGGATCAATAAGATCAAGCTCGAATGGTGGAGATGATGGCTGAGGAGCAGAGGTTGCAGGTTGGGATAAAGATAGCTGATCAATAGTCACATCAATCGAGGTAGCAGTCTTGGGGTCGGTGTAAGTAAAGGGTACATGGGTCTATGTCTAGGATGGTGAAATGGTGGTGTAGGTGTAGAAACTGGAGGCATATCTGGCTGATGTGTTGGTAGTTGAGTATGCAAGAAAGTTTCTAAATCACTGATTCTCTTTGACTATCCTTCCTTAGCCTTAAACATCAAGTCAAAGTTCGTATTTTCTTTGTCTACCAACTTGGTGACTTGAAATTCCATCTTGTCGACCAATTTCTCATATTCATTAAATAATTTCTGTTTTAGGCCTGCCATTACTTGATTGATCACGACGGCTAGGTAACCTTAAAGTGAAGCACCGAGGAATGATAGAGGTGGAGATGGACCTCTTGCGGAGGACTGAGCATCACCTCTCGATAGTATGACTTCTTTCTGAGATGCAGGCTTGGTCTTACTACCCAAAAATGCGATCCCCATGTGTGTTAATTGAGTTCGGCCAAACCTCAGGATCCTTACCTTCTCATTTCCCTCCAAATACTATACCTTGTTGTGTCGAAGAATGAGAGAGACAAGTTGGGGATATGGTATTATAATAGATCTAGATGACAAAAAATCAAAATCTTCTCATCTCACTAAAAATCAATTCACCAACATCCCTTTGTTGGCCGATTAGAAAGGAGGCCAACAAGTAGTAATCTCTCTGGGCAAAATGGGTAAAGCTTTTAGATTGTTGATCATGCTCCCAGTATAGATATAGTGAAGGGCACGGTATGAGTCAGTCATATCGATGGGTTTGAAAATGAGGGGTTTAACTAAATCATCAGGTCTTAATCTCTGGAAGGCTTCATTGGCTAAGAGTGATGGTGGATTGCTAGGAGAAGCTACATAGTCAAGAATGCTGTTGATGATAGAGGGGGAAATCATAATGTATTAGCCTCTAACAGAAGTGGATATTCCTTCCTCTATTATTTCTCTAGCTCTAGATACAATTTTATGCACTTTCATATTGCAATAAAATGTTCTCACAACAGTAGAGGAATATGGAAGATGCACACTCAACGACGGTTCATAAAAATCCAAGTAAGGTAAGAAGTTTAAGCCACAGTTTATGTCTAAGTAATCTAAATCCACATATACCACATGACAGAAGCTTTTATGAGCAAATTCAGTGTTATATACCTTCTGATTGAGTGACTTCAACTCTTGGATATTTAAACCTCTAGGAGGGACCGTATCCTAATCTTCTTCCTCTGTAGCCTAAGTGGTGGATGGTGCTCCTGATTGAGTACCGGCATGACTGGACTGCCCAACATGATGAGATGAAGAGGTATCGGCTTGAGAAGCAATCTTATTAACTAAGGCATCCAATTTTGACTTGTCAATTGTGCCCTGGAGTTGCAGATTGAATGAATTGTTAGAGGAAGACTCTTATGGAACTTCTTTGTCTTCCCCTTTTCCTCTTCCTTTCATCTCCTTCGATTGAGAACGTGTGACAATAGGCTTATTGAAGATAACACCCTTAGTTTTCTTTGGTAAAGGTTGAACTTCTTTATCCACCTTCAGCTTAGGATGTTTCTTCTTAGTCGGCGTTGCCTTCTTCTTAGTTGCCTTAGGTTTTAGAGAGGGTGACAGAGTAGGGGAAGGTGTAGGTGTAGGTGTCAGAGTCGGAGTTGCTGATGGTGTTATCAATTCACTTACAGTGGAATGAGAAGGTGAAGTAGTAGGAAACTTCTGGGAAACTTGAGGAATATTTGTATGAACAATTTTAATGATTCAAGAATGACTTGGAATACAAAAGAATTGAAAAAGCAACGAGAGAGCTTTTCAGAGTAAGACTTCGGTTAGGGATTGAAATGAGGGATTTATAAGAAACAAAATCTGACCTTTTAGAGATGATTGAAGAGATGCAACTGAAAATTGAAGAGATTTGAGGCGTTTAATCGATGGGAATGGCTAGAAGTAAAGAGGGTGACTGTCGAGTGAGGAGACGCTTTCAAGTGAGAAGAATGAGCGGACCATTTGAGCTGTAGCGTAACTTATATAGACCCTGATACTCGAGTGAGAGACCTATGCACTCAAGTGTTCATACTTATACACTCAAGTTACCCATTTTTGTGCTCGAGTAAGACAAAGAAAAATTCTAGAAAATTTGGAAATACATACCTGATTTGAGTGTATTTTGTTGTGATCTTGATCTTTATACTCAAGTCTTCCAAGATCATTTAAGTAAACCATACTTTAAAGCTAATTTATGAATTTGACTTGTAGCACTTGAGAGTTCTTGCTTTACTTTTAGGTGTGTTTTTCCTGTACTTGAGTGGGCTACTTTCTCACTCGAGTGAGATCCAATATACCTGTTGAATTATAAGTATGATCTTAGTACTTCTACCTCTTCTGTTAACCTTTATTTTGCAAGCTAGAAACAGAGCATATAAGTTAGATATGCACTCGAGTGTTCATCTAGTACTCGAGTGATAATATGCCTTGCACTCAAGTGACCTCTCCTACACTCGAGTGATAATCCTACAAAACAAACTTCTACATACTCTAATGCCTAAGTTAGTATGGTTATCATCAAAACTCATATTTAACATAATAATTAACAAGAAACACTTACAACTCATTAGGATTAATCATTCCCAATTCTCTTTGTATATATAAAAATTGGTCTTTAACAATTGTGATTGTGAATATATCAGTGAGTTGAAGATGAGTAGAAATGAATTTTACTTTGACATCTTTCTTTTATACATGATCTCATATGACATAGTGTCAGATATCTATGTGTTTGGTTCTTGAATGTTGTATAGGATTTTTAGCCAAGCTAATATTATTGGTGTTGTTGCAGTAAATAGGTATCTCCTTCACGTATATTCCCATGTCCTGCAGTTGTTTGTTCAACTATAATACTTGAGAACAACAACTTGCCGTAGCTATATATTCAGCTTCAGTAGAAGACAATGAGACTTTGTTCTACTTTTTGCTAAACCATGATACCAGAGAACCTCTAAGAAATTGACATTTTCCACTGGTACTCTTTTTGTCAGTTTTATATCCTTCATGATCTGAATCTGAATAGGCCATCAAATATTCGTTTCCTCCTTTTGGATACCATAGGCCAAGTTCTACAGTGTCTCCTAGGTACTTGAAAATTCTCTTCACAGTTTCTATATGTGAGACCTTAGGAGCGATTAATACTTTGCACACATCCAACACTAAATTGTATATCTAGCTTGTTTGTTGTTAGCTAGAGTAATGAGCCAATCATTCCTTTATATTTAGTGATGTTGAAGTCAATGCCTTTCACATCAGCATCCAATAGTGTGGTAGAACTCATTGGTGTATCAGTTCCATTAGCTTTCCATTCCATACTTCTTAAATAACTCCCTCAAATATTTGGTTTTAGATATAAATATGCCATTCCTTCGTTGATTGATTTGAAGTCCAAGAAAGAAATTTAATTCTCCCATCATTGACATTTCAAATTCTCCCTACATGAGCTTAGAAAATTCTAGGCAAAGAGATTCGTTAGTAGCACCAAAGATTATATCATCAACATATATTTGAACTATTAAAAGATCATTTTTGTTTTGTTTGATGAAAAGTATCATATCCACTTTTCCTTTGACAAAGTTTTAATCAAGAAAAAACTTGCTTAGTCTTTCTTAACAAGCTCTGGGTGCTTGTTTTAAACTGTATAAAGCTTTCTTGAGTTTAAAAACATGATCAGGTTTTGTGTCATCTTCAAAACTAGGAGGTTGTTCTATATATACTTCATCTATGATATAACCATTTAGAAAGTACTTTTCACATCCATTTAATAAAGTTTAAAACCTTTAATGTATGTAAAGGCTAAGAGTACTCGTATGGCTTCCAATCTTGCCACTATAGCATATGTTTCCTCATAATCAATACCTTCTTCTTGATTATAGCTTTTGGAAACTAACCTTGCCTTATTTCTCACAATGATTGTAGATTCATCAAGTTTATTTTTGAAAAACCATTTGGACCCTATGGCTGAGTGATCTTTAATTCTTCTTATATAACAATCACCCAATCTTTGTTAGAAAGTGCTTCTTCAATACTAGAAGGTTCAATCTCAGAAATAAATGCAAAAAAAGTTACTTCATTACGAATTTTATTTCTGGTTTTGACACCTTCATAAACATCTCCAATTACTTGATCAATTGGATGATCTTTCATGTGTCTCCATATTCTTGGCTGAACATAATCATTAACATGTTCTTCATTTTAAAAATCATCTATTTGAAAATCATTTTGATTTGAAATGGTTATATTTTTAGTTTTCTTTATCAAATCTATTTCTTCTTCATCAAAAGACTTTATCTGAGAATCAAGTTCATTAAACACAACATGAATGGACTCTTCAACAGTACATGTTCTTTTTTAAAAACTCTATATGCTTTACTTCTATTAGAATAACCTAGAAATAAGCCTTCATCAAACTTTGAATCAAATTTACCCTAGTTTTCTTTACCATTATTGTGAATTAGGATGTGTAGATGATCAAGGTTTAGCTTTCTCCCTTTGTAGAATTCATATGGTGTCTTTCCAAGTGACTTGTGAATGTATGCTCGACTTGAGATATAGCACGCAGTACTCATTGCATTTGCCCAGAACACTTATGACATTTCTTTTTCATTGAGCATTACCCTTGCTATTTCTGTGAGGACTCTATTCTTCCTTTCTACTACTCCATTTTGCTGAGGCGTTCTAGGTGTAGAGAAGTTGTGATCTATTCCCTCATTGTTGCAAAAGTCTTCAAAGAGTTGATTATCAAATTCTCCTTCATGGTCTGTTTTGATAGGGACAATAGAAATACCTTTCTCATTTTAAACCTTTTTAGCAAACATAATAAATTCAACAAATGTTTCATCTTTTGAAGTAATAAATATGGTCCATGTAAACCTTGTAAAATCATCGACAATTACTAGAGTATATAGATTTCCTCCAAAACATTTTACTCTTGCTGGACCTATCAAATCCATATGAAGTACTTGTAAAGGTTTGGAAGTAGAAATATCATACTTTGTTTTGAAAGAAGATTTAGTTTGTTTGCCTTTTTGACACACATCACAAATCATGCCATCTTTGAATTTAAGTTTAGGAAGACCAACAACTAAATCTTTTCTAATCAGTTTGTCAAGTTGGTTCATATTAACATGAGCTAGATGCTTATGCCATAACCAACTCTTCTTTGATTTTCTAAGAAAACAATTTTCAGAAGAATTTGAATTTAAATCAATAGTATAACTGTTACTATCCCTTTGAGCTCGAATCCTTGCTTTAACATATTTTTTTGTTAAGCGGTAGATCCTTCTTGTTTACAATCAAGCATTCCTTTGAATCAAAGATTACCTAGTTATCTTTGTCAGTGCTTTGACTCACACTTAGAAAGTTGTGGCATAATCCTTCAATGTAATATACATCATTGATTTGAATATATCAGATTTTCCTACTTCACCAATTCCAACAATGCTTCCAGATTGGTTACCTCTAAAAGTTACCTTTCCTCTTTCTCTGGTTTCTAGTATGGTCAACTTATCTCTATCACCAATTATGTGTCTCGAGCATCTACTATCAATGTACCACTTGTTTGCCTATGATTCTTTGAGACATACCTAGAGTAATATGATCAAGCTTTAGGTACCTACACTTTCTTGGGTTCTTCGTGGTTAGTATGAATTACTCTTGGTACAAGCATCCTTTTTGGAACCCATTTGTATGTACCAATGGCCTTTTCCTTTTTAAAATGAAAAGATAAAGTATAATGGCCTATCCTATTACAGTAACAACATGATGCAAATGGATTTTATGTATGCACAAAATTCTTAAAATATTTGAGGTATGCCTTACTGCCTTTCTTCTTCTTTCCTTTTTTTCTATTCTGAGCCGAATTATATCTAATTCTAGATTTATCATGAGTGAATCTTTATGATTTCAAGATTACTTTAAGAGTTTTACTTCTTTTAGTAAATATGTCTAATGTTTTTGTTAAATCACTTATTTTCTTGTCTTTTTCTTCACATAATGCACATGATGATATGACAGTACTTTCTAACTCCTTTATTCTTATGACTAACCATTTCTTTAGTTACCTTAATGAATTCAGTATGCAATTCATTATATTTAGATAATAATTCATCATAAGTAGGTTCAGAGTTACTTACCTCAGAGTCTGATTCTTCTTCCTTGGCCACTAAGCATAGATTTGCAACTTCGTCATTATTGCTTTCTTTATCCGACGAGCTATCACCCTATATGGATGAAGTATATGCTTTCTTTTTTCTACTTCTTCTCATCTTTTTTTTTGAAGCATTCAAACTTGATATGTCCAGGCTTTCCACATTCATAGCATACTATTTGTTGCTCTTTATTTTCTTTCTTACTTGATCGGCAGTTCTTGAAGTTTTTTTGGCCTCTTCTATAGAAATTCTTGAAGAATTAGCTTCTTTGATAAATTTAAGAGTGACTCCTCTTTTCTTTTTATCATCAAACTCTTCTAGTTCCTTCTTGAATTTCAGCTTTCTTTATGTTCAGAAAGACTACCAAATAGAGTAGCTACAAATCTCATTGATTCGCTTTTAGCTTCTTCGATAGCTGTTTCTTTTGCTTTCCATTCTTTTGTGAGGATATTAACAATCTTTCTGAGTTGGGAATTTTAATCAAAGGTTTTCCCAAGTACTAATAGTTGATTAATAAGATAGGTATATTGGAGCTAGAATTCAGAAATCCTTTCTACAGGCATCATCTAAAATATATCATGCTATGTAATTATAGTATTGACTCTATTTTCTTTGATTACAGATGTACCTTCGTGGGCAATTTCAAGTGCATCCCATATATCTTTGGCTATCAGAAGTATATAGATTCTGAAATACTCCTTCTGACTGAGGGCACTTTGTATAATTAAAATGACTTTGCTATTCAATGTTACTGACCTCTTGTCGTCATATTCCTCTGGACTCTTTTTCATAACTCTTTGATGTTATTATTTGGAACATAATCACTATCTTGTATCATATTCCATAGATTGTATTCGTTAGCCATTACGAATACTCTGAACTTAGCTTTCCAGAGCAAAAAATGTTCTCCGGTGAAACCAAGAGGTCTAGTAATAGAAGCTCCATCTGGAAGAATGTTCTTACCGATTGTTGCCATTTACTGGAACCTTCTCAAGCTGTTAGGCTTTTCATAGAAGACCTTGCTCTAATACCAAATGAAAGAGGTAAGCTTTACCTAAAGGAGGGGTGAATTAGGTGATGTGATAAATTTTTTGGTTGATACAGTGATATGAAAATAACTGTAGATAGAGTAGAGTTGAGAAGATTAGCATACTGAGAGTTATACTGGTTCAGACTAAAACTCAGGCCTACGTCTAATCCTCAAAGATCAAGACCTATTGAGATTTTCACTATTCTTTTAAGATTCAGTAGGCTCTCGGAACGCCGCAAGACAATAATCATCCTTATATGGACTACGAGAAAAAATATTCTAACACCTAGAATTTTCTCTCCCCCTTATGACAAGTCTTATGTGCAGAAATCGTCCTATAACCTTTCTCTCTTGCTTATGTATGCAAGTCTTACGAGCAGTAACGTTCTCTCTTGCTTACACCCCTGTAAGTCTTACAAGCAACAACATTTTCTTCTACTTGCACCTTATAAGTCTTACAAGCAGAAAGTTCTCCTAGGAATTCTCTCAACTGTTTCTCTCGTAAGGATATCTACCCTCTTAAGATCCCTCTACTTTGAGATCAAAATGAAAATATAGTTTGAAAGTATATACAGACTCTCTCACCAAGTGGAATTGATAAACACTGAAGTACAATGTGAATACAAAGAAATATATGAAAAACAGAGACTCATGTAATTGCTTGTGTATATTTCGTGTTGGATGTTCTCTACCCTTGATAGTCTCTGATGCTTTATATTTATAGCCAGTTGATTTTGTTAGATCAAGCGTTTCACCCAAGAGGAAGGGTGAATTGGGTGATACTAAAATTTCTTTGGAAATATAAAACTTTAACAGTGGAATTAAAAACAGTAATGAGTAAGGAGAAATATCACCGAAGTGTACACCAGGAGTTATACTGGTTCGGTCACAACCACTTTGACCTACGTCCAGTCCTCAGAGCTTCTCTGAGAGTTTCACTACAACTTCCAAGATTCAGTGGGTTCTTGGCACCTCAGTACAAGCAAGTTCCTACACCTGGATACTCGCTCCCCCTTACAAGTTGTAATCTAATCCCAACTCAAGGTTCCACCACCTTAAGTTATCTCAATATCAAATATTGAGTTTGAATGAAATATCTCTCTTACAGAGTGAATGAGAATCACTGAAGCATAGTAATACAATTTCAATGTGAAAACAGAGCAATGAACTTAGTAATTCGTATGTGTGTGTGCTTGTTCTTCTTTCTCTGTTTGGAGGTTCCCATATATATAGATATGTTGGTGATGACCGTTGGAACATTTCCTTTCGTCCGTTGGAGAGTTGCGCAGCCACTATTGACTTTTCAAGTTTTTGAAAAATATCCATTGGCGGTGGTTGGCATTTGAACGTTTCATTTGACTTCCATCTCTTGAAGTGATTTCTTCATTGTTTATCTGTAAATAGACTAAGAATACTAATACAATGAAAGATTAATCATATAGGAAACAATATAATGAACGTTTGAATGATTTCTAAATTTCTGGGTATGCTTACTCGAGTAACTCCTCGAGTATCCCTTGAAGTTTACTTGAGTACCTACTCGAGTAACATCGAGAAATCATTGTTCAACTGCAAGTCAATGAATAAATACAAGATTACTCGGGTAGTGCATGGAGTAAACTAAATTTCAAACCTTTGAAAATAGTTATTTACTCGGGTACCTACTCCAGTAATGCTTTTACAACTTCATAGGTTACTGGGGTAACACCTCGAGTAACCCTTTTAAAAAACTTTTGATTACTCGATGCTCTACTCCAGTAATGTTGGCAGGATTTCAAGGCCGAGAGCAATTACCTTGTTACTCGAGTAGGGACTCGAGTAATGCACTCATTTTTGCATAGGTTACTCGGGTACCACCTCGAGTAACTGAGACTTTTGAGCATGACTTACCCGGGTAATGACTTGAAGTTTGCATTTAAAATATTTCTGCATACTGGGATACTTACTCGAGGAATCCACTTCAAGTTTTCACTTACTTCAGTGTGTTACTCGAGTAGCTCCTCGAGTAACATTGGCAGTGGTACAAAGTGCCGAGAGCTCCACATTTTCAGAAACAGAGTTACTCGAGTAGCTCCTCGAGTATCATTGGGAAAACTTGAAGGCAACTGGAAGTTTTTCACATGGTTACTCGAGTAGCTCCTCGAGTAACATTGGCAGGCCGAGAGCAACTCCAAGTTTTTACCTAGTTACTCGAGTAGCTCCTCGAGTAACATTAGCAGGCTGAGAGCACATTGAAGATTTTTACACTATTACTCGAGTAGCTACTCGAGTAACGTTGGCAGGTTACTGGAAGTTGTCTTTGGTTACTTCAAGTTTTGTCTCATTACTCGAGTAGCTCCTCGAGTAATGCCTTAGAAAATTTGCTTCTGATCAAGTTCCTCAGCATTTTCTCTTGCCCTTTCTTCATTACTCCAATGCTTACTTCAAGTGATGCTTGTTCCTGTCATTACTTAGTTCAAACTTGTATATTAATTATTTCCTTTTCAAACCATACTTTTGTTATCATCAAAACATGAGATCTAACAGATTTTGTTCATTGTGTGATAGCTGTTGTGGAGTGGAGTATAGCATTGTTGATCGGTATGAGTACCTTCGAAATTTCCGAACAACTTTGGACGAAATGATTATGTCCGCCATTTTTGACTTACCATATGCATCTCTAATCCAAACTTTCAATTTCCTGTTTCACACTTGAAGTATATGTTAAATGATGTTTAATAATAATAACAAGTGAAAACATAATAAATAAATAGCATTAAACCATGTTTGGATTGATCGCTATGAGTCTGTTGCATTTTGGCTTTTGACAGAGTATCACTTGAGTGCACTGAGGCCTCAGTCGAGTGCAACATCAATTTTTCACGTCTCTACTGGCTTGTGTAGAACTTCCTAGTAAATTTACAAGAGTACGTTTTCTCACTTACGAGTATTCAAACCTCTCACTCAAGTACATCAAGTCTCACTCAAGTGCATCTGTATTTTGCAGTATGTACTCTTGTCTCTGGATAACACTTGCAGGATATTTTTCAAGAGTTTGATTTTGCACTTGAAAGTGCTATGGGTCCTCACTTAAGTGCATCAACATATCCTCACATCTATACAACCTTTTGCTTAGCACTTGCAGTAATATTTGAGGAAGTGAGTTTTCTCACTTATGAGTGTTGCTCCATCACTCGAGTGCCAAAGACATTACTCGAGTGCACTTCTCATTTTCAGGTTCTTCTTAACTCTCGGACAGACACTTCTTGTGTCACACTCACAAGTCTTGAGTGAGCTTAAGGCCCTCACTCAACTGTTGAGTTAGGGCTCAAGTGCAATGACTATTTTCTATCTATGACTTTGCTCTCTGTCAAGAACTTCCAAGAGTATGCCTTTATGCCTGAGTACAAATCTGGTCATGACTCGAGTGTAGTGTCTCTCACTTAAGCATTGCTGAAAAATCTTTGAACTCAGTAGCTCTCTGTAAAATACTTTCAGGCTAACACTTCCTGTACTCGAGTTCGAAACTAGTTCTCACTCAAGTATGAGCTTCATCACTTGAGTGTATTAGTTAAAAACACAACAACTTTCTCTTGACTTTGTGAAATGCATTTGGTAATCAATTGAATCAATGTTTATGCCTTCAAAACATAAGTTTCTTACCAAAACACATAATCACCTCTTGTTATCATCAAAACTTGGAATCTAATATTTGATATTTCAAGCATTTATTTTTTTTCTTTTTTGTCTACTTAAGATATTTCCAATATACAGAATGGTAAATTGAGGAATCTAATGGGTATTTACATTAGAGTAGTAGTTCATTATGGTTATAGCCATAATGGGTATAATAAGATACTTCCTTAATCTAGTCAAATTAGGTATTTACATTAAGGACCGAAGGGAGTATAAATGAAGGCATATTTGCCAAGACAAATGATAGAGAGTAAAATATCCTTAACAAAGAAATTATGTAAATTAAACCAATCGTGGATAAACATGTAGCTTAATTGAGTTCCATCGTAATTTGGCATAAACATGTCTGATTAGTGCTAGTGTCTCACGTATAACATGAGAGCTTTTTGAGGAATGTGACTTTAGCAAGACATCAACTTTCGATTAAAATGCCAAATGAGCAAACTTTATTAGTTAAAAGCATAGCAGATGTTTACTTTTCATATAGGATGATACTTATAAATGTTCTTCATATACCAAAATTTAAGTGCAATTTAATTGTTGTTAGCAAGTTAACTAGAAATTATTTGTGTTCAGTAACATTTTTTAGAGACATATGTGTGATATAAAACTTGCATTTGAGGGACATGATTGGAGCATGTAGAATACGTGATAGACTCTATCATTGGAAGAAGGCTAACCAAATAAGACCTTTTTGTGTGGCAAAGCCAAACAGCAGAAGTTTGGCCCTAAAGACTTGGGCATCCCTCTAAGGAGAAACTTAAAATTATTAACTTGCCTTGTAATTTTTTAAATCAGTTCATTGTTATTCTTGCATAAGAGCCAAACAGACTAGACTCAGTTTTCCAATTAGTTCAATAAAAACTTATTTGCCTTTTGAATTGATACATTGTGACATTTGAGGTAGTTTTCATTCAACCTCTTTGAGAGGTGCACACTATTTTATAACCATTGTGGATGATTATATTAGGGGACATGGGTTTATCCAATGAAACATAAATTAGACACAACAAAGTATTTGATTGATTTTTTAAACATGGAGGAAACACAACTTAAGCGAGTCCAACGGATTGGAGCAGATAATGGCCTTGAATTCAAATCTGAGCACATGACACGATATTATTTTGATATAGATAGTTGCCCCAACATGCCATAAAAAATGGAGTCATAGAGCGGAAACATAGACACATACTCGAAGTTGAGCACTACATTTTCAAGTAAGCTTATTGATTAAGTTTTAGGGATGAATGCATACTCATAGCAGTGAATCTAATCAATCGACTACTGTTCTGTACTCTAGGAGAGAAGACATCATATGAAATATTACTTGGTAAAAGACCTAAGTATCATCACTTAAAGGTCTTTGGATGTCTAGTCTATGCCCATAACAAAAACATGAAAGAAAAATTTAATGAGAGAGGCTGACCTTATGTTTTCTTGAGATACCCCACTAGTTAGAAAGGATATTATGTATATGACATTCAAGTAGATTTCTTGAGAATAGATGCATGTTACACATGATATTTTGTTTCTTGAGGATCACTTTCTGTATGCCACACAAGAGCATTATAGTGAATCATTACTAAGCAAACCTCATTATTCCTAGTCATTGATATTGATAAAGCTATTTGGTTAGGTCGTACTGAGTGTGACACCAATAATGTTCCCTTAACTCAGGGGGAATTTTATAAGCTGCATGATAATGAGATCAATTAAGAAGAAATATAAGTGTCTATTGCAAAGGATCCACAATGGCCACGATGAAGATGCGCTAGAGGCATGTACCCCAACACTTGTATAGTTATGAAGTCAATTTACCACAATCATTAGCCATGCGGATCCACCTCCTTTATCGAGTAACTTGGTCAGGTATCCTTTATCACATTATGATTCAAATAAAAGATTTTCTACCTCACAGAAAGCTTATCTTTCGGCTATTGAGTCATATGATGAGCCTACGACTTTTCAACAGGCATGTAAACATGCTAATTGGCGTGAGGCTATGCAAAAGGAAATATAGGCACTTTAAGCTAATAGGACTTGGACAATTAAACATCTTCCATTAGGAAAACATCTCATTGACTCTAAATGGGTTTACAAAAACAAATTCAAACCAACTAAAGAGTTGTATTTTGTAAAACATAATTAGTAGCATGACATTTTACTTAGCAAAAAAGTATAGATTTTCATGAAAATTTTTCCCCTATTGTAAGACTTGTTACAGGTTGAACCTTGCTGGTTGTGGTAGTCAAATGAGGACTTATAGTTCATCAATTGGATGTCAACAATGCATTCCTCCATGGTAATCTCCATGAGGAGGGGTACATGAAAATACCTGAAGGCTTTACTCAAAAAGGAGACACAGGTTTGTAGACTGAGGATTCTTTAAGCCTCACAAAATTGGAATGAAACATTTACTGGCTTGTTGGAAAGTTTGGGTTTTAGGCAATCTCGGGTAGATTACTCTTTTTTCATTTATTGGTTTGGTAACATATATACTATGGCCTTGATCTACATTGATGATCTCATTCTTGCCAGCACTAGTGATAACCATATAAGGCATATGAAGAAATTTTTTCAAGATTAATTCACCATCAAGGATCTCGAACCCTTAAAATATTTCTTGGGCATTGAAGTGGCTCGATCCCTCGAGAGCATGGTACTTAGACAACGTAAATATGCCTTGGATATTTTGAAGGAAATAGGAATGACGGCATGTAGGCCTAACAAGTTTCCCATAGAGCAGAATTGTCATCTTAGTAGTATTAAAGGTGATCCACATTCAAACCCGTGTGACAAGAAAATTTGATTCCAAGACCTGTAAAATACCCTATAATCACTATGTGAGCCAAGTTTTAAGAAAGTAACATCCTTACAAGAAAACGAAGCATGAATTTGATAAAGTTAGAATTTTTTTTCCATGTTTATTACATCGGACATATTTCTAGTTTTGTTGAATAGTCACTTTCTGCTTATATGTTATCTCTCATACTATATTATGTATGCACGAGTCTACTTCCTAAGTTAAGGGCAAAACTGAAAATGATAGGCTAGTATAATGAAAATGTCAAGTAACGAAGTGTTATGAATGTCACAAGTGAAATGTGGGCTCCTACCCAATATACTAGCCTTTCTAGAATTTGCTCTTCCTTTATACTTGTGATAATAACAAAAGTGCTTTCATTAATTGAAAACACGATATTCACAGAGAGGATTTTGACCCAAAAAAAGTCAAGTAAAATGCCATGGTGTGAAGTTGCTAGGGATATCAACTTTAGAATGAGGGTGCAAGCTAATCTTTTGATACTGGACTTGTGATGATAAACATGAAATCAATTTACAAAACATAGACTGGGAATAACTCTCTGTAGCTGACATTGTTTACTCTCAAGATGGAATTGCTTTCATCAGACTCAAGCAGTTATGGCAGGGTAGTATTTCTGATGATAAGAATTTCAAAAACACTAAAATATGTTTAGGAAATTCTTTAAGCCTAACATATTGGTGACCTCACCAGAAGCCCAAAAATAGGAGGGTAACTTCTTTTTCTTTCCCATCCTCTTCTCTTTATTATAATAATTTTCTTATTCTCTCTCTTATTCCCTTTGTTTTCTTAAATAAGGATATTTTAGTCAAAAAGGGTTATAATTTTGACATATTTATTGTTCTTAAGCGATGTTTTGAACTGTGAGAATCGATTAAATGTTTCTTATAAAAAGGAACAGAGGGAGTATTAAATTATATTATGAACAAATAGAAATGGAAGCAATTATTGGCAATATGGGTGGAAATAAACTAGGCTAAATCAAGCTTTGGCCAAATGGGCCTAAGCCTACAATGGCGGCATCAAACCTAGGCTTAAATATAGGTCTTTTCTTTTATACTCAAGTTCAAGCCTTCAAAAGGCTTGCCAAGGCCTAAAACCATTTTAAAGGCCCACCTCCAATATAGGCCATAAAAAAGGCTTCACATTTTAAGTCTTAAAGGTCGTAAGTACCTATTAAAGCCTACAATTATGTAGGCTTTTCATAGGTATTTAAGCCTACAAATATATAAATTTTAAGGTTTAATAAATAGGCTTTGAGCAATTTAAAGCCTATATTTAATTAAAACAAATGCTGATTTTATTCCAAATTGTTATAAAGAATTGTTAAATAAGATCTAAAATTCAAGATTCCACACATACACATTATATATACATATATATTGTGTATTTGTGAAAAAAGAATTGTTGGAAATCACTTTGACAAGCTTCTTATGTATACGAACAAACAAAAAGCGAAGCAATAGTTAGACATTATCATAAATTTACCAATACAATTCAAAGTTGAATTGTCCTCAGCAGTAAGTATAGTATAGTATTTAAGTTAGCTGGTTATTGAATTTGTCTGAGTCACTTCTGTAACCCCGTTACTGTAATTATATCTAAATTATGAAATTCAAGTGAAATAGAGACCAATAAAACAATATTAACATTTATAATCCCTTATCTTCAAGATGGGGTGTCTAGAAAACAGTTCAAAAATCTAACTAATTTGGTCTCACATTCACTTTCGAATACAATTACCTGTACAATTAAATCAAATTCATAAATATCAAAGTGCATACTAAAATCCCGGCAACCCCGGGTTACATGTATATATATAATGGGTTTAAAGTTTCCTAAATGGGGATTACATATCCAAAAATCATATTTACATCCCATATACATACAGTAATCCCAGATCCAAATAGATAACCAACAATCCAAAAGTAAAATGTCCCTAATAGATCCTAACCACTTCGGGTTGTCCGCTTCTCTTTTGAGCCACTCGCCTTGTTTGAAATGTTAGTTATAGGAAACAATGAGATTCTAAAGAATCCCAGCAGTAATAAATCACTCATACAGATATAAACACATAGCATGTAAGTTTATCATGTTCAGCAGCAACTCAATGATCCATGGCTTGCGCCACAAACGACAGTACTCACGGCTGTAATCACAATGCATTATGCCCGCTTTCGCGGTAAACATTATGCCAGCTTTCATTGTAATCACTATGCCAGTTTTCACTGTAATCTCAATGACCGCTTTTGTGGTAAACACTATGTAGCAGCATCACAAGGCACAAAGTATCACAAAGCTCCATAAAGCGTCACAAGGCACAAGGCATCACAAAGCAACAGCAACACAATGCATGACAACACACATACAATACATTTACACAAGTACAAGAGAAGAGTCACTACCTTATTCTTTCCTGATGTTCTCCAACACGACTGATCATGATCAGAGCAAATGTCGAATCCTATAAACAAAATTAAGGACAACCGATCAATCTCTTTTCCAAATGCTTATTTCTATAATACTCTAAGTTGGTTATCTTTTAAACTCTTTATGATGACCACTAGAGTCCTAAACACATGCTAAAAGGGTTGGAAGAAACTACCCTAAAGACCCCTTTTCGGAAGCACAACACTGCTTTTTGGGCTGACTCACTCGAGTGAAGATGAACTCACTCGAGTGATGAGAGACTTGCACTCGAGTGAGAATAACTCTCACTTGCGAGTATTTGACAGTGAGCAACTACCATGGCCAGAAAGTGCTTATAAGACTTGAGCATGGGGGATCACACTCGAGTGATAACTCTAAATTCACTTGAGTTCCCAAAAGTGCAACACAAAAAGTGACAACCCGAGAGCGCAACCAACTTCAAGGGAAAAAGCTCACTCGAGCTCAACCCTTGGCACTCGAGTGAGAACACTGCATTTGTGAGTGTTAGAACACACTCTTGACAATTAGCCAACAAGTGACAACCCAAGACGTAGCCCTAAACAAGAACTCATACTTTCACTCGAGTAAACCCATGCTCACTCTAGTGATCATCAATATCACTCGCGGTTAAGAAGTACACTCCAGCTTCCTTCATGAAAACCCAAGCAAAACATAAAGGAGACAGGAAAATTACACTGCAGCACTCGAGTGATGCTATCAGATTGACCAAAACACAGCAACTGACAGAAATTCCCAGATTGGTTAAAATTGCTCCCAATGGTTCCCAAACTCCACACAAAGCTCATACCCATATAACATTTCCTAAGGAACACATTGATAACCTCTAAAACACCCAAAAACCATTTTAACCACAATCTAACTCTTGGGTCTCTATGGCACACACAACTCCCAATTTTAATCAACACACTTCCAAAATTCAAAACCACATTCAACACTTAAATCACTTCCCAATGAACTAATTCCAACATCATCCACTATGAAATTCATACATTTAAAACTTACACAAAACCAGGGCAAATTCCAGAATTTCTCAAACTTATCCAAAAATCACAATAAATATACCAAAAAGCATCAAATCCTTACCTCTTTACTTTGCCAAAACCAGAACCTTGTTTCTCAAACTTCCAATTTGCTCCAACACCCAAACTACCACCTTTCAAAATTCTGAAACCACCAAAATAGAGCTCTTAATACTATGAACAAGTTTAATAAAGAGGATTTGAGCATAGAAGAACTATTACTCACCCAAAATTCAAGCTTTCTCTTTCTCTTTCCAACTTGATCACCGAAAAAAGAAGAAGGAGAGAGATTATGAGAGATGATGATGATGTGTAAATTTTCCCTTGGTACATACCCTCAAAACCGAATAGGAGAGAGAAGAGAGAGAAAAAGTGAGTTTTGACTTTTAGCATCATCCTATGGTCCACCATATTGCCACTTGTCATCATCTTGTTCACTCCCTCCATAAGCTCATATAAGCTTAAAGCATAGGATTCCGACCTATAGCCAATAGATCTCAACCCTTGATTTTTAATCACCAATTAGTTTCCTTTTTGATAACTGACCAATTGGTCAGTAAATTTCCAATTTTACCATTTTGCCCCTTATTTTCACTATGATTATTAAATTATCCCCATGAACGTTTATATCAAATTTGCATCATATTTATCCAAAAGTGTTTAATTACACTAATTAAAATCAATCTCAAAGTCATTAGCCCTTAATCTCAAATTGGGTCATTACAACTTCTTGGGATTTGAATAATACAGATTTGATCTTACACAGGTTTTTTTATTTTCTTTATTGTAGTATTAAATTATATTTATGAACAAACAAAAAGGGAAGCAATAATTGGCAATTATCCATGAATTTACCAATACAATTCAAAGTTGAATTGTTCTCAGACATAGGTAGAGTATACAAGTTAACTGCTAACTGAATTTGTCTGAGTCACTTCTCGGAAAGATCCACTTGACAATTGTCTAACTGGTGATTTTGTAGGACATTGAAGGGATGTCTTTAGAGGGATTGATAATGATTGAAGCGGTCCTTTTAACATTTCTACCACTTTACTCATAGCTGGTCTATCAAATGGATTTGTTTGAATAAACCATAGACTCACTAAAGTCATCTTCCTTACCATTTCATCATCTTCCACTATGATTACTATAGAACTAGCTAGACGCTTACCATGTTCAAGAACCTTATAAATCCAATTAGGAAAATACTATTCATTGGTTTGTGTGCCTCCAATGTCATAATTCTTCCTTCTTCTAACCATTTCAAAGACCAATATGTCATAGCTATAAACATCAACTTTGTGAGAAATACCATAAAATGCTTTATTGAATATTTCTGGCACAATGAACGCAATTGTTCCTCTTGTGCCTTGCATTGACACAATACTCTCTTTTTCTTGACATATTTTAGCTAATCTAAAATTAGATAATTTAGGGAAAAATTCTTCATCCAAGAGAATTTTTTGGGGTTTGATATCAAGGTGCAAAATTCTCATGTTACAACCCCAATGCAAGTACTCAAGCCCACGAGCAATGTCAATAGCAACTTGTTATAATACCTTCCATTCTAAGGTACAAAAAACATCCGATGATCCTCTTTTATAAATGAAATTATCTAAGGAACCATTTGACATGTATTCATAGATTAGTACTCTTTTGTTCCTGTCATAACAAAACCCTAGGAGAGTGACTATGTTGACATGGGAGGTTCTGCTAATATTTACAACTTCATTCATCAATTCTTGTCCACTTCCTTTAGATTCCCTTATCCCTTTAACTGCCACAGGACGACCATTAAGTAGGCTTACTTTGTATACAACACCATACCCTCCCTCCCCCAATTTGTTTGAAAGTGATTTTGTCATTTTGTCACTCTTTTCACTTCTAAATAACTATTTTCTTTGGTGCTAAAGAGTCATAGTTTCTCTCAAAGGGTTGAAGATTATGATCATGATATGCTATTGTACCATTGGCACTAGTACAAAAAAGGCGTTTTAGACTAGCACATTTAGACCGGTTATAGCGGATAGGTCTAAAAGATATGATCGATGGTAGTTTTGTAATTATAAACAACTTTTAAGATCGGTTCCCTTAATATCATGTCTAAAATGTATTATTTAAACTGACTTTCTATAGAACTGGTCTAAAAAGATCACAATTATTTTTAAAAAAAATATATGTAATATATTTTCTAGACCAGTTATCATTATAACATGTTTAATATATTTTCTGAAATAAAAATAATTAAAAATAATATGTTTATTACTTTTTAGACTAGTTGTCTCTTATAACCGATCCAAAAGATTAAACTTTTTAAACTGGTTGTTTTTAGGAACTGATCTAAAAAGATGCTGAATAAAAAAATTAAATATTCCTTGCTTTTAAGACCGATTTTTTTTAAATAACCGGTCTAAAAAATGACTTGTTAAGACTGATTTTGAAGAAAATCGGTTTAAATGATCCAGGCCTAAAATATTTCAGAATCTCTATTCCTCGATCCTAATTGTACTCTCTTGAATCTGAAACTTTCCTTCTTCTAAACTCCTACGTCACTCCTCGGCCACTCCTCCTTCCGACATCACTCCTCCATTCTTAACCAACATTACCAGTGGACTCAAAGGGATGGTGGATTGCATCACTATACTAGTAATCATTTCTTGCCTCCCCTTTATGTCTTCCTCAAGGTTAGACTCTTCTTCTTCTAAACTCCTCCGTTGTGCCCTAGCCGCTCCTCCTTCCTATGTCGCTCCTCCATCCTTAACCAACTTCATCAGAGGATGTAAAGGGATAGTGGATTGCATTATCGTACTAGTCACATTTTCTTGCCTTTGCTTGGTGTCTTCCTTAAGCTTGAGCTCTAGGTAATTATGAGATACATCGGGCTTTTCTCATTGATAAATTGCTAAGAGGCATTGTTCTCCCTTTTTCCTCTTTTTCTTCTTTGTTTTGTGATTTTAATTTGAGATATAAAATCATGAGAAATGCTCAACCTAACTATCAGTGAACTTTTTGATGAACTTTGTGTTAGCAAATTGTGTGGTTTTTGGTTGTTTGTAAGACTTGTGAATCATACATGAATAATTCTATTCTATATTTGCCTAAGCTTGATTCAACAATATTAATTGTGCAGTAAGGGGTCTTCTTCTCAATCTATATACCAATATGTATTCCTTATTAGACCAAAGGTTCCTTCCTATACTCAACTCTACGCATTTAAGCATTTCATATGGAAATATACAAATTAACAGATACTTAATCTTGCCAATAATTGCAATTGATGATTAAATGCATTGGTGGTGTATATATATATCTATGTATAGCTGGTTCTTACTGGACTTGTAGGCACCTTAAATGGTTATTTCATCTTGGTGGCATCTCATATTGTTTATATACACATTCTTGGTATTAAAACCCAATTTAGTTTGTCCAATTAGATTAGTGAACCGATGAATTAGTCTCCTGGTTGGTCCAATTAAGAGTTTTGAACTGGTTGATGGGACTAAATTTTATATTTTTGTTTTCACATTGGTAAGCCTGAAATAAAATCGCTTTGAGTTAAACAAATAACAGTATGTTAGATTTATGTTTTAGTAACTCTATTGTGTTGAATTATATGTCCATTATCCCTTTACGCACTTGAGTTCTATAATATCCCAAATTTTAGGCCAAGAAGCTTGAGAATAAGCTTGAGTTAAGCAAGCTACTAGGCTCAGGTTTAGCAAGAATCTTAAGAATATCCAAGAGCCATAATGACTTTTAGAGACGAATTTAGAATTAAGTATGGGATTAGTTTCAATCAGTCAAAGAAAATACCCAATTCCTTTATCTAAAGTCAAATAGGATCTACAACCTAACCTGGATCCAAAAAGAGAGGGAATGGCATCTTGGAAGAAGGAAGCTAAACAAAAGAAAGGAACTACTAGCAAAACAATTAATATTGCCATGATCATGGGCAAAAGAGACAATTGCCACTTGATCTTGGGGTTAAAATTGGAAGACAAAATGAAGGACTAAGATTTGATCTCAAAAACAAGAGTAATCATGAGTTCTAAAAAGCAATTTAACTTACTTTTCCAGGTGACAATTTCAGTCAAAAGCAAGAAAGAAGAAAGAAGAAAGAGAGTTTAATTAAATAACATCTTACCTTTTATATAAGGAAGTTGGTCAAAAAGTAAGAATACAAGAAGCAAAAATTAGTCAACAATTTTGGCTAAGGTATAAAGAAAGCAAGAAGAGAGGAATTATTCATTATACATATATCTGTCCTTGCATTTTTGAAAGCAAATACGTCCAAACACTCAAAGAAAGAAGAGAAAAAGAGCCAAGTTAACATACCCTCACCTTTGGTCAAAAATTGTGGCTAGGACATAAGGGCAAAGGGGAGAGAGAATTCAAGCAATATATTTCCTCACTTTGGCTTATGTTGGACTTCTAAGACAATAGGCAAGAGTGAGGGAGTTTTTAATCAATACAATTCCTCCTCAATAGTCAACTATTTTGGCCAAAAGTGAAGAGGGAGAGAGTGGGAAATTATCCAATTAATCAATTACCTTTTCTTATTTTCTTGGCCAAAAGTGAAGGGTTTTCACAAATATTTTCAAAATTTTTGCCTTACCCTGGTCTCAAATTCCATAATTCAAATATAATTACCCTGTGCAGTTACATCACATTTACATATTAGAGTGTACAACAAAATCCCGGCAACCCTCATGTTTTATATAAATACTATGGGTTTACAAACTCCCGTATAGGGGATTACACAGTCATATCCAAAATAGTATCTACATCCTATCAATGTACAGTAATCCCAAACCAAAATTTGATACCCAACAAACTAAACTATACTGTTGCGAGAGTCTTAACTGCCTTTAGTCGTCTCCTTCTCTTTGGAGCCACTTGCCTTGTCTGAAGGTTAGTCAATGGAAAGAATGAGATTCAAGAGAATCCCACTAATAACAAATCACTCATACCACACATGATCATACATCATGCAAGCAAATCACCAAGCAGTAGCAGCATCACATATCACACCCTACCCTCATCCCCTTTTACAGCCGGGAAGGCACACAATTCTTACCCGAACCATTGTTAGCAACTCAGTGACTATTGGCATAGCGGTGCATCGACATAGCCTTACAGCTCACATAGCCTTTCAGCTTCACAAATAGCCTTTCGGCCCACAAATTGTAACCCCCTTCCCACCTTAGGCCAAGATTAAGTTCTTAAACTCATAATTAAGTTGTAATTAGAGACCATAATGAAATTGGGACTTAATAAGATACTCATTTGCCAAATAAACGGGTTTGCAAAAACTTTTTCAAACATATTCACATTGGTCTCAAATTCCCAATACAAAATAATAAAGGCCTAAACAGGTGGATTCCATTTACAAATATCAGAGTGCAAATAAATTCCCGACACACTCGGGTTCCATTCATTAGATAAGGGATTTACAAAGGCACGAAGCCACTATTCAATACCCTTAACTTGGGGATTACACAAAGTCTACTATATACAATTCCAAAATCTACAATGATAACCATTTAATCCAAAATACACTCCTAAACAGGAGCTCTAATTACTCTTCGTCGCCCGCTTGCCTCCCGATCCTTCGGCCCTGTCTAAAATGGTTAATTTTGGGAGAGTGAGATTCTAAAGAATCCCCGTAGTAACAAGTCAATCATATAATGTACAACAATAATGCATGTAAGCAAATCATTATTCACATCAAGCAACTACAACGGCAGTTACAGCGGCAATGGTTAGTATGACACATGTCATCCCTTACGATTGCTCACGCTGAATTGCTCACGCTGTATTGCATCACAACATTCAACACAGTATAATTCACCACAGCTGGGATCCATATAAAGCATGTCATATACGCAAGCCACATAGGCAAGATACACATACACAGCCCACGGCTGGTTGCACAAACGCCGCCCTCACACGGGTCGGATTCACATCATCCATGTCGGTTACGACGGCAGTTCAACGACCGAACTAGAGATGACCACTGTCACTCCCTATACGGCTCCCGCTGAAGTGCTCGCGCCGTAATGGACCATGGCACACATTCACAAATTTAATGACAAGTTATGCATGCTAAGACATCATACAAGATATGAGAGAAAAGTCACTACCTGAGTTCTTCCGGGCGTTCCTTGGCTCCGGTCTCTCCCGCGTCGGGCAAATATCAAATCCTATATTTATCATTAGGGACGAAGAGTTAATCTCTATTCCAAGACTTAATCCACTTTATCATACTTAATTGGTTATCATTATTGCACTTTTGGAGTCACTAAACACTCCCAACAATAGCCCTAAAGGGTAGGAAGAACTATCCCAAAGATCCCCTTTTTGAAGCACAAAACTCACATTTTTCACGGCCTCACTCGAGCACAGATGACCGTGCTCGAGCACAAGTACGGACATCACTCGAGCACAAGTGCGAGTGAGACTGCGAGTGAGCACCCGAGAGCACAAAGACGCTTGCAGGAACTGGCTCACTCGAGCACAAATCCTCACTCGAGTACAAGGCCAAATGCCTCACTCGAGCACCCGCGGGAGAAACTCAGAGATTGAGGGCCCGAGAGCACCCAAAGCTCTCTAAGACTAAAATCACTCAAGCACAACACTCTCACCCGCGAGCACACCCGCGAGCACACACCTCTCACCCGCGAGCACACACGGCTCACTCGAGCAGATGCCTTCCACCCGCGAGTGAGAAGGCACACTTCTTGCACCTTGCCCGCGAGCATCCACCCGAGAGCAACCCTCTACTCTGGGCGTACACCCTCACTCGAGAAGAGCCCTGCTCACTCGAGCAGGTTCCTCGCTCACTCGAGCACAAAGTGGTATGCTCGAGCAGAACTCATAGAAAACCCAGGTGACTCGAAGCACACAGGGGAAAACTCACGCATCACTCGAGCAGACACCCCATTCCCGCGAGTGATAACCCACGAGCACCTCCTCACTCGAGCAGAGTTCATCCCTGCTCGGGTGATATTCATACTTCACTCGAGCAGACCCCCAGCGTGCTCGAGTGAATCCCTCAGATAGCAGAAAACGCAGAACAGAGGCACTCTCCTTAACCTTTGCCCAAATGATTCCTATGGACACCAAACGTAACCCAAAGCCATTCCCACACAAAAACACCCAACAAACTCAATGGAATCCTCAGAATCCTCAAAATCTTACTCCATTATCATGATTTGGGTTTTGGGCAACAATATCAATAATACACCAATCTTAACCAAACTTCATATTTCAATTACCAATCAATCTATCTATCATCCACTCATTCCAAGACACCATTCTCATACCAAAGACATACCAAATGAACAGTGGCACTCATTTTCATGATTAAGCCAAAATTTCCAGAAATCATAAACTATTCCGAATAGCATGAAACATAGATAGATAGATTGGTTTTTCTCACCTTATCAACTTCTCCAAAGGAAGTTCTTGATTCACCAACTTCCAAATTTTCGTGTGGCACCAATCAACACCAAATGGCTACATTACACATACCAAAATGAAGCCCATGATTCAAGGATCAATATTTAAGAAAGGAAATTGAGCAATGGAGATCATTTACTTACCCAAAATCCAAGCTTTTCCTTCTTTCTTCCTTCTTTCCTTCTTCAGCGAGAGAGAGAGAGCACGAGAGAGAGATGGAGAGATGAAGAGAGAGAGAAGAGGAAAAAGTAATCTTTTGTCCTCATGTGTCTTCATCCAATGGCCACCACGCCGCCACATGTCAGCATCTCCTTCAATCCCATAATAAGCTCACACAAGCTTAATACACTGGATTCCGACCCACGGTCAAGGAATCACAACCCTTGATCTTAAATACCACACACATGCACAAAAATTCCAATCTCCATTAATTATGACATTAATTAATATTGTCATAAAATACATAATAATCCCAATTAAATTCATAATTATCCATAATAATCATGATTATCCCTTAATCAAAAATTGGGATATTACAATTCTCCCCCCGTTCAATAAATTTCGCCCTCGAAATTTGTTACACATCTTAGGGCATAAAATCAGGAAATCTTCTCTTCATGTCCGCTTCCGCCTCCCAAGTGGCTTCTCTTGGAGACGTTCCCTTCCAGACCACCTTCACGAACGGTAAGCTTCGATGCCTGAGCTTTCGCTCTTCTCGATCAATGATCCTCTCTGGCTCTACCGCATAAGTGAAGTTATCTTGCAACTCAACCTCTTCATACTCAATGACATGCTCAGGGTCTGGTTGGTACTTCTTGAGCTGCGAGACATGGAACACATCATGCAATCGACTCAAACTCGGGGGTAGGGCTATCCGATATGCCACCGGCCCGATTCTTGTCAGAATCTCAAATGGACCAATGTATCTCGGACTTAGCTTCTTCCGCTTGATCGCTCTCCCGATGCCTGTGACCGGAGACACTCTCAAGAAGACATGATCCCCCACTTCAAACTCAAGAGGTCTTCTCCTCTTATCAGCATAGCTCTTCTGACGACTCTGAGCTGTAAGGAGCCTCTTCCTGATAACTCGGATCTGCTCAGCGGTTTGCTCAACAAGATCTGGCCCATACAACTTCCTCTCAGACAACTCATTCCAGCATAACGGTGATTGGCATTTCCTCCCATACAGTGCCTCATACGGAGCCATTTGAATGCTCGCATGGTAACTGTTGTTATAAGCAAACTCAGCCAATGGAAGATAGTAGTCCCACTTTCCTTTGAAGTCAAGGACACATGCTCTCAGCATATCTTCTAGAGTCTGGATAGTCCTCTCTGACTGTCCGTCTGTCTGAGGATGGTAAGCCGTGCTAAACCTCAATTGAGTACCCATAGCTTCGTGTAGAGCCTTCCAGAATCTCGAAGTAAACCGAGGATCTCGATCAGAGATAATATTCTTCGGTGTACCATGGAGTCTCACAATCTCCTTGATATAAATCTCAGCCAGCCTATCAGGAGAATAGCCAGCGTTGATAGGTATGAAGTGCGCAGACTTCGTGAGTCGGTCAACAATCACCCAGATCGCATCATAGTTCTTGATCTTGGGCAGACCCATCACTAGATCCATGGTCACACTCTCCCACTTCCATTCTGGAATTTCTGGACTCTGGAGCAAACCTGGTGGTCTCTGGTGCTCAATCTTCACCTTTTGACAGGTAAGACACCGCGCCACATACTTCGTCACATCACTCTTCAACCCTGGCCACCAATACATAGACTTCAAATTGTGATACATCTTGGTCATACCGGGGTGAAGAGTATACTGACTCTTATGAGCCTCATCAAGAATTCTCAATCTCAACTCCGCCTTCAGTGGGACATAGATTCTCTTCTGGTAACACACCAGCCCACTAGGTGATAGGTCGTAATCCCGAGTCTCTCCTCGCTCAATCTTAGCTCGGATCGACTGGGCTAGCTCATCATGCATCTGAGCCTCTTCAATTTCAGTCCTCAGATCATTCTCCCCTTGGACCACACCATAACTGGCACATAGGATATCCTTCGAGAGGTTTAAATCTCGAAAATCCTCTATCAGTTTCCATTCCTGAATCATCATTGTTGCCACTAGCACCGCCTTCCGACTCAAAGCATCCGCGACGACATTAGCCTTCCCCGGATGATATTTGATCTCCAGGTTATAATCTTTCAGCAACTCCATCCACCGACGCTGTCTCATGTTCAACTCTTTCTGATCATACAGATATTTGAGACTTTTGTGGTCGCAGTACAATTCCACAGTCACACCGTACAGGTAATGACGCCAAATTTTCAATGCAAACACTATTGCCGCAAGCTCCAGATCATGAGTGGGGTAGTTCATCTCATGCGGTTTCAGCTGTCGAGAGGCATAGGCCACCACACGTCCCTGCTGCATCAGGACACACCCTAACCCCTGCTTACTCGCATCACTGTACACGACGTAAGCCTCACTGGGATCAGGTATAATCAACACTGGTGCCGTAGTCAATCTCTCCTTCAGCTCAGTGAAACTCCGCTCACAACGTTCATCCCACAAAAACGGTTGATCCTTCCTCGTGAGCTTGGTCATCGGCAAGGCAATACGCGAGAAGTTCTGAATGAACCTCCGGTAATAACCAGCAAGACCCAGAAAACTGCGAATCTCAGAAACAGTTTCTGGCCTTTTCCAATCAAGTACTGCTTCCACCTTACTGGGATCCACTGATACCCCGTCTCGAGAGATCACATGGCCAAGGAACTTCACTTCCGTAAGCCAAAACTCACATTTGCTCAGTTTGGCATAGAGTTGCTTTTCCCTTAAAACTCCTAGCACAATTCTCAAATGCTGCTCATGATCCTCCTTACTCTTGGAGTAGATCAAGATGTCGTCGATAAACACAACCACGAACTGGTCAAGATACTGTCGAAAGATGCGATTCATATAATCCATGAATACCGCCGGTGCATTCGTCAAACCGAAGGGCATCACAAGGAACTCATAGTGCCCATATCTCGTTCTAAAAGCAGTCTTCGGAACATCCGCCGCTTTCACACGCAACTGATGATATCCTGACCTTAGATCAATTTTGGAGAATACGCACGAGCCAGACAATTGATCTAACAGGTCATCGATTCTTGGGAGTGGATACTTATTCTTAACAGTTACCTTGTTAAGTTCTCGGTAATCGATGCACAATCGCAGACTCCCATCTTTCTTTTTCACAAACAACACTGGAGCTCCCCATGGTGATACACTGGGTCGGATGAACCCTTTCTCAAGCAATTCTTCAATTTGCTTTTTCAACTCCGCCATCTCGTTAGGGGCCATACGATATGGGGCTTTCGATATCGAACCCGCTCCAGGCACAATCTCAATTGGGAATTCTACTTCCCTTTCCGGAGGCAATCCACTAAGATCTTCTGGAAATACCTCAGGGAATTCATTTACCACTGGTATACTCTCTAGAGCTTCACTTGACTCTCCCTGAACGGAGAAAAACACCATATACCCTTGACATCCCTTCTCGAGATATCTCTCAGCTTTAGCTGTTGAAAGCAAGTTCAAACTGGCATTTACATTGCTATCCCGCTGTGCACTACGGAAAGTGATCCTTTTATTACCACAATCAAGCAGCACATCATTTGCTCTTAACCAATCAAAACCCAAAATGACTTCTAGTTGTTGGAGTGGCAAACAGATCAAATCAACTGTAGACTCCCAACCCTCAACAGCTATTACACAATTTAAGCAGGCTTCGGCCGTCATAGCCTTGACACCCATCGGCGTCGACACAACCAAATCAAATGGTAGTCTATGCACAAGCAATCCCAGGCGCTTTACATAATCATAAGCAATAAAAGAGTGACTTGCACCCGAATCAAACAAAGTATCTAATTCATTATCACCGAGAAGAATTTTACCTTGGATCAATTCAGGCGACTTCCGGGCCTCCTCATGAGTCATGGCGAACACTCGACCCTGATTCCTGGGCCTTTGCTCTGCTGGCGGTCTTGGGCACTTAGTAGAGATGTGACCCACTTGCTTGCAGTTGAAGCAAATCACCTCTCCAGCACAAGTTCTTCCCGGATGGTACTTTCTGCACTGATTGCACACTGGTCCCGCTGGAGGTCTCTGGTCACTACGACCCCCAGGTTGATAGGGCTTCTTGTTACCACCCCCATATGAGGATCCTTGCCCCTTCCGCTTCTGGGACATATTAGCCTTGCTAGGTTCACTCCGGCTATCTTTACCCTTAGTTGGGTACCAATCCCTCAGATTGTTCTCGACAATCCGACACTGCTCCACCGCCTTGTTGAAGTCAGTAAACAGATGAGTGGCCAATCTCTTTTTCAGTTCACGCCTCAAGCCCCTGATAAGCATATCAGAGCTCCATTCCTCATCATCCTTTTCCCGGAGATGCGTAGAATACCGAGATAGTCGGACGAACCGGGAAAGATACTCATCAAAACTCTCTGTATCTCCCTGTCTGATAGCCAAAAACTCAGATTCTTTCTCTAACCTCACAGACTTGGGGAAGTACTTCTCGTTGAACTTCTCTCGGAACAATTCCCAAGTCAACGGTATATTCCGGCTCCGAAGTGTCATGGCGATGTTCCGCCACCACCGGTCTGCGTCCCCTTCTAGCTTATACACAGCTAGCTTCGCCTTTACCTCCGTAGAACACTCGAGAACCTCAAAGATCTTCTCTAGGCGAGTCAACCAGTCCTCAGCAACTTGGGGCTCAAACCTCCCCCTGAACACTGGAGGTAGATGCTTGCAAAATTCAGAGACCCAGTATTGCAAGTCTCTTTCCTTACGAGCCGGCACCCCTTGAGATTCTTGATTAGGTACCGAGTGAGGTGGGGATTCATGGGACCGATTGGACCCCTCAGCTGTCTCCTCATGATGAGTCTCTGCTTGAGCCTCCTCACGAGTCGACTGGGCCCTTTCCTCATTACGTTTGGCCCTTTCCTCCCGGAGCTCTTCTCTTAGCTCACGGATCATATCTCTTTGTTCCCGTACGAGATCCATCACCTCTCGCATTGGGTTAGGAGGATTGTCATCCAACTCCTCTATCTCTGGGCCATGCTGCCTGACTCTAAGGCGAACCATGTTGTTCTTTCTCTACAATGATTCACCAAGTCAGTTTCAAACCAAAGGTATACACATAATCCATAAGACTTAGATATATCTACAACTAGCAGAAATATCTATGTGTATACACAACCAGCACTTATCAATCAATAAGCTACCCTAAACTCAAGGATTAAGGTCAACTAAGGAGCTATCCTAGCAAATCCTCACCTTGCCAGGAACTACAGCTCTGATACCACAAATGTAACCCCCTTCCCACCTTAGGCCAAGATTAAGTTCTTAAACTCATAATTAAGTTGTAATTAGAGACCATAATGAAATTGGGACTTAATAAGATACTCATTTGCCAAATAAACGGGTTTGCAAAAACTTTTTCAAACATATTCACATTGGTCTCAAATTCCCAATACAAAATAATAAAGGCCTAAACAGGTGGATTCCATTTACAAATATCAGAGTGCAAATAAATTCCCGACACACTCGGGTTCCATTCATTAGATAAGGGATTTACAAAGGCACGAAGCCACTATTCAATACCCTTAACTTGGGGATTACACAAAGTCTACTATATACAATTCCAAAATCTACAATGATAACCATTTAATCCAAAATACACTCCTAAACAGGAGCTCTAATTACTCTTCGTCGCCCGCTTGCCTCCCGATCCTTCGGCCCTGTCTAAAATGGTTAATTTTGGGAGAGTGAGATTCTAAAGAATCCCCGTAGTAACAAGTCAATCATATAATGTACAACAATAATGCATGTAAGCAAATCATTATTCACATCAAGCAACTACAACGGCAGTTACAGCGGCAATGGTTAGTATGACACATGTCATCCCTTACGATTGCTCACGCTGAATTGCTCACGCTGTATTGCATCACAACATTCAACACAGTATAATTCACCACAGCTGGGATCCATATAAAGCATGTCATATACGCAAGCCACATAGGCAAGATACACATACACAGCCCACGGCTGGTTGCACAAACGCCGCCCTCACACGGGTCGGATTCACATCATCCATGTCGGTTACGACGGCAGTTCAACGACCGAACTAGAGATGACCACTGTCACTCCCTATACGGCTCCCGCTGAAGTGCTCGCGCCGTAATGGACCATGGCACACATTCACAAATTTAATGACAAGTTATGCATGCTAAGACATCATACAAGATATGAGAGAAAAGTCACTACCTGAGTTCTTCCGGGCGTTCCTTGGCTCCGGTCTCTCCCGCATCGGGCAAATATCAAATCCTATATTTATCATTAGGGACGAAGAGTTAATCTCTATTCCAAGACTTAATCCACTTTATCATACTTAATTGGTTATCATTATTGCACTTTTGGAGTCACTAAACACTCCCAACAATAGCCCTAAAGGGTAGGAAGAACTATCCCAAAGATCCCCTTTTTGAAGCACAAAACTCACATTTTTCACGGCCTCACTCGAGCACAGATGACCGTGCTCGAGCACAAGTACGGACATCACTCGAGCACAAGTGCGAGTGAGACTGCGAGTGAGCACCCGAGAGCACAAAGACGCTTGTAGGAACTGGCTCACTCGAGCACAAATCCTCACTCGAGTACAAGGCCAAATGCCTCACTCGAGCACCCGCGGGAGAAACTCAGAGAGTGAGGGCCCGAGAGCACCCAAAGCTCTCTAAGACTAAAATCACTCAAGCACAACACTCTCACCCGCGAGCACACCCACGAGCACACACCTCTCACCCGCGAGCACACACGGCTCACTCGAGCAGATGCCTTCCACCCGCGAGTGAGAAGGCACACTTCTTGCACCTTGCCCGCGAGCATCCACCCGAGAGCAACCCTCTACTCTGGGCGTACACCCTCACTCGAGAAGAGCCCTGCTCACTCGAGCAGGTTCCTCGCTCACTCGAGCACAAAGTGGTATGCTCGAGCAGAACTCATAGAAAACCCAGGTGACTCGAAGCACACAGGGGAAAACTCACGCATCACTCGAGCAGACACCCCATTCCCGCGAGTGATAACCCACGAGCACCTCCTCACTCGAGCAGAGTTCATCCCTGCTCGGGTGATATTCATACTTCACTCGAGCAGACCCCCAGCGTGCTCGAGTGAATCCCTCAGATAGCAGAAAACGCAGAACAGAGGCACTCTCCTTAACCTTTGCCCAAATGATTCCTATGGACACCAAACGTAACCCAAAGCCATTCCCACACAAAAACACCCAACAAACTCAATGGAATCCTCAGAATCCTCAAAATCTTACTCCATTATCATGATTTGGGTTTTGGGCAACAATATCAATAATACACCAATCTTAACCAAACTTCATATTTCAATTACCAATCAATCTATCTATCATCCACTCATTCCAAGACACCATTCTCATACCAAAGACATACCAAATGAACAGTGGCACTCATTTTCATGATTAAGCCAAAATTTCCAGAAATCATAAACTATTCCGAATAGCATGAAACATAGATAGATAGATTGGTTTTTCTCACCTTATCAACTTCTCCAAAGGAAGTTCTTGATTCACCAACTTCCAAATTTTCGTGTGGCACCAATCAACACCAAATGGCTACATTACACATACCAAAATGAAGCCCATGATTCAAGGATCAATATTTAAGAAAGGAAATTGAGCAATGGAGATCATTTACTTACCCAAAATCCAAGCTTTTCCTTCTTTCTTCCTTCTTTCCTTCTTCAGCGAGAGAGAGAGAGCACGAGAGAGAGATGGAGAGATGAAGAGAGAGAGAAGAGGAAAAAGTAATCTTTTGTCCTCATGTGTCTTCATCCAATGGCCACCACGCCGCCACATGTCAGCATCTCCTTCAATCCCATAATAAGCTCACACAAGCTTAATACACTGGATTCCGACCCACGGTCAAGGAATCACAACCCTTGATCTTAAATACCACACACATGCACAAAAATTCCAATCTCCATTAATTATGACATTAATTAATATTGTCATAAAATACATAATAATCCCAATTAAATTCATAATTATCCATAATAATCATGATTATCCCTTAATCAAAAATTGGGATATTACACAAATAGCCTTCCGGCTTTCACAAATAGCCTTTTGGCTTTCACATCCATAGGCTTTGCAGCATTAGAAATCATCACAAACCAATGATATAACACGCATACAATACATCACATATATTATGAGAGAAAGAGTCACTATCTTGTTCTTTCCTGATTGGCGCCGACACAAGCTGCTTGCGATCAGGGTAAATGTCAAATCCTATAATTCGAAATGCATCATTTAGACACTTCCATAGTCTTTCTAGGGGTTATATGAGTTTATAATGAAAATTTACAAAAATGCCCTCGGGGACCCGACCCGAGCCCTCCGTACTTGGTCCGGTTGCACCTTTCCCGAAATTCTAACCTGGGCTATTCTAGCATATTTCCGCCCAAGGAATCCATTTTTGGATTCAGAATTATCAAATTAAATGTTAAATTACAAATTTACCCTTGACAGTGCCACTTTAAGGGTTTCAAGGGTGTTTTCGTAATTATACTTTTTCGGCCTTTTCCAAAAAAGTGACCAAATGTAACCCCACCTAATTTTCCCTCCTAAACTCAATAAAACCATCAAATTATTGAAAATACAACTCTAAGACCCATTTCTAGAGCTGGCCAAAATTTATGTGTTCTCCGGGGAAAATCGGGGTTTTACGATTTCGACTCCGTAAACACGTTCCTTTCTACTCCTAACCACTTTATTAACTATCTAATTGAGTTATCACTACCATTTGAACTAAAATTGGGTAGCATAACCCTAAGGCACATACATGTCTAAACTTTAAAACCAATGGCAATCCGCCAAAATTTCACTGATTAAATTGCCCACAGCAGCCAGAATAGTTAATAAACGAAGGTTTGGAAGTTACCTCAAGCTCCCACAAGCTTTTCCCAAATATGGCTTAAACCCTAACCTAAATAACAACATATTTTTGAGCCTCTAAACATTAAAGAACAAAAAAGAGTAGCTTAAGGTTGGAGTTATACGCGTTAGGAGCTAAATCGTCGGAGAAATCAGCTTACTTTTTGAGATTTCTTCCCTTTCTCTCTCTAAACTCTCTCAACTTTCTCTCTCTTGTTTCAGCTATTGTGTGCATCAAAATGAGCTGAAGAGGAAGAAGGAGATGACTAAATATTATGCTTATGTCATCTTTTGTTTATTTTATAATTTTCCAAAATTCCAAAAATCACTTTTTATGTACAATAACTCTATGTACATGTAATCTTGCCATTAAGCCAAACAAATATTTCCTTCATTATGCCACATGTAGGAGACACCTAGAGGTCCCTCCATATGGTCAAAATTGGCTTCACAACTTGTCCAAGTTACGTATATACGTAAAGCCCCAATTTTGGTCAAATTTGCTCTTTTTGCTCAAATATTCCATAAATTCATATTTAATTGACCAAAATAATCTAAATACATTTTTCACATTTATTTTCCTTAAATAATTGAAATTAATTTCAATTAATTGGAAAATAATTAATTTATCACTTGTTTGGCAAAATTACAAGTTTGTCATTCCACTTTCTTTGCATTTTCGGATTTTTGGCAGATTTTCTGTCCAAATTTTGAAAAATCATAACTAATTCTAAAAAAATTGAAATGGAGTAATTCCAAAATCTATAGAACCATTATTGAATCTAGTTTCAAGGAAAAATATAGCATTTTACTAGTTGGAAGTATATCATTCCTAAAGTTAATTTCTTTGACCGCTGCTCCAGAAAATAATCAATTTCTCTGGGCAAACTTCAAAAATTCATAAATCTTAGCTCACAAATCGAAATGACACAAATTATATGTCCATTTTGAAGCTTGACATGTGAACTTTAGGACTGGAAAGTTTCAGAATTTTTAGGTACCATTTGCCAATTCAAAATGTCCATACAAGCCGACTGACCTACACAGAATTACACTTGACAGTTTTTCCAATTTTCAACCAATGTGTCCAATGGCTCCAAAATCAACAATCAAACATATTCCCACACAATATTTTCACAAGGAAACTATTGGAATTACTAAAACAACCAAATTCCCATCACACATTCTCCAAAAGTGTTTATTCAGCAATAATTGCATCCACTTTTGAAGTCCTTAGCCCTTAATCCCTATTTTGGGTCATTACAAAGAGGGCCATTATTTAATCAACATATTCCCTCATTCTCAAGAACTCAAAGTTGTCCAAAAAGAAGAAAAATAAAGGAAAAGAAAAAGGAAAGAGAAAGGGAAGCCATTGAAGAGCAAGAAGCTAGGTAAGTGATCCTGTTCAATTTTCACCCTCTAAACCTCATTTCTAGCTCTAAGTTCCTTCATAAATATTGTTCCTCTTTCTAAGAGCATCATCTCAATGATTTTTACTTCTCAAGTAAAGGATTTTAGTGCTATTTAAAGGGTGTTGAAGTTGGAGAAGAGGTGAATAAGATCTTTGATTTGAGCCTAGAATTTTGGAAATTGGTTGAGTTTTGTGGAGATACCATGCTGCCCTAGTTCGGTCAATATGGGAATTCTAGGGTTTCATGTTGCTATGGCCATAAATATAGATATACATTATGTTAAATGATGATACAAGACTAGTATGAGGGTAAAATTGCCAACTTGATGATTGTTGGTTTGTGAAGTCCTGTTCGATCAGAACGGGGCATAGGGATAGAGTGGAAATTTGATCAATTTAAGGTCACCAATGGATTCTATACAAAAAATGGTATAGGAGTAGTATATGGTGATGATCTTGGATGAATTAGAATGAAATGTTGGAAATTGTGCCCTAAGGGCCGCTCATTGTACTTTGAACATTATTATTTTAATGAAATTTCTCCATTCTGTTATCATATTATTTGCATGTTAACTGTGATAATTGCATCCTTGGATAATTCATGAAGATTGTCCTAAAATGTCCCTGGTCGGTCATCTATGCGGGAGCAGAGATGAAACAAGACCGGTATGGCTTTGATAAGATATGGAGAAACGAATCAAAGTCTTAGGCACTTGTAAGAGTACAAGGTGCTGGACCGACCCACTATGAGAAAGCTATATAGATCAAGTCATAGCTTTTCTCATGTATAACTATGTCAAAATGCCCTTAGACCTGATGTCATCATGGATTCCTACATGATAGTTGCTAAGCTTTGTACAAGTCAAAAGTCAGTTTTGACCAAGTGATGATAAAGGCTATGATTGGGCTTGGTGGTTTTTCATGTAGAGGAATATAGATGATCAAGATGGAATTTGTCCCTCACATTAGTAGAGAGATATTACTGAGCCCCTCGATGAGTGAGTCTGAGAAATATATGACCATACTACAATGGAAAGGAGTTTCCATTTCTATTGTCAGGCTACTCAGGAATCGAGAAAGTAATGGTCAGAAACAAGAGGATAACATTATCCATGCCTTATCCTTGATCGATATATCGTGTGACAACAGGGACGTGACATAGTTGTATGACAGGTTGTATCGTGATAACGATCCTCAAATGAATTGGATAGTCATAATGTCTTGCTAGAGGTCACTTGCGACTTTTGGGTCAGTACAGTTATTGGCCCATTGCCAACTTTATATGGGCCTACAGGGTCGCACACAAGAATGGCCTAACACGAGATAATGTTTAATTTAGGGTGGATAAATTATATATATATATAATATAAAATTCATTAATAATATTATATAGATATATATTTTCAAAATACATATCTTATATTATATATATATATGTATATATATTATATGATATTATTATATTGTGTTAGTTTTAAATTTAAATTTAATAACTAACATGATAGAGATATAGTATCTCAGATTTAATTTGTGAAGATAAATTAAATCTAATAGCTCTTTATTTGGATTAAATAAATAGGTTAAATTAAAACTGTTGGATAGATTTAATTTAAACTGAATTTATTTAATTAGCACATCAAGATAATTAATTTTTGATTAATTTCAAAATTAATGATGATTAATTTTAAAATTTGAATATAGCCCTTATAGGTTATAAACTTGATAGAGCAGATATACTTATATGCGCATGGGAATTCAGAACCGCAAGGGAAACCCTAAAAATATTAGAGGCGCTTGCACGTAGTCTCTGTTGGATAGCATTCGTGTGGATACCAGTAGAGGGAGCAAACTTAACGTGTTGGCTCCTAGAGATTGTGAAAACCCTAAGTAGAAAAAAGTATGAGTTCTTTCTAACCCGATTTAAATGCCGTTGATAGATCCTCGATTAGGATCGGTAAAATTTTAAAATTCTTCCTCTATGCCGACGATCCTAAAATGAAAAACCTAAAATTGGAATTTAAGTATAGTGTTGTTAGATTAGGGTTTTTAGGAGGCAGTCTACTTTTGGCATGTTTTTGAATAGCTTAATTTTATCCAATGGCTATGAAATTTGTCAGGTTAATATTCACATATAGAGCTTTAAAATGAGTCCTAGAATATGTCAATTGGACATATAGGCTAGAAGTTATTAATTTTTGAAGCTAGGCATTGAAACTGGAATGGTCTTTATAGCAGTAAGGATTGCATGATGATTCTGGAACTGTATGTATGTAATTGGAGGAAGGAAGTATTTTATCATTAAAATATACTTGAAGAGGGCCATATAGGGCTTTGAACCAACCCAATTGAAGTTCTAAAGATTAAGGTATGAATTTTAGAAGTTGACCAAGAAAACCGGCAGGTTAGGGTTGACCGGCGAAATTATAGCTTTTAAAAGGAATTGTGAGAATTGAAGACATGGCTCACTTCTTTTATGGCTCTAACACAGAATGTGATTGTGTATTTAGGGCCATGAGGTTACAAAAAAGACGAAATGGAAGCAAGCCTAATTGTTGGAAGACAGGGAATAAGAAGAGGACATAAAGATAAATGTAGTTAAACTTTCCTGACTTGCACGTATTTGATATGCATATGCTTGTGTATGGGTATGTGTTATTGCTTTGATGAATTGTAAGGCATATACATGAATGATTGAATCTCTATTTTTACTTATGCTGTGGCCATAAGTATAATGTGTAAAACATTGAGCATGTATATATTATTATGTTGGCATGAATTTATGTAAGCAAGCATGTCATATACTAAGCATTATCTTGCATCCATAGTTAGCATTGTTTACTATCAAGATTCGCTTGAATCTCACTCCTCCCTCATCAACCATATAGGTATGTTGAGTACAGGAGAAGAATGCATGAAAATATGTAAGAGGAAAATGCAATGGTGAATTGAAAACTAAGATATGATAATTGGTTATATGTAAATTATCACTGTATGTGAATACTTGTATAAACATGTTAAGTTGAATAGTGTTGTGGGATTTGTATACAAGAATGGAAAAGTAATATGAGAGTTGTCAGATTGTGCTTAAAATTTGATAGGCTAAATAAATGAGCAAAGAATCACTCTGATTGAATTACATAAAGATAAGAATCGATGAGTAGTAATGACGTTGCAAACCACTGCATGAAGCTTCCAAAAGATTTTTAGATTTTTAGAAAAACCCACTCAACTATAGGTTCAAATCCTATCTTGAGGTTGGGAATTGAAAGAGTTTTGCAAAAGAATATGCTTCGTGGGTGTCTAAACCTGTCTCAGTGAAACGAAGACATCTTCCCTTCTTCATTCCACTATTGCAATCATCTCGTATAGTTCCCTTCACTAATCTATGCATGTCAGTATATCCCCGTTGCCCTCCCCCAATAGCGAGTTTCCTTCACCTTCCCAGGTTTCGAACACACGCCCTGGGGCTATAAGAAGCATGCCGTGTGAAACCTGGTACCATTGAGCTAAGTTAGCTCAATGGTACCAGGTTTCACACGGCATGCTTCTTATAGCCCCAGGGCGTGTGTTCGAAACCTGGGAAGGTGAAGGAAACCCACTATCAAGGGGCAGCAGGGATATGCTGATTGAGTCCGCCTCGCCACACATCTTCGGTCCCTGGAGGAGTGGCGTGACTGTAGGGGCATGTAACACTATGTACCTTTCATATTCACTTGTCTAAATTGTTTGTAGGGGAGGGTGAGATTCAAGAGAATCTTAGTAGAAGACAGTACCAATATGCATATAAGATAAGTGCTTAATGCATAACTTGCTTGTATTACATAAACTCATGCTAACACAATGACATATCTGTGTGCTCAATGTTTCAAACAACATACTTATGGCCATAGTATAAATAAAAACAGAGCTTCAATCATTCATATATGTTTCACATAATCAAGCAAAACAATAACATGCATCAATACACTAGCACAAATATCAAATACACACAGGAGAGGTAAGTTCCCTACCTTAAGCCTTTTTCTCCTTGAAACATGTGCCTCGATTTGTATACCAACACCACGGCTCTCTACTTGGTCCTATATTGTCAAATGTATAATTTAGACACTTCCATAGTGTTTCTAGTAGTTATATGAGTCTACATTGAAAAATGACCAAAATGTCCCCGGGGACCTCGCCCGCCCTACCAGACCTAGTCCGTCTGTACTTTTCATGAAATTTTAACCTGGGCTATTCTGACTTATTTTTGCCCTAAGGAATCTATTTTCAGACGAAATTACCAAATTCATTGCCAAAAGGCCAGAATGCCCTTGGCATCCCTTATTTTCGGGTTGCAGGGGTACTTTTGTAATTATGCTTTTTCAAGCTTTTCTAAAAAAGTGATCAACTGTAACCTCACCTAATTTTCTTGAACTCAATGGAATCATCAAATTATAAAAAATCCATATCTAACCCCTCCAAACAGTACTGGTTGAAACCTGAAATTCTTAAGAGAAAATTGGGGTTTTTGAGTTTTGACTCCACAGACTTGCTCCTTTCTACTTCTAATCACTATATTAGCTATTTAATTACGTTATAACTACCATTTGTACCCAATTTTGGTAGCATGACACCTAGGCCACAACCTTTACCAAATTTACAATCAAAGTCAATCCGACAAAATTCCACCGATTATACTACTCACAGTAGCAAGAACAATCAATATTCAAAGGTTTGGAAGTTACCTTTTGCTTCCTCTAGCTTTTCTTGATGTGGCCGAACCTTAGCTCTTCTAAACAACAAAATTGGTGCTTTAAATACCTTAAATGATATAGGAGAGAAGCTTAGGTGAAGGATTATACACGTTAGGAACGAATTCACCGAAGAAATCGACCTATCTTGTGAGATTTCTTCTCCTGCTCTCTCTAGATTTCTCTCAAACTTTCTCTCTCTTACTCGAAGATGGGTGCACGATTTTGGTCTGTAGGAGGAAAGAAGAAGTGTTTTATAATATCTTGCTTTATGCCATGTAATTTCCCTTAATTAATTAATTAACCAAAATTTATAATTTTGACTTTATGTACATGAAGTTGAGTCACAAGCCCAATTAAAGCTAACTAATATTTCTCTCTCTTTGGTCAACCATAAATCACATCCCAAGGGTTCAACTTAGTGCTAAAATGGGCTGATAACAATTATCTCTCAATTAAAAGATTGCCATCACATTTTCTTTTAAATTTTGGATTTATGACAATTCTGGTAGATTTTCTGCCAAAACTTTGAAAAATCATAACTGATTTTCTAGACATTGAATTGGAGTGATTCCAAAGGCTATAGAAACCTTATCGAGTCTAGTTTCAAGAAAAAATATAGACTTTATGCAAATGAAAGCTCCAATTCCCAGAAATTCCATCTTTGGATGCTGCTCTAAAAACTTTCCAATTTCACTAGGTAAACTTCAAAAATACATAACTTTTTGTATACAACTCCAAAAATTACCCATGATATATTCAATTAAAGCTTAGGATGTCTACTTTCATCTTATAAAATTTCATAATATTTGAACATCATTTGTTTATTCATTTTCATATGATCATCTCACTGCCTTATAGGAAATCTCACTAGCAACATAATCCCATTCTCCAAAATTCACCCTTTACATTTCACTAAATGCTACAAATGTTTACAAGGCATATTAGGGAATAAAATTTGGGGTGTTATAGATGGAGAGAATTATAAAAAGTTGTAAATTTATTTAGAATTGGGTATTTTGATGTCTTGTACGATACTTAAGTGCCAACAAGGATTTAGCAAAGTCTAGAATGTTAATATAGTGCTTTAAATGAAAATTGGAGGCTAAAATTTAAAGTGTCATGACCACAGAGGTATATAAATTAGCCCATTTCATCATGTGGACATTAGTCATAGTACAAGAGCCTATTTGATTTTACTTTGTGTGGCTCCTCAAAACCTTGATTTTCTTTGCTTTTGTTAGGATATTACTAGTTTTGTACCATCTTCAGCAGTGTTTGTTACCTTTCTTGCCAAAAACATTGCTTGTTTCAACTCAAACTTGAAATATTATTATTACAAATGTTTGATGAGACATGAACTATCATGAGCATGTACTATCATTTCTCTTTAATTAATCATGATTGTCTGTGAATCTAGGTTTTATTATTGCGAAAGTTCAACTTTTCTATTGTTGCTGTTGAGGCTTATTTTGCATTTGGTTATTACTATATAGTTTTTGGTCTTCAAAGCCTTTCTTCCAGCATGCAAGCCACCCCATCATACCAAATTGATCTTTGCTATGTAGTTTTCGATCGTAAAAGCCATTCTCCAAGCGATTGATGGGGAATTTAATTAGTCTTTGCCATTCATTAATTGAAGTGATGCGTACTAAACTGATCTTTGCTATATAAATTCATTATAATATGAAAATTTCTATGTACTTGTTCATTATGTAGTAGTTAAACTAGGTACTTGAGTGTAATGATTGCATGCTCTCATCATACTCTTTTCTTTTCCAGGGGAAAAAATAGAAAAGAGAAAAAAGGTGTTGAAATATATGGATCATAGTTGGATAAAAGCTAAATGGATGAGTGTTGAATATGATAAATTGCAACAAGTCCACTTATACATATTTAATAATGTTGATAAAGTTCAAGACTACATTAATGCTCATAAAAAAATTGTAAAGAAAATAGTCGAATGACTGAACAACGGTTAATTAGGGAGCATAACATAAATTGTCCACATTGGTTCAAACAAAAGGTTGATGAAGAAGAATGAGTTTTTGATACAATTAAATGGTTATCATATGGTCCTAAGGTTGATGTCATAAGTTGGACTTCATTTATGATCAATAGTTATACCTTTTACATGAAGTCCCTAGATGATAGGAGCACCGTCTTGAACAGTGATTTTATGTTAATGGCTAAATCTATGTGTTAGAGCAAGCGTTTCACCCAAGAGGGGTGTGAATTGGGTGATACTAAAAAATTTCGTTGCAAATATAAAACTTGACTGTGAAATTGAAATAGAAAGGAGAAATATCACCGAAGTGTACACCGGGAGTATACTGGTTCGGCCACAACCACTTTGACCTACGCCCAGTCCTCAGAGCTTCTCTGAGAGTTTTACTATAACTTTCAAAATTCAGTGGGTTCTTGGCACCTCAGTACAAGCAAGTTCCTTCACCTGGACACTCGCTCCCCCTTACAAGTTGTAATCCAATCCCAACTCAAGGTTCCACAACCTTAAGTTATCTCAATAACAAATATTGAGTTTTAATGAAGTATCTCTCTCTCAGAGTGAATAAGAATCACTGAAGTACAGAATTACTAAAATGAGTAAAACAGAGTAATGAACTTGATCATACGTTCGTGTGTGTTCTTGTTGTTATTTCTCTGTTTGGATGTTCCCATTTATATAGATATGTTTAGAGCCGGGAATTCGGGCCGAGCCGGTCGGGCCGACCCGTTTAGGCCCGAGCCCGTCAAGGGCCGGGCCTATGATTTAGAGGCTGAAAATGGAAGCGGGCCTAAAAGGGCCGGCCCTTTTAGGCCTGTTTAATATTTTTTTAAAATAAATTAATAAATATAATATCATTATATCAAATTATCAATATGAGAGACACCTAAGTTCCTAATAGAGTATTAATAACAGGCAAACACTTATTAATTGTTTTGATTTATTTTATTTTCTACAATGTTTTATTCATTTAAACTTAAAAAAAAGGCTAATTTGGACATTAGATGATTATTTTAACTAAAACTTTTTGAGTTTTAAAAATAATGTATACCAATTTAAAGCAAAATAATAAATAAATTGTAAAAATTTAAAAAAAATTTTGAATTAAAATGAGTATAAGCCCGTTTAGGCCCGACCCCGTGAAGGGCCAGCCCTGTAGGGCCGCGGGCTTCAAAAATATGGTACTTTTTAGGAAACGGGCCTAAACGGGCCGGCCCGTTTAGGCCCGAGCCCATGAAGGGCCAGCCCTGTAGGGCCGGGCCAGCCCGTTTTCCCAGCTCTAGATATGTTGGTGATGACTGTTGGAACATTTTCTTCTCGTCCGTTGGAGAGTGTGCAGCCACTGTTGACTTTTCCAGTATTTGAAAAATATCCGTTAGCGGTAGGTGGCATTTGAACTTCACATTTGAATTTCCTTATTTGATAAGATTTCTTCATTATTTATCTGTAAATATGCTAGGAATACTAATACAATGAAAGGTTAATCATATAGGAAACAAATCAATGAACGTTTGAATGATTTCTAAGTTTCTGGGTTTACATACTCGAGTAGTTACTCGAGTATTCATTAAAGTTTACTCGAGTACATACTCGAGTATCATCGGGAAAACTTTGATTAACCGCAAGTCAACAAACAAATATAACATTACTCGGGTAGTACATGGGATAAACAAAATTTCAAACCTTTGGAAATACATGTTTACTCGGGTACCTACTCGGGTAATGCACTCTATTCTTCATAGGTTACTCGGGTACCAACTCGAGTAAACCTTCAAATAAACTTTTGGTTACTCAATGCTTTACTCCAGTAATGTTGGCAGGATTTCAAGGCCGAGAGCACTTCAAGTTTGATTACCTTGTTACTCGAGTACATACTCGAGTAAACTCAATTTATGTGCATAGCTTACTCGGGTAATGACTTGAGGTTTTTCTTCAAAAATAATTCTACATACTCGAGTACTTACTCGAGTAATCCACTTTAAATGAGTCATTGAATACCTGCATACTTGAGTAGTGCCTCGAGTGAAGTGTAATAAAAATAGATCAAGTTATTCGAGTACTACCTTCAGGTTTTTGCTTACCACAGTGAGTTACTCGAGTAGCTCCTCGAGTAACGTTGGCAGGGTTGAAAATGCCGAGAGCAACATATTTCTTGAAACAGGGGACTCGAATACATACTCGAGTATCATTGGCAGGCCGAGAGCAACTGGAAGACTTTTACATGGTTACTCGAGTGGCTACTCGAGTAACGTTGGCAGGCCGAGAGCAACTCCAAGTTATTTACCTGGTTACTCGAGTAGCTACTCGAGTAACATTGGCAGGCCGAGAGCAACTTGAAATCATTTACACTATTACTCGAGTACTTACTCGAGTAACGTTGGCAGGTTACTTGAAGGTGTCTCTGATTATTTCAAGTTTCTGTTCCTTTACTCGAGTACATACTCGAGTAATGCCTTAGAAAACTTGCTTCTGATCAAGTTTCTCAGCTTTTTCTCTTGGCCTTTCTTCATTATTCCAATGCTTACTTTAAGTGATGCTTTTCCCTGTTATTACTTTGTTCAAACTTATTTATTAATCAAATCTTTTTCATACCATTCTTTGTTATCATCAAAACATGAGATCTAACACTATGCACTTCTCTAGTTTAGAAGATAAGAACCCTAAATTGGTAACTATACCTTATTATGGGGTTATTGAAGAGATTTGGGTGGTTGACTATATTAAAATTAAATTTCCCATTTTCAAATGTAAGTGAGTTGTTGTCAATAATGGTGTGAAGATCAATTAGTTAGGATTTACATTAGTATATCTGAATGTTAGAAGTTTTGGAGATGAACCTTTATTATAGCAGATCAAGCAAAACAAGTGTTCTATATTACCGATCAGACAAATAAAATGTGAAACATAGCTCTCTAAGGAAAAAGGGTCGTTTATATTGATAAGAAAAGTCATTTAAATTATGATCTTCTTGAGACTCCTTTTTATAGGTGTTTACCATAATTGAACGAATAAGATGAAGCAAATGATGAACATAGCACAAGAAATGATCATCATGAAGGGATATGGGAGGATATCCCTTTATAAAACTACTTTGAAAGTTAGATAGCTAAAGTAATTATCATTATAAATTATATTTGAATTATGTATATAGTTATTTTATATAAAAAACTAGCTTTTTTTGTTGTCTTTACAGGAAAATGAAGGGTCTGAGGCATACTAGTATAAATGCTCTGGAGCCACCTAGTGTTCATCAAAGCGTGCTAGTTAGTGTTCATCAAAGTGAGCCAGCTAGTGTTAATCAGAGTGAGCCAGCTAGTGTTAATCAGAGTGAGCCTATAAATGCTCCAAGCCAAAATCAATGTGAGCCTAGTAACTAGCCTATATGAAGGGGTAGAAGATTCACACAATGAAGAGGCATTACCTTAAGTTGGAGTACTAGGTAAAAGATACCGATTGAGTTTGATAGATATTGAAAACTAATCAGGCCTAATGCAAGCTGATATAGGAGTTTTGTCAACCTCTTAGTATGCAACATGCCTACCGTCTTGATAGAGGAGTAGAGAAATATCAATGAATGTGTGAGGCAACGTATTTAGGATTCTATTCTGGTATAAAATGCTCTTTTGTATGTAATTATTATCAAATTTATCACTAACTACTTCAATGCATGCATTACAGCTTACTTTTGATGTTCCTTAAAGTACATCTTGTATAATAAGACAATGACATATTGTTGTGAATGTTGAAGGAAGTTTAAGACAAATCTAGCCAACAAGTATGTGCATATCAAGGTGAAAGATGGTGAGCCTCGTCCTAATCCGTGCAGCATGTAACCCCCTGCCGTAATTAATATCCGGATTATGCAATTAACGTGAAATAGAGACCAATAAGACAAAACATCATTTATAAACCCATCAACCAGACGGGGTTTTCACAATTACATTTCGAAATTATTAAAAACACGGTCTCATATTTACACCAAATTCACATCATATTTCTCCCAAAATATTTAATTACACAATTTTACAATCAATCTTAATGCTATTAACCCTTAATCGAAAATCGGGGTGTTACAATTCTCCCCCCGTTCAATAAATTTCGTCCTCGAAATTTGTTCCACTACTAAGGACATAAACTCCGGACGCTTCTTAACGACAGCTTCCGTTTCACAATTTATTCCATATTGGGATGGTCTCCTCTAGACCGCCCAGACAATCCATACACAATAGGTCTGACTCTAGCAAGAATCAAAACAGACCAATGCGTCACAACTCAATGTCTTTTGCACGATCATCTTGAATGATCTCAATACTCGGAGACACTCTTACATATACGTGATCTCCATTTCAATCTCAAGAGGTCTTCACCTCATTCGATCATATTTCGGATGAACTGCACTCGTGCATCCTGACTTTGAGCCACTCTAATTACTGACATCAAGTCACCTTCCCTTTTTGGGTACAATTCAAACCACCACAGATTCACTGCGTATAATCGACAGCTTCTGCTGTATTCACATATGTCCCAGCTTCCGCTGTTTTCAACAATACTTCAGCTTACGCTGTATCCACTTCCACAACATTGACCTCACCCGTACACCCACTAGTTACTCCACCAGCGGTAACCGATCAATTATTGGTATTCACAATCACGTCAGGCTACTCCGGAATCTCAATCTCTTCTATCCGAAGCACCCTACCGTAACGGCCCACCTAGAATCTCAGTCTCTTCTATCCAGGCGACCGGTTGAGAGTCTCAATCTCCCAACACCACCTTCATCCTCTTTCACCCACACAAAACAACTACAACGGCAGTTCAACGGCCGAGCTAGAGATGACCAGCGTCAATCCCTAAACGGCTCACGCTGACCTGCACACGCTGCATTGCACCTTAACACAATTAACACAATATACTTCACCACAGCTGGGATTCATATAACGCATTCCATACACAAGCCACACTGGCAAGATGTACAACACACAGCCCACAGCTGGATTCATAACACGCCGCCCCACGGGTCGGATTCACAAAGATCCATGTTGATTACAACGGCAGTTCAACGGCAATGGTTAGTATGACACATGTCATCCCTTACGATTGCTCACGCTGAATTGCTCACGCTGTATTGCAACACAACAATCAACACAGTATAATTTACCACAGCTGGGATCCATATAAAGTATATCATAATCACAAGCCATAAAGGCAAGATACTCACACACAGCCCACGGCTGGTTTCACAACACGCCGCCCCACGGGTCGGATTCACAAAGATCCATGTTGATTACAACGGCAGTTCAACGGCCGAGCTAGAGATGACCAGCGTCGATCCCTATACGGCTCACGCTGACCTGCACACGCTGCATTTTACATAGCTTTCACCATAATCCACATCGTAAACTCTAATTTTACGCACCGCCTTTCGGCCTTGGGTCAACACCGGTGCAACCAACCTGGTGGCTAGCCATGCTGGCCATGCCGGGGTAGTGCCCTCAGAATAGAGAACCCCCGATCATGTAGTCGAATTAGCCATCAGCTGAATTAGCTCTGCTCTACTACACAACAATACCTCAGTCCCAGCTTATCCACAATTGTCACAGATTCACAATCACACTCCACTCTCATCCCCTTTCTCCGCCGAGAAGACACACAGTCTTTACCCGAACCGTTGTTAGCGACTCAGGGACTATTGGCGTGGCAGTACTTACACAGCCTCGCGGCTCTCATATAATCAATCCCCCGTAACTACCGCCCCAACGGAACGGTCCTCCGCCATAGGAATCACCCTACGTGGCCGCAGGTGAAAGACTCACAAATATCAGTCACATCCTGAGCCTATGCCTACTAGGCACGACCCACCAGACCAAACAGATCCGACCCAACCAGGAAAATGGACTCACCGTGCACAATTGTAACAAGCTGGAACCAGGCATCTCAACAACTTCACTTTCGACATCTCGAATTATTTTCACGTACTGAGATCCTTCAAGACCCCTTTTACAATACAACTTGACCCCGAAGTTTTACCTCCCGAAGCCATAGTTATCATATCATTCTCACATCAACCTCGAGCCTTTGCTCAACACAGTTTTCAAACATATCACATCCACACACTTCCGCTGCACACTCTGAGGTCTTCCTCCTCATTTGTGCATTCACAATGTCAAGTTGATTTAACAGGAGTCCCATAGGAATCTCCTACTACAACTGACAACATTCACAATCTGTATCACATCTTGGCCTGATTCAACTCAAATCATAAAAGCCATAACCAACACAGAGTTAAGAGCCCATACTCCTAACGTCCTCATAGTTCTACTCTACGTTTCAACATCACGGTAACTGCTCTCCACGGTTCATTATCAAGGTGGCTGCACTCTAGGGTTCATCGTCACAGTGGCTCCACTCTAGGGTTCATCATCATGGTGGCTCCATACTACGCTACTGCACTCGGTGCTTTACTCAGTCCACTGACTGGTCAGCCCCTCCGGTCAGAACTATCCGTAGGTAGCCCTTTCCGATCGGATTTTACCGTAAGTATCCCTTTCCGATCAAAAGTCCCCGTAGATAGCGCTCTCCGCTCCGAATCCTCCGTAGATAACTTTCTCCCTATGTTGGATCAACAACCAACACTCTCAGAATACCTGATACACCTTTCAGTTCACTTTTAGTACCATACCCTGGTACCACAGACCATTGAGGTCAAATCCAATTCCTAAGAATCAACCCAGCTATTGAGTTTAATCCTTAGATCACAATTTAGCTCTCAAAGCCACAACCTCCGTTGAACCAGGAAATCACTTCCCTCAATTCCAAGGAGCATCCTTAACTCCATCACAAGTTTAAATATCTCGGCCAGCCTAAGACACACCGATCCCCTAGGTCTTAAGGCCTTTTCACACACAAGCTCAGTATAACATTACTACATGTAACATCATACCACCCTGGGTTACATACCCAACATCTAGGTAGGAGCCATGATTAACCTAGAACCTCAATATCAAACACCTCGGAAACCATTTTCCTCGGTTTTCAAATCAGATGATAGGTCTGATTACCTCCACTTCTGGGTTTACACCTCAAATTCTCGGACGAATCACTATATCTTTCGATTACACAATGATTCGCCACTCTAGAATAACCCCAATGTATACACATATTCCTCAAATCTCTTATGTCCATAATGACAAATCACACATGTGTATACATAATCACTATCACAAGACATCATCTACCACCAAGGTAGAGATCTAAGAGAGCCATCCTAGCAAATTCCCATGTTTGCCAGGAACTGTAGCTCTGATACCAAAATGTAACCCCCTGCCGTAATTAATATCCGGATTATGCAATTAACGTGAAATAGATACCAATAAGACAAAACATCATTTATAAACCCATCAACCAGACGGGGTTTTCACAATTACATTTCGAAATTATTAAAAACACGGTCTCATATTTACACCAAATTCACATCATATTTCTCCCAAAATATTTAATTACACAATTTTACAATCAATCTCAATGCCATTAGCCCTTAATCGAAAATCGGGGTGTTACACAGCAAGTATTCATATATTGATGAATAGACTTCTCAAGATTTTTTAGGCGATGGACTACTCCAGAAGCTTTGGTGAGTTGACTTATTTTTCATTTCTGTACTCCATTGTCTTTATTGATTGTAACTTTGTTTTTTATTTCTTATTTATGGGAAAAAAGACAAAAAGCATGAGAGAATGGTAGAAATAATGATTTCCATCATGCAATGTTTTATGAGGGTTATGCAAAGGCTGAAAAAGACTTGTCGGTGGCCAAACGAAAGAGATTGGAAGAAGCAGCTCAATCTGATCCTTTTGTTCTTCTTTCTCCACCATCTCAGATACATCGCAAAGAATAATAGTTTTTTGCTTGCGAAAATAGGAGTTGGTCTTGTATGAGTTAACAATCTCGTATAGTTGCTAAAAAAATTGTAAGTTTCGTTGTTGTATTAATTATTTAGTAAACAAGTTTCATTACTTATGTTTGTTATCCATGTCTTACAGGAGGAACTTCAAAAAAAATAAGCCAAGGGATCTTTTAGATCAGAGGAGAGGAATGATATCTTGATGGTTGCTATAGGAAAACATGAGCATCTAGGCTATGTCAGGAGAGTTGGAGGAGGGGTAGGCATAAGGGATTACTTTAGAGCACCCCCAAGGCATTCCTCAAGCATGGTGACTAGGGAGGAGATAGAGCATATGTTAGCCACTGTGAGGGTAGAAGCAAGGGCCAAGGTAGAAGCATTATTTGATGCACAATTAGAAGCTTGATTGAGCAAGGCATTCCTCAAGCATGGTGACTAGGGAAGAGATGGAGCATATGTTAGCCACTGTGAGGGTAGAAGCAAGGGCCAAGGTAGAAGCATTATTTGATGCACAATTAGAAGCTTGATTGAGCAATATGAAGGAGGAAATGATGATGATTGTGAGCACAAGACAAGATACTAGTGCTTCCCAAGCACATTCACTTGTACCTAAGCATAGCACTAAAGGGAGTTGTTGTAATATTGGGCAGTTATCAGAAGGTCCTAAAAAACAAATTGCCAAGCCTTGTGACCTTTTTATGGAGGATCCTCTGAGATGATTAGTTGTATAGGGGAGTGTGCACAACTTGGGATCAACTGTTCACCACCAACAAGTAAAAGATGATCAAGTCAGAGTGTCAGTTGAAGAGGTGACCATTGCAGATGCACTTGTCCCTATCCCTACTAATGAATTGAAGATTGTAGTGATGTCCTGAATACTTTTATCTTGTGGCCAAAGAACCTTGTTTCTATTCGAGCTGAGGAAACTCCGATCATTGCCCTAATTACAGCTCCTTCCACTTAAGAAGTTTCACAGCCTCAATTGAATGCCATTCAGCAAGTGATTCTGATGGCATATGACACATCCTTTCAAACAAGATCGTGGCTTATGGATTCAGCTATTAGCAAGTCAGGGGTAGCGATTTATCTTGAGAGGGAAGATTTAATGTCGCTTGTAGCTCCTAAACAACAACTAACAGTTATGATTATCCAACTATTTTTAATATAAGTATCTTTTTTAATTGGAAGTAAATATTTTAACAATTACATTATTATATTTTGTGTACTTGCATTATTGTAGGTACATGAATCATAGGTTGGTTTCCTCTAGCAAAAGCGATAATTTGGAATCTTATGCCCAGTCCAAATCCACGACAAAGGGACCACTATTGCTATCAGATATACATACTTATCAGATATGCTTAGTGGAACCGAAATTGAGTATTTCTTGGCACTCTATGTGCATAGGTAAGAAACAAATTTATATTTCTTAATATATATAATGCTTTATATTTTCTTAATAGTCACCCCCTTTTTCAGTGATAATTGGCAATTGGTGTTTTTATGCAAGAAGAGTTATACTATCATACTTTTATGCTTCCTCCACTACAAATCAGAGAATGAATTGAAGAAGACCATGAACTTGTAAGTTTTCTTGCATTACCTATTGTTGGAAGTTCATGAAATTTGTGTAAAATAAGTAACCTTTGTGATTTTGATGATAGGGATATGAGGATATTCCAACACGCTGCTTGTGGTAAGCATGTTCATGAGGTAAAAGACCCTAAATGAATCATCCCAAAGGTTAGTACATATTTGTTTTCTTTAAGAATGTGTTCAATAAGCTATGCTTTATACATGTTTTAATGATGTCATATTGTTTTTCAGAGCTATAGACAACCACTAGGGTCCAACTTATATGGGTTGTATGTTTTGAGACACATTTTTAGTATTATCACCCTAGGCATGACTAAATTTACTCAAGAGGTAAATGTATATTTAAAAAATTTTGTATTACTTTTCTTTTTTTTTAAAGTTAGCAAGTTAATTTTTGTCTGGCTTTGGTGTTATAGATGTTTAATCTTACTGATCCCTTTCCTAAAGAAGATATTGATTTCATCCGCAAATATTGTACTGAATTCATTCATAAACTTTTACAACAATAGTGAGTTTTTGAATCCAATGTTGTGCTAATATGTATTGCTTCTACTGTAATTTTTAATTAGACATTAGTGAACCATCCAATATTTAAAGCACAACTTGTGGTTTTCATATCGAACTAGGTTTATGTCTTTGTGTAGGACAATTTCTGGGAGATGAGTAATACAGGTATGATATTGATAGAGGCACGGGATGTGAAAGATTGACCTATGTACTTTTTCTTCCCTTTAATTTTCTATAAAACTGAGGAATCTTCTATATATAATGAGGAATTTTCTATATAATGAAACTCATTGTATAGAAAGAGAGGAAAATAAAGAAACATGTCATACATATAGCATCTATCATGCATGCATTATGGTATCTGTTTCCTACTGAGATTCTCTCGAATCTTACCCTCCCCTACCAAAAATTTAGACAGGTGAATACAGAAAGTACGCAGAGATCAAAGAAGAGAACTACACGAGAGGATTGCAATAGTGGAACGAAGATAAGAGGATGTCTCCATTTCACTAGGATGGATTTAGACACCCTAGTAGCCCTATATGGCTACCTTAATTGTAATTATCATGTATGAACCCTTATGGGGATGTTCTATAATCATGTATATATTATCAGTATTTTTATGCTATTCTTGTGTTACCCACCAAATCACTCATTAATATTTCGCTGCAAGTCAAAATAAAGTAAGGGTGTTACACTTTCCAATTGTATTGGCCTTATGATTCTCAATCAAATAAAAATTAAGAATCGTTTTATGTGGCTTCCAATCTTTGTCAATGAAATGAGCTGTGAGACAAAGTAGTTGAAGTTTTGAACTAACGTCCAATAGTCTGTAGTGAGGCAAATAAGACTAGTACATTACTTTAATTAATTCTTCAAGATCCTCATTTCACTAAGGTATAATTGACAATAATCCCTAGCAATAGTATGTCTAGAAGGGATATGAAATCGTGGCTCTAACTCTTTCACAAATGATTTAAAACCTTGCTTTTTGATTGGTGTAAATGGTATCTCATCACATATGATGAACTCCGTTAGAGCCCTATGACATCATTTTTTATTGAACATATGAGGTGCTAAGCTTCCCTTTTGCCCACTTTATAAAACATAATTCAACATAGACTATTTTGATATTTCAGCAACCCTGTGTCAATTTTTCTAACATTTTTTAAAATGTCTCTTCAAAGAAGTTGTAACATATTTAACTATATCACAAGCATAGTCATTATTGCAATACTTGCATGCATGCAGTTCTAAGCTCTCTATCTATATACTCCAATGGTAACTGGTAACTTAATATAGAGATCCCATACTTGGGATTGTTTCTTCTCAAGTTGTTTTCTCTTCTTACTACAACCTTCTATGGTTTCATTTCTAGTAGTAGCTGCAGGAGTAGGAGGAGGACATTCTATAGATTGCTAGGGGTAAAAGATGGTCCACTAAGAGTCTCATTCTCACTAATATTGGAAGACTAAGATAAGTCAACACTTGAAGTTTGCTCATTATCCATGCCTGCAAAAAAAATAAAAAAGAAAGTATTCATCAATTAAGGAAACAAAAAGTAGTTTCGCATAATTTAAAAAAAAGAGATATAAACATTAATAGAGTTGACAAGCTAAACTTGCAGATGCTATATATCAATTGTAAGGATGCACGCGCACGTGCGCACATACATACACAGAGCATTAATTAACATTAAGACATAGGATAAATGGCAAGTAAACATAAAAGCTATTGGAATAGGGCATGTGATGAAGAATCAAAGATGATTTATTTAAAGCTTGTTAATGGAAAAGGAACATAGAAGCTTGTTAAAGCAAAGAGAATATTGGATCTAGCATTTTCAATCTTCTTCCCAAATTTAGTAATAAATGAGTTGATAAGCTAGAACATCAATTGAATGTTTTGAGCTTTGCAAACTAGATATGTCAAGCCATTTTCCTCAAGTTTGGTAGCTTTTCTACTTAGGTAGTCCTCCTTTCTTTTATGATAATGAACATCATAACAAATTGACTATACTATAGGTAGTTTTATCTATTCAGTTTGTGACTGGCGGTACTTACTGGTATGTCATTGACAATCCCTTTACTTATCTGAGCGTCTTAGGGGTGATTTAAACTTGTATTCCTTCAAGATGTTAGGTGGCTGTATTTTGGCACTAGAATAAGTCATGTCTAAGATGTCATGGTACATGATCAAGCAAGACATGAATAAAATCCTAATTATAATTCCATGATATCTCAAAATAATATATAATAAGTAGTACTCCATAAATTCATCTTGTTAAAAAAAATTCATAGGAAAGTAGCATTCATATGATACTGGTACAAGTTCTGAAAGCTGTCCAACATAGAAGAAATAGAGAACACCTTAGCTTAGCCTTTGATTAGGCAGAGCACCTTTAATTATAATGAGAAACAAATTTTCCTTAGACAGTAACATTTTTTTGGAAATCTCAGACTTTGTAATGAGAAACAAAGTTTGATGTTTATTTTTTTCAAATAATGAGAAACAAATTGTGTAATTTGTTTCAAAATCCTAGAGAAACAAATTTGGTGCAAGAGATTTGAGCATTGTCTACCAGAGAAACAAATTTTATACAAGAAACAAACCCTTATTTCAAAATCCGTTGTTGTGTAATCGAAGCAAAAAAAGCCAAGAAAAATGAGAAGTGCAAACATAGAGCAAGAGATTCAAGGTCAAGAGGGAGACGGAAAACTCGCACAAGAAAAATGAGAACCACAAAGTAATCTAAACTATAGGAAAAGGAAGAAAACTTACCTCAACACTGAAACTCGCAGTGACCATTGACAGACTGAGACTTGACCGGTGAGGAGAGGAGGAGAGGCGACAATAGGAAGAGCCGAAGAGGATGATGAGGTCAATCTGTCGAGGATGAAAGGTCAAGAGGGATATGGGAGTGTTGGTATTGGATTGTCAACTATGAGAGCTAGGGTTCTCTTTTGGTGATAAGTTATGAAATGACCGTGTGGCTTGTGTGTCTATGTAAATTAGGGGGATTTAAAAAATAAATGGATAAAAATATTTGGGCAAGACTGGACTAAATCAAGGGATCTGAGGCCTTGGTCGAAAGTCCAGTCTAGCCAGAGAAGATAGTTTGGTCTAGTTTATCCAATATTGCTTCGAGCCAATTTTTTCTTCATGAGACTGGGTCAGGTCAGATCGAGTTACATGGACGATCGGGTTTTTTGCTCATCCCTACTTCTACCACAAAGAAGCAACATTATTGGTTTAGTATAATCAGGTGAATTATCATTGAAGGATTTCTAGTTTAGTGACATGAAATCTCCTCAATAAATAGGAGGCCATGGGTTAGATCCTGTAACGTTCTTAATCTTGTTTCCAAATTTTTTAGAGTTTTTGTGCCCAGTTCAGTAAGCACACAGGAATAGCATAAATATACTGATAAAAGTGCTTGATTAAAGAAATTCCCCGCCAGGATTATATAACAATTACAAATAATGTAGCTGCACAGGGCTTCTAGGGTGTCCAAACCCGTTTAAACAAACTCAGACATCCTTCTGTCTTCATTCCACTACAATATCTCTCTGTGTGCCATCCTCTTTTCTGTTCTCAGTACGCCCCTTGTGATCACCTGTCCAAATGGTTGGTTAGGGGAGGGTGAGATTCGAGAGAATCTCAGTTGCAAACAGTACCAATATGCATGCAAGATAAGTGCTTAATGCATGACATGCTTGTATTACCTAAACTCATGCTAACACAATGACATATCTATGTGCTCAGTCTTTTAGACAATATACTTATGGCCATAGCATAAAAAGAAACAAAGCTTCAAGCATTCATTTATGTTTCACATAATCAATTAAAGCAATCACATGCATCAATACACAGGAAAAAATATCAAATACATGTAGGAGAGGTAAGTTCACTACCTGGATCAGCCATCCCTTACCTATCTATCGGTCCAATACTCTGTGTCCGGCTCAAGCTACAGTCTGAACCTAAAATCCCAAATTTTCAATTAATGAGTTACTTCTCATTCATGTATTATTCTAAACTCATGGTGTTGGTTATCTTTGCTTAAAACTATAAGATTATCAAAATACGCCTGAAGCCTAATCTAAGCCCTTTTGTACCCGGTCTGACTGTACTTTTTCAAAAATTTTGACTCGAGCTTATCCTATATATTTTTGCCCAAGAAATCTACTTTTGACCTTGGTTTTGTCAAATTCATGCTCAAATTACCACTATACCCTTATGGCCCCAGATTTAGAGGTTTAAGGGTATTTTTGTCATTTCACTTTCTAGGGTTTTTCTCACAACATGATCAACATCAACCCTACACAATTTTCCCTCCTAAACACAATGAATTCATCATATTAGCAAGATTCTACATCCATCCCTTGGTTTTAGGTCTGGTCAAAACTTTCAAGGAAAAAGGGAAGTTATGGTTTTCTTGATTTAACCCTTAAAGCTTCCTCCTTTTCACTCCTAATCACTTATTAAACCTCTTAAACACTTATTAGATATGATTTGAGGAAATTTGGGAAGCATAACCCCTTAGGGTGTCAACATCCCAAATTTACAAAACAGTCGAACCAAGCTACTAACCAACCAAAACCAACAACAACAATTGCAAAACAACGAGATGTGTCATGTTTTCAAACTCACATTGTTTCTCTTGATTTCTCCTTCTTGGCCGTGAGTTTCCTTCCCTTTTTCCCTTTGATCCTAATCTTGATTTACATGATTTCAAGGAAAATATGAAGGTTAGAGAGAGTTTCCAAGCATTTAGGGGCAAAAGCATGCCAATTTCATTACTAACTTACCTTACTTTACTTCTTGATCTTTTGTTCTCTCTCTTTGTGCTTGAGCTTTTCAAACTTGTGTTCTTCCTCTTTCCTATCTATTTGGACGAAAATATAGTCCTTTGGATGTGTCAAATGGCTTCTTCAAGAAGCTCCCTCCACCTCCTTAAAATAATAATTATTGTTTCCAATTTTGTCACATGCCTTGATATATTTTATTTCTCCCTTTCTACTTGGCTCATATTGCTTCCACATGGCATCATTCTCTTCCAAGTATTTATTTTTCCTTCCTCTTACTCATTTTGACTTAATTGCTCCCCCAAGAAAAGGAAAAATGATGGCTGCTTGCTTTTATTGATCAAATGACCATTTTGCCCTTACTTTTTTGTCATTTTCGCACTTACTGGAAAACTGGGCAAAATTTTCATCAAACTTTGAAAATTCATATCTTTATTTATAGAGATCCATTTGGTGTGATTACAAAGACTATGTGACCCTTATTAAGTCTATTTTCAAGGAAAAATATAGTCTTTAGCCAACTGAAAGCTCAAAATTCCCAGAAATTCGTTAAACATTACCTATTCCAGAATTAATTACAAAAATAGGGTCTAATTTCGAAAAATCATATCTCTCAATCCTCAAGTCCAAAAATCACATATTACCTATCAAATTAAAGCTTATGATGTCTAATTTTATCTTGTAATATTTCACAATTTTTGGACATCATTTGCATATTTCAAAATACACTACAAGAAGACTGTCACGCTGGAAAAAAACATTAGCAGCAAATCCAAAAATTCAGGATATTACATTTCTCCCCCCGTTCAATAAATTTATCCTCAAAATTTGAACATCATATTGAATCACCTATACCTTGGGGAATCCCTTTTTATCACTTATCTATCTTTATATGTGTAGAGTCACAAACCATACAACACAACCATCATTATAAACCACACAGCCTCATAGATTGCTCTATTACAGACTACCCAATTCACCTCATTGCAAATCACATAGCAAACTATATAGTTCGCCACACAGTAGACCACACAGCTTACATCACTACAAACCACACATATTACTTCATTATAAACCACACAACGCACACCATTACAAACTGTATAGACTTACCATCCTCCTTAGCTAGAATCCATTTTAGGAAAAGTCACCACTTAGTAAGTCACTCTCTTAGAGATAGAGCTTATCCGTGAGTTCTAGCACTACATATCGGGGTGTCTCATATTCTTCTTTACTCCCCAAGTAAATTAGTTTATTGCCACTAAGTCTATCATAGTCGATCTAAATACTGTCACTAATTCTATTGAAGTAATCCACTTATGTCTTCAAACAAGACAATAAAAAAATCTACTAGCCCTAAGCATATGATCAATTGCCAATTCGACTTATGCCAATACTGAAAAACAAAATATCCTTATGTAACACTTCTTAGCTTAAGCCACTAAGAGAAGATTCAAATCACCTTGTGAGGTAGATTATACAAGTCTCCTATTTCTGCAGTGTTGCACCACACGCTTTACCATTAAGTAAACAACCCCCAATACAACTTTAAGTTGATGGAATAGCTCACATAGCTCATAAATGAAATCTATCATAGGCTTTCATCCCATACCCATACCATACTATTTAGTAAATATACTCAAGGCGGTTTTCACGCCCATAGGTATGATCACCCTCAAATTATAAAACATCCCATCAAAAGTCCAAACTGTTAATCCAAAGGTTCCGAGTTTTAAAGGTACTTCCTAAGGGTCACCCATTCGAAGATTTTCCTAGGTGTGATTTCATGTACCCATGTCAAAACATAGATACCGGCTTCAACTGCTTCCAACTACTAGTACCTTGTGATTGTCCTTGTCTCAAGAGTCGTGCCAACTATCCTCAGCCAACTAAATATTGAGTATGAATGGTATATTATAGCCGATACATGTACTTAAACATGTACCAGATGATATGCTTCCTGAAGTCCACCAAGTTGTCATTCGGACCTGCTCCCACGGCATCTATGACATCCTTATACCGCCCTCAAACCGGTATTATAATATTGGTAGCCCTCTGGTTATTCACTAATCCATGAGGGGCTAATTCACATAAGGGGGTGATTCACCTCTCTAGTGCCCCTTTCTATGCATATTTCCTTTTATCATATACTCAAGACCCTATCAGTATACTATCCTCTTGCCATAACCACTTGCTTTGATACCAAACTGTAACGTCCTTAATCTTATTTCCAAATTTTTTAGATTTTTTGCATGTAGTTCAGTGGGCACACAAGAATAGCATAAATATATTGATAAAAGTGCTCCATTATAGAAATTCCCCACAAGGATTGTATAACAATTACAAATAATGTAGCCGCACAAAGCGTTAGGGTTTCCAAATCCGTTTAAAGAAACTCAGACATCCTTCCATCTTCATTCCGTTATAGCATCTCTCTGCATGCCATCCTCTTTTCTGTTCTTAGTATGCCCCTTGCAATCACCTGTCTAAATGGTTGGTTGGGGTAGGGTGAGTGCGAGAGAATTTTAGTACCAAACAGTACCAATATGCATGCAAGATAAATATTTAATGCATGACATGCTTGCATTACCTAAACTCATACTAACACAATGACATGTCTACGTGCTCAATGTTTCAGACAACAGACTTATGGCCATAGCATAAATAGAAACAAAGCTTCAAGCATTCACTTATTTTTCACATAATCAAGCAAAGCAATCACATGCTTCAATACACAAGCACAAATATCAAATACATGCAGGAGAGGTAAGTTCACTACCTGGATCGTCCTTCCCTTGCCTGACTATCGGTCCAATACTCTATGGATGTCCGGCTTGGGCTACTATTCGATTCTAAAATCCCAAATTTACAATTAATGAGTTACTACTCATTCATGTGTTATTCTAAACTCATTGTATTGGTTATCTTTGCTTTAAATTGTAAGATTATGAAAACACCCCTATACCTCGGTCTAAGCCCTTTTGTACCCGGTCTGGTTGTACTTTTCCAAAAATTTTGACTCGGTCTTATGCTACGCATTTTTACCCAAGGAATCCATTTTTAATATTGGTTTTGTCAAATTCATGCCCAAATTACCATTATACCCTTGCAGCCCCAAATTTAGGGTTTTAAGGGTATTTTTGTCATTTCACTTTCAAGGGCTTTTCTCACAACATGAGCAACATCAACCCTACACAATTTTTCCTCCTAAACATAATAGAGCCATCATATTAGTTAGATTCCAGCTTCTTCCCTTGGTTTTAGGTCTGGCCGAAACTTTAGAGGAAAAAGGGAAATTATGGTTTTCTTGATTTAACCCTTAAAGCTTCCTCCTTTTCACTCCTAATCACTTATTAAACCTCTTAAACACTAATTAGACATGATTTGAGGAAATTTGGGCAGCATAACCCCTTAGGGTTTCAACATCCCAAATTTACAAAACAACCGAACCAAGCCAAATAACCAACCAAAACCAACAACAATTGTGAAACAACAAGATGTATCAAGTTTTCAAACTCACCTTGTTTCTCTTGATTTCTCCTTATGGCCGTGAGTTTTCTCCCCTTTTCCCTTTGATTCTATTCTTGATTTACATGATTTCAAGGAGAATATGAAGGTTAGAGAGAGTTTCCAAGCATTTAGGGGCAAAAACATGCCAATTTCATTACTAACTTACCTTACTTTGCTTCTTGATCTTTTGTTTTTTCTCATTGTGCTTGATCTCTTTAAACTTGTGTTCTTCCTATTTTCCCTCTATTTGGATGAAAATATAGTCCTTTGGAGGTGTCAAATGGCTTCTTCAAGAAGCTCCCTCTACCTCCTTAAAATAATAATTATTTATTCCAATTTTTTCACATGCCTTGATATATTTTATTTCTCCTTTTCTACTTGGCTCATATTGCTTCCACATAGCATCATTCTCTTCCAAGTATTTATTTTTCCTTTCTCTTACTCATTTTGACTGAATTGCTCCCTAAGAAAAGGGAAAATGATGGATGCTTGCTTATATTGGTTAAATGACCATTTTGCCCTTACATTTTTGCCATTTTCGCACTTGCTTGAGAACTAAGTAGAATTTTCATCAAACTTTGAAAATTCATTTCTTTATTTATAGAGATCCATTTGGTGTGATTCCAAAGGCTATTTGACCCTTATTAAGTCTATTTTCAAGGAAAAATATAGCCTTTAGCCAACTAAAATCCCAAAATTCCCAAAAATTCGTTAAACCTTACCTGTTGCAAAATCAGTTCCAGAAACAGGGTCTAACTTCGAAAAATTATATCTCTCAATCCTCAAGTCCAAAAATCACATATTAACTATCAAATTAAAGTTTAGAATGTCTACTTTTATCTTATAAAATTTCACAATTTTTGGACATCATTTGCTTATTTAAAAATACGCTAGAAGAAGACTATCATGCTGGAAAAAATACATTAGCAGCAAATCCTCATTTTTGGGACTTTTGCTAAATTGGGGCTTAGCAGTCCACTTGATTTAGGCTTATTCTCAAGCCTTTAATCCCAAAATTCGGGATATCATAGATCCTGCTTGTAATTTTCAGCTGTTAGCATCTGCACCGCTAATTAAAAAAAATAAGTGAACTATTTCGTCTGTGTAGGAATGGCAAAAGGTGTTTTGTGTGTGCTTATGTCACAAGGTGGCCAATGGCTATACGATCTTCCAAGTAAATATATGTGACTTTTTCTGAAGCTTATTTTCACTTTAAATTTTCAACTCTTTTTCTCCCCTTAATTCCTCTCTGAATACAACACAAACATCACAATTTTGTTTATTGAAAAACAAACATACATCACTTTTATTAGGAAAAGATATGGAAACATCAGTTTCTCACATCAGAGGGAAGCTAGCTAAGCTACAACACTTGGATTAATGGAAGCACATTGAAGAAGTTCCACGTTGGCTTCAAGCAAGGCCATGTCTTGTTCTTCCATTGTCACAAGCACTTCAATTCCTTCTCCATCTCTTGCATCCATCAATAATGCCACATCTTGCTTTGGAGGACATCCACATGTTGTCACCCACACTGGTTTCCCCCACCCAAAATCTGCTTCATACATTCCAATTCCACACCAACTTGTCACATTAAACACAACCACCTTATTATTATTCTCATTTGATGCTCCTGTACCTTTCAAAACCTCTAAGATCTTTATCATGTGTTCTTTCCCAAACCCTTTTTGATATGTATCCCAAAATTCAGATAACCCCTTTTGAGTTTTCCTTACTAGCTCATGTAATTCTTCTTCTTCTGCAAAGTTAGGACTCGGTAGTGCAAAACCCCAAACCAAGTTTCCTACTGACTTCTCTGGTTGTGGAGGAACCAATCCAGCTCGTAGGTCCAAAGCAACGTTGAGATATGTGGTTAATTGATTTTGACCCTTTGAAAATTTTGACCTCAAAGATGAAACCGCACTTTTGTAAATAAGTGCTCCCACCACGTGCTCTCTCGTAGGATTTTCCACTCCATGAGTTATAGCTATGTTCATAAGGGACTTGGTGTTTGTGGCATCTAATAGAAACCTTTTTGATACCATATTTGGTTTACTTTTCTCAGATTCAGTTTCCGGGAAAATCGGTAAGTCAGCCATGGGGAATACTGAAGCTCCATTGAAATGAGGCAAGGTTACTTGAGAAGATTTTGTGGTTATGGAAGCCCAGTCTTTGACAAAGTGACATAAAGAAGAGGCTTCAGCAACCTTGTGAGACAAACACGCACTTATGGCTGTTCCTCCACACTCAAAATGGTTCACTTGAACCGCCACGAAGCTTCCATGTGAACCGGCGGCCGGTTTTTTCCAGTTCATTTCATCTGGGAATAGAGGGTTGAGAAATTCTTCACTTGGGTCTTTCAGAATCTCTGAGAGCTTCTGTTTCATGTGGGTGACTATAAATATAACTCCCTCATCATTACATTCTATGGAAACTTGATCTTTGACTCTACCAGCAAATGGGTAGTACAAAGATAGAACTTGAGATAGCGATTCCTTCAGCATTTTGGTTCTTTCCTCACGAAGTTTGAATATGGTGGAGGTTTCTCCATCAATGTCAGGTTGAAAGCTCAGGTTTTGGTAAAAGAAAATTAATGGGATATAGTTGGGAGGACAAAGATGATCTATGAATGAGAGTGGATAAATTTCGAGATGAGAAGGGGTAGGAGAAGAGGGTTTGATGATTTCTCTAGCTATCACTTCCATTTCACTAAATATATTCTGAATCTTACACTGAAACACATACAATCCAACCATATTATGGTGACTACTTATATATACATGAAACTCGGTACTCAAAAGCTGATTCGACCGGCTTAAAAAATTATTTTTACACTTTATGAGATAAAATTCTTTTCATGTATTTATTTCACTGCGCAAAATCACTTAATAAGGGAATCTAAACAAGCACTTAGTACAAATCAACGAAAGAAATATGGATAATTTTATGAAGCAAGTAGATAAAGATGATGTGGTGACCGGTGACTGCTTAACTAATATAATTAAAATAGTAATTGAAGTCTACGTATGTATGGTTGGCATCACTGTAAGTATCAGGAAAGATGCATTATTTAAGAAATAAGAATAATTGAAAGGACACAATTATTGGTATTTGGGTATATTATTTATGGCTGATCGAAGTACGGGGACCATTAGGAATTAAACTTGTATGTTGTATCTATATATCTAAGGCGACAAATTGATCGTCATTAATTAATATATGTGAAATTTATAAAGGAGTTTGCATGTCCTACTAGAGTAAGAAAAGAATCTCACGATTTACATGACAAAATTAATTATAAATAAAAGAATTAAGTACTACATATCCGTGAATACTCAAACAAATATATGACCCTTATTCCATAATCTTATGAACCTGCTAGATAGATGTAATGACTGCTCTAATAATGAAATAAAATTAATAATTTCTGAGTACGTAGTAGTTGGTATCACGCAGGAGAGATATGTCTCCATTGACCTCCCTTTTTATTTGTTCTCTATTTAATATCTCAGTTATTATATCAACTTTAATAGTTGAGATTTAATTTTATATTTAAATCTATCATAAAATCTAAATTTAAATCTATCATTAAATTTCAATAATTAAAAATTAATTCAATGATTAAAATATTAAATAAAAAATAAATAACGAGAAAGATTAATAGAGATACCTCTCTCCTATATAACGCAACATGCATCTAAGAAAAAAATAATACAGTCATTAAAAGGACATAATTATTGATATTTGGATATATCATTTATGGCTGAAGTGACTTCCGGAGCTCAATTAACAATGAAGAATCCGTACTTGTGTCTATTGGGACCGGCTTGAAACTTGTACACACATATATTTTGGTGATCAAACTTTAAGTAAAGGGTTGGACTTATCCCAAATTAAGGATAGGGCGTCTGTCCGGTCATATATAACTCAGATATGTAGCTTATATTGGGATGAGCTTTTGCAGCATGCATGTTTCTTGCTTTACCTGAGTATGAGTAACTTGTATTTTATATGCGGTCATGAATTAATCATTAATCATTATTATAGATAATAATTAGGGAGAAAGATAGAAATTGAATTTTAAATTTGTAAAATTCTAAATAATGTATTTTCCAAAAAAAAAAAAAGGTTATGAATTTCTTATTAAGTTTTGTCATTCTCTTATCAACACATTGTAACAAACCTAATCTAGGATTTTGTAATTTTAAAATTCTTTTTTTATATTTATTCCTAATAATTAATGCAAAAAATTAGTAATCGATATGTGGATTTTATGAACAAGTTTGTCTTTTAGCAGGAGAAGAATCTCACATTTTTTGTTCTATCCAGATTCGCAATTTATAATTTTTGATATTCTTGAGGTGTTTTATTTTTGTGACGCGAAAGAGAATAAAAAGAAAATAATGGAGCACCACATTTAAACATAAACATAATTGCTTATACGGCACATAGTACATCCACGTAGCTTTCCCATCCATTACAAACTTATAAAGCAATCCCACATAAAAATCATTACTAAGACAAAAAATGTGTTTTGGGATCTATCATACCTTCTCTAATGTACGTATCCTACTTAGATACCTTGTAGCCTATATACTTTTTCACGTACTACTATAAAAAAGTAAAGCTGTGACGTTTATAAATTGATTAGCTGTGGTGTTAGAGAAGTACTATATATCTGGACGCCACTAAAAAAAGCTGTGGCGCTGGTAAGTGCCACATCATTATAAATTTTTTTTTAAAAAAATACCCTCCTATGGCGCTTGGTGGAGCAAGTGCCACAGGAGGTGCTTTTTTTTTTTCTCATTTTTTCTTTTTTTGGGCTCTTTCTGTGACCCTTATCTAAAAAAGCGCCACAAAAAATCTTTTTTATTTTTTGTTCGATCATATCTCCCATAATTGCACAATATTTCACACTGCATGATTTAATAAACATTTTGTATCTATATCCACAGTACTGCAGAATGAAGAAAAGCAAACAACAATAATAGATAACTTCAAAATGATACAAACAAATGATTAATTAGTTAAAGAACAACATAAAATAATTATACAATATATTATACGTGAATGAATTATATAACAAATTCAACTTGATTACATGCATGCATGACACAACAATTGCCAAGAAACAACACAACAAAGGCCAACAGCTAGTGATGAATTAAATAGTATAGCTACCCAGAGATTTGCTTAAAAACATATTCACACCATTCCTCGATCACTTCATCAAGCTGATAGTTACTCAAAGTGTCACAATGTTGATCTTCATAATACTACACATATATACAATCAGCCACAAATTAAAACGAATTAAAATCAGCAAAACGTAATTATCAGGAACTAATTAAATTTAACTAAAACACAATATGGAGTGCAACTAAATGACTTACTTTTTGAGGAATAAATGCCTGATCATACGTAATTACATTCTTCATAAATTTCATAACGTAATACCCACAATCATTGTCATTGGGTTGGAAAGAGCACTGCAAAAATATAATGCAATATTTAACTATTTTTATGAATAAAAATTGTTTACTAAAAAAATTTGAGTAAATTCATATATCAATACCAGTATCTTCTTCCAATGATAGCTAAAGTGAGGGTCAGCAGCTTTAGAATAGTTTAACGAGACAGAGGACCGATACGTAGTCAATGCGCTAACAAAACAAATAGAAACTAATAACTTTTGATTATTCAATCACATGCAAATATTTACACATGCACACGTACGCTTACCTATTGAACAATAGTAACATATCAGAACGGTTTTGTGGAAGACCATCTTTTAGAGGATCCACATAGTAAATGCGAGGGCCTGAAGGTTCCGTTGGATTGATAACTATCAATATCCAATGGCGCCTAAAATATTTTAAAAAATTAGTTTCAACAATCATGGTATGATAAAAGTTAAACAATAAAAAGAAAAATTGTACCACTAATAACTTACCATGTATTGTATGGCACTAAAAATAGCGTAGTTGGTGTCGCTCTCTTTTTAAAGTAATTTTTTAGATCATTAGACTGCGCATGTATATCTACTTTACCCCCATGGTAGCCAACGAGATAAGGGTTGACAAATACGAATTGGACCTATTTGTATCCATTAAGTAGTCATTGTATAAATGCCTGGTATAAAACAAACAGTGTCATGAAAGACAAAAGAAATGGAACAAGAAATATTAATAACAGTGATAAATGATAATGGTCAAGTACCTTATCCAGAAGTTGATAGTTGAAGCACTAACCCAATCACGAGTACATATGTCGTGCACGACCTCGGCAGTAACATAATCAACTAGACCGCTAACATTGTAGATATGTCTTTCAAGACGTATTTCCCGTCCTCCTGCACTGATCAATTATGGTATAATCGATACTAATTGATCACGATATGAGGTCGGTCTCCTTCTGCTCTGTTGGCTAGCTGAAGCTTTAGACTTGGGTTGTGTTGTCGAACACTTTGACATCTTGCCCTGCGAAAATAAAAAAATTAAATCACAATTTTATATGGAAGTATGAAGGAAAAATGTAGGAAATTGTAAATGAACGACCTTTTCATATGGCTCTATAAGACCTATTGGCCAAGCAACATAGCCACCTACAACACCTTTCACCATTATTTGCTCATCCCGAGACGGGATAGGTAAGAGGGCGTCTTCATTCGTGCATACGTCAACCCTCACTCGGAGTGTGTTGTCAGGCAGCGGTGAATTGTGTAGTGTGTCCTTATCAGTGTTGTAGGCAACACCTACTGCAACCACGTGCTTGGAAGCTTGCTCGGCATATAACTTACATTGGAATTTACCCTATAAAAAATAGACTTAATATGTCATAGTTCGCTAAATTATAATATAACATAAAGTTAAGTATAGAAGAAATTAATTACTAAAGGAAAAGGGACTTTAGGCATGGAAGTGCAACTATCTCTGATACTTGGACTATGACAGAAGAGAACATTTTGTGTTGGCCTATACTGCACAAACTGTTGTATTTGTGTTGTTAACAACACATTGTGTTCTTGCAACAAACGCATTTGTTCTAAGAATTGTTCTTCTCGTTATTCCTTATGGCGCATTTGGTCTTGAAGTTCTTGAATTTGACTCTTGAAACTAGTCATCTCGTCACGCAGCTGGGAAACGTCACCTCTACTATAGCCCTTCTGACGTCCAAAGTATGTTGATGGGGTGACAGCAAAACCAGTACCCCGAACACGACCATCATACTCGGGTACTCCAAGCGCTCTGCTCAACAAATCGTCCCGACCAATATAGCTCGCCAACGCAAGATCCTCCTGTGACACTTGTCACTATCACAAAAAGAATTACAACAATATTAGTTATTATAAATCAAGTTCATTTAAGTAAAGCCAATTATTTATTGTACACATAATCCAATACTTACACAATATTTAGCTACTTTTCTTGCTTTCTTACTATGAATTTCACATTTCTTATTTGTGACATCGACTATCCACAAATCATGTCGTGGAACCTGTGTAATACCTGAATCGGATTCTTCTATCTGCACGGAAAATTTACTTAAAGTTAAATGATATTCAAACAATTGATCTACAAATGAAATAATAATTAGTTCGAACTATTTTTCTTTCTAACTATGCATATGAAACAGGTCCTTGTGTGTACCGGTATGACATATTAAGCGCGTTAGCATGATTTTTCTCGCTCAACTCCTGCTTAGATCAAAATGATTTATATCAATGTACAAATGTTAATTACAAATACGTACATTACAAGTAATAGGGAAAGTAAAACAAATTATATTACTAGAAATTCCTGAGTTGTATGTGTTTTGATAAACTCATCCCACATTTCTTGAGTGATGATTCCTTCGTATAATGGATAAGGCAGTGTATCAATGATATTGTCATCATCATCCCTCAAGTAGTATTTGACAAGATCAGAACGAAACTTTCTCATAAGTTTTCCGGCTTTTCTTAGCACGAAGTTCTTCCAATCATCATCAATAATAAAAATGCTCTGTAAAAAAAACATATATAATATGTAAGATTGAAATTAAGTGAAACATAGAAAACCGAACAATAATATAATTAATGTGTTACCTGAACTTTATCCCATATGTCATCATCATAATCTTTTTGTGCCATTTTCCAGTTTTGAACTGTAATAGGGACTCTATCTCAAACTGTAGTCCTAATCAAGTTATTTAATGACTTACCGTTCTCGCCTAACGTGTTTCCATTTTCATTCCACTCCAGATGTAACTTGATTCCATTACTTCTCAATTTGATCAATCTCGCCATAACTGTCCTGCCACGTCGTACGTTCGCCTCAAATCTTTGTCTACCAATATGCTGAGGAACATCATCAGTTTCATCGTGTGGTGAGTCCATACTCCTGAAAGTGAAATACACCAAAATAAAACATCAGTATATAATGTCAACCATATCAACGAAAGCAAATTATTTTCAAATTTATAAAAACGTACGTACAAGTAAACAAGTCAAAGCACTTAAAATTGAAGCTTTCTAAGTCTTAAACCCTATGTTTTAATTGACAAATAATCTATTCATTATTCCCAGGCATTATAATAATTTTTCATAACTCATAACGAAAAAAACCATATTTGCCACAACATATCGTAGGTAAATTAGAAAACATTACAAGTCTGTTAATAAAATACAAGTGTTAAGAATATATAAATAATTATTTTAATTATGCAAATAATCCATAACAATCATTAGAACACCTACAAATTATAACTAACTATTATTAAATTCAACTAAAATCACATTTGTAAGCTCAAAATTTAAAAAACATACCTTAAATAAAAGTTTTAATAGACTGCTGAGCTGAAACTACAAACACAAATTACACATAAAAAAGTCAATAAAATAATTAGTGGTTGTAAATTTTTCTTAATAATAATAATGTGTACAAAACATCAATATATAATAAAATAAAATATGATTAATTAGCTTAAATCAAAAAATATGATTCAAAAACAAAGAAAGCAAATAAAATAAAACAAAAAGGAAAGCATATATAATTTATTGTTATTTTTTAAAATCATTAACATTTTCTAAAAATTTTCTTGTTATTTTTTAAAATCATTAATATAATTTATTCATTTAATCTTTGGATCGCACACATACTAGATGTGTGTGCCTATCACATAATAGATTTGGCATATTATAAGATGTTAGTCATCCATTCCATTAAACCAAATCTAGAGCATCCTTTTTTTCTTATAATTTTCAAATTATCCATAGATTTTTCTTAAATGAATTTTCCTTAAAGTACCAGGAAATTTTTGAAATATTATTTTTTATAAAAAATATATGCATTGATATATATATACATATATATTATAAGAAAGAGATTGAATTTAAACAAATAATTATTTAATATATATAACTTAATTTATTACCCTTGTATTGTTGTACTTAGTTGTTTTCTCATCAAGGCAATATGGACTTCTTTCGATAAAAGAAAAATATCAAACCATGTAGAGTTAAAATCTAGTTATTTTTATAAGAAAAGAAAATAGATGTTTACCTATTTGGTTAGCAAGATAGATTAGAAGAAATGAAAAGTGAAGGAGAAAAGGAGATTAGTTAAACTTTTTGGAGAGAAAACATGTTTTTCAAAATCATCCCAAAAAAAAATAATATGAGCACATAATTATATGAAAAGTTCTTTATATTAGACTTTACAATGATTTAATTTCTTCTTTTGTGGCCAGCGCATCGGTTAAATTTCCTTATCAAAGATACATTGTTTTGTGTTCTAACAACCAAACATGAAACCATCTCCCCCAATTAAAATCTCACCAACTTCTAATATTGCACCATTATTACTACTCTTCAATCCAGCTTAATTGATTAGTTAATATATTTAAGGTCAAATTTCAGGTTTTTTTCCTTACGGTTCTAGTTAATATATTTAACATATATATATATACATGTGTGTCATAAAAAGCAAAAAAAGCACTTCATACAATATAATATAATCAACACACACACACACACACACACACACACACACGTGTGTGTGTGATAACAAAAAAAAAGCAGACCAACCTGAAAAAAAAAGGAAACACGTTGAACTTACATATCAGTGCAGTGGGGGACCACGTTGCCCGTTGGTGACGCAATCTTGAGTGAGGAGGAGGAGGAAATTTGAGCAGTTGAGACCAACTGGATGGTGTGGGGACCAAAAGTGGAAGACCGTATAAAGACAAGGGAAGGGACAGGAGTGGGGATGGATGGCAGTTGGAACAAATTCAAACAAAATATAAATTCACTAATGAAGACGTGTGGGTGTGTTTTTTAGTGTGAAGATGATATAGGAAATGGAGGTGGGGGCGATGGATACTAGTGTGAAGATGAGAAAGGGAAAGTAAGTGTGGCGTAGTAGTCAAAAAGAGAAGGAATATGAGGACGCGGGAAGTGAAATTAAGAGATAAGGGTTGGGCAGGGAGAATTTCCATTGGTTGGATAGATTACACTCTATCCTTTTTTGTAAAAAAAAAATTTTTTTTAAAGTAACCAGCTGTGGCGCCTGGGTATTTCCAAGCGCCACAGTTGGTAATTAGGGGCCATGTGTGGCGCCTGCAGTGTTGCAAACATATGCCACCAATCTTGAGAGACAACCTCTTTTTATCTATCTACAGTCTGTAAACAATCTCTTAGAAGGTGCATAGAATCTTTCATCTGGTTGCATGCAAATGGGCATAAGTCATATTCCTGGATCCCTCTGCTCGCTCTTACCTGTGCTGTGTGGGCTCTTCCATGAATGAATAGCCATATAAAAGATTTTATCTTCTCTGGTACCCGCCATCTTCATAGCAGTTTCCATATGTTGTTTCTACCTTCACTAGTACCTGCAAAAAGAGAATAATAGGCAGATTTGATAGAAAATCGACCATCAGTAGAAGGTTTTCAATAGAATTTATCCTCTCCTCTCTCTTCATAGGGTAGGTGAGCATAGGTGATATTATTAACAATCTTCAGGGAGAACTATTTCTGCAACTTTTGCCAATCCCATTCCCCTCTAGGTATTACATAATCCACAACTTGTTCTTGTCAATTAACCATTCACTCATAACCCAAAATAAAATCAATAAGTGGGGTATTCATATTATACCAGTTTTTGAACCAAAAGGATGTAGATTTTCCATCACCAATTCTTTTGCCCAAACCTTTCCTAAATTTTTCCCAAACAGTACATATGCCCTTCCAGAAAAGAGATGAATTCTTTTTCTTGATTACTTCAGGCAATGGTGATTCCCCACAATTATATTTATTCCTCAGTACTTGAACCTATAATGCCTTTTGGTTGCAAACTAGCCCCCAACAAAGTTTCATTAGGAAGGCAAGATTCTAGTATTTGAGGCTTTAAATGCCGAGAACCCCTTATTTTCTATCTCTAGATACCACTTCCCAGGACACAAAATGAGTCTTCCTTCTATCATCTTGTTCACCCCATGAAAAATTTCTGCTCTTCCTTTCCAAGCCATTGATCAAACTTAGGGGAAGAAGCATGGTTTGCATAAAATATGAGGGTAAGGGAGAGAGAACAACTTTGATAAGAGTAGATCATCCACCCATGTTCAAGTAATTCCTTTTCCATCCCAATATCCGTTTCTAATTTTTTTCAATAATCGGAGAATAAGTCACATAGGTTGCTCTTTTATAGAGTAATGGGATCTCTAAATATTTACCCAAATCCCCTGTAAGCCCTACTCTTAGCCTTTAACTCAAACCCAGAGCTCTGCTTCTATGCTTATTCTTTGAAAAGAAAACTTTTGTTTTGTCTCTATTCATTTTTTTCCTGACATTTCATAGAATTTGTCAATACACATCAAGATAACGTCTATGTGGGATTTAGATGCCTTCCCAAATAAGAGGACAAGATCATTAGTAAAGAAGAGGTGAGATAATCTTGGACCTTTAGACCTTAATTGAATAGTCTCCCCTGCGCCTTCATCCACCGCATCTTGTATGATATGGTTTAATTTCTCCATACATAGAGTAAAGATGTATAGAGATATAGGGTCCCCTTGATGGATGCCCCCGGTTGGGGAAAAAGTACCAGTAGATTTTCCATTCCAAAGAATCTGAAATGATGAAGAGGTAATGCATTCCATGATGACATCACACAATTTGTTATCCAGCCTAATAGCTCTTAATGTGTCAAGAATGAATGGCCATTCTAAATGGTCATATGCCTTCTCTAGGTCAACCTTTACTGCAAGCCAACCAATGTTACCCTTTTTACTTCAGGTTGAATGGATCACCTCTTGAGCTATAGTGATGTTATCATTGCTTTGTCTACTTGTAATAAAGCTGCTTTGGTGTGGCCCAACCAACTTGTCCACAATTGATTTAAGTTTATGGCTAATGATCTTTATGACAACTTTATAACTAACATTACAGAGGGAAATTGGTCTGAAGTCTCTGATTAATTCCAGCTTCTCATTGATAGAGGTTAATATTTATATATTTTTAGTAATTAATCTTAGGCTTTTGTGGGATTTAATAGAATATTTTGGGCATAATTAAGTGTTAATGTGACATTTTAGTGAAAGGATAATTTAGGAATTATAGTGGTTAAATTGTTGTATTTTTAATTAATATTTGTTATTCCCATTATTCCTTAATTGTGAGCAAAATTTATTACCTTTGTGAATCTAATTTTATAGGTGATGATATGGCACAACTTTTGTTAAGCGTTTAAGGTCAAAGGAGTCATTTTGGAGCTTAATATAAAGGACAAAAGTGGAACATCACAAGTGGAGAATTTATTGTCACATATTTTTTCTAAGAAGAGATTAAATGAGTAAGGGCTTTGTTTGGTAGTTGTAATTTTGTGCCTAATCCTAAAACATATTTTCACCCCCTCATCCAAACTTGGCACAACTTACTTTTTAACCTAGAGAGAATTGAAGAAAGAAGAGGCAAGTAGGGACCATTGTTTTTGGAGAGACGTCTGTGAAGAAAAAAAGAAGGGTTGGACCAAAATTGAAGAACGGAAGAAAATGGAGGATAGAACGAATTGATTAGAGAAAGGAGTTGACCGATGAATTAAAGAGCTGTTGGACCGATTTGAGAGAGAGGAAGAGACGTGAAGAATGAGGAGACCAATTATTGAAGATTGAATGGAATTGAAGAGGCGGGGGAAGCTAAGGTGCTCACCGAATTGGGTAATTGAAGAAAAAGCGTGAAAAAGATATTCGGTGGAGCATTTGAAGACTAAACAAATTCTGCATCTTGCCTTTATTTTTCCATGGCTGATTTTATCTTCCTTCTTCAAGCTTCATCTTCTTTCTCCATTAGTAGCTAAGTTCCGGTGATTTCCTTGAGTTGGGTAATGGTTTGAGTTCTAAACTTCAATGGAATTCCTTTAAGCTCTCTTTCTAGTTCATAATTATATGGCTTGCACTACTACAAAAAGGTTGAAAGGTGGCGCACATTTTGTGGCCCTTCTTTAAAGAAGTGCCACAGTTGCCTTTTTTATTTTTTTCTTTTTCTATATATATAATTTAATTTAATTTGGGGTACCAGCTGTGGCGCTTAGTAGGATAGGCGTCACAATTGGGATGGCCAAGTGTGGCGCCTACCTAGGCAGGCTTTACATGTGGGGCCACAGCATAGCGGGGCCAGGCGCCACAGCTGTGCTGTGGCCTGGTGTGCAGGCGCCACACATGGCCTTGCATTAAAGCAAGTGTGGTAGGCGCCACAGTTGCCTATTAATTAAAATAAAAAAATTTCAATAAAGGAGGATAGTGTAATCCTCCCAGCCAATAGGAACTCTCCCCGCCCTATCCTTATCTTCTAATTTCAATTCCCGCGTACGTTTTTCCTCATTTTTCCTTCTCTTTTGACTACAATTATTCAACAACTCCCTTTCCCTTTCTATCTTTATCCGTCACCCCCTCCATCCATTTCCTATCTTCACACTAAAAAACACACCTACATGCTCACACGTCTTCATCAGTAAATCTATACTTTATTTTAATTTGTTTCAACTGCCATCCATCCCCACTCCTGTCCTTTCCCTTGGCTAATTTGTACTGTCTTTCATCCACTTTTGGTCCCCACTAAATCCACTTGGTCCCAGCTACTCAAATTTCCTCCTCCTCCTCACTCAAGATTGCGTCACCAACGGGCAACGTGGTCCCCCACTGCACTGCACTGATCAATTAAGCTATAAGTTCAACGTGCTTCCTTTTTTTTTCAGGTTGTAGCATATTTTTGTTATCACACGCACGTGTGTATATATAAATATGTTGATTATATATTAAAATAAAAACTACTAATGTTTAGCTATCCACCACACATCTCTTTAGAAAGTTTGATTCAATTCCTATATATAATCTCTGCGCATTTTTTTTTACCAACCTCTCCGCATATACTATACTATTCGTTTGGTTTTATTTTTTCATCTATATCTACATCTATCTATATATATAGTTAGAGGAGCATATAGACAATTATATCTCATATGCTAAAGTGGAAAAAAAATGTTATTCCTGTCCACTCATGTCTCTAAGTGCTGCTGACTGCGTGCTTGCATGCTATGAAAATTATTGGTAGGCCTATATAAGAGCGCCACACGTGATTATATATATATATATATATAGTATATTATTGTCGATTAGTGTTTTCTAATGATTATATATATGTTCTTTATGTCCTAGAATAGAATAAAAATTAAATATTTATTTGAAATTCTATATTCTTTTCTATATTCATAGGAATTATGTTATCAATAGCTAAGAATAAAGTGTTAATAACTACGACCTCAGTAGTTTATTAAATTCCTATCCATGCACAATTTCTGTTTATGTGCGCCCGCTTAGCTCTGAGGTTATAAATAATCATTCTATTTATATATTATATAGATTATTTATATTTATTAAAATATAATTATAATATATAATTAATATATATATTATTTATATTTATTATTTATTAATATTAATTCATTTTATTAATCAAATTTTACATTAATAAAATGAAAAGAATATTCAATATCAATATATTTAAATATATTCCAATTTTGAATTCTATTCATTTTCTAAATTTTAGATTCATATTATTACTTTACTATATAACTATATATTTTGATTTCTTTACTATATATTTCTATTTAAATATTGAAGATTTCTATTTCAATATTGATATTTATTTAGAATTTAGATTAATTTAATATTGAATTCTAAATTCTAATAATAATAATTCAATTCAATATTAAAATATTCTAAAATATTAGAATATAAAATCAAAAATATTAAAATATTAGAATATAGGAATTCCTATTATTGTCGATTAGTGTTTTCTAATGATTATATATTATTGTCGATTAATGTTTAACTAATCCATAACATGTGATTATATATATATATATATATATATATATAGCATAAACAATTCCTATTTGTTTGATTTAATTAATTAGTTGATCAATCGGTCTTTTTTTATTTTTTGGTGATAATCAATCTATCATTTATAGTCAACAGAACATGATAAATTAATATAATTTTTTTAATTGAATTTGTAGAAATAACTTTCTTAAACTTCACATTCTATTAATAAATTTATCCGTTAATTAATGACGGTATATCGGATGCATGATTGTCCGGACAAATTTATTTTCATGGGATTATTACCAAATTTTGATAGACAGGAAATTTTTTCTATATAATTCACAGTTCAAAAAGTAGCTGAAAGTTAATGGCATATTTATTTAAAATTTGTTATTGGTTTGTTTATGCTTTCATTGAGGGGTGAGGACCTAAAGGAAAACATATGACTATCTTTCCACTTTAATTTGTTTTACCATTGCTTCTTCTCTATTTAATTTTAGGGAGAATTGCTGAAAAATACTTTGGAAGCAAATTAATTGCTGATTGCTACCAAGCGTGCAATTGATCTTCCGTGTGTGCAAGCGATCTTCCGTTTTGTGCAAATCATCTTTCGTGTGTGTAAAAGTCTTCCGTATAAATGTGCAAGCAATCTTCCGTTATGTGCAAAACATCTTCCGTTATGTGCAATGGTAGCATTCAGCAATTAATTTGCCAAAAAGGTATTTATCAGCAATTCTCCCTTAATTTTATTTGTTACTTATGTTTTGGTAAAAAAAAATTTGTTACTTATGTTTTTTGGAATAATTCAGAAATACAATTGATGTCTAAATTTATTTTAAATTTTTAACGTACCCTTAATTTAATTAATTAAAGTTCGCTGATTAGTGTCTCTCTCTTTTTTTTTTAAAAGTAATTAAGCTAGTAAAAATAAATTTTTTTTATATTCTCAACATTTATATATGCTTTCCTTTTTGTTTTATTTTATTTTCTTCCTTTTTTTTTGAATCATATTTTTTTATTTAAGCTAATTAATTATATTTTATTTTATTATATATTGATGTTTTGTAAACATTATTATTAATAAAAAAATTTACAACCACTAATATTTTATTGACTTTTTTTATGTGTAATTTGTGTTTGTAGTTTCAGCACATCAGTCTATTGAAGCTTCTATTTAAGGTATGTTTTTGAAATTTTGAGCTTACAAATGTGATTTTAGTTAAATTTAATAATAGTACTAGTTAGTTATAATTTGTAGGTGTTCTAATGATTGTTATGGATTAGTTGCATAAGTAAAATAATTATTTATATATTCTTAACACTTGTATTTTATTTGTTGACTTGTAATGTTTTCTAATTTACCTATGATATGTTGTGGCAAATATGGTTTCTTTTGTTATGTTGAAGATTTCATGTTGGGAATTTATTTTAAAATTGGTAAGAGAATATAAAAGTAATTAGTTAATGCAATAGTCATACAACTAACCACATACTTTTTTTAAAAATAGATTGAAGGCATAGATGGATCGTAAATGGATGTCATCTAATCGGTGTTCAAGGGAATATATAGATGGGGTGAAAGATTTTATTACATTTGCAATTGAGCACACAAAAGATCCTAACAAAATCATGTGTCCTTGCTTATCTTGTTGTTTTGGAAAGCGGATTAGTCCACTTGATTTACTAGATCATTTAGTGTGTTACAGTATTGATCAAACATATATACGATGGACAAGGCATGGTGAGACGAACGATGCATGTAGTGATCGGGTGCATACCACGAGTGGTGCTTCGGATGAATTTGATCAAAGCATGTTTGATGAAGATGATGGTCTTGAAGAAATGCTAAATGTGGTTGAAGGGGTGCATCATAACTGCCCCAACGAATTTGAGAAGTTGAAAGGTGATGCAGAGAAACCATTATATGCTGGGAGTACTAAATACACAAGATTGCTAGCAGTGTTGAAGTTGTACAACTTTAAAGCTCACTACGGATTGAGTGATTTGGGTTTTACCGCACTGCTTGAACTGTTGCAAGATATGCTTCCAGAAGAAAATGTACTTCCTACCAAGACATACGAAGTAAAGCGAATTCTTTGCTCTACAACTGGTATGGGATATGAGAAGATACATGCATGTCCTAACGATTGCGTATTATTTCAAAATCAGTATGTAACGTTGGAGAAGTATCCTAAATACAATGCATCTCGCTATAGGAAGAAGAAAGGAAAGAGTCCTTTGAAGGTCCTATGGCATTTTCTCATTATTCCGAGATTCAAGCGACTGTACAGTAATGCAGAGACTGCTAAGCACTTGACATGGCATACAGATGAAAGGATTAAAGACACGAAGCTTAGGCACCCTGCAGATGCTCCTCAATGGAAAAAAAATTGATCATGAGTACCCTGACTTTGCTGATGAAGCAAGGAACCTTCGCCTTGCACTGTCAACTGATGGAATTAACCCGCACGATGTTCAGAGTAGTACACATAGCACGTGGCCAGTGATATTGATGATTTATAACCTTCCTCCACACTTGATCATGAAACGTAAGTTTATGATGTTGTCCATGTTAATTTCTGGGTCAAGGCAACCTGGGAATGATATAGATGTATACTTGGCTCCTTTAGTTGATGACCTGCTTTGGGAAGAAGGCGTCAATGTGTATGATGGGTACAGGGAAGAAAGTTTCACTTTGAAAGCCATGTTGTTTGGCACAATTAATGATTTCCCTGCTTATGGTAATTTGTCGGGATACAACGTCAAAGGATATGGTGCATGCCCTATATGTGAAGATGACACTCATTCAGTGCGACTTCATCATTGTAAGAAAAATGTTTACATGGGGCATCGAAGATTCTTACCATCACAACATCGTTGGAGGAAGAGGAAAAATCCTTTCAATGGTGACTCAGATGAAGGTAGCCCACCAAAGATGTTGACCGGTGCCCAAGTATATTCAAAGGTAAAAGACTTGGATAACAATTTTGGCAAGCCTTTTGCAAAAAAAATCGAGACAAGTGGTTGGAAGAAAAAGTCTATTTTCTTTGAACTTCCATATTGGAAGCTTTATATGTGAGATATTTTCTTGATGTGATGCACATAGAAAAAATATTTGTGATAGTCTAATTGGCACGTTGCTCAATATCCAAGGAAAAAGCAAGGATAGTGTCAATTCGAAGTTGGATTTGGTAAACTTAGGAATTAGAGAAGAGTTGACACTGATTGATCAAGGGCATCGTACCTACCTACCGACAGCGGCATACACTCTGTCGAGGAAAGAGAAGAAATTGTATTGTGAGTTTCTGCAAGGAATTAAAGTTCTTGAGGGCTACTCTTCAAATATAAAGAACCTTGTATCAGTGAAAGAGTTGAAGTTAAAGAACCTCAAGTCTCATGATTGTCATATGCTCATGCAGAATTTCCTACCGATTGGTATACGATCCATTTTACCCAAAAATTTAAGAAATACCATAACTAAACTTTGCATGTTTTTCAAGTTGATCTACAGTAAAGTGGTAGATTCAACTAAGTTACAAGATTTGTAAAGGCTGATTGTATGTACTCTGTGTGAACTTGAAATGTATTTTCCACCTTCTTTTTTTGACATTATGGTACATCTAACCGTACACTTGGTCAAAGAGATTCAATTGTGCGGTCTAGTGTACTTGAGATGGATGTACCCGAATGAGTGATTCATGAAAATATTAAAAGGGTACGTGAAAAATAGATATCGCCCAGAGGGTTGTATCGCTGAAAGGTATATGGTTGAAGAAGCAAGTGATTTCTGTGCTGATTTTCTATCAAATGTTGACCCTGTAGGGATCCCCAAGTCCCGTCATGATGGGCGAAGATCAGGGAAAGGAATAACTGGGAGGGATGTAATAACGATATCGGTGATTGAACGAGAGCAAGCCCACTTGTATGTGCTACATAACACTGATAACATCAAACCATATGTAGAAGAACACAAGGATGCTCTTCGATTGGTACATGGTGATAGGAATGAAAATTTGTTAACAAAAGAACGCAATAAACAATTTTCAAGCTGGTTGAAAAATCGCATTAATGATGAGATGGAGCAGAATCCTGATTCAGTTTCTGAAAAATTAAAGTGGTTGTCGAAGGGACTGAGCTTAAATGTATTATCTTACAATGATATGCAATTAACGGTTACATATTCTATACACAAGATCATGATACACAGAGCACGATGCAAAATAGTGGGGTAACACTTGTTGCTGATTCTTGGCATAGATCCAGTGCTAAAGACATACACCCTATCTATGCATCAATGTCATACTTTGGTGTCATTGAATGCATATGGGAGTTAGATTACTCTATGTTTAGGGTCCCTGTCTTCAAATGTAAGTGGGTTAACAATAACAGTGGATTGAGGATAAATGACTTAGGCTTTGTTCAAGTGGATCTTTCTAAAGTTTGGTATGAAGATGATCCTTTTATTTTAGCAGCACAAGCAGAACAAGCATTTTTCATTCTGGATCCTGCTAGAAAGAATTGGTCTATTGTACTCCCATCCAACAAGAATCGTCAAGAACAAGTTGATCCTGAAAGTAATGAAAATTTGAACGTCAATGATGACGATCCTTCGTTTGAAAATTTGTAGTCAGTAGAGATTGATATAGATGGAGATGCAAATGAAGATGAAGATGGAGATGAAGATGGACCCGTATACGTGAGACATGATCATGAAGAGGGAACTTGGGTCAAGAGAAACACAATTCTCAATCCAACATGAATTCTGAAGAATAAAATTTTAAATCAAACCAGAAAAAGGAAAAGATAATAAGTGCCTTGACTTGTTTACTTGTACGTACATTTTTATAAATTTCAAAATAATTTTCTTTCGTTGATATAGTTGACATTAAACACTGATGTTTTATTTTGGTGTATTTCACTTTCAGAAGTATGGACTCACCACAAGATAAAAATGCTGATGATGTTCCTTAGCATATTGGTAGACAAAGATTTGAGGCAAACATACGACGTGGCAGGACAGTTATGGCGAGATTGATCAAATTGAGAAGTAGTGGAATCAAGTTACATCTGGAGTGGAATGAATATGGAAATCCGTTCGGCGAGAACGGTAAGTCATTAAATAACTTGATTGGGACTACAGTTTGAGACAGAGTCCTTGTTACAGTTCAAAACTGGAAAATGGTCAAAAAAGATTATGAGGATGAGATATGGGGTGAAGTTCAGGTAACATATTAATTATATCATTGTTTGGTTTGCTATGTTTCACTTAATCTCAATCTTACATATTATATATGTTTTTTATTTACAAAGCATTTTTATTATTGATGATGATCAGAAGAACTTCGTGCTAAGAAAAGCCGGAAAACTTATGAGAAAGTTTCGATCTGATCTTGTCAAATACTACTTGAGGGATGATGATGACAATATCATTGATATACCGCCTTATCCATTGTACAAAGGAATCATCACTCAAGAAATATGGGATGAGTTTATCAAAACACATACAACTCAGGAATTTCTGGTAATATAATTTGTTTTACTTTCCCTATTACTTGTAATATACGTATTTGTAATTAACATTTGTACATTGATATGAATCATTTTGATCTAAACAGGAGTTGAGTGAGAAAAATCATGCTAACGCGCTCAATATGCCATATCGGTACACACAAGGACCTGTTTCATATGCACAGTTAGAAAGGAAAATGGTACGAACTAATTATTATTTCATTTGTAGATAAATTGTTTGAATATCATTTAACTTTAACTAAATTTGTCGTGCAGATATAAGAATCAGGTTCAGGTATTACACAGGTTCCACGACATGATTTGTGGATAGCCGGTGTGACAAATAAGAAAGGTGAAATTCATAGTGAGGAAGCAAGAAGAGTAGCTGAATATTGTGTAAGTATTGGATTATGTGTACAATAAATAATTGGCTTTCCTTAAATGAACTTGATTTATAATAACTAATATTGTTGTAATTCTTTTTGTGATAGCGACAAGTGTTACAGGAGGATCCTGCGTTGGCGAGCTATGTTGGTCGGGACGATTTGTTGAGCAGAGCTATGGGAGTACCCGAGTATGATGGTCGTGTTCGGGGTACTGGTTTAGCTGCCACCCCATCAGCATACTTCGGACGTCAGAAGCGCCATAGTAGAGGTGACATTTTCCAGCTGCGTGACGAGATGACTAGTTTCAAGAGTCAAATTCACGAACTTCAAGAACAAATGTGCCATAAGGAACAACAAGAAGAACAATTCTTAGAACAAATGCGTTTGTTGCAAGAACAAAATGTGTTGTTAACAACACAAATACAACAGTTTGTGCATTGTAGGCCAACACAAAATATTCCCTTCTGTGATAGTCCAAGTGTCAGAGATAATTGCACTTCCATACCTAAAGTCTCTTTTCCTTTGGTAATTAATGTCTTCTATACTTAACTTTATGTTATATTATAATTTAGCAAACTATGACATATTAAGTCTATTTTCTATAGGGTGAATTCCAATGTAAGCTATATGTCGAGCAAGCTCCCAAGCACGCAGTTGCAATAAGTGTTGCCTACAACACTGATAAAAGACATACTACATAATTTACCGCTACCTGACAACACACTTCGAGTGAGGGTTGACGTCTGCACTAATGAAGACGCCCTCTTACCAATCCCGTCTCAGGATGAGCAAATAATGGTCAGAGGTGTTGTAGATGGCTATGTTGCTTGGCCAATAGGTCTTATAGAGCCATATAAAAAGGTCGTTCATTTACAATTCCCTGCATTTTTCCTTCGTACTTCAATATAAAACTGTGATTTAATTTTTTATTTTTGCAGGGCAAGATGTCAAAGTGTTCGACAACACAACCTAAGTCTAAAGCTTCAGCTAGCCAACAGAGCAGAAGGAGACCGACCTCATATCATGATCAATTAGTATCAATTACACCACAATTGATCGATGCAGGAGGATGGGAAATACGTCTTGAAAGATATATCTACAATGTTGGCAGTCTAGTTGATTATGTTATTGCCAAGGTCGTGCACAATATATGTACTCGTGATTGGGTTAGTGCTTCAGCTATCAACTTCTGGATAAGGTACTTGACCATTATTGTTTATCACTGTTATTAATATTTCTTGTTCCATTTCTTTTGTTTTTCATGACATTGTTTGTTTTATACCAGGCATTTATACAATGACTGCTTAATTGATACAAATAGGGTCCAATTCTTATTTGTCAACTCTTATCTCGTTGGTCACCATAGGGGTAAAGTAGATATACATGCGCAGTCTAATGATCTAAAAGATTACTTTAGAAAGAGAGTGACACCGACTACACTATTTTTAGTGCCATACAATGCAGGGTAAGTTATTAGTGGTACAATTTTTCTTTTTATTGTTTAACTTTTATCATACCATGATTGTTGAAACTAATTTTTTAAAATATTTTAGGCGCTATTGGATATTGATAGTTATCAATCCAGCGGAACCTTTAGGCCCTCGCATTTACTATGTGGATCCTCTAAAAGATGGTCTTCCACAAAACCGTTCTGATATGTTACTATTGTTCAATGGGTAAGCGTACGTGCATATGTGTAAATATTTGCATGTGATTGAATAATCAAAAGTCATCAGTTTCTATTTGTTTTGTTAGCGCATTGACTGCATATCGGTCCTCTGTCTCATTAAGCTACTCTAAAGCTGCTGACCCTCACTTTAGCTATCCTTGGAAGAAGATACTGGTATTGATATATGAATTTACTCAAATTTTGTTAGTAAACAATTTTTATTCATAAACAGAGTTAAATATTGCATTATATTTTTGCAGTGCCCTTTCTAACCCAATGATAATGATTGTGGGTATTATGTCATGAAATTTATAAAGGATGTAATTACGCATGATCAGGCATTCATTCCTCAAAAAGTAAGTCATTTAGTTGCACTGCATATTGAGTTTTAATTAAATTTAATTAGTTCCTGATAATTACGTTTTACTGATTTTAATTCGTTTTAATTTGTGGCTGATTGTATATATGTGTAGTATTATGAAGATCAGCGTTGTGACACTTTGACTGACCATCAGCTTGATGAAGTGATCGAGGAATGGTGTGAATATGTTTTTAGGCAAATCTATGGGTAGCTATATTATTTAATTCATCACTAGCTGGAGGCCTTTGTTGTGTTGTTTCTTGGCAATTGTTGTGTCATTCATGCATGTAATTAAGTTGAATTTGTTATATAATTCATTCACATATAATATATTGTATAATTATTTTATGTTCTACTTTAACTAATTAATCATTTGTTTGTATCATTTTGAAGTTATATATATTATTGTTGTTTGCTTTTCTTCATTCTGCAGTACTGTGGATATAGATACAAAATGTTTATTAAATCATGCAGTGTGAAATATTGTACAATTATGGAAGATATGATCGAACAAAAAAAGAGTTTTTGTGGCGCTTTTTTAATTAAGGGCCAGAAGAAGAGCCCAAAAAAAGAAAAAATGAGGAAAAAAAATACCCTCCTGTGGCGCTTGGTGGTCCAAGCGCCATAGGAGACCCCCCTCCTGTGGCACTTGCCCCACCAAGCGCCACAGGAGGGTATTTTTTTTAAAAAAAAAATATAATGCTGTGGCGCTTACCAGCACCACAGCTTCTTTTAGTGGCATCCAGATATGTAGCACTTCTCTAGCGCCACAGCTAATCAATTTATAAGCGCCACAGTTTTGTTTTTTTGTAGTAGTGTTGGTTAAGTATGTAGTTGTGATCTAGATTGTTCTATGCCAAGTGAATAAACTTGGTGGTTGAGCTAGGAGTTGATTAATTAAGCTCTATATGATTCATATTAGGAGTAAGTTGAGTTGTTTATTCTGACTCGGTTGAATGTATTTTAAATGACTACAATAAATACTTTGAATTTTTATAATGGTAATTACAATTTAGAATTGGAAGTTAATTATTCATCTCCTTGAGTCAAATTTATTTGGTGATGTAATATCCCAATTTTTGATTAAGGGGCTAATCATGATTATTGTGGATAATTATGAAATTAATTGGAATAATTATGTGCTTTGTGGCAATTTTAATTAATGTGCCATAATTAGTGGGAAATTGAAAGAATGAAATTGTTGGGCAATTAATTAGTGATTAATAGAGAAATTAATTCCTAGCTAAGAGGAAAATGAAAAGTGTAACTAAAATGGCTAATGGAGGGATTGAAAAGGCTAATTGGTGACTTGATTTGTGAGAGCCAATAGGAAGGTGGCAGGTGGCAAGTGTCAAGTGTAGATAAAGAGGGAGATATGGGAAAAATCAAATGGCAATTGAAAACAATATTTTCTCTCTCTTCTTCCCTCTTTTCAGCTGAGCATAGGGGAAGGAGATGTCATCATCATTCTTCATCTTCCCCAAAACTCCATCTCTCATTATCTCTCTCTTGTTAGGCCATTTTTGGCCAAAGAAGAAGAAGAAAAAGCTTGTGATTAAGATAAGCAAATGGCCTCTATTGCTCAAACTCACTTCATTAATGTTAATCCTTGGAGTAAGAGCTTCATTTCTATATTTATAGTTTGGCCATTGGTGTTGATTTGTGCCCACAAGGAAAGTTGGGAGTTGGAGAATCAAGAAATCTCTTTGGCGAAGTGAAAGAGGTAAGTGAGACTAATCTATCTATCTAAGTTTTATGCCAAATGGTTTGGTTTGAAATTTCTGGAAATTTGGCCTTTAATCCGAAAATGATTGCCACTGGGCTTTTGGCATGTTTTTGGCATAGTATTGGTATGTTGGAAATGCATATGGATAGATAGGATTGATTTGGGATGTGAATGGTATGTTTGGATGATTTTTAAATTTGGATGATTCTATTGCCTAAAACAAAAGCATAATAATGAAGTAGGATTTGGATCATTCTGATGATTCCATTGAATTCCTTGGATGTTTTTGTGTCGGAGTAGCTTTGGTAGAAGTTTTGAGTCCATTGGGATCACTTGGGCAAGTGTTAGGAAATGTGGTCAGTTTTGCTGCGTTTTCTGGTGTCTAATAGAATCACTCGAGTGATCTGGGCTTCACTCGAGTGTAGGATGAATAACACTCGAGCGGTGTTGAGTTCCACTCAAGTGTGGAAGTACAATTTCCTTTTCTACTCTCTGTGTTCTTGTTGCACTTCCGTCGTCAAAGGCAAGTGTTGCCTCACTTGCAAATATGGTGGCATATCACTTGAGTGAGCTTCTTATCACTCGATTGCAAGTGTATTTGACACCAAGGACTTGCCTCTCGGATTGTCACTCGCGATTATGGTGCAAAAGTGTGCCTTCTCACTCGCGGGTATGTGGTATTCACTCGAATGCAATGGGTTGTGCTCGAGTGCTCCTGATCCTTGAGAAATTTTAGTGCTCTTGGGTCTTCACTTTCTGCGCTTTACTTCCTAGTACTTGGGTGAGCATTAGGCTTCCACTCGAGTGATTATGTTTATGCTCGAGTGAAGCGAGCAACTCTAGAGTCTGTTGTTTTTTGTGCTCTTGGGTATTCACTCGTTGTTGTTCACTCTCTAGTGCTTAAGTGTAGACCATACCTTCATTCGAGTGAGGCCTTCTTTACTCGAGTAGCCGTACAATATCACTCGAGTGAGGCCATCTTCACTCGAGTGTCTTAGTGAAAAATATCAGGTTGAGCTTTCAAAAAAGGGATCTTTGGGGATAGTCTTTCATACCCTTTAGAGCTATTGATAGTGTTATGCATGGGTACTAAAAGAGCAATAATGATAACCAAATTAAGTGTTAAGAAGTCATTGAGAATTGGAATAGAGCATTGACACTTCATCACTTATTATGAATATAGGATTTCACATTTGCCCTACTCGGGAGAAACCGCCGCTAGGACACGCACGGAAGGATCAAGGTAGTGACTTTTCTCTCATGTTGTGTATGATGTTTTGGTATGCATGACTTGTCATTGAGTTTTGTGAACTGTATGTGCCATGGTCCATTAGAGCTTGAGCAATGCATCGTGAATTGTTTAAGGATTGACGCTAGTCATCTCTAGCTCGGTTGTTGTAGTGCTGTTGTAATCGGCATCGATCTTTATGAATTTGACCCATGGGGCAGCGTATTGTGAATCCAGCCATGGGCTGTGTGTATTGAATCTTGCTTGTATGGCTTGAGTGTGAAATGATTTATATGAATCCCAGCTGTGGTGAAATATATTGTGTGGATTGTTATGATGCAATACAGCATGAGCAAACGTAAGGGTGACATGAGTCATACCTGCCCTTATCACTGTAACTGCCGTTGTAGTTGCTATGTGTGTATGATGATTTGCTTTCATGCCTTATTGTTGTGCATACTATTAGTGATTTGTTACTATAGGGATTCTTTAGAATCTCACTCTCCCAAAAACACCAATTTTAGACAGGGCTGAATGATCCAAAGGAAAGCGGGCAACAAAGAGTGGATAGAGCTCCTGGCTAGGAGTTTTATTTTGGAAATTGGCTATCATTCTGTAAATTATTTGGATATATTTTGTTGGGAATTATATATATATGATGGATAGTATTATGGGAAACTTTTTAGGCAATTATGCCTTGTATACACTTTTTATTAATCAATGGAACCCGAGTATGTCGGGAATTTATGAAGTACTCTGATATGTATGAATGAAATCAACATGTACATGCCATTTAGGTTTGAAATGTGAGTATGAGACCATTATGAAACAGGTGTTGTAAAAGTTTTTGAAAACTTTGATTTTGGGAAATTTTATTTTGTTTAAGTCTCAAATCATGTATGGTCTCTAATTCAAATTTAATTACATTTTTACGAACTACTCTCGACCTTGAACTTGAAGGGGGTTACAGGTGATATTCATTTAATTGCTTCAGTAGAATGAATTAAATTAGTATTACAAGTATGGATCTAGTGGTAGCTTAGTTCCATCCTTTTGATTCATGTTATTAAATTCTTATCATTAGCAAACAAGGAAGACTAAAACCCCAACTCAAGGGAATCTCGTTTCATCATTATACTAGTTTATTAAATTTATCTTATTGTTATTGTTAATTTTGATTCTGTTTGCTTCTTTGTCTTGAAAATTGGAAAATACAAAAATATTGAATTAGATTAGATTACTTCATTAATTTTATAAACAATTTTTCAAAATGATTTCTCACAACTTTAAGGTGTTTATCACTTTACTATTTTAAAAATTGAAAATTAATCTCCTCACAAGAACGACCTAGGTTGATATACCATGCTACATTTTCAAACCTAGTTTATTTTGAGAACTCACACAACATGGGTTTATCACTCATTTTTTGGAATAAGCACAAGATCGGTTGTTTGATATCTTTTATACTAGAGGGGTCATTAAAGATATCTTTTACTAAGGAATAAACTGAATCTTGTACTATATTCCAGTATTTAAGATAAAAGAAAGCTTGAATATCATTCGGTCCCGGCTCTTTGAAGGCACCAATATCAAAAATAGAAGCCTTTATCTCTTCCTCTAACACATTTGCATTCAGCCCACTAAACATTCCTGAAGTATGTGTTTAGATGCACTTAAAAAAAGCTATTTTGAGCTCAAACCATGGTTTGGGAAAAAATCATTCAAATACTCAAAAATTTTCCCAAACCATGGTTTTGAGCTCCAACCATGGTTTTGCAAGAATCATCCAAACACCTCAAATTTTCTCAAACCAAGGTTTTGAGCTCAAACCATAGTTTGGATCTCAAAACCATGGTTTTGAGAAAATCTAATTTTTTTTGCTTTTTTTATATGTGGACCCCACCATCTCACTTTAATTGGTCCTTTTATTAATGTGGGCCCCACACCACACTCTCTCTCTTCTTTTTCTTTTCTTTTTTTTGAATTTCACCAATTTTTCTTTAATCCCTTTTTTTTTAAGAATTTTAAAATTTTAATACTCCCTTTTATCTTATAAAATTTATTTATCTAATTTGATTATATTAGAAAAATTAGTTAATCTGCATACGAAGATCCCATTTGGCAAATAATTTGGCAATGAGGGATTTTTTCACAATTTTCCTAAATCATTATTCTACTCATAATCTATTCTCCAGAAGCTATTCTGCTCAAAATCTATTCTTCAGAAGCTATTCTCCATTTTTTCTCCAGAATCTATTCTCCAAAATCTATTCTTCTCATAATCTATTCTCCAAAAGTTAATCCAAACTAGGAAAGCCATTACTAGTTTGGGGGGTATAGAACTGGCTAATCTCACTAGATGGTTGTTTATAAAAAGATAGGGATATATTTTTCAACTCATTTTGCTTAAAGATCCAAACTCCATCTGAATTATTCAAACCCTCTATCCGATTTTGTCTTCTTCTAATAGTTGCTGAGTCATAAAAGGATTTGGGATCACGATCCCCCCATTTTAGCCAGCTGTAACGAGATTTTTGAAACCATATGAGCTCCTCTTGAGCTAGGGCCTTGTTATACTCCTTCTTCAATTCCATTTCCACTTGAAGGAGTTGTTGGCTATCTCTTCTATATCTAGCACGCTCTATCCCTTCAATTCTGTAAATAATCCTATGTGTTTTTGTAGTGGATGTTGCCCACCCTAAGTTTATTCCACTCAATGGCTTTTTCAATAAAAAAGTTCACTTTCTCCATCCAGTTCCCCAAATGCCAGCTCCCTCTAACCACCTCAGAAAATCCCATCTTCCAAAAGCCAAACTGCTAGGCATCAAAAGCGAGATTTCGGGATTCTCCAATTTCTTTCCGGTTCACTTTTAACAAGTAATGGTCTATGGTCGGAACCATACTTGCTAAGTGATGGATTTTTGTTAAGGGATATAACCTATTCCATTGATCATTTGCAAAGCCCCAATCTATATGCTCCTTCAAAAAGTTTCTTTCCCAGGTGAACTTTTCCCCCACAAACTCAACCTCAATGAGGGAAGCTTGATCAATACATTCTGCAAATTGACGTATGGCTTGTATATTAGAGCTAATCCTCCCTTTTTATCAAATAATGAGGTGTAAGAATTGAAGTCACCTATCACATACCAAGGGTCTCTGGTGGTATTGCTCAACGAGATAAGATCAGTCCATAGAGATTGTCTTTTAGCACAAGATGGTTCCTCACATACACTAGTGATCCAGAATTTTCGATTATCTTTCAAATTACGCACACCTACATGAACATTCTGGGTTGAAGAAGAGGAGTAATCAATCTCCACATGATCATCATGCCAAAGAATCCAAATACCTCCAGCATATCCAGTTGCCTCAACTCTAATCCATTTTGAGAAACATAACTTCCTCACAACTTTACCTGCTTTCTAACCACTCACACGAGTTTCCAGAAGAATTAAAATATCCACATTTCTGCTTCTTGCTAGATCTTTAATTCTGCCAGGAAAAGTTTTTGCTCCTCGGCAATTTCAAGATAAGAAAATCATAGATAATACTTAATTAAAAAAATAGAGACGAAGAGTCAAACCTATCTCCTCAGCTAACTGAATCAACTAACCGACATATTAATATCATCTTCTCCGTCCACTTTAGCATCTGCCATGCCCGTTTGGAGTTCCAAATGGCTTCCCCTCACCTCAGTTTGTTCCTAATTCATTACATCCATAAGGGGCGAAAATGGAATAATTGGAGGAACATTTGGTGGTATATTGCTGAGGGACGGAGTGAAATCGGGCTGGGGCTGCATTGTCATAACGTTCCGATCTTCTCGGACTGAATCACTTTGATTCGGGTCGTTAACACAAACCAGAACTGCCCCTTCCATTTCTTGTATCTGATCCAACCTCAAAGTCTTTGGATAAGATAAAATCCAAAAACAATTTTGTGGGCTCGAGATGTAGCTATCATTTTTTTCTTAAACTCCATGGGGCGAATTATGGGCTGGGCTTTTTCGTTTCTTTTGTTAGGCTTCAAGGTAAGACAACTTTCAGCTTTTTTGACAATTCACTATCCTTCCAAAATCCTTTGGGCTCAGGTTGCACTGATTAACCCCTGGCCTACAAACTTGCATTTCCTCCTCTTTACATACAGCAGCATCCGTCTCTTTCTTGTCAACCCTCTTTTCCTTTTGTCCTTTCACCTTATTCCCATCCTGCGTTTTCCCATCTTTGGTTTTCGAGCTACCCATACCCTGCACTACTTTATCTTTTGTTCGTTCTTGTTTCTTGTTCCCTTGAGACCTCGACTTACTTCCTTCTTTGGTCAAACTTCCCTCATCTTCTTTCTTTCTCCACTCTTTTGTTTGCCCTGTTTGTAGAAGATTTCTTAGGATACTCTGGGACGTCGGCGATGTGATTTTCTTGCAAAACATTGTACCTATAACCCAGTCCAATGTTCTTCTCCTTGGTTTTGTTTCCCTCTGCACCTTTCTGTACTTGTTTCTTATCCATGTCTATGCTAGCCGGTCATTGTCTAAAGGTCCATTTTGCTTTCATACAAGCACCAAACTGTTCATTTGAGGAGACACCGGGCACACTCACAAGGAAGCTTTTTTCCGGTTAGCCCAGCTCCTGCGAACTTAGACGTTGGGAATCCAACGCTTGGTTCTGGGAGTTCGCCGGACTTGGTATTTCTGAGAGTGCGTGCTGTGGTGTGTTACTTGTTGAGTTTAGCAAGGGGCAATCCTCTTGATTATGACCGTATCGTCCGCATTTAAATCAAATGATGTCGAGACCTTTATACTCCACAGTAAATATTCTTGATCTAAGGACAAATCTCGATTGGAGTTGTTGATTAAAATCTACTTCAACACTGATCCTCGCAAATTTGCCTCTCTCCACCAATGTGCCGGTGCTATTGCTCTGTGCTAAAGTGTGCATATCAACTTTAAGCGTTCTTTCAATTAAATTACCCCGTTCCCACATGCAGTCAATCGAATAACAGTGTAAAGGTAATGTCGGTACCCACACCCAAATGGCGACTTTTCTGATTCAGTTGCATTACGGGTTGAAATAAGACTCCACCTTTGTACAGCCAAGTAGTGGCCCTGAATAAGCCATGAGCCATCAAATAGGAGTTTTCTACACAGCTCATTATCATCTCTTGTTCTGAGATGCCATGCTACCGGTCCTTCATCATTTCTAAGTTAGTGTTTTTTCCCAGCAAGATTATAATCAGAGCATCCTTCCATGGCCTGCAGAGCTCTTTCAATCTCATCCGTCATATTTAATCTGGGTAGGGTGGCAAGAAGAGTTTTCTCTTCTTCCGTCAGAGTTGGTGCTGAGTCAATCTCGTCTCTTAGCCATTCCTATATGAGTGCATCGAAACTCTGATTTGCTATATTCTCTTCTTTCCCCGTTAGCTTAGATTTATAGGAAATTTGAGTTTTTTGTAACTCATGTTTGTTCAAGCGATTCGTTAGGTTGTCTGGCTTCATATTTTTAACTGTTGACCTGTTGGCGTAATCTCAAACCTCTTCTTGATGTTCCTCGCAAAAAGATCTTCCTATTCCTTTGATAACTCTTTATTTGCTCAAGTTGATTCTCCACCGAAGATCGTAGGTCCCCATAGATCACCCACTTGCTCTCTTTTCCTCTCAATATCGCTCTCGCTCATTCTCTCGATCCTGGCAATGCATCTGCCCAAAGGTTTCCGGCAAGTCCGCCAAAGGAGTGGAGAAAGATTCAACAAATAGTTTTCGAATATATACTAAAATTTTGTCTAATTTCTTATGCATAATAATTAAATCTCAGCACACAAATAATTATTCAAATTTTAAAAATTTCAATTAATTTATTCATTTCTGATTAAAAATAAAAATATTAAATTAGTTTATTTTAACTTCATATATACATATGTAAAGTTTCAATAAAGCCAAACAAAAGTTCCAAACAAATATTTATACGTATGTTACACGATTGATTTATTTAAATAGGACGTAGATGTAACATAAATTTAAGTCTGTAATAAATTATAGCAACTAATAAGGTTTGTGCAAACTAAGAATTACTTGTTATAGTTGAAATTAAAGTGATTTTTAATTACTTTAGTTAAATGTTTCTATTATTGCCGATCTAAACTACAGAATTTATCAGTATGGGAATTCTTAGTTGTAAAAAGTTTAAGATAATATAATATAATTTCAATTTGTATATCAGGATTACCTAAGTGATGTCCAAAAGAGTTTATGATATCATATTTTTTACCTGAAACTAAAGTTAGGTACTTTATTTAAATCCTTTGTGTAAAATAACACTATGAATTTGTTAGGTACAAGCTCATTAAAACTAAGGAATACTGATAAGTAATAATTAATATTCAGTACCACAAACTGATTTAAATAAATAAGCCCAATCAAACATACACTACAAGTTTACTTTTAATCAACTATATATAAATACCTGAGCAATACTAAATTAGCATAATGTTCACTTGCAATACTAACATATATGACTCATTGAGCATAATGGGTTTTAAGTAAGGTAGTATGATTTTTAGTATTTTTAATATTATTATGAACTAAAAATTTAGTATTGCTCAGTATAACTGTATCTATGTAAACAAATGGGTTTATGAAGGAATCATTGACAAAAATTGAGGAGTTGGGTAAAGATGATAAAGTTCCAATAAAGCCAAACATAAGTTCTAAACAAACATATATACATGTGTAAAGTTCTAATAAAGCCAAACAAAAGTTCCAAACAAACTCAATAAGAAAGCTAGTTTAATTCATAAGGTTGTTATAGCTAAACAAAAGTTCCAATAAAGCCAAACTTATATTCAAACATGCATTGTATTTTTTTAAAAAAAATAAAACCATATCGTGAGAGAGGGAGGAGGCTGACGGCGAAGGGAGAGGGAGGAGCGATGGACCTACAGCCGTGAGAGAGAGGGAGGAAGGCCGACGAGAGAGAAAGGACCAACAACATCAAAGATCAAAGAGGGAGGACGACGACCAGCTGAAGATGGAGAGGGAGAGAGGAGGACGATGGTTAAAGAGTGACGGCGATAGTGAGAGGGAGTGAGAGAGAGTGACGATGAGAGAGTGTCGGAGGCGATGAGAGAGTGTGGGAGGCGATGAGAGAGAGTGTGTGTGAGGGACAGTAAGAGAGTGTTGGGGACGGTGAGAAACAGAGAGTGAGAGTCAATGAAAGTGAAAATCATCAAGGGAGGGTGAACAAAAAAGATGGGTTTTGGCAAATTTGGGAAGCCAAAACTCCAAAATCCCTTGCTTTTGGCATCCCAAATTTTTGTTGGGACGCCAAAAGTCTTGCTATTTCCTCCCAACGCAGGGTTGAAGTGTTAAAGTCTGGCTTTTTGCCACCCAACACAAGGTTTAGGTGTCCCAAAATTATTTGGAACCCCTAAACCAAGCTTTAGGCATTATAATTCTATATTTGAATTTAGAAAGCCTAAAGTTACACAATTCTCCCTAAATTTATAAAAATGTCACTGTCTTTATTTTTTATTTCTATTTTTAAAAAATGGATGCCCTTTAGGATAGTTGAATCCATATATTGCAGTAGTGCTACTTTCGTTCTTTTTTTAGTGCAATAAGAGAATTTAATGTAGCAAAACCTCCATAATGTGTCTAATTTGGTTTTGGACGTTGTTCAAAATGAGGCATTGAGGCTCACTAAATAGTGCCACGTTTATCGATAAACTTGTGATTATATTTTTTACTATTACATAAGAATTGCAATAATATAAGAATAAGTTACTTGCTGATGATAATATTATATTTATATGTCTACGAAGAGTTTAGAGAAATTCCAATGTTATTAAAACTGGATCAGATTAACCGGTTCAAGCTGGAAATCGGTGAACCGGTCATATATCCAATCCGGTCTAGTTATATAACCAGTTTAATCGGTTCCGTATTTTCATTTTAAAAACATTAATTCAATTTTTTTATTTTTTTCAAAATTTTATATTAATATCCATTTTTTAGAGAATAAAAAAGATTCTTGGTTCTTCGATGTAGAATGATTTAGTATTTCTACATTCATCTCCATCCAATCAAAAAAGTTTTTTTATTTTTATTGGATGGATTGATTTCTTGATGAAGTGTAAAATAATAATCAGTATCGATCGAACCACCAAAATGCATTTTATCTCTAAGACAAAAATTTAGAATTCTCTAATCAAAACACTTTCTATTCAGATTTTTTTTTTCCATATCAAAATTTCAGAATATTCACTTCCTCATGTGTTTGGCTCTGGGTTAGCTCCAGTTTGACTTCGATATGACCCACTGACTTTTGATCCAATATCCTAACCACTTCAGTGTCGGGCCCGAGTTTCATAACCTTGCAAATTGAAATTCTCACACAAACAGATACATTCTCTCAATCCCCAAAATGCATTTTATTTCTAACACAAAAATTCAGATTTCTCTAATTAAAACACTTTCTATCCAGATTTTTTTCCACATAAAAAATTCAGAATCTTCACTATTTCATAGGTTTGACTCCGAGTTAGCTCCAATTTGATTCTAATATGACCCATTCACATTTGACCTGGTACCCTGACCGATTTCATGTCAGTCTGGATTTAAAATCCTTGCAAATCGAAATTCTGACGCACACAGATACATTCTATAACAAATTCCCTCACACTAAACATTACTTTGGAGAACAACCTTTTATTAAAAATAATATTTCTCCCTGACCAAAATAAAATTTCTTACGGACATTTCGTCCTGGAGAAATTCTCACGGAAGCCTTTTAAAGATATACTCCAGCTAGACAAAATAATATTTTGTGATTAAATTCTTCATAGTTGAATGTAATAAAATTTTCATGCTTCATACAATATACTTTATTTTTTAAGGAAAACCCATCTGTAGGTACCTTATATATGTTTTTTCAACTTTTAATTGGGTTAAGGTGCAACTAACACCCTGATTGAAATGGAGAAAAAACTAAGGGAAAAAGAAAACTAGGAGGGAAAACTTCTAAAAATAGTAAATTTTCCTACCATTTTTTGAAGTTTTCCAATCTAATATCCCCTCTTCTTAGTTTCCCCCAACTTTCCTTTCCATCCAAACATAGGGTGAAAGTATTTTTTAGGTGCATTCAGTCCCCTAAAGTATTTTGTAATGCATCCAGTACCTTAAAGTATTTTTTTAAGTGTGTCCATCACTCTAAAGTATTTTTTTGTGCAAATTTTAACTTAACGATTTAAAAAATTTAGGGTGTTAGATACACCTGAAAAAAATAATTCGAGATGTTGGGTGCAACAAAAATATAGTTCATGATATTGAGTGCACTTAAAAAAAATACTTAGGATGATATGAGTGTTCTAGAAAAAAATGCTTAAGTGTACTTGATGCACCATAAAAATACTTTAGGATGCTAAATGCACTTGAAAAATACTTAAGGGTGCTAGATACGTTATAACCCTCTTTAATTTGATACATATATACTTTTCTTTCATAATTAAATGTTTTAATTTTACTTTGTTAGTACCATTAATTCATGCACAACGGTTAATAGTACTAATATAACAATGTTGTAAGAGTTAATGGTGTCAATAGAATAAAATTAGTAATTTAATTAAAAGAGAAAAACACCCATGCACCAAATTAAAAATTAAGTGAAACATGTAAATGGTTTTCCCTTTCTTCTTTCCAAAACAGGTATGACTGTTCCTTTTAAATAAGAAATATAATATATATTAACATTATCAATCTATAGTGGGCTAATGTTTTTTTAACTCCCAATTTGTAATTGGCCACTCTTTTATTAAAAAAAAAAAAACATTATCTATCTATACCCCGCATTTCCATTTTTTAACATTCGAACACAACTTTAATTGGGCCAAACTTTTTTTCCCCCATCCACTTTCTGGGCAAAACAGTTTTTCCATATACTTGCTTGGGCCAAACAATTTTTATCGTTTTGTTTTTAGGCCATGCGTGGCACAGTTTGTACGAAAATGTGGAGACTGGAGACGTTATGATCATATTCTTATTGGTTTTTTATTGGGAGAATTACTGATAAATATTTTTTTGATAAATTAATTATTGAATATTATTATCAAAGATCTGTTATATATAATGAAAGATATTTTACACACAACAAAAGATTGTTTGCACATTTATATAGAAGATTTTTGCACATATAGAAAATGGTTTGCATAAAACGAAAGATCGCTTGCACCCTTAGTGGTAATCAGTAATTAATTTACCCCCAAAAATATTTTTAGGCAATTCTCTCTTTTTTAAATCATAAAAATCAGTTTCCCTTTACGTCATATTTGAATTTCATCTATCTCAGGTCCAAAAAAAATCATTTTTTGGGTCAATAATAATTCTTCTTTCTTATCCCTTTTAAAATATGAGAAAAATCAATTCTTTTCCTTAAAGAATAACATAAAATACTAATTTGAAGGGAACAAACATCAAATTAAAATATTAGTATCGAAAAAATGTTTAAATTAATATGTAAAACTCGTCAATACACTAGATTACTTTATTTTAGTTAGAGGTGGGAAAACGGGCCGGCCCTTGACAGGCTCGGGCCTAAACGAGCTGGCCCGTTTAGGTCCGAGTCCAAAAAGGTATAGAATTTTATAGGCCCGGCCCGTTTAAGTAAAGCCCGCGGGCTGGAGGCCCGTTTAAGTTTTTTCTTTTCTTTTTGCCATGACTTTTTTTCCCCTTATTCTCCTAAAGATTAAAATACCTAATTTTAAACATAAATATCATTAAAACTAATTTAAAACATAAATATTATCCAAGTTTAATAAAACATAAACACTAAAACTTAAGTCCAAACCATAATTAATATCCAAAACTAATAAAACAAGTCTATAGCCACAATCAAGCAAGTTTACAAGCTTCAAATGTTAGTAATAATAGAATACCTGATCTGGATTTTGGCGTACACATATAAAAAAGGAAAAAAGAAAATAAAAAAAGAGAAGCTTCAAAAGAGGTATAAGTAAGTGTGAGAGCGTTTCTGATCTAAGGATTAAGTTAGATTAACTCTGTCCCTGACCACTACTTGCTACCCTGTGCCCAGTTAAAAAAAAAAGTTAAATGGGCCTAAAAGGGCCGGCCCTTTTAGGCTTGCCTCTTTTTTTCCGTCCTAAATTACAAGCCCGGCCCTTGACAGGCTTAGACCTAAACGAGCTGATCTGACGGGCTCAACCCGATTTTCTGGCTCTAATTTAAGTTAGTATATATCAATGATTAAACTTTTAAAAAATTGTGAGACCCAGAAGCCTAGGACTCAACTCATATCACATGATTTTTATGCGTCTTACAAAATACTGTTCTAGTGTGGATAACGCCTTTATTTAATTTTATCTGGCAAAAAAATTTGTTAATTTTAAGGGAAACATTGCTTTGTGTGTGTAGTTCTATTACATCACTGATTAAGGTCTGAAGTTCATCAACTTTGATAATCAACAACCGATCATCCAATTAAATTGTTGAAATGTTGTGCAAAAACATACCATCAAATTAAATAACCAAATTTTTGAATTCCATAAAAAATAAATTCGAAAGCTAGCAGAACCATGTTAATATCTGAGTCTCCTGATTTTTTTAGGGAAGTTCGTTTTCATAAAAATTGAGCTTTTAAACAATTGGACTATATTTATTATAAGTTCAAGAATCACATGATTATGATGCCATGTTAACTAACCAAAAAAAAAAAAAAATGGAAATGAAAAAAATGAATATTGAATAAGAAGATTGCAAGCAATTAACGACAATAGAACAATAAATCATTAACCCTTCAACTTCCTTTCCCGTATACACTAAATAGCTCTTCATATAAATTAGAGCCTTATATTTGATACTACCAAATTTTAAGTAGGGTTAAGGAGCAAATTTACCAACGAAGTTTTGTCTGAGGAGCGTTTGTCATAAGTATGTTTTAGAAGGGGTAAAAATACCAATAAGCAATTAAAAAAGAACATCTAGCACAAAAACCATTAAATCCGTACTAATGGCCGGTGACAGTTTTGTAATTATAGATAACTTCTAACTCAAAGTGCTGGAACATAGGGGTTGGCCGCGGCTATCCCACCCTTGGGCCACGGCCAAAATATGGTCAGAAAGTCATGGGCAGCGGCCAGCCACCTTGGGTCGCGGCCAAGAATCCACTGTCCGCGGCCAAGAAAAATCCTGATTCTTGGCTGAACTTTGAAAAATCATAACTAATTCTAGAAAAATTGAAATAAGGTGATTTCAAATCCAAATGAAAGGTATTTAAGTCCTATTTACTGGAAAAATATGGACCATAACTAGAAATCATCACACAATTCCAGAATTACACAAAACTCAATACTGCTCTAAAATGGAATCCAGTTTTGTCCCAAACTTTGGCAAAGCATAACTCTCAGTTAAAAAAACGAAATGACATGAATTATATGTCCATTTTGAATTTTTGGATGTGAAATTTAAGACTGGAAATTTTTAGAATTTTTCAACACCATTTGGTCATTCAAAACGTTCGTACAAACTGACTGCCCAAAACAGAGTTCACACTTGACAGATTTCCAATTTTCTACCAAAGTGTCCAATGACTCCAAAATTAATTATTCCCATACAATTTCTCACAAGGAACACAATGGCAACCTCAAAATGACCAAAATCACAACCCATTGACATGCCCTATTTTTTCTCAATACATAAAACTAACACAAAGTTGCCAAACTTTACATTTAAGCTTCAATTCAAATCTATCAATTCAAAATACTAAACAAGGCACCATTTCCATGATAACAACATACCATACTCCCCATGACACTCATTTTCGAATTTAAGGCTATAATTACCAAAAATTCCAAACTTCATCAAATGGCATGAAACATAGATAGAAAGGTTTGATTCACCTGCCTCTTCAACTTTTCCAAAGACACTTCTTGATTCTCTAACCTTTAGATTTTCTTGATGTCACAAATCAACACCAATGGCCAATCTATAACCACCAAAATGAAGCTCTCAACTCAAGGAACAACTTTATAGAAGAGAGTTTGAGTAATGAAGGTCATCTTCTTACCTTATATTCTAGCTTTTCCTTTATCTTTCTTTGGCAACAATGGCTGACAGAAATGAAGAAGGGAAGAGAGAGAGAACGAGAGAGAGGAGTGTGGAGGAAGGTGAAAGAAATGATGATAATACTCCCTCCATGCTTCTTCAACGAGAAATGAGGGAAGAGAGGATAGAGAAATTATAATATACTCATTTTGACTTTCTCCCACTCTCTTGCTTCATCTCCACATGCCACTTGTCTCATTTCCATTGGTTTTCAATAAATTAAGTAACTAATTAGTTACTCTAACCCCTCCATTAACCATTTAGTCACACTTCTCATTTCCTCTTTATTAGTAATTAATTTCTCCAATAATCACTAACTTATGCCATTCTTTCAATTTTTCACTAAGTATGGCATATTAATTAAAATTGCCACATAATTCATAATTAAATTATTTTTCTTCTTCCAGGCACCATTTACCCTTATATTTATCCCAATAATTATTTTGTCACATAATTATGCTAAAATATAGGGTATTGGCAATTCCCAATACTTAATCCAGATCTCAAATCCACATTAATCCACATAATCATTCACAATAATTGCAATTAGCCTTTAATCAAAATTTGGGACGTTACAGTCGACACAGCTGTGACTTTGGCTAGAAGCTCACTCCTCGATCTTCAATCAGGTTAGTGTTCTGTTCTTGAGTTGTTGTTCAATAATCAATAATGTTCATGGAAAATGGCCCTTGATGTTGTTTTGAGCACTTAATTCCTACAAGTTTCTGTTATAGGTTGTTGGAAATCCAACTATTTTGTGATAACGTACTTTGGAAAAAAAAATCTGCACATTAGGTTAGATGCTTTGACTTGTACATACCTGTGATATTATATTTGGCTTAGAGTAATACCATTATGAGTTCTATTTTAGTGTGATTGTTTGATTGTAAGTGTTATTGGTTTGTTGAAACAATACTGTTTCAAATAGTTCATGTTAGAATTAGTTGAAACCTTATGCATATAAATTGAATAGCTTTGTAATGCATGTTTTAAAACTTGTATCTATATACCTTTATTATGAAATATTGCTTGGTTCTTATCATGCCATAATTTATTGATATATTGCTATAAATATAGTTATTGTCTGCTGGCATGCATGCTTTTTAATTTTGTTGAAATCCCTAAAACTCTATGGTTGTTATTTTTTTGTCTATCCTTTTCCTATTGGATAGGGTGCTCCAAGGTGTTGAGATATATGGATCATAGTTGGATAAAAGCTAAACAGACCAGTGTTGAATATGATAATGGGGGTGAGGGGTTTTTTAGACTTTGCTAGAAGAAATGCCAATGATGAGAGTGAGATGTTTTATTGCCCTAGTGTAGTATGTTTGAATGAGAATCGACTAAGTGCTACAGATATATATACACATTTAATTTGTGAAGGATTTTGTAAGAGTTATACAATATGGGTATGGTATGGTGAAGAATTAGAAATGTCAAGTTCATCTCAACAGGGGGACTGACCTTTGATGATAATGACACAAATATGGATGATCAGATAGAGGATATTATTCGTGATGTAAGAGAAGAGGCTTTTGAGCAACCACATGCATATGGTAATATGTGCAGTAATGCTGAGAATCCACTGTACCCGAGGTGTAAAAAATACCAATTGTTGAAAATAATATTGAAATTGGTAAGCTTGAAAGAACAACATGGATGGTACGACAAGAGTTTTTCAGAATCGCTTGAGGCTTTTAAGGACATCTTTCCAGATGATAATGTGTTGCCTTATCGATACTATGATGCTAAGAAAATAATGTGTCCACTAGGATGAAGTATAAAAAGATCCATGCATGCCCTAATGATTGTATATTGTATAGAAAGGAGTATGAAGAGAAACAACAGTGTTTGATATGTGAAACCTTGAGGCACAAATCAAATAACACCCCTACAAAAGTGTTGTGGTATCTTTCGATCATACCAAGGTTCAAGCGCTAGTTTGCTAATGAAAATGATGTAAAAAATTTGAGATAGCATGCAGAAGAGAGGATATCCGATGGAAAGCTTCGACATCCGGCTGATTCTTCTCAATGGAAGAAAATCGATAAATTATTTCCTAACTTCGGTGAAGAACTTATGAACCTTAGGCTTGGGATGAGCACATATGATATGAATCCTTTTGGCAGCCTATGCAGTATACGTTGTTCATGGCCTATTTTGTTGGTAATGTACAACTTATCTCCTCTGTTATGCATGAAACGAAAGTACATCATGTTGCCTATGTTGATTTCAGGACCAAAATAACCTAAAAATGACATAGATGTTTACCTAGAACCCTCGATCAAAGACTTGAAAGAGTTGCGGGACAAAGGTATTGAAGTTTTTGACGCGAACAAGAAGGATGTTTTTAAAATGTGAGCCATAATCTTTTGTACTATAAATGACTTTCCTACATATGGAAACTTGTCAAGATATAGTGTTAAAGGGCATAAATCATGTTCGATTTTGAAGAAGGCACATGCTACCATCAACTTCAACATGAAAGAAAGACAGTTTATCTTGGCTATGGGAAATTTCTTAGATAGGGCCACCCATATCGTAGATTAAAGAAAACGCTTTTTGGTGGACAAGAGTTTAGAGATGCTCCGAAGGCATTGATTGGGGAGCAAGTTTATGAAAAGGTGCAAAATATCAATGTTATCTTTGGTAAGACTACAAAGAATAGTAATGAAAACAATAAATGGAAAAAGAGGTCTGTCTTCTTCAATCTTCCCTATTGGCCTAATCTTGATATGAGACACTGTATTGATTTCGTGTATGTGGACAAAAATGTTGTGATAGTATTGTTGGGATACTGCTTAACATACAAAGTAGTTCTAAGGATAGCGTGAAGGCAAGATTAGATTTGCAAGAAATGAAAATATGAGAAAACTTGTATTCAAGGCCATATGGTAAGAGAACTTTTTGTCCTCCAGCTTCTCATACTTTATCTAAGGATGAGAAATGAAGTTTTTGTGAGTGTTTACATGGCATCAAAGTTTGTTCAGGGTATTCTTCAAATTTTTAGAAGCTTGTATCGATAAAAGACTTGAAGTTAGTAGGGCTAAAATCTCATGATTGTTATGTCTTAATGCAACAACTACGCCCAGTAGCTATTCGAGGCATTGTCGAATATGGTCTTCAATATATTTTGACTAAACTTTGTTTCTTCTTTAATGTTGTTTGTAGTAAAGTCATTGAGACAGAAAGATTGGATGAATTGGAAAATGAAGGATATCTGATCTTATGCCATCTTGAGAAGCTTTTTCTTCCTTCTTTTTTTGACATCATGGTACATCTAATTATTCATCTAGTGAGGGAGATAAAGTTGTATGGCCGTATCTATTTATGATGAATGTACCAAATTCAAAGAACTATGAAAATCCTAAAAGGATATGTGAAGAATGGACATCGGCTTGAAACATCTATTGTTTAGAAATATGTTTCTGAAAAAACCATGGAGTCTTTTCAAGATTACTTGTCAAATGTAAGACATATTGGGCTTCCTGAATGTCATGATGAAGAAGAGGGTAGACACAGGGCTACAGTAAAGAGTGTGGATCCTGATGAATTGCAACAAGTCCACTTGTACATCTTGAATAATGTTGATAAAGTTCAAGATTACATTATTGCTCATAAAGAAATTGTCCGGAAAGGAAATAGTCGAATGACTGAACAAAAGTTAATTAGGGAGCATAACAAAACTTTTGCACATTGGTTCAAACAAAAGGTTGACAAAGAAGAATGTATATCTGATACAATTAAATGGTTAGCACATGATCTTGAGGTTGATGTCATAAGTTAGACTTCATTTATGATCAATGGTTATATGTTTTACACGAAGTCCCTAAATGATAGGAGCACTATCCATAACAGTGGTGTTATATTAGTGGTTGAATCTATGCACTTCTCTAGTTCGAAAAATAAGAACCTTAGATTGGCAGCCATACCTTATTATGGGGTTATTGAAGAGATTTGGGTAGTTGATTATGTTAAAATTAAATTTCCCATTTTCAAATACAAGTAGGTTGATGTCAACCATGGTTTGATGATCGATCAGTTAGGATTTACATTGATTGATCTGAACAGTAGAAGTTTTGGAGATGAAACTTTTATTATGACATATCAAGCGAAACAAGTGTTCTATATTACTGATTAGGCAAATAAAATGTGGTCTGTAGCTCTCTAAGGAAAAGGGATCATTGACATTAATCAGGAAAGTCATTCAATGAATGATCTTCTTAAGACTTCTTTTTCTAAGGGCCTACCAGAATTGAATAAAGAAGATGAAGCAGATAATGAACACGGCAAAAGAAACAATCATCATGAAGGGATATGAGAGGATATCCCTTCATAAAACTACTTTGAAAGTTAGCTAGCTAAAGTAATTATCATGAATTATATTTGAATTAAGTATATTGGTTTTTTATATATAAAACTATTGTTTTTGTTGTTGTCACAGGAAAATGAAGGATATGAGGTGTCCTAGTGTAGATGCTCTGGAGCCAGCTAGTGATCATCAGTGATGGATTACTGTCTGTTATACATATTCTTTCTCGGTAGATTCCCCTATCATCAATTTATAAAGTGTTTTGATTATATTATTAGCTAAAGTTTTGATTTCTTTTGTCAAACTACAATATTAAAATAGGGGGAATAAAAATGTGTAGCAGCATACCTTAATTTTCCGATTGTGTGTGATAATGTGTTGATTTTCAATGATTTATTGTTGTTGCTTCTGTGGAATGTGGCATGTACGTAGGAAGAATGATGTAAGTTACACCATTTGAAATTATGTTTTAAAATGCTTAATGAAATGGGAATGTGTAAGAGAATAATTTATTTAGGTGTAGGAAGAATGATTTATTGTTGTTGCTTCTATAGAATGTGGGGTGTAGGAAGAATGATGTAAGTATTACTCCATCCAGTAATGCTTGATGAAAATGCTCATGTATAAGGTGTTTGTTATAATGTATAAGAGAAGAATTTATTTGGATGTCGTTGAAATGGATGCTTGCTGGGTAAAATGTTTTAACAGGGGAAATGACTTGCTGGTAAAACGTTTCAAAATGAATACATTATTTTTTTTAAAAATGGAAACTTTTTAGACCGGTTATTTAAATAACCGGTCTAAAAAGAATGACATTAAGACTTGTTATTTCAATAATAGGTATAAAATGTTGTTATTTTTAGACCGGTTGTATAAATAACTGGTCTAAAAACTTATTTTTTAGAAACCGATATAAAAAGTAGCAAACTTTTTAGACTGGCTGTATCAAGATTGTATCTGAAACCGGTCTAAAATGTCATTTTTACCCTGTCTTAAAAGTGATTTTTCTACCCTATTAGCAAATTAGAATAAATTCTAATCCCATATTACTTAATCATATGGTCCAATTAAGATCCCTTTCCCAAGTGTAATCAAAATTCTCTAATTTCATACTTAATGTTGAGCAAGCATTAAATAGACAAGACATAACAAGATTAAGTAAACAAGATTACATTAAACATAATGTAATGGTTCAAACAAGCTCTAATCCAAGAATCAATTCATAGCTTCTCTAGGTTCAAGAAAAGAATTAGCCACACATGGCTTTAGCAAAATCCATAAAGAAATAAAGATAAAATTTTAGGTTCAAAGAATAAAGAGAAAGAAGAAAGAAAGCAAGACTATTGAAGACTCCCTTTATTCTTTGCTGCTGTCACAGGTGGAAGGAGACCAAGAAGTTGCCTCTTGCTCCTTGACTCTCGCTGCTTCTCTGCCATAAAGAACTTCTTATTGTTGTCCAAATTGTTCGCTGCTCTCCTCCCCTTCTTGATTATGTGCGTATTTGCTTCTTTTAAATAGACATAATCTGGGATTGTTATTTCCTTCTGGGGCCGCATGAATCAAATCTTTCGGAATCCACGCCTCTTATCCCACTTTTATTCTTACCCAATATATTATAATATAATCAATATAATATAGAATATTCATTATCTTTTCCCTACTTCAAATTATTGGAAATTGTGCCCTAGGGGCCAATCATTGTACTTTGAACATTATTCATTTAATGAATTTTCTCCATTATGTTATCTTATTATTCGCATGTTCACTATGATGACTGTATCCTTGGATAAATCATAAAGATTGTCCTAAATGTCTCTGGTCAGTCATCTATATGGGAGCAGAGATGAAATAGGACCAGTATGACTTTAATAAGATATAGAGATATGAGTCAAAGTCTTAGGCACTTGTAAGAGTATATGGTGCTGGACCGACCCGCTATGAAAGAGTTGCATGAATTAAATCATAAGCTTATCTCATATATAACCACGTCACGATGCCCTTCGACCTGAGGTCATCATGGATTTTTACATGAGAGTTGCTAAGTTTTGAACTAGTCAAAAGTCACCTTTGACTGGGAGATGATAAAAGCTACAATCGGGCTTGGTGGTTTTTCATGCAAAAGAATATGAACGGTCAAGATGGAGTTTGTCCCTCAGATTAGTAGAGAAATATTACTGGGACCCTCGATGAGTGAGTCTGAGAAATGTATGGTCATACTACGATAGAGATGAGTTTCAATTTCTATTATCAGACTACTCATGAATCAGGAAAGTAATGGTCAGGAACAAGAGGATGACATTATCCATTCCTCATCCTTGACTGAAATATCATGTGACAAAAGGGGCGTGACATGGTTGTATGACAAATTGCATCTTGTTAACGATCCTTATATGAATTGGGTAGCCATAATGTCTTACTAGAGGCCACTTGCGACTTATGTGTTAGTACAGTTATTGGCCCACTGCCAACTTCGTATGGGTTAACAGGGTCGCACACAAGAATAACCCAACGTGAGACAATGTTTAATCTAGGGTGGACGAATTTTATATTTATATATATAATATAAAATTCTTGAAAATAAAATTAATAATATTATATGTACGTATTTTTGAAATACACACACATATATATGATAATATTATTATATTAGTTTTAAATTTAGTTTTATTAAGATAAGGTACATCTCATAACTAACATGATAGAGATATAGTTTCTCATATTTAATTTATGAAAATAAATTAAATCTGTTGGCTCTTTATTTGGATTAAATAAATAGGTTAAATTAAAATTGTTAGACAGATTTAGTTAAATCGAATTTATTTAATTAGCTCATCAAGATTAAGGGTTAATTAATTTCAAAATTAATCAAGATTAATTTTAAAATTCCAATATAGCCTTCATGGGTTACAAAAATGATGAAGTAGGAAAACTCATGTATGAATGAGAGTTCACAACCGTAAGGAAACCCTAGGGGATATTGGAGGCGCTAGCGCAGTTTGTGTTGGAGTAGTAGTCGTGTAGATACTGGTAGAGGGATTTGATTGACGTGTTGACTCTTAAAGATTGAAAACTCATAACGAAAAGAATGGTATGATTCTTTCCAACTCGGTTTAAATGCCTTTGATAGATCCTCAATTAGGATCTGTGAAATTTTAAAATTATTCGGCTGTGCCTACAAATCCCAACAATGTTATCAGAGCTAGATCAATTGTGCGTCTAAATTGAGTTTATGTTCTTATACATGTGATATATATGGGATATATATGTATGTTTATAAGAAGACGACCGAATATGTATCTAATATGCTTAAAGAAATATGCTACATATTGTATGCGATTTTGAAATATGCTTACAATGTTAATTAAGCGAATTGTATGCGATCTGTTGCTAGTGTCGCGATTTCTGTTCTGGATTGGATATGAAACTGAAATTTATCGTTTTTGGTTTCAAATTGGTTCAAGCTCGTGTCTGATTGCAAGAACAATTGGGTTTAATTCGGATCTATATTTGGGTTGTAGGGATCCGAAAGTGTGAGGAAGATGATTTGGACCAGAAGTGTTTTGGGCTGTTTTTGAAACTGGGCCAAAATCCTTTTGAACTAGACTGAAACAAATATTTTAAAACTAGTCTAGAAATTTTTAAATATTTTAAATTTTCAAATATTTCTTCTAAAAGGAGTGTGCCTTTTTTCAAAGGCTCCAGGGGCGCTATATAACTTAATCATGACATTTATTTTTCATATTGTATGAACTGTTACTTGTTGTGGTTTATTCTTCAAAATTGTTTGGGTATGGTGAACAACATGGCTTAGTTTTATAAGGGTTGTAATATTTAAATATGACCTGCGTGCCGTGCCTTCCTCTCAATAATATTAATGTACATTATCTTCTCATCTTACTCTTCTTGTATGCTTAAACGAGGTTTCTCTCAATGTATTTCTTTTCTTATTTAGAGAAGTCCTCTCATTGGCTTGGGAGGATTTTAGGTTAGGTGAGTCATGTTGTGTCATGTTTAAATTATGTTTTTAATTAGATCATTGCATGCATACTTTTATGTTTATATGTATGAGATATAACCACAATCGCATTCATATAACTAAAACTAACTGATTGAGCCCTCCAAATCAAATCTTAAATCATACTGCCGTCAATTAGTGAATACTTATCAAAACTAGATCACTTAATTGCAGGAATCACCAAAGTGGATGCATTTGAGTTATATTGGTGAGACAAGCATGAGTAATGGTGCTACTCATAAAATTCATTATTCTTTTGACTTAATTGAGTTTAACAAAATAGTTTTGGATCTCAAGTCATTAGATGGGATTAAATATGCTAGATCATATGATGATCAAATCCCATAAACATCTAAGAGTTACATGTGATGTAATTGGTAAAGAGGTTACCTACCTAAATAACTTAAATTTAAGCGTCCTGCCAAAGCAGACTTAAATTTAGGCAAAATATGGATCTTAGCCTACTAATTATTATTTTTTAGGGTTGTTAATTTAGTGGGAGATTACTAACTAAACTTTGCATATTTTATTGTAGAATTATGTCGACTAGTAATAGTGCTACATTATCGTTGCGATAAGTTCTTGAGAAGGACAAACTCAATAGGACAAACTTTCTTGACTGGTTTAGCAACTTGAGAATTGTTCTCAAGTAGGAAAGAAAAGCTTACGTCCTAGATCAACCCATTCCTGATAAGCTTGCAACCCATATTCCAAGAGCTCAGAGAGATGCTTACACGAAGTATAAGGATGACTCTATGGATGTAGGTTGCCTGATGCTTGCCACTGTGGTTCCAGAGCTCCAAAGAGATCTAGAACTTATAGAGGACTTGGACCGAGTCCTTGGGGTATTTTGGTCATTTTGTAGTTTTAAGCTAAGATAACTAAAAAATTAAGTTTGGAAGAGTCTATGAATGAGTAATAACTTATTTCTTTATAAATTTATAATTTTAGGATAGGACAATTTACCTACGCTGGGACAAGTTAGAGCTAGAAAAAAGGATTAAGGTGGCAACTCTATCTTTCATAAACTATGTGATTATCTGTATGCTTTGTGTATGCCATCTTCTGTGATATGTATAATGCATTGTCTAACTGGGGCAGGAAAAGTACTAGTACAGTTCGGGGGGAAAAGTACAAATACCCCAGTGACCCAAAAAGGGGATCTAGTTATGAGATATAGTACCAAGAGGGTATATTGCATCGTCTATGGTCATGAGTCCATCTAAGGTATAGATAAGTAGGGGTTCTAACAGTAGTTGGCCCTCAATACATATGCACATTCCGATAATTATGAGTTTTACAGTATTATTATTTTGTTGCATTATATAGTATGTGTCATATTTAATTGTCGCATTTTATATAACTGATTGTATGTTACTACTGAGATTCATTTGAATCTCACCCTTTCTAATATTTAAAAACATTCTAGTAAAAGCTAGTGGCTCGAAGGGCAAAATAGTAAATACCGGCGTTTGAGGGTACTAGATCAAGCAAGGATCATTGTTGGTTACCCTTAGTTTTCTTTGCACATTTTGAGAATTGCATATATTTTTCAAACCCTATGGGGACTTCCTGTATTGTAAACAAGTACTAATTATTATTATTGTTTTGCTATTTTTGTATGCTTGTAGAACTATGCCTTTATTAGTCTGGAAAATATGGAAATGTTAACGGATTTGACATTTTTTGTAACAGAGCTAAAAGCGGTTTTGGCATTATCAGAATAGCATACTGATATGCTCTTGTTTATAGGTTGATAGGAATAATTCGTGAAAGGAGATGACAGCGAGATAGGTTACCATCGTCGGTGAATCAGGTTTCCCTGAGTCAGAGGATTTGCAAAGGGTAGTATTCTTTAGAGATGAGGACACCTAGGAAGTGGGTCCGAGTCAAACCGGTATATGGGCCATAGCCAAGACCCGAGCTAGTACCTAAAGCATAGGGGGGATTTCGAGTAGCCACTCTCTGATGGGTCAGAGTCTGATTTTTGTATTACTACTCTCTCCGAAGCCTGACCAGTATCTATGAGATATAGTTTACGGCTAGATCAGCCTTTATGGGAGTATGCTAGAGACATATATCTGCATGTCTTTCAGGAGCACAGCACCCCTATAGACCAGTATGAAGCATATCTTGATGAGGTTGACTCACTGTATTAGGATCAGGTCAAGCAGCACCTGGATTTTCCAAATCACGTATGGATCCCACAGCCTTGACTTCTTTCTTGATATAGTATTTTGGGCTCACAAGAAGAATGATGTTATTAAGGAGGGTCCCAACGACCATTTTATGGAGTTTTTGGGTCACATGAACATGTACATGCAGTTGTACATGTATACTAGCTGATAGAGGATCTATACTCAATATTTTGGTGACTGGAGGCACCCGACATGACTTTGAGATAAGGACAGTCACAGGATATTAGTAGTTAGAAGAAGATAGAGCCAGTATTTGTATTTTATATGGGGTACATGAAAGTTAAGTGTGCTTAACTTAGGGAAATTACATGAGGGTAACCCCTTGAGAAGTTATAGGTATAGTTATGACATAGTGTGTAAAAGAGGACAAAGTCATATTGTACAGTAGATTATAAGCTATATGGTGTTAAGAGCTTTCTTTAACTACTATAAATATCTGTTGTATGATATATATGACATATCTGTGTACCCAAAATTTTGAGAAATGACGAAAATGCCCTTATGCTCATATAAAATTGATTCCTTCTATATTTTCATATAGTAAAGTACAAAGATGGTATGAACACGAGGTAGACCACAAGGGGAACATAATAACCCAAATTAGGAACCTAGGCCTGACCCAATGCAACAGATATTGGGCATATTAACACAGCAACAAGCCACAATAAACTATATTAAGGCGGAGCTGTGAGAAGTACAATAAAGACAGGATCACTTAGAAGACCTGGTGAGGAGAGACGGTGAGCTTAATCCATCGGAGGGACCTCAACCAGAGCTTCCACTTATGCCTGATCCTAAGGTTATATTCTTTAGACTTGGGTCGGAAGGTTCAGTAAACAACAACCTCCTATCTTTAGAGGGAAATTTGATACTCAACAGGCTGGAGACTGGCTATCTCAATTGGAGAAAATCTTTAAAATCCTGGCATTCCCTAATGACATCAAGGTCCAACTGGCGATTTACAAGCTGGAGGTCGATACTGACAGATGGTGGAAGAACACTGAGATGATTCTCCAGGGGAGGAATATTCCGGTAACAAAGAAATTATTCTAAGAGAAATTTAATTAGAAATACTTCCCATTTTTAGTTAAGCTTGAAAAGGAAAAAGAATTACTCAATATACATCAGCATGACAAATAGAGCTTTAATGAGTACTTAGCTCGTTATATCTAGTTATCTCAATACTCCTCATACCTCAAGTATTGGGATGACGAGGAATGAAGCTCTAATGTGATGATTCAAGGGTTGAAACAAGAGTTGAAAGAAAAGCTAGTTTCCAAACACTTAACAGAGTTCAACAAGGCAGTTGAAGAGTACCGTATTATTGAGACTAACTTGTTAAGTTTGTACTCTGATAAAAGCAACAACAACAAGGGTGTGTCTAGTAGTAGGAGCTCTTCCCAGAAACAAAAAGAACTAAGTGGACCTCCTAGAGGTAGAAATAAAAAGCCGTATCAGGTTAGGGCCTATGGTAACCAAAGACCCTATCATGGTAGAATATGCTGGTATTGTCATAAGCTATACCATCCTAGCAGAACATGTAATAGTATTCCAACACGTCTGGCTTAACCAGCAAATCAGGCTCCAACTAGGCAAATAACTTGTCACATATGCCAGAAGTTGGGGTATTATGCTAATGAATGCCCACAGTGGTAGCAGCAACTTATAGAGCCTAAACAGAGAGTTTAGGGTAGAGTTTACACGATTACTTAAGGGCCTGTTTGGTTGGAAGGGAGGGGATGGGAGGGGAGGAAAAATAAGCTCCTCCTCTCATTTGGTTTAAAATTTTGGAGGGGAGGGGACTAAAAATCTGACTCTCTCACCCATCCCCTCCCCTTATTTAGCTCCCTTCCAAATTGGGGTTTTTTGGAGGGGAGCCAAATTTTCTGATCAATTTATCCTCATATTTCTCTGGTATTTCCAGTTTGGTCTTTAGGTTTTACTTTACTGTGCTCCTTCTTTTGGTCTTTCTGATAGGTTTCTCCCTTCCATTGCGGCAACTATTCCTAATTCATCCTTTTATTTCTTCCAGTTCCATATTCCTTCATGCCCAAAGGATCTTTGCATTTTATTTTACTCAATAACCTCTTAATTTGGAAACAAAACATTTTTTAACAAGATCCAAATAAGTAAAAGGGAGATCAATTTGAGTTACCAGCAGTTCTAGCACTACTCTCTTCTGGTTGCTCCATTTTGACAGCAAACATATGGAAAAAAAATGAGAACACAAAACTACAAGATTTTTTTTGAGAAAACTACTTAGATCTCTGCCTCATCTTTCTGCGCTTCCTCTTCAACCGCCTCATACGCTTCTTCTTCCACTTGGCTCTCTTGATGCACAGAAACAGGCATCCCTTCCCTTGCTCACCTCACAGTGCTAATGGCTCCCAAGGAATGAGAGCTACGGAGAATAAACTAATCTTTGCATTTTTTTAGTTCTTTCCGATGGATCTTTGCTGTTTTAATTTTTTCAAATATATTATTTTATTAATATATATATATATGTATATAAAAGCTGGGGGACATGCAAAATATCTTTGATGACTTGTTTTTTTTGGCCAATAACTATTATATATTATATATTAAAGCTAGAGGAGAAAACGATAGTGGAAGAAAATTAGAAAACCAAGATTTTGTTGTTGTGTTTTGAGCTAGCCAACTTTTTTCTAGATAAGTGAATTTTCATAAATTATATAATTTAAATTGAGATTTGTGATTGTGTCAATGAGAGTGAATTTTCATAAATTATATACTTTATATTGTTGTGTAAATTAATTTAAATAATTTATATGAGTAAAAATATATAAAATAATAAATATAAGGGTAAAATGGTAAATTAGATATTATTTCCCCTCCTATTCCCTCTTGAACCAAACAAATGATCATTAAAAAACCTTCCCCTTCATTTCCCTCCAACCAAACCAAACAAGGTAACCTCTTATCCTTCCCTTCCATCCTCTCCCCTCCCATCCCCTCCCATCAAACCAAACAGGCCCTAAGAGAAGTTAGGAAATCTTCTAAGCTGATACAAGGTGCAATTTACCTCAAGGGCTATTCAATACAAGTAATGTGATGATTTGGATACTAGTCATTCATTTATTGTGTATAATTGTGTGAGATGGCTAGGCCTAAGTGTACACAAATTCCTATATGACCTAGGTATGTCAACACCCATGGGTGTTAGAGTTGTTATAGCAGAAGTTTGTCTGAATTACATAATAAATGCCGAAGGGCATAAATCAATGGTGGATTTGATCTGTCTACCACTACAAGGCTTGGAAATCATCCTGGGTATTGATTGGTTGACAGCAAACAACATTTTGCTAGATTGTAGAAGTAAAAGAGGTCATTTACCCTAATCTGCAACCACAAATCAATACAGAAATCAGCCTTAACTTTCTTTCAGTAGGTGAGGCTGAGAGATGTTTTCATAAAGGTTGTTAGGGGTATATGGTATTCTTCTCCATGCAATCAAAAGCTAGAACAACATTGGAAATTATCCCTGTAGTAAAGGATTTTCTAAAGGTGTTTAAGATATTTGCAGATTACCTCTGGATAGGGAAGTGGAGTTTGTAATTGACCTTAGGCCTAAAGTAGACCAATATCTAAAGCCTTATATAGAATAGCTCTAAATGAAATAGAAGAATTGAAAAAGCATATTTAAGAGCTACTAGAGAAAGGGTTTATTTGACCCAGTATTTAGCTATGGGGAGCTCTAGTACTCTTTGTCAAAAAGAAAGACAGAATCCTATGACTCTATATTGATTACAAGGAGATGAACAAGGTAACCATCAAGAACAAGTACCCACTTCCCAGAATTGATGATTTTCTCGATTAGTTATCTGGTTCTTGTGTGTTTTCAAAAATTGACTTGAGATCGGGTTATCACCAGCTCAAGGTAAAAGTGAAAGATATACCAAACATTGCTTTTAGGACCAGATATGGCCATTACGAATTCCTTGTAATGCCATTTAGGCTTACCAATGCACCTGCCATGTTCACGGACTACATAAATCAAATTTTTCGTCCGTATCTAAACCAATTCGTAGTAGTCTTTATTCATGAAATTCTGGTAGACTCTTTAAGTAGAACATAACATGAACAATATTTGAGAATAGTATTGAATATACTGAGAGATAAGCAACTCTATGCCAAGCTGAGCAAGTACAAATTTTGGCTTTCAGAAGTTAAATTTTTAGGCTATGTAGTCTTACAGCAAGGGGTCTTGGTAGATCCTTGCAAAGTGGAAGTAGTACTAAACTGGAAGAGGCCATAGACTATTTTTGAAATATGTAGGTTTCTGGGTCTTGCCAGATATTACAAAACACTCATACAAAATTTCTCTAGAATAGCTTTGCCTTTGACAAAGTTAACACGAAAAACTCAACCTTATCTGTGGGACCATAATTGTGAGAGGAGCTTCATAGAGATGAAATATAAATTAACAATAACCCCAGTTCTGACAATCCCAGATCCACAGTTGACCTTCGTTGTCTACACAGATGCCAGTAGGTGTAATATCCCAAATTTGGGCCTAGGACTTTGAGGATAAACCTATATCAAGCAGACTACTAAGCCCAGTTTGGGAAGAGTCCCAAGAATGTCGAGAGATAGAAAGACTCTCAAGGACTATGTAATCTGGCCCTACCAGGCGTACGGCTCGGTATGTATAGACAGTAAGATCAAAGTGTCTGTGCAGATATGCATATGATACATATACGGTGCCATTAGGTAGGTAGAAAAATGCCATCTAGCTATGTCATTAAGTATTGGATCGAGCAAAATATGCCGATATAGGTGTGCACATGGCATTTTCAGGGCAGACATATGTACCCTGCTTTTTTGAAGTAGACACCAGTATATGGGGTCATGTGGGGTCATTCTGTGGGCCTCGGTATATGTGAAGCACTCCTGATTAAAACCTAAGTAGGCATCAATAAAGTAACTTTATTAAAGTAAGCAATCATGACATAACTTTTGTGTTGGATGAATGAGAAGGTGACAAGTGTCCCTTATGATGACACTTACCTTTTTGACTTTTAGGTTGGCGCCATAAGAAGGTGACACTTGTCCCCTCATCATGACATCATAAAGTGACTTTTGTGTTGGCACTCTCTGGAGGTAACACCTAGCACAATAGTCAGAGGAATCCACCGATGCCCAACCCGATTGCGTACTTGACTTGCCGAACACTGAACCCGGGAGCAGGGAAAAATCATCAAACCTCTACTTTCCCTAACAAGTGGGGTTGTTAAAGGCCCAAAAAAGAAGTAGGACCCGCTTAATTAAAGCTAGTGATATGTGTCACTATGTAGTTGGATTACCGAACAAATGGCATTATAGAATTTTGACATGTGCCAGACACCTTTTAAGACTCATTAAGGGCTGTATATTTTCAGCCAAATAGCCGTAAAACCAGAAAAAATAAAAAAAAATGTTGATAAAAATGGAAGAGGAGAGAAGGTAGATGAATACTGAAAGTTCTTGAGCTCCGAACCCAATTTCACCCCCGATTTGGAATTTACAGCTCCCAAAGTCTTCTGTAATGTTGTTCCTCTCTGTAAGGGCAACATTTCTATAGTTTTAGATTCTTGATCAGAGGTGTTTAGTGCCATCTAGCTTGCTGGAGTACCGCTAGAATACCGAACCGGTTGTAGAAACACAAATAGGTAAGCTTAAGCTTCGTTTTGAACTGATCGGTTTGTTATTTGGATGAGTATTTATGAAGGGGGTACTATTCATTTTTCATCCAGTGGGTATTTTTAAGGTTTAATCATGTGTTTATGGTTATATGATGATTTTGGAAGTTATGTTTAAAGCTGCATAATTCATTTTTTACACTTTGTGAACTTGCAACGTGTTTTTGATTAGCCAAACTTAGTTCAAATGCAATGAAATTCTATAGAATTAAAGTAGACATCCTATGCTTTAATTTGAAAGGTAATATGAGCCATTTAGACTAGTAGATTGAAAGTTATGATTTTTCCAAGTTTGACCTTGATTCTGGAATGAAATATGTAGCAGTGTGTGTTTGACAAATTTCTGGAAAATGTGTAGTTGTAACCAATGCTTTGTGATATTTTACAACAAAAGAGGACTTAAAGAACTTTTTACAGAACCTAGAACTAACCTATTTGGATTTTTATAGAATTAATTATGGATTTTTGTAGTCAAAATTATATGCCTTGGTCGGTAAGATTGCCTCCCAAGCCGGTGCCTCTACATCTCATCACATTGGACAGTCCAGTCATGCCAGTTCACATTTAGAGCACCATCTACTTATCAGGCTTTAAAGGAAAAAGAACTGGATATGGTCCCTCTAGAAGATTTCAATACCCAGGAATTGAAGCCTTTCAACCAGAAGGTATACAACACTAAATTTTCACATCATAGCTTCTGTTCTGTGGTTTATGTGGATTTGGAATATTTGATTATCCACTATGGCTTGAATTTTTGACCATATCTAGAGTTTTATGAACCATGGTTGATAGTACACTTTCCTTACTCACCTTCTATTTTTAGAACATTCTATTGCAATATGAAAGTGAAAAACATTATGTCTAGAATCGGAGAGTTGATAGAGGAAGAAATCTCTACTACTATAAGAGGCCAACCTGTGATGATTACCCCTTTGATCATAAATACTATCCTTGGCTATATAATACCACCTATCAATCCTCCTACACTCTCAGCAGTTGAAGCCTTCCAAATATTGAGACCTGAAGATCCAATTGGACCTCTCCCAACCTGTATCCTTTGCTCCTCAATCATCATCACAACCTTATGTGTCTGATCTTATTAATCCTGCCACTACCATGGTTTTATATACTCTACCTCAGCCATCCCACATCACTTTTCTTTAGTCCCCTCCTTCTAATGCTGACAAAACGGGGGAGAAGAATGAGTGATGGTGTTTTGAGCTTTCTGGATTGTTGATTAGGTTAAGGGGGAGTTTAAGGTTGTATTGGGATTTTTTGGTAGTTTTAAAATTTGACAATGTATTTTACATTTCATCAATGAATTTATTGCAATATTTATGGTTTATATGTTTTCATTAAGTTTAATATGAAATTTTTGTGATCTTATAACTCACTTTTCTCATAAGTGTAGCATTGAAAGTCTTGCAAGAAGTTTGATGAAGAAAAAGTGAAAAAATGTGTCAAATAACTTTTAACTTAAGTGAATATACATTTGGGAATCCTATAAGTGTTTTCAAAAAGTTTTCAATCCAATTAAGTCTCCAAATCCATCACAAAGTTTTTGTCATCATAAAAAAGGTGGAGAATGTTAGAATCTAAGTTTTGATGATTACAAAACGTGATTATGTGTTTTGAAAGAGTAAACATTAATCCAAAATGGTTATCAAATGCATTTCATAAAGTTAAAAGAAAATTGCTGAGAATGTGAATGATGCACTCGAGTAAAGTGGCCACACCCGAGTGAGAAACAATCTTACACTCGAGTTCAGGAATTGTAGCCCCGAAAGGGATTTATAGAAGCTGCTGAGATGTGAAACAATTTAGCAACACTCGAGTGTTGAATAGAATACTTGAGTGAAGATTAGAATTACACTTGAGTGAAGCAAGTGAGATACTGAAAGTATTGTCCTGAGAAGAAAACAAGGTCAGAGAATAAGAAGTGTACTCGAGTGAGACCTACTACACTTGAGTGAAGTGCCACAATAGTTGAAAGTACTAGATGCACTCTTGGAAATACTGAAGGAAGTGTTTATCAGAAAGAGCACCATAACATGATACATTCGGGTGCACTCGAGTGAGTGCTTCTGTACTCAAGTAATGTCCCAACACTCACAAGTGAGAAAGCTCACTCTATCAAATATTGGTGCCAGAATTGAGCGAAGGATAAACCAGAAGTGAAATATGCTGATGCACTCGAGTGAGACATCTGCACTTGAGTGAGGTACAATCACACTTGCAAGTGCAAAAACACACTCTAGAAGAAAATGGTACAAGTGCTATCCAAAAGCTCAAGTATATAGTACAATATACACATGTACCCGAGTAAGACTATTTACACTCAAGTAAGAGCTCAGCACACTCGCAAGTGAGAAAACTCACTTTTGTTAATCTTTATGAAAGTGTTGTCTAAAAGCTATAAAGAAGAAGAAATGTAATGATGCACTCAAGTGAGATGTCATGCACTCTAGTGAGAGACCAAAATCTCTTCATACTTCCTATCTTCACTTTAAAGTCATGAAAGTATTGTCTATAAAATAATCCATGCACTCGAGTGAGGAACAAAACACTCGAGTGAGAATCCACCAGATGCAAAAATACATCAGACTCACAGCAAACAATCTGAATATAGTTAAATGATATTTATTCACTCTGTTTTCACTTATTATTATAACTATATGTTGTCTAACATATATTTCAAGTGTGAAATAAGAAGATGAATGTTTGGATTACAGTTTTAAATAAGAAGGTCAAATACGATGCACATAATCATTACACACCTACTGCTAAACAACTGTCATCACTTGAAGTTGACCCACCATAAATGAATGTCTGAAAATACAAACATCTTCATCCCATTCCATAAAATGAAGTACAACTTATAGCAAAACATCCACTTCTCAAAGGCACATTATATAATGGCTAACTCAGACTTACTATAAATACGGAGCACCAGAGATAGATGAAAAAAAGGGAGAACATAGAAGAAAAGCACATGCTGAAAATTTACACAAGTCTCTATTTCTCATATTTCTCTCTGTATTCATATTATACTTCAGTGATTATCATATCTATTATGTGAGAGAGTCTGTATATACTTCCAAATTATATTTTCATTTGATCTCAGGGTAAAGGGACCTTAAGAGGGTAGATTTCCTTACAGGGGAAGCAGTTGAGAAAATTTCAAGGAAGACTTTATGTTTATAAGGCTTACAAGGTTCAAGCAGAAGAGAACGTTGTTGTTTGTAAGACTTACATGGGTGTAAACATGCGAGAATATTGCTACCTATAAGACTTACATATATAAGCAGTTGAGAAAGGGTATAGGGATTGTTCTGCATGTAAGACTTGTTGTAAAGGGGAGATAAAATTCTAGGTATTAGAGTATTTCTGCTCGTAGTCCTTGCTAGGATGAATGCTGTCTTGTGGCATTCTAGGATCCCACTGAATCTTGGAAGAATAGTGAAAATCTCAATAGGTCTTGATCTTTGAGGACTGGACGTAGGCCTAGTTTTTTGGCTGAACTAGTATAAATCTCTGTATATAGTTTTTGTCATATCTACGCTCTCTTCATCTATTTTTATATCACTGTTGCACGCGAAAAATTTTATTACATTACCCAATTCACCCCTCTTAGGTGAAGTTTGTCTCTTTCTCAATCATATAGATTGATGGTGGATTGAAGATCTACAAGAACTTATGTGCTATCAATCTCTTTAGGATTCTACAAATATGCCTTCGTCAATGCATGACGGAATGTGTGTATTGATTAGTCAGCCTTCTTGATGATAAATTACCTGATGGAATTTTCATTTATATTGTTAGAACCAGCTATCACCCAAGAGGGGGGGTGAATTGGGTGTATAATAAAAACTTAAGAATTTTAGAAATCTTTTCATATCTTAACGAAAGCGGTAAGTATAAAGGTTTATAAATCAACAGTTAGATTAAATAATATATGCTGGAAATATAAGAGTTTAGGGAAGAGAATATGCAAACTGTGATTTATCCTGGTTCAGTCCAATCTGTGATGGCCTACGTCCAGTCCCCAGGCTCCTCCTGAGATTTTCAAATCCACTATCTTCTTATTTAATCCGGGCATAAGAAAAGCCTTTACAATCCTACAAGTTTAGCCGGGTACTTGTGAAACCTTTTACAAATCTCTTATTGAAATACTCCCCCTTACGACAAGTCTTACAAGCAGAGCAATCCCGAAGATCTTCCTCTCCTGCTTACTCATGCAAGTCTTACGAGCAGCAACGTTCTCTCTTGCTTACACCCCTATAAGTCTTATGAGCAGCAATGTTCTCTACTGCTTGCACCTTGTAAGTCTTACGAGCAGAATGTCTTACTGGCAATTCTCTCTACATCTTCTCCGTAAGAAAATCAACCCTCTCAAGGTCCCTCTACCTTGAGATCAACTCACAAATATAGATGAAAGTGTTTACAGACTCTCTCATAGAGTGGATATAATACTCACTGAAGTACAATACAAATGATCACTCTCTCAATGATAAGTAATACAGAAACTGGAAAACAGAGAGTATTTGGGTAGAAGCAGAGGATTCATGTTATACGCATGTTGGTGTCGTTGCACTGTTTTTTCTGTCTTCCATCAACGTTGAGTGCTCTCTTATTTATAGTTGATGAAGATGATGACCGTTGTAAGCATTCGTCCGTTGGAGTCTCATTGCTTCATTTGACCGTTGAGCATATTTGAAAAATAAGCTACTATCCGTTGTGGAGCAGAGTGGAGCGTCTCGTTTGAACAGCAGGAAGATTCATTTTGAGCTGTACTACACGTTGTGGAGCGGGATGAATATGTTTGAGTTTCCAGACAATCTCTCATGGTGGGTCAGTTGCTTGTCGTGGTAGGTAGCCGCCATTCGGTGTGTAATAATATCGCCCGCAACACTTGAATCTTTCATTTGAATCTGTAAGCTCACCGTTAAATTTCCTGTTTCACACTGTAAAATGTTTAATTACTAATATGATGAAGTATTAGTCATGGGTATGTTGGATCATTGGTCAAAAGCTAAATTTCTGGCTTCTAGGACTCATCACGTTGAGTGAAGATTTTTCATACGTGACCTCCATTCTTGAAGTTGCAACCCAAATATTTAATCTCCTGTTTTACACTTGAAATATATGTTAGTTAATGTTTAGGAACAATAACAAGTGAAAACATAATGATTGTATAACATTTAACCACGTTTGGATTGATGGCCGTGAGAGTCTCTGTTTCGTTTCTGCATTCTATCAGGACCTCACTTCGAGTGCAATATGGCTCACTCGAGTGCAGTTGATAATTTCATGTTTTGACTTCCTCTCGGGCAAGCACTCGCTGCACTTCACTCACATATGCTCGAGTGAATTCTCGAATCACTCGAGCACAACCAGTCATGCTCGAGTGAGTTTCATGCTTTCACGTACAATCTTCTTCTCAGGTGATCACTTCCATGACAAAACTTGCATGTGCTCGAGTGAGAAATCATCCAATGCTCGAGCATGGATCCTAGTGCTCGAGTGATGCAATTTTCTTCACGTTTCAGCTGCTTCTGGACATCACTCGCACAACATTTTCAGAGAGAAAGTTTTTGCACTCGCGGGTGATGTGGGGCCACTTTAGAAAAATTTTATTCATTTGATTCAAATTATGTATCATAAGAATGCTCTTGCCATATGCATTCCAATGCAACAAGAATCAGCTCTAAACTCGTTGTATTCTGCAAGTTATGATCGAAAGAATGTCTATTTCGCTAGTCTGCACAAGCATCAACTTCCAGAAGGCATAGCTCCTAGAATATACGTTCCAATAAGACAAATTACCTATCCATGGAAAGCTCTTTGAGTCTACTTTCATTTGGCACTAGTCTAGTCTCAATCCGATGTGTAGTTTGTAAGTTACGTGCAAAATACCGAACCTGTGTCGAAAAGTGACAGTGATTTCAGTTTCATTTTCCACAAATCATATCTCCTTCATTTGATCTTCTTTCAATGTGATCCTGGTGCCAATTTTACGTATTGTGAGTCCTCTTTCATATGCCACCAGTTTCGGGTCAATCTGACATGTGGTTTGAGAGATATAATCAAAATACCGGACCTCTGTCAGATTGAACGTAAAACAGAGTAGAACAGAGTATTCACCCCGTGCTCGAGTGAATTCATCTGTGCTCGAGTGTGTTCTTCCTGTGCTCGAGTGAAACACCTCGTGCTTGAGCATAACACCTCTAGAAGTGCCAAAACTCATATATAAGTCATCTTAGCTTCGTATTAACCTATTCCAACCATCATTTGATCATAGAAACCTCCGGTATTATTATAGAAACCTCCAGTATCACTTCTAACAACTTGAATCTTGATATTCATGATAGATCTTCTAAGTTCTTCATTCTTCAATATCTTTCTTTTTTATTTTTCTTTTAATAATCATTCTCCATAACCCAAGTAAGCATCTCCTTGACTATCTTCAATTTCTTTCTTCTTCTTCCTCTTGTTCATTTTCATTAATTCAATCTTCTTCATTCTTTGCTTGACTAATCTACAAAATATGTAACATTAAATATAGTAGTTAGTCAAAGAAATACATTATATAAACTTTTTACTCTTATCACTTCATATCTATATTTGACATCATCAAAACTAATCATATCTAACATATATGATATGCATATTGCAAAGCACACAATTCAAGTTAACATTTTTTACAAGTACATAGCAAGAATTAGCCAGCATATGTACCTTACCCTAACATTATCCCAAATAACATCTATGTAATCTCTACGTACTGAATGCCAGTTACCCATCGAGATAGGAACGTTGGTCTTTATAGTTAAGCTGATGTAACTGTTGAAGTATGACAACTCAAGAGGTTGATCATCATTATTCCATATCACGTGTAATTTTCTCCCCAAAGAGTTTGCTTCGTTCACAAAAGTCAAGGCACAGTAGCCACTCCTTACAATATCCTGCACTCATTCTAATGCCTATTTTGGGGTCTTGTTTCTAGGTTGTATAGGGATAACATCAGTATCAGTGGGAATACCAGTGCTAGGAATATTATTGAAAATAAAGGCACTATCAGAACTATGGGAATTGTCACTGTCGCAAGTAGTAGAATTGGCTATTTTAACGAAAAAACAACACTCATTTAGTTAGCCACAAGGAACAGAGTAATGGGTTTTCTAGAAAAACATGATGCATGAACTAGGATCAAAACTACCTAAGCAAGACAAAGTGAAAAATAAGGAGAATGCAGAATGTTGAATGGGGAATATGAAATACAGAAAAGGAATCATACCTTAAAAATAAGGGGAATAGAGCACTCAAAGGAATGCAACCTAACTCAGGCTTAAAATGAAAAGTCGAGTTAGGGTAATCAAAGTGACTCACGCGGCTATCAGATCAAAGTTCAAGGAAAGCAGTAGAGGATGTGGTTCACCTAAAAGTGATTGTCAATGGATGAAAAAGTCAACAAGGGTTGTGGGGTTATGAGGATGGTGGGTAACATTCGACCAAAGACAAATTTTTAAGTGTAATAATTTGGGAAAGTGAAGAGGTACGAGATAGCAGGTATTTTAAATGACTTGATGAAACTTGCTCATAGTTATAAGTCTAAAACTATTATAAATGGTAGCCTTTTTCTTACAGTTCTTAATTTACAACTGTAATAAACCTTTGAATGAAAGTTCATGATTTTAACATCACAATCATTAGGTTTTGTAAACGGAGACATGTTTTCTTAATAAACCTTGAACGAAAGTTCATAGTTTTAACATCACAATCATTAGGTTTAGTAAATAGTGATGATGATTTCATAAAAACCGTTAGGTATTTGACATGGTATTCTAAAACATGACAGCTTTTACATAATAACCATAACTTATTTGAATTTTTTTTAATAATTTTTAAATTTTATTATTTAACCCCAGAGTACAAACAAAAAATTAAAAAAAATAAGAGTATGAATAAGAGAGGTCAGTTCCTTCAGTTACGTGTCTATGTGTTCTTACTCTCCCATGTAATTGATGAAAAACAAAAGTCAGAAGTTGCAATAGAAGTAGATGCATGGATAAGGGTTTTGCGAGTTATCTGTAACATCCAAATTTTTATTTTTAGGGATTTATCTAATATTAGGAAGAAATTAATCATGATAATGAGAATTCATATAATTATTTGACTAAGAGGAATTTACTCAAAAAATGGCATTTAATCGTTTGAAAAAAATAAAGAAGATTTGAAAAAAAGGTTATGGAAAATGTTTATATATATATATATAATAGTGGGTAGCACAATAGCCATTAAATAAATAATACCCCCAACATACTTTCCTCCCCCAATTTTTAGAACTTGATAGCTCCCTCTAGTCTGTTTTCTTTTGCTTCACCTAGAGAGAGAGTGAGGTTGAGAGAGAAAGAAAGAAAGGAGAGGAGAGGAGAGGGAGAGAGGGAAGAAGAGGAAGAGGAAGAAGAAGGCATCTCTGGGGCACTTGGTAAGCCATTATTGCATCTATTTTTTTTTTCAGTTCTCGTCTCTTTATTTTAATCTTTTATGGAAGAAAAATATAGGGTTTGATACATACTAATATTTTAAGGCTTTTATTTGATTATTTTGCTTTTAATGGAGCTAATAAAGTTAAAATAAGAGTCATATGGTTTAATAATTACATTGGATTGATTATTAATAATTAATAATTACATTGCCATACAAAATACTCACAAACAATATACTAACACACATAACTAGTAGAAAGTGGTTACATCTCGGCAAAGCTAAGTTTACCATAAGAATCCAAGCTCCAAGCTCAACAATAATTCACTAATCAATCTATAACAATCAATTGGAACCACAATTTAGTATTCAAACTAATTGAGTGATTAACTAAAACAATTTACAGACTTAAATCTCTCTAGAAATCCCAACTTTGATCTTTGATAAATTCCCAATCAATCCAATTGCCAAACCTCATTTCCAATAATTACATTATCAATATTAAAAGCCTTAAAATAATCTTAACTTTATGACTCTTATCAAAGTAATCCATATCTTATCAAAGTCATACTGATCTTGTTTCATCTCTGCTCCCACATAGATGACCGACCAGGGACATTTTAGGACAATCTTTATGAATTATCCAAGGATACAATTATCACAGTTAACATGTAAATAATATGATAACAGAATGGAGAAATTTCATTAAAATAATAATGTTCAAAGTACAATGATTGGCCCTTAGGGCACAATTTCCAACATCCTCCCACTTGCCCTAGGTGCAATTATTAATTTGCCTAATTCCCATTGCCCTAACATGACGCTCATGCTTTGCTTGTACAAGTGGCTTAGTAAGAGGATCAGCAACATTATCTTCTCCTACTACTTTGCATATCTTTATATCACCTCTATCATTGATTTCTTTAATAAGATGAAATCGCCTGAGTATATGCTTGGTCCTTTGATGTGACCTAGGCTCCTTGGCCTGTGCAATAGCACCGCTATTGTCACAGAACAAATCTATTGGATTTGAGATGGTAGGCACCACCCCTAGTTCAGTAATGAACTTTCTGATCCAAACGGCTTCTTTAGCTGCATCTGATGTTGCTATATACTCAGCTTCTGTTGCAGAATCTGCTATAGTGCTCTGCTTGGAGCTCTTCCAGCTTACTACTCTACTATTCAGGAGGAATACATATCCAGATTGCGATTTAAGGTCGTCTTGGTCAGTTTGGAAACTTGCATCTTTGTAACCGGTTACGTAGAGCTCATCATCTAATCCACCATAGACCAAAATAAGTCCTTAGTCCTTCTTAAGTACTTTAGGATATTCTTGACGGTAGTCCAACGACCCTCACTAGGATCTTGTTGGTATATGCTGGTCATACTTAAGGCAAACGAGACATCATAACATGGCATACATGATGGATCCAATGGCCGAGGCATATGGAACCTTACTCATGCAATCTCGCTGATCAGGTGTACTAGGACACAGATCCTTGCTAATATGGATGCTATGAGACATGGGTATGTAACCCCTTTTTGAATCATGCATATGGAACCTATGCAGTATCTTGTCTATGTATGTGCTCTGACTTAGGCCTATTAGTCTTTTGGATCTATCCCTATAGATCCTAATCCCTAGAATATAGGTGGCTTCACCTAAGTCTTTCATTGAAAAGGACTTTCCTAACTAAGACTTGACACTCTGCAAGGTAGGAATATCATTCCCAATGAGTATGATGTCATCTATATAAAGCACTAGAAATACAACTATGCTCCTACTAACCTTCTTGTAAACACAAGGTTCATCGATATTTTAAATGAATCCAAACTCTTTGACTACTTCATCAAAATGATGATTCCAGCTCTGAGATGCTTGCTTCAATCCATAATGGATCTTTGAAGCTTGCAAATTTTACCAGAGTCCTCTGGACGCACAAAACCTTCAGGTTGTGTCATGTACATATCCTCAAGAAGCTTTCCATTAAGGAAGGCTGTTTTGACATCTATCTGCTATATTTCATAGTCATAATATGCTGCAATGGCAAGAAGGATTCTGATTGATTTGGCCATTGCAACTGGGGAAAAGGTTTCATCATAGTCTACACCATGAGTTTGAGTGAATCCTTTTGCAACCAGTCGTGCCTTGAAGACATTTACATTGCCATCCATGTCAGTTTTTTCCTTGAAAACCCATTTGTACCCAATGGTTTTTACACCTTCAGGTGGATCGACTAAGGTCCATACCTGATTATCGTACATAGATTGCATTTCAGACTTCATGGAATTTAGCCATTTCTCAGAGTTTGGTCCCACTATGGCTTCTCGATAGGTGGTGGGCTCATTTTGCTCAATGAGCAACACATCACGGCCTTCAGTAATCAGAAATCCATATCTCTGAGGCTGATGCCGTGTCCTATCAGATCTTCGTGGACCTTGTGTTACTTGAGGAGGCTCAGCAACTTGTTGTGAGTCTTCTCTAATTTCCATCTGTGGTTCTATACCATCTTGTGGCTCTCAAATTTCTTCGAGATATACGTCGCTCCCATTGGTTGTTTTAGAGACAAACTCTCTTTCTAGAAACTTGCCATTTCGAATAACAAACACTTTGTTATCGGCGGGATTGTAGACATAGTATCCTTTCGTTTCTTTAGGATACCCCACGAAAAGGCACTTTATGGATTTGGGTGCTAATTTATCAGAGGCTTGTTGCTTAGCATATACCTCACATCCCCATATTTTGAGAAAAGATAAACTTGGTTTCTTTCCAATCCATATCTCATATGGTGTCTTTTCAATTGCCTTAGATGGAACACGATTTAGTGTGAATGTAGCTGTCTATAGGGCATATACCCAAAAGGACGGTAGAAGATCTGTTTGACTCATCATAGATCGAACCATATCTAATAGTGTTTGATTCCTCCATTCAGAAACGCCATTCCATTGTGGTGTTCCTGGAGAAGTCAATTGTGAGATTATCCCACAACTCCTAAGATGGTCAATGAATTCTTGGCTCAAATATTCACCACCTCGATCAGATCGAAGTGCTTTAATTGTTTTACCAAGTTGGTTTTGTACTTCATTTTGGAATATTTTGAACATTTCAAAAGATTCAGATTTATGTTTCATTAGATAGATATAGCCATATCTACTAAAGTCATCTATAAATGTAATGAAGTAGACATAACCTCCTCTGGCAGCTATATTTAATGGTCCACATACATCTGTATGTATGAGGCCCAATAATTTAGTGGCCCTCTCACTGTGCCCACTAAAAGGTACCTTAGTCATCATTCCTAATAAGCAAGATTTGCATGTATCATATGATTCAAAGTCAAATGAGTTTAGAAATTCATCTTGATGGAGTTTAGAAATCCGTTTCTCATTTATGTGGCATAGACGACAATGCCATAGGTAGGTCAGATTCAAATCGTTTGATTTTATCCTCTTAGTAGTTACGTTATAGATATTCCCATTATTAGGATGTTCCAATTTTAATATATAATGACTAACATGCAAATCACCATCAGCCTAGAAAATGTCATTACGATAAATAGAACATTTACCATTCCTAGTAATGGAAGTATAACCTTCCTTATCCAAATAAGAAAGAGAAACAATGTTACTACTCAAAGCAGGAACATAATAGCAATTGTTCAAAACTAACAAAAGCCCATTGGGCAGAACTAATTCATAAGTGCCTACGGCTAAAGCAGCAACTCTTGCTCTATTTCCAACTCGTAGGTCCACCTCGCCCTTCTTCAGCTTTCTACTGTCCTTTAGACCCTTCACATTTGTACAAATGTGAGAACCACATGCAGTATCTTATACCCATGTAGAGGAAGTAGAAAAATGAATGTCTATAACATAAATACCTGAAGCGATAGCGTCGCTATCCTTCTTGTTCTTTTTCAGATCTTCTAGGTAGAGTTTGCAATTCCTCTTCCAATGATCGGGTTCATTGCAGAAGTAGCAGACTCCTTCCTTTAGAGGCTTTGCATTCTTGGGTGCAGGCTTGGTTGACTCTTTGGTCTTACCACCTGAGCCATTACCCTTTCATTTGCCCTTCCCTTTCTTTTTCATACCCTTTTCTTTCTGAACCATCAAAACTGTGCTAGGCGTTTTCTTAATGCTTTGCTCAGCAGTTTTGAGCATCCCATGTAGCTCAGAAATTGATTTCTCTATGTTGTTCATGTTGTAGTTCATAACAAACTGGTCATAACTCTTCGGGAGTGAGTTGAGGATCAAATCTGTAGCTAACTCCTGGCTTATGGGAAATCCAAGCCTCTCAAGGTGATCAATATAGCCTTTCATCTTTAACACATGAATACTAACTGATGCACCTTCAGCCATTTTGTAGGAATGTAAGACCTTTGTGGTCTCATACCTTTCTTGTCATGTTAGTTATTAAATTTAATATATCTTAATAAATTAAATTTAAAATTAACACAATATAATAATATCATATAATATATATATATACATATATATACATATATATAAGATATATATTTCAAAAATATATATATATCTATATAATATTATTAATGAATTTTATATTATATATATATATAAATATAAAATTCATCCACCCTAAATTAAACATTATCTCGTGTTGGGCCATTCTTGTGTGCGAACCTGTAGGCCCATATGAAATTGGCAGTGGGCCAATAACTATACTAACCCAAAAGTCACAAGCGGCCTCTAGCAAGACATTACGACTACCCAATTCATATGAGGATCGTTATAACGATGCAACCTGTCATACAACCATGTCACGTCCCTTTTGTCACACGATATATCGATCAAGGATAAGGCATGGATAATGTCATCCTCTTGTTCCTGACCATTACTTTCTCTATTCCTGAGTAGCCTGATAACAGAGACAGAAACTCCTTTCATCATAGTATAGCCATACATTTCTCAGACTCACTCATCGAGGGGCCCAGTAATATCTCTCTACTAATGTGATGGACAAATTCCATCTTGATCATTCATATTCCTCTGCATGAAAAACCACTAAGCCCGATCGTAGCCTTTATCATCACCCGGTCAAAAGTGACTTTTGACTAGTTCAAAGCTTAGCAACTCTCATGTAGGAATCCATGATGACCTCAGGTCTAAGGGCATTGTGACATGGTTATACATAAGAAAAGCTTATGACTTGATCCATGTAGCTTTCTCATAGTGGGTCAGTCCAGCACCTTGTACTCTCACAAGTGCCTAAGACTTTGATTCTTATCTCCATATCTTATCAAAGTCATACTGATCTTGTTTCATCTCTACTCCCGTATAGATGACCGACCAGGGATATTTTAGGACAATCTTTATGAATTATCCAAGGATACAATTATCACAGTTAACATGCAAATAATATGATAACAAAATGGAGAAATTTCATTAAAATAATAATGTTCAAAGTACAATGATTGGCCCTTAGGGCACAATTTCCAACAATGAATTAGTTTGTGATATATAATTTTATGATCTGTATCACTAATACTTTAATTTATTTCATAAATTGTTCCACCTGGCATCTCACGAGCACATATTAGCATGTGTAATGAGTTGAATAGCTGGTTACTGAGGCTTTTGTCTCACCCTTTGGTCTAACATTTTTTAGGTAATAAATAGTTCTTCTGCTAGTCAGTTGAGAAAAGCTTCAGAGGCTTGATTATTATGATAATCTTTGTAAAGCATCCTCCTTGTTATTTATGTGATGAATGGCTGTGTATTGCCACTATAGGGCTCATATTGTATACTCTGATGTGATATTATTTGTTGAATTATACTGTTTTCTATTATGGATAAGTAACTCAACTAGATATTTGAGAAAATTGTTGTTTGATTATTTTGATAATTGAGTTTGATGTTGGGCTAGTTGTCGAATGACTATATTCTGGACTTGGAGAAATCCATGGCATAGTGTATTGATTAATTATGCTTTAGTTTGTGAATTGATGAGAAGAGTTTTACCATCATGCAAGATGTTAGATGCGACTGATAGATAGTTGATTTTGACATTTTATAAATGTTTGAAAAAGAATATTATTCAAAAATTAGTTTATGTTTGGGCTTATGGTTGAATATTATATTCTGAACTTCAACAAGCTCAAGGCCCAAATATTATTCGGAATGACTTTATAAATGTGTTTATTTGAAATGGTTTTAGTGTGCAATTCACTTGGAAAGGTTTTATTATCTATAATAATTTTTTAAATGATTAGTTTAATATTTTCTATCATAGATAAATCTTTACATCAATTTTAATCCTTTCAAAGCATGATAGGTATTTTTGAATGAGTTAGGTTGATTCTTTTCTATCATGGTTAACTTCAGTTTGAAAAAGAAACTTTTATTATCAGTATTTGACGTTTAAAAAGTTGAGATGGAAACCTTCTAATGTGGTAACCCTACAAGTTTAAGTTTTCTCTTTTATGCCATAGTATTGTTTATTATGCAAAGATTTGATTAAGTGTTTGGAGAATCGAGTTATAAGTGAAGGATTTTACATTATCCAGTAGATCGTGTCCTATGAAATCGAAAGGGTTACGTTATAGAGCCAAATGTGTCATTATAAATTGTCACGGATAACATAAGTAATGGCTATTTAATAATAATTGTGAACATCCCTTGTAAAATGCCTAAATTAGTAACGGAGTTAATTGTTTTTTAAAATATACTTTTGGTCTACATTACCCTAATGATTAATTATTTTTAATATTAAAAAAAAAGTAGTAGTAGTTTTCAGTTATCACCACTATTGCTATCCTCCTCCTATTGCCCTTCCCCCTTGCTCGTATCATTGACGTCTATAGAAGGAAATGAAGGGTCTGACTAGAAGTGATCATTACAACTTGATTGTGATGAAGGATGAGGTCCAACTTCCTATTCAAACTATTGGTGCGTCTAGTGAGACACCTTGTGGAGTGGTCAAGGCTGGTCAACGTCTACAACAAAACCTCTATTTGAGAAGGAGGGGGAGGTGGTGGTAGAAGAGGAGATAATTGTCAAGGGGAAAAATGATCATCATCATCACCATCATCATCATCATCACCACCATCTTATTTCTCTCTTTCCAACTCCATTTTCGGCAAGCTTGGGAAGGAAAAAGAAAGTGAAAGATGAGATGTTTGGTGGTTTAATGTTCTCTTTAGCTCAACTCATCTTCTTTAAAGTTGTTCATGGTGATGAGAGCTACATCTTCATGGTTTTAGATTTTTGAAAGAGGGTGTTTGAGTACTTGAAAAAATTTGAAAGTTGAAAAATCAAGAAACCAACCTTGGGAAGAGGAAGAGGTGAGTATTTGAAGCATTTTGATATGCTCATTATAATTGTTGGTTAAGTTTTGAGATTTATGGATTTTTCCTTGATTTGGTGTCATTTTGAAATGGATGAATTGGTAGTGTATAGTAGTGAAATTAGTGTCATGTTATGTCATTGGTGCAATAGAAGTTATTTGAAATCTTGGAAGGAAAATTGGTGTTATTGGTTAATGTATAAGAGTATGGTGTCAAAACCAAAACTTTTTAGAATGAGAATTTGGTTGTTTTAGTGTGTCCAATGGTTTCTTGTGAAAATTTGTGTGGCAATGGATTGTTTGTGAGTTTTGGGAGTCATTGGACACTTTGGTGGAAAATTTGAAAAAGTTTGTCAGTTGCTGCGTTTTGGCTTCTGATAAGCCTTACTCGAGTACACAGGGGTGTCACTCGAGTGCAGCATCCTGTTTTTCTTTTTCCAAAAACTTTCGGTCACACTTCCAAGCCAGAATGCAAGGGTGCATTTTCTCACTTTCGAGTGATATGTGTCATCACTCGAGTGAACCTTGTCTTACTCGAGTGTAAGAGTATTATACACCATGGACTCGCGTCTCGGGGAAACACTCATGGCCAAATTGTCAAGAGTAAGTCTTGGCACTTGCAAGTATTGGGCCATCACTCAAGTGCTGGAGTTAGTGCTTGAGTGTACTCCTCATTCTAGGGTTTTTGTTGCTCTCGGTTAGTCACTTCTTATGCAACACCCCAAATTTTGATTAAGGGATTATGACTCCAAAAGTGTATGTGATTTTTGATAAATAAACACTTTTGGAGAGGATGATGTAAATTGGGATTTGTATGTGTAGTGATTAGCGCTGAAACCCTATATTTAAGTTCAATTGTGGATTAACATCTAAATTGAATTGGAATATAGGGAGGGCGCATATTGTGGTGAAAATGGTGTCATAATGTGTCATTGTGACATTGGAATTGGTTTGGAACTTGAAATAGAAAGTTTGACAATTTGGTGGTTTGTGTTGCATTTTGGTTCAAAACTGGATATATGCGGATGTGATGAGAATTTAGTTGTTTTAGTGATTCCAATGGTTTCCTTGTGAAAATTTGTGTGGGAATAGGGTTGTTTGTTGATCTTGGAGCCATTGGACACATTGGTTGAAAACTTGAAATTTTGTCTAGTGTGAATTCTGTACAAGGCAGTCGGTTTGTATAGACATTTGAATAGGCAAATGGTGTCTAAAAATTCTAAAACTTTCCAGTCTTAAAGTTCACATGCCAAGCTTCAAAATGGACAAATAATTCAAGTCATTTGATTTTCTAAAGTTTGGGATTAGAACTGGAATATGTTTTGGAGCAGTGTGGGATTTTGTGCAATTTTGTATTTGTGTGGTGGTGGCTGGTGATAGTTCATATTTTTCTTGTGAAGAGGACTTAAATAGCTTTCAATAGGCTTTAGAATCACTCCAATTCGATTTTCTAGAATTAGTTATGATTTTTTAAAGTTTGGGCAGAAAATCTGCCAAAAATCTGAAAAATTGGGAATTATGACATCAGCATATTAGATTGATGACATAAGTATAGGATATGTTATAAAACAACTTTCCTTCATCCTCTTGCTCCCATTTCTAACGTCCTAATAGCAAAAATAAGAGAGAGATTTGAGAGGAAAAATAGAGAAAAGGAAGGAGAAATCTCACAAGGTAAGCCAATTTCTCCGACAATCTAGCTCCTAACGCGTATAACTCTACTCCTAAGCTTCTCTTTCATGTACTTCAACGTTTTTGTAGCTCAAATCTGCTGTTTAAAGAGTTAAGGTTTAGCCATAATTGGAAAAGCTAGAAGGAAGCAAAAGGTAACTCCCAAACCTTTGTATATTGCTTGTTCTGGCTGTTGTGGACAATTTAATTGATAAAATTTTGCTAGATTGTCTTTGGTTGTAAAAATGGAAAATGGATTTGTGGGGCTGTTATGCTGCCAAAATTGGCTCTAAATGGTAGTTGTAACCTAATGTAATAGTTAATAAAGTAGTTAGGAGTAGAGAGGAATGCGTTCACAGAGCCGAAACCGAAAAACCCCAATTTTTCACGGAGAACCTGTATATTTTGGTTAGGGATGTTAGAGGGCCTTAGAGTTGGATAATCAATATTTGATGATTCCACTGAGTTCAGAAGCGAAAATTCGGTGGGGTTACAGTTGGTCACTTTTTCGGAAAAGGCCGAAAAACATAATTACGAAAACGCCCTTGAAACCCTTAAAGTGGGGCTGCCAAGGGAAAATTTGTCATTGACATTGATTTTGATAATTCCTAGTTCGGAAATGGATTCCTTGGGCAAAAATATGAAAGAGTAGCCTATGTCAAAATTTTGGCAAAAGTACAATCGGACCGGGTATAGCGGGGCCAGGCTGGATCCCTAGGGGTATTTTAGTAATTTTTCAATATAGACTTATTTAACCCTCCGAAACACTATAGCAGTGTCTAAATTGTATATTTGGAATTATAGGACTAAGTTGTGAGCCCAGTCATTGGCACGCTTTACGAGGCACACGTTTTGAGGCATAAAAGGGTTAAGGTAGGGAACTTACATCTCCTACATGTATTTGATAGTTGTGTTGGTGTATTGATGCATGTTATTGCTTTTCTTGATTATGTGAGACATATATGAATGATTGAAGCTCTGTTTCTATTTATACTGTGCCATAGTTTTGTTGCACGAAACATTGAGCACGCAGATATGTCATTGTGTGAACATAAGTTCATGTAATGCAAGCATGTCATGCATTAAGCACTTATCTTGCATGCCTATTGGTACTGTTTTCCTACTGAGATTCTCTCAAATCTCACCCTTCCCTACCAATAATTTAGACAGGAGGAGATAGAAGATATGCTAAAAACAAAGAAAAGAACCATATAAGGGGATTGCAGCAGTGGATCGAAGACAAGAAGATGTATTTGTTTCACTCGTACAGGTTTAGAACCCCTATGGGGAATTTCTATAATCATGCACATATTATCAATCTATTTATGCTATTCCTGTGTTGCCCACCGAACTGCATATCATTTTCCGCGAATACTCTAGTAAAGGTGAAATTAACATAAGGGCATGATATTTTGGTATCAGAGCCCAAGCGGTTCTGGAAGAGAGAGTGGCTCTGGCAATAGGATAGTATACTGATAAAGTCTTGATTATATTGTAAAAGGAGATATGTACAAAATGGGGTACTAGAGAATTGAACTACCCCTCTTCTGTGAATCAGCCCCAGAAGGTTCGGAAACATCCGAGGGCAGCAAGTAGTGCAATATCGGACTGAGGATGGTCCAAGGATATTGTGAAACCTGAGGAAGTAGGTATGACTAAGGCCAGGATACAAATATATTATTTTGTAATAATGCATATATTATTAGTATATTTATGCTATTCCTGTGTTGCCCACCGAACCGCATATCATTTTCCGTGAATACTCTGGTAAAGGTGAAATTAAGATAAAGGCGTGACATCTTACGCCTCACTCTATAGGACTCAGGTGAATATTAGGCCATCACTCGAGTGTTGGGTTCAGGACTCGAGTGCTGTGATTATTTTTTGTCTCAGTTGGTGCCCTCGGCCAAGCACTCGCACGAGTGAGCCATCCTCACTTGAGTGCAAGTTATTCCATCACTCGAGTGTGTCATCTATCACTTGAGTGCAGGAGCTGAAAATCAGTGTTATATATCCAAAATAGGGATCTTTGGTGTAGAGCTTCCAACCTTTTAAGCATGTGTCTAGGCTTCTAGTAGCCACCTAAAGAGGTCAAATGATAACCAACTTTAAGTATTATGAAAGTAAGAATTTTGAATAAGGATTAATTCATCATCCTTGATTTTGGTTTATAGGCTTTGATATTTGCCTTGATCATGAGCAACCGGTGCCAGTGCACACCAGGAAAGAATAAGGTAGTGGCGATTTCCCTTATACTGTATGTGATACATTATATGTGTGATTTATCATTATTTGTGAATTCTTCACTCGAGGCCCATCGGTGTTGATGGTGGGAGGACCATGCCTTCAAGGCAGTAGAATACGGTGGGATAAGACTATGTGAAAGCCGTAAGGTTATATGTGAAAGTTGTAAGGCTATATATGAAAGCCGAAAGGCTATTTGTGAAACCTTCACCTGCGGCCCATCGGTGTTAATGGTAGGAAGATACGGGGGATGAGATTTTATGATTATGTGTTTATGTGACAGCTTGTATGTTGTATTTCGTGCTGCTTGATGAGGTCATTGCATGCTTTGTGATTATGTATGGTATGAGTGATATGTTACTACTGGGATTCTTTTGAATCTCATTCTTTCCTTTGACTAACCTTCAGACAGGGCAAGTAGCTCTAAAGGGAAGGAGACGACCAAGGGCGGATAGGACTCCTTAGGGAAATTTTGATTTTGGTTGCTGTTTATCAATTTTAGTATTGGGATTACTATACCAATTTGGGATGTAAATATTAACTTGATTTTGTGTAATCCCCTAAATGGGAAATTGTAAACCCTTAGTATATATATATGAAACCCGGGGGTTGCCGGGATTTTGTTGTACACTCTGATATATAAATTTGATTTAACTGCATAGGGTAATTATATTCAAAACTTGAAATATGAGACCAGGATAAGAGGAAATATTGAAAGAATTTGTGAACAAAACCCCCACCATGAGGATGGGATGGTAAATGAGTTTTGATTATTATTGGTCTCTATTTCATTTTAATTACTTATTTTGAATCATAATTACGAAGGGGGTTACATTTTTGGTATCAGAGATGTAGTTCCTGGCAAGGGTAGAAATTGCTAGGATAGTTCCCTTAATTGGTCTTAGTGGTAGAAGATGATCTGTGATAATTGTTGTGCATATACATGTATGTTTGGTATGTGGACATATATGAGAATTGTGAACATATGTGTATACCTTATTTGTGATATTGATGGGGTGAGTTATTTGTAGAATGAAGAAAATAAAAGGTCACCCTAGAATACAGTAGGTAGACCCTGAGGTGGAGGTGGTTAATGACAATCCACCGGACCCTATGCAGGAATTGATGGGTCTGATTAAAGATCAGAGGGATATGATTGCTGAGTTGAGAGAAGAACCCAGAGAAGAGAAAGCTAAACAGAATAAGGGTCGAGGTCAGTCCACACAAGAGAAGACCCAGGAAGGGACTCATAGGGAAGAAACTACAGAAGGGTCGCACGACCACTAGAGTCACCTCCTCATGCTAGACTAAATCAAGAATCACATGGGGTTCCAGTTAGAGAAGAAAGAGATCTGCAATACTAGGTCTCCAAGTTTTGTAAGCATCTACCTTCGATGTTCAGAGGGAGGTTTGATCCCCAAGTAGCCGAAGACTAGTTGAACCGGCTGGAGAAAACTTTTGAGGTTCTTGAATGACCCACTTCAGATAGCACCCCTTCTTAATTAAACCCAAAAAATTTCCTAGCAATTAGTATATTATTTTGGTCATTATAATGAAGTGTTTATCATGTTTAAACAATTTACTCATTTGATTCTTAAGAGTATCAAACAATAATTCCTCTGCTACAAAAAGAATGAGCCGAGTAGAGAAGGCTGAAGTATGGTTTGAAAAGCATAGCAATAAGCATAGTTTGGCTAAAGTATGGTAAAAGAATGAGGCGAGAAAAGAAGGGGAAGCAAGAAACACACTTATCAAATCAAGCATCAAGAAGTATACACATAGTCAAGAAATTTGGAAACATGATTGACATCGAAAATCAAGGAAGAACACAATGAACAAACAAATAGCAAACCCTAAACCCAGATCATCAATAACGCCCAACTGAATCTAGCATCAAGTTTGAATCATTAACTCCAATTAAGGGCAAAAATTACTCACTTCTTTGTGAATCCACATGAAAATTTCAAAGCTTTGAAGAACCATAAACCAAGAACAAGCAATAAATGCCTTCTCAGATAGCCACGAATCCTGGAACGAGGAGAAATTGTAGGAATTTTGAAATTACGAATGAATAGGACGAGAAGGGGACTTAAAACCCTATAGTTCATGGTTTATTATGAACAACCATTAGATATACAACTTTCACAGTGTTTTAAAAGAAACCATCATATATTGATAACATATACTTAATGGTTTTTTTAGCTAAACTGTTAAGTATATGATAATATTTTAATAAATAAAAAATTGAACATATATTTCATGGTTGTTTTGTAAAATCGTAAACTATTTTGCGACATAATTCACGGGGTTATCTTAATAACCATAAAGTATTGTCATGCATAATCTCCGGCTCTTGATATTTTATAGTTTAATCTAAAATTGTAAAATATTGAGAGTTATATATTAATGATTCTATAGTAGTGATGCTGGTTAATGTTTAAAATTCAACCAGCAACGATTAAATAGGAAACAAGAAAATGGCATGATTTAAATTCAAATTATATGTAAACAATAATCTTAAACCATAAATATATGGAAACAATTGGTTGAGCATCATTCTTAACATCCTCCCCCATGTTATCTCTCTTTTATTTCTTAATTTTAAATGTTTAAGTTCAAACTTACCACTCATAGAGAGCCTATTGCGGTCTCTACTTTTATTCATAAAAACAATTTCTCTTATAGGAGTGATTTTTAGTATAAGAAAAATCCTTATTGTTTGAAATTTTATACAAGTCAATTCATTTTTAAGCCTATTAAATATAGGGTTAAGGTTCAATTTTAGCAACAAAGTTTTTTAGTGTCAAGTACAATTAAAGTTGTTGAATAATGTAATAGTAGACACAATATTTTAAAAATGGTACATTTTAGCAATTCTCCTAAAGTGACCCAAGTGTATATTATAAAGCTAGAAGGAGAATAAATAGGTCCCATATTAAAAGAGACGGACCTTTGGGCCAATTTAATGAAATTACCAAAATTGTTGTCTTAAAGAGATTGTATATAGTTTTATACTCTTCGAAACTTAATTGTACCATATGCTAATGTGGGAAAACTTTGTTATTAAGATTGCACCTTAACCCTTAAATATATGTTACTCATTGCCTCACAATAAATTTCGACCCATTGTCTCTCATACACTCTCTTTATGAACAAGGGTATAATTGAAAAAAATACATGCTTTACACATTTGTTTCTTTAACTAATATTTTGAATCACCCGATTTTAATAGTTATTCCATATAAAAAGGACCGAAGGAAGTATTATTTTAAAAGATAGATTACACATTGTACTTATTTGAAAATGTAATTAACTTTTTTTTTCATTCTTACCCCAATTAATTATGCCTCTCTCATCTCATTTTTACCCCATAAATAAGGATATATTAGGGAATAATTACATTCCTTACATATTTATTCTTTTTAACCAATGTTTTGATTTATGTAATTAAGTTATTTGTAGCTTATATATATGGCTAAAATACGCAAAGTTCTCTTAAACTTTGGGTCAGCTTCATATCACCCCTCTGACCTTTAAAATTTAAATTTAAGATCACCCTAATGTTTCATGTTTTGATTGTAACACCCCAATTTTCGATTAAGGGCTAATGGTAATTATTGAGGATAATTATCGAATTAAAGTGGAATAATTATGTGTTATATGGCAATTTTAATTAATATGCCATAATTATTGGAAAAATTGAAAGAATGGCTCTAAATTAGTGATTAATGGAAGAGATTAATTACTAATTAAGAAAGCATGAGATATGTAACTAAATGGCTAATGAAGTGGTTAGAGTAACTAATTAGTTACTTGCTTTATGAGAGCCAATGAGGTGGAGACATGTGGCAAAAGGTGAGGATGAAGAGAGAGGAGTAGAAAAGTCAAATGCTACATTTTAAAATGATTTTCTCTTCTCTCTTTCCTCTCTATGCGGCTGTCACAAGTATGGGAGGGATGAGAGTAGTTCATTTCATCATCATTTCTTCTCTTTCCACTCTCTTCATCTCTCTCATTCCTCTCTCTATTCGGCTGCCATGGCTGCAGAAGAAGAAGAAGAAGCTCTTGAGATAGGTAAGCATTTAACCCTCCAAATGACCTCAAATGCTCAAACTCCCTTCTTTAAAGTTGTTCCTTGAGTTGAGAGCTTTACTTTCATGGTTTTAGTTTCTCCATTGGTGGTGATTTGAGGAATCACGAAAATCTACAAGTTGGAGAATCATGAAATGCCTTTGGGAAAGTTGTTGAGGTAAGTGAAAGCTTCATTTTCGTATAAGTTTTATGGCCATTGGTTAGGCCTTGAATTTCTGGAATTTTAGCCCTAATTTTCGTGATTTAGGATCTTGGGGAGTATGGTATGTTGTTGTTATGGAAATGGTGCCTTGTTTAATGTTTTGAATTGATAGAATTGCATTGAAGTTTAAATGTGAAGTTTGGCACCTTTTGTGTTGGTTTTGTGGTTTGGTCAAAACAGGGCATGTTGATAGGTTTTGATTTTGGTCATTTTGAGGTTACCATTGTGTTCCTTATGGAAAATTGTATGGGAATAGGTTTTGTTAATGATTTTGGAACCATGGGACACTTTGGTAGAAAATTGGAAAATCTGTCCCTTGGAACTCTGTTCTGGGCAGTTTATTTGTGTGGACGTTTTGAATGACCAACTGATTTCAGAAAATTTTGAAACTTTCCAGTCTTAAAGTTCACACCCCAAGCTTTAAAATGGACATATATTTTGTGTCATTTTGTTTAGTATTCTGTGAGATATGATTGTCCAACGTTTGGGATCAAAACTGAACTCTGTTTTGGAGAAGTATGGAGTTTTGTGAAATTCTGGAATTTTGTGGTGATTTCCAGTAATTGTACATATTTTTCCTATAAATAGGACTTAAGTTCCTTTCATTTGCCTTTGGAATTATCTCATTTCGATTTTTCTAGAATTAGTTATGAATTTTAGAAGTTCAGCCAAGAATCAGGGAATTTCTTGGCCGCGGCCCAAGGTGGATGGCCGCGGCCCAAACCTTTCTGGCCTGATTCTGGCCGTGGCCCATGGGTGGCTGGCCGTGGCCAGTGACCTGCTAACCATATTTTGGCCGCGGCCCAAGGAAGGGCTGGCCGCGGCCAACTCCTGTGTTCCAGCACTTTGAGTTTTCGAAAGGAGATCTCTAACCTATTGTTTCCCGATCTTTTAGGGCTTTTATTAGAGGCATTTGTGGCCTCTTAAGAATCAATTATGATAACCAAATTTAAGTGTTATGCAAATGAGAATTTGGAAAAGAGAATGATCCTATGTCCTTGATTTGGTTATAGGGTTGGGTATTAACCCTGATTATGGTTCGATATCCGCTTGGATCGCGAGTAGCCGATGCTGGAGCATACGTGGAAAGAATAAGGGTAGGGAACTTACCTCTCCTGCATATATTGATATTTGTGTTTGTGTATTGATGCATGTTATTGCTTTGCTTGATTATGTGAAACATATATGAATGATTAAAGCTCTGTTTCTATTTATGCTATGGCCATGAGTATGTTGTTGAAACATTGAGCATGCGGATATATCATTATGTGAACACAAGTTATTGTGATGCAAGCATGTCATGCATTAAACACTTATCTTGCATGCATATTGGTATCTGTTTCCTACTGGGATTCTCTAGAATCTCACCCTCCCCTACCAACATTTTAGGCAGGACAAGTGGCTCGAGGAAGGAGCAAGTGACTAGGGGCGGCGAGAATCTCTTATGGGCATTTGGATTTGGTAATTGATTTGGATGTATTTAGAGTTGTATATGTTAGGATGTATATATGGTTGTATATGTTATGGAGGTGTATTTGGATATATATTTGGAATGGAATTTGTGTAATCCCCGTTGAGGAATTGTAATGGGCGTATTGCCCTATGAACCTTTAGTGAAGATATGAACCCGGAATTGCCGGTATTATTATTGGGCACTCTGATATATTATGAATGTTAATTATCTTCGCAATGTAATTGTATTCGAAATGTGAATGTAAGACTAGGTTAAAGTGTTTGTTAAAGAAATTTGTGAAAACCCTATCTTAAGGATTGAGAATGTAAATGAATTTTGATTATTATTGGTCTCTATTTCACTCTCATGTTGTATTTTGGATATAATTACGGAGGGGGTTACATTGATTATCAATTCCCCTTTTGTTAAAATTGTCATTAAAGTCAACGGTTTTTGCCATGCAAAAATTTTAATATTTCTCATTATACACAGTATGTCATTTAAAAAATAACACTTGGCATATATTTAACATGTACTTTTAAATATTTTATATATTTATTGAAAAAGGACATAGTGAAATTAGTATTTTAAATGTTTTTTGAGTTTTTTTTTAAATTTTAGGTATTTTATACTTTCTTATATTTTAAAAGGACATGATCAAATAAATATTTTAAATACATTTTTAACTAGTTTACATTTTAATTATTTTACACTTTTTATTATTTTCAAATTATGTCTCAAATGATAAGTGTTAATTTTTTTTTGAAAAGGCATTGAATATAATAAAAATATAAAAAAGGATAAATTATATAACATCCCCTGAATTTTGGTTTAATTGTATATAATTCCCTGATTTTTCAAAGTTTAAATTCAACCCTCCTAACCTTTTATTTTTTTTATTATTAATCCTTCATTGTTAACTTACAATTATCTTTTGAACAGAAATTGACACATTAGATTAACAAAAGACACGTGGCATCCTATAAAAATTACTAATTTCATAAAACCCTTGAACTTTAATGAGTTACAGATATCACCATGAATTTTGATATGTTATAAATAGCCTATGACATTTCAAAATTTAAATTTAACTCCCTTAAGATTTTGATTTATAATATTAAAGCCATTGTCATTACTTTTTTGATTTTAATAAAGTTATTAAGATTTTTACTATCATTTATATATTTTAAATATTATTCTTCTAGATTTTGCTAAACAAAAAGTCTATTTTAATTGACAAATGATAGGAAAAATCTTAATAAATTTATTAAAATGATCAAGGTAAAACGACTTGGAGTTTAGTATCATAAATAAAAATTTTGAGTTAAATTGAAATTTTGAAATGTCAGGGGGTTATTTGTAACTGATCAAAGTTCACAGAGTTATCTATAATCGGTCAAAGTTTAGGGGGTTTTATGAAATTAGTAATTTACATAGGATGCCACATGTCATTTGTTAATCTAACGTGGCAATTTTTGTTTAAAAAAATAATAGTCCATTAACCACAAGATGTTAATAATTAAAAAAAAAAAGATAAGGAGGATTAGATTTAAACTTTGAAATATTAAGGGGTTATATGCAACTGACCTAAAGTTCAAAGGAGTTTTTGTATAATTTAGCCTATAAAAAATTGAACATGATAAAAATGCTTAACGTTGATAGTAATTTTAACGGCATGGAAATTCATAGTCAATACATGAAGTATTAGGTAGCTTAATTTAAACTTTTAAATGTTAGAGATATGATATGCAACTGACCTTAAATTTACGGAGGTTTTATGTATTTTGGACGGACACACACATATGTATATATTTCTATAAAAATATATATATGACCTAAAGGAGTTCAAGTTAAAATTCCTTACATGTGTTGTATATTGGACCAGTTTCAATGCTCATCGCAATGATGAGCACCAAGAGCTATTCACTACTGTAGTATATAGATAGTGCAGATCAAAATGAATTTTTGTAATACCCCAAATTTTGAGATTTGAGGCTATAGAATAAGCCTAAAATAGGCGGACTGCTAAGCCTTGGTTTAGCAGGATCCCAAATTTATTCCCTAATGATTCTTATATATTTGGGGTATTAAAGAAAATAAAATGGTGAATTTTGGAGAATACGATATAAGTTGTAATTCGAATGTGATATGAGCAGTGTTGAAATCGTGTATTTAAGTTCAATTGTGGATTAACATCTAAATTGACTTAAAATATAGGGAGGGCGCCTATTATGGTTAAAAGGAAAGATAAGATATGCTTTGTGGTGATTTAGTAAGAATTACCATAATCAGGGACAAAATGGGAAAGTTACCGGCCAATTGATCAGTTACTGAAGAGGAAGCTCATTGGTAATTCAAAGATCAATGGTTGTGATTGATCTTTAGAGATTAAAAGCGTGGAATCCCATGTGCTTGTGATCATGTGTAGCCATGGAAGATGTTCCAAGATTTTGACACTTATCACCACATGAGCCATGGATTGGGTCAAAGTGTCAAAACTCATTTCTCTCTCCTCTCCTTCTCTTTAGGTAAGCCAAATGGCCTTTCATGCTCAAAAATCTAATCTCATTTCCCTCTCCTAAACCTCCATGGACGTCCAAGCTTAAGGGAGGAAAGATAAACCAAAAGGTGAGATTTTAGCTTGCTTGGTGACCTCTTTAGCTCAAATAATCTTTATTATTTTGTTCATAGTGATGAGAGCTTCATTGCTTTGGTTTTAGATTTGTGAAAGAAGGTGTTTGAGATCTTGGGAAAAATTGGAAATAAGAGGAATCAAGGAATTGGCTTTGGAAAGAGGAAGAGGTGAGTATTTGAAGCATTTTGACCTAAGTATTGTGGTTATTGGTTAAGTGTTGTGAATTTTGAAATTTGCTCTGATTTTGGTATATTTGTGAAATGGAAGAATTGGATTGTGTATTGTAGTGCAATTAGTGTTTTGTTGTGTGATATGGCTATTGGAATTAGTTTGACACTTTGATTGGAAAGCAATTGCAATGTTGAGTTTGAATTGTGACTTGTGTTGACATGTTGTGATTGTTAGTGAAACATGTTGTGAGTTTGAATTGTGACTTTTGACATATTCTGTTTTGCAGTTTTATCTTCAGTGTTCGAGAACTCTCTCAGATCAGAGAAAAGCTATGGCAAGAGATATTTATTGAAGTCTTCCGTTGTAATTGTAGAATATTTTGTGTTGTAATTGTGACATAACAGTGTAAAGCATGATTTACTTCAATAATCATGTTGGTAATGATTTCAACTCTCTTTTCAAGTTTGTTCCTGAGGATAAGCAGTATTATGCAGTGGCTGTGCCTGGTTCCTTTCATGGCAGACTGTTTCCAGGATCAAGCATTCATTTCTTCAACTTATCTTATGCTCTTCATTGGCTCTCAACAGTGCCTAAAGAGATAGTTAACAAAAACTCTCATACCTATAATAAAGGCAAACTTTACTTTAAAAGTGAAGACAAGGAAGTTGTATAGGCATATTCTGCACAATTAGAAAGAGACCTCGAAAGCTTCCTGAATTCCAAAGCCTTAGAGCTTGTTCCTGGAGGTATCATGACTCTTAATATTCCATGTGTTCCACCAGACTCTAAGAATATTCGAAGCTTGTGCAAATATCATGAACAACGTGCTTGTGGAGATGATTAATAAGGTAAATAATCCTTTAGTCCTTAATATAATATCTATTTATCAAATTTAATTAGATTAAATTGTTAGCTATTTTAATTGTATTTATATTATATATTATATATATACTACTTTATTTTATTTTATTGGTTTAATTAAGATACCAAAGTGTGGCACGTTAGTAAGTTTGGGCTCAATCCAACTAGGGTTTTTACTCAGACGATTCAATCGCTCATAATTTTGATGGGAGATAATGAGTGAGATAGATTGAGTAAGATCGATACATGATATTCGGCACTAAGGGATTCTTAACTGGTGACAACTATTCAACATACCATCACTAGGCCTATCTTCCAATCAGAAGAGACCCTAATTCTTTTCTACTAATTGTATTATGTGTCTATAGTTATCGTAATAGTAGATGGTGATTATGTGGATAAGGGATTCAGATCATTTAAGCATGGTTAGAGGCAATTATATTTTTAAGTTTCTGCTGCAACTCTGATGTTTTAGAATTCTCATATGCTCATATGGATTTATTTAGAGCAAAATTCTAACATATGGTATCAAAGCCAGGTTTTTTGAATCCTCAATGCCTACTAATATTTTATATCATGAATTAAGAATTTGTTTATTTTTTTCCTATTTAGAAAATTTGGGGAAAATTTAACATCAGTATCCTTCTTGATTTATTTACTGTGGATGTTGATCAAATTTATTTGTTGGCCTTTTTGATTGATCCGACAGTGTTAATCATTATGATCAATTTGTTGATTGCTGATGATCATTCGATAATATCATGTGATGTTGCCCTTTTATTGTTGCGAAGTCATCTATTGCCCTCTTATTAGCTTGTTATTTTGCAATTCGTTGATGTGGATATACAACATTCAACTTGGATATTTGAAGTGATGAATCATAATCATTGAGAAAAAAACCGGATCGGACCGGCCGGTCCGACCGGAAAACTGAGGAACCGGTCCTTGGTCCGGTCCGATCTGTCACCTGGGAGGGGAGGGAGTTCGACTCGGTCTTGACTGAGTCGAACCGGCCGAGTCCCGGTTAACTTGGGCAAACCGCCGAGTCAGGCGGTTTGCCCGAGTCAAAAAAATTTCCCAGAAATGTCCATCATTTTGGGACTAAGGAAAAAAGAAAGATCATCAAATATCAGAAGCAGAACAGAATCACGATCACAGTTTCGCGATCTCCCTCCCCGACCATATGCCATAGCCGGACGTGGCGACATTGTGCTTGTGGCCGGTTTATCATCAGATAGCAGAACCGAAGAAGCCCTCCCGAATCAGCAAATTGCGATCTCAGTCCCACTGCTCAGTTAGACTCAGATCAGAAAGGAACGAAAGAACCCTGTGCCTCAGCTGAACTTGCAACTCCCTCCTCGACCCTGTGTCCTAACGATGACGAACGGCAAGCGACGACGGTGACCAGCAACGACTGTAATTGTGATCTGATTTTTTCCTTCTCATTTTGATCTCGTTCTCTGGTGTTAATCGATGAGATGGAGAGTTGGGAGGTTTTCAAAAATCTTGTGCCCAACCGAAGTCCTCAGCCTATTAACATCATGTCTCACCAACCTCGTAAATCGTGTTAAAGTAAAGAGAGGAAAGAGAGAATTGACTTATGGAGGAGTTGATTGTTCAGAGAGGCAAAGGTGGTTCACGTGGGAGAGAGAGGAAAGGGGAATAGAAAAAGGGGGAAAAAAGAAATAGAGATAATTAGGGGGGAGAAAGGAAATAAAATGAAGTTAGAAAAAAAATTTATAAGCATAAATATTTTATAAAACATGGGTTATATTTAAAAATATTATCTTTTATAATTAAAGTATGAATATTTTTAGTCATGTTAATTAAATTATAATATTTTAATATGACCGGTTCGATCACCAGTTAGACCCCGGTTGACCCATTAACCCTTGAACCTGTTCCGTGACCAGTTTATTGTCTGGTCCGGTTTTTTGTTCCTTGATCATAATCGCTTTTTTTGATTTACTTTCATTATCCGCCTTACATGTATGACTTTTGGATTTACCTGAAAAGATCCTGTTATGTCATCTCGATTTTGGATTCTAAATGAAGGATTTTCAATTTGATTTTTGGAAGATGTCATTTTTGTCTTTTAAGCATTTTGTCATAAAAAATCATCCGGTGAAAGAACTCAATATCACATTCAATTTTAAGGCTCAAAATAAAATTTGTAGTTTGTTCTTTTCGGCTTTGCATTGCCAAACCACCATTGAACATTGATGACCATCAATTTCTGAATATTTTGGCATCCAAAACGAGGGAAAAATGCTAAGAAAACATTGCCACCATGGGATACCGAAAAAGTCTCCTGAAATCACATACTGCTGTGGCTCCATGGGAGTGGCTCTCGCGGGTCGCAAGTCAGGAAGGTCAACCCGACTCCTTGAAGATGACCTGCCACAATGTCATTTGGTACTTAGGGAAACACTGCGTTTCAGGTATCCAGAAGGGTGGGCCAAACAATTTTCTGGGCTTGCGTTTTATTTTGTCTTATTCTGCTAATGCATTCTAGGCCGAGGCTTTGTATTGCTTTTGGGTTTTATGTTTGCTCACTCTAGGGCAAAATCTTTATTGGAGTTGCCAAAATTATATTTTTTGTCTTTATTCATGGGTTAAGGAACAAGAATGTCCATGAGCTTTTTTCAGATAGGCTCTCAGCACAACATATTTTTGTTGGGTGCGCACTTGCCTATGAAATTTCAAAAAGGGGCTAAAATGCCAAGTCCATCAAAGCCAAAAAATCAAAGCCGAAAAACGTCCATCACTTTGGTGAGGTGGGGCCAACTTTTTTTGCCTAGCTGTATGTTGAAATCAATTTTGACCACTAAGACATGGCAAGTGGAGAAAATTAACAACTTTTCTCCTCTGAAGAAGTGTCATCCTCAGAAAACATCCTCTGGCTTTCCTCCATTAAACCCAACAGTTTTCTCCTCTGAAGCAATTGATTGAAGTCAACATAGCACCGAACAAGAAAGGAAAAACCAGAGATGGCGTCATCCTTTGGGACATCTTCTAGATACAGAAGAAGGGTTGCTTTGATTGGGTAACCCAGCCTTGAAGACGAGTACGAAGGACGGAGGAGATTATGCTATCATGGGTACGTGGCTCCATGATGGATGGCGTGGATGGAAAGTAACCCTGGGAGGAGTTTCTATGGCTGCCAGAACTATTATAAGGTAATAATGGAGGCTTTGTTTTTTGAACATTGAAAGGGAAGAATTGAAGTAGCGCTCTCTGTTTTCGCTTGATAACATTGATAATTTATTAAAACATATTGTGCTTATTATTTGTAAAGGTGAGGAATTTCATTGAGGTTCATCCATTGCTTCTCATTTGGTATTGAACATTTCTTTAAAGGGTCAGAATAATTTCTTAGATATTCTTTAGCAATCCCCTCTTGAACGATCACATGTGATGTTAGACCAGGCTGTACAAATAAACACAAACACATTAAGGTACACTGATTTACAACATAATTTTAAATGAGAACCAAGTTAGCAAAAATATTGACATTGTTTTATGAAAAAAGAAATATATTGACATTATAGATAGTCCTCCCTATATTTTCATCAACCATTATACCCATTCCACACACAGATCTGAACTTATGGATCCCATTCGATACATACCGGTTACATTCCATCTTTTCTTCTTTTACGATCAGTATCACAAGCAAGAATCTTCTCACATGCACGCTCAGATCCCCTCCTCGACAGCTTTGATAGCTTTCACCCTCTCTCACTTTCTCGATTTCTCGATACAGATTCCCTTTTCTCTCTAACTTTCCCAGGATCGCGCTCTTCTTTTCTTGATATTTGCCCCAAGTTTGTTTAAGCTCTTGCTCAATATTTTCCCTAACTTTCCCTGACTATCACTTTTTTCTTCTTCTATTTTTAATTCAGTTAACTCATGTGCTTTGAACCAGTGCTCACCTCAGCCCTTGATTGCCACGTATGCCATCCTTCCATCATGAACACGTCCAACTCACCTTATTTGGTCAAACTCCTTCAAATTAATAGTCAACGTATGTGGTTTGACGGACTTGGCATTTTGGCTCTCTTTTTGAAAGTTCATAGGCATTTATGCACCCAACAAAAGTATATGATGCTGGGTGCCTATCTGGAAAAAGTTTACGGGTATTTTTTCACTTTAACCCTTTATTCATTTAAAGTATCTGGGCTGAGGAAACTATTTTGGGCTTACAGATTCTGGCTTTGAATAAATAAACCATTTGGACCAAAGTGTTTTGTGTTCTTTTAAATTTATTTTATGTCAAATTTTGGATTATCAAGTTTTGGGTCCTAAAGTTTTTGCGGGGTTTATTTAGTGAGTATTTGGATGGGCAAAAATATGGTTTATAAGTTGCTTTTCACATAAATCGAGACAAAACTCCTCTCACATACTTACCTCGTAGACCGTAAATCATGATTGAAAAGTTGCTTTTAAGTATTTCAATCGTTGTTCCAAACACACACTTGATATTTCCTTTTCGGTGTGGGCCTCTTGCTTTGATTTTTGTAAGGATTTTTTTGACCTTTTATTCATTATCTTGGGCCTACATGTCTCGTTTGTACAGTGATGTGTACTGGGGTTTTGTTGATTGGTCCATTTTCTGGAGAAACCATAGTATTAAAATTCGGATTGGGCATTGAACCGGTCGGAATATTGGGTTAAGGGTCAGTGGGTCAGATCGGGGGCCAAATAACCTGTGAGAAATTGAAAATTTTAGACTTATAGTATGAAATTCTAAAGGAAAAACAATTTTTTTTTTAAAAAAAAAATATGAACCCAGTCCGGACCGGGAACTAGACCGGTTTACCGGCCGGTTTGCCAATTTTTGAGCCGGACTGACCGGTCCAGTCCGGGTTCAAGAAGCTAGGGAGAAACTATTTGTGGGCTCTATTTCGATCTTAATTCTCTTGGCCATGATATTTTAATTTCCAGAAATGATTTTTGGACTAAATAAACGTTTTTCCTTACTGTTTGTTAAATTAACATTCTGTTTTATGTACAATATTTTGTTATATCATATTCAATTGTTTAAATTAAGAAAATGGGTTAATTTTGCAATTTTCACATTCTAGAAAATATGCAAAATCATTTTGGTATGTTATTTAATTGCCAAAAGTTTTGGATAATTCTTTTTTGGGCAATTATCTAACCATTCTAAATTTTGCAGCAACTTAATTTAAGTTGAAATATGTCAAAATTAATTCTTTAAACAAATTTTGGATACATAAACAGTGGGAGGGTTTTTAATTTAATTATTTATTCACCTTTGCTGATCAAATTAATTAATTAATCCCTCCATTAATATGTGCATATGTTATATTTATTTTGGATGCACAAAATAGTGGGAGAAATTATCTATGATGATTATTTATTCACATTTTATTGATTAATTAATCAATTAAATTCTCATTAAAGATTTGTGCATATTTGAAATTTAAATGCATAAAGTTGATATTTATGATTAGCATGTATCTTGAGAAGTAGTCACAACATCCTATGTTACATGTGTAAATATATTTTAAAATATCAATTCTATTCAATGGGTAATATTAATTTAATCAAAGTAGGAGGATTGTATTTAGTCACTTATGTTGATTAAACTAACTAATTAAGTTCTCTTAAGTTGTGCATATACACAGAGTTTAAATGCACATTTTTTATATTCGTGATTAACTTGCGTGTTAGAGTGATAGCTATAGCGCCCTTTTACATGCATAAATAATCACATGGATTTTAGAATATCAATCTTTTGAATGTGAATAAATATTATTTTATTCACATTAATGATTTAATCGATTAAATTAATTACTTAAGATTCTCATTGACATTGTGTATATATATGGAATTTAAATTGTATATATTTGATATTAGTTATTAGCATATATATTTTGTTTAAGGAATAGCTACAACATCCTTTTACTCATAAGGTTTTATGATATCAATTGTGATTATATGTACAATTAATATACACAAATGCTGTGATGTCTTTGTGATTAACATGTAGAATTGAGGAGTAGCCACAACATCCTTACTAGGTACATGCACTATATTTTGTTCTAACAAACAAAATACATCACACAAGATTTAAAGACATCAATTGTAATAAAATGTGTTGTTATCATTAATCTTTTTCTATAGGTAGATAATTATAATCATAGTTTTAATTAAGGTGGAATAAAACGACATTATATTTTCTAAGTAGCCCACAGGTATTAGGAGATATAATTGCATTCTAGTTTCATCAATTTGCGATAAATTCATGTTATGCTAATGTCCTTGCCTACAAGTGGACTTTAGTGACATGAATTTATAATTGTATGATTTATATTAGTAAACAAACACCTATATGCGATGGTTGCTTGCCTCTTATAGTAATTTTACAAGCATGATTGAAGTTTATTTTGACTTTGCAGCATGATTGTTATCTATTCAATTGTTTAGTTTAATATAATTTATTAGAGAAAATTAAGCCTATAAGGAGAACTCCTAACATTAGGATAAAATTGACATTAAGAAAAGTTCTAGTATTTATAACACTAGCATGAGAAATGAGATAACATCATTATTGTCTCAATAAAGTAATATCAATTAAAAGCTAGTTATTATAAGTACATAAAGAATGGAACAAAGTCAGTGGTTGTTTATAGGTTGAAGGACAAATTTAGAAATTCTCATAAATGTTATTGCATTGTTTTGTTAAATATTAGTTGATTCTCCATGATAGGGTAATTTGCCTCCATTAATCTTGGTGGAACAGATCCTCAGTTTATTATCTTATGAGCCATTACTCCTTTTCATGAATACATGCATGGACATTAAGTATTCATTGGAAATGTGTATATCCAAGTTTTGCTCATAATTGGAGAAGAATGTGATTTTAAATGAGGACTATCAAGCTATCAACCCAAAGGCATAAAGTAATAGACATATAATGTTTAAGGTGTCTATAATTAGAGGCTTGATTGGAGACAATAATGGATATACACTTGCCATTGGCTATATTCTAACAGATAAAATAGTTCATCTTGCTTTCAGTTGACTCTTCTAATACCTGAACACCTTTTGCTTTATAATTAAGTAGTGACATTTGACACTTTTAAAGCGTGTAAGCCAAAAGTGGGTAATTTAATATGATAAATAGATTAATATGGTGAAGTCAATTAGAAGAGATGGATGACATGATGGGTACATAATTGGGGACAGTAACTTAGCCTATAGGTTTTTCTCTTAAGAAATGCACTCAAGACAACTATGTATCTTAGCTGAGTTTACAACAAATTTATGTTTAAACCCTTTTAAAATTTGAAAGCTGGAAGCTTAGTTAATATAGAATTGTCTTACAAATGAAAGAGCGTGGAAGGAAAACATCTCGAGAGACTAAGACAGTATATTTTGGTGAAAATGCAGAGAGGTCTTAGGAATTCTAATGAACTATCCATTTCATTTTAGAAATTATGTGGAATTTTTGAAATGCTAAATTAGTAAGAAGTGACATGATTAGTGGGAGTTATCAAACTCATTTAGGATAATCACACATGACATATTGTAACTTATAATCATGATTGAACTTTTATTTTACATGATACTCCTCTTGTTGAGGTAAATATTAAACATAATGAAGTTATGAAATTTTCAATTGGACAAGCTTGAAATAAGAAATGTCAATATTAAGGACTCTATCAATTATTAGGAAGAGTATCTCGACACAAACAAGGGATATTTCAAATTGGTAGATGGTGTAATGCCCCAATTTTTGATTAAGGCCTAATGATAATTATTGAGGATAATTCTCGGATTAAAGTGAAATTAATGTATATTGGTGACAATATTAATTTATACTCCCTCCGGTCCTAATTATAAGATAAAGTTGACTTTTTTGAAGAAATTAAGGAAGACAATTAAACTACTTTAGAGTGTTTATATTTTTAGTATCATTATATTATATATTAGTTTAGTAGTCAAATTAATTAGTTTGGAGAAAAAAATAAAAATAAAAATACTCTAAAGTAATTTAATTGGCTTCCTTAATTTATCCAAAAAAGTCAACTTTATCTTATAATTAGGACCGGAGGGAGTATGTCATAATTGATGGAAAATTGAAAGAATGGAATTATTGGCATAAGTTGGTATTAATTACTAACTAAGAGAAAAATGAGAAGTGTGATCAAATGGCTAATGGAAGGATTAGAGAGATTAATTGGTGACTAAGTGTGTGAGAGTTAATAGGAAAATGACATGTGGCAAAGTGGGTATGAGAGGAAGATAAAGAAAAGTCAAATGGGATTAAAGAATGAATTTCTCTCTCCTCTCTTCCCTCTTGTGCGCTGCAGAAGTATGGAGGGAGTATTGTCATCATTTGTTCCTCTTCTTCACTACTCCTCACTCCATCTCGTTCTCTCTCTTCTCCTCTCTCTTGGTGCCATTGTTGCAGAAATAAGGGGGAAAAGCTTGTAAAAAGGTAAGGGAAATGACTCCAAATGCTCAAACTTCCTTCTCTAATATTGATCCTTGAATGAAGAGCTTCATTTTGATGGTTGTAATGTGTTCATTGGTGTTAGTTTGTGACCTTAAGAGATTGTGAAAGTTGAAGAATCAAGAAATCTCTTTGGCAAAGTGAAAGAGGTGAGTGTTAACTCCCTTTTGATATATAGATTGTGGTTGTTGGTTGAGCATTGATTTTTCTGGAATTTTCTGCCCTATTTTTGAAAATTAGGGTCTTAGTGAGTTTGGCATGTTGTGATCATGGAAATGGTATATTGTGATGTCTTTTGGACAAATGGATTGGTTTGAATCATTAAAAGTAAAGTTTGGGAACTTTGTGTTGGTTTTGGTGTATTGGTCAAAACAGGGCATGTGGTTAGATTGAGAATTTGGTCATTTTGATGTTACCATTGTGTTCCTATTGGAAAATTGTATGGGAATATGTTTGGTTAATGATTTTGGAGTCATTGAACACTTTGGTAGAAAAGTTGGAAAATGCTGTCAATGTGAACTCTGTCTGGGCAGTTTATTCGTGTGGACTTTTTGAATGACCAAATGATTTCATAAAATTTTGAAACTTTCCAGTCTTAAAGTTCACATCCCAATCTTCAAAATGGACATATACTTTATGTCATTTCGTTTAGTATTCTGGGAGATATGGTTGTCCAAAGTTTGGGGATGGAAACAGAACTCTGTTCTAGAGTAGTGTTGAGTTTTGGGTGATTCTGTATTTTTTTGATGATTTAAAGTTATAAGCCATATTTTTCCTTGAAATAGGACTTAAATACCTTTCATTTGGCTTTAGAATCACTTTGTTTCGATTTTTCTACAATTAGATATGATTTTTCGAAGTTCAGCCAAGAATCAGGAAATTTCTTGGCCGCGGCCCATGGGTGGCTGGCCGAGGCCAGTGGCCTTCTAACCATATTTTGGCCGCGGCCCAAGGAAGGGCTGGCCGCGGCCAACCCCTGTGTTCCAGCACTTTGAGTTTTTGAAAAGAGATCTTCAACCTATTGTTTCCCAACCTTTTAGGGGTTTTATTAGAGGCAATTGTGGCTTCTTAAGGGTCATTATTGATAACCAAATCTAAGTATTGAAGAGTCAATTGAGTATTGGAATAGAGAATAATGCTTCATCCTTAATTATGACTTTAGGATTTGATATTTTCCCGGAGCATAGAAGGCTCGTGCCTACTCAAGGAAGGAAAGACAAAGGTAGTGACACTTTATCCTATATCATGTGTATTGCATTGCTTGTTTGCATTAGTCATTGAATACAGTGAAAGTGAAGAGGACGTGGCGAAAGCCCGGACTCAATTATAGTGAAAGTGAAGGGGACGTGGCGAAAGCCCGGACTCGAATACAGATAAAGTGAAGGGGACGTGGCGGAAGCCCGACCTCGTATATAGTGAAGGGATCGTGGTGAAAGCCCGGTCTCGAATATTGATTGCTGCATTGCGATATATGTGACTTGCTTTGTATATATGCATCATATAAATAAACTGTTGCTACTGGGATTCTCTAGAATCTCATTCTTTCCAAATAACATTTTTAGACAGGGCAAGTGGATCGAAAAGCAAGCAAGTGGCAAAGGACGATTAGGACTGCCAACGGTAGTCTTAGCTATATATTTTGGTTTTATATTGAACTGGTTATCATTTTGGATAAATGTATACATATTGAATAGAATTGTAGTAGTATAGTTTTGTGTAATCCCCGGTATGGATACTGAGATGGGCAATGATGCCCTGTATAAACCTTTGGATTAATGTTATTATCCCGGGTGAACGTCGGGAATTGTGCTTACTCTGATATTGTATATGTAACAGACCAAACAGACCATTTGTTTTAATGAATGAAATGAATGGAAATCCATTTGTACAGTTTCCGCAAAAATTTTTTTTAATTATTCCGGATTTCTCATTCGATTATTAAATGTGATTAAACACTAATCTCGGCCTGATTATCGAAGGGGGTTACAGATGGTGCTCTTACACAACTTCATTAAGTCAATAGATTGGGTTAAGACTAATAACAATTCAAATTTGGTAATTGCTACCAACTACATCATGTATTTCAAGTAATTTAACTAGAACATAAATATTGAGCGTGACCTTAAATTCCAAATAAAGTCATTAATTCATGATAGATGTGTGTGACCTTAAGGCAGACAATAACATATGGATATTTGTAAAGTTATTGGTGTGCAACATTAAGCAATACAAAGAAAGTTGTTTACTGAAAGTTCTCCATCAAGAAGGAATTAATATAGTGAGGATATTTCCATTTATGTTGATGTATAAATCCTTCCATCTCTTCATGATGTTTCATGCCTATTTTAAGTTGCAATATTATTGGCATCTTTTCTTTATAGACATAGGGAGAGATGTGTGTGAATTAAAAGAAATGGTTAAATGAATGATAAGGAGAATTTATTTAGCAAAATTGAGAAACCATCCTTGCAAGCAGGTCTCACATTAATGATGAATAAGGTGTTATGATACAATTACATACATGATAATGTCGAAAGCATCATAGTCTTGTTCTTGTTTATATCACTAGATTAGTGGGAGTTTATTCATCTATATTGTAAAGAATAATGATTCAGGCATTGCTTATGAATTTTAATTAAAAAGAGACAAAATTGTAAGGGGAAGAAGAATATTTTAATGAAGCGCAATAAGCTTTGCCATTTACCATGCATTAAATAGGTAGAATAAAAAACCCTAGAATACACAAGATGCTTACCCGCATGTACATTATAGAAGGACCTAGAATACTAAGGACAACATTCCAGGATATTTCAAAATGGATATGTACAACTTTTACAGTGGCTATTTTAACCATGTTATCTGAAGTTGCTTTCTTTTACTATGACAGGGCCATGTTGTATTTCGAATAGGCTTTGCTGTGTTAGACTTCTTTGTTAGGCTCACTATTAGCCTCATAGTCTTGACATCCCCCTCAAACTGGGCTAAGGTGACCAAATGAAGCCTAATTTGTCTCTAAAATGGTGGAACTTGGTATGAGAAAGGGCCTTGGTGAAAATATCAGTGACTTGCTTAGAGGATGGAATATATCAAACGGCGATTGAGAATTGTGTTTCTTGTTACCCAAGTTCCCTCTTCATGATCATGTCTCACGTATTCTAGTCCATCTCTATCTCCATCTCCATCTTCATCTTCATCTATACCAATGTCTACTAACCACAAATTCTCAATCAAAGGATCATCATTATTAATGTCCAAATATTCATTACTTTCAAAATCAACTTGTTCTTGACGATTCTTGTTGGATGGGAGTATAATAAACCAATTCTTTTTAGCAGGATCCGGAATGAAAAACGCTTGTTCTGCTTGTGCTGCTAAAATAAAAGGATCATCTTTATACCAAACCTTAGAAAGGTCCACTTGAACAAAGCCTAAGTCATCTATCCGCAATCCACTATTGTTGTTAACCCAGTTACATTTGAAGACAGGGACCCTGAACATAGAGTAATCTAACTCCTATATGCTTTCAATGACACTAAAGTATGACATTGATGCATAGATAGGGTGTATGTCTTTAGCACTGGATCTATGCCAAGAATCAGCAACAAGTGTTACCTTACTATTCTGCATCGTGCTCTATGTATCATGATCTTGTGTATAAAATGTGTAATCGTTGATTGCATAACCATTGTAAGATAATACAATTAAACTCAGTCCCTTCGACAGCCACTTCAATTTTTCAGAAACTAAATTAGGATTCCGCTCCATCTCATCATTAATGTGATTTTTCAACCAACCTGAAAACTGTTTATTGTGTTCTTTTGTTAACAAATTTTCATTTCTATCACTATGTACCAATTGAAGAGCATCCTTGTGTTCTTCTACATACAATTCAACTTCATCAGTGTTATATAGCACATATAAGTGGGCTTGCTCCCATTCAGTCGTTGATATCGTTATTACATCCCTCCCAGTTATTCATTTCCCTGATCTTCACCTATTATGACGGGACTTAGCGATCCCTACAGGGTCAACATTTGATAGAAAATCAGTACAAAAGTCGCTCACTTCTCCAACCATGTACCTTTCAGTGATACAACCCTCTGGGTGATATCTATTTTTCATATACCCTTTAATATTTTCATGAATTGCTTATTCGGGTACATCCATCTCAAGTTTACACAGAGTACACACAGTTAGCCTTTGTAAATCTTGTAACTTAGTTGAATCTACCATTTTACTACAAATCAACTTGAAAAACACACAAAGTTTAGTGATGGTGTTTCTTAAATTTTTGGGTCAAATGAATTGTATACCAACCGATAGGAAATTCTGCTTGAGCACATGACAATCATAAGACTTGGGGTTCTTTAACTTCAACTCTTTCACTGATACAAGGTTCTTTATATTTGAAGAGTAGCCCTCAGGAACTTTAATTCCTTACAAAAACTCACAAAAAAATTTCTTCTCTTTCCTCGATAGAGTGTATGCCGCTGGTGGTAAATAAGTACGATGAACTTGCTCAATCAGTGCCAACTCTTCTCTAATTCTCAAGCTCACCAAATCCAACCTCGAATTGACACTATCCTTGCTTTTCCTTGGATATTGAGCAACGTGCCAATTAGACTATTACGGATATTTTTTTCTATATGCATCACATCAAGAAAATGTCTCACATATAAAGACTTCCAATATGAAAGTTCAAAGAAAATAGACGTTTTCTTCCAACCACTTGTCTCGATTTTTTTTTACAAAAGGCTTGCCAAAATTGTTATCCAAGTATTTTACCTTGGAATACACTTGGGCACTGGTCAACATCTTCAGTGGGCTACCTTTTTCTGAGTCACCATTGAATGGCTTTTTCCACTTCCTCCAACGATATTGTGATGGTAAGAATCTTCGATGCCCCATGTAAACGTTTTTCTTACAATGATGAAGTCGTACTGAATGAGTGTCATCTTCACACATAGGGCATGCACTATATCCTTTGACATTGTATCCCGACAAATTACCATAAGCAGGGAAATCATTAATTGTGCCAAACAACATGGCTTTCAAAGTGAAACTTTCTTCCATGTACCTGTCATACACACTGACGCCTTCCTCCTAAAGCAGCTTCAAGTCATCAATTAAAGGAGCCAAGTGTACATCTATATCATTCCCAGGTTGCCTTGGCCTAGAAATTAATATGGATAACATCATAAACTTACGTTTCATGATCAATTATGGAGGAAGGTTATAAATCATCAATATCACCGGCCACGTGCTATGTGTACTACTCTAAACACCGTGCGGATTAATTCCATCAGTAGGCACTGTAAGGTGAAGGTTCCTTGCTTTATCCACAAAGTCAGGGTACTCATGATCAATTTTTTTCCATTGAGGAGCATCTGCAGGGTGCCTAAGCTTTATGTCTTTAATCCTTTCATCTGCATGCCATGTCAATTGTTTAGCAATCTTTGTATTACTATATAGCTGCTTGGATCTCAGAATAATGGGAAAATACCATAGGACCTTCAAAGGACTTTTCCCTTTCTTCTTCCTATATCGAGATGCGTTGTATTTAGGGCACTTCTCTAACTTTGCATACTGATTTTGAAATAATACGCAATCGTTAGGACATGCATGTATCTTCTCATATCCCATACCGGTTATAGAGCAAAGAATTTCCTTTGCCTCGTATGTCTTGGTACAAAGTACATTTTCTTCTGGAAGCATATCTTACAACAGTTCAAGTAGTGCGGTGAAACCTGAATCACTCAATCCATTGCAAGCTTTAAAGTTGTACAACTTCAACACTGCTAGCAATCTTGTGTGTTTAGTATTACCGGCATATAATGGTTTCTCTACATCACCTTTCAACTTCTCAAATTTGTTAGGGCAGTTATGAAGCACCTCTTCAACCACATTTAGCATTTATTCAAGACCATCATCTTCATCAAACATGCTTTGATCAAATTCATCCGAAGCACCACTCGTGGTATGCACCCGATCACTACATGCATCATTCATCTCACTATGCCTTATCCATCGTATATATGTTTAATCAATACCGTAACACACTAAATGATCTAGCAAATCAAGTAGACTAATCCGCTTTCCAAAACAACAAGATAAGCAAGGACACAAGATTTTGTCAGGATCTTTTGTGTGTTCAATTGCAAATGTAATAAAATCTTTCACCCTATCGATATATTCCCTTGAACACCGATTAGATGACATCCAATTACGATGCATCTATGCCTTCAATCTATTTTTTAGAAAAGTACATGGTTAGTTGTATGACTATTGCATTTAATAATTACTTTTATATTCTCTTACCAATTTTAAAATAAAATTTGCAACATTAAATCTTCAAAATTGAAGCTTTCTAAGTCTTAAACCCTATGTTTTAATTGACAAATAATCCATTAATTATTCCCATGCATTATAATAATTTTTCACAACTCATAACGAAAGAAACCATATTTGCCAAAACATATCATAGGTAAATTAGAAAACATTACAAGTTAACAAATAAAATACAAGTGTTAAGAATATATAAATAATTATTTTACTTATGCAACTAATCCATAACAATCATTAGAACACCTACAAATTATAACTAACTATTATTAAATTCAACTAAAATCACATTTGTAAGCTCAAAATGTAAAAAACATACCATAAATAGAAACTTCAATAGACTGATAAGCTGAAAATACAAACACAAATTAAATATAAAAAAATCAATAAAATATTAGTGGTTGTAAGTTATTTTTATTAATAATAATAATGTGTACAAAACATCAATATATAATAAAATAAAATATGATTAGCTTAAATCAAAAAATATGATTCAGAAAAAAAAAGAAAGAAAATATAATAAAAAAAAGGAAAGTATAATCCCAACATTAAATAAATTATTTGCAGCTCAATGTTGAGAATATAAAAAAAAATATTTTTGACTAGCTACATTGCCAATTATTCTTGGGTAGTCATAAATATGATGCATACATACATATATACATACATACATATAAAGAGGGAATTGAACTAGACACACATATTGTAAAAAAAATATTTTCCACTATTAATATGCTAGTTAAAAAGATATTAAATATACTTAAAATTTTTTTTATTAGGTGAATTAAGTTCGCTTAAAATTTCATAAAATGCTTTACATATTAGAATATAGAATTTTAAGAAAACTTTATATATTGAACAAATATAGTAAAATTTTACATAATATATTTATTAAAAAATATTTTTTATATTGATATATATTATAAAATTTTTGGAAAAAAATTTCAATTGAATAAAATGAACTCGTTGTAGTATGCTTTTTTCCCTTACGGTTCTAGTTAATATATTTAAAGTTAAAAAATATAGGTAAATTATATTTTATTTTATTAAATATTAACATTGATATATTAAAGTCATTTTATCCATATTTTGAAATCCCAAAATGAGTTAATGACTCAATTAATGAATTATTCAATTTATCATCCTGATTTCAATTTTTCCTATTTTAATTGGCTTTATATGGGATTTTCTCTATTATAGTTTAATAAGATAATACAAAAAATTATTTTGTTACCTCTATAAAATGGAACACATAGAAGGCCTCAAATGAGAGTGAACTGATGTTAACCGTTGATTAATTTTAATTTGATATTAAGAAAATATTTAAAATAAACTTTAATTTCATCAGTTGGTTCACACAATTTGCCTTTTTAGTAGAAACTTTCGACTGTTCAAATTAATTAAATGATGAGAATGTTATGTAACATCAAGTGTTTTTATATTGAATAAAAAATTTATACTCCTTTTTTATTATAAAAAGTTTTCATCTTTTGAATTATTGATATTGATCACGATGATGCCAATAATTTTATCTTGTAAAATAAAATTATTTGTAAAACTTGGAGAATTGTTTGTTTATAAATGACCCAAGGAACAACCACTCTACAAGAAGTCTTCACTATTCTTACTATCCAAATTAAGAGAATCGTAACCATGTTCATCATCATGTTCAACCTTAAGTTCAATTTCTTTTGGCTTGTTGGGGTTTTATGTTTCTTTTGGTGTGAAGGATATTTCAACATGATGAAGAGTTGCGTAGAGATAGATAAGCAAGCTCTTCTCAAGTTGAAAGATGTACAAATATATACAACATATATATACACGTGCGTGTTATAAAAAGAAAAAAAAGCACATAATAGAATATAATCAACACACACACACACACGTGTGATTAAGAAAATAAGCAAAACAACCTAAAAAAAAGAAGAAGTACGTTGAACTTACAGATTAATTGATCAGTGCAATGGAGTGGGGGACCATGTTGTCTGTTGGTGACGCAATCTTGAGTGAGGAGGAGGAGAAAATTTGAGCAGTTGGGACCAACTGGAGTGGGGACCAAAAGTGGAAGAAAGTACAAAGAAAAGGAGACAATTGGGATAGGAGTGGGGATGACAGTTGGAGCAAAACAAAGATGTAGATTTGATAATGAAGACGTGTGCACGTGTGTGAGTGTGGGTGTGTTTTTAAGTGTGAAGATGACAGAAAATGGAGGGTGGGGGGCGACGGACAGCGAGAAGTAGAGATGAGAAAGGGAAAGTTTGATGGAGAAGAGAGGAGTGAATAATTAAAGTGGATTGAATAGAGTCAAAAAGAGAAGGGTGGGGGCGGGGAGGATTGCAATTGGTGGAAAGTTGATATTGTAATCCACTTGGCCAAGTGTGAGGCAGGTGCCACACTTGGCCAAAGTGTAGCAACCAGGCACCACAGCTGGGTTAGTTGGGCCTAGTGTGGCGCCTTCCTTGGCAGGCGCCACACTTGGCCTACCAGCTATGGCGCCTGGTAGATTAAGAGCCGCAGTTGGTGCCTAAAATTAAAAAAAAAATAGAAAAAAAAGAAAGCTGTGGCATTTCTTTAAAGAAGGGTTACAAAATGTGCGTTACCTTTCAACCTTTTTGTAGTAGTATTACGAAATCCCATAGCAGACTAAAGATATAAATTTGGAATTTTAAAATATTGTTGATTTACTCATATGCCATTCTTTCCCCTTTTATCTTTCTCCCTCTAAGTCCATCACCCCACCATGAAGAGCGACAACCATCCCCCACCCCTCTTCAGATTCATATTTGCTTCCATTTGCAGCCCCCTTGTCTAGGTAGGGGTTTGATTATGAAACCCATGAGACCCATCAACTTCTTTCTTGAGACCAATTTCGTAATCTCGAATTAGATCCAGTTGGAAGGAGAAGTTGAGCAAGGTTGAAATCGCAAAGCAATGCCCGTACTGACAGCTTCCTTCTTACTGACAAGTTATTTGTTCTTAAATCGACAAAAATATATTTAACCGTACCCAACATGATTTGATATAAAACAAGCCACGTAATCTGCACTGAAGGATCTGCTACACCATTCATATTCTTTAAAACGTGCCAATCACTCTCTAATCCAATAAGACAATTTAGGGAGAATTAGATATAGGCTTCATCAGTCATACTCGTGTTGTTTGGGAACCTAGGCATAACCATACGGCATGTATACTTCAAAATACAAATAAATGGTGTTCTGTATTAAACATAAAATGACACTTCAATTAGTACCATGACACAAATATAAGCGGCTGAGTGGTTTTTTTTTGGAGTGAAATGGTATGTATTAAACAAGTATGTACATGTGAACAAAACGCTACCAACTAAGCCTTAGAGACAATAGATCTAAGAGCTTGTTTGGTATGGCGTTTGCCATTCCAAAAGGGGCTTTTTTTTAAAAAAAAAAAAAAAAAGTCCGGTGGACACATTTTAGGATGTTTAGGTTGGTGTTTGAGCAATTAAGTTGTTTTTTCAAAAGTCATTTTTGAGAAGAAGCTCAAAAGTCTAATTTTTTGAACAAAAGTCACTTCTGTCACCGTAAATTCAAATACAAATCTCATTTACAATATGGCCTTTATCCTCTTTTAAGTTTGTAAAAGTCAGATTGAAAAAAAGTCACTTCTGACATTGCTAACCCAAACAGGTTCTAAAAAGGTCACTAGCTTTAGTGGTGGCTAGGTTAAATAACTTGTTAACTAAAAGTGGTTTGTATATAAAGGCAACAAGCATTCTTCTATGGCTATAGAGCTAAAACTGATGGAATAAAAGGATAAAAGATAACAACGACAAGCACTTGGTTCAACTGGTAAGAGGTTGTACCAACTTAACCAGAAGTTTCAAGTTCGAGCTCTGGGAACGTAGTAGTGTTAAATATTTGGTGGTAGAATTGTGCAGTCTTTGTGGTCCTACCGGGCTCGATTTGGATTAGTCTGGATCCCCAATAAATCCTCCGAGTCAAAAAAAGATAGGTCCAGGATACCACATACTCAAAAAAAAAAAAAAAAAAAGAAGAAGAAGAAGAAGGGGATAGAAGATAACTGATTAATACTGTCAGGGATAAAAGCAAAAAACAACATATTAAAAATCCCACAGAGAGTGGGCCAACACCTCATGGGCCTTAGGCTTCTCAGTTGCAACCCAAACAAATCAAACTTACAAATACAATGAAAATTCATGCAAATATGCAATGAAAAAAAATAGGAAAGATCTCTTCTGATGTCATCAATTATTAATTAAGATAGGATCTCTGAAATCTTTGTTTTATGAATTACGGTTGGAGCTTTCAAAATGTCCTTTAAGTGATTTTTCAACAAAATATACATAAATACCCAGACTAATACTTTTTTAGATATATTATATATATATATAGAGACAGACTTATGCACATTGAAAGCGTCATGAGCAAAAACAATCAGATTGATCAATTTCTTCACACCTCAATCAACCAATATAGCTCCAACGTGCTTAATTTTGCAAGTATAACGCGGAGAACGCGCGCGCGCGCGCGCGCTAGAGAGAGAGAGAGAGAGAGGGAGGGAGGGAGGGAGGGAGGGAGGGGGAGAGAGAGAGAGAGAGACTGTGCAGTACATACAGAATAGTAAACCGAGAGGACTTTAATGGGAGAGCAGGTTTCTGTTCAAATCACGCTGAGTACAAGTTCGAATTCATCATGTGGACTTAGCTTATTTTAAATACTTTTCTACAAAAAGAATTATAAAAAATTATGTTTGGCAAAATTTTTTGATAAGTTTTCTTAGTATTGTTTTTATAATAATAAAAATGCTAATAGTACCATAATCATTAATACCTTTGAGCAAAGATATTTTCATTTTAAACAGAACTTCTACCTCTGCTGTTAAGCAGATTTTTTGTTTATTTTCATATCAAAGAATAAAGTTCAGAACTTGTAACTCGTAAAAAAATGATTACTGTTGCACAAGAAAAATGAAATAACCACTTTGTTTTGTTCAAAAAGAAAAGTCTCCACAAAAGAATAAACAACTTATGGTCTCGAAAAGTCAGTAGATATTTATTGGGTTTGAAGAGAAAAAAGAGGATTTTGAAAGAGAAAGCTCTTCATTGAAAAAAGGAAAGAGAAAGTTGATTTCTAAGAAGAACAATCAATCTCAGCCGCATGATGCATTGTGGAAGAAAAGGTTGCTTTCACGTAGATGTAAACCATTCAGTAATTCAAAAAGAGAAATTTGATTAACTTTTTGGAGAAAGTCCCTAATTGAAAAACTAATTGGGGAATGGTAGTTATATTCATGTCAAGGACTATGGTCCTTACTATAGATCCATATGAAATGAGGACATTGCCTTTTATATACAAATTACATTCTCTTATGTGCAAATGACTTAAATATTACGCTGAAACACAGCAAGTGCAAGCACTATTCAATGAATGCAATTAATCTTCCTTTATGTACAAATGACTTCAATGTTGCATTGAAACACAAGTGCAAACATTTTTCAACGGGTGCAATCCACTTCTATTGTGTTCAAATTAACTTCCCTTATCGTCACCAGAAAAAAAAAAAAAAAAAAAAAGTAACTTCCCTTATTTGCAAGTTAACTTCCGTTTTGTGAAAATCAACTTCCATTATGTGCAAATTAACTTCTCTTACGTGAAGATGGACTGCACCTATTGAAGAATGCTTGCACTTATTTTGACTCAAGGCAATTGATGTTGAAGTCGCTTGCATATAGGGGAAGTTAATTTGTACACAAGGGAAGATGGATCACATCCATTGAAGAACACTTACACTTGTTGTGTTTCAAGAAATAGTTGAAATTATTTGCACATAAGGGAAGGTAATTAGCAAATATGATAAACTAACTTGCACATAACAAAAGTTAATGTGCGCATAACAGAAGTTAACTTCCAAAATATAAAACACTTTCACAAAAAGTGAATACTATTCAATTCTTCTTTTTAATAAATGTCCTTATTAACTGTAGTGGGTAGCGAGATTATATTAAAAAGAAATATAAAGTAATTAAGATATACTAATATTAATTAAAAGGCAATTTTAAAAAATAAATTATTATTATTTTAATGATACAAATCAATTTTAACTACCTTTCTTAATTTTTGTGAAGTGATTAAAACTGTCCTATATTTTAGACCGAGGCCAGAGGTAGTATTCCGTTTTCTACGTTCAACAGTATTATTTGGTTGTTTTTTCTAATAAAATATGCTCAAGTACCAAATCCCAAAACTAGATCTAGAAGGGCTCGTAATTTTCCTCAGAATTTCATAGCTAATAACGCCGCAACGACTAACAAAAGCACAAACCTATGAGGCTATTACTTTGAAGTTTGAATAGCCAAATCACATGGAAAAACTCGAAGAAAAGAAACTAAAGAAAAGCATTAGCAATAATGAACACAGTTAGTCTCTTGTCCAAGATAATGAAATCAACTCACTGTCCGGGCATAGCCAATGAGCTAATGTGGCTTATATGCCTAATCTTGTGAAATAGATTTCATTAAGTGTTACAAGGAATCTATGAGAAAGTGGTGAGGTTCGAGCCACTTAATTGGATCACAGTCTTTCCCTGTATCTTATCTAGTATAAAAAAAAAACAATTTGCAATTGGTATCATGTTACATTTTTAATGTGGGGCTCACATCCTCTAACTTTATAACGGACATTTGGGCCAATTAAAGGGAATTGCTAAAATTATACCATTGTAAAAAATTATGTTTACTTTTGCATCATTCAAAACTTAATTGTACTATACGCTGAAAAACTTTATTGCTAAAATTGCACCTTAATTCAAATTATAATTAGCTGCATAGCAGATCTATTAGAAGGCCTAGAGTAACGCGGGTTTGGGAGAAATGAGCCATAGCACACCTCACTTGCCAAAGTTCTCAATGCTCTAACATGTGCAAGAAAATGGGTTTGAATTTTAGAGGAATGTTGAAACTGACAAACTTGAAATGTTTCTATGACGGTGTGTGGGATAGTGACTTATAAATCTTCTAGAAAGAAATTTAGGCAATATGAATTGGACTGAAATTGCATTCGGATTCCCACGCAGTCACGCTTATGGGATATCTTAGTGAAAAGAAAGGAGATTCTGCTTCATATGATGCAAAAGTTGGAACGCACAGAGCATTTGTTAGATGGGAAATTGCCAGGAAGCTGAGATGTTCTATATATGCTCTCTACGATCCTTAATATATAAGACTCAATTGATTTTTTTTTAAGAGATTAAGGAAGCTAAATAAGTTAGTTAATTAAAACATATGTCATTTTCCATTTGATTTATATTAGTTTATAAGTTAGATAAATTATTTTTGATTGAAAAAGATAAATAAAAATACTTTAAAATAATTTATTTTGCTTCATTAATCTCTCCAAAAAAAGTCGTTGAGGGCTTATATTAAGGATTGGGGGTAGTATATATATATATCCTAAAAGCAAAGTCAAACATGATTAAAATTATAGTTCTCTTGCAAAATTTGGCTGCTATATATGATTTTGTAGGCAATAAGAATCAACAGGGTTAGGTCTTGATAACAGTTAACCCCATGACCAGTCAGGTAGTGTGGTACTGAAAGATATGCTACACTATACATGTTCCTTAAAAGGTGCTAATCACTTTCTTCCTAGGCTTATTTTTAGTAATATAATTGGTATGGGTGAGGTAATCAATGTCATGAGTGTCACATCAAGAAGCCTCATAAGTGAAGTGTGGTTTATAAGTTCAAAAGACTTTTTTGTGATAGATTAGTTTTTTGGGGATGGACTCTACCCTTGAACTTGTACTCATAACATGATTGAGAAGCTGATCCTTGCAAAGAAGACTAACTACAAAAGACTGTAGCTGACAAGAGGCTGAGCGAAGTGCTGTAATGTAAAGTGAAGCTGTAGGTCGGGGATGTTGGTAATTCTCTCCAATGAATTGTGTAGTCCCTTTGGACTTTGTCCTCATAGGCAATTTAGAGAGCATTAGATATAGGCTTCATCAGCCCTATCATTCTATCAACGTGTTATTTGGGAACCTGGCACAAGTATACTGCACAACGTAACTATACGGAATGTATACTTGAAAATACAGAAATAAATTATGTTCCCTCTTTGTGACATAAATAAATTACTACCTTCGGTCTTTACTATAAGATGTTATTCATAGTAAAATTTACATTACGAATGAGATTTTATATTAAGGACTGGATGAAATATATTCTTTCCTAAAATTGACTTACAATATAAATATTGTCTAATAAATCCTAATTAGCCTTAAATCATTTTCAAAATATATGAATAAGGTGGAATAAAATATATAAAAATTACATTTATCGAGATAGTTTTGAAAATGAAGGTCTTTGAAAAAGTTCAGATTTTGAAATTTCCCGGTGATTTACAATGTAAATACACATTGCATCATGCACACAATAATTTTGGATTTTCGATTTCAGAGGATATAACAATAAATATGGTTGAATAGATGCTGCCCTTGATCAAGTCCTAGATGACTTTAAGGACCTATTTAAAGACAAATATGAAATGGAACACGCAATTAGGTGAAAATTCTTTGTTAGAGGATTAAATTTTGAAACCTTTATATGGTCATCAATTTCAAAATGTCCATGAACCTTAATCACAAGATCAACTACCAATTCAATTGTATCTCAAGTTCTGTGACACTCTAATTTCCATAGTTATCAGATGAGCTTTATATATAATGAATTCAAACCATTATACTAGGTTTGATTCTGGGAAGAAAATACCTTTATAAATAATTGAAAACCCAACCCAAATAGAGGGTTCAAACCTATAAATGAATGGGCTTTTCTGGAAAATTTAAAACTTTCAAAAATAGTTATTTAGTGGTTCACAAACTTCATTATTATTATTAAAGTGTTTCTCTGCTCTTATCCTAGTATATTGATGGTTAAACTATGTGCCCTTAACATACAATTGCCTAATCCTAATTAAATTATTGTGCTTGATATTATTACCGTTTCTTTATGCATATACGGTCTACTAAGACTACCCCGTGCGATGCATACTATACTACCACTACTGCTAATAACTACAGGTACTATCTTCACTACGTTTATATTTATATATAAATATATACAAACCACAAAGCCACATGAGGCTACCAAAATACCTTAGTCCAACCAAAATTAGTATACAAATAACCAACATAAATTATTTCTTCTTCTCCACCTTCTTATTTCTCCGCAATCACTACTTGCTTGCCCCTTAAGCTGCTTGCTTTCGCTGTTTATCATTAATGGAAAGGGTGAGATTTGCGAGAATCTTAGTAGTAACAGCCATCAATGATAAGATATGTAAGTTCACAAAGTATGCTAAACAAACTATCATATAATTAAGCATTCAGCAATCAAGATGCAGCACAACGTCAATCATATGACAAAACAACACAGTTGGAATAAGAATTCTTACAGCCCATGGATACACCCCATCAACACATGCACTCTCGGGTCTTATAGCCTTGGGGCACATAGTCCCTTTCAACACGGATTTCACAGTAGGTTTTATAGCTTAGGGATACTCCCCTTGTAACAAATGCACTTTCGGGTCTTATAGCCTTATTCTGAATGCATATTAGGTCTTATAGCCCAGGGTTACAACCCATGCAACAAATGCACTTTTGGGTCTTTTGGCCTTAGGACACACAGTCCAAACATCAAACCATATATTCATGAAACGAACATAATCAATGGTAAACATATACATGTAGAACAATACATAATATATGAGAGAAAAAGTTACAACCTGATTGTCTTTCTGGGGTTTTACCTTCTTTACTTTGCTTTCTCTCGGGGCTTGAACAAATATCAAATCCTATAATTCAAAATTCATGAAGAGAGGGGTCATTACTTATTCTAATTTTATCAACATAATAAAGATTATGTTATTCTTGACCCTCTCATAACTATTGTCCATTATTTTGAATTAGTTAATACTCTTTTATGTTTATGTCTAAAGTGTACCAAATTTAGGACATCCTATATGCTTTTCATCCCTATGACTTAAGTACTATATGTAGCTAATTTGGCTTCTCAAACTTGTCCCTAGTTCCTCAAATCTCATTTACTCCAATTCTGGAAAATTCTAGAATTAACCCAATTTGTCATAATCCTTTAGACAACTTTGGAAATTCATATCTTATGCTAGGAGATTCCAATTGAGGTGGTTCAAGTTTCAATGTGAAGCTTTTGAAGTCCTCTATAAAAGAAAAATAGTACCCAGTATCAATTTATGGTTCTAAATTCCCAAAATTCATGACCAATCTGACTGCCTATTAAGAAACTCATAATTTTACTAGATTTCATACCCAAACTCAAAAAATTCATAACTTATGATTTACTCTAATGAAATTTGTCCATTTTCCCACTTTTAAAACCTTGAAACTCATATTATTCCCTGTTTGTTGACCAAACTTTCAAAAACCATAACTTTCTCTTTAGATATCCAATTGATGCATTCTAAGTCTCATTTTAAAGATTTGAATGTGTAGTATTTCCCCGCCAAATTTCATAAACATTGGACAAGTTTTGTCCCATCAAAATAGAGCATGAAACTGATGGACTCTCTAGAAATCACATATTTGATAGTGTGACTTTATCACTTAAGAACTCTATCATTTTCACTCCAAATTATGCTCTCCTTGATTCTATTATACTACACATCCTAAAATCTCAAGACCTCAAAGAAACCAAAGAAAATTCCACTTATGGTCTCTGTTTGAGCTTCTGCAATATCAGGCAGAAACACTATGTTTTTCTGGCGACTAGAATAGGTGAAGAAGTTGACATGCAATCATGGTTTTGGACTCTAAACCTCAGCCATTTTAACTCTATATACTCCTACTCACATGCTCTGTGTTCGGTGCCTCTAAAACAGAACCAAGAAACCCCAAAAATCCATTCCAAAACTCACATGCAACACTGGATTTTAAGTTTACAGTGATAGATTTCTTTTTCCAGCAACACACAACGTTCAGTACCCATTTCAGCCAAGAATCCGCCCAGGAACAGCACCAAAATCGACAGAAAAAGCTAGGAATGTGTGAAGGAGATTCACCTACACAAGAATCTGGGCTTGCATGCGGCAACCGAGCTCTTCCTCTTCCTCTCATCCGGTGAGAATCACCTTCGGTTCTCTTCCTCTCCGACTTCTCTCTCTCGCTCTTTCTATTTCTCTATTGCTCTCTTCTGGCCGAAATGTCTAAATGAATGAGAGGAAGGCTGGGATGTTTTTATCTAATTGGAAGTTTGTGTATGTGGGTCTGTGAAGACGTGTGAGTGAGATAGATTAAATTAAGTGCTGAAGTGTTTGTGTATGTCTTAAGGTGTGAGTGCCATGTGTGTTGTGTGTGTGAATTTTTGGGTGTGTGTATTTTTAATATATGTAGGTATATTTTTATTCTATTAATCTCACACATTAAGCTCTAAATTTCCCCCTTTGTCTAATTTACAATTACTTAAATTCCTTAGGTTTCATAATTTGGCTTATCTCTAACCCAATTCTGATTTTCGAGTCTGAATAATAAAGTTACTAACTTTTCTTAATTTCTAAATTGGTATTGGCTCGTTATCAAATTCCATAAATTAATACATGATCATTTTCAAGGATTTTCTTCCTTAAGCAGCTTCATAAGGCCTTCGAATAATTTTTCAGAAAATTTTAAGTTAAATTATGACCTCTCACTATTTTTCCTCAAATTTTTGGGAAAATAGGCCCTTAAATCCCAAAATTAATATTTAACACCATTTAAATTTTCTTTTTGGGAAAATTGACCCTTTTACTAATTTTAGGGATGTTACAAGTTCCACTTCCCATAAGGGTATAGAGGAACGTATTTTTTGCACGAGTGAAGTCTCTACTTAATGAACTCCTCTCAAATATCATTACCTTTTAGAAGGCAAAAAGAAAATCATTACCTTTTAAGTTGCAACTTATGAAGACAATTTCCTTTAATTGTTTCATTTGCAATTACTATTAACAAAAGTTAAGGACATTCATGGCAAGATGTTCACACATGAATAATTATATGTTGCTTTGTCTAAAGTTAGAAACAAGAATGGTTTAAAAATTTTGATACATAATTGTGACAATCAAGCACTTTGCAACAACAAAGAACATGGTTTACCAGGAAGAGTTTTGAGAACCTTCCAAGATTAGTAAGGATGTTCTACTTCTTATCCCCGGATAACTTTACTATCCAGTTTCGTCTGTTATTTTTCTTTTCGATAACATTTCTTTTGTGTGCTATAAATCTACTTTATTTGTTTCCTATAACCGCAGAATTTGATTCCCGAGACCTGCAAAATACCTTGTATTCACTATGTGAGCCAAGTTTTATGGTTGTTCTTCCCGAGAGACATGCAAATTAAAATCCCTGCAGAATATGCTCGAGTTTTGGTAAACTATTTTTTTTTCCTATCTTAAAGAATTTTAATTCATATTTACCCATGAAAGTAACATTACAAGAAAACGATGCTCCAATTTCATACTCTTCCGGTTCTAAGCATAGGTTACAATTTTTGGGATAGGGTTGTCCAGTTTATTTGTTTACACTTTGGACGTACTTGCTTGAAAATTTAATTCATTTTTTATTTTTTACCCCCAATTATTTGCAAGCGTATCTCCTATCTTTTTCTCACTCATTCTCTCTCATATATTTTAATTTGGGCAAATGTATACATTTGATCCTCTAACTTTATATAAGGTTGCAGTTTGGTTCTTTCATTTTAAAAAGTATCGTTTTAGTCTTTTAACCCTAATATCATTGGTCTCAAATGAGAATTTTTTGTACCAATAATTATTATTTTAAAAATTAAAATTTAAATGTTAGCATTTGATAATGCATTAATCAACATTAACAGTTCAATATCAGCATTTTTTTTATTAACAACTATATTTAGGGATATAGGATTGAAAATGCATTTTTTTAAGTTATTAAGGAACTGAAACCTTGTATTTATTAAAAGACTGAAAATATACTTTTGTCTATATTTTCTCACTTATTCTCTCATTCACTTATTCTCTTTATAAATATAGGTATATTGGGGAAAAATACATTTTTGACACATTTACCTAACCTATGTTTGGATGGAGAGAAAAGTGAGGGGAAAATAGGGGAGAAGGGATATTAGAAAGGATCAAAACTTCTAAAATGGTAAAAAATTTATTATTTTTGGGAATTTTCCCTCATAGTTTTCTTTTCCTGCCTAATTTTCTCTCCATCCAAATATAGGGAATGTCTTTAACCAATTTTAAATAATCTTTATATATATATATATATAAGGTTAAGGTTCTACTTTACCCTAGAAGTTTCACCATGGAGCCATTTTGCTATAGAAGTTTTCAGGGTGTAACGTCGCCTCGGAAGTTTCCAAATCATATCAATTTTTCCCTTGTTACTGTCCCAATTACTTTGACTATTGATTGACCAAATCTGCTGAGCTGACAGTTAACATGTTAACCACGTCATTTTGGTCAACTTACGATCAAACTTAAATGAGATAACGGCAGGGCGAAATTGCTACGATTTGAAAATTTCTTAGGTGACATTGCATTTGAAAAAACTTTCATGGTAAAATAGACCCTTAACCCTATATATATATATATTTATATATATATATAAAATAACGGGAGACGTACAAGTCAAGAGCCTTTCCAAGTGCATCACTTGAGACGGAGTCCTAGTTCTGTTTAATAGTCAATAATATCAGGCAACGAAGTTCCTATATAAGGGCTAATGAAGTCAGTTCAGGAAACATACAGGCTAACTTATTACAAAGCTATGGAAAGCCAAAAAGGCTCCGAATCATATCAGGCATTCCCGATGCAAGGTGGAGATGGCCGCCATAGTTATGTTAAAAATTCCACCCTTCAGGTTCCTCTTCCTCTTCCTCTTGTTCATCATTATCTTCTTCTTCTTCTTTAAAATTTTATTCAAACGTTTCGTCTGGTTTGACAGCGAATAGGAGCAGATGTTACCAAAAACATAGTCAAAGAGACCATTCTTGAGAAGCTTGATCTGGAAACGCTTTTGCAGAATTCCTCTCGTGCTTTCCGCATAGCAGATTTGGGCTGTTCAGTTGGACCCAACACTTTCTTCACTGTTCAAAACATTATAGACTTTGTGAATCTCAAACTTGAATCTTATAATAAAGAACATGATGACTTAGATTCACTTGAATTTCAAGTATTCTTCAATGATCATGTTGGTAATGATTTCAACACTCTTTTCAAGTTCCTCCCTGAGGACAAGCAGTACTACGCAGCGGCCGTGCCCGGTTCGTTTCATGGAAGATTGTTTCCTGAATCAAACATTCATGTCTTCAACTCATCTCATGCTCTTCATTGGCTCTCAAAGGTACCTAAAGAAGTAGTTGACAAGAACTCTCCTGCTTATAATAAAGGTAAAATTTTCTATACAAGTGAAGACAAAGAAGTTGCAGAGGCATATTCTGCACAATTTCAAAGAGACTTTGAAAGCTTCCTGAATTCAAGAGCCTTGGAGCTTGTTCCTGGGGGTATCATGATTCTTATCATTCCCTGTGTACCATCAAAGTCCTTGAACAGTTTCGAAGCTTATTTAAATATCATTAGCGACGTTATTGCGGGGATGGCCAATAAGGTAAATTTTAAACAGTTACGTTATATATCTGTTTATTAAAATTGTAATTTAGCTGTAAATCTTCATCATTGATTTGGATTTGTCGTTAGATTATAATTGATAAACTACTGCTTCAAACAATAATTTATTTTAATGAATTAGGGCTTAATAAGCGAAGGGCTGGTAGATTCATTCAACGTGCCTATCTACGTGCCATCATCAGAAGAGGTAAAGGAATTGATTGAGAAGAATGGGAATTTCAAAATTGAGAGGTCAGAATTATTATTTCGTCTCTTAAACGTTGAGGATCATCTAGATGCTCATACTGTTAGCATGCACTTTAGAGCTGGACTTGAAGGACTTTTCAAGGAACAGTTTGAGCAACAAGAGATTGTGGATGACATTTTTGTACAGTTTGAGAAGAAATTTGCATCGGAATTCAGCATTATCCATGCTAACCCAACATACAAGGTCGGGGGAGAGTTATTTATCATCAAGTGCAATTAAGGATTGTGATGACAACTTAAATAATTACAAAAAAACTATTGGTTAAGGTGGTAAGGGGCCTCACTCTTATAATAATGAGAATACAATTTCAAATTATGAGAAGTGCACTTGTTGAGAGAGATAAAAATTCTTTGTACTTAAACTCTTGAAAGGGATTATATTATACCCTTGACAAAAAAAAAAAAAAAAAAAAAATTCTCTTCCAGGCTTTGTTCAATTGTCAATGAATGTAGTAAAGTTGTTCTTGTATTCTCATCTAAAGAAAAGTCAATATTGTATTGTGATTTGAATAAATTCATAGTCGTATTATATCCCAGAAACTAGTGCCAATTGTGGAAATGATTGACTATATTAATTTTTTATCTATTAATAGTTAATTGTATATATTTATTTTATACGCAAATGGTTGAATGAAATAGTATTTAAAATTGCTCTTCTTTAAACGACAACGGACTTATATATCATTCATATTAATTAATGTGAGTTGATAGATGTAAATAGAATACTTTATGTATGCTTACGTGCATTCTTAGATCAGATCCAATGTATCATTTGAATTTTACATATAAAAAGGATTAAAAGGGCTATTCTATCCCGAAAGTTGACAATGTGGGGCAATTTTATCTAGGAAGTTTTTCAGGGTGCAACATTGCCCCAAAAGTTTTTAAATCAAAGTAATTTTGCCCTAGTCATTATCCAAGTTAAGTTTAACTGTTAGTTAACTAAATTTGCTGAGTTAACAGTCCATGTGGCATTCACGTCATTTTGGTTACTTGACAATTATCTAAGTTAAGCTTAATTATTAGTTGATCAAATATGTTGAGTTGACAGTGTGAAAAACATTGAAGAAAAAGTAACATATGGAAGAGCAGCTCAAATTCACCTGAAAGTAATGAATAAAAAAAATTATTAGATTGTGCTCAATTTCATATCACTTTTTATGCACCACAATGATCCGTCCAAGTAATTAAGTTTTCTAAAACTAAGTTTAAAAAAACCGCTGGATTGACCCTTGAATTTGAGCATCACTTGCACAACACCACAGTGACAAGTATTTTTGAAAAGTAATTTATAAAGTAATCACTCGAGTGATAAGAGAAAATTACATCCCTACCACTGCACCACAGTGAGCCAAGAAGTGATCTGTTTTATTTTTAAAAGACCAAAGTGAAGATCACTCTAGTGATATAGTTTTAGAAACAGAGCATCGTCTTGAAAATCTTAATAATTATTCAAATCATATATAAACTTGTTTTTTTTTGCTTCATTCTAACTATATTAATACATTGTTGTATCAATGACTGAACATATTATAGGTGCTTAATTAAGGATTAACACAAAATTAGTGAGAAGTAATTTTGGAGTAGAAGCATTTCATGTTCCGAGCTTCCACTTCTTCAAGTTCTCTTTGTCTCCGATGGCTAATTCAAAAGACACAAAGAATGATATGACACACTCAACAGATAGAAGTAATGACCACACTCTCACAATGATTACATTCAAAAGAGCAATGGTCACCAACTTCCATCATGATATAAATAACAAAGCATTGAAGACAAAGCAACTAACTCTTTGTGCACATTCATTGCTAAGCCTTAAAGTTCTATCTCTGTGAGATTTTGTACTTCAATCATTATTTATTTACTCTTATGAGAAATATTACTGAATAGTTTATTACGGTCAAAATACTTAAGGTAGTGGGATCTTGAGTGTGGGCACTTGATTGCAAAGTGTAAGGAAGAGCGAGTGTTCTTAGAAGAAGAATTTGTTTGTATTGGGGCACTAAGAGCCCTGTGAATTTTGGGACTAGTAGAACTCTTAGAAAAGATTTTGAGGACTAAATGTAGGTCAAGTAGTTTGGACTGAACCCGTATAAATCTTCTGTGTTTTCCTTTAGTGATATCCTTCTAACTTTATTGTCTTCATTGAGTTTGTTTTTGAGTTTAACATTTTTATTATCACCCAATTCCCCCTTTCTTGGGTGAGCAGCTTGAGCTAACACGCATCATAATGAGTATTTTCAACATCAAGCATGTAAGGGGATTCTACTACAATTTCTTCATCCACTTCATCATCACTCACAACATCAAGAATAGAAGTAAGATGAGGTTCAACCTCTTCAAGAAGAGAAGGAATATTACCATTGTTTGAGACTTACAGCCCAGGGATACACCCCGTGCCAAATGCACATCAGGACTTACAGCCTTAAGACACAGTCTAATAATCAAACCATATATTCATGAAACGAATATAATCGATGGTACAAACAAACATGTAGAACAATTACATAATATATGAGAGAAAGAATTATTATCTATCGACATTTCCTGTAATTTACCTTTACCAATTAGCTTTTTCTTCAAGCTTGGGCAAATATCAAATCCCATAATTTTGAAGTTCATGTAGAGATGGGTCATTACTCATTCCAATCTTATTAACATAATTAAAATTATATTATTCTTGACCATCTCATAACTCTTATCCTTTTATTTGAAATAGCTGGTCTTCGATAATATTTTGTACTTATTAGGTTATTGTGTAACTAACTAAGACATATTGAATGTCTTTTTTCCCTCTAATTTAGACACTCAATTTAATTAGGTTAACCCCATAAACTTGTCCCCAACACTCTTAAACAATCACTAATTATATTTTCTTCAAAATGTGGTCAATTTTCAGACTTAAACCAATTCTGCCTCTACTTTTTAAGGAACTTTGAAAAATCATAACTTGAGCTAGGAAACTCCAAATGAGGTGGTTCCAGTTCCTATATAATGCTCTATCAATCCTATACAAAGAAAAACAATATCAAGTATAAATCATGGATATAATGTCCAAATTCCAACATGATCCTAACTATCCCTTTGGTGAGTAAGAATATTCTAGATTTCCTACCCTAATTTTGAAAATTCGTAAGTTGTAGTATACACACCCAATTTATGTGTTCTATTACTCAATTTAAACCTATACAAGTCTATTTTAAAGATAAAATAACCACAATGACAAATTGAAAAACTAACTTAGTGTAATTTGCATATTTACTCACTGCTTAAAATCTAGAAAATAAAATGTTTTCAGTTTTCTGTCCAAATTTGCAAAAATCATAACTTTCATTCTAGATATCCAATTAACATGTTCTAGGAATTATGTTAAAGCTTAGGACGTGTAATATTTTCTTACCAAATTTCACAGGCAAAGGATGTGATTTTTCCTATCAAAACCACACTAATTCTAGTTGCCTTACTGACTCTACAGAACTAACACACTATCACAAAACATCAAAAACACCACATATCTTTTCCTAATATGATCTCTTCTTGGATTTATCTTTCAAGACACATGTTTAAAGCTTCATACCTCAAAGGAACCGAATCTAAAAACGCATGCATACTCACTCTGTTTTTGATAATGGAAAAAAACGAAGGAAAAGAGCACATGCAAGCCCAAAATCATGGTTTAAACTCCAGGGATTTTTGACAACTCTCAACCCCAAATACATGCTCTCATTTTGGTTGGTAATTACCACTACAAAAAAACATGCTATTACTGACGGAATTATTTTCGTCGGTAATTTTCGACGATTTACCGATGGATTTTCCGTTGGAAAAATTACCGACGGAAAAAAATTCTGTCTCTAATTACCGACGGTTTAAAGATGAAAAAAATTCTGTCGGTAATTACTAACGGATTACCTTCAGAATTTTTTCTGTCGGTAATTACCCACGGAATTCTGTGGGTAATTTGAATGCCACAGAATTCTGTGGGTAATCCGTCTCTAATTACCCACGGAAAAAATTCTGTCGGTAGCTTCTGACGCATTACCCACGGAATTTTTTCCGTTAGTAATTACCCACGGAATTCTGTGGGTAATTTTAATAAGAAATTACCGACGGAATTCCGTGGGTAATTCATCTCTAATAACCGGCGGAAAAAATCCCGTCGGTAATATCTGATGAATTACCAACGGAATTTTTTTCGTCGGTAATTACCCATGCCTTACCCACGGAATTCTATGGGTAATTTGAATGAGAAATTACCGACGGAATTCCGTGGGTAATCCGTTGGTAAAATTAATAATTTTTTTATTATCATTTAATAATTTATATAAAATAATAAAAATAAAAATAATCTATAACAAATAAAAATTTAAATATTATAAAATTAATATTTAATATAATATATTAAATATATATAATATTAATAATAAAAATTTTAAATGAAATAGAAAATTAAAAATTTTAAAATTTATATCATAAAAACAAATATATAATTATATATAAATATATATTTAATATTATATATATATTTATATTAATATTAAATATTTAATTGAAATAAGAAATTAAAAAATTTTAAATTTCTATTATAAAAAAAGAAATATATAATTATATATAAATATATATGTAATATTATATATATTTATATTAATATTAAATATTTAAACGAAATTAGAAATTAAAAAAATTTATATTTTATATTATAAAAAATGAAATATGTAATTATATATAAATATATATTTAATTATATATATATATATATATTTATCTTAATATTATATTTGTTTTTTAATTATTACATTATATATATTATTACGTGAATAAATGACGTAAGGTGAAAGCAGCTCAACTGGCAAAGGCATCAGAACACTTACTAAAGGTCAGAGGTTCGAATCTCACCTTTGTCATAAAATGCAACAATTATCTCACAGAGACATGTGGTGCAAGGTTAGAGGGACACGTGACCCTTGCTCAGGAGCCGCCGGGCTAGATGCGGGGTCGGGCGTTGGGGGGCTTTCGGTGATGTCCACGTGGCTTCTTTTAAGGTCACCAAGTGGATTTGGTTTTTTAAAAAATAATATTAAATTACCGACGGAATTTACCCATGGAAAAATTCCGTGGGTAATTACCGACGGAAAATTTTCCGTCAGTAATTTCTGATGGAAAATTTTTCCGTCGGTAATTACCCACGGAATTGTTTCCTTGGTAATCCGTCGATAAATCAATTTGCCACGGATTTTTTAGAGATGGAAAAAATTTTGTCGGTGATCCGTCGGTAATTCCATTTCCATCCCTAATCCGTTGGTAATTTGGTTTCAGAGATGGAATTCCATGGGTAATTTTCGTGGGTAATTGACTGTTTTTTTTTGTAGTGTACCAAAGCCAAAAACCTCAAAATCACACCTCAAAACTAACATGCATATGCGTAACTCAACCTTTCATAGGGACATAACTTCTTTCCCCAAAGACACCCAAGTTCTAGGAACAACCTAACCTCAAAGAAACCACCCAATCGAATGAAAGAAGTAGGAATGGGTGTAGGAGACTCTCACTGTAATATCCCAAAATTTAGTGAAAGGTTAAATTTTCCTAAACGAAAATTTAAATGGTGTTAGAGATTAATTCTGGGAAATAAAGACCTATTTTCTCAAGCAATTTGAGGAACAATAATTAGAGATCATAATTTGACTTGGGAATTTTTTAGAAATTATTTTTAAGACTCTATGAAGTTAATTAAAGAAGAGAATCCTTAAAATTATTAAGGATTGATTTATGGAATTAGATAATAAGTCAAATTATAGAATCTATGAAATTTAATGAATCTTAAATTAGACAAAAGTGAAAAATTAGGGCCTAGTGTTGTAACAAAAGGATAAAAATATACCTATGTATATCTAAAAACACACACCCAGACACCGACACACACACACACACCACACTTGGCATTTTATAAGAGCACACAACATCCCTTATAATTTGTTTCCATCATTAAAATTGCATGGTCCATTCAAAAACACACACTTATCTTCACGTAGACAAAAGGATGACACCTCATGGACTCTTTATTCACTTATTAATTTCTGCACTCCCTCACTTTCCATTGCTTCCAGTCGTTAGAGAAGAGAGAGAGAGAGAGAGATAGAGAGAGAGAGAGCAAGAGAAACAAATATAAAAAAAAATAGAGAAAACATAATAGAGAGAAAGAGAAAGATGTGAGTGAGGGAGGTAAATCGGAAGGAAGAAGAAACTACAAATCACACATGCAACTCCACATTCTAGTATAGGTGAGTTTCCTACACATTTATCTTCATTTTCCCATTGGATTTGAGCGATTTTTTGGGCTGTTTGGGTGGCTAGAAGTGAGAAAATTTGACAACAAAAATTCTGTCAACGGATAATTTTTAAGGAAGGCAATACGACGAGCGAAGATAAGGCTAATTAAATGAGGATTATCTGGTTATCTTTTATTTTGGATGACTATATAATATGTGAATGTAATTAAGCAGAAGTAGCGGTACTGTGACACCAGCTGCATTAGTGTAACCTGTATTCTACGTTTTAGTCCAATGTGCTAGTATCCAAACATGATAATTGAACTAGAATTAGACAACCAAACACTAAAAGCCCATAAGTTAACCACCATGACAAGGGTTTTGGATTGAGAATGCTTTGATTTTAATAAAAGAAATTAAAACTGATGAGTTATATTGACATCGCAAACCATATTGAGACCACACTTAAAAGTATTTTAAAAGGTTTTGAAAACCCACTCAAGTGCAGGTTCAATCCTCTATTAGAGTTGGAAATTCAACTGTTTCTAAATGAACATTAGTCTAGGCTTTGAAGTCATTATATGTTCAAACTCATCTAAAGGCTTTGGAAAATTATGGTGTTACATTTTTGGTATCAGAGCAATGGTTCTAGCAATCGGCTAGAATTCTTTGCTCATATGATGGCTTAATGATAAATGTTGTTTTCAGTACATTGTAAGTTACAAATATATATATACCAGATATGATATTAAAGATGAAATTTTTGTCTTGATAATGGAAGGAAATTATGGTCAATCTAAGAGGAGGAAAGATAGGACCAAGTACTAGTGGAGAAAGAAATCCACTCGATCCCATGCAATAAATCCTCGGTATGCTGACTGAGCAGCAGGCCATGATCCATGAATTGAGAGAGGAACTCTGGGAAGGAAAGGAAAAGCAGAATGAAGACAAGCCACAACTTGAGAGCATTGAAGAGAATCATGAGGAAGAATAGCCTCTGTATAATGAGCAATTGCAATTGCTTGAATCGAATCAAGAGGCTCTTATTGTTCAAGCCTATGAAGGAGAGAATCTCCAGTACTGGATGCCCAGATTTTGTAAATACCAACCCCCGATATTTAGAGGAAAATTTGATCCATAAGTTGCTAAGGACTGGTTGGTCCGATTGGAGAAAATTTTTAAAGTGCTAGAGTGTCCTACAGAGATGAAGGCTAGAATGGCCATATATAAGCTGAAGAGAGATGCATACCGCTAGTGGAAGAATACAGAAGTAATTCTGTGAACCTGTAACATTCTGTTGACTTGGGAGTTATTTCAAGAAAAGTTTAATAAGAAATACTTTTCGAGGTATGTGAGAGTTAAGAAGGAGAAAGAGTTCTTGGCTATACAGCAGGGTGACAATGAGACCTTCGATGAGTACTTGTCCCGATGCATCCACTTGTCCCGTTACTCCTCCTATCTAAGGTTCAAGGATGATGAGGAATGGAGCTCTAATATGCTGATTAGGGGACTGAAGCTTGAGATGGAAAGAAGTTAGTTTCCCGACAGTTCACAGAATTCAATAGGGCAGTGAAAGTCTGCTAGCTAATAGAAAGTAACTTGTTAAGATTGCATATGAATAGCAATGCTAACAACCTGTGGGAGCAATATCCGGCTAAGAATACTAGCAGCCACAATAGACCTAGTTAAGGAAGCTATCCCAAGAAATGAAAGGGTCAGAGATTTTCATCCAGGGGAACAACAAAAGACCCTACCGGCCTGAGAACCATGGAAACCAAGGATCCTCTACACCTCTAATATGTTCTCATTGTGGGAAGGTGCACCCTAGCAGGATGTACGATGAATAGGTAATCTGTTATACCTGTCATCAACCAGGTCACTTTGCTAGTGAATGTAATTAGCGGGCAGTAGAGTCCAGGCCCAAGACTCAAAGGAGAGTATTTGTGATGACCCATGAGGAGGCCTAGAAATCTCCAAAGATGATTCAAGGTACAATCCTTCTTAATGGTACCATATTACAGGCCTTGTTTGATTCTGGTGCTAGTTATTTGTTTATTTCCACTGAATGTGCTGGATAGTTAAGCCTGAATGTGCATAAATTAGTGTATGATCTGGTTGTCTCTACATTGATGGGTACTAGAACAGTTACTATGGATGCTTGTTTGAATTGTATTGTAAATGTAGTGGAGCAGGAGTCTATGATATATTTAATCTATCTACTATTCCACCAACTAGGACTGGCTAACGATGAATAGTGTTTTGCTGGACTGCGATAACAAGAGAATTGAATATCTTAAACCACATAAGGGTACTGATGCTAATGCTAACCTGAACTTCCTCTCTGTAGCCAAAGCTGGGAAGTGTCTAAGGAAGGGATGTTAGGGGTATCTAGTAGTCTTTTCTGTTTAGGCAGAACCAAACGTGACGATCGATAACATACCTATGGTAAAGGAATTCCCTGAGGTATTTCCGAAGACATTAGTATATTACCTCCAGAAAGGGAAGTAGAGTTTGAGACTGAGATCGTGCTTGGTGATGGATCTATTTCCAAAGCCCCATACCAAATGGCACCAAAAGAAATGGCAAAACTAAAGAAGTAAATAGAAGAACTACTGGAGAAAGGGTTTATATAACCCAATGTTTAACCACGGGTAGCTTCAATATTGTTTGTTAAGAAGAAGGATGGGAGCCTACGTTATGTATTGATTACAGAGAACTGAACAAGGTGACCATCAAGAACAAGTATCCACTCCCCTGGATTGGTGATCTTCTTGACCAATTATCTAATTCTAGTGTGTTTTCAAAAATCAATCTGAGATCGGTCTATCATTAGTTGCAAGTAAGAGTTGAGGATGTGCCAAAAACAGCTTTTAGAACCAGATATGGGCACTATGAGTTCTTGGTGATGCCTTTCAGATTGACCAATGCACCTACCATGTTTATGTACTACATGAACTGGATTTTCCGCTAATATCTAGATCAGTTCATGATAGTCTTCATCAATGAAATTTTGATATACTCTAAGAGTAAAGAAGAACATGAGAAACATTTGAGAATTGTACTGAACGTTTTGAAAGAAAAGCAACTCTACGGCAAGCGAGCAAGTGTAAGTTTTGGCTTACGGAAGTCAAATTCCTAATCTCACAAAAATGAGTCTCTATGGATCCCAGTAAAGTAGAAGCAATACTGAACTGGAAAAGGCAAGAAACTGTAACTGAAATACACAGTTTTTTGGGTCTTGTTGGTTACTATAAGAGATTCATTCAGAATTTCTCCCAAATCGCTATGCTGTTGACAAAGCTCACAAGAAAGAATCATTCTTGTGTGTGGGATGACATATGTGAGAAGAGCTTCCTAGAGATGAAGGAGACATTGACATCCACACTAGTATTGCTTATCCCATATCCCAGTGAGACCTATGTGGTTTACAATGATGCAAGTAAGTAGGGATTGAGATGTGTTCTTATGCAGCAGAGCAGAGTGGTGGTGTATGCCTTTTGACAGCTGAAGCCTCACGAGATAAACTATCCTACTTGTAACACCCCAATTTTCAATTAAAGGCTAATGGTAATTATTGAGGATAATTATCGAATTAAAGTGGAATAATTATGGGTTTGGTGGCTATATTAATTAATATGCCATAAGAGTTGGAAAATTGAAAGAATGGAATTATTGGCATAAGTTGGTAATTAATGGGAAATTAATTACTAACTAAGAGAAAAATGAGAAGTGTGATCAAATGGCTAATGGATGGATTAGAGAGATTAATTGGTGACTAAATGTGTGAGAGCCAATGAAGAGTGGACACATGGCAAGCCCACATGTGAAGGGATTGGGAGAAAAGTCAAAGGGAATATTTAAATGCATTTCTCTCTCCTCTCTTCCCTCTTGTGCGCTGGAAAACTGAAATGGAGGGAGTATAATCATTTTTCACTTTCTTCACTCCACCTCCATCCCTCATCTCTCTCGTTCTCTCTCTTCTCTCCTTGGGTGACACCATTGTTGCAGAAAAGAGAAGAAGAAGAGCTTGCAAAAAGTTTGTGACCTCAAGAGATTGTGAAAGTTGAAGAATCAAGAAATCTCTTTGGCAAAGTGAAAGAGGTGAGTGTTATCTCCCTTTTGATATATATATTGTGGTTGTTGGTGAGCATTGATTTTTCTGGAATTTTCTGCCCTATTTTTGAAAATTAGGGTCTTAGTGAGTTTGGAATGTTGTGATCATGGAAATGGTATATTGTGATGTCTTTTGGACAAATGGATTGGTTTGAATCATTAAAAGTAAAGTTTGGGATCTTTGTGATAGCTTTGGTGCATTGGGCAAAACAGGGCATGTGATTGGGTGGTGATTTTGGTCATTTTGAGGTTACCATTGTGTTCCTTGAGTGATTTTGTGTGGGAATAAGCTTGGTTATTAATTTTGGAGTTATTGAACACTTTGGTAGAAAATTGGAAATCTGTTTGGTTTAAGCTCTGTTTTGTGCAGTAATTTTGTATGAGCGTTTTGAATGAGCAAATGGTATTGGAAAATTCTGAAACTTTCCAATCTTAAAGTTCACATTCCAAGCTTCAAAATGGACATATATTTTGTGTCATTTCGTTGAGTATCCTATGAGATATGGTTGTCCAAAGTTTGGGATTGAAACAGAACTTTGTTTTGGAGTAGTGTGTAGTTTTTGGTGATTTTGTATTTTTGTAGTGATTTCCAGTGATGGGCTATATTTTTCCTTGAAAGAGGACTCATATACCTTTCATTTGGCTTTGGAATCACTCCGTTTCAATTTTTCTACAATTAGTTATGGTTTTTCGAAGTTCAGCCAAGAGTCAGGAAATTTCTTGGCCGCGGCCCAAGGTGGCTGGCCGTGGCCCAAACCTTTCTGGCCTGATTCGGGCCGTGGCCCATGAGTGGCTGGCCGCAGGCCATTGCCTTCTGACCATATTTGGGCCACAGCCTAAGGAAGGGCTGGCCGCGGCCCACCCCTGTGTTCCAGTACTTGGTGTTTTCGAAAAGTGACCTTCAACCTTTTGTTTCCCAACCTTTTAGGGCTTTCATTAGAGACATTTGTGGCCTCTTAAGAGTCCTAAATGATAACCAACTTAGTGTATTATGGAAATAAGTAATCGGAAGAGAGATTGACCAATTGTCCCTAATTTGGTATAGGATTTGATATCTGCCGAACGCGTGAGCCCACTGTGCCAAAGATTGTCAGGAAAGATTCAGGTAGCGACTCCTCTCTTATACTTTGTGTAAATCTATTGTATGTTTGTCTGTCATTCATTATGTGATGTTGCTGCTACTGCTTTGTGATACCTTGTGCATTGAGATACCTTGTGGAGTTTAGTGATACATTGTGCTTTGAGATGCTTTATGGTACTTTGTGCTTCGTGTTGCTGCTACATAGTGTTCACCGCGGAAGCGGGCGTTGTGCATAGTGATTACAGCGAAAGTTGGCATAGTGTTCACCGTGAAAGCGAGCGTAGTGCATTGTGATTACAGCCCTGAGTGCTGTCGTATGTGGCGTGAGCCAGAGATCATTATGAAGCTGCTGAACATGATGAACATACATGCTTTGTGTTTATATATTGTATGAGTGTCTTGTTGCTACTAGGATTCTTTAGAATCTCACTCTTTCCATATGACTAACCTTTTCAGACAGGGCAAGTGGCTCGAAGGAGAAGCGACCAACCCGGAGTGGTTAGGACCTCTTAGGGACAACCAGGATTTTGGGATTGTTGGTTATCTATTGTAGGTTTGGGATTACTGTATATAAATTGTTCATAGTGAATTTTTGACTTGTAATCCCCATTTGGGAAAATAGTAAACCCATTCGATATGTATAGAGTAACCCGGGGGTTTGCCGGGATTTTAGTTTCCGTACTCTGATATTTCTTATGTGATTTGATTTCTCAAGTAGTTATATCCGCACGTGAATGTGAGACCCGGAATTATTATGTTTTGAACTGATTTTTAAATACCTCATCCCGAAATGAGGGATTATAAATTGTTGATTTCATTTTATTGGTCTCTATTTCACTTAAATTTTGAAATCCGGATGTGATTACCGTGAGGGGGTTGCATTTTTGGTATCAGAGCTGTAGTTCCTAGCAAGGGTAGAGTTTGCTAGGATAGCTCCCATAGTGTGGTCTTAGTGATAATGGATCATCTGTGAATGATTGTTGTATACACATATGTGCTCTGTGTTAGGGATATATATGAGATTTGTGAACAATGTGTATACATTATCTGTGGAACTGACCTAGTGGATGATTTGTAGAATGAAAAAGACAAGGGGTCGTCCCAGTGAACAGCGAGTAGACCCTGAGGTGGAAGTGGTTAATGACAATCCACCGGACCCAATGCAAGAGTTGATGGGCCTGATAAAGGACCAACGAGATATGATAGCGGAGCTTAGAGAAGAGCTCAGAGCTGAAAAGGCCAAGAACAATGAGGGCCGGGGTCAGTCTACTCATGAGAAAACTCGAGAGGAAACCCTGGAAGAGACTGCTGAAGGGTCGGCACGACCACTTGAATCCCCTCCTCATGTGATTCCGAACCACGAATCCCATGGAGTGCTAGTCAGGGAGGAACGAGACCTTGAGTATTGGGTCTCCAAATTCTGTAAGCAACTACCTCCGGCATTTAAGGGGAAGTTTGATCCTCAGGCGGCTGAAGATTGGCTACATCGTCTTGAGAAGATTTTTAAGGTCTTAATGTGTCCCTCCGAAGTGAAAGCCAAGTTGGTGGTGTACAAGCTTGAGGGTGATGCAGACCGCTGGTGGCATAACATTGCATTGTCCTTGAGGATTAAGAATGAGCCATTGACCTGGGAGGTGTTCCAACAACACTTCAACGAGAAATATTTTCCCAAGTCAGTGAGGCTTGAGAAGGAAACTGAGTTTCTGAATATCAAGCAAGGGGATACAGAGTCTTTTGACGAATATTTGTCCTGATTTACCCGCGTATCCCGATATTCCTCTTATCTTCATAAAATGGATGATGAGGAGTTGAGCTCAGACATGTTAATTCGGGGTTTAAGGTGTGATATGAGAAAGAGACTCGCCACCCATCAGTTTTCGAAGTTCAACAAGGCTGTTGAAGAATGTCGGATCACTGAGAGCAATCTTAGAGAGTTGTATCCGGCTAAGGTTGGTGGTGGTCATAGTGAGCCTAGTAAGGGCGGTGCTTCCCAGAAGCGAAAGGGGCAAGGGTTCTCACCTGAGGATAGTGGCAAGAAGCCCTACCAATCTGGGGGTCGTGATGATCAGAAACCTCCAGTGGGAACGATGTGTGCCCAATGCAAGGGTTATCACCTTGGCAAAACTTGCTCGGGGCAAATGATTTGTTATAATTGCCAACAACCTGGACATATGGCTAGAGAATGCAACCGGCCGAAGGTTGAGCAAAGACCTAGGACTCAGGGTCGAGTGTTCATGATGACACATGAAGAGGCTCAGGAGTCCCCCGACCTGATTCAAGGTAAATTCTGTCTCAATAATAGTTTATTGAAAAGTGTTGATTGAATTGGGTGCAATTCCAGTTTGCATTATGATGACTGTGCGAAGCCCCCGAAATTGTGTGTATATGAAATGGTCATTGATTTGATTGTGGCAATATTGATAATTGTGAAACCTAGAAGTCCTATGGGATTCTAATTGGTTGATAGTGAGAAATGCATTGACTAAGTAGATTCGTCAAGTACAAGAAGCGCATATATGTTCCACCAAAGGTTGATCTAAGGCGAAAAATCCTAGATAAGGCACACAAGAGAAAGTATACTCTCCATCCAGGAGCAATCAAGATGCACCACAACTTGAAGTTTGTATACTAGTGGCCAGGATTAAAAAGTAACGTGACCAAATATGTGACCCGATGTCTCACTTGTCAAAAAATGAAAATTGAACATCAACGATGTTTAGGACTTCTACAAAGCCCCAAAATTTGTGAGTAAAAATAGGAAAGTGTCACCATGGATTTGGTGATGGGGTTACCCAGAATCAAAAATCATGATGCAATTTGAGTAATTGTCGATTGATTCACAAAGTCGACACACTTCATCCCCATTAACACAAGTTATTCTCTACAGAAGCTAGCGGAGATATATATATATAAGGGAGATAATTAGACTCCATGGCACACTGAAGAGCATTATTTCATATCAAGTTCCTTGCTTTACATAAGATTTTGGAAAGCTTTACATGAAGCTTTAGGTACAAAATTGAAATTCAATACGGCATATCATCCTCAAATAGATGAACAAATAGAAAGAACCATACAGACACTAGAAGATATGATGAGAGCATGTATAATGGACTTCAAGGGAAGTTGGGATCATTTCCTTCCACTAGCTGAGTTCACCTACAATAATAGCTATCATGCGAGTATCCAAATGGCTCCGTATAAAGCACTGTGTGGAAAGAAGTGCCAATCACCTCTCTGCTAGATGGAATTGTCCGAGAGAAAGTTATGTGGGCTGGATCTAGTAGATCAAACTACAAAGCAAATGAAGATTATCAAAAAGAGGCTCTTAGCGGCATAGAGTAGACAGAAAAGCTACGCTGACAGAAGGAGAAGACCTCTAGAATTTGAAATTGGGGGTCATGTGTTTCTAAAGGTATCTCTGGTCACTGGAATTGGCAGAGCAATAAAGAGAAAGAAACTAAGCCCTCGATACATTGGTCCTTTTAAGATTCTGGAAGGGTTGGACCAGTGGCATATCAAATAACCCTACCCCCGAACCTGAGTAAACTCCATGATGTTTTCCATGTCTCATAATTGAAGAAGTACCAACTAAACCCCAAGCATGTTATTAAGTATGAAGATGTCGATATGCGAGATGATCTCACTTATGAGGTTGAGCCAGAACAAATCATTGATAGACAAGAAAGGTGGCTTAGACATCGTACTATACCATTTGTGAAGGTGGTCTGGAAATGACTATCTTCAAGAGAGGCAACCTAGGAAGTTGAAGAAGATATGAAGAAACAATATCAGGAGTTTATGCCTCAAGACATGTAGCAAATTTTGAGGATGAAATTTAATTTTACTGGGAGAGAATTGTAATATCCCAAAATTTAGTAAAAGGTTAAATTTTCCTAAAAGAAAACTTAAATGGTGTTAGAGATTAATCTTGGGAAATAAAGGCCTATTTTCTCAAACAATTCGAGGAACAATAATTAGATATCATAATTTGAGTTGGGAATTTTTGAGAAATTATTTTTAAGACTCTATGAAGTTCATTAAAGAAGAGAATCCTTAAAATTATTAAGGATTGATTTATGCAATTAGATAATAAGTCAAATTATGGAACCTACGAAATTTAAGGAATCTTAAATTAGACAAAGGCGAAAAATTAGAGCCTAGTGTTGTAACTAATAGGATAAAAATATACCTATGTATATCTAAAAGCACATACCCAGACACTGACACACACACACCACACTTGGCATTTTATAAGAGCACACAACAGCCCTCATAATTTGTTTCCATCATTAAAATTGCATGGTCTATTCACAAACACACATTACCTTCACGTAGACAAGAGGATGACACCTCATGCACTCTTTATTCACTTATTAATTTCTGTACTTCCTCACTCTCCATTGCTTCCAGTTGCTAGAGAAGAGAGAGAGCAAGAGAAACAAATAGAAAAAATAGAGAAAACATAATAGAGAGAAAGAGAGAGATGTGTGTTTGGCAAAAAAAGAAAGAAAGAGAGATGTTAGTGAGGGAGGTGAACTGGAAGGAAGAAGGGGCTACAAATTGCACATGCAACCCCATATTCTAGTATAGATGAGTCTCCTACACATTTATCATCATTTTCCCATTAGATTTGAGTGATGTCTGGGCTGCTTGGGTGGCTAGAAGTGAGAAAATTCGTCGGAAAAATTCTGTCAACCGATAAGTTTTAAAACAGAGATTGTATGTTGTGTTTGTGTGGGATTTCTGGTCTCTTTGGTTCTGAAATTTGATCATTAACCTCAAGGCATATGTGTAAGAGAGTATAGAGTTAAAATTCTTGAGGTTCAGAGTATAAATTCATGATTGCATGTTAGTTTTCTTCACCCTATTTTGCTCGCTGGAAAACAGAGTATCTATAATAGCCTGAGCCGAATTCAAGCTATTGGAAACTGAAAAAGGACTCAGGTAGTACCCTATCCCTTATATCACATGTGTTGCTCTATATATATTCTCTGTCATCTGTGCATGTACAGGACAATTAGTCCTTAGGCAGTAAGACTCATAAATACAAATTGCACTGGGAGTAACTCGGGGCCGTCTTGAGTCAGGTAGGCTCGAGGCAAAAAACTCGTAAGTGCACCTTGTATGGGCAGAGGCCTTGGGCTGCTAGATTGAGATCACTAAGAACTGTGGTTTTGTTCTAAGGGACTAGTTAGGCCTTTTGTTTGCTGCATAACATAAGTGTTATTGCTTTGATGATTGCTTTACATGCTTAGTATTCTGCATATCATATGAGTGATATGTGTATTACCGAGATTCTTTTGAATCTAACCCTTTTTCACAATTTCTAAGGCTCTTGAATTTAGGAAGCTTTCAAAGTCTTTTTCAAATTGTGTAGAATATGTCTTTGTAACTTCCTTGTCTTCATCTGTATGGAAAATTTTGCCCTTATTATAAGCAGGAGAGTTCTTGTCAACTCTCTCTTTAGGTACCCTTGAGAGCAAATGAAGAGCATAAGTTGAGTTGAAAACATGAATGCTTGATTCTGGACACAATCTTCCATGAAACAAACCGGGCACGGCTGCCACATAGTACTGTTTGTCTTGAGGGAGGGACTTGAAAAGTGTATTAAAATCATTACCAACATCATCATTGATAAAAACTTGAAATTCAAGTGAGTCAAAACCATGTCTTTGAGATTGAGATTTGAGGTTCACAGTGCCTATAAAGTTTTGAACAATAAAGAATGTGTTAGGTCCAACAGAACATCCCAAATCTGCAATAAGGATAGCATTAGAGGAATCATGTAGAAGCGTTTCAAGATCAAGCATCTCAAGAATCGCTTCTCTTATAGTGTGTTTGGAAACATCTGCGACCAATCGCTGGATACAAATTAAATATTCAACATCAAACTTAACATGAAACAGATCATTTAGAAACTAAATAGCATACTCTGTATATTATATATATATATATATAAGAGTTGCGAATCAGACTCTCAATTCCTTGTAAAGGGATGAAAGCCCTTGCCACTATCAATCTGAGTCGGTAAAAACTCTAATTTTTTTAATTATACATATGAAAAACTTTTAAATTGAAGGGAAATATATGTGTGCACACACGCAAATACATTAAAAGTTTATGTTTTATATTGAAAACAAACAAATTTATTATTTTAGAAAACAACTTATGATTACAAGTTTGAATAATAGACCAACGTTTTACCTTTCAACTTGTTGGGAAGAAAGATTTAGTTTGAACATTTTAATAAAATTATCACCTTAATTAATATAACAAAATATAGAAATAAAAGAATAAATGGGGAAAAAGTTAAGTGGTGAGATTGAAGAACCTGATGGTTAGTGTAGGAAAAATATTAACTTAAAGGAGATTAGGTGTACTTGGACGAATCCATGTTCGGATCCGGGTCAAAGCTCCAATACTCCATACTTGTGCCCACACAATTATTAGACTACTAAAGCCTAATTGTGATTTGCACAGCATATCACCAAAACCAGAAAGATGGTAGGAGAGAAGGGAATTGCCAGAAAACTCAATGGCGGGGTGAATTGCAATTAAGGAGGCACACCCTATTTATAGTGGTTTATGGAGGCCACTAATTAGGAAACGTGTGCACTCCTTCTTGCCCTCCAAGACAGCAATTAATTGTCTCTCAATTAATTCCCTAATTATGGTGATTTGTTCCTCTTTTAACAAATCCATAATTATTGCTGAAATATTCCCAAATCTGCATTTTATGCTGATTTTATTCTTATTTGATTAGGCTACTTATTTCCTAATCAAATAGTTCGGCCCATCAAGGGCGGACTTGGACCCAAAGTCCAACATCTCCCACTCGCACTTGATGGGCCTCCCATCGTGCGTGAGTTACTCTTTCTTGTTTCATACTTGGCGTCTGCCGTGACTGCATGGGCAAAAACGTCTTTAAGATTTGGTGCTTGTGATACTAGAAATCCTTTATATAGGATCAGCATCCAAGGACACCCTTTATATATAAACCGTAAGCTATATGTTCATTGCCTCATATGCCCCAGATTCTCCCATACACATTACTCATGGCATATCTAATCCCTCTTGAGTTAATATGTTGATTAACTCAGATTGCCTTCCACGCACATAGTATCTGTAACCCCCTTGACTTTAATCACGTAATTATCATTCGATAACGCATAATTAAGTCGGTTTAGAAACCGTCGGATAATTTAAATTCATTTTTTTTAAACTTCCTACTATACCGTAGGGTTTTCACAAAAATCTTTCAAAATCTTTCCCCTATCCTGGTCTCATTTTAAATATTCGAATATAATTACCTGTGCAGTTGATTTACATTCACATATCAGAGTGGATAACTAAATCCCTGGCAACTCCCGGGTTCTATACATATATAACCTAAGGGTTTATAAGTATTCACTAGGGGATTACACATCCAAAATTGAATATGATATTCATATTTCAAAATATACAGTAATCCCGAGTTTAAAATAGATAACCAACATCTCAAAAATCCTTAGTATCACTAAAAATCCTAATTGCTCCGGGTTGGCCGCTTCTCTTTTGAGCCACACGCCCTGTCTGAAAGGTTAGTCATAGGAAAGAATGAGATTCGAGAGAATCCCAGTAGTAACAAACCACTCACACAATGTATAATTACAAAGCATGTATATAAATCACAACCAGCAACAACAACAGCATCACATAGATACATGGTTTTCACCACAAATGACAGCACTCACGGCTGTATACACAATACGACAGCTATCACTGTAATCATCATCACGACAGCTTACGCTGTAATCACAATAACGACAGCTTACGCTGTAATCACAATAACGACAGCTTGCGCTGTAAACGACAACTTGCACTGTAAATGACAGCTATCGCCAGCTGTAACTACATCAGCATCAAAGAAACATCACACCACAGTGATAACACACACATACAGAGCATTACACATAGTATAAGAGAGAGAGAGTCACTACCTGATCCTTTCCCGATGTTCTTCGGCACTGTGGGCTCACGAGGATAACAAATATCAAATCCTGTAATCAAATTAGGGACAACCCGTCAATCTCTTTTCCAAGTTCTTATCTCTATAATACTTTAAATTGGTTATCATTTGAACTCTTTAGGTGACTATTATAGGTCTAAACATATGTCTAAAGGGTTAGGAGAAACTACCCCGAAGATCCCTTTTTAGAAAGCTGAACACTGATTTTTTGTTACTTCAATCGAGCACAGAAGGCCATACTCGAGTGATGACTCCAAATTCACTCGAGCACCAGCGAGTGAACCTCAGAAAGTGTTTGCCCGAGAGTAAACTTTGATACAATCATACATTTTCACTCGAGCACAAGAGGCTCTACTCGAGCAGCGACCTCAGGTGCACTCGAGCATTAAGGAAGTGAGACCCCACGAGTGACAACCCGAGAGTGACCCAACTTTCCAACCACAAGTGCACTCAAGCACAACCCTAGTGCTCGAGTGATCTCTCAATACTCGCGAGTGCCTACTCTCACTCTTAACAATCCACCCATGAGTGATAACCTGAGACGCTCACCCATAGTACTAGATGCACTCACACTCGAGCACGCCCTTGCTCACTCGAGCATGTTCATACCTCACTCGAGCATGTTCATACCTCACTCGAGCATGCTCGCGATTTCTGCCTGAAGACTTAACAAAAGACCCAGAAATTCATGCCGTGCTCGAGTGAGATCCTCCCTCACTCAAGTGATAGCTATCAGATGCCCAAAACGCAGCAACTGATATGCCTTTCCAGCATTGACCAATTGAACTCCAGTGGTCCCTAAACTTATACCATTACTCATTATCTTCCAAAACTTCACAATAAACCCATTGGTAACCCAAAACAACCAAACTTCTACTCAATCAATAAAATCTCATCTCTAGACCACAAATTCACCAAAACCACTCCAAACCACATATGGTCAAGTCCCTCTTCTCAAATCCAAACCAACACCATTGACATTCACACACTTTTTGACATCTATTCCAATACATTACATCACTTAATTCATATTTTCTTAAATTACCAGAAATCAGGGCAAAAATCCAGATTTTACTAAACTAAACCAAAAGCCATAACATTTACATCAAACTTCATCAAAAACTCACCTCTTAAACTTGCTGAAATCAGAACTTTGATTCCTCAACTTCTCAAATTTCACAATCCTTCAAATACCACCAAAGAAAATTCTGAAACCATAAAAGTCAACCTCTTAACTTCTTAAACAATATTAATGAAGGGTGGTTAGGCATGTAAGGTCATTTACCTTCACAAATTTCAAACCCTTCCTTTCTCTTTCTTGCTTAGCTCGCCGGAAATGGAGAAAATGGAGAGAGAGATGGGTTAGTGAAAGTGGTGATCACTTATTTCTCTTTTCCCCATGCATACCAACGATTTGAAGAAAGAGAGGGAAGAGAAAAATAAGTTGAATCGTTGACTTAATCCAATAGTCCTTCTCTTGCCACTTGTCAAGATCCCCTTCTTCCTTCCACGAATTCATATAAACTTCCATGCGTAGGATTCAACCTCTTGTTCTTTCAATCCTAGCCATTGGTCTTAATTACTAAGGAGTGTTCTCAACGGTATCTAACCAGTCGGTAGGTAAATTTACCGTTTTGCCCCTGATTATCACAATGCACAATATATACTTCAAAAGTGCTCAATTAATATTAATTACATCACTTTGAAGTTGCTAATCCTTGGTCACAATCAAGGATATTACAGTATCCGCACTTACTAGCTACACATATAGCTAGTAAGGGGTCGACCACAGATACTAGTACATCTTATGTATCTAGGAGTAAATCTTCCTTTTTGACTAAACATCAGTCCATCTTGACTTGGTCGCTTTCCTAGTTTTCACTCATTTGACCAGATCGAGTGTGATCATGGAGCTTCAGCTAAAGTAGCTGTCACCAAACCAAGCTTTCATGATGTCGCCTAAGTCTTAAGGGCATCGTGGAAGGATTCTTCCTTCCTGGGACTCACTGTGGTGAACTAGGGATCTTTTACCCACATCCCGTGTTACAGTTTAACTCTCAAGCACATGCAGTATGAATTGCATGCTACGGTGAATGATTTGAGGTGTACGTCAATTTATTTATCTTTCACCGTACAGACATTAGTTCCAAAATGTACTCAACATTCGAACCAGAACTTCCTTTTTCACAATATCTCTTTTACAATCTCATTTGTGAAAAAAAGGGTTCTTTGCCTGGCTACAGGTCTATATTCATGCTTCGATCCATTTTCTGTGTATATGCACACATGTAGATCTCATCTCAGTCTAACTGAGGCAACTCAAACACAAAGATTCTTCTCAACCATCTCATGGTGATCATTTGCTCGTCTTACCTTCCCATGCACCTGCAAAACATGGGAAAATGGTTGTTTGTGTGAGTGAACCAACCTCTTTTGACCTGTACGACATACAAAAACTGTATACCTTTATGTATTTACTCATAACATACATACCATTTCTTTTATCTTTATATAAAAGAAGTTCACGACCTTATATTTTATTTGCGCCCCTAGATTTTCACTAACTCAATGAAAATCAAGCTATGGGCTCAATAAGGGGATCTACCAACATTCTGTCAGTAGAAGGTCATTGAACTATCGCTTTACTCTTTGAAAGCATATCTCTCATAGAGATGTATCAAAAGTTTCTTCTTGCTGTGATACTTAGGATCCTCATCATAAGATGTTATCGTTTAGATCCTTCTATCTACTATTCATTCCCAATCTCTCATAGGAATTACTTTAGCCATATGGCACTTTGAATGATGGCAGAACATGCCCTGCGTTCCATTTCCATGGATACCAGGAAAAAAATACTATGTATATTTCCTTACTCTATCACCATTTGCCTAGGTCTTGTATTGGAGTATCCTTTCAAAAAGGAAAGTTGTTGTCTTGACAACTTAATCCATGGTTATTCTCATAACCCATTTCACAGCAGGATCAAAAAGCAACTTCCAAGTCTGACTAAAAAACATTTGGTCTTATGTACACCAATGTGCACATTCATATTACCAACTATAGTCTCACATGGGACTCTATCCACCTTTCTTATGTTGGATTCCTCATAGGACATGTAACCTCTTTAGGTTGATGCCCTTGACTTCAGGGGTGTCTATGGGTTTGCACTTTGACATCCTAAGATGTCTAAGGATTACACTTGTACATGTCTTAGGTGGAAAAGACTGTATCTTTCTTGTGCAACTCCGTTTATCTTGTCAATCAAGATATTTGTTCAACCTATGACTTTCTCAACTCAGAATTTAAGGATTCTCTGATCCTTTATTCCTTTGACTAACTTGAAACTTGTTTCATTTGTCACTTGACAAAGTATGACTTCACAAAGAATCATCACAAGACCATTTGGAACTTATGTAGTGTTCTTCGATTATTTCGAAGTTGGTGAGGCTTTCACCTTGTGAAAACCTCATATACTACCATTTGGGTGATGGTTTCTACGAAGCCCTTAAGCTGCTTCATGTAGAGTTCATCATCCAATTTCCAAAAATTCCAAATTGGAAGGTGGTCTTTACATCATCTTGATGCAATTTCAAGACTAAGCTTGTTGTCATAGCCAAAGTTCAGAATTAAAATGCACAACGGACAACCTTCCATTATATTACCCCTTAGCCACTAAATGTTTTAAGTTTTATATGCCCTCAATAGATTTGAGAATCTACTTGTTCCCAATCACCTCTTGGCTAGGCTATAAATTGCCTAAAACATATACTTGGCTCAATGAGAATCCAAATCCTCCTGCATGACACTTTGCAATTCATCTTAGCAGGTCCTTCTAGTGTCTTTCAGACACTTATAGGTACTTATTATCACCTTCTAAATGATGAAGAGAGCATTCAATCCATTAGGGAATCTATCCCTTATAGTCATTCGCTAGATGACAATTTGCTCCGAGGTGGATTTCATAGGATTCTTTTCCTATGTATGAGTGAGGTAATTCTCTTGTAACTTACCTCTTACCTCTTTCATTGTGAAAATGGTCTCAATTCTCCCACTCGGATCAGTGAATTTAGGAACACTTGGTTATTCCTTGTCACTTGTGAACCTCTTAAAGAGATTTATTGTGATTAATGCTCATTTCCTGCTAGGAAATCTGGGTTTTATAAACGTTGTATCCCACGGTTTTCTCTTAGTCACTGAACCGCCATCATTTTCACTAATGAAGACTTGTCATGTCATATTCTCATGTATCTCACAAAGAGATACCTTGTATACCTTGACCCCAATCTTCCTTACTCATAGGAAGAATTATGAATATAAAGTTGATGACCCTTATGGTCTTAACAAGCTTGGCCCTGGTTTAAGGCTTATCCACGATTCATAGGGTAAGGTCGTGACTGACATAGAGGGCATTTGGTTAAGTGTGAATATAATAGCTATGAGTCTACCTACCAACATATGGCTGATAGCCTCACTGATGCCATTATGTTCACAACCAAATCAAAGGAGAGGTCTATCTCTCCATTTCAACAACTCTATTATGTTGAAGGGTTATAGGTATTGATAGTTACCTAACAATGCCTTTCTTGTACACAAAACAGCTTGAACTAAGCACATGGGTGTCTTCAACCCTTGTTAGTTCAAAAGGTCTTATCTTTTCAATTTCACTGATTCCTAACTAGATCAGCCATTATCTAACAGCTTCACACTTGCCAAAAATCAAGTAAATATTACTGTATTTCGAGTAAACGTCCATAACGTCAACGAAACACCAAGCTGTTTGTGTTTTTCCCTCACGTTCATTGGTTCACTAACGTCATAATTTTCCAATTGCAGTGGGTATTCTCAAAAAATGTTTCTTTGTCTTTCTTGCCAGGTAGAATAAGTTTTCAACTTATTCATAAGGGTATTAACCTTTAGCACACGTTATTTAGCAAATACTCTTTTGCTAGTTTGATCATTCCCTTTGATCAAGGTGTATATGTGGCAAGAAATGGAATTTTCTATCCCTAGAAAAGAAACATCAAAATCCAACAAAGGATTTGAGAATCATAGTCCCATCGATCCTTAACTAAAGAGATAGCAAAGATATGATTCTGTCAGTTGCAATTGTATGGAGTGAATCAGGGTGGTTTATCTATGCAGAGTTAACGTGCAAGTTCAAATCCCTTGATTCTATCTCTTTATTGCTTTGCTTTTGACATGAAGCCATATGCTTCTGTGAAACATCCACAACTCATGTGGATTGCTACTTTTACAAACCTTAAAGGTTTATCAATGTAGCATTTTATCTTTGCAGAAGCCATTGACCTCTTCTAGATCAAGTTTACCTCATAGGTTTCTTGCCCTTAGGCATGGAGGATGGATCCTCCCACTCTTTAGCTAAGTTCATCTGACTGATGGATCTTGAATCCTTCAGTCTTTCACATTCAAGTTCAATGTGGTGAATCATATTGTTGAAGGTTACAATATACATATCAGAGGCAATCTTTACTTTCGTATACGCCCACTCACTGGAAGACATGGCTCACTCCCACTCATTAAGAGTCATAGCTTCCTCCCACTCACTAGGAGATATCTTATCACAACATACACTTGTTGTTTGTTTGAAAGAACTTGGCATTTAGTTTGTCTCAACTTCTTAGTTTGACATCTGCCTCAAGTGTTGCCTAAACAACATGTTAGGACTTAGTACACTATGTTAAAACTTAACTTAGTTTTAACTTTTTGGAAGAACATAATCTATTTCACCATCTTCTAACACTATCCACATAGCTTGGATAAGGTTACATTGCTCATACCAACATAAGTTTAAGCAATGTTGTTCTTTCTGTACTTGATAGCATAAACTTTTTATATCCTTCAGTTGCTTCAACCTTTAAATGCTGAAGACTAGTTGGTAGGATGTCCCTGACATCTCATTCTTCTTGAATGAAAAGAGATTTGAGAGTTTTTAGCTCCACAGATATCTCTATTGATCTTGCCTTCATAAGCTTAGTCAAATAGACTTGGTCATAATTGGTCACTTAGACGATTATGGTATACAAATCTTATTTGTTCAAATAAGACAAAGGATAATTAGATTATAAGTTCACTAGTTTCATGTTCAGGAGACAACTATGTTGACTCCCATCCCAATCATACTAGTTAGCTCATCACCCTTTTAACCACAGTCTTCATTGAACACTTTCCCCTTTGGATTTCTAGACGCATTCCAGAAAACTCCCACTCAATCAAAAAGCAGTTATATTAACAAGATAATAACACAATATCATCTAACTAGCATGAATGTTCAAGAAAACAAGAAGAGAATATACTGAATTCAATTCTAAGAACAAACAGAGAATTTAATCTTAAATTCAATGGAAAAACAAGAACATTCAAAAGTTTAAGCCTCATATCATTGTCTCTTAACTAGGTTCTCCTTCTCATAGGCCCTTCTGACCATATTAACTCATGTAGCGTCTAGCTACAATGTTCAGCTCCCCTTTGCCATGTTTACATCCACTCATTTGGATGTAGTTGCAGCATACCTCCCACTTGATAAGATGATTCTAACATCTCTATCTGTCTTATCCTTTGTCACAACATATGTGATAAAAGGTTAACTATTGGAAGTCACTGCTTCAATCCCAATTGAATCAATGTGGTTAGAAGCATGCGAAGACTTATTATTATTCAATAATTATTGAATAATTTTAAGGTTGCTGCAATTTTTAGGTTTTATCTCTATAAGTTTGAGTCAAGGTTGGATAGGATTTTATATTCAAAAAACTCATTTGAATAATCCCTTACTTTTAAAGAATCTTTCAGCATTTCACCTTATGTTGCAACTGAAAAAACTCTTAAAAAAATAAGCCAACCTATCCCCAAAAACGATAGAACCAACATTGATTCAATTCCAACATTTTTGGGAATCTCTAGGTGTATACAAGCACTTTTTTGACTCAAAACAGACCCAAACGTGCTTCAAATATATGCAAATTATATATCAAATTGAAGCTCTCAAATTTAGAGATTTTTAGGAACAAACCGCGTCTCAATTGGAGGTCCCACGCGCTCTCACGCGCCCCTAGAAGGTGTCTAGACGGAAAAATCCTGAAAAATTGGAAAATTCCAGCATTGGCCACTCTCAGCGGTGGCGCGTGACGTACACGCGCCGACTCCCAAGACTCCACGCGCCGTCCTCTCTCTGACGGTGCTTGCCACATGTCAAACGGAGACCCCAGTGGGCCCCACGCACCCTTTTTTTTGGTCAACAGTCAACGAATGACTGTTGACTGGTCAACCTGACCCGTCACCGATGACGTGTCAATGACGTAGCGCTGACGTGTCTCGGTCAACGTGGCTGGTTAACGAATGATGTGGCCTCGTTGACCGATGCTGACATGGCGTTTGTCACTGATGTGACGACCTCTCGTTGGTGCCACGTGTCAATGGTTGACCGATGACATGGCATTGACTACTACGTCATCATCTTCAACCTCCAACCTGGTCAACCCAACCCGATTGGAGCTCCGGCGGATCATCACGACCCGCCAACTTCGGGAGGCCATATCTCCCTCGTTTTAGCTCCGTTTTTCGCGTTCTTGGTGTCATTAGAATCGTAGTTCAGTGAACTACAAATCCATGGCATTTATTTGATCTTAAAACCTTTGTTTCATTGATCAAATCACGAGTGAAGTTGCGGCAGCGACTAACGACCCGCAAACTTCTTTCCTTTGTTTCTCCCTCATCCGGACTCCGTTTGACGCGTTCTAAGCATTATTGGAATCATCTCTTCGAGTTCTACACATCCATGTCCTTACTTTGGGCAAAAACACTGAGTTTCAAACACCCAATTTTTCTTGACGTTGTCGGCGTGACATAATTCGACCAGATGTGTGTCTCTGTGTTTCAAAGGCTCTTCAAACCTTTGAGGGGTTAAGTCTTTTTTGTTTTTAGTTCCACATAGGTTCCAAAAACACAACTTTAAGAAATCAAAGATTTGAGGAAGAGGATGAAGGAATTGTGCCATGAGATATATATACACACTTATTATATGTATATATATAAAACAACCAGAGGAGGAAACAATCAAGAACCTAGCATATATGTGTGCACATTGAGCTCAAGTCGAATAACAAATTTGGGAAGCACACACAGATACTCATATAACACAGCAAAGGCAAAAACAAAATATATACATATGCATATATATATATACATGTTCACATTTTGGAAAACATACGCCCAGATTCCCAAAAGAATTCACATATGAACTAGAGAACATGTACAACGAAAATTTCAAGCAATAGAGGCTACAGATATAAAGCTTGAAAAAATACAGTAGCACAGCGGAAAATATGATGGAGAGATATAAACAAATTATATCACATTATTATTCACATAGAATAATCACAGCCTCAAGGATCAAATGGCTCTAATGCCAATGTAGGAAAAATATTAACTTAAAGGAGATTAGGCGTACCTGGACGAATCCATGTTCGGATCCAGGTCAAAGCTCCAATACTCCATACTTGTGCCCACACAATTATTAGACTACTAGAGCCTAATTGTGATTTGCACAACAGATCACCAGAACCAGAAAGATGGTAGGAGAGAAGGGAATTGCCAGAAAACTCAATGGCGGGGTGAATTGCAATTGAGGAGGCACACCCTATTTATAGTGGTTTATGGAGGCCACTAATTAGGAAACGTGTGCACTCCTTCTTGCCCTCCAAGACAGCAATTAATTGTCTCTCAATTAATTCCCTAATTATGGTGATTTGTTCCTCTTTTAACAAATCCATAATTATTGCTGAAATATTCCCAAATCTGCATTTTATACTGATTTTATTCTTATTTGATTAGGCTACTTATTTCCTAATCAAATAGTCTGGCCCATCAAGGGCGGACTTGGACCCAAAGTCCAACAGTTAGAATTTAGAGCATAACTATATTTTCCTTGGCCAGAATTCATTGGGAATTCTTCATAAGATTGGTTGCTTCTTTTGCTCTCCATCTTTATCGTATTTTTTGTGAGCGTTGAAGAGACAGACATATGTCTAAAGTCTATACTATTTATAAATATATATACTGCAAATTAAACAAGAGTATAATACATTATCGTAATTACCTCAGAATTTGGAAAAATAGATACATACACGTAATGTGTGAGAGAGACAGATAGAGAGAGGACAAGATCCACCTGGTCATTAATTTGTCTTGTTTAATTAATTTTGCAACGACCAAGTGATCGCGAATCAAAGGTTATGATTTAGATATATTTGCTCATTTGCCTTCAAACCAACTATTGTGTGCTAAATTATTAACAATATTCACGTTTAATAATATTTCAAACGTCAAATCATATGTTTTTTTAATTATTATTCAAATGGAAAAGAAGTTAAGGATAGCAACTAGAAAAATGCTAATTAAAAACAACAATACAAAGATGGACACCTTTATTTACAACAAATGGACAAGATTAAACAAAAAATAGCACCAAAATGAGCAAAAGTAAGCCCCGGGAAGTAGATAAATTCCTTATTTAGTACTTAAATAACTAAAATACAGGGAGTTATCACATTTGTTGTTACAAAGAATAAATGATACTTTGTCAGTTAATGTTTTGGATCAATTCCACCATCTTGTCAAGTTATCTGCAGATATAAAAATGAACAATTAATTGACATAAAGTTTAAAATATAAGCACATGTGGTTCAGGTAAAAAACCATAAAAATGAAGTCATATGTGATAAACATATAAGAAATATGATGTGAACATCATATTCATTATTTAAAAGAATGATGTGAACCCCATAAAAAAATGCCATGATAAAAAAACATTGAAATCTTGAGAGATAAAGTATAACATGCATATGTTGCTTATTGCCTTGAAACCTAGACTATTCAAATTAAATTTAGTTTATTCATATTTTAAGTTCTAATATATAATTTTTCATTGTAAAATCTATTTTTTCCAGAACAATGAATATTACAAGATTATTTTTAGTTTACATTCTGCATCTATTAAAAAAAAAATTATTAAAAAATTTTCAGATACAAGACCTGGCACTTTTGGATCAAGTATGAGGTAATGATTCTTGGTTAGAGGTCATATGTTTAGGTATATAGGTGATGGGCCCTATGTCCTATATATTGTGTGATTTGGTTTTGTTTGGGTGTTTGTCATTTATCAAACCATTTGTATTAATGTATTCCTTTATCTTTAATTAAGCGAGGATTATTAATAAACTCTAGAGGTATCATCTTCCTTCTCAAATAATTGCAAGTTTAGAAAATAATTGATTCCCTATTGATGAGCTAAACCAGCTTATACAAAATTCAATAATCCCATCAACCATTATAAGATTCTAATATATTATTCAAATTGCAATATGGGATCAAGTTAATAAAATTTTGATATTTTTCTCTAAATTTAGAAATTTAAATATTCATGTCGGCATAAACAACATTCAAATTATATCAGCTAATAAATCATTGATCGTTATATAATAGGAAGCCATCAATAGCTTATAAATAGTGAAAATACTTGATATTTGATAAATATAACTCGCATTAACCTGCTGCCCACATGCATGCCTTTTTTTTCTTTTGATAAAAGGACAATATGATTCAGTAAAACGAAATTAGTACGCTAAAAAAGTCTTGCCATCACATATCTACATGGACAGTATAGCAAGAAACTAAAATAGATCTTAAATGTTGGTCTATGGTGCTGACCAAATTCACCTTTCTAAAAAGGAAGTTTGCAAGAAAATAGGAAATATCTTGATAGATCACATTATTGGATGATGGATTTGTGCCTGCTGGAGGGATGCAAAGTTTCCTTAGGCAAATCACTTGCAGATTTTGCTTCTGTCCTTCGAAGTGAAAATTAGAATAAAGAATCCATGCCAAGGATGCTCTAAGACAAAAGATGGCAAAAAGGTGACATTTTGATACTTTCTTCCATTCAACTGATAGTAATGATTGCCCCTGGAAACAAATCCAAACCTTACAAAATTTGCTTTCCCTCCTTTTATACTTATTCAAAACTGTGACCCATCCTTGTGAAGAAATCAGAACATCCTGATTTGAGTCTAGCAAGGTCAATTCATTTCCCTTATGTTGGACTTTGGGCCCAAGTCCGCCCTTGATGGGCCGGACTATTTGATTAGGATATAAGTAGCCTAATCAAATAAGAATAAAATCAGCATTAATTGCAGATTGGGAAATAATTCAACAATAATTATGGATTTGTTAAATGAGGAACAAATCACCATAATTAGGGAATTAATTGAGAATTAATTAATTGCTGTCTTGGAGGGCAAGAAGGAGAGCACACGTTTCCTAATTAGTGGCCTCCATAAACCACTATAAATAGGGTGTGCCTCCTCAATTGCAATTCACCCCGCCATTGAGTTTTCTAGCAATTCCCTTCTCTCCTACCATCTTTTTGGTTCTGGTGATCTGCTGTGCAAATCACAATTAGGCTCTAGTAGTCTAATAATTGTGTGGGCACAAGTATGGAGCATTGGAGCTTTAACCCGGATCCGAACATAGATTCACCCCGGTACGCCAAATCTCCTTTTTAGTTATATTTTTTTTACATTGGCATCAGAGCATAATGATCCTGTGGCTGTGTGATTTATTCTATATGAATAAAGTATATGATATAATTTGTTTATATCCCCATCTATTTCCGCTGTGCTAATTAAAATATGCTTATAGCAATTTTTTTTTGCAATATGTGAATGTTGCATTAATCGATAAAGTTTGCATGTCAAAATATTGTTAACATGCTTCTTCGATGTTTTTCATGTTTTTTGTGCTTTCGTTGCAATATTAGAATTCAATATTAACATGAATATAAAGTCTGGCATTTGGCTCTATAAGAGTTCTTGAGTCTCGTTTTTTTTAACATATTCATTGAAACATGAATATGCATGATTCTTTCACTCATGTTCTATGTGTATGTATGAGCGTGGCTATAAAATACTGGGTTCATGATTGTTGGCCGAATATGTTCGCCTCTGGTCATTTTCAAATATACATATTCATGCTTCCTCTTCTTCCTCATATCTTCGATTTGATTAAAGGTGAGTCTTTAGGACCTATGTGGAACCAAAAGCAAGACACTTTTGACCCTCAAAAGCTTTTGAGATACAGAGGACACACATCCAGGTCGGATTACGCAGTGCCGTTAACGTCGAGGAAAAATGGGGTGTTCGAAACTGAGTGTTCCCCCCCCCCAAAAGAAGCCATGGATGTGTAGATCTCGAAGAGACAATTCCAACAATGCTTAGAACGCATCAAACGGAGTTTGAATGAGGGGGAAACAAAGGAAAGAAGTTCACGGGTCATTAGTCGCCGCCGCCACTTCACTCAAGATTTGATCAATGAAATTGAGGTTTTCAGATCAAATAAATGCCATGGATTTGTAGCTCGTTGCAATACAATTCCAACGACACCAAGAACGCAAAAAACGGGGCTAAAACGAGGGAAATATGGCCTCATGAAGTTTGCGGGTCGTGATGACCCGCCAGAGCTCCAACCGGGTTGGGTGGACTCGGCTGGAGGTTGAAGATGATGACGTGGCAGTCAACTGCCACATCATCGGTCAACCCAACCCACGCGCCAATCATAGAATGCCACGCCAGCGTCAAAGACACATCATCACCACCTCACGCCACGTCAGCCTGGTCCCGGTCAAGTGTTTGACCGTTGACCGTCAACCATTGACCGATCAAAGTCAACAGTCATCCGTTGACTATTGGAACAAAAAAAAATTGGATAGAGGCGCGTGGGGCCCACTTGGGGCTTTGTTTGACACGTGGTAAGCACTGTCGAAGAGAGGACGTCGCGTGGAGTTGTTATTGCCAGCCCGTGTCACTGGCTGACGGCCGCAGGGCGGCGCGTGGACGTCACGCACCACCGACGAGAGTGGCGTTCGTTGGAATTTTTCTGATTTTTCAGGAATTTTCCATCCAGACACCTTTTAGGGGCGCTTGAGAGCGCGTGGGACCTCTGATTGAGACGCGGTTTGTTCCTAAAAATCCCTAAATTTGAGAGCTTCTATTTGATAGATAATTTGCATATAATTGAAGCAAGTTTGGGTGTAATTTGAGTCAAAAAGGTGCTTATATGCATTTAGAGGGTCCCAAAAATGTTGGAATTGAATCAATGTTGGTTCTATTGTTTTTTGGGATAGGTTGGCTTATTTTTTTAAGAGTATTTTCAGTTGCAACATTAGGTTAAATACTGAAAGATTCTTTAAAAGTAAGGGATTATTCAAATGAGTTTTTTGAATATAGAATCCTATCTAACCTTGACTCAAACTCTTAGAGATAAAAACCTGAAAAATTAGAGCAACTTAAAATTATTCAATAATTATTGAATAATAATAAGTCTTCCTATGCTTCTAACCACATTGATCCACTTAGATTGAAGCAATGACTTCTAAAAGTCAATCCTTTATCACAAATGTTATGACAAAGGATAAGACAGATAGAGATGTTAGAATCATCTCATCAAGTGGGAGGTATGCTGCAATTATATCCAAGTAAGTGGATGTAAACATGGCAAAGAGGAGCTGGACATTGTAGCTAGATGCTACATGAGTTAATATGGTCAGAAGGGCCTATGAGAAGGAGAATCTGTTAAGCGACAACAATATGAGGCTTAAACTTTTGAATGTTCTTGTTTTTCTATTGAATTTAAGATTAAATTCTCTGTTTGTTTTTTGAATTGAATTCAGTATATTCTCTTCTTGTTTTCTTGAACATTCATGCTAGTTAGATGATATTGTGTTATTATCTTGTTAATATAACTGCTCTTTGATTAAGTAGGAGTTTTCTGGAATGCGTCTAGAAATCCAAAGGGGAAAGTATTAAATGAAGACTGTGGTTAAAAGGGTGATGAGCTAACTAGTGTGATTGGGATGGGAGTCAACATAGTTGTCTCCTGAACATGAAACTAGTGAACTTATAATCTAATTATCCTTTGTCTTATTTGAACAAATAAGATTTGTATACCATAATCATCTAAGTGACCAATTATGACCAAGTCTATTTGACTAAGCTTATGAAGGCAAGATCAATAGAGATATATGTGGAGCTAAAAACTCTCAAATCTCTTTTCATTCAAGAAGAATGAGATGTCAGGGACATCCTACCAACTAGTCTTCAGCATTTAAAGGTTGAAGCAACTGAAGGATATAAAAAGTTTATGCTATCAAGTACAGAAAGAACAACATTGCTTAAACTTATGTTGGTATGAGCAATGTAACCTTATCCAAGCTATGTGGATAGTGTTAGAAGATGGTGAAATAGATTATTTTCTTCCATAAAGTTAAAACTAAGTTAAGTTTTAACATAGTGTACTAAGTCCTAACATGTTGTTTAGGCAACACTTGAGGCAGATGTCAAACTAAAAAGTTGAGACAAACTAAATGCCAAGTTCTTTCTAACAAACAACAAGTATATGTTGTGATAAGACATCTCCCAATGAGTGGGAGGAAGCTATGTCTCCCAGTGAGTGGGAGTGAGCCATGTCTTCTAGTGAATAGGCATATACGAAAGTAAAGATTGCCTCTAATATGCATATTGTAACCTTCAGCAATGTGATTCACCACATTAAACTTGAATGTGAAAGGCTGAAGGATTCAAGATCCATCAGTCAGACAAACTTAGCTAAAGAGTGGGAGGATTCATCCTCTAAGCCTGAGGGCAAGAAACTTATGAGGTAAACTTGATCTATAGGAGGTCAAATGGTTTCTACAAAGATGAAAAGCTACGTTGATAATCCTTAAGGGTTGTAAAAGTAGCAATCCACATGAGTTATGGATGTTTCAAATGAAGCATATGGCTTTATGTCAAATGCAAAGCAATAAAGAGATAGAATCAAGGGATTAGAACTTGCACGTTAACTCTGCATAGATAAACCACCCTGATTCACTCCATGCAATTGCAACTAACAGAATCACATCTTTGCTATCTCTTTAGTTAAGGATCGATGGGATTATGATTCTCAAATCCTTTATTGGATTTTGATGTTTCTTTTAGGGATAAAAGATTCCATTTCTTGCCACATGTATACCTTGATCAAAGGGAATGATCAAACTAGCAAAAGAGTATTTGCTAAACAATGTGTGCTAAAGGGTTAATACCCTTATGAATAAATTGAAAACTTATTCTACCTGGCAAGAAAGACAAAGAAACATTTTTTTTGAGAAAATACACTATAATTGGCAAATATGACATTAGTGAACCAATAAACGTGAGGGCAAGACACAAAACTTGGTGTTTCGTTAACATTGTGAACGTTTACTCTAAATACAGTAATGTTTACTTGATTTTTGGCAAGTGTGAAGCTGTTAGATAATTACTGAACTAGTCAGGAATCAGTAAACTGAAAGATAAGACCTTTCGAACTAACAAGGGTTTAGGACACCCATGTGATTAGTTCAAGCAGTTTTGTATAGAAGAAAGGCATTGTTAGGCAACTATTAATACCTAGAACCCTTCAACATAATAGAGTTGTTTAAATGGAGAGATAAACCTCTCCTTGATTTGGTTATGACATAATGGCATCAATGAGGCTATCAGCCATATGTTGGTAAGTGGACTCATAGCTATTATATTCACACTTAATCAAATGCCCTCTATGTCAGTCACGACCTTACCCTATGAATCGTGGATGGGCCTTAGACCAAGGCCAAGCTCGTTAAGACCATAAGGGTCATGAACTTTATATTCACAATTCTTCCTATGAGTAAGGAAGATTAGGGCTAAGGTATACAAGGTATCTCTTTGTGAGATGACATGAGAATTTGACACGACACGTCTTCATTAGTGAAAATGATGGAGGTTCAGTGACTAAGAGAAAACCGTGGGACACAACGTTCATAAAACCCAGATTTCCTAGCTGGAAATGAGCATTAATCACAATAAATCTCTTTAAGAGGTTCACAAGTGACAAGGAATAACCAAGTGTTCCTAAGTTCACTGATCCAAGTGGGAGGATTGAGACCATTTTCACGATGAAAGAGGTAAGAGATAAGTTTCAAGAGAATTACCTCACTCATACATAGGAAAAGAATCCTATGAAACCCACCTCGGAGCAAATTGTCATCTAACGAATGACTATAAGGGATAGATTCCCTAATGGATTGAATGCTCTCTTCATCATTTAGAAGGTGATGATAACTACCTATAAGTATCTGAAAGACACTAGAAGGACCTGCTAAGATGAATTGCAAAGTACCATGCAAGAGGATTTGGATTCTTTTTAAGCCAAATACGTGTTTGGGTAATTTGTCACCTAGCCAAAAAGCGATTGGGAACAAGTAGGTTCTCAAATCTGTTGGGGGCATGTAGAACCAAAACACTTAGTGGCTAAGGGGTAATACAATGGAAGGTTGTCCGTTGTATGTTTTAACTCTGAACTTTGGCTATGACAACAATCTTAGTCTTGAAATTGCATCAAGATGATGTAAAGACCACCTTCCAATTTGGAATTTTGGAAATTGGATGATAAACTCTACATGAAGCAGCTTAAGGGCTTCGTAGAAACAATCACCCAAATAGTAGTATATGAGGTTTTCACAAGGTGAAAGCCTCACCAACTTTGAAATAATCGAAGAATACTACATAAATCTCAAACGGTCTAGTGATGATTCTTTGTGAAGTCATCCTTTGTCAAATGACATATGAAACAAGTGTCAAGTGAGTCAAAGGAATAAAGGATCAGAGAATCCTTAAATTCTGAGTTGAGAAAGTCATGGGTTGAACAAATATCTTGAATGACAAGATAAACGGAGATTGCACTAGAAAGATACAGTCTTTTCCACCTAAGACATGTACAAGTGTAATCCTTAGACATCTTGGGATGTCAAACTGCAAACCCATAGACACCCCTGAAGTCAAGGGCATAAACATAAAGAGGTTACATGTCCTATGAGGAATCCAATATAAGAAAGGTGGATAGAGTCCCACGTGAGACTGTAGTTGGTAATATGAATGTACACATCGGTGTATATAAGACCAAATGTTTTTTTGTCAGACTTGGAAGTTGTTTTTGGTCCTGTTGTGAAATGGGTTATGAGAATAACCATGGATTAAGTTGTCAAGACAACAACTTTCTTTTTGAAAGCATACTCCAATCAAGACCTAGGCAAATGGTGAAGGAGTAAGGAAATATACAAAGTATTTTTTCCTGTTATCCTTAGAAATAGAACGCAGGGCGTGTTCTACCATCATTCAAAGTGCCATATGGCTAAAGTAATTCCTATGAGAGATTGGGAATGAATGGTGGATAGAAGGATCAAGCGATAACATCTTATGATGAGGATCCTAAGTATCACAGCAAGGCGAAACATACTTTTTGATATATCTCTATAAGAGATATGCTTTCAAAGAGGGAAAGCGACAGTTCAATGACCTTCTACTGACAGAATATTGGTAGATCTCCGTAATGAGCCCATAGCTTGATTTTCATTGAGTTAGTGAAAATCTTGAGGTGCAAATAAAATGTAAGGTCGTGAACTTCTTTTATATGAAGATAAAAGAAATGGTATGTATGTTATGAGTAAATACATCTAAGGTATACAAGTTTGTATATCGTACAGGTCAGAAAAGATTGGCTCACTCACACGAACAACCATCTTCCCATATTTTGTGGGGGCATGGGAGGGTAAGATGTAACCCCTGTCCAACCATAGGCCGAGATTAGTGTTTAATAAACATAATCATGTTGAATTAGAGACCATAAGATGCTTTGGGACTTATTTAAAAGTAAATATCCTAAAACCAGGTTTACAAAACTTTTCTAAAACTTATTCACTAAGGTCTCATATTCGCATTTCAGTATACAAATGGCCTATATAAAATGATTCCATTCATCAATATCAGAGTACACAGTAAATTCCCGACTCACTCGGGTTCCATTAATCAATTAAGGGTTCATACAAATGCACAAAGCCCATAATTCATACCCTTAACTTGGGGATTATACAAAATCATTCCTTAACCATATACAATTATCCAAAGTATCGAATGATAACCAATATCCAAAAATAAACTCTCACATTAGAGCTCTAGCCGCTCTTCGTCACCCGCTTTTCCTTCGATCCTTTGGCCTTGTCTAAAACATTGTTTTTGGGAGAGTGAGATTCTAAAGAATCCCCGTAGTGTTAAATCACTCAAAATATGCATAACAGTAAGGCATGAAAGCAATCACATAACACAGACATTGCAACTACAACGGCAGTTACAGCGGCAAAGACAGGCATGACTCATGTTACCCTTACATTTGCTCACGCTGAAGTGCTCACGCTGTATCGGACATATCACAGTTCACAACGATATATATATACTTCACCACAGCTGGGATTCATATAACAGTTCACAATGCATAGCCATATTGGCCGGTTTACAGTTCATAATAGATCCATGTCGATTACAACGACAATTTAATGGCCGAGCTAGAGAGGACCACTATCACTCCCTAAACGGCTCACACTAACCTGCTCACACTGTAAGGGACCATGGCACATACAGTTCACAATTCACTAAGCACAAAGTCACGTTTCACAAACACTATGATAAATCATGCATACCATATATCATACACAATATGAGTGAGAAATCACTACTTGTCCGTTCCTTTCGTGCACACTCTAGCACTGCTCGCTCCCAAGAGGGTAAACGTCATATCCTATGATTCATAATGAGTGACAAAGTATCAATCCTCTATTCCAATTCTCAATGACTTCTTAATACTTAATTGGTTATCATTATTGCTCTTTATGTACCTCAAACACCTCTATCGATAGCCCTAAAGGGTTGGAAAGCAAACCCCAAAGATCCCTTTTTGGAAGGCACAACACTGATTTCTGATGGCCTCACTCGAGTGAAGACGACCTCACTCGAGTGATGGTATGGATGGCACTCGGGCACAAGAGAGTGAGAGCAACGAGTGAACACCCGAGAGCACAAAGAAGTTTTCAGAAACAGGCTCACTCAAGAACACCAGACCTTAACCGAGTGAAGGCCAAATGCCTTACTCGAGCATCAGAGAGTGAAGTCCAGGAAGTGAGGACCCGAGAGCACACAAGTTCTCAAGGATCAGGATCACTCGAACACACCCATATGCACTCGAGTGAACACCACATACCCGCGAGTGAGAAGGCATACTCGTGCACTTTACCCGCGAGTGACAACCCGAGAGGCAAGTCTTTTGGTGTCAAATACACTCATCACTCGAGCACCAGGAGGCTCACTCGAGTGATGTTCATCTCTTACTCGCAAGTGAGGCAACACTTGCCATGACCACGGAAGTGCAATAAGAACACAGAGAGCAAGAAACGAAACTTGCACTACACACTCGAGCAGAGTTCATCGCTGCTCGGGTAATGCTCATCCTGCACTCTAGTGAACTCCCATCACTCGAGTGATTCTATCAGAACCAGAAAATGTAGGAAAACATACCACATTTCCTAACACTTGCCCAAATGATCCAAATGGACCCAAAACCTCTACCAAAGCTATCCCCATGCAAAATTACTCAATGAATTCAATAAAACCATCAATACAACCTAAATTCCACTACATTTGCATGCTTTGGTCTAGGGCAACACAATCATCACTTTTCCAAAATCACTAACTTCAATCATTTCAATCCCCAATCAATCTATCTATCCCAAACTCACTCTAAGATACCATTTCCACAACTATATCATGCCAAACTACCCAATGACCCATATTTTCGAAATTAGGGCAAAAATCCCAGAATTTCCAAACGTAATATAATGGCATATAACATAGATAGAAAGATTGGGCTCACTTACCTCTTTCACTTCCACAAAGCACTCTCTTGATTCTCTACACTTCAGATCTTCGTGATTCTTCAAATCACCACCAATGGAGAAGCTTTTCCCAAGCTTTTCTTGCCCCTTTTTCCTTCTACTTTGGCCGAATGAGAGAGAATGAAAGAAGAGAGGTGGAGTGTGAGAGAGAATGAAAACACAATGATACTCCCTCCATGCTTGTCCATCAAAAAGAGAGGAGAGGAAGAGAGAGAAAACAAATAAAATACTTCCCCATTTGACTTTTCCACACACTCTATCTTCACACACACTTTTGCCATATGTCAACTTGCTGTTGGCTCACCCAAAATAAGTCACCAATTAGCTACTCAATCACTCCATTAACCATTTTAATCACACATCTCATTTTCTCTTAGCTAGTAATTAATTTCTCTATTAATCACTAACCATTTGTCCAACAATTTCATTCTTTCAATTTTCCACTAATTCTGACATATTAATTAATATGGCCACTAAAACTAATAATTATTCCACTTTAATTCGATAATTATCCTCAATAATTATCATTAGCCCTTAATCGAAATTTGGGATATTACATAAGACAAGCAAATAATCACCATGAGATGGTTAAGAAGAATCTTTACGTTTGAGTCACCTCAATTAAACTGAGATGAGATCTATATGTGTGCATATACACAGAAAATAGATCGAAGCATGAATATAGACCTGTAGCCAGGAAAAGAACTCTTTTTCACAAATGAGATTGTAAAAGAGATATTGTGAAAAAGAAAGTTCTAGGTTCGAATGTTGAGTACATTTTGGAACTAATGTCTGTACGGTGAAAGATAAAGAAATCGACGCACACCTCACCGTATCATGCAATTCATACTGCATGTGCTTAAGAGTTAAACTGCAACACGGGAAGTAGGTGAAAGATCCCTAGTTCACTATAGTGAGAGTCCCAGGAAGGAAAAATGCTTCCACGATGCCCTTAAGACTTAGATGGCATCATGAAAGCTTGGTTTGGTGACAACTACTTTAGCTGAAGCTCCATGATCACACTCGATTCGGTCAGATGAGTGAAAACTAGGAAAGCGACCAAGTCAAGATGGACTGATGTTTAGTCAAACAGGAAGATTTACTCCTAGATACATAAGATGTGCTAGTATCTGTGGTCGACCCCTTACTAGCTCTGTGTAGCTAGTAAGTGCGGATACTATGTGTGTGGAAGGCAATATGAGTTAATCAACATATTAACTCGGGAGGGATTAGATATGCCATGAGTAATATGTATGAGAGAATCTGGGGCATATGAGGCAATCAACATATAGCTTATGGTTATATATATAAAGGGTGTCCTTGGATGCTGATCCAATATGAGGGATTTCTAGTATCACAAGCACCAAATCTTAAAGACGTTTTTGCCCATGCAGTCACGGCTGACGCCAAGTATGAAATAAGAAAGAGTAACGCACGCACAATGGGAGGCCTATCAAGTGAGAGTGGGAGATGTTGGACTTTGGGCCCAAGTCCGCCCTTGATGAGCCGAACTATTTGATTAGGATATAAGTAGCCTAATCAAATAAGAATAAAATCAGCATTAATTGCAGATTGGGAAATAATTCAACAATAATTATAGATTTGTTAAATGAGGAACAAATCACCATAATTAGGGAATTAATTGAGAATCAATTAATTGTTGTCTTGTAGGGCAAGAAGGAGTGCACACGTTTCCTAATTAGCGGCCTCCATAAACCACTATAAAGAGGGTGTGCCTCCTCAATTGCAATTCACCCCGCCATTGAGCTTTCTGGCAATTCCCTTCTCTCCTGCCATCTTTTTGGTTCTGGTGATCTGCTGTACAAATCACAACTAGGCTCTAGTAGTCTAATAATTGTGTAGGCACAAGTATGGAGCATTGGAGCTTTAACCCAGATTCGAACATGGATTTACCCCGGTACGCCAAATCTCCTTTTTAGTTATATTTTTCTTACACCTTAAAAGCCCTTTCTTCTATTGAAAAAGCTAGTGATGTTTATCAACTAAATGATTAATTTCTCTAATTGTAGTCGTAGTGTCCACCTTTCCTCCTTGATGAATGATTTTGTTCCTCTTCACCAAATCACAGAGATGATTTTGATAATACATGCAATCTCCCTTGAGTGCCCGTCTTGATGTAATCTAATCAAAGCCACCTTTAACCAATCTTTAAACATGTCAAAAGTAAAGAAAGGCAAATGGATATTTAAGCATCCAAACTAAACAACTCTGCAACAGGACGTGTAACAAACAAATAATCCAAAGATTCTGGTTCAAAACATCCAAAGCTACAGTTTGCATTAACATTTAGATGGTGTAATATCAAAATATCCATGGAGGGAATGGCCAAATTTATCTGTTTTGAAATGAATAAAAGATCTTTCATTGGAAGGGAAATAGACCATAGGAATTTCTAAAAAGGGTCTCTATTGTGCTGACCAGATGGAGCATTTAGAAGGCAAAATCCTTCTTTGACCGAATATTGGCCAAAAGAACATTTGCTCTAGATAACAGAATCTAGCACTCCACAGAAGGAAATAGGAATTTCCAGGATTTACTGAGCAATTTCTGGTAAATAAAGGCTTTGAACCAAATTATAATTCCATTTAATTGGGGATCAACTTGATGGAAGATGCATTAATATGTCAAATACAGTTTTCAGAGCATCCTCTACTTCTGATCTAGACTGCATAGGCCACCACAAGGGGTGGTTAATATCAATTGAGGTTCCTGAGGCTACCTTCCAAGATAGATTCTTGATTATGATGTTAGAGCATTGAAGGGTGCCTTTCCATGTCCATGAGGAATTATATGGTTTCTTCACTATGGCTTCACTGTTTAAATCAAAGTATTTTGCTTTTAAGGTATACAATAACAAAGATTCTGGAGGAGCCGCCATGATTCTTCAAATTTGTTTTGCCAAGAGAGCCTGATTAACCTATGTTGTGCTACATAAACCTAATCCACCCTCAGAGGTTAGTTTGGAGAGAGTATTCTTACTGGAAAGATGAATTCTTCTCTTGTCAATATTTGATCCCCAGAAGAAATTGATACATCTTGAGTCAACTTTATCACAGATGTATTGAGGAAGTTTAACACAGGAAAGGATATATAGGTTGGCTCCATTAAGGACTAATTTGATAAGCATTAACCTCGATGCTTGAGATAGCAATCTTGCTTTCCATACAGCAGTCCATCTTTCTATTGCTTCAATGACTTGAGAATAAATTGCAATTTAGTTCTCCTAGGATCCACCCAAGTGCCCAAATATTTACCCAATTAGTGAATCTCACCCCAAAGAATTGAGAGTAATGTAATTTTAAAGAGTGAGAAATATTAGGGTTGAAATGATGGAAGACTTTGAGAAATTAATTTTCTGACTAGACCAAATACTATAGATATCCAGAGAAGCTTTCACAAAGTTAATGCTTTAATTAGAGCACTCAAAGAAGAAAATTGAATCATCAGCGTAAAGGAGGTGAGATAGGGGTTGAGTACCATTGCAAATTTTAATCCTTTTTAATCTGCCAATTGCCTTGAAGGAACTAAGTAAGATAACACATTGGCTGAAAGTATGTAGATGTAAGGAGGGAGAGTGTCTCCTAGACAAATTCCTCTATTTGGGAAGATGGAATGTGAGATTTGACCATTGATAATAACTTGATAATATACTATTGTAATACATTGCATATTTGCATGATGAGAGCAATCCATTTATCTAGAAAATTCATTCTTTTTATCACTGCATAAATGAACTCCCAAGACAATGTGTCAAAAGCTTTGCAAAGTCAACCTTGAAAGCTGCCAACTTCCTTCTTCCTGTTGTGGCATTATGAACCTGATGCATCAAGTCTGAGGCCAACATTATGTTATCAGAGATAATTCTTCCTTTTAGAAAAGCACATTGGTTAGGTGCAATGTAGTTGGGCAGACATCCCCAAACACGAGTTTTGATATAATCTTGTAAATAACATTGCAAAGACTGTTAGGTCTCAAGTCTTTGAAGGTATGAACAGAGCCACCCTTTAGGATAAGAATGATATTGGTTTTGTGGAGAGCCTTCAATAAGAATTTAGACTCCCAAAAAAATACAGCATACTAGTCAAGTCTTGTTTAACAACATCCCAATACTTATGGAAAAAATGTGCATGGAAACCATTTGGTCCTGGTGTACTATCTTTTGGTCAACAAAAAATAGCAGCTTGAATCTCACTCTCTGACAAAGGGTTTAGCAAATAATGAAACTCCTATTAGTGAATCGTACATTTAAAGAGCCATCTAAGCCAATACTTATGGAAAAAATGTTGAAAATTGTGCCCTAAGGGCCAATCATTGTATTGTGAACATTATTATTTTAATGAAATTTCTCCATTCTGTTATCATATTATTTGCATGTTAACTGTGATAATTGTATCATTGGATAATTCATAAAGATTGTCCTAAAATGTCCCTGGTCGGTCATCTATACGGGAGTAGAGATGAAACAAGATTAGTATGACTTTGATAAGATATGGAGATACGAATCAACGTATTAGGCACTTGTAAGAGTACAAGGTGCTGGACCGACCCACTATGAGAAAGCTACATGGATCAAGTCATAATCTTTTCTCATGAATAACCACGTCACAATGCCCTTAGACCTGAGGTCATCATGGATTCCTACATGAGAGTTGCTAAGCTTTGAACTAGTCAAAAGTCACTTTTGACCGGGTGATGATAAAGGCTACGATCGGGCTTAGTAGTTTTTCATGCAGAGGAATATGAATGATCAAGATGGAATTTGTCCCTCACATTAGTAGAGAGATATTACTGGGCCCCTCGATGAGTGAGTTTAAGAAATGTATGGCCATACTATGATGAAAGGAGTTTCTGTCTATGTTATCAGGCTACTCAGGAATCGAGAAAGTAATGGTCAGGAACAAGAGGATGACATAATCCATGCGTTATCCTTGATCGATATATCGTGTGACAAAAGGGATGTGACATGGTTGTATGACAGGTTGCATCGTAATAACGATCCTCATATGAATTGGGTAGTCGTAATGTCTTGCTAGAGGCCGCTTGCGACTTTTGGGTTAGTATAGTTATTAGCCCACTGCCAACTTCATATGGGCCTATAGGGTCGTACACAAGAATGGCCCAACACGAGATAATGTTTAATTTAGGGTGGACAAATTTTATATTTATATATATATATATATAATATAAAATTCATTAATAATATTATATAGATATATATTTTTGAAATATATATATATATATATGTATATATTATATGATATTATTATATTGTGTTAGTTTTAAATTTAATTTATTAAGATATATTAAATTTAATAACCAACATGATAGAGATATAGTATCTCAGATTTAATTTATGAAGATAAATTAAATCTAATGGCTCTTTATTTGGATTAAATAAATATGTTAAATTAAAATTGTTGGACAGATTTAATTTAAACTGAATTTATTTAATTAGCTCATCAAGATAATTAATTGTTAATTAATTTTGAAATTAATGATGATTAATTTTGAAATTTGAAAATAGCCCTCACAGGTTATAAACTTGATAGAGCAGATATATTCATACACACATGAGAATTGAGAGCCGCAAGTGAAACCCTAGGAGACATTAGAGGCGCTAGCACGCAATCTCGGTTGGAGAGCATTCGTGTGGATACCGGTAGAGGGAGCGAACCTGACGCGTTGGCTTCTAGAGATCGTGAAAACTCTGAATCATCAAAAGGTATGAATCCTTCCAACTTGGTTTAAACGCCGTTGATAGATCCTTGATTAGGATAGGTGAAAATTTTTAAAATTCTTCCGCTGTGCCTACTAATTCTAACAGTGGCATCAGAGCCAGATCAATTGTGCATTTAAATTGAGTTTATGATTCTTATACATGTGATATATATGGGATGTGTATGTATGTTTATAAGAAACACTCGAATATGCATGTGATTTGGTTAATACGAAACGAAATTATTTAGAAAGATGTGATCTTGTAATTCCGTTGATTTTTGTTTTCATTTAAATTGAATCTTGAAATTGTTTCATTTTCGATTTTGAAACATATATGTGATTCTCATTTTGAAACAAGCATGAAATCGATTCCGAACATGTATATCTTGAAACATGTATGTGATTTTTGTTTTGAACAAGCATGAAATTGGGTAGGGTACCTGAGATCGTAGTTGGCGGCAATCAAATCGGGTGTAGGTTCGGATATCTATTCGGGTAATAGGGATCCGAACTATGGGGAAGACAATCTAGATCAGAAGCGTTTTGGGCGATTGTTGTTTTTGTTTTGAAAAATTGGGTCTGAAATTTAAAAATTTAAAATTTTCAAATATTTCTTTTAAAAGGAATGTGTCTTTTTCAAAAGCTCCAGGGGCGCTGCCCCTTGCAACCCCGCAAGGGTGGCCCCTCTTGACCCCGCCCGCTAACTGGCTAACGGGACCGCCGTGACCACCTCTGCGTAGTGCAATATAATCTGATCACAACATTTATTGTTTTTCATATTGTATGAATTCTTGTTGTGGTTTATTATTTATCCTTGTTTGGGTATGGTGAACATGGCTTTAGAATTTTACAAAGGTTGTAATATTTAAATACGGCCTGCGTGCCGTGCCTTTCTCTAAATACTCTCGATGTACATTCTCTTCTCATCTCACTCCCCTCAAATGTTTAAACGAGGTTTCTCTCAATGTATTTCTTTTTTATTTAGAGAAGTCCTCTCATTGGCTTGGGAGGATTTTAGGTTAGGTAAGCCATGTTGTGTCACGTTTAAATTTTGCTTTTGATAAGATCATTGCATGATTACTTTTACGTTTATATGTATTTATCTGTATGAGATACGACCACCATTACATCCATATAAACAAAACTAATTAATTAAGCCCTCTGAATCAAATCCTAAGTCATAATGCCGTCAATTAATGAATACTTGTCAAAACCTAGATCGCTCAATTGTGGAAACCACCAAAGTGGATGCACTTGAGTTATCTTGATGAGACAAGCTTGAGTAATAGTACTACTCATAATATTCATTATTGTTTTGACTTAATTGAGATTAACAAAACGGTTTTGAATCTCAAGGCATTAGATGGGGTTAAACATGCCGGATCATATGATGATTAAATCCCATAAAGATCTAAGAGTTGCATGTGATGTAATTGGTAAATAGGTTACCTACCTAAATAACTTGAATTTAAGTGTCTTGCCAAAGCGGACTTAAGTTTAAGCCAAATATAGATCTTAGCCCACTAATTATTATATTGAGGGTTGTTAATTTAGTGGGAGATTACTAACTAACTTTGCATATTTTAATTGTAGAATCATGTCGACTAGTAATACTGCTACACTTTCGTTGTGATCGGTCCTTGAGAAGGACAAACTCAATGGGACAAACTTTCTTGACTGGTTCAGGAACTTGAGAATTGTTCTCAAGCAGGAAAGAAAGGCTTATGTCCTAGATCAACCCATTCCTGAGGAACCTGCAGCCAATGCTCCAAGAGCTCAGAGAGATGCTTACACAAAACATAAGGATGACTCTGTGGATGTAGGTTGCCTGATGCTTGCCACTATGGTTCCAGAGCTCCAAAGAGATCTGGAACTCATGGATGCTTATGAGATGATTGTACATCTCAAGGAAATGTTCCAGCAACAGGCAAGGCAAGAAAGGTATGAAACCATAAAGGCCTTACATTCCTGTAAAATGGCTGAAGGTGCATCAGTTAGTACTCATGTGTTAAAGATGAAAGGCTATATTGATCACCTTGAGAGGCTTGGATTTCCCATGAGCCAGGAGTTAGCTACGGATTTGATCCTCAACTCATTCCCAGAGAGTTATGACCAGTTTGTTATGAACTACAACATGAACAACATGGAGAAATCAATTTCTGAGCTGCATGGGATGCTCAAAACTGTTGAGCAAAGCATTAAGAAAAAGCCTAGCATAGTTTTAATGGTTCAGAAAGGAAAGGGTATGAAAAAGAAAGGGAAGGGCAAATGGAAGGGTAATGGCTCAGGTGGTAAGACCAAAGAGTCAAACAAGCCCGAAACCAAGCATGCACCCAAGAAGGCAAAGCCTCCAAAGGAAGGAGTCTGCTACTTCTGCAATGAACCCGGTCATTGGAAGAGGAATTGCAAACTCTACCTGGAAGATCTGAAAAAGAACAAGAAGGATAGCGACGCTATTGCTTCAGGTATTTATGTTATAGACATTCATTTTTCTACTTCCTCTACATGGGTATTAGATACTGCATGTGGTTCTCACATTTGTACAAATATGCAGGGTATAAAGGACAGTAGAAAGCTGAAGAAGGGCGAGGTGGACCTACGAGTTGGAAACAGAGCAAGAGTTGCTGCTTTAGCCGTAGGCACTTATGAATTAGTTCTGCCCAGTGGGCTTTTGTTAGTTTTGAACAATTGCTATTATGTTCCTACTTTGAGTAGTAACATTGTTTTTCTTTCTTATTTGGATAAGGAAGGTTATACTTCCATTACTAGGAATGGTAAATGTTCTATTTATCGTAATGACATTTTCTATACTGATGGTGATTTGCATATTGGTCATTATATATTAAATTTGGAACATCCTAATAATGGGAATATCTATAACGTAACTACTAAGAGGATAAAATCAAACGATTTGAATCTGACCTACCTATGGCATTGTCGTCTAGGCCATAAAATGAGAAACGCATTTCTAAACTCCATCAAGATGGATTTCTAAACTCATTTGATTTTGAATCATATGATACATGCAAATCTTGCTTATTAGGAAAGATGACTAAGGTACCTTTTACTGGGCACAGTAAGAGGGCCACTGAATTATTGAGCCTCATACATACAGATGTATGTGGACCATTAAATATAGCTTCCAGATGAGGTTATGTCTACTTCATTACATTTATAGATGACTTTAGTAGATATGGCTATATCTATCTAATAAAATATAAATTTGAATCTTTTGAAATGTTCAAAATATTCCAAAATGAAGTATAAAACCAACTTGGTAAAACAATTAAAGCACTTCGATCTGATCGAGGTAGTGAATATTTGAGCTAAGAATTCATTGACCATCTTAGGAGTTGTGGGATAATCTCGCAATTGACTCCTCCAGGAACACCACAATGGAATAACGTTTCTGAACGGAGGAATTGAATACTATTAGATATGGTTCGATCTATGATGAGTCAAACAGATCTTCCATCGTCCTTTTGGGGATATGCCCTAGAGACAGATGCATTCACACTAAATCGTGTTCCATCTAAGGCAATTGAAAAGACACCATATGAGATATTGACTAGAAAGAAACCAAGTTTATCTTTTCTCAAGATCTAGGAATGTGAGGTATATGTTAAGCAACAAGCCTCTGATAAAATAATGCCCAGATCCACAAAGTGCCTTTTCGTTGGGTATCCTAAAGAAACGAAAGGATATTATGTCTACAATCCCACCAATAACAAAGTGTTTGTTATTTAAAATGGCAAGTTTCTAGAAAGAGAGTTTGTCTCTAAAACAACCAGTGGGAGCGACGTACATCTCGAAGAAATTTGAGAGCCACAAGATGGTACAGAACCACAGATAGAAATTAGAGAAGACTCACAACAAGTTGTTAAGCCTCCTCAAGTAACACAAGGTCCACGAAGATCTGATAGGACATGGCATCAGCCTCAGAGATATGGATTTCTAATTACTGAAGGCCGTGATGTGTTGCTCATTGAGCAAAATGAGCTCACCACCTATCGAGAAGCCATAGCGGGACCAAACTCTGAGAAATGGCTAAATGCCATTAAGTCTGAAATGCAATCCATGTACGACAATCAGGTATGGACCTTAGTCGATCCAACTGAAGGTGTAAAAACCATTGGGTACAAATGGGTTTTCAAGGAGAAAACTGACATGGATGGCAATGTAAATGTCTTCAAGGCACGACTGGTTGCAAAAGGATTCACTCAAACTCATAGTGTAGACTATGATGAAACCTTTTCCCCAGTTGCAATGGCCAAATCAATCAGAATCCTTCTTGCCATTGTAGCATATTATGACTATCAAATATGGCAGATGGAAGTCAAAACAGCCTTCCTTAATGGAAAGCTACTTGAGGATGTGTACATGATACAACCTTAAGGTTTTGTGCGTCCAGAGAACTCTGATAAAATTTGCAAGCTTCAAAGATCCATTTATGGATTAAAGCAAGCATCTCGGAGCTGGAATCATCGTTTTGATGAAGTAGTCAAAGAGTTTGGATTCATTCAAAACATCGATGAACCTTGTGTTTACAAGAAGGTTAGTGGGAGCATAGTTGTATTTCTAGTGCTTTATGTAGATGACATCCTACTCATTGGGAATGATATTCCTACCTTGCAGAGTGTCAAGTTTTGGTTAGGAAAGTCCTTTTCAATAAAAGACTTAGGTGAAGCCACCTATATCCTAGGGATTAGGATCTATAGGGATAGATCCAAAAGACTAATAGGCCTAAGTTAAAGCACATACATAGACAAGATACTACATAGGTTCAGTATGCAGGATTCAAAAAGGGGTTACATGCCCATGTCTCATGGCATCCATCTTAGCAAGGATCTGTGTCCTAGTACACCTGATCAGTGAGATCGCATGAGTAAGGTTCCATATGCCTCGGCCATTGGATCCATCATGTATGCCATGTTATGTACTCGACCAGATGTCTCATTTGCCTTAAGTATGACTAGCAGATACCAACAAGATCTTGGTGAGGGTCATTGGACTGCCATCGAGAATATCCTAAAGTACTTAAGAAGGACTAAGGACTTATTTTTGGTCTATGGTGGATTGGATGATGAGCTCTGCATAACCGGTTACACAGATGCAAGTTTCCAAACTGACCAAGACAACCTTAAATCACAATCTGGATATGTATTCCTCATGAATGGTGGAGCAGTAAGCTGGAAGAGCTCCAAGCAGAGCACTATAGCAGATTCTGCAACAGAAGCTGAGTATATAGCAGCATCCGATGCAGCTAAAGAAGCCGTTTGGATCAGAAAGTTCATTACTGAACTAGGGGTGGTGCCTACCATCTCAAATCCAATATATTTATTCTGTGACAATAGCGGTGCTATTGCACAAGCTAAGGAGCCTAGGTCACATCAAAGGACCAAGCATATACTCAGGTGATTTCATCTTATTAGAGAAATCAATGATAGAGGTGATATAAAGATATACAAAGTAACAGGAGAAGATAATGTTGCTGATCCTCCTATTAAGCCACTTACACAGGCAAAGCATAAGCGTCATGTTAGGGCAATGGGAATTAGGCAAATTAATGATTGCATCTAGGGCAAGTGAGAGGATGTTGGAAATTGTGCCCTAAGGGCCAATCATTGTACTTTGAATATTATTATTTTAATGACTTTCTCCATTCTGTTATCATATTATTTGCATGTTAACTGAGATAATTGTATCCTTGGATAATTCATAAAGATTGTCCTAAAATGTCCCTAGTCGGTCATCTATGCGGGAGCAGAGATGAAACAAGATTAGTATGACTTTGATAAGATATGGTGATACTAATCAAAGTCTTAAGCACTTGTAAGAATACAAGGTGCTGGACCGACCCACTATGAGAAAGCTACATGGATCAAGTCATAAGCTTTTCTCATGTATAACCACGTCACAATGCCCTTAGACCTGAGGTCATCATGGATTCCTACATGAGAGTTTCTAAGCTTTGAACTAGTCAAAAGTCACTTTTGACCGGGTAATGATAAAGGCTACGATCGGGCTTGGTGGTTTTTCATGCAGAGGAATATGAATGATCAAGATGGAATTTGTTCCTCACATTAGTAGAGAGATATTACTGGGCCCCTCGATGAGTGAGTTTGAGAAATGTATGACCATACTATGATGAAAGGAGTTTCTGTCTATGTTATCAGGCTACTCAGGAATCGAGAAAGTAATGGTCAGGAACAAGAAGATGACATTATCCATGCCTTATCGTTGATTGATATATTGTGTGACAAAAGGGACGTGACATGGTTGTATGACAGGTTGCATCGTGATAACGATTCTCATATGAATTAGGTAGTCGTAATGTCTTGCTAGAGGCCGCTTGCAACTTTTGGGTTAGTATAGTTATTGGCCCACTGCCAACTTCATATGGGCCTACAGGGTCGAACACAAGAATGGCCCAACACGAGATAATGTTTAATTTAGGGTGGACGAATTTTATATTTATATATATATAATATAAAATTCATTAATAATATTATATAGATATATATTTTTGAAATATATATCTTATATATATATGTATATATTATATGATATTATTATATTGTGTTAGTTTTAAATTTAATTTATTAAGATATATTAAATTTAATAACTAACATGATAGAGATATAGTATCTCAGATTTAATTTATGAAGATAAATTAAATCTAATGGCTCTTTTTTTGGATTAAATAAATATGTTAAATTAAAACTGTTGGACAGATTTAATTTAAACTGAATTTATTTAATTAGCTCATCAAGATAATTAATTGTTAATTAATTTTGAAATTAATGATGATTAATTTTGAAATTTGAAAATAGCCCTCATAGATTATAAACTTGATAGAGCAGATATATTAATACACACATGAGAATTGAGAGCCGCAAGTGAAACCCTAGGAGACATTAGAGGCGCTAGCACGTAGTCTCGGTTGGAGAGCATTCGTGCGGATACCGGTAGAGGGAGCGGACCTGACGCGTTGGCTCCTAGAGATCGTGAAAACTCTGAATCAACAAGAGGTATGAATCCTTCCAACTTGGTTTAAACGCCGTTGATAGATCCTCGATTAGGATCGGTGAAAATTTTTAAAATTCTTCCGCTGTGCCTACCGATCCTAACAAAAAATGTGCATGGAAAACATTTGGTCCTGGTGCACTATCTTTTGGTCAATAAAAAATAGCAGCTTGAATCTCAGTCTCTGAGAAAGGGTTTAGCAAATAATGAAACTCCTATTAGTGAATCCCACATTTGAAGAGCCATCTAAGCCAACAATATTTTCATAACTATCTTACTAAGATTAAAAAACATAGTTACATTACTAAAATAATTTTAAAATTGTTTTGGTTTTCATCTTTATCCTAATAAATACCACACTATATGTACTCGGTGTCCTTTCATTGGTAATTAAAAAGAGGGTATATTTGAAATAAAACAAAGTAATACTCCATGAGCTTTTACAAATTATAGGACCATAAAACCCCTTTTAGAGGCGGTTCAACAAACGGAATACCATTCTATCCTCTTCCTCATAACTCTCCCATTTGCATCTAATTTGGTCTGAAACTGAAAGCAAGCTAGGTTCTACCAATTTCTTCTCTTATTGAATAAAAATCTCTCTACAATCCCTTCTTCAAAATGCTCCTTCAAAAGCCTTTCCCACACAGCTCTCATTTGCATAAAAAAAAAAATCTTCAGTGCATTTGCTTGTTTTTTCTTATTGTCAAATAAGCGAAATGATAATTCCAACTTCTCAATTCTAAACTTCCCGTTCTTCTCAATCAATTCTTTTATCTCTTCTGATGCTACAACTTCGTAGTTTACTATGCTCTTCATTCGCAAAATATGTAAATTAAAATCAAAGATTCTAACAAAAGAATAATTAACTAAAAATTAACAAGAAATTAAGTGAATTGCATGAAGTATGAAATCATATAGAGAGAATACTTTGATTCTATTTCTCTATTGTAATATATCGGAGTTTCAAAGAGAGAGATAAACACGTGTGATAGGCGGCTCCCACATGTTAGACAAGTATCATAAAGCAGCCACCCGTTTACACATCTATCTCCTTATAGCATTATATTGTTATAGTCACTCTGATCTTAGAGTTATTAGATGGGTTTATTTTAGTTTTAAATGTAAAATCTCAATCTACTTTATCTCTCAATTAAATTTATAATTTTTCCCAAACTCTCCAATTAATTGCACATATTAAAAAAGTTTTCCATCAAAGAATTAGTTTATAGTGCTAATGATGATTAAAGAGGATATTTTAGGGCATTTAACACATTTTTTTACAAATAACAAACTTACATAATTTTCTTAATATTATACAAATCAGTCTATGTACCTGCTATAATCAGCATGAGAGGGAGTAGTAGATAATATAATAGGGTATGAGAATATTTCAACTTGTTACCTTATTGGCCATCTCCACAAGAACATTTCCCAACATGATCATTGAAAACACTTGAGATTCTAGTGAGTCTATATATCTTATTATGTCTTTGAGATTGAAATTTGAGGTTCATAGCGTCTATAATGTTTTGAATAGTAAATAATGCGTTAGGTCCAGCTGAACATCCTTGTTGGAATATATTAGTGCACCCTTGGTAGATTGGGGTCCAAACCCAAGTCAAGAGGGGACATCATGGAGAGACATGGATTCAAAAAGAGAAATATCCAATAAGGGGTGTCCATGTTTAGTGCCTAATAGTGTCTCGAATAGGATTGCCTCCAATAGGAGAATACATGTGCCTAGAGAGAGAGAGAGAGAAATATCCATTTTTTGTTCAATAGTTATGTCTATTCTTATATAATCGTACGGTTAAGAGTACATCCATTCTTATGTAACCATATGTACGCTATATATAGGACATGGGGTTGAGGGAGTAGAATTTGAATAACACATATAGAATAATGTTCTCCTCCCTCTAAAGATTCTTTCATAAGAATGTTCTCTTCTCTTCCTCTCATTGGTGTAGTTGCTATGTAATGTGATCGAGGTTCATATCAGTGCTTTAGTTTTGTGTGGGTACTTCAATGAGTCATTTGGATTGTAGGTACGTCCAAAATTCTTACATGGTATCAAAGCGTGATTTTTTTTGTGGCCTACATAAAAAAAATTATTGTCTTATTTTAGAGTAAGGATTTCACATGAATATGCAATTAAGTATAATATTTATTTACTTATTTATTGCTTCCGTTGCATATTTTTTCATAAGGCATAAGGACTTTTTTAACATTTTGGGTTCTGTTTATTTTCTTGTGACATATCATAAAACCCTAGTTTTCATGAAACCCGAAAATTAAAAATAAAGACAACGAGTTTGTAGTGCATATACATTAGTCTCTGTCTCAATCATATTGATGAAATTAGCATTTGGTTTTTATGTTTTTGAGGCTAGTATGAGAAGTTTCTTTTTCATTCCGCTGCATGTTTCCACTATGTCGGAAACTATAAGTGATATATGTAATATCCAGAATTTTGGGACTAAAAGTCTAAATGAAGTAGACAATTAAGCCCATTTTAGTAAGAATCCCAAAATGAATATAAGGGCTAAATGACTCAAAAGCAAGTCAAAATAATGAAAGAAACTGCTCTGTGAATTTAGAAATGGATTTAGCTCCAACTGGTAGAAAGAAAGTACTCGATTCCTGTAGGATGTATCAGAATAGTAAAAAGTCTAACTTGGATTTAAAAAGAAGAAGGAATAGAGTATGGAAGAAGATAATAACGAGGAATAAAAGAGTTAATGGAAATTAAATCAATATTACTATGATTAAGGGTAAAAGAGATAATTGCCACTTGATCTTGAGGTTAAAATTGGAAAGACAAATAAAGGGCTAGGATTTGCTCTTGAAAAGTGAAATAATGATGAAGCTAAAAAGCAAATTAACACTCCCCTCTCACATGCATAAGGGACATCCAAAGAAGGGCATAAGAGGAAGCAAGGAAAGCCTAGTCAAACTGTCAGCTCTTGCAAGAAGACTTGGTCAACTTAGACACACACACATGAGGTCAAATGGTCAACACTTTTTCTCCCCTTTTTTTTGGGCAATTTCGGTCAATACTTAAAAGGGAAGAAGGAGAATTTAAATCAAACCATAGGCATTGACAAGAAAAAGAGAAGGAAAATTCAAGGTATCTTCCAATTATTTCAACTTGAAAAGTTTGACCAAGAGGCAAGATTTCAAGAACACTTTTGTCAACAATTTCTCTCCTTTTTGAAGAGTGAATTTCGGTTAAGGGATAAAGGAAAAAGAAAGAAGGAAGACTACTTGGTTAACTCTAGTTAATTAACCCTTCCACTTTTCAAGAAGCCACTAACTTATTGACACATGGATTTTCTTGTTTCCTTAAGATTGAATTTTGGGCAAGTGAATGAAGAAGGCGAGAAATGAATATTAATACATCTTTCACTCCCTTCCATTCTTAAAAATTGGCCAACATAAAAAAAAAATAGAGAGAGAAAAATCTTGGAAAAAGAAAAAGGAAAGAGAAAGAGCATCTTGAAGTTCAAGAACAAAGGTGAGTCTTCAACCTTGATTTTTACTTGGATAATCACCTCTCTAGCTCAAAGTCTCTTCTTTAACATTGTTCTCCTCCCTAAGAGCTTCAACTCTATGGTTCTTGTTTTTCAAGAGGAGGTGTTTTGAGTTATCAAAGAAGAGACAAAGTTGGAGAATCAAAGAACTAGCTTGGGAAAGTGATAGAGGTGAGTTAGAGCTTCAATTTGAGCTATATATTGTGTTGATTGGTTAAGTATTGTGAAACTTGTATTGCTGCCCTAATTTTGGTTATCTTAGGGTTTTGGGGTTCCATGTTGTTTTGATCATATACATGATGTCATGTGATGTTTAAAGAGCATATGAAACTTGTTTGATGATTAAATTGGAAACTTGATGATTGTTGGAATGAAATGCTAATTTTGGTTATAACAGGACATGTAGGAGGAGTAGGGGTTTGGTAAATTTGATGTCACCAATGGATTCTACACAAAAAATTGTGAATTATAAGGGTAAAGATAAGCATTGTGGGCTAGTATAAACACATAGACTTATCATTTGACTTAGTGCACTAACCCTAAAGATAACCAACCTAAGTATCTTGAGTTATTAAAGAATTGGAATAAGTAATAACTTATCCATTGTGAATTCCAATGTATAGGATTCAATAGTTGCCTGGGACAACCAAAGGACTAAAAACATAGTTTGAATATTGGAAAGACAGAAGCAATCAGGTTGTAACTTATCCCTCACATATTATGTATTATTGTACATGTTTGTTTTACCATCTTGAATTCTACATAAGAAACACAAGATAGACATAATGGTCTATTAAGTATTCAGTAATAGAAGGACAGAAGCCCATAGAATATCCAGGACTATGAGAATGGATTGTATGTCCTAGGAATATGCATGCTGCATAGAATAACTGAATGTTGAATGTGTATTGCTTTATTGAACTGATGGTTTGCCTAACATGTTCTATGAATTTACATTTTATCTGAGTGATATCTGTTACTACTGAGATTCTTTTGAATCTCATCCCTTTCTAATAACCCATTTTGCAGCACGGGCTAGCAGCTCCAAAAGTAAGAAGGTAACTACAGACAAGTAGAGAACAAGATAGATAGAATAATTTACCTTCATTGGTTATCTAGCTTTGGAAAACTGTATGAATTATATATGAAACTGTAGAGAGAATGATACTAGTTATAGCAGTAGAAGTAGTAGCTGTGCTCCTAAATAGTGTACTCGAAGGTTGTAAATGAACTAGCAATGGGCGACAATACAGTATAGGCCCATTAATTAACAAATGCACTGTGGGTTTTCAGCATAGAACACTTTGAGGCACACTCTAGTATTAATAAATGGAACTGTACTCTAATGAGTTAAATGATCCCGTAAACCATTTTGAGACTGTTTCAAAGTAATTTAAAAATTTTTTGAAAAACTCACTCAATGGCAAGTTTGAATTCTGTGTTGCAGTCGAGACTTTAACATTTTACAATAGAACACCATCTCAGGTTTGTAATCATTAGATGTTTTGAACTCATCTAAACGGTTAAGAAAATATGGTGTTACAATATATATCTTGAGGCCAATAAAATGTTTACATACTTCTATAGGGAGTTTAGTTAACATGTATGTGTATATATATGTTTTTGTTCTTGTCTTTATTGATAATATATTTGCATCTATCTTTAGTTCTCATGATTCCCTCATGTTCTTTATATGATAATAGTTTTATGTATGAGGAAATATAGAAACGAAAGAGATAAACAGACAAACTGAAATAAATAAATAGAACCCAATAGACCTTAGGAATAGATGGTTTCAGTTCAGTTGCACTTTTCTTCATAAGCTCATATGCATACTTGTCAAACAAGACAATTGAGGCAGTTCCAAAATCATCACCAATTAGTTAATTCAGCCTCAGCCCGGACACAACAAAATTTCTGTCACATATTAATTTGGAAAAAAACAAAAAGCATAACTAATCTCATCTTATTTAAGCAACATACTTTGATTGGATGGTATAGGGTTTCCCCTTACAGTAATTGCTACCACATGAAACTGATCCATTCTCAATATTTGGTTTAGTGCCAAACCTTGCACACCCCTCATACACCCAGTTATGTCAGGTCTCAAATTTCTTAAACTCACACAAAATAGAAAAATACTTCTCCTGCACACAATTACATTTTAGTTAATTAACATAAGACCACAAGTGAACATAAGAAAGATGCATTGTGAAACACCCCACTTCCTGATTAGGGATGTCAGCTACTTTGACTCTTGGTGTATTCCTCATAATACTTGCAACAGCAGAATTAGATCTTTGGGACTTAACACTTTTGGCTTAGTGAACTAATCGTTGGTGATGGCAAGTTATTAGCACTATAGACAGATCAATAGGGAGTCAGCACTAAATCCATGACAAATGTTTAACCCAAAGATGGACATAAAACACATTACATTATTAATATCCTATACCTTGCAAGAAATTGTTGAACCTCTGCAAACTTCCCATTCAAGTGGATCTTAGTTGCATGAAAAGAACTGCAAATCTTCGGTTTTCTTGAAAGATGATGTATATATGTTAAATCAGCAAGCATAAATTAGAGAAAAATGTAGAGAACATGAGTGGTAATAGCAAACTAACCACTGTCATCAAAACCAACCCTTGCAAGCTGAGCTACCAATACTATAGGCTTTTGTATCCTATTAAAATCGTTCATACAGAAATTTAAAGCACACTCATCATACAAAACCATTTAGACAATATTCTCCCTGCCACACATAGAATGTACAACTTAAATATACTACACCATCATAATAACACAGCAAAAGTAGTAATCACAGGGTAATATTACCTCTCATAACTCAATATGAGCCGTATCTTGTTCTTAACCTCAGCTCCTGAATGATATTCTTCCAAAGGGCTAATACTTATCACAAAGCCAATGACATCTGAGAAAAAAAGTATAACTTTAATAGGGAATAAAGTGAGATAAGCATATAGAAGTAAACAAGAAAATCACCAAATAGGTACATGGTATGCTTTTGGACAGTTTGAGTAAGTATGTCTTTTATAGGGAAGAAACTGAAAACATTAAGTGGAATTGAAGCAGTCTCTTCTTTAACAAAAGTAGCAAAGTTAAAAAGCAATTTAAACTTATGCCTAGCAGCCTTGTAATCCTTCCCATTAGGTATCACCTCCAAATTTGCAATAAAGTAAGAATGCCCTTTAACAAGGTCTTTCTGAAATTGCTTGAATAGATAATTATTCATGATTGAAGCTTGGATCTTACTACCCTACAAAAAAACATGGGAAAGATGAAACTATAGTGTAAGGATAAACATTGAAGCTAAGATATGCAAGGTAGTTATGTTAACATACTGACCTCTTGATCCATAAGAAGGAAACAAATAGCATACAATTGAGATGGTGAGTCCTTCTGATAGCTATTCCACCTCCTTAACACATGCACAATAATCCTCCATATATCAGTAGTATCATCGATATCTTTGATCATTGAACACTTCCTATTATCAATATGCACAATGTGAATATATACCAGACTGCTCAATATTGAGAAACCTTGAAAACTAATGTGACTTATGTAAAAGAAGTCAGATCACAATGTATATTACTTTAATTAATTTAATTGAGATAAAAGTACCAAACCACAGTAAACTGCCCACTACGACATAGCTACCTCTGTTTCTATCTCTATTATGCCTCCCATAAATACTCCAGAGCCGTTTGTGATTTTATTTTCGTATATTAACTGAAATATGATATTGTTCCAGTAATGAAAATTTGGATATAGTTTGTACATACATGACATTGGATAGTAGGCAATAGGCATTAGGCATGTGGAATTAGAATTAGGAAATTTAAAAAAATTGTAGTAGGTTGAAACTGTACCATATGGGATCAATGTTCACACCAACTCAAGTATGGATTATCTGTATCACCTACCTCATTAGCCATCATAGACACAAGCTATAGGCAATTGTCACATCGTATAACATGTCATTCATTTAAAACATACAGGGACAAAATCTAAATAAATGCATCTAATGACAGGATTTTAAGATGACTCAGTTAAATTAAAAACAATCACTTGTCCCATATAGATTTTAGGATGTAGAAAAGGTTGATAAATGATTGATTGAAAAAAAAGGACTCCCCTTCATTGAATCTAATTCTCCATTAGTTCATTTGAGTAAAGAGTTCACAAATTATCAGTTTACTTGGCATTATATGATTAACACTAAACTGCTCAATATTGATAAACCTTGAAGACTAATGAGACTTATGTAGAAGAAGTCAAATCACAATGTATATTAATTTAATTGTGATAAAAGTAGCAAACCACAGAAAACTGCCCACTGCGATACAACTACTTCTATTTCTATCTCTATTATGCCTCCCATAAATACTGCAGAGCTACTTGTGATTTTATTTTTGTATATTAACTGAAATATGATATTGTTCCGGTTATAAAAAATTGGATATAATTTGCACATACATGACATTAGACAGAGTAGGCAGTAGGCATTAGGAATTAGAATTAGGAAATTTTAAAAAAATATGTAGTAGATTGAAACTGTATTATATGGGGTCACTGTTCACACCTACTCAAGTATGGACCATCTGCATCACCTACCTCCTTAGACAGAAGCTATAGGCAATCGTCACATCGTATAACCTGTCATGCATTTAAAACATATCAGAGAAAAAATCTTGATGAGGGCACATTCAATGACAGGATTTTAAGATGACTCAGTTAAATTATAAACAATCACCTGTCCAACATAGATATCAGGATGTGGAAAAGGTTGATAAATGATTGATTGAAAAAAATGACTCCCCTTTATTGAATCTAATTCTCTATTAGTTCAGTCTGAGTAAAGAGTTCACAAATTATCAGTTTACTTGGCATCAATATATAATATATTTCCCTTCCCTTTTGTAGAGACAGAATAGTACTGTTCATAAGTTGTGGAGCCGATAAACAGTTCCGGCTTGATATTGGGCTTGCTGTGGTTAGTTCTGTTTCCAAGTTTTTTGTTTTCGCCTTCTCAGCTTTCCTCTGTAAGTATGTGTTGTCCTTTCTCTCTCCAGATGTTCCACCCCATTTATTTTTAGTTTGCACTTTTTTCCCATTTGGCTGCTTTTTTCTCTAATTTTTCATCGTCTTTCCCATTCTCATTTTCATTTCATAGTAAACCACAGGATTGTGCTCCTCCATTTCAACCTTCTATGCCTCCCTCTCTTATCACTAATTAGCGTTCTCTTCTTTCTCTACCTTTTCAAGTTCTACCATAGTGTTTCAAATCTGGAACCCTGGGGTTTTCAGGAATTTGTTCACATAAGATTTCTTCTTTGTCGTTGACGCAATAGATAGGGAGATGGTTCTTTGTTTTTTTACCGAAGTCAAGCCCTTTGTCGTTGTGGCTGTGGCTCATCTCTCTTTGCCCATTTCTAAGTAAGGTAATCTAACTATTAGGTTACTCAATTTTTTGTATGTGAATGTAGTTTTCTACTTTTCATTATGACTTCATTTTTTATTCATAAGCCTTAATACTAATCCCACTGTAGAAAAATCGTTGGTTGATATGGTTCAATATTCTGGTTTGGGACCTATAAAGCCACATGAGAAGCCACGAGTGGTTGTTTTTGGTTCTGGGTGGGCTGGTTGCAAGCTCATAAAGGGGTTGAACCCTGAAATCTTCTGATGGGTTATTGCACTTACACCTAAGGTTCACCTACATAATTTCTGGCTTTCTTGGTCATTAAACAGTTTAAAACTCAACTTCAGCTTCTTTCTTGAGCTCTCCAGTATTCATATGCATCTAGAAGCAAAGCAAATTGTGGTAGCTATTAACATTCAGACCTTTCTCATTACTTCCTGCCAGGATTTTAGTAATTTTAAGTGTTTTATTGTCGCCATTACTAATACTAATTAAAGCATTCGTCATTTCTGCTCTTGAATGTTCAACCTAACATGTTGTAGAATTCTTTTCCGGTAAAAAAGGACGTTCACAGATGGAGAAAACATCCAAATTTGCCCTCTAATTCCAGCTCTTTCGTGAGTGGTGTTGCACCAAAAGATTCAGTGCGCTGGTTTTTTCTTTTGTCTTTAGTAACCTTTCTCTATTAATGCTGATCTACTTTGCATTTATGAATGAAGAAAAAACTTTCTCGAGTTAAAGGGTTATTGAATTCATATAGTGCCTATTTTTTAACTTCTCTGTATGAGTTTATGAGTGATTTCAATAGAAATGAAAAGAATTAATAGATTGGAATCGCTGAACTTTTGCATTTCTTTAACTTCATTTTGTAGTCTTCATTTAAATTCGGGTGGATATCTTCAAAACAATTATTTGGTGCTCCCATAAAAAAGTTACTAGTTGAAGAGATATCAAGAGAAACTGACTCCAAAAGAACTTCCAGTGTTATTGCCAGACTAATGGGTCTTGATGGGATGCCTCTGCAACAGTCTACTAATAAGCAACACAAAAGTTCCTCCGAATGCCTTTATTTTTTTTGTCTATTTTCTATATCTTTGCATGGAGAGAATGATTTAGAGGAATGTGCTTTTACATCTGCTAGAAATACTAATTTGGTTGCATTATGTTGAGAAGTTAGTCTCCAAATAACTTATTGGATTGAAGTTTCTCAATGAATGCATTTGGAAATTAACTTTCTAGTTGGGGTGAAGATCAGCATATGTGGGCTTAAATATCTTTTGACTGTGTCTCAGTTATATATGTAAATATTAGAATGATACTGAGATAGTATTCCTTGTATAAAATTGTTTTCAAAGCGTCGGATTAAAGTATTATAAGAAAGTTCATCATGATTTGGTGCCTTGATTAAAGAGAAGAGCTACGAAAATTTATAAAGAACATGAGAAAGAACTTTCGGAGGTAAAATTGGTCATCTTATCTAGAAATGTTGTCCAGACAGACCAGTAGGAAGGTTATCCCTACATGCTGCAATCTATTTCTACATGTTTGAGATGCCAAATCTAAAATGTCAAGCTTGAAAACTTTCTAAATGATTATACATTAGTGCAAGTTTATGAATTGGTGTTTTCCCTTTTCAAATAGGCAAAGAAAATATTGGTGAAGACAATCCAAGATGATCAGTTCTTATACCTTCTAACTGTGAATGATGCAGTTCATGTTGTGTGTAAGGTGCATTACAAATTAAGTCACAAAACTCTATGCTTCCATTTTACATGGCAACATGTTTATGGCTGTTGATGCATATATCATTCTCATTTAAATGTCATATTATGGTTTAAGCATTCGATTATCAAATAATCTCTGGAATTTCATCATGGACTATATTTAGCTCTTCTAGCAAATCAACAACATCCTGTTTGTTATATAATTATTTATGTAAATCATTATTGTTGGAGTGTTGAAATAAAACAAAAATCTTGCCATGTTGTGACTCTTCAGATAATTGTCATAAATGTTCTTCAACTTTTTTTCACACAGGACTTTTATATTTTTCTTATTCTATGGAAAATGTTTGTGAAAAGTTATTTTAATTTTACATAATTTTTGTATATTGTGGTAGCACTTTTTGAGGTTCATTGGTTGCTCTTTAAGTTTTGTTGGTCATGTGTTGTATCTATAAGGTTGTTCTCTAATCAAATGGTTCCCATTTAGGGAAACTGAAAGAACAACCTATCACAGTGGACGATGACAATGGAGGTGACGAAGAAGAATCAGAAGATGGTAATGAACTTAAAATCAGCACTCTTTTCTCCAGATTTCTTAGTCCTGAACTTCAAACTTGAAAATCATTCCTCTTTTCGTTATTCCTTCTTCTGTCATCTTGGGTTTTATTTTGCTATCTGTAGAGTAAGCAGTACAAGTTCTCGTTTCTTTTTCACAGTATTCAGAAAGTTGTCATTGTTAATTTTGAAATGCCATTTTCAGGTCAAGTTTAAAATTAAGAAACTCAGTAAACTATTTTCCCTAAAATTTGAGAACTTAATATGGAATGATGAGTATGACTTCCTTTTTTCCTCACTTGGTGATGTAAATGATGGTTTAGATTACTTTGGGAACGAAGAAGAGGTTCATTTCCCTTCTTACCCTGTAATGCAATTTGATATATGGTACCCAACATTAATTGCTCTTCTCTAACTATTTTAGAAAATCATCGAATTGCATTGTTCTTGATGATGATGATCTTGAGCTAATTCAGGAAAACCATATCTTAGGTATTAATTAGGACAAATTGGTAAGCATTTACAGTTGTTTCGTTTTGATTCCTTCCTTTATTATTTCCCCTGCGTTTGCTTTGTTTTCAACTGCCAGTTTTCTTAGTCCCAAATATATATATATCTACCAAAACATTTGACCATTTCTTTCCTTTCCAGGTACCATGAGCATGTTGTGTGGGATGAGAAAGACATAAAACTGAAATTGTTGAGGAAGGGAATATTGACTCGCAGATTTACTACTATGGTAGGCATATTTAAAGAGTCATAGGAGAAGAGAATTTGACTTCCTCCAAGAGATACTCAAAAATAAAGAATAACACAAGAAATTCAAACATCTTTATAGCAAAATAGCTCAATCTCTTATCTAATTTTAGTCCCTTTTTCTATCATTAGTTTTTAGCTTTTCATTTATGATTTCCTATAAGTATATCTAACATATTTTCTGTGTTGAGTGTTTGTGACTGTTGATATTCAGAAAGATGCTTTTGTCTTCATTTCTGGGGAAAGATGAGGTGCTTCAAATATGTGCCTTCTTGCTCCAGTTGGTGTGACAATGGTGAAGGTATTTTAAAAGTTCTCTTCGGTTTGATATCAACCAACTTGTGATTTTAACTCCTATGTTAACTGAGAATGGAAAATTAATGAACTAGCAGTTTGGGAGGGTTTTATGTTTGATAAAATTTTACACCTATTTTCCCTTAGTACATACATGGTCTTGCATTACCTTATTTTAAAAAATTATGTATATTCCAAGTTCCAAGTTTGAACTATGTTTTTTGTCTATTGTGGAGGTGGTCAACTGCTGACTAATGTTTTCTTCCTGGGGTTCTAATTGATGGGGAGGTGGTCTTTCACTTCACTTATTATGTAACATTGTATAGTGCTTTGAGCTTTCAAAACCTCATTTTTAAATAGACTGTGATATCTAAAGAAATGTTGATACTTTTTTGACAGTATCAAGATAAGTAATTAGCCTAAGTTCCTCTCAACTATCATAGATTTGAGCTGGGGTAGTTTTTTTTTAATTCATATTAACATCACCAATGCCAATTGGCAAGGATACAATAGATTAAACAAAGGGCAGTTATTTTTACTGAAAGTTCAGGGGAGTAGGTAATTCTTTATGGTTCAACTTAACAGATCTTTAATGCCTGGCATTCTATATGTACTTATCATGATTTTTTTTCTTGAAGCTTTTCAAAACCTCATTTTTATTATGACTATGACATCTAAAAAAATGTTGATACTTTTTGGACAGTATCAAGATAAGTGATTATTCTAAGTTCCTCTCAGCTATCATAGATTTAAGCTGGGGCAGTTCTTTTTATTCATATTAACATCACCAATACCAATTAGCAAGGATACAATGGATTGAATGAAGGGCGGTTATTTTTTCTGAAAGTTTAGGGAAGTAGGTAATTCTTTATGGTTTAATTGAGCAGATCTTTAATGCCGATCATTCTATATGTACTGATCATGATTTTTTTTCTTTATTTGTGTCCAATGCAGCATAAGCTATAATATCTACCATTTTGGTGTACCTTCTCAGCATTAAGGCTATGGAAGTAGGTGGTGCATATGCTCCATGCTGTAGTAGGTATCAACAGTACCATTACATCTTTTTTTACATCAGTAGTCATTTATTTTTTACCAGTAAGCAGTTTAGACCACTGTTACAATTTTTAAAATCCCTAATGCCTAACGCCTACTGCCTAAAAAGGTAATAAACTTCTGTGCATCTCATATGAGGAAACCCTATGTTGGATCCTGGTCTTCTATATAAGTGAAATTAGTTTGGTCTTACTTGCCATGACACAGTTTCAGATCTCTGCTGTCATTTTTCAAATGCCTAATGCCTTATGGTCATAATATCTTTTATGAGGTCTATTCTAAGTTAACACATTTCTGCCTTTTCAATTAAATAAATTATACAATTGTAGGTTGAACTCAATTTTTGAATAGGTATGCAGGAGGTGTACGCATAATCTCTTTTTATAGCAGTTAGTATCTTTGGTAAAATATTGAACTAACACATTTTAAAATGTGTTGCAGAAATGTTTCATACTGAAAGATTTCATTGATTTTGTTGCCTCAGTTGCTTCTACATATTACAAATTGGATAGTGGTAATGATGTATGTGAAAGTTGACTTATATCTTGCTCTTTATGATTTACTAGGAAGTCCAATGTCTGGTAGGAAAATCTCTTTTTTTCCTTTTTGTATAATGTATATTGTTGTACTTAAACATTGCATCATGGACTTTGAAAATCCATGGCTACATTGACAATTAGACCTAGCTTAGTTACTATGACTTGCAATGTGCTCTATGTCTGAAATGACTACATTGACAATCACCTAAATTTTATTCCTATAATGACCACACAAGATATTCAATTCTGAATATAAGTCCATAAGTGTTTTAAAAATATATAAATATTGAAATTTTCTCCTTCTCATAATCACTGTCTAACTCTGATATACTAGGATGGCATTTTAGGAATATGGGTTAGCTGAGGAAGTATTGGATACTGTGAGCAAGTTTGTTGGAGGTACCAGACATAAAATTCAGGTGATTCTGAATAACTTATGGACATGAATTAGAACTTGATGGTTGTTGCTTTTAAATGGTAATCAGAAAAGTAGTGTTCCAAGTAGTTATATTAAGTATCCCTTCTTATTAAAGAAAAATGTTTTCATGATAATATGCAGGATAGGTACAAATTCTCGAGGAAAAGAACATGGGGAGGCAGGACCAGTAGTATGAAGGTTTTGGAGGTAGGAAATGTGTTCTCTATCTGGAAAATGAACATAACTTTGTTTGTTTATGGTTCAAGTTTGTTTTTTAAAACTTTATATTACATGAAATTATTCATCTTAATATGACATATACCAATTAGTAAGGATAAAGTAGACTGAATGAAGGGAAGTTATTTTTACTCATAGTTTGGGGGAGTAGGTAATTCTTTATGGTTTAACTGAGCATATCTTTAATGCTTGTCATTCTATGCGTACTGATCAAGATTTTTTCCTTGATTTGTGTCCAATGCAGCAAAAGCTATAATATCTATCATTTTGGTGGACCTTCTTAGCATTATGGCTATGGAAGTAGGTGGTTCAGTAGCTAATATCTATCATTTTGGTGTACCTCCTCAGATTATAGCTATGGAAGTAGGTGGTGCAGTAGCTCCATACTGTAGTAGGTATGTTACAGTATACCTTTTTAACATCAGTTGTCATTTATTTTTGGCCAATGCTGATAGTGTGATTAACCATGTTCTTTCTTTTCACGATGGTTAAACCTGAGTTATACTGGCCTTATATTCATGGTGGCTTGCTAAAGGGCTATTGCAGTTGTTTGCCCCACCTGAGGTTTGGTCGACCAGAAGAGGACTTCAAAATTAAGGAATGTGTAGGGAAAAAACTTGTAGGGAGTGTTGCTTCAAAATAATAATATTGCGAGCTATGAAATTAATTTTAGTTCTAAGGTAAAGAGAAGCTTCTAATGTCATTATTTTTCTCAAGCTTATGAATTTGAAGCTTATGATAGCCTTTCACTTATAGCTCCTCATATGAATGGAATTTTGGTCAAAATTTTCGTTATGCTTATGGAGATTCCATTACTTGGAACCCCTTTTATTGTACATATTAACAGGAAACAATCTCATTCACAAGGTATGCTCTTAATCCAACTTGGCACATAAAAAGCTTAAATATAATTCTCATTCACAAGAATCTTTGTTCTAACAATTCTTAGCAATAATGTTTCTATTCCTTCTTTAGCTTATTACACATGTAGAACTGGAAGAGTCACCTCTTTTTGTTCCCTTGAATCCTTTTGAAGGTTTGTTAATAATCTACATTAAGTTCTAATTTTTCTTCTGATGCAAAATTATTCTAGCCCTTAGAGATCTAGACTCTGAAACATTAGTTGCCTTTATAAGATTGGTCTTTTTGTTTTGGCTAGATCCTAAAGAACATGAAGTAAAATGCTTAGAATCTGATTTATCACCAGCAAGGCAAGTTCAATTTGCAATAGAATGCTTGCCTATATATTTAGAAAAGAAGCCTTCTTTTTGTCACTGAACAATAATGGACTATCACAAAGCCTACCCTTCAGGAGAGGTACTCCAAAATGAAGTTCGTAGAAGAGGAAACGCTGATGATGAAGAAGACAATAGATGACTCCAAATGTAGGGAGTGTTGTTATTATATTTATTACTGCGGGAAGTATGATATGGAGTGATTGCAACAGAAATTATTTATGAAGCAAAAGCACTTATAAATGCAGCTGCCTTATTTTACAATACTTGCATATGTATTCATTGTATGATAAAACAAGCAACAATAAATATATACTATGTATGGCACCATAGTAACGGTTTGGCTTTGTTCACTCTTCACATGCAACACACAATGACAATATCCTACATTGATGTAACCGTTTTCATCTTATGTGTAGTTCAATGGTTTAAATGAACTATTGTAATTAGCAATATTATTGTAACTGATGTAATTGTTCTTATTTATACACAAAATAAATTAGTGTAACTACTTAAGTACAAAAGGGAAAGAGAATTTATCATTATGTAAAAGCTCTCCGTGCAATGCACGAGTAGCTCTTGCTCATTAAATGGAAACCCATCCAATTCAATCTTTCAGGTCATAAAAGCTTTAAAAGTTTGATGGTAAAATGGTAAAGGTAGGATAAAAGCACTTCGGACATCAAAAAAGGCATATATATATATATATACACACACACACAACCAATGGGTTACTGTCATAAAACCTCATTCCAATGGTTTGTACAATATGAAATAACAAATGATTTATTTTCCATGACCATAACTTAAATGCCATGAAACCCTTTCATTGTGAACTAATAATGCATATGAAGACCAACAGCTCCGTGCCATAAAAAACCAATTTATATCATAACTGAAATAAGAATTAATCTTTTTTTCATTGGCATTAAAAAATGCAGTAAGTGGGAACTGTACCAAAGAATGCCACTGGTAGGCTTTTAAGATGATCAAGTTAAATTATAAACAATTACCTCTGGCACATATATTTCTGGATAGGGAAGAACTTGATAAATGACTAATTGGAAAAAAAATTACTCCCCTTCATTAAAGTTCTACATTGGTTCAGTCTGAGTAAAGATGAACAAATTATCAGTTTAGTTGGCATTAAATGAAAACCCATCCAATGCAATATTTCAAGTCATAAAAGCTTAAAAATGTTGATAGCAAAATAATTAAGTTAGGATAGAAGCACTTCCGACATCAAATAAGGAATATAAATACAACCAATGCCTTAATATCATAAAACCTCATTTCAATGGTTTGTACAATATGAAATATTGATTTTTTTACCATGACCATAACTTAAATGACATTAAACCCTTTATTTGTGAAATAATGCATATAAGCACCAACATTCCCGTACCATCAAAAGACCACATTATATCATAACTGAAATTACAATTCATCTTTTTCATTGGTACAACAATGAATTGGCCTCAGAGTAGAAGATCTTATCATATAATAACAGCATATATGATCAATACAAGACATATAAGTTTCCTAGTAGAAGATCTTAAAACGTAAAAGGAACAATACCAGGTAGGAAACCCATAAGATCTGGTGGAAGAGAACAATCACAAACGTCATTGACAAAGTAAAGGTATAGGCAAAAATAAATAACATTTGAAATCTATATTATTTCACTAAACCTCATAATCCAACAAAAATAAATAACACCATTTCCAGCTGCTACACTTTCCTTCTACGCTTTGACAGTAGCAAAGCTTTCAATGGAAGAAGCTCATTGAATAGAACATTATTCAATCACAGATGCTATATCATATTATCATGACAAATTGTGAAGCAAATAAATTTGACAATAATAGAACATGATTTAATCACAACCACCAATATTAAAAGGCAAATAAAAGTATTTTCCCTATCAAATTCTTCCTCATCCATCTCTTACTCTTTGTGAAAAACTGAGAGGCTATAGGCCTTAGAATGTTCACTCTTTATTGGTTGCACATGATTAAAATCCTCGTCTAGAAAGTCTGTTAAACAATGTTCAGAAAGCAACCCAAAGATTGAGCAGAAATGAAAGAAAAACTAACTCGAACTGGCAAAAAGAATAATAATAATTCTGCAAAAAAGCAGCATGGTTCTATCTTTGATTCTGCAATATACACAACTGATTATTGACTTGATAAATAATCCATAGGGGAAAGAATTTAAATATGACAGAACCACAACATTAGTTGTATAAAAACAGTTAATATAACTAACACTTTAGAAAGAGTAATGATATAAAATTATGATAAATTTTAAAAAGTCTAAAGATGTGAGGAGATAACAGAAATAGAGTATTTTATATGACTCTCCAACTTTCTTCTTAAGTTATGGTGGAACTAAGGTCAACCAAGCATGAGATTGTTGAGCCAAAGTCATTTAAAAACGAATTACATTTACCTGAGCAAAACAACCATATATCAGTATGGAATCTAGATCTTGACATCATCAAACTTAAAAATTTTCACAGAAATCCATCAATGCTTCAGCAAGCTATCCATCAAACACCAATTTCTACCTAATTGGCCAAGTAAATTAAAAAGAATAAAGGAACAAAACACAAAATAATAGAAGACTAAACTCTTGAAACATAAGTAGACTTAACATAGTCCAACAATGACCCATAGCTGGGTCATCCAAACAAAACACAGGCATGGGTGGTCTCATAACTTTTTATGTGGTCTAATACCATTTACACGAAACATTTTAAACTCAACTAAACCACTTGTATCCCAAACCTGAACATATCAGAGTTAAGAAAAGGATTTTTCTAACAAATATAAAATCAAGAAAACTCATCTCTCACCCATAGGTGACATATGGTTCCACCCTCTGCAGCTTTGCCATGATTCCCACACTTGCCTTCACAAAGATAGCACTGAATATTCTTCTCAAATTCAATTTGTTTAAGGCCTTTCGGGTTTTTGGATGCATGTCATTTTTCCTGAAAAGAATCAGAACAGACAACTGTCACAATTTTTTATATGATAAATTCATAAGTGTTATTTTGTTGTCAACATCATTGATAAACAATAGAGGTTACTGGTATAGTCAGGATCAGAGACATGATACATAGAGAATATCATATTATCAAAGCGTAAAAAACATACCCTTGTATCCGAATGATTAAAACAACTTTGAATTCAAATTTGGCCTCAAAAGCTCTGGTTGTTTCTTGATCCTCTTGACCCGTCGATTCATTCTAATAAGGTCAAGCTCCTGAATAAAAAGGCAAAGGTCATCCATAAGATATGGAATGAAGGCCAACTGAAAGCAAAATCCAAAAAAAATGGAAGGCATCAATGTTGATAGCATGCTTGGTAATGCGAAAGAGAAAGTAGGAAGATAAGCGAAATGACATCTAAAATCTATATTACTTTCAGTAAACCTCCGAATCCTAATCCTAAAAAAATAAATAACATCTGCAAAATACAAAAAAAAAACATGACATTGACAAAGCAGAGGAGGAAAAAAACTCAGGATCCTTCACCTGTGACTAAAAAAGCATGAAAACCCTTCTCTTCAACCTTGACCATAACTGTGGCCTCAGAGTTGTCTGGATCTAGAGCATCAAGCCTTCGGTTGTGCATACCCATTTCCGAAAACATCAACAGGAGGTTGTTCCTTGATGCATATTTGCCAATCCAAATCCTAGCAGTTGAGTAGAGTCAGTGGAGACAGAAGTTTTGCAGTCTGCCAAAGTAAGTGAAGACAGAAGACCAACTCCTTCAAAAGTGACAAGGTCGGTACAGTCAAAGAAATGAAAAGGCAGAGGTACAAGGTCAAGGTCAGTGAAGTTAGGAAATGGAAGAAGCAGACAATAAGTGATATTGGCACAGCATCCGATATTTTGAACTAAATTACTGTTGAATTTTCTTGGCTTGGAACGAAGCCAACTGAGATGTGATCGGCTTGCCAAGTGAAGCCGCTATTGTTGTAAGGAACAATAAAGCAAGAGACAGAATAGGAAAGAAAAAAAGCAACGGCTAAAAGTGTTATTACTCTTTTGGATATATTGATGATATTGATCACTTCTTTTATCTCATCTGATGTTGGCATGTAAATAGGCAAGTTGAGGGAATCCACCAGTTCATAGCTGATTATATGCCCTTCATTTAAATAGATAATTAAATAAAACTATTTAATTTAAAATCTGAAAGTGATTGGACATTTTTCAAATGCTCTAATTAAGTAGATTTATTCGTTAGCCCATTTGTTTCAGCCTTTTTCATTGAAAATAAAATAACTTTATCTTTGAAAAAAATAATAAGATGTGAGAAATGAGAAAGAATGTTCATAAAAATATAGAGATCCATGAAAATAAAATATTATAAAAATTGAAAATCTACAAATATAAAAAATCATATTTTATGTAAATGGTGAATTAGTGATAGAGGAGATCTTATAAAATTTGAAAATCACTTAATAATAAGTTATTTTTTATTCTTGTAACCAAATGTACAATAATATTTTTTTAATGAATATGTTCTTGATAATAAATCACTTTTCGTATAATCTATAAACTATCTGAAAATCACTTTCCTGTAGTGGGACTGAGGAATGTGTAATGCATAAATTTTGAAAAGTCAAGTAGAGAGGCTCTAATTATATAGTTGCTAACCTTATAGGCCATCTCTAAAAGAATGTCTTCAATGAGATTTGCAATAACTTCGAATCTGTGATAGAATTTGGTGGAGCACATGGAATAATGAGAATCATGATGCCTCCAGGAACAAGTTCTAGGGCTCTGTAATTCAAGAAACTTTCAAAGTCTCTTTCAAATTGTGCATAATATGCCGCTGCAACTTCCTTATTATCTTCACTTGTAAAGTAAATTCTGCCTTTATTATAAGCAGAAGAGTTCTTATCAACTATATCTTTAGGTATCCTTGAGAGCCAATGAAAATCATAAGATGAGTTGAAAACATGTATGCTTGATTTCAGAAACAATCTACCATGGAATGAACCAGAAAGGGACTTGGAAAGTGTGTTGAAATCATTATTACCAATATGATCATTGCGGAACACTTGAAGTTCAAGGGGTTTTGAACTATGTCCTTGAGATTGTAGGTCACTAAGTCCATTATGCTTTGAACAGTGAAAATTGCGTGGGATCCAACTGAACAACCCAAGTCTGCTATACGAAGAACATTAGAGGAATGCCACAAAAGTATTTCCAGATCAAGCTTCTCGAAAATGGCTTTGACGGTATTTTTTATCACATCTGCAACGTTACACTGGCAAACAAAGTTTAAACTTCAAACTTTATGTAAGGAACTTTAATATATATAATTGGAGAATTGACATAATGGATATAAGGAAATTGACCGAAGTATTATCCTATAATAAAATATAGGGCTACACAGACCCTGCCGAACTAAGTTGACCAAAAAACCCAAAGCCCGTCTTGACCAAGCATCGAGTTCAAATTTCAAACCTTAGGCTCGATCATCTGATCCAAGGACAAGCACCGATGATCTAACCCAGCCTAATTTTCTTTGTGTTCATCTCTCTCTCTCTCTCTCTCTATAAATTTGGATCAATTTAACCAAGTTGTGGGTTTTTTTTTTTTTTGCAGCCCTAATAAAATTTACAGGAATTCATAAACATGTAATTCACCTCAAACTTCAATGAACTAAAGAGTTGGATTAATAAGAATGAAGAACCTGCATGGAGGAGTTTTGAGAGTAGCATATTCTCCATCACCACCATACGTTGGCAGAGCTTCATAGGATTGTTAGGTGCCACTTTTGCTCTCCATCTTTGTGCTCTTTGATTTTGCAAACGTTTGAAAGACACACATACCTAGCCCAACATGTTTACACGCTACAAACTAGGTAAATGGAACATTACTTTTCATTGATTCCATACATATATGAACGAAATAATACCGTAAGACAAATTAATATATTAATAGTATAGACCTGGAACTACTCAATCTTAACATTACATGCTTTTCTTATCTTCCATCTCTAAGCAAGTTTTTCATAAGCCGTACTTGCTAAATATAAATTTATTAGAGCATATCGTGAAGAATTTAGGGAGAATCTTAATTAAATCCTTATGAAACAGTAAAATCTAAATTTAGGTCTACATTTTTAAAAAATTCCTAATAAGGCCGTGAGGCCTGATTAGAGATTTTAAAATATTATTGAAAGACCATAATACCCCTATTCAATTAAAAAAATCGAGATTTTTATTCTATAAATTCTCATATACTTTTAACCTTGACGTCAAAATCCATGCTTTCTTTTTTTTTTGGACTGAATCCATGCTTATTTTTATCATTGGAATAAGTGGGATCACAACTTTTAGTCGACTTACAACAACATTGAAGGGTAAATTCTAATAATTCCTCTTTAACCCTAATGTTGCACGATGTATATGGGATGTATGTGGATTAATTTTAAGCAAAAACACCAATTGCATTCAATTGTTCGATCGCAATTGTTGATCTTGCCATGTTCATTTCTTTCATACCTCTTGGTGTTTACTTGTTATTTGCTTTTTTCTCTTTCTGGTATTTTTGCTTTAAACTATCACTTGTATTGCCTTTTTCTTTTGCGATGATAAATAAAATAAGTGCCATTGGTCAAAAAAGGAAAAAAAAAAGTTTCTTCAGCATCTCTAGAAACTTATCTTGCGAAGTGGAATGTAATTAATCGCAATTAGTGCCGTTTTTTTGGTCCATTCTTTTTTTCGGGTCTGCCTCATCTTTCTTAGTTTCTCCAGCATTGCCATTTTTCAGGATGGGGGAGAGGAGAGGTGTGGAGAAATTGAAATATAGATTCTATTAAAAGAAAAAAGTGACACTAGAAAAAATAGCAGAATGACATATTAGTAAAATTAACAAATTCAAAAATCCCCAATCAAGCCTATAGGCCTTCTTAATTATTTGTTAAAAGTGTAGGCCTGATTTTGAATTTAGGTATTTTAAATAGATTTAAATGGCATTTTCCCAAGAATTTATATCACTGTAGGTTCAAGCAAACTTTGAATTTTATAATGCCTCCATTTTTAAGGAAGAAAAAAGTCAGAGGAGGCATAAGAAGATCATATGATTCAGACACATATATCCAAAAAAAATGATATAAACGAAGACAAATCTAATGGACTCATGTTTAAATGACAGATAAATGCAAGGACAAACTACTACATCTGCCGGCGTGAACAAAAAGGATACTAAAGAAAATTCCAATATATGGTTGTCTCTGATCCATTATTAGGCAGCTTTGGCAATAATTTATAATTCTTTTTTATTGAGATTTGTTAGGAAAATTACGTTTATACCTATGATGTTTGACTTTACTTGTTATGCAATATTTTCCTAATCCAAAAAATTAATTCAACGCCCCACAGTCCCATTACAATAGCCATCTTAAAATCCTACCATAGAAGACATAGCCGGCTCCCACACTAATAACCCTTCCACTTTTTGGATTTATATCATTGTAGGTTCAAGCAAACTTTGAATTTTATAATGCCTCCATTTTTAAGGAAGAAAAGTCAGAGGAGGCATAAGAAGATCATATGATTCAGACACATATATCCAAAAAAGAGTGATATAAACGAAGTCAAATCTAATGGACTTGTGTTTAAATGACAGATAAATGCAAGGACAAACTACTACATTTGCCGGCGTGAACAAAAAGGATACTAAAGAAAATTCCAATATATGGTTGTCTCTGATCCATTATTAGGCAGCTTTGGCAATAATTTATAATTCTTTTTTATTGAGATTTGTTAGGAAAATTACGTTTATACCTATGATGTTTGACTTTACTTGCTATGCAATATTTTCCTAATCGAAACAATTAATTCAACGCCCTACAGTCCCATTACAATAGCCATCTTAAAATCCTACCATAGAAGACATAGCCGGCTCCCACACTAATATCCCTTCCACTTTTTGGAGCATGACTACTTCTGTCTACTTGGCAGTTGGAAGGGTATGAACCTACTATCAAGGGTCAATTTGGGAACACTTGAAAAAAAAAGTACTTTTATGTTTCACAAAACAAAACTCATCTAGCATATTTATCTCATACAGTACAAAATCACATAAAAAAAGTGAAACTAAATTAGCACTAAGTTTCTCAACCTACCAACAATTACTTCAAACTACTCGAGCTTCTTTTAGGCTTAAACTAGAGGAAGCTTTTTTAAAGTTTTCTGAATAAATATAGACTCAAACCCGAGTCATTTTGTTTAAGTGGAACCTGACCGTTTCTACCAAGACTAGCAGCTATTGATACTTGTCTACCCTTTTGACAAGAGGCAAGGTAGACTTATTCATGCCACGTGGTACACCCTTACATGCCCACAAATATTATCATGATTCCCGTCAGTTTAAATTTTAAATTTGTTTCTCAATTATCTTTGATATTTAATGCATTGTTTAATTTTTTTCTTATATGCCCACAAATATTACCATGAGTCCCGTCAGTTTAAATTTTAGATTTGTTTCTCAATTATCTTCAATATTTAATGCATTGTTAAATTTTTTTCTTATATGCCCACAAATATTATCATGATTCCCCTCAGTTTAAAATTTAAATTTGTTTCTCAATTTTCTTTGATATTTAATATGTAAATATGAATGACTTAGTTAAATTAGTCACCATCATGTATAATTTAATGATATGATATATCTAGAATCTTACCTATAATTTGATTATAATGCACTTCGATTGAAAAATATAGATAGCATGGTTTTCTTAATATAAATGCATTTTTTAAATTAATATAAATGCATCGTCATTATTGAAGGAAAATCTGTAATGTTTTTTTTTAAAGAATGATATATATAGGCCTTATTAATTATTTGTTAAAAGTGTGGGCCTGATTTTAAATTTAGGTATTTCAAATAGATTTAAATGGGATTTTCCCAAGAATTTATATCATTGTAGGTTCAAGCAAACTTTGAATTTTATAATGCCTCCATTTTTAAGGAAGAAAAAAGTCAGAGGAGGCATAAGAAGTTCATATGATTCAGACACATATATCCAAAAAAGAGTGATATAAACGAAGTCAAATCTAATGGACTTGTGTTTAAATGACAGATAAATGCAAGGACAAACTACTACATCTGCCGGCGTGAACAAAAAGGATACTAAAGAAAATTCCAATATATGGTTGTCTCTGATCCATTATTAGGCAGCTTTGGCAATAATTTATAATTCTTTTTTATTGAGATTTGTTAGGAAAATTACGTTTATACCTATGATGTTTGACTTTACTTGCTATGCAATATTTTCCTAATCGAAACAATTAATTCAACGCCCTACAGTCCCATTACAATAGCCATCTTAAAATCCTACCATAGAAGACATAGCCGGCTCCCACACTAATAACCCTTCCACTTTTTGGATTTATATCATTGTAGGTTCAAGCAAACTTTGAATTTTATAATGCCTCCATTTTGAAGGAAGAAAAGTCTGAGGAGGCATAAGAAGATCATATGATTCAGACACATATATCCAAAAAAGAGTGATATAAACGAAGTCAAATCTAATGGACTCATGTTTAAATGACAGATAAATGCAAGGACAAACTACTACATCTGCCGGCGTGAACAAAAAAGATACTAAAGAAAATTCCAATATATGGTTGTCTCTGATCCATTATTAGGCAGCTTTGGCAATAATTTATAATTCTTTTTTATTGAGATTTGTTAGGAAAATTACGTTTATACCTATGATGTTTGACTTTACTTGTTATGCAATATTTTCCTAATCCAAAAAATTAATTCAACGCCCCACAGTCCCATTACAATAGCCATCTTAAAATCCTACCATAGAAGACATAGCCGGCTCCCACACTAATAACCCTTCCACTTTTTGGATTTATATCATTGTAGGTTCAAGCAAACTTTGAATTTTATAATGCCTCCATTTTTAAGGAAGAAAAGTCAGAGGAGGCATAAGAAGATCATATGATTCAGACACATATATCCAAAAAAGAGTGATATAAACGAAGTCAAATCTAATGGACTCATGTTTAAATGACAGATAAATGCAAGGACAAACTACTACATCTGCCGGCGTGAACAAAAAAGATACTAAAGAAAATTCCAATATATGGTTGTCTCTGATCCATTATTAGGCAGCTTTGGCAATAATTTATAATTCTTTTTTATTGAGATTTGTTAGGAAAATTACGTTTATACCTATGATGTTTGACTTTACTTGTTATGCAATATTTTCCTAATCCAAAAAATTAATTCAACGCCCCACAGTCCCATTACAATAGCCATCTTAAAATCCTACCATAGAAGACATAGCCGGCTCCCACACTAATATCCCTTCCACTTTTTGGAGCATGACTTCTTCTGTCTACTTGGCAGTTGGAAGGGTATGAACCTACTATCAAGGGTCAATTTGGGAACACTTGAAAAAAAAAGTACTTTTATGTTTCACAAAACAAAACTCATCTAGCATATTTATCTCATACAGTACAAAATCACATAAAAAAAGTGAAACTAAATTAGCACTAAGTTTCTCAACCTACCAACAATTACTTCAAACTACTCGAGCTTCTTTTAGGCTTAAACTAGAGGAAGCTTTTTTAAAGTTTTCTGAATAAATATAGACTCAAACCCGAGTCATTTTGTTTAAGTGGAACCTGACCGTTTCTACCAAAACTAGCAGCTATTGATACTTGTCTACCCTTTTGACAAGAGCCAAGGTAGACTTATTCACACCACGCGGTACACCCTTACATGCCCACAAATATTATCATGATTCCCGTCAGTTTAAATTTTAAATTTGTTTCTCAATTATCTTCGATATTTAATATGTAAATATGAATGACTTAGTTAAATTAGTCACCGTCATGTATAATTTAATGATATGATATATCTAGAATCTTATCTGTAATTTGATTATAATGCATTTCGATTGAAAAATATAGATAACATGGTTTTCTTAATATAAATGCATTGTTTAAATTAATATAAATGCATCGTCATTATTGAAGGAAAATCTGTAATTTTTTTTTTAAAGAATGATATATATAGGCCTTATTAATTATTTGTTAAAAGTGTGGGCCTGATTTTAAATTTAGGTATTTCAAATAGATTTAAATGGGATTTTCCCAAGAATTTATATCATTGTAGGTTCAAGCAAACTTTGAATTTTATAATGCCTCCATTTTTAAGGAAGAAAAAAGTCAGAGGAGGCATAAGAAGATCGTATGATTCAGACACATATATCCAAAAAAGAGTGATATAAACGAAGTCAAATCTAATGGACTTGTGTTTAAATGACAGATAAATGCAAGGACAAACTACTACATCTGCCGGCGTGAACAAAAAAGATACTAAAGAAAATTCCAATATATGGTTGTCTCTGATCCATTATTAGGCAGCTTTGGCAATAATTTATAATTCTTTTTTATTGAGATTTGTTAGGAAAATTACGTTTATACCTATGATGTTTGACTTTACTTGTTATGCAATATTTTCCTAATCCAAAAAATTAATTCAACGCCCCACAGTCCCATTACAATAGCCATCTTAAAATCCTACCATAGAAGACATAGCCGGCTCCCACACTAATAACCCTTCCACTTTTTGGATTTATATCATTGTAGGTTCAAGCAAACTTTGAATTTTATAATGCCTCCATTTTAAAGGAAGAAAAAAGTCAGATGAGGCATAAGAAGATCATATGATTCAGACACATATATCCAAAAAAGAGTGATATAAACGACTAATTTTATAATGCCTCCACAACACATGATGCTACGTTTACAACACCTTAAGTTAGTTTTACAAGTCTTTAAGCTATGTTTACAACTATTCCCACCAGGGGCACCAGGGCAGTAGCTTGTGCAACAAGCTACAACATACACACCACTTTCTTCTCTTATCGTTTACAATATGTTATGCTATATTTACAACATCTTCAGTGATGTCAACAACTTCCTCTGAACAGTTTAATTTTTGACACTCTCACAGGGTCTTACCATTAGTTGAACCCAGTGATGCTTCAATGTGCATAATATTCTTGAGCCGACACTAGCAATATCATAAGGCCTTGTGCACAAACTATCATGTATGTATGTTTTCACAACAAAAAAAGTTGTTTTCATTAGGTCATTGGCCAACCCTCTTATGGTTGTACAATTTCATGTGGCCCCTGTCACAACAACATAGCATTAAATTAAACAAAATAATACCTGTACTGTCACAACTGAATAGCTTATCATTTCCATATATACTAAGACAATAAAATAATAAGTACTATAAGTAAGTACCTTTTGTTCACTTACTCATTCCACTTAATATGATATACTAATTACATAGATACACCAAGTTGGGGACGCATTCAACAAGCAAAAGGGGTGAGGGAATGCGACTACTTCATGGTCAATATATACATCACCAGAAAGTTACTATCAAAAGCATCTACATTTATGTACTTGTTTTTAGGATGGATTTGGATCTCTACAAGTTTTGACTATGTGCCCAGCCTCATTGCATCTCCCACAATGATACATCTTTTTATTTTGAAACTGAGATTCCCTTCTTTTCCTTTTCTATCTCCTTGGTGGCCTTAAAGTTATTGGAGGGTGTAAGAATGTCTGTGTTAGCATATGTGTCACCGTCGGAGACTCAACCCGTGGACAATCATGAGTTGCGACTGGCCTCAAGGAACTTTCATATATTTTTCCCTGTGCTTCCAGTTTGAACTAGTCATCTACAAATGTGCACACATTACCACTAAGTACCTTAATAGCTGCACATGCATGGGCGCAAGGTACTCCACTCATTTGCCATGCTAGACATGTGCATTTTCTTTCACCAAGATCTACATTCACAAAAATGATGGCATCTCCACATCTACTTCAAACCGAGAACTGATTGTCTCCATAATATGTTGCTTCCATATTTTCAGCATGTCTAACTTGTTGCAGCAATTTTTCTTCAATATTGGGTCCCATTGCATTTTTCCGACTACCCATGGCCATCTTGCTTGCAATCAATTTTCGAGGCAATTTCTCTCGATGTTTATGAATTAAAACTGACACGGTGTGCTTCCTTTCTGTTAACATCCATGCATTAAACGACTTTATAAGATTACTGGTTATGTTATCCCACCTTTTGAAAGGAAATTTGCTTAGAGTCCATTTGTCAACATCCCCATGATTCTCCACCCAATTTGCCAATTGTGGATTGAACAATCTTAATTTACCCATTGCACTAGTGAAGTCTTCATCCAACCTTGCATATGCAATTGTATCAAGAAGAAGGAGTGCATTCTCCTTGCTATTCCCTGATGTTCGTGTCCGACCTCTATTAATTAGTAGGAACTCGGCACTATAATTTTCCTTCACATGCCGGTAGCAAAAAGCATGTCTCTCACTGGCAAATATTTCTTTTACAGCACCAATAATCGCATGATTGCGATCTGAGACAATTGTTATCAATATTGAACCTATGATGTCTTTCACGTTCAATAGAAACCAAGACCATTCACATATGTCTCACCGCTGACAATGACATATGATAGGGGAAACATCTGGTTGTCTGCATCGTATGCACTAGCTAACAACATTGTTCCCTTATAAGGGCCATTTAGATGACAACCATCTACATAAAATATGGGTCAACAACCTCCTAAAAACCCTTTAACCGAACAACCATAAGCAATAAATACCCTCTGAAATATATTGTTAGATGAGGCTCCCTATTTTACAACTGTGTCCGGGTCACTCTCGATTAGTCTGTCACATATCCAAGGAATTACCATGTAAGAGTCTTCTACTTGACCATGTAATTCCCTTAACACTCTTTCTTTTGCCCTATATGCTTGACGGTAGTTTAGCCGCACCCCATACTCTCTGTACATGTCTGATCGAATGACGTTAGTAGTCTTATCAATATTGCACCTCAAACCATCCATTACGATTAATTATGTCAAGCTCGACCTGTGTGGATGCAAAACTATTAGGCTATCTTGTGCTTGGTGAATGTGTTCACTTTTGAGTGTTCTAATGGTTATAAACTCTGTATCTTGATGTCCTCCTGATGAATATGCACCCATGTACCAAGGACAACCATCAACCTTGCATTTCATAATTATCTTGTGTTGATTGTTCTTGACAAATTGGTATGCAAACTTATGAGCAATGCTATATTTGTATAACGTTTGACGAAGGCTCACAGCATTCGGAAAAATCTGTCCTGCTCCAATAATCAAATCCCTCCATTTTCCATGATTCATTTCTGGTATAGGGGTTGGCAACATTTGCGTAGCACAAGTCAATGATGGGATCACTTGACTTTCATTTAACAAACCATGTAGGGATGTACACATTCCTCCACCTCCAAACAAATGATCAATCCTGCAAGAAATTACAAGTTTGAGTGCTCTTGCACATATTCACGTTAGAAAAAATTACTTTTCTTAGGACAAATAAACTTACACTTCTTGCTCTTCCATTTGACTGGTCATTGCTGGTTCTGTACTGTCATTATCACCATCCTCTTCAATATACACATGACCATATTGTTCATTAAATTTAATTAGATGATCCACCTCTTCATCATCTACAAGATCCACAAATGTTGATATATCAAGGGCAACTTTGAACTTCATTTACATTTCATTCCTTTCTTTTCCCGTTATGGATGATATGATTCTTTGCAACTCCTCATATGTTGTGCCTTCCTTTATGCATCTTGTTCTTACTAAACCACCAATATATTGCATTTCATCTTCTCCACCATTTAAAAACTCCCCCCCCCCCACATGAAAGAAACAAAATAAATTCTTCCCCGAACAACTTTCCATCTTTCATGTCAATCTGCAACACAAACTTCATATTATCAACTTCCAAAACAATATTTACAACTTCATATGCACATAGTAACAACACGTTAACTACGCGTTTTATTCCTACACATGTGCTTTTTCTAATAACACGAAACACACTAAAAATAAGGCCAAACCTCTGTTTGCTTCCCAAAAAATAGAGCACAACTACGGTACGTATTAACAACTTCCAAAGCAATATTTACAACTTCATATGCATATATTAACAACACGTTAACTACACATTTTATTCCTACACATGTGCTTTTTCTAATAACACCAAACACACTAAAAATAAAGCCAAACCTTTGTTTGCTTTCCCAAAAATAGAGCACAGCTACGATACGTATTAACAACTTCCAAAGCAATATTTACAACTTCATATGCACATATTAACAACACGTTAACTACACTTTTTTTCCTACACATGTGCTTTTTCTAATAACACCAAATACACTAAAAACAAGGTCAAACCTCTGTTTGCTTCCCCAAAAACAAAGCATAGCTATGGTACGTATTAACAACTTCTACAGCAATATTTACAACTCCATATGCACAAATTTACAACAATTTTTTTTGTTCATTTCAGCGTTTTTCCAGCAAAGAATACCAATTACATTCACCATTCTCACTTTAAACACAGCAGCTCCTCTATTACCATGCCATAAAAACATAGCACTCTAACATAAACACAACCCACCCAAGTTGAAACCCCAACTTCAATGATCAAGCTCATTTGTCTACCAAATTCTTAGCATTTCTTGTCTACCACCTACCACTTACTCCATTTTTTAGCTCAAGATACAACCTTTCACCAACCCCTCACTCTCAATCTAACCAACTTTCTCACAGAAAAAAAAAATTTCAGTTCGTTTCTGTACGTTGCTACACGTGCCTGGACGATGATGAAGATGATGTTCCCAACCACATTAACACCACTTTGTATCCATTCAATGTTGCACCACCTACGCCCTTCGTCTGTGTACGTTTTTCTCTTTTTCCGTAATGCCTTGATCACAAAAACGTGCTTCACTCCTCTCCTCTGTGCATTTTCTTTTACTTATTTGAGTGGGGGTTATTTTTGTAATTGCTCATAGGGAATTCATCTTAGAAAAGTCGCTAGGGACTTTTCTGACCTTGGACTTTTCAAAGGGAGTTTTTTGAGATTATTTGTGTACCTTGGGACCTAGCTAACATTTTCCCTAAAAAAAACTCCCTCCTCTAGTCCTCTTTACACACACACACACACACACACACAAAATTTTGAACAATATCCAAGTTATAGCATGCAAAATGCTAAATGATGGTGCAAATAAAAGATGACTATGAATAACTAGAGCTAAACGATGGTGTAGAAAAATCACTGAATCAGTCACAACCCAATGCCAAATAAAACTAATTGAGCAGAGCATTTGAGCTTAACCAAATAAAACCAAAGACAGAACTACAGAATTCGATTTTTCATGAAGCCAGGAACTCAGAAGTTTGGTTCAGTTTTTAGTTTACTTCAATTTAAACCAAATCAAATCCCAGGAAGATATCTAAAAAATTCAAACAAGTACAGAAAAAAGTACCTTTTACAATGTCTCTAACGCCGGAGGGAATGACAAATAAGGGCAAATCGGAGAGGGGAAAGGAAATTGTCATCAGTGAAGCTTGAGTCTCGACTGTGTTGACTATTGAGAGCAGAGGTAACAAGCATAAGAGGAAGAGAATGAGGAGGGTTTAATTCTAGATGGGCCACCACCCCACCACGGTACCACCACTTGCTACTGAAGCTTCGAGTAGAGGAGATGACGAGACATAAGAGGAAGTGAGAGACAGGGAGAGCACAGAGCGGCGGAGGCACAGAGCCGGAAAGGAAGAGGGAGATTGGGAGAGCACAGAGTGGCGGAGCCAAAGAGGAAGAGTGACAAAGCCAAAGAGGAAGAGGGAGATTGGGAGAGCACAAAGTGGCGGAGCCGAAGAGGAAGAGTGACGGAGCCAATTAGGGTTCAAACTTCACTTCACTGTGAGGGAGTCTGTGTGAGAGTAAGAATAACTGAGGTCGCTGCTCGAAGAGGGAAGAGGTGGAAGACACTGAGTTAGAATGACACACAAACAAAATTCTTCTTTTTTTAATTTTTAAACAGGTTAACCCATTTAACCCGCAGGTTAAATGAGATAAGCCCATTTAGCCCGAAACTAAACAAGCTGCTATTTCTTAGGCTCAAACCCGTTTATTTTTGCGGGTTGGCAGGCTTCGGCCCGAATTACCGCTTCTATGAAAATCCATGCAAATATACAATGAAAAAAAATTAGGAAAGATCTCTTCTAATGTCATCAATTATTAATTAACATAGGATATCTAAAATCTCTGTTTTATTAATTACGGTAGGATTTTTTTTAGTACAAACTGGACATCATCTATTCAACTTCAAAATACAGAAATAACACTTGCAAATTGTAAGCCCCTTCCAACCAAGGCCGAGATTAAGTTTATAAACATGTGATTAATGTAGAATTAGATACCATAAAGAGATTTGGGATATAAAACAAAATCAAACTTCCCAAAATCAAGGTTTATAAAAACTTTTTCCAAACCCTGTTCACAATGGTCTCATAGTCAAAATACAATTACACAATTAGCTTGTACAGGTTGATTTCATTCATACATATCAGAGTACAGCATAAATTCCCGACACACTCGGGTTCCATTGATTAATAAAGGGTTCATGCAAGGCATAATGCCCCTAACTTCTTTCCCTTTACTTGGGGATTACACAAAACTATACATTAATCCAAAATATATATAATTGTTTCCCAAAAACATCCAAATAATTTTACATGATAACCAATATCCAAAATAATTTCCTACACTGGAGCTATATCCGCTCTTCGTCGCCCGCTTTCCCTTAGATCCTTCGGCCCTGTCTAAAAATTTGGTTTATGGGAGATTGAGATTCTAAGGAATTCCCGTAGTGTCAAATCACTCATAGTATGCACAACAATAAGGCATGAAAGCAAATATAACCCACACATGGCAACTACAACTGCAGTTACAGCGGCAAGGGCAGGTATGATGGACATCACCCTTACGCTTGATCACGCTGTATTGCACCACAACAGTTCACACAATATATTTAACCACAGCTGGGATTCATATAAAGCATTTCATACGCAAGCCATACAGGCAAGATATATAATACACAGCCCATGGCTGGATTCACAACACGCCGCCCCATGGGTCGGATTCACAAAGATCTATGTCGATTACAACGGCAGTTCAATGCCGAGCTGAAGATGACCAGCGTCCATCCCTAAACGGTTCACGCTGAAGTGATCACGTTGTAATGGACCATGGCACATACAGTTCATAAAGCTGAATGACAAGCCATGCATACCAAAACATCATACACAATATAAGAGAAGAGTCACTACCTTGGTCTTTCTGGGCGTATTCTGGCACCAGTCTCTCCTGGGTAAGGCAAATGTCAAATCCTAGAATCATAATTAAGGACAAAGAGTTATACTCTATTCCAAGACTTAATTCACTTCATAACACTTACATTTGGTTATCATAAATGCCTCTAATAAAAGCCCTAAAGGGTTGGGAAATAATAGGTTGAAGATCACTTTTCAAAAACTCAAATTGCTGAAACTCAGGAGTTGGCCGCGGCCAGCTCACCCTTGGGCCGCAGCCAAGATATGGTCAGAAAGTCATGGGTTGCGGCCAGCCACCTTGGGCTGCGGCCAAGAATCCACTGGCCGCGGCCAATAAAAATCTTGATTCTTAGCTGAACTTCGAAAAATCATAACTAATTCTAGAAAAATCAAAATGAGGTGATTCTAAAGCCAAATGAAAGGTATTTAAGTCCTCTTTACTGGAAAAATATGGACCATAACTACAAATCACCAAACAATTTCAGAATTACACAAAACTCGACACTGCTCCAAAACAGAGTCCGGTTTTTGTCCCAAACTTTGGCAAAGCATAACTCTCAATTCACAAAACGAAATGATATGCATTATATGTCCCTTTTGAAGCTTTGGATGTGAACTTTAAGACTGGAAATTTTCATAATTTTCCAACACCATTTGGTCATTCAAAACGTTCATGTAGACTGACTGCCCAAAACAAAGTTCACACTTGACAGATTTCCAATTTCCTACCAAAGTGTCCAATGACTCCAAAATCAATAACCAAACCTATTCCCATACAATTTCTCACAAGGAACACAATGGCAACCTCAAAATGACCAAAATCCCAACCTATTACCATGCCCTTTTTTGACCAATACACAAAACCAAACACAAAGTTGCCAAACTTCACCTTTAAGCTTCAATTCAATTTTATTCATTCAAAACACTAAACAAGGCACTAATTCCATGACAACAACATGCCAACAACACAATGACCCTCATTTTCGAAATTCAAGGTAAAATTTCTAGAAAAATCCAAACTCAACCAATGGCTACAAAACCTATATGAAAATGCTTGTCTTACTCACCTCTACAACTTTCTCAAAATGAGTTCCTTGGTTCTCCAAACTCCAAAATCCCTTGAGAGCTCAAACAACACCAAATGACACATCTAAACCATGAAATTGAAGCTCTCAAAACAAGGAACAAGTTTATAGAAGAGAGTTTTTCCATTAGAAGCCATTTAGAGAGTCAAAAGCTTACCTTTTTGCAAAAACTTCTTCCTCATTATTCTTGCTTCAATGGCTGAACAGAAGAGAGAAAATGAGAGAGAGAGGAGTGTGGAGGAAGGTGAAATGATGATGCTTGCTCATACCTCCATGCTCCAGTCGAAAATGAGGGGGAGGGAGGGAGAAAATGATAAACAAATACGATTTAACTTTCCAATAGCCTCTCTCTTCCTAACCACTTGCCACATGTCAGCATTCTATTTGTTCTCATAAGTAATTCAACCAATTAATCACCTTAATCCCTCTATTAACCATTCTAATTACATAAGTAATTCAAGTCTTCCATTAATTACTAATTAATGGCCAATAATTTCATTCTTTCAATTTTTTCACCAATTATAGCATATTAATTAAAATTATTACATAATACATAATAATTTCAATTAATTCACAAATATCCACAATAATCCTCATTAGCCCTTAATTAAAAATTGGGGCATTACACAAACAACCTACACTCTTTCATCATTGTCCACCTCTTGATTAGTAGGTGGAGGACAATGGTGAAAGAGTGTCCTTTAAGAGCATGTTTGGTTCAACCACATTGCATGCCTGCAATGGTAATCATGATTGCATTACCAAGAGAAGAGTGTTTGGTTGCTCTTTAGCATGGTAATGGGGTTTACCATGGAAATGATGATTACCAAAAAATTGGTAATCCTCATTCATACCTCCCCCCATGAATCCTTATTACCATCCCATTGCATGGTCTAAAAAGTCCAATTTACCCTTTAGTTTCCCTTGTTTTTGTTTTACTTATCTCATTTCACTTGCTGCATCACGTCACAACTGCCACCGCCACAACCTTTCCCTCTTCCACAGCCGTCACCTCTACCCGCCGCCGTCGCCAGCCTTGCCACCGGCCTACCGCCGCCACCTCCTCCTCTGCCGCCACCCTCACTCCCGCCGCCCGCCGCAGCCACCACCCCCACCCCCTGCCGCATTCGGTCCACCGTCCACCACCACCTCTTCCACCCCTAGCCGTCCACAGTCGCCGCCCCCACCTCGCCCCCGCCCCCGCCCTCGCCACTGGCCCACTGCCCACCACCACCTCCTCCTCCTCCGCCGCCACCCTCAGCCCCACTACCCCTGCCCATCGCCACCACCATCTCCTCCTCCTCCACCCCCGCCGCCGCTGCCCCCAGCCCGCCGACCACCACCACCACCTCCTCCTTCACCCCCGCCACCCATCGCTGTCACCACATCCTCCTCCCTCACCACCCCCATCATTGCCACAGCCGCCACCTCCTCATCCGCCGCCGCCGCCGCCGCCACATCGTCCTCCCCCGCCACCCCCATCATTGCCACCGCCACTACCTCCTCTTCCTCCTCCTCTATCCCCGCCGTCACCGGCTTGTAACTATTTTTTCTACAAAGATTATATTAAGGGGTAAAATAGACTTTGTGTAATATATTAATTTTAAATAATTGTTAAAATATTAACTTATTGCACGTTGCTTAAAAATCAAACCAAACACTACCCCTGTAATTAATATTATATTGCATTACAATTGCATCGCATTGCATTGCACGGCATTGTGTAATGGAATCGAACCAAACGGGCCCTAAGTGATTTTTCAACAAAATATACATAAATACCCCGACTCATACTTTTTTGGATATATTATATATATAGACTTGTCCACATTGAAAGCGACATGAGCAAAAATAATCAGATTGACCAATTTCTTCACCTCAATCAACCAATAAAGCTCCAACGTGTGAGGTGGGGCGCGAGAGAGAGAGACAGACTGTACAGTATTAAGATATTTTCAACGTACAGAATAGTAAACCGAGGACTTCAATGGGAGAGCAGGTTTCAGTTCAAATCATGCTGAGCACGAGTTCGAATTCATCGTGTGGCCTTTTAACTATTTTTAAATACTTTTCTAAAAAGAGAATTATAAAAACTTATGTTAATTTGTACACAAGGAAAGATGGATTGCATCCATTGAAGAATACTTGCACTTGTGTTTCAAGGCATAGTTGAAGTCATTTGCACATAAAGGAAGGTAATTAGCATATAGGATAAATTAACTTGCACATAACGAAAGTTAATGTGCGCAGAACAGAAGTTAACTTCCAAAATATAAAACACTTTCACAAAAAGTCAATACGATTAAATTCTTCTTTTTAATAAATGTCCTTATTAACTGTAGTGGGTAGCGAGATTATATTAAAAAGAAATCTAAAGTAATTCAGATATACTAATTTTAATTAAGAGGCAATCTTAAAAAAAAATTATTATTATTTGAATGATGCAAATCAATTTTAACTATCTTTCTTAATTTTTGTGAAGTGGTTAAAACTGTGCTATATATATGGGTTAAGAGTCTACTTTACCCTAGAAATTGTCATGCTGAAGCCATTTTGCCATAGAAGTTTTTCAGAGTGTAACATTGCCCCAGAAGTCTCCAAATCATATCAATTTAACCCTAGCCATTGTCTCAATTAAGTTTGACCATTAATTAACCAAATCTGTTGAGCTGACAGTTCACGTGTCATTCACATCATTTTGGTCAACTTAAGGTCAAACTAAAATGCGATAACAATTAGAGCTAAATTGCTACGATTTGAAAACTTCTGAAACGATATTGCACCTCAAAAAACTTTCATAGCAAAATAGACTGTTAACCCTATATATATATATATATATATATATAATTACAGGAAACGTACAAGTAAAAAACCTTTCCAAGTACATCACATGAGACGTAGTTCTAGTCCTGTTGAATAGTCAATAATATCAAGCAACGAAGTTGCTATATAAGGGCTAATAAAGTCAGTTCAGAAAACATACAGGCCAACTTATCACAAAGCCATGGAAAGCCAAAAAGGCTCCGAATCATATCAGGCATTCCCAATGAAAGGTGGAGATGGCCGCCATAGTTATGTTCAAAATTCCACCCTCCAGGTTCCTCTACCTCTTCTTCTTGTTCATCATCATCATCATGATCATCTTCTTCTTCTTCTTCTTTAAATTTTATTCAAACGTTTCGTCTGGTTTGGCAGCGAATAGGAGCAGATGTTACCAAAAACATAGTCAAAGAGACCATTCTTGAGAAGCTTGATCTGGAAACGCTTTTGCAGAATTCCTCTCATGCTTTCCGCATAGCAGATTTGGGCTGTTCAGTTGGACCTAACACTTTCTTCACTGTTCAAAACATTATAGACTTTGTGAACCTCAAACTTGAATCTCATAAAGAGCATGATGACTTAGATTCACTTGAATTTCAAGTGTTCTTCAATGATCATGTTGGTAATGATTTCAACACTCTTTTCAAGTGCCTCCCTGAGGACAAGCAGTACCACGCAGCGGCTGTGCCCGGTTCGTTTCATGGAAGATTGTTTCCTGAATCAAACATTCATGTCTTCAACTCAGCTCATGCTCTTCATTGGCTCTCAAAGGTACCTAAAGAAGTAGTTGACAAGAACTCTCCTGCTTATAATAAAGGTAAAATTTACTTTACAAGTGAAGACAAGGAAGTTGCAGAGGCATATTCTGCACAATTTCAAAGAGACTTTGAAAGCTTCCTAAATTCAAGAGCCTTGGAGCTTGCTCCTGGGGGTATCATGATTCTTATCATTCCCTGTGTACCACCAAAGTCCTTGAACGGTTTCGAAGCTTCTATGAATATCTTTAACGACGTTCTTGTGGGGATGGCCAATAAGGTAAATTTTAAACAGTTACTTTTATATCTGTTTATAAAAATTATAATTTAGCTGTAAATCTTCTTCATTGATTTCAATTTGCCGTTAGATTGTAATTAATAAGCTACTGCTTCAAACAATAACTTATTTTGCAAATGAATTAGGGCTTAATAAGCGAAGGGCTGGTAGATTCATTCAACGTGCCTATCTACATGCCATCATCAGAAGAGGTAAAGGAATTGATTGAGAAGAATGGGAATTTCAAAATTGAGAAGTCAGAATTATTATTTCGTCTATTAAAAGTTGAGGATCAACCAGATGCTCATAGTGTTACCATGCACCTTAGAGCTGTATTTGAAGGACTTTTCAAGGAACAGTTTGAGCAACAAGAGATTGTGGATGACATTTTTGTACAGTTTGAGAAGAAATTTGCATCGGAATTCAACGTTATCTATGCTAACCCAACATACAAGACCATGGGAGAGATATATATCATCAAGCACAATTAAGGATTGTAATGACAACTTAAATGATTACCAATAAGAGTCTTTGTTCAATTGTCAGTGAAGGTAGTAAAGTTGTTATTATATTCTCATCTAAAGAAAAGTCGATATTGTATTGTGATTTGAATAAATTCATACTCGTATTATATCCCAGAAACTAATGCCAATTGTGGAAATCATTGACTATATTAATTTGTTAGCTATTAATAGTTAATTGTATATGCTAATTAATTTAATAATTTGGTAAAAAGAATATGCTAATTTTCCTAAAATACCTTCTTTAATAATTTACATTAGAACTACCATTTCATATAATTAAATTCTCTTGATATATACAATCAATAAAGATAGTTTGAATAAAAAAAATTATAAATTTGGGATATCGCTTAGGGAGATTGAATTTTGATACAAAGCTTTTATGTATATTTTAATTTTGATATCATTTTATATGTTAAGTTGATATATTATTAAATAATTAAGATGAGTCATATGTTAATTTATTCCATGATTGTCTCTAGTGCCTAAGATGAAAAACAATAACTCTGAGCAAACCAACATAATTAATTTGACTTTAGTTGTCCCAACTTGTTTAAAGTCAGGTAATTAATTTAACTATTTAAGTCTTATATACTAAACTTTTTCTATAGAAAAAAAAAAAGTTACTTAGGTCTCGATACTAAATTTTAATTTTTAAAGCGCAAGCTAAGTACAAATATTCATAGTTAATTATAATAAGACCAAGATAGTTACTAATTATGGTTAGGATCTATACTAACTCTCTTTGTTTCCTTTTATCCATGGTTTTTATGTTCTTGCATATAGATTAAGAAATGGAATCAATGTGTTAATTTTTTTTTCTTACTTTCCTAACCAATTCTTATTAAGTGCATAGAGTTTGTTTTCTTTGATTGATAATTGTGTACCCAATAAAGAAATAAGTGTATAATTAAAAAATAATAATCGGTATATTATTTTTTTTAAATTTCTAAAATGACGTATAAATAAAAAATATTTTTTGAAAAAACAACATAAGAAATGGAGGGAGTATTTTTTTTTTTTAAAGTCATGTTAGGGCATTCCGGCCTATTATTAGTTTGGGAAGCTGGTGAATGGTTCAAAGTAGTGAGCTATAGATCAAAAGATTTAGCTCACTACTTTGTAGTAGTGTTTTCATAATTTAATCCTTAATAAATTTTAAGGATTTTTTCCCTCAATTAGTTTCTTAAAGCCTTAAAATAATTTCCCTGAAAATTTCAAGCCAAATCATAACATTTAACTATTTTTCCCTGAATTTTTAGGAAAATAGGCTCTTAAATTCCTAAAAATTATCTTTAAAATTATTTGGGTTATTTTTGAGGAACTAAGCTTCTTCATAATTTCTCTAACTCCCCATAATAATATTTTATACTATTTCCTCAATATATGTGGGCCCTTAAATATTTTTTTATATAATTATCTTAAGCATTTTCCTCATGATATACTTAAAACATTTGGCTCAATTAGGTTTAATAGTTTACTTAATTTAGATTAATTCTTAATATTCTACGCTCACAATTTGGGATATTACAAAATGTCCTTTAAATTTTTGTTGGGATCCACTGGTTTTCCCTCTAGCTTTATAACGTACTAACGTTTGAGCCAATCAAACGGAATTGTTAAAATTGCATTACTCTATGAAGATTTTTTCTAGTTTTGCACCCTTTAAAACTTAATTATATTATATGCGGATGGTAAAACACTTCATTGCTAAAAGTATATCTTAACCCAAATTATAATTAGCTGGCAGATCCCTATATACGCCAAACTATTCTTCAACCACTCTATCTGCAGGCTTGTTATGCATGAGTAGATCAAAAGTCATCGGTAAAAAAAAAAGAGTAGATCAAAAGTCAAAGAGTGAGACAAGTTTAATGGTTTTTATTTTTTAAAAAAAATAAAATTTAAATCTTATTTTCAAATGATTTACCTTGTGGGTTTGAAGTTTCGAGGAATGCTAAAACAACAAATTTGAAACGTCTCTATGACGGTGTGTGTGGGATAGTGACTTTTAAATCTTTTAGAAAGAAATATAGGCAATTTGAATTGCACTGATATTGCATTCAGATTCTCACGCAGTCACGCTTATGGGATAGCTAGTACTCCTTCATGTCTTTAATGTAAGATATATCTGAAGAGTTAGTCTTAATCCTAAATATAAAACATAATTTATATATTTATCAATCTTTTCCTATTTTATCTCTATTGATGGTCCCTCAATAATAATCAAGGAGGAGAGGGAATAAATGAATTAAGGAAAATGATAAGAGTGGTTTAGAAAATATATATCATATCAACTAATTCAACTAACTTCTTTAATTTAATCAAATTAGGTTAATATGTTATATTAAGGACAAGATGAGTGGTATATAATAACGGAAGCAGTAAAAGCCGTACATGGGATGCAATTCTAGTCCTGTTGAATATACAAGGGCTAATGAAGTCAGTTCAGAAAACATACAAACTGGGAATAACAAACAATCACTAACTTATCACAAAGCTATGGAACGCCAAAAAGACTCCGAATCATATCAGGCATCCCAATGAAAGGTGGAGATGGCCGCCATAGTTATGTTCAAAATTCCACCCTCCAGGTTCCTCTTCCTCTTCTTCTTGTTCATCATCATCATCATGATCATCTTCTTCTTCTTTAAAATTTTATTCAAACGTTTCGTCTGGTTTGGCAGCGAATAGGAGCAGATGTTACCAAAAACATAGTCAAAGAGACCATTCTTGAGAAGCTTGATCTGGAAACGCTTTTGCAGAATTCCTCTCATGCTTTCCGCATAGCAGATTTGGGCTGTTCATTTGAATTTAGCTTTGAATCTTCATCATTGATTTCGATTTGTCGTTAGATTATAATTGATAACCTAACAATAACTTTTTTGCAAATGAATTAAGGGCTTAATAAGCGAAGGGCTGGTAGATTCATTCAACGTGCCTATCTACATTCCAACATCAGAAGAGGTAAATGAATTTATTAGAAGAATGGGAATTGAAAAATTGACAGGTCAGAATTATTATTTCGTCTATTAACAGTGAGCATCAACTAGATGCTCATGGTGCTAGCATGCACTATAGAGCTGCATTTGAAGGAGCTTTGAAGGAACATTTTGATGGGCAAGAAGAGATTGTGGATGACATTTTTGTACAGTTTGAGAAGAAATTGGCATCAGGATTCAGTTTCCTTGCAGACCCAAGATACAAGGTCTTGGGAAGTTATTTATCATCAAGCGCAGTTAAGGATTGTGATAACAACTAAAATAATTTTAGGAAGTGCACTTATTAAAAGAAGCGAAAAACCTTTGTATTTTAAGCCTTAAAGGGAATATATATTATACCCTTGACCAAATAAAATAAATTATCTTCAAGTCTTTGTTCATTTCTCAGTGAAGTTAGCGAGTAAAGTTGTTCTAGTATTCTGATCAAAAGAAAAGTTGATATTGTATTGTGATTTGAATAAATTCATATTCGTATTATATCCCGCGGCCGGAAGCTAATGCCAATTGTGGAAATCAGTGACTATATTAATATGTTAGTTATTAATAGATAATTATATGTATTTATTTCAAACACAAATGGTGCAATGAATAGTATTTTAAATTGCTCTTCTTTAAAGGGTAAATGTGCTAAAATGGTCATAAATTTTTGTAGAAAGAGCAATTATAGCCATGAACTAATTTTTAGAATAAAAGTAACCATAAACATTATAAAAGAGGGTAAAAGTAACCACGACGTTAACGTCCGTTAATGTGAACTTTTTAGCAAAATATTAAGATGCTAAAATAGTCATTAACTAATATCAAAAGTACAAAAGTAACTATAAACTTTTTCTTGGATGCAAAAGTAACTTCTTGAACATTAATTCATTATTTTTTTATTGTTTTGTGTTATAAGTGTTTTATCAATTTGGGGATTAAAATGACAAAACTTATGAATTAATATTCAAGAAGTCGACTTTTTTTATTTTGGCGAGAATGACAAAATGAAAGAAAATTATCGCCTAACTCCAAAAGATAAAATCCAAGGTAATTGAACCTGGACCTGTTAGTGAACCAATGGGGGTACTAAGTCAAGGGTCAGTGAGTCAAACCGGACCTAAATCGAAACAAAACCGGTGAAAAATGAAAAATTTTAGGGTTATAGCACTACAAAAAAACATCAAATTAGCTATGGAATTTAGCGACAAAATCTCCGTCACTAATTAGTTTAGCGACAGAACCGGATTAGCGACGAAACCGGATTAGCGATGGAATTTGTTTCGTCGGCAAAAAGACCGTTACTAAATAATTAGTGATGGAATTTAAATTCCGTCGCTAATTTGCGACGGATTAGTGATGGAATTTTCCGTCTCTAAATTCCGTCTCTAATTAGAGACGGAATTCACTAATTAGCGATGGACTTTCCATCTCTAATCCACCCTCCATCGCGTGCCACGTGTCCAAGTCACAAATTAGTTGCATTTCATGACCAAGTTGGGATTTGAAGCCTTAACCTCTCACGCGTGTACCAATGCCTTTGCCAGTTGAGCTAAGAAGAACATGTGTTATTTAAATACAAAATCATATATATATTTTGCTTTGCGAAAAAAATTAGAAATACAAAATTTAATCTATTATTAAATATTTGAGTTTATTTTTCTTATTTTATTTTATGTAAATATTCTAATTAAATTTTTATTATTAATATCTTTTTTATTCATTTTATGATATATTTTATTTTTTGTTTGCATTTATAAAATTTGTATTTGTATTTGTATATAATATATTATTACAAATTTAAATATATTATATTATAATTTCAATTTCAATATATTATAATATATATATATATTTTTTTTTTTTTTTGTAGTGTAGTATAAAATTCTAAAAGAAAAATTTAAAAAAATTAAAACCTTGACCTGGATCTATTGACCGGTTGGCCGGTTTCCGATTTGGTTTAGGTCAGGTAACCATGATAAATTCCTAACATTAATTATAAAATAAGTGACTTTTGAACATTAATTTATAAGTTTTTTTTTCATTGTTGTCATTTTAATCCCAAATTGATAAAACACTCATAACAGAAAAGCAAAAAAAAATTATGAATTAATGTTTAAGAAGTTACTTTTGCATCCAAGAAAAAATTTATGGTTATTTTTGTACTTTTGATATTAATTAATGATTATTTTAACACCTTAACATTTTGGTAAAAAGTTCACATTAACGGATGTTAACGTCCGTTAATAACGTGATTACTTTTACCCTCTTTTATAATATTTATGATTACTTTTACTCCAAAAATTAGTTCACTATTACAGTTACTCCTTCCACCAAAGTTTATGGTAGCACCTTTACCCTTGTTTAAATGACTAGGGACATATAGAGTGTATTTGGAACAACGATTGGAAAAATAGAGTTTCTTAATTTAGCTTTTGGTAATTTTATTTTTAGTAAAAGCCCGATTGTGTAATGTGATTTATGTTTGGAACAGCGATTGTATAAATGACTTTTACAAAAATAAAACTTGTTTGGATTGACTTAAGCACAAATAACTTTTGTGATAATAGTAAGAGAGAGTGGGTGGAAAAATATTTTAAAGGGTTAAAAACACCAAAAAATATTTTAAAATAATTTTTTGAACTGAAAAAGTACATTAAGGATAAAATTGCAATCAGTCTCATAACACATTGGGTATAGTTGAAAAAATATTTTAAGGGTTAAAAACACCAAAAAATAGTTTAAATTAATTTTTGTAGCCGAAAAAGTATATTAAGCATAAAATTGCAATCAGTCTGATAACACACTGGACACAACTGAAAAAATATTTTAATCATTCATACTTTCCCCAAATACTAAATCAGGAAAAGCCGAGAAATATAGCTTTTGGCAAAAGCTATTAAAATTAGAAAAAACTCAATTGATCACTTGCATCCAAGGGTTTGAGAACCGAACCGGACCGAACGGTCGGACCGGTCAGACCGTTGGCCAGTGAAGGGGGCGGGCCAGTCTCTGTCGTTGGGCCGTTTTCGTTGAGGAGCCGCTTTGGACCGCTTTTCATCCGTTGTTGGGCCGGGAGCCGTTATTGGCCCAGAATCCGGAACGGGTCATTAATAACCGGCCGGCCTAACAATCACAGTAAAAAAAAAAATTTTAATGGTTTGAATGTTTTATGCTGGGAATTGGGGGGAAAAACCGAAACCAAAAATGAAGCGTCCAGTCCACATCCACAGTCCACTTAAAAAAACAGATGTGGATGAGTGGATCCCACTTCCCACTTTCAGCCAAAATCTGTGCCTGCCCGATGCCCGACAGCCCCCAAACCGCGACCGTGTGTGTGCCCTAGTCGGATTCGAAATGGAGCATCCGACCATCATCATCCACCGCTGTGGCTATCGTCCTCCGCTATCTCGGTGGTTGTCCTCCGTCGTCAGTGGCTTTTGGTTCTTGCTGCTATCCGTCCTTCCCCGTGAAGATTTGTGCGCCGTGGAATTGTCTTGAGCGATAGTGGAGCGCCGTCGTTGTCCACCATTTGGTCCGTCGTGGACCGCCATTTGCTCCGTCATCCTCCATCGTGCGTGGCTATTGTGTGTGGTGCTATGATTCTTCCTAACATCGAAACCCCCAAATATCGTCCTTCCCAGTTTAGAGCATCATCGATGAACCTTCAGTAATGCTCTATTCTTTTCTTTTCTTTGCTCTAATCTTGTGGTTTTCCCGATTAGCTCAGTGTGTCGATTGTTTAGATTGAAATGTATAGCTTTTTCCTCTTCTGAGCACAATCTAGGTTCGACTGGAGGGTTCTTGCCCGATTATGATGAAGTTATAAGTACTGTGGGCTGTGGCTGAATCTTATATGTTGTATATTTTTACAATGCTCTATTTTTTTCACCTAACACAGAGTATAATGAAACTGATGAACCGATAAAGTTGTACGTGTGGTTGTGGCTGAAACTTTTTATTGGCTGTTCTGATATAGTTTTATCATTAGGATTTCATGTTGCTCAACTTTCATGGCTGCTTTGGCATAATATTCTGTAATTGAGACTTTAGCATATGCAGAGACTAGAGAGGCCTAAGTAATAACCGTTTCATTTTAGTTAACCTTTAGAATGATTTGCTTTAATTACAGAGAAATTCCTACTGTTTCTGAGTTTGGTAATAGTTCATATTTTCATATGCTGATAAATTTACATTTATGAAACAAAATCTAAGTCACAGTGGTTCTCACGGATTATAGGTAGATTATTGTGGGGTCCTAGCTATTTTGAGATAAAAACTTTCTGATCTGGATGATGGCTGATGAGATTGTAAATTATAAACATATCAAATAATGTTGCTTGAGATTTGCTTGAGTTCTCTGCTTGCAAGAATTTGATATATTTCACTACTTGCCAAGTGCAATTTTCAATAACCCTTCTTATCTCATTATTATCTGATCACCGAATTTGTTCATCAAAAACATTAAACTGATTAGGGGACAAGTACTTTACTGATCACCGAATTTGTTATGACAAGTTTTTAATTTGTGCTGCAATGTTTGAACTTTGCAAGAATTTGATATATTTCACTACTTGCGAAGTCTTGCATCATCAAACACTCACTTTTTTTCTCAAATTGCCAATTGACTTTTGCTCATCAATTGGACGTTTAGGGGCTCAAACGCTCCCCCAAACACAAACATACGACTCCCGATTTGGTCAGTCGTATTAATTAATGTGATTTGATACATATAATGATATAAATAGAATACTGTATCTATGCTCTTCACATGCACTCTTAGACCAGATCCGATACATCTTGTGTTAGATCTCATGTTTTGATTATAACAAAAGAATGGTATTGATTAATAAGTAAGTTTAAACAAAGTAATAACAGGGATAAGCATCACTTGAAGAAAGCATTGGAGTAATGAGTAAAGACCAAGAGAAAATGATGAGAAACTTGATCTGAAGCAATTCTGGTAAGGCATTACTCGAGTAAGTACTCGAGTAATGGGACAAAACTTGAAGTAACCAGAGGCACCTTCCAGTAACCAGACAACGTTACTCGAGTAAGTACTCGAGTAATAGTGTAAATGTTTTCAAGTTGCTCTCGGCCTGCCAATATTACTCGAGTAGCCACTCAAGTAACCAGGTAAATATTTGGAGTTGCTCTCGACCTGCCAACGTTACTCGAGTAGGTACTTGAGTAACCATGTAAAAATTTTCAAGTTGCTCTCAGCCTGCTAATGATACTCGAGTATGTACTCAAGTTACTCTATTTCAAAAAATGTGGTGCTCTTGGCACTTTGTACCACTGCCAATGTTACTCGAGGAGCTACTCGAGTAAACCTCTAAGGCAAGTGAAAACTTGAAGGTAGTACTCGAATAACTTGATATTATTCTATCTCATTTTCCTTGAGTCATTACTCTAGTATGCAAGTATTTAATGTTTTATTTTAAGTGGATTACTCGAGTATGTACTCGAGTATGCAAAGATATTTTGAAAGAAAACCTCAAGTCATTACCCGAGTAAGTTATGCACAAAAAGTAAGTTTACTCGAGTATGTACTCGAGTAACAAGGTAATCAAACTTGAAGTACTCTCGGCCTTGAAATCCTGCCAACATTACTGGAGTAAAGCATCGAGTAACCAAAAGATTATTTGAAGGTTTACTCGAGTTGGTACCCGAGAAACCTATGAAGAAAAGAGTGCATTACTCGAGTAGGTACCCGAGTAAACAACTATTTACAAAGGTTTGAGTTTTAGTTTATTCCATGCACTACCCGAGTAATCTTATATTTGTTTGTTGACTTGAAGTTGATTAAAGTTTTTCCGATGATACTCGAGTAAACTTCAAGGGATACTCGAATAGCTACTCGAGTAAGCAAACTCAGAAATTCAGAAATCATTCCAACGATCATCATTCTGCTTACTATATGATTAATCTTTCATTGTATTAGTATTCTTAGCCTATTTACAAATGAACAATGAAGAAATCATATCAAGCAATGAAAGTCAAATGAGAAGCTCAAATCCCACCTACCGCCAACGGATATTTTTCAAAAACTAAAAAGTCAATAGTAGCTGCGCACTCTCCAACGGACGAAAGAAAAATGTTCCAACGGTCTTCACTAACATATCTATATATATGGGAACATCCAAACAGAGAATATATAACAAGAACACACACAAACGTATCATCAATTTCATTGCTCTGTTTTTACGTTGTATTTGTATTTCTATGCTTCAGTGATTCTCATTCACTCTGAAAGAGAGATATTACATTCAAACTCAATATTTGTTATTGAGATAACTTAAGGTTGTGGAACCTTGAGTTGGGTTTGGATTACACTTGTAAGGGGGAGCGAGTGTCCAAGCGAAGGAACTTGCTTGTACTGAGGTGCCAAGAACCCACTGAATCTTGGAAGTTTTAGTGAAACCTCTCAAAGAAGCTCTGAGGACTGGACGTAGGTCAAAGTGGTTATGGCCGAACCAGTATAACTCCTGGTGTACACTTCGGTGATATTTCTCCTTACTCTTTACTGTTTTATATTCACCGTCAAGTTTTTATATTTGCAACGAAATTTAGTATCACCCAATTCACCCCCTCTCTTGGGTGAAACGCTTGCACTTACATTTGGTATCAGAGCATAGGTCTTCTTGTTAAGGTATAACAACCTAAGAAGGATCCAATGGAAAGCATGGGTGAAGGAATTCTTCCCGACGGAGCGTCTATCACTAGACCTCCCGGTTTCAATGGGGAACACTTTTCTTTCTGGAAAGAAAAATTCAGAGTGTTCGTGATGGCTACCGAATATGGGCTATAGGATGTAATTGAGAGTGGAAATTATCAACCTACAAAGATTGTAGATTCTCAGAAAATTCCAAAGACGCCAGCGGAATATGATGAGAATGACAACAAACTTATCACTCTCAACAGCAAGGCAATTCTAATGTTACAAAAGTGCTTTGAGTCAAAGTGAATATTTCAGAATTTGCACACTTTCAACAGCAAAGGAAATGTGGGAAGCTCTGGAAATAGCTCATGAAGGAACTTCGGGAATAAAGGAGAATCGAATCAACACTTTGGTCATTGAATTCGATCTACTTCGAATGAAATCAGGTGAGTCGATTTCTGAATTTGAACTTAGATATACTCATCTTGTTAATCAACTTGCAGCACATGGGAAAGTCTATAATCAACATACTCAAGTACGAAAGATTTTGAATATTCTTTCTAAAGAGTGGGAAGCCAAAGTTACTATGATAGAAGAAGCAAAAGGAGAATCAATGAGATCAGTTGCTTCTCTATTTGGAAGTCTTTCTGAATATGAAAGCAAACTAAAGTTCAAACGGGAACTAGACGACATTGGTGACAAGAAAAAGAAAGGTCTGGCACTAAAAGCAAAAGAAGAAAATCAAGATGAGGATGAGGAGTTTGACGATGACGAAATGGGACTAATCATAAAACGATTTAGAAAGTTCTACAAGAAAGGTCAAGGATTCAAACATTTTCAGAAAGGAGGAAAAAGTAGCAAAGATCATATCATTTGCTATGAATGTGGGAAACCAGGACATATCAAGTCAGAATGTCTAGAGCTGAATCAAAAGAACAAGGAAAAGAGAAAAGGCAAATTCTTTAGCAAAAAGAAGGCCTTCGTATCTGCTATATGGGGTGACAGCTCCTCAGACGAAGAAAGTGATGAGGAAGAAGTAGCTAATATATGTCTTGTTGCTCAAGAAGAAACAGAAGAAGAGGTAAATGATTCTGAACCTACCTATGATGAATTAATTTCTGAATACAATGCTTTACATTCTGAATTCATCAAAGTAGTTAAAGAATTGGTTATTTTCAAAAAGAAAAACAAAGCTCTTGAAATTGAACTTAAAGAAAGTTTGGAAAAGGATTGTGAAAATTGTTCTTCTTTGAAAAAGAAAAATATTGATCTCACAAAAACTCTTGAAAAATTTACACACGGAAGTGAGATGCTAAATGTCATTTTAAAAGCTCAACGATTTGTAAATGACCGATCTGGAATTGGTTATGATCCAAGATCAGATAGAAGGAAAGGTAGAAAGAAAGCAGGAGGTAAGTCTTATTTGAATTATTTCCAGCATTCTGTGCATACATCAAATCCTTTTTCATTTTGTAATTACTGTAATAGAAAAGGTCATCATACTTCCTCATGCATTCATAAGAAGAAAGGAAACATAGGAACCTACAAATGGGTACCTAAAGGTTCATATGTTCAGAAAATTATTTGCACTAACCCAAAAGGACCCAAAAAGATGTGGGTACCTAAGACTTAGTCATTTAATTGCAGGTATGTCTTAAAGCATCCAAAAATAGCAAGTAGTACATAGATAGTGGATGCTCTAGACATATGACAGGAGATTTCGAAAGTTTTACCACTTTGCAACCTAAGGAAGAAGGAAAGGTAAAATTTGGAGGAAATCAATCCGGAAGGATAGCAGGAATTGGTGAAATCAAAAATGACAAAGGAATACAAGTCAAAGATGTATATTATGTTGAAGGCTTGTGTCACAATTTGCTGAGCGTAAGTCAAAGTGCAGATAAAGACAACTGGGTAATATTTGACTCAGAAGAATGCTTAATTATCAACAAGAATGACTTACAACTTGATAAAAAGAATATCAAGGCTAAGCTCAGAGCAAAAAGGGAAGGTAACTACTATACTCTAGATATTAGTAGAAATGAATCTGAAAATTGTTTTCTGAGTAATACCAATGAAAGTTGGCTATGGCATAAGAGATTGGCTCATGTCAATATGCATCAATTAGGCAAACTACTCAAAAAGGATTTAGTTCTTGGATTACCCAAGGTATCTTTCAAAAATGACTTGATTTGTGATGCATGTCAAAAGGGTAAACAAACTAAATCATCTTTCAAACTAAAAAATGAGATCTCAACAAATAGACCATTACAATTATTGCATATGGATTTAGTTGGCCCAACAAGAGTAAAGAGTCTTGGTGGCAACTTATATTCATTGGTCATTGTTGATGACTTCTCCAAATTTACATGGGTTATTTTTCTATCATCAAAGGATGAGACCTTTGAAGAATTTATTGTTTTTGCCAAGAAAGTGCAAAATGAGAAAGGTATATCCATTGCAGGTATTAGGACCGATCATGGTGGAGAATTTGAAAATCAAGCCTTTGAAGAATATTGTGATACTAATGGTATTAATCACAATTTCTCTGCTCCAAGGACACCTCAACAAAATGGAGTCGTGGAACGAAAGAATAGAGTGCTCACTGAAATGGCTAGAGCAATGTTAAATGAAAAGAATGTGTCTCAAGTTTTTTGGGCTGATGCTATGAGTACAGCATGCTACATTTCAAATAGAGCATATATCAGAACAAAGCTTGGAATGACACCATACGAGCTATACAAAGGAAGAAAGCCAAACATTGCTTATCTACACATCTTCGGTTGTAAGTGTTTCATTCATAATAATGGTAAAGATAACTTAGGAAAATTTGATTCTAAAACTGATGAAGGAATTTTCCTAGGACATTCTAACCGAAGTAAAGCATATAGAGTTTTCAATAAAAGAACATGTGTTGTTAAAGAATCAATTCATATAGTATTTGATGAATTTGAATCCTCTGACAAAACCATTGATGAAGAACAGGAAGTTATTTTAAATCAAGAAAATGGTCAATCTATTTCTAAGTTCCTTATTCAAGAAGTTGATAAAACCAAAGAAGAAGAACAATCACTAGGACAACCTAGAGCCTGGAAATACAACAAAAGTCATCCCCTAGATCAAGTCATAGGAGATGTGAATGAAGGGATCAAAACTAGAAATAGAATTTTCAATGAAGTAAGTTTTTCTGCATTCATTTCTGAGATTGAACCTTTTAACATTGATGAAGCCCTATCAGACAATGATTGGGTTATAGCAATGCAAGAAGAACTAAATCAATTTGAGAGAAATCAAGTTTGGGATTTGGTACCCCGACCCAAGGATCATCCGATCATTGGCACTAAATGGGTATTCAAGAACAAACTCGATGAATCCGCAATTATTGTCAGAAACAAGGCAAGATTGGTGGCCAAAGGCTATAATCAGGAAGAAGGGATTGATTATGAGAAAACGTATGCTCCAGTGGCTAGATTGGAAGCTATACGTGTACTCTTAGCCTTTACATGCATCAAAGGATTCAAACTCTATCAAATGGATGTAAAAAGTGCATTTCTAAATGGTTACATCATAGAAGAAGTGTACGTAGAACAACCTCCAGGTTTCGAGGATGTTACTAAACCAGACCATGTTTTCAAACTCAAAAAAGCTTTATATGGTTTAAAACAAGCTCCTAGAGCCTGGTATGAAAGGCTCAGTAAGTTTCTTATTGATCAAGGTTTTGTACGGGGAAAAGTTGATACAACACTCTTCATAAAACGAAAACACAACGATATTTTAATTGTTTAAATATATGTTGATGACATTGTTTTCGGTGCTACTAATGAATCTCTGTGTAAGGAATTTTCTGAGATAATGCAGGGAGAATTTGAGATGTCAATGATAGGAGAATTGAATTTCTTTCTTGGTTTGCAAATTAAACAAAGAAAGAATGGAATCTTCATATCTCAAACAAAGTATTTAAAAGAGCTATTGAAGAAGTATGGAGTGGATGAAGCAAATGGCACTGACACGCCTATGAGCTCAACAACGTAGCTTGATGCTGATGTCAAAGGGAAAGACTACAACATCACAAAATATAGAGGAATGATTGGATCATTACTCTATCTCACTGTAAGTAGACCAGACATCCAATTTAGTGTGGGTATATGTGCAATATATCAATCAGCACCAAAGGAATCACATGCTGAAACGGTCAAACGAATCTTTAGATACCTTGCTGACACACCCGAATTAGGTCTATGGTATCCCAAAGGAAGAAGTGAATATCTTGTTGCATATTCAGATTCAGATCATGGAGGATACAAAACAGACAGAAAGAGTACCAGCGGACAAGGACAATTTCTTGGAGGATCTCTTGTATCATGGTTTAGCAAGAAACAAAATACAGTGTCTCTTTCGTCAACGGAAGCCGAATATGTTGCAGTCTCAAGTTGTTGTGCACAAGTGATATGGTTAAAACAACAACTACAAGATCTTAGTATTTATCTCAAAGAAATACCAATCTATTGTGACAATACCAGTACGATAAGCTTGGCAAAGAATCCAGTTCAACACTCTAGAACCAAGCATATCGATGTCAGACATCACTTCATCAGAGATCATGTTCAAAAGAAATATGTGAAAGTGATATTCATTCCTACTCATCTTCAACTAGCAGATATCTTCACAAAACCTCTTGCAAAAGATCAATTTCTATACATTAGAAGAGAATTGGGAATGGTAAATCCCAATGAGTTGTAAGTTATTTAAGTTACTCATAATATTAGATGAAGTCATTTAATAATGTTTTGATGATTATTAATTTAAGCATGGGAGTGTATAGAAAATTGTTTTGCAGGAAGGTAGAAATTCTATTTTGAGAAACAAAAATAGAGGTTATCAGAGGACATCATTACTGGAGTACCAACTTGAAGTTATGACTAACAGAGAAGCATTATCCGAGGAACAACTTGAAGTAAAGTAACACTTTACTTGAGTATGTACTCGAGTAATGGACTTCAAAACTGGAAGTAATGGATCAAGTTACTTGGAATTTAAATCTAACGGTTCAGTTACAAAGAAATGAAGAGTCAGAAGTTGAAAAGACAGGTTACCCGAGGCGAGCCTCGAGTAAACTTGAAGTTTACTAGAGTAAGGACTCGAGTAACTGGAAGTCCAGATTTCCAAATTGATACAAAATCGACTCAAATCTGTTCAAAATTGATTGACAATGATCGAGGGAACATACATGGATAATTACAATATTATTCATGCCAGGTACGCAATTTAAATGAATTATTTTAGAGATTTTCTGTATGATCACTCGAGTAAGGCCTCGAGTAAACTTGAAGATTACTCGAGTAAGGCCTCGAGTAATGTTGGGTTTTAGGTCTTTAACTGTCGCAAGCTCGGTCATTTCTACAAAATCTCCTCGAATAAATCACTATACACTCTCTCAAAAACTTTTCACAATCAATTCCTAGCTTCTTTTCGATCAAAACCTAACAGATTTCATCACCAAAAACTTCCTATTTTGCTCAGATTCTCAGTGCCCTAACTCGCGTCACTTAGCTCTGTTTTTCTGAGATTTTCATATTTCTCTGATTCAATATGGTTAGGACCAAAAATCTCACCCCCACAGATTCCTCTGAATCTCAACAACGTCCTGATCCTCTTTCTTCTCCTCCAACTAAGAGAAGAAAACTTACCCCGAGATCAAAAGCTAAAATCCAACTCCAACCTCAATTTCAACCGAAACCAAAAGGGGTTGTGATCAAAGAGCCTATTGTTACAAGGGCTCAATCCAAAAAGAGCACTTCTACCGGGAAAGGGAAAAGTACCAAGTCTCTCTTACCTACACCCTCTGATTCCTCTACCCCCTCTTTTACACCTTAGCCTTCTAAAAAGCCCAAGTATGACAAAAATGTGGCTAAGGCTATGGCTGGAATTCTAGAGTAGATGGAGAAGGGACAATCTTCCAAGAAGTCCAAAGTGCCAGAAGAAGAGATCACCAACCCAACAAAGGGGTTCAATGTTAGCAAATTGGTAGAGTATCCCAAATATCTATCCCAGTTCTCCAGGAGGAAAGTGTGCAAGACACACTATGTGGATCTCAGGCTACTTCAGGAGGTATTGAAGCATGACCTTAGTCCATATCTAGATCCTTTTATGCCTTGGTTATCCATTAGATTACCTTTCTGCACAAAAGTGATCACACACTTTTACTATAATCTAGAAATCATAGAAGAGCCAAACAGAACCTCAGCTGAGGAAGAGATGACCACCACAGTGAGAGGCCAAAAGATTCTCATATCACCCTCTAGGATTAATTTGTGGTTAGGGATTGAGAACCCCCCAGATGATATTTATTCTCAACTCGAACCAAACCAAATCTTTTCTGTCCTAAAACCTGGAGAGTTAGTTGGCCCTCTAAATTTCAAACCAAGTGATATGTGTGATCATCATAGGGTCCTATGGTACATCTATTCTAGGTCCCTTGTGAACAAGGCCAACAACTATACCCACTTCTCTGATAGGGACTTTAGGTGGTTTGCTTCACTTCTCCTGAAGGAACAGAAGGATTTGGGGGAGTATATCTTCTCTGAAATGAAGAGGTATAGAGTGGATGGGAAGGCTACAACACCAATGCCATATCCTCAGATAGTGTCACTGATCCTAAAAGAAAATAAGATATGGTATTTGGATAGCAAGAAGCCTATTGAGAGGATGACTCCGGTTGGGAGAAATCAGATAAGGAAGCTCAATATAGACATCCCTCTCAAAGGCCCTCTGGAGTCTGGGTCAAAGAAGAAGAAGAAGACTGAGGCTGAGACTAGCAAGATAGATGACACTCAGTCATCGGCTCCAGCTGCCACCACATCATCACCATCCTTCCTCAATGCCACTCTCCAGCACTTCATGGAAAATATGCTGAGAGGATTCCATGTGGATATCGCCAGCACGAATGCTGAACTGATAACCCACATGAATATCAAGATGGGAGAGTTGGTTGAGAAAATGGATAAGAGGCATGAGGAGTTGCTAGCTGAACAACATGCCCAGCGTGACATTCTGAGATTGATTCTGGCACGATTGGACTCATTGGGTCCCGGACCTTCTACCGGTCCATCTTCTTCTGTACTTCCACCTCCAGAGAACCCTCCTTCTGATACTCCTCTTACTGAGGCTGAACCATCTATTCCTCTTGTCTCTAGTCCACCCGAACTTCAAGCCAAAGACATCCTTTATTCAGTGGATAACCCTGACACTAATGAGACCATACATATCATCATTGATGATTCCCCTCCAAAACCTCAGCTTGAAACCGCTCCTAAACCTAATCCATCACCTACCCACACTGAGGAAATATCTCCCTCCTCCTCCTCTGAACATCACACTCCAGAGATTAATACCCCTCCAGAGGTTGAGACCACTATGGTTGTCTTTCAACCTTCTCCTATTCCTCCTAGAGATGACATCCATATTCCCCCAGTCAATCTCCCTGAACCTGCATCTTCCAGCTCTTTTGACTCTTCCAGTTCAGATGGTGGCTTAGTCCTTCCTGTGAAGCCCATCTCCATGGTCAAGCCTTCCAATCCTCCTCTTGAATGATGAAGACAAAAAGGGGGAGAAGAACTTGAGAGTGATTTTGTGGAAGTGTCTGTGCTTAATTCTGGTTAAGAACTTGAGAGTGATTTTGTGGAAGTGTCTGTGCTTAATTCTGGGTGTTTGGGTGTATATGGGTTTTAGAGAGTCTTTTGTTCTTTTGAACTTGTTAAGTTTTATCTTGTTATCAACTTTTAAGTTTAATGCAAGTGTGTTTAAGTTATGATTTCATTTTAAGTCCATTTAAGCTTTAAATTATGATACATTATTGGACTAATGAAGTTGTTGTGTATGCAAGGTGTATGCTATGTTTAAAAATACTTTGAATCTAAACTTAATAAGACATATTTAATTGAGAATTCAATTTGAAAAACCATGTTCAAAATCACCAAGTTTTGTCATCATCAAAAAGGGGGAGAATGTTAGATCTTATGTTTTGATGATAACAAAAGAATGGTATTGATTAATAAGTAAGTTTAAACAAAGTAATAACAGGGATAAGCATCACTTGAAGAAAGCATTGGAGTAATGAGTAAAGACCAAGAGAAAATGCTGAGAAACTTGATCTGAAGCAATTCTGGTAAGGCATTACTCGAGTAAGTACTCGAGTAATGGGACAAAACTTGAAGTAACCAGAGGCACCTTCCAGTAACCAGACAACGTTACTCGAGTAAGTACTCGAGTAATAGTGTAAATGTTTTCAAGTTGCTCTCGGCCTGCCAATGTTACTCGAGTAGCCACTCAAGTAACCAGGTAAATATTTGGAGTTGCTCTCGGCCTGCCAACGTTACTCGAGGAGCTACTCGAGTAAACCTCTAAGGCAAGTGAAAACTTGAAGGTAGTACTTGAATAACTTGATCTTATTCTATCTCATTTTCCTCGAGTCATTACTCTAGTATGCAAGTATTTAATGTTTTATTTTAAGTGGATTACTCGAGTATGTACTCGAGTATGCAGAGATATTTTGAAAGAAAATCTCAAGTCATTACCCGAGTAAGTTATGCACAGTAAGTTTACTCGAGTATGTACTCGAGTAACAAGGTAATCAAACTTGAAGTGCTCTCGGCCTTGAAATCCTGCCAACATTACTGGAGTAAAGCATCGAGTAACCAAAAGATTATTTAAAGGTTTACTTGAGTTGGTACCTGAGAAACCTATGAAGAAAAGAGTGCATTACTCGAGTAGGTACCCGAGTAAACAACTATTTACAAAGGTTTGAGTTTTAGTTTATTCCATGCACTACCCGAGTAATCTTATATTTGTTTGTTGACTTGAAGTTGATTAAAGTTTTTCCGATGATACTCGAGTAAACTTCAAGGGATACTCGAATAGCTACTCGAGTAAGCAAACTCAGAAATTCAGAAATCATTCCAACGATCATCATTCTGCTTACTATATGATTAATCTTTCATTGTATTAGTATTCTTAGCCTATTTACAGATGAACAATGAAGAAATCATATCAAGCAATGAAAGTCAAATGAGAAGCTCAAATCCCACCTACCGCCAATGGATATTTTTCAAAAACTGAAAAGTCAATAGTAGCTGCGCACTCTCTAACGGATGAAAGGAAAATGTTCCAACGGTCTTCACTAACATATCTATATATATGGGAACATCCAAACAGAGAATATATAACAAGAACACACACAAACGTATCATCAATTTCATTGCTCTGTTTTTACGTTGTATTTGTATTTTTATACTTCAGTGATTCTCATTCACTCTGAAAGAGAGATATTACATTCAAACTCAATATTTGTTATTGAGATAACTTAAGGTTGTGGAACCTTGAGTTGGGTTTGGATTACAACTTGTAAGGGGGAGCGAGTGTCCAGGCGAAGGAACTTGCTTGTACTGAGGTGCCAAGAACCCACTGAATCTTAGAAGTTTTAGTGAAAACTCTCAGAGAAGCTCTGAGGACTGGACGTAGGTCAAAGTGGTTGTGGCCGAACCAGTATAACTCCCGGTGTACACTTCAGTGATATTTCTCCTTACTCTTTACTGTTTTATATTTACCGTTAAGTTTTTATATTTGCAACGAAATTTAGTATCACCCAATTCACCCCCCCCTCTTGGGTGAAACGCTTGCACTTATATCTTGACCTAAAATTTAAAATTAAATCGCGTTTTTTAGTTGGTCGAAATAGCATCCTGGACATTGCTTCTCTATTTTTTCTCGTACATTGCTTCTCTGGTTTTTCTCGTACGTCTCCGACTTCACAGACTAATTCTTCGAGCTCTCCCGACGTCGGCGACCTCTCTCTACAACTTCTGAACCACTCTTGGAGGTTGGAAGTCAGAATCTCAAAATGTATGTTTCTAATTTTGAGTTCCAATTTCATATACTCCATGTGTTGCTTCTCTGGATTTTAGCCTCAGATCTCCATCGATTTCTTCAACGTCCGATTGACTTCTCCGGGCGCTAACACAATCTTATGTCGTCGGTCTCCCTCGTCAAATTCTGGTCTACTCTTGGAGGTTGGAAGTGTGCGTAAGCCTCAGAATCTCGATATGTATGTTTCTTACTCTATTCGTCAAAGTTGCTTCGCTGGATTTTAGTCTTAGATCTCCCTCGATTTCAGTTTGCTTGCCACAATTCTTTAATGTTGTTTCTCTGGACTTCAGATTTTGCTTGCTATGGATCCCTAAATTGGCTGCTGGTGATGGATTTTAATAGTGAAGAAATTGGTACAGGTGATGGCGTTAAAGCTTGTTGTTATTGTAGTCAAACAGCACATTTAATGGCTTCGTTAATAATTTTGTTTCCTTATCAGTTTCAGGTGGGTTTCTCTTTGACCTGAACAACCTACCAAGTCACTTTCAGGAAATTTCAGAAAATGAGCATGATAGTATTGAACAACAAATTGATGAGGAACTCATTCATGCAGCTGAAACTAACGGTAATATTCAAACACCAAGCTAGTTTGGATTTCAAACAGTAATTTTCTTTGCCTAAATAGTGAGATGAAAATTTGAGGAAAATGATGAAAGTCACAATGAATATTTATGCTAACTACTTCTTCTGAAACTTTCATTCTCAGTAAATGATACTACTTATACTTAAGTTATTTGTACTGTATATATACACTTAGCATTGTCGGGTTATGCAAATCAATCATAAATATGAGTAGTGATTTAGGATATGTGGTGGCTATACATTCATTGAATCTGATCTGAAGCAATTGATAAGATGATCACTTGTTAGCTCAGTCACTTCACTTGCATGACAGTATGTAATCTACTTTGGGAATTTTGACTGGTAGCTGTAAGTGGGTATTGATGCAGCCTCAATATAGGCTTATGGTTTTTCTAGGTTACAATTAAGTGTCAAACACCTTTCAAACTCTTTTATTACCTGCACTTTTTAAGTAATAACCCCTCTTATAAGTAAGCAATATTCTCACACACACACAAACTTACCCACCCTCGTGCAAGTTGAGTTGAGAAATTGGTCTTATCCAACCAAGTCTTTCTTTTGTTTTGAATAATTCATGTGTGGGTCATCATGGTCTGAAGGAGCAGGTTTGGCATAAATTTTTTTTTAACCTTCTCCTTGTTAAGTAGCAGTAAAGTTTGAAAAGCAAGGGCTAAAGCTGATTCACTTGAGCAAATAACTTTTCATCCAAAAACAATGGACAAAGGAACAAAGATTGTGTTGTTGACACCTATATGATTATACAAATGAATGAAATGAACAGAATCAAGAGATCTGATTCTGTCATCATTCTTAAAGTCTGAAACAGGCAGTACATATTTTTTTCTGTCTTCTACATAATCAAAATCTTCTTCAGAATAGTACTTGCAATTTCATTGTTTCATTCAATTAGATCATGGTTTTTTTGTCAGAATGTCTAAGGATTTATCTGAGAAGTTCTTTTTTTTTGCTGTTCTTTACTTTGGTTCGGCTGCAGACACATGATCCACTCTATCTCCATTTTATTTTTATTTGTTCATTCTACTCTTTCATTTTTTTTGGGTTCTGCTCTGTTTAAGCTTCTAGATCATGGCTTGCCATTGTTATATTTTAAAATTCAGGTGACCACCGTAAGTTTTTGAGTAATGAATACCGTAAAGCCATCTCCTATCTCTTATTATTGAATAGTCAAGGTGGGAGACTACGTAGAGGGGCTACAAGAAAGGTTGCATCACTGTATTTAGTATCCAATAGTGTCATTCATCGTATTTGGAAAAAAACAAAGCTTGGGAATGGAGTGTGTCATAAAAAAACCAAAAAATGTGGTCGCAAGAAGGTTGAACTTGACCTTGATCAGTTTCTTCAAGTCCCTTTGGCTAGGAGGACCACCTTGAGAGATTTATCCTTTGCATTGAACATAAATAAGACCTCACTAATTAGGCTTAAAAAGGAGGGAGCTATCGGGCGTCACAGTAATCCCATTAAACCATTTTTGAAGGAAGAGAATATGATTGCTCAATTACAATTTTGCTTGACCATGATTGAAAATGGTTCAATGATAGGAGATCCAACCTTCAAAAGTATGCATAACATAGTTCATTTAGACGAGAAGTGGTTTTATATGACCAAAAAGAATGCAAACTATTATCTGTTACCAGGAGAGGAAGAGCCACTACGTACTACGAAGAACAAGAATTTTATTAGAAAGGTGATGTTCTTGGTTGTTGTTGCTTGTCCTAGGTTTGATTTAGATGGTAATGAAACTTTCTCTGGGAAAATTGGAGTCTTTCCTCTAGTTACACAAGAGCCAGCAAAGAGAAATAGTGTTAATAGACCTGCAGGTACACTTGTGACGAAGCCTATAGTTTCAGTTACGAAAGAAGTTAGTAGACGGTTTCTTGTTGAACATGTTGTTCCTGCTATAAAAGAAAAGTGGCGAAGAAATTCAATAGGAGAAACAATATATATTCAGCAAGACAATGCTAGATGTCACATTGATCCAAATGATAGTGAATTTTGTCGAGTTGCCACAGAAGATGGGTTTGATATCCGCTTGATGAATCAACCTCCAAATTCTCCGGACTTGAATATCCTTGATCTTGGATTTTTCAATGGAATACAATCTTTACAATACAAGGAAGTGCCAAAGACAACTGATGATTTAATTGTAGCGGTGGTTAAATCATTTGAATCATTTTCATCTGTTAAGTCTAACAAAATATTCTTGACACTTCAATGTTGCATGCTAGAGATCTTGAAGAAGAGGGGTTCTAATAAATATGATCTTCCACATATAAGAAAAGAAGTCATGGAAAAAAGAGGCTCACTGCCCAATCAAATCAAGTGTGATCCAAATTTAGTGGAAGAAGTGATAGAGTATTTGAGGTAATTTTTCCTTTCTCTAAGTGTTTTTTTTTTTATTAATATGTGTGTGATACTTCAATTTTGGGAGTTGGGATGGATAATTCATTTTGTGACTTTTTGTATTATGATGATCCAGCACACGTTCAAGAAGGGGATGATGTCACTGCATGATCTGTTTGGTCAAGCCATTCTCTCCTTCATTCCATCTCTGGAGTACGAGTAATTTGTAACATCATCATGTTCTTTTAAGACCCTCGAAAGTGAGTACAAATTTAGAGGATTTAAGATCCTCTGGATCGAGTATTTCTGTAATGCATTGACTTAGGAATGAGAATGTAAATGTGATTCACCTCATTTCTCTTTTACCATGGTGGAATGATTCCTCCAAATGTGGAATAAAAGGTCTTTCAATTAAGTCAAAGATGGATGACACTACTTTTTTAAGGCACAATTTTAGATGTATTCTTTGTTGATGTAGCTACATGTTCAAGATTGATCAGTAAGTGTATATAAGAACAAGGAAAGTTTAGGATTGTTCAGGTGTTTATGAGAAGCTCCTATGTACTCCATAAAGACACTTTTTAGTCTTTAATGGGATGAAATCCAGCCTATTGTAGTGATAGTATTTGTTTTTTTTATGTACACATTTGCAAATTCTACATAATCACCTTTTATGTGTCTGATGCTAGTTTATTTATTTATTTATTGCAAAAATGAATTTTTTATAGATTTAAAATGATTTTTTACTATCATAAAATGCTAGTTTAGAGATTTAAAATGAATTTAAAATGTATAAAATTTTTTTTATATTTTTTCCATGGATTTTTTCAACGAAAATTTTTTTAAAGAAATATTTAAATTATTTCATTTAAAAATAAAAAAAGAAAGTAGAATCTCTCACTTGATAAAATATAAACGTGTTATTAAATTAATTATTGTGAAGGAAGTATTAGTAGGGGTAATTTAGGAAAAATATGACAAAAATTGCTCAAAATTATTTTATTAAAAAAAACAGTAAAATTGAGATGTATGTAGCATTAATGAGTTGCAAGTATTACTCATTTTATAGAATACATAGGTGTATTATTAAATTATTATTGTGTTAATTATTATTGAGAAAGCATAATAGGGGTAGTTTGGGAATAAATTAACAAAAATTAGAACTTTGTCCTATAATTAGGACCAAGATCAACTCTTAAATATTGTCCTATAATTAGGACCGGAGGGAGTATTATTATTGTTGTCAGATGTGAATGCATGCTTTTCTAATTAAGCTCTAACCATTTCTTTTGGAAAATTTCAGAAAACTACAAACAAAATTAAAAAAAACAGAAAGGTTGGGTGAAAATAATAAATCCCAAATCAGTGAGGCATGAGGAATCTGGGATATGAAATGTTAAAAAAATGACCTAAATACCCTCCTAAAAAGGGGAACTAAAGACATGAGCAGGCATATCAGATCAGAGAGTGACGGAGAGTCAGAGAGAAAGGAAGAGACACGAGGCAAAATGGAAAGGAGGAGACACGAGCTCGGGCTGAGGGAAACGAGGAGACACGAGTGCGGGCTGAGGGAAATGAGGAGACACGACTATTAACAGCTTCGAATGAACAGGTTAGGACGGCGTCATGTAGATGGGAAAAACAACTTTTATCCGTGTAATAACATCATTACATTTGCTATTAACAACTATGCCTTGTCTATTAACATCTTCGAATGCACAAGTTAGGACGGCGTCATGTAGATGGGAAAACACAACATGTATCCATGTACTAACATCATTGCATTCGCCATTAACGACTAGACCTCATCCATTAACATCTTCGAATGAACAAGTTAGGAGGTCGTCATATAAATGGGAAACACAATGTGTATCCACGTAATAACATTATTAGGTTCGCTATTAACGACTGGGCCTCATCTATTAACATCTTCAAAGGAACAAGTTAGGAGGTCGCCTGTAGGTGGGAAACACAACTTGTATCCGCGTAATAACATCATTATATTTGCTATTAACAACTAGGCCTCTTCCATTAACATCTTCGAATAAACAAGTTAGGAGATCGTCATGTAGATGGGAAAACACAATGTGTATCCACGTCATAACATCATTAGCTTCGCTGTTAACGACTAGGCCTCATCGATTAATGTAACCCCCTGCCTTAATTAGCGTAATTAAGATCCGATAACGCATAGTAAAAAGGGTTAGAGACCATCGGATAGTTCAAAACTCATTAAGACACCTACTAAGTAGTAGGGACTTTACAAAATTTTCAAAACTTCTTTCCTATTCCGGTCTCAAGTTCAATTATCGAATATAATCACCTGTGCAGTTAATTTACATTCATTCATATCAGAATATCTAATAGCAATCCCGGCAACCCTCGGTTCCATTCATTCACTCCAAGGTTTACAATTCCCATATAGGGGATTACACAACTATATCCAACTACTAATTACCACCCAAAAATAATTTACAAGATCTCTGTTCAACATGATTACCCAACATATCCAAAAGAAAATGTCCCTACAGGGTTCTAACCACTCTGAGTCGTGCGCTTCTCCTTGGAGCCACTCGCCCTGTCTGAAAGGTTAGTTAAAGGAAAGAATGAGATTCAAGAGAATCCCAGTAGTAACAAAACATTTATACCACACATAAACACACAGCATGTAAGTAAATCATCATACAGCAGCAGCAGCAGCACAAATCACACTCCACCCTCATCCCCTTTCTCCGCCTGGAAGGCACACTATCCTAACCCGAACCGTTGTTAGCTACTCAAGGACTATTGGTGTGGCAGTGCATACACATAACCTTATAGCTCATATAGCTATCCGGCTTACACAATTGGCCCGTTGACTCTCACAAATAGCCTTTCGGCCCACATAATCACATATATCACACCTCACCTCATCCCCTTTCTCCACCGGGAAGGCACACAACCCTTACCCGATCTATTGTTAGCTACTCAAGGACTATTGGTATAACGGTGTTTACGCATATACACAAATGTCGCATCATACGAATTTATTACAAATCAATGATATAACACACATACAATGCATCACATATGGTACAAAGGAAAAGTCACTACCTCGTTCCTTCCTGACGTTTGCTGGCTTAGCGGGCTCACAAGGACGGCAGATATCAAATCCTATAAACTAAAATAGAGACAATAGGTCAATCTCTTTTCCAAGTTTCCAAATTTCATAATACTTTATGTTGGTTATCATTTAGACTCTTTAGATGACTATTATAGGCCTAAACATATCCCCAAAGGGTTGGAAGAAACTACCTTGAAGATACCTTTCTCGGATGCAAAACACCAATTTTGGGCTACCTCACTCGAGTGAGAACCACCACACTTGAGTGATGCCCTCAGTTGTGCTCGAGTCTCAGCGAGTGAAACACAGAAAGTGTTTGCCCGAGAGCAAATCCTCAAAATATCTCTCATACTCACTCGAGCACAAGAAGCTGCACCTGAGCAATGACCTCAAGTGTACTCAAGCACTAAGAAGTGCAACACCAAGAGTGTTTGCCTAAGAGCACATACCACTTCCAGCAAGACCTCACTCGAGCGTGCCCATGCTCACTCGAGCAGGATCATATCTCACTCGCAAGTCAGGAAGTGTGCTCACGGTTTTTGCCTAAAGACTTAACCAAATTACCCAGAATTTCATACTGCACTCGAGTGAAATCCCTCCTCACTCGAGTGAAGCTTATCAGAAACCAGGTCGCAGCAACTGATATACTTTTCCAAAATTGACCACTTTGCTACCAATGGTCCCAAAGCTTGTACCACAACTCATTCTCACTTATTTTAACACAAGGAACCTATTGGTAACTTTAAAACAACCAAATTTCTACTCAAGCAACACATTCCCATCTCTAGACTACAAGATCACCAAAACCATAATTTGCCAAACTTCTTCTTTTCAAATCCAACCCAAAACCATTTACACTCATACCCTATTTGACATCTATTCCACCATATTACACTACTCAATCCATGCATTTCATCATTGATCCAAAATCAAGGTAAAATCACAAAATTTCAAAACCAAACCCATGGCTAAAACAATCATACCAAAATGCACTAAATGATTACCTCTTCAACTTAGTAAGGTCAAATCTCTATTTTCCCCACTTTCAAATTTGAACAAACACCAATTCACCACCCATGAAAATTCTGAAATCATAGCCAAGAAGCCCTTACTATTATGAACAACTTTATAGAATAACATTTGGGCCAAAGAAATCATTTCCAAAGTCAAAACTCACCTTTTCTTTTCTCTTTCTTGGCTAGTTCAGCGAAAATAGAGGAGGAGAGAGGAAATGAGATGAGAATGATGATGGCATATTTTCCCTTCACACATACCTACACAGCCAACTTAACAAGGGAAGAGAGAGGGAAAATCATTTGACTTTTTGACTTCAAATCCAATGGCTTACATTTGAACACATGGCACAATCTCATCCTCCCTTCTATGAATTCATATACTCTCTCACACACTTGATTCCACCTCTTGTTCTTTCAATCCTAGCCACTGATCTTGATTACTAGGGAGTTTTCTCTCCCGTAACTGACCAATCGATCGGTAAATTTACCATTTTACCCCTGATTACCATGACACATCTATCATCATTATCAAACACATTTTACATCACAATATATTATTTACTTCAAAAGTGCTTAATTATCATTAATTACATCACTTTGAAGTTATTAACCCTTAATTACAATTTGGGATATTACAACTAACATCTTCGAACGACCAGGTTAGGACGGTGTCATGTAGATGGGAAAACACAACATGTATCCACATATTAACATAATTACATTTGCTATTAACCACTAGGCCTCCTCTATTAACATCTTCGAATGAACAAGTTAGGAGGTCATCATGTAGATGGGAAAACACAACGTGTATCCACGTAATAACATCATTAGGTTCGCTGTTAATGACTAGGCCTCGTCTATTAACATCTTCGAAGGAACAAGTTAGGAGGTCGTTTGTAGGTAGGAAACACAACTTGTATCAACGTAATTACATCATTAGCTTCGCTATTAACAACTAGGCCTCATCCATTAACATCTTCGAAGGAACAAGGACGTTGTCATGTATATGGGAAAACACAACATGTATCTACGTAATAACATCATTCTTTTCTTTATTAACAACATTATGTTCATTGTTAACAACATTATTTCGTTGATTAACATCTGCCCAACTAGAAATGTGAACTTTTTAGCGTCGCTGTCCAAACGCAACACCTTTCACATCTTCCATTCACACAGACAACAGAAGACGTGTGTAGGAACAAGTTTGCAAAAAAAGATGTTACCAGCATAATAACACCATGTGCCTCTATAATAACAACATGGCTATGTTGATTAACACCTTCATATATTTATCAGTTGCTGTCAGATCACAATCTGAATAATTACATTCAGCCCGCGCTAGTGTCTCCTCGTTTCCCTCAGCCCAAGCTCGTGTCTCCTCCTTTCCATTTTGCCTCATGTCTCTTCCTTTCTCTCTGACTCTCCGTCACTCTTTGATCTGATATGCCTGCTCGTGTCTTTAGTTCCCCTTTTTAGGAGGGTATTTAGGTCATTTTGTTAACATTTCATATCCTAGATTCCTCATGCCTCACTGATTTAGGATTTGTTATTTTCACCCAACCTTTCTGTCCTTTTCTAATTTTGTTTGTAGTTTTCTGGAATTTTCCCCATTTTTTCCCTAAAAAACTCACGCAATATTATAGTAATGAAGAATGAACAATGAAGTCTGCACTTATTTACCGGATTCATGTGTGTGTGTGTGTGTGTGTGTGTATATACTCCTTCATGGTTACAATGTAAGTCATTTTAAGAATAATTAATACTTGTTTGTTAAATTTATCGCTATAATTAATATTTAAATATGACTTATTGTTTTAATTAATTTTTATTATATATTATTGTTATTTGTCAAAGGTTGGAGATTGCTTGAAGTGGTTTATGTCGTATGTCAATTAATGTTTAAAATTAAAATTCAACAAGCAACCATTAAATAAGAAATAGGAAAATGGCATAACTTAAATTAGAGATATATGTACGTAAACAAATCTTAAACCATAGATATATGTAAACAATAATTCTTGAGCTTCTTAACTTCCTCCCCCATTATCTCACTTATATTTCTTAATTTTAAATGTTTAAATTCAAACTTGCCATACATAGAGAGTTTGCTATGGTCAACTGGTCTCTACTAGAGCTGGGAAAACGGGCCGAGCCCGTCGGGCCGGCCCTTTTAGGCCTTGAATTTACAAGGGCCAGGCCTCAGATTTTTGCCTCAAAAATGAAAGCAGCCTAAAAGGGCCAGCCCTGTAGGGCCAAGGGCCGGTCCTTTAGGCCCTGTATGTTTTCTTTTATTTTTTAAAATTATTTATATGATAATATTATTATTAATTTTTTATATTTGTTAATGAAGTTGCTAATATTTAGTTGATATTAACCTTTTTAGAATTAAGTTGATAAGTATTCTTACTAATTTTATATTTTTTGACTTATTTTCTTGTGATTGTTTTATTTAATCTTGTGTTATTTATTTTATTGACTACTTACACTTTTCAAGACATATTTAGAAGAAGTATTTTTAATTTTGTTAAGTCTTCTCATTAATTATTTGTAATTGTGGTATATAGACAATAGTTTACCTTTGATTATGACTTAATAATCATGTTTTTTTGTTGCATGATGCATACCGTTTACACTATAATTTTGACAATATTTATGTGTTAAATTAGGAATTCCATTATTGTAATTTAAAAAAAATGAAAAAAAAAATAAAATTTGTTCAATCTTGTGAAAATATCTTCAGGCCTTGCAGGCCAACCCTGGCCCTTACTCTTTTGGGCCGGGCTTTGAAAAATAGCAATTTTTCTTATCTCGAGCTCTGTAGGGTCGGCCCTGGCCCGTCAAGGGCCAGCCCTGTAGGGCCGGGCCGACCCTAATTCCCAACTCTAGTCTCTACTACTTTTATACTATTTTAATAGATAGAGTACACATTGTGCTTATTTGAAAATTTAATTCTTTTTTGTTTTTCATTTTTACACCTAATTAATTATGTTTCTCTCATCTTTCACTACAAAAAAAACATTGAATTTCAGACAAAATTTGCCACATAATTCAGCTTTTCCAATAGAAATGGATTTTTGACGGAATCCGTTTTGTCGCAAAAGGGCATTACAAATGAATTTGCGACAAAATTTCAAATTCCGTGCAAAAGGGCGTTACAAATGAATTTGCGACAAAATTTCAAAGTCGTTGTCAATTCCGTCGCAAATTTTTTTACAAAAAAAATTTTTAAAATTCTCGTCGGAAATTTTTTGTTTGAATTCTGTCACAATTTTTTTAAAAAAAATTACAAATTCCATGTGTCAGCCTCACAGTGCGCCACGTGTCCCTCTCCTCCACGTGTTGGCTCCTTGTTTTGCCATGTGTTAGCGTCTCATAATTCCAAAAAAATGCTTCTCCTCCCATTCGAACCCGCGACCTCATGGTGAGGACGCCTTTGCCCGTGAGCGTTTGCCAGTTGTGCCGAAATGAACCTATGTTAAATTATTACATATTGTTATATATATAATATTATCATACACACACACACACACATATATAATTAATTAATTTTATATATATATATGATAATTACTTATTAATTATATATAATATTATTAACTAAAATAAAAATGTAAAAAAGTATTTATATATTTAATTACCAATTTTTTAATTAAAATTACTTAACAAATAATAATTTAATATTATAAATATTATTTTTAATATAAAATGATAGATATAATATTAATAACATATAATTTATTTTTAAATAAAATAAAATAATAAATAATATAATAATATCATAAATATTATTTTAGTAGAAAATTTTAAATATAATATTACTAGATAATAATATAATTGTAATAATTAATATTAAATATAATTATTTAGTAATTAATAATTTAATATTATAAATATTATTTTAAAAATAAAATTAATAAAATTTAATTTTTTTCCACGGAATTTACGATAGAAAATTTCCGTGGCAAATTTACGACAGAAAAATTTCATGGCAAAATTACCCACGGAAAAATTCTGACAGAAGCGGAATTTCCGACGAATATCCTACAGAATTTGTACTAAAAAAATTTCGTGACAAATTTGGTCAGAAATCGAGTGTTTTTTTGTAGTATTTCTTCCTACTCATTCTTTCACCTAACTACTTTCTCTACAAATAAGGGCATATCAGAGAAAAATTACATTTCTTTCACATTTGTTATTTTTAATCAACGTTTCAATTTATGTAATAAGTTATTTGTAGCTTATATATATGGCTAAAATACACAAAAATCCTTTGAACTTGGGGTCGTTTTCATATTACCTCCTAATCTTTCAAAATTTAAATTTAAGACCCTAATGTTTCATATTTTAACCATAACTCTCCTACCACTAAAATTATCATTAAAGTTAACAAGTTTTTGCCATGTCAAAATTTAATATTTCTTATTTTATACAATGTCATTTAAAAAATAAAGGCTAAAGTATACGTTTGGTTCTTTATCTTCGTATCAGGGTTCATTTTAGTTCTTTATGTTTAAAAAGTGCATTTTTAGTCCTTTAAACTTAACGCCGTTAGTCTTACTTAACGGAAATTGCTGACTCATCCACTACAAAAAAACGTGATTTGGTGGCGGTTAAAAATGGGTATTAGTAGCAGTTTTAACCGCTACAAACAACATTAGTAGCGATTAGCAAAATCGCTACTAAATTATATGTTGCAAGAAGTTTTGTAGCGGTTATATAAAATCGCTACTCAAGAAAAATAATCGCTACATAATTTGTAGCAATTCAACCCAACTGCTACAACATCTTCATTAGTGAAATTTTTTTTAGAGATATTTGTAGCGGTTAAAATAAAAAACTGAAATTTTGAAGGCGGGAAAAGAGAAATGAAATTTTTTTTCTATTTTGTAGTGGTTAAAAAACCGCTACTAATTTTGAATTTTTATGAAATTTGTAGCTGTTATATAACCGCTACTAATTTCATGAAAATTCAAAATTAGCGCAAAAAAATTAATTTCAGTTTAAAAAAGGCGCGTTAATTAGTAGCGGTTTAACAACCGCTACAAAAATTTTAAAAAAATACAATCATTTGTTTCTGTTTTTTTAATATTAAATTAAATAGTTTATTTTTTTTATTAGTTTTTCTAATTTAATTAGCTTATTATTCATTAGTTTAACTTATTTATAAATTAAAAGGAATAATTTAATTTAATTGGATTAGTATAAAAATTGTATTGATAATATTATGAAGGATACGTAGGTAATAAGGAACTATTATGTTGTTTACTACAATGTAATTGTGTATAAAAAATAGATGAAAATGAAATAAAGCTGTAAAATATCTAGAAAAAAATGATGAGAATAAATTTTATACAAAGGAAAGAAGTATTGAAAAAAAAATTAAAAAACTTGTTACCATATTTAATCATATTGTTCAGCTCCTCAACTCATACAAAAGAAGTTGTAAATGGGAGAAAATGAAAGAAATGTAAGGTGAAAAGAAATGGGGGAGTGTTTGAAATGAGTTGTGGTAAGGGTATTTATAGGGATCAACGCACCATTTGTAGCAGTTAATGTATCCATTTTGTAACGGTTTTTATTTAGTAGCGGTTATTTTTATTTTTGTAGCGGTTTTTAATTAGTAATGGTTATTTTTTATTTTTGTAGCGGTTTAATATATTAATTTTTTTAAAAAAAAATTTTCCAGTTTTTTTTAAAAACAAAAGATTAATTTGAATTTGATCACTCATCGTCGCCATCCCTACAGAAATTATGTAGAAAATTATTGTTAGGGATGTATTATTAAATTTAAAAAATTTAATTTAAATGATGTAGACTTAAAAAAACTCACCGCAGTAGAGGTAAATTGTCATCGCCTTCAGGGAAGTAGTTTTCAAAATCGGCTGGCTAAAATGGCTCACTCTCGTAGGCGATGTTATCACCTTCACCCATGTCATAAAGGTCTCTTGGCTTTAAATGAACGACCATGTGCCAATCCCTATGCCTCTCATCCTCGACATAATAAACCTGATGTGCCTCTGAAGCAAGAATATATGGTTCATCATCTTGAGAAATACCAGTATGAATCGGCCGTGAGAAATTGATTGATGTGATCCCTAAGTCGTCAGTTGTCAGTCCCCGAGAAGTAGTGGTATTTGCCTACAAACACCTGAACAGCGTCACGGTGAAACGACCTTGATAATTAAGTTTGACCACATCAAGAAGCTTTCCATAGTAAGGGACGCCTCCGAACTGCATGTTGGCGTAACTGCTGCTCGCATAACTCCTTGTCCCAAATGTGCCATAAACACCCAAATTCTGAGTTTGCAATCCTTGATCCCGTGAAACTGTGCAAAACTTAAAACCATTGACATTGTATGCTGTAAATCTTTTTGCATGATCAAGAGGGCCGATTGCGAGAGCTCTGAAATCTAGTGAGTGTGGGTTGTGGTCAATTAGTATTCTGTGCACAAACCAGCTGAGAATTCTCTGTAGACCCTCCTATCAACTTCAGAGGATGTTTGTGTACGGATCCTGAGTTGACGCTTAACATGACTTCTGAATTCCCTACAATTAATCATGGAAAGGCAATAGTGAAATGAAAGTGAGAAATGTTACGAAAGATATAGAATAACATGTGAGTGTACAATTCTTACTGTATGAAAGGTTCAACTTGAGTGCAATTAATCAAGACATGTTCATGTGCTTGCAACTTCTCAATTGCCGTTAGTCTGAAGTTCTCAGTTGCTCCAACTGGTTTACCAACACGAGGGATAAATTCTCTTGATATCAGCGCAGGTTCAGGACAATCGTCAACACGAGGTGGGCAGTTGAAAGCCGTCTCAAGATCATCAAAGTACCTTGAACAAAAATATAGCACCTCATCCCCTATATAGCCTTCAGTTATAGAACCGTCTGGCCACACCTTATTCCTTACGTAAGATTTTAATTTCCCAAGGAACCTACGAAGTAAAGAAGAGAAAATTGATACTAAATGCTGAAAAGGATTACTAGCAAACATTAAATATGGAGAATAAAGCACATATTTAAAATGAGTACCTCTCAATCAGATACATCCATCGATATTGTATTGGTTCAGCGAGCTTTGTTTCATGAACGAGGTGGACTGTAAGGTGAACCATCACAGTAAAAAAGGATGGAGGAAAGATCATCTCCAAATGACAAAGCGTAAGAATGATTTTGGACTGCAGCTGATCGAGGTCCTCAACGATCAAAACCTTAGAACACAACTTTTGAAAGAAAGAACAAAGTTCCCCCAAAACGATGGAAACATTGGGAGGAAGTGTATTCTTTATAACCAAAGGGAGTAACTGTTGCATAAGAATATGGGAGTCATGACTCTTCAGGCTAGCAACCTTTCAAGCTTGCAAGTCAACACATCGAGAAATGTTGCTTGAATACCCATCAGGAACTTTTAATGTCTTCAACGTCGTGAGGAAGACTTCCTTGTTCGGTTTTGTGAGAGTAAACTTTACCGGTTGAAATTTGTCATACTCATCTGGCCAAGCGTCTTTACGAACTCCCATGTCGCGTAAATCTTTCCTCGCTTGAAGGTGATCTTTTGTCTTGCCGGGTTCATTAAGCAACGTATATAGCACATTGTTGTAAACATTCTTTTCAATGTGCATGACATCAAGACTATAGCGAAGTAAATTAGATCTCTAATATGGAAGAGTGAATAAATACTTATCTTCTTCCACTGCTGCGGTACCAAAGTCTTGTGCGTCTTTTAGCGAGTTTGTGCTGAATCGTCGCTTTTTCCAAACTTGAAGTCAACATGCTCAAGCTGCTGTAAGATATCTGTACCGAACAAAGTCTGAGGTGGTCCTCTTTTTTCTGGTTTTCCATTGAAGCGATTCCGTTGCAATCTGAACTTATGTGTTCCATCGAGAAACCTCCGATGCCCCATAAAGCACCACTTTCATTTGTGGGGAAGGCCCACAGTGTCAGAGTCAAAATTACAAGCTGGACATGCCGACCCAGTATGCACATTCCAACCAGATAATGTGTCAAGGCCAGGAAAGTCACTAATCGTCCACATTAAAGCTGCACGCAAGTTAAACAGAGTCTTTCCGAAAGTGTCATACGTCTGCAAGCCGACATTCCATAGGTCAAGCAATTCCGCAATAAGCGGTTGGAGATACACATCGATGTCATTGCCTAGTGCCTTTTTGCCTGGAATGATCATAGACATAATGAACGAGCTTTGTTTCATACACATCCAGGGGGTACGTTGTAGGGAACTAAGACTACTAGTAAAATACTGTAACTTGTGCTAATATTCCTGAAAGGATTGAAACCATTGGTCACCAACACAAGCCGAACATTTCTGGGGTCAGTCGCAAAATCTGGAAAGTCGTTGTCAAACATTTTCCAAGCGTCTGCATCCCGGGGATGTCTTAATTTACCGTCTTCATTCTTATCAATGGCATGCCACCTCATGTACTCCTCAGTTTTAGACGACATAAATAATCTTTGTAGGCGAGGTTTCAAAGGGAAGTACTTGAGAATCTTTGCAGGTTTCTTCTTCTGCTTTTTCTCCTTCTGAATTGTTTTGTACCTCGATGTGTGACATCTCTTACAAGTCTCCCTGCTAGAATCGTCTCCCCAATACAGCATACAATCGTTGGGGCATGCAACAATCTTTTGATAGTTCAACCCCAACCTGTTGATAATCTTCTTGGCCTCGTAGAATGTTATGGGAATCTCAGTGTCGGGGAATGCATCTTCTAATAATTTGAGCAAATTCGACATTCCCTTATCTGTGATTCCACACAAGTGCTTGATATGATACAATTTGATCAAGAAAGATAATTTAGAATATTTTCAACAACCTTGATATAAAGGATGATTTGCTTCATCCATCAAGCTGAAAAAATACCGAGCTGCTTCATTCCTCATAAACACCGGCTCAAAACCGTGCACTTCTTCGTTAAAGTTGTCGCCTTGAAATCCAAATGCATCACGCACAGCATCATTCACTGGATCATCTTCATCTAGTTGAACGCCTACTTGAGAACTTCGAGGAAGAGCATCCTCATATCTAATGCCGGCCTTCTCACTATGAACTGCCCAGAACGTATAGTCCTCAGGGAAAGGCTTCAGAAGCAAATGTTCCTTCACAACATTTCGTGCATGCCACTTCTTGAACTTGCATCTCCAACATGGATAGACGATCTTGCCATTACAGCTGGCGTGAGTGAATGCGAAATCCAAGAAATTGTTTAATCCATACAAATATTCCGGAGAATTGCGCGGCAACCTGATCCATGACTTATCCATAGCTACTAGTGAGAGAGAAGAAAGTATAAAGAAGAAGATGAGTTAATAGAGAATAACGAATGCCTGGAATCTTATATTATGGAATTCCAACGTTTAAAATTTTGTAGCGGTTGCAAAACCGCTACAGTACTACAAATTTGTAGTGGTTATATATATAAAACTGCTACTAATATTCAAGCCGTTGGAATTTTGCACAAAGTGGTGGGAAATTCAAATTTTAAAAGTTGAGTTTTTATAGCGGTTATATATATAAAACCGTTACTAATATTAAAGCCGTTGGAAATCAAATGGAAAAATTAATTTTAAATTTGTAGCTGTTAAACATACATAACCGCTACAAATTTGCACAATTGAATATTTGTAGCGGTTTTTACTGTTAAACCGCTACAAATATGGAAGTTATTTATAAATATAAAAAAATAAATTATATGTATGTTTGTAACGGTTTTGCCAAGAAAATCGCTACAAATATAACAAAATTTTATTTGTAGTGTTTATTTATTTTAGAACTGCTAAAAATATATATATAATTTTTTTTAAGTTTTAGAAATATAAATAATATTTTTGTAATTAATTCACAAATTCAACAACGCGGTCTAAGAATATAAATATAATTATGGTAAACACAATAAGAATTTAAGTTATGAAATACAAAATTATATATATTTATTTACAAATGTTTTAACAACAAATAAAAAAAAAGATGTCCTAAACTAAGTAGCTGGGGGCTGATCATTTGGTGCTCCCTCAAGTGGAGCTCCATCAGGTGCTGCTGGATCGGGCTGCTAGGCAAAGTAAATTGCACCATCATCATCAGCAGCAGCAGGAGGCTGCACGACGAACCGAGGGACAGGCGAAACCTGTGGATACTGCTCGTCCAGGAATAGGCGACTCCATCCGCGCTCGAACATGCTGTTCGTAATATCACGCCACTACGTCTGCTAAGCGTAGATCATATCAGCATGCTCCTGCATCTGCCGCATCTGCTGCAGATGCAGCTGCTGCTTGTGTTCGGTCCAAATCTGACCGCAGCTGCTCAACAGACTCGTCCCTTGGACGTCTGACCCCTTTAGAGCTGCCAGCCTCGGAGGCGACACTCCTGCCATAGACCATGCTAGGTCTGGCACCTATCCCCATCCCCCAAACGTGTCCGGGGTGCTCAGCCTGAGCCAGACCCGCCTTTAAAGGAGCCTTCAAGTCCAATGACCCCTGTGACTCCTCGGATTGGGTCTCTTACAGCTCAGCCTACGACTGCTGCATCCGTTCCTGCCATTTTATGAAACAATTACTAATTAACATTTTTCATTATTATGTTATTTTTATAAAAATTATAATAATGAAATTACTTATAATGGCCGCCTCTGCCTGCTGAGAGGTAGGAGTCCCGTCACAGTGTCTGAGGGTGATCGTGTACAACTCCCTATAGTCCGTCTGACGGTTCTCCTGCTGTGCCTTCCTCTCCTAAAACAATTACATAATTCAATTACTATTATGAAATAACCATCTAAAAGTCAGTGATATTTTGAAAAGTTACCAGCTCGCCGTAGGTGACAGCAAAGGTCTTCGATCCTGCTGTGTGGTGGATCGTCTGTTGCCCACGGATCCTGGTGTTCCTCTGAGAAAGCGCCTGGAAAAAAATAATATTAAATGTATTAAAAAAATATAAAACATTTAAAATTAATTACATTTAAATTATAATTTAATAATTAACAATTACAAAATTATATATAAATAATCTAATAACTACATTACCTGCCCCTCAGCGCTCCTCCTGAATTGGACGAAACTCGCCCAGTCGTTCGACGGCACGCCGTCCGGGACATTCTCAATCAACTGCTCCAGAGGCATCGTCCCGTCCTTATCCACCCTATGAAAGAGACGGTTCCTCCTGTTCCTCCAGCCGTTACCCATCTTCACAAGGGTGTACCTCTTCCGGTTGGCTCGGACGACAAACCGCAACTGCAAAAAAATTATTTAAATATCAATAATTACAAAAATCCTATTAAAAAATATTAATTAAATATAATTAATTATCTCTTCCCAAGCCTAGTCCTTCGGCCCCTTCGGAACATGCCTCCATGTCCCAAAGTGCAGGGGGAACCGCATCCAATTCGCGCCCAGGTCGTTCAGGAAGTAGTTGAACAGGTGACCCCCAATGTCGATGGGCTGGTCCGTGCCCTCATTCCATGGCACTATAACTCGCAGTGTCCGGTCCATGCTGTTCAGACCGGCCACGTCCAGCCTTCTCGTCGACACGTTCCCCTGCTCATCTGCACAATTTACCATACGTTAGATAAATTTTAATTCAACTTTAACATTTTGAATTTAAATAAATAATTTATTAAATAAAAAAATTATTTACCTTGGACCTGCACCTCAAACCCAGTGGACTACGAAGACGACCCTCATGGGTTGTTCTGCTCCCGAGCCTCCTCCTTATCGAGGAACTACTCCATCTCCCTGAGCCCAATCGGGATCTCAAAGTCCTCCTCGTCGTAGTCCTTGACGCTGATATCTGCCCCCTAAACTCAAGCACCTCTAGTGCGGTCGTCTCTTGTACGATCGTCTGCGGTGCCTGTGGTAGGGCCGACTCCTGTGGGAGGATGGGCTGAAATGCCGCGGTCGCCCTCCCTCTGCACTGCCCCCTCCCTCTGCCCCCTGCTCTGCTGCTGCCACCCCCACAAAATTGGTCTGGGGACCTCAGGTGCCTTCCCCTATCCTCTCTTAAAGCCATATCAACTGTAAAAATTCAAAAAAAAAATATTTTAGTCACATTATTATGCAAAAAATATAATAAAAGTACAAATACAAATAAAATACGTCTTATCTCTTTACCTCAAGTACAAATACCAAGAAATACTGCAGCAAAAACTCTTTCACAGACGTCTGAATGCTTAATTCTAAAGAAAACACCCAGAGAAACTTCAGGAAACAAAATGAGCAAACGGAGAAATGAAGAAGGGAGGGGAGTTTAAATAGGCGGAACATTTGTAGCGGTTATTTCAATAACCGCTACATAAACCGCTACAAATCACTAAGGGCAGCTAAACTTTGTAGCGGTTCTAAGATAACCACTATAAAATACAAAAACCTTTGAAGTTATATAGCGGTTAAGGTATAGAACCACTACAAATTTGGGGACCTTTGAAATTCTGTAGCGATTACAACCTAATAACCGCTACAAAATACACGATATTTGGAATTTTGTAGCGGTTTGATTGATAAAACCACTACAAATAACCGCTACACTGTTGGCGCGTCTTGGTCGCGCAATGTGGCGCAAAAACTGTAGCGGTTATTATTTATTAACCGCTACAATTAAACCGCTACAAATTTTGATGAGAAATTTGTGCCTTATTTGTTGCGGCTTTTTCTAGGTAACCGCTACAAAAAAACGCAGCCAATCTGTCGCGCCACTTGGCGCATAGCTTGCTGCTACAAATTTGTAGCGGTTTAGGTTAAAACCGCTGCAAATGTTAATATTTGTAATGGGTAATTATAACCATTACAATTTCAGCGCTACAAAATACCTTTTTTTGTAGTGATCAAATTTAAGTGATGACTCATCAAATTTTTAGTCCTTTAATTTACATGATTTAAAATATAAAAATATTATACTAATAAAATATTAATATGTAAGCACGCTTTATCAACATGTTTTATTTTTTGACATGCACAGTCATTACTTAAGTTTAATAAGTTAGCAATTTCTGTTAATTGAGACTAACAACGTTAAATTTGAAGGACTAAAAATGTACTTATTAGACATAAATGACTAAAATGAACATTGATACAAATATAAAGGATCAAATGTATACTTTAGACAAAAATAAAACTTGGCATTTAATATGTACTTTTAAATATTTTATATTTTTATTTATAAAGGTTATAGTCAAATAAATATTTTAAATGTTTTTTAGTATTTCATAATCTTTAAATATTTTATATTTTTAATTATTTTACACATTTTTATATTTTAAAGTTAAGTCATAAATGCTAAGTGTTATTTTTTTCAAAAGGCTTAGAATATAATAAAAATATAAAAAAAACGAAGGTAGCCATCGTGTCGTGCTTGAGTCCCGCAAGATGTAAGACGAAAGAAGTTCAACCTTCTAGCAATTTGTACCCTTAAAACTCATAAATGAGGGTTGCTTAATCAATCAAAATCAATTATTCGACAAACAAATTAATGTGGTTATATCCACATCTAAAGAAACAAAAGCAAAGTATTCCATTAACATAATAGAATGATATAAAAAAGGAAGTCCTTAGCCAAATATCAAACCTAGAAAGCAAAAGGGAGAACTCGGCAAAGCAAAAGGCAGATGCAAATTGCGGTGGATAGCTACGGACTCAGCAAAGATGTTGTGCGTATAGATCTAGAAAGAATGCAGAACAAATTTGAATGATACCATCATCTGGTCGTTGTTCCCTCATGTGCGATTCAGTCTTTCCTTCACACTCTTTCTCTAACCATAGCAGTAGAAGAAGACGAGGGAAGCCAACCCTCTGGTTTTCTCAACTCCCCAAGAAGAGAAAGAAATGAAGCAGAATACAGACTACAACGGCTAGATAAGGTATGGAGGGGATGCAACGGCTAGACAGGGGCTGAGATCAAGGTCAAAGAGAAGGACGGTGAGGTTGCGGCTGAAGACGAAAATGGGTCAGACGTATGGGTGGGGTTTTTTTTCTCCAAATAATAAATTAATTAATATTAATGAAGATTGTGACACCCTATTTTCATCACAATTTAGATGACTTATATACATAGTGAATTCAAACCACCAAGTCAAGTTTGGTCATGGGAAGAAAACACTTTTTGTAAATAGTTGAAAACTTAGCCTAAACACAGGGTTTGATTTTGTAAATGAATGGGCTTTTCTGAAAAATTTAAAATATTTTAAAACAGTTATTCAGTGGTTCAAACTCTTCATTATAGCTCATCAATCCTTTTACCATAATTTAATATTATCAGAGTATTACTCTGCGCTTACCTAAGTCTACCTTTTGTTAGATTAGGGCTCGAATCATACAAATGCCCTTTCCCATTTCGCTACTTAAGCATAGTATACTACGACTATCCCTACTATGCATGCTCATACTGCTACTATGTTTACTACTTTCACTACCACTACTACTACTATATGTACTATATTCACTACGTACATATCTATGTTTGTATGTATAGTAGATACATATATCCAAAATTTATAGCCACACGAGGCTACCAAAAGTCCTAAGTCTAACAAAATGATTATACGGATGGCCAACAAAATAACTAATACTGCTTCTCCACCTTCTTAGTTATCTGCAAGTATTACTTCCTTGCCCTTGAGCTACTTGCCTTTGTTGTATGTCATTCAGTGGAAAGGGTGAGATTTATGAGAATCTTAGTAGTAACAACAGACTATTATAAAATATGCAAGTTCATGAAACATGGAAAGCAAACCATCAAACAATAAGCATTTGGTAATCAAGATGCAGCACAATTAGCAATCACGAGACACACTAGTCCAATACAACTCAGGTGGTATATAAGGTCTTATAGCCCAGGGATACACCACATGCCAAAGACATCGGAACTTATAGCCTCGAGACACACAGTCCATTACAACATAGATTGCATGTAGGTATTACAGGCGAGGGACACACCTCATATAACAATGCACATCAGGAGTTACAACCTCACACTGAATGCATATCAAGTCTTACAGCCTAGGGATACACCCTATGCAACAATACGCATCAAAACTTATAGCCTTGTGACATTGCCCAATAATCAAACCATATATTCATGAAACAAATATAATCCATGGTACAAACATGTAGAATAATTACATAATATATGAGAGAAAGAGTTACTAGCTGCCAACCTTTCTAGTAATTTACCTTCACCAATATGTTTTCCCCTCAGGTTCGGGCAGATATCAAATTCTATAATTTTGAAATGCATATTGAGATGGGTCATTACTCATTCTAATCTTATTAACATAATTAAAATTATGTTATTCTTGACCCTCTCATAACTCTTATCCTTTTATTTGAAATAGTTGGTTATCTTTGATAATCTTTTGTACTTAGGTATTTGTGTATCTAATTAAGACATGTTGAATGTCTATTTCCCCTACAATTAACCTTTTAATTCAATTAAATTAGCCCTTCTAACTTATCCCAAACTCTCAAATCGTCACTAACTTTAATTCCCTAAAATGTGATCAATTTCCATACTTAACCAATTCTGCCTCCAATTTTTAGGAAACTTTGAAAAATCATATCTTAAGCTAGGAAACTCTAAATGAGGTGGTTAAAGTTCCTACGTAAAGCTCTTCTAATCCTCTACGAAGTAAATATAATGTTCAGTATTAAATTCTAGACCTAACTTCCTAGTTTAAGCATGCAAACTGACTGTCCATTTGGTAAGTTAATATTTTCCAAATTTCCTACCCAAATTTTGCAAATTCATAATACTAGTGATAATTGTGATAGACTGAATGAAATATTTTCATGCTCTTGTGAAGATGATCAAATATGTGTAGGCTGTTATCACAAATAATGCCACTTGTTTGTTGAGTTTCAGAAGAAAGTATTTAGTGAAGTGGTTGATTCTACTATTAATCATGATACATCCTTTTGTAGTATTGATAATTGTAAGCATGAGCATTGTAAAAATGGTGAATCTTGCATAGATACCAATGTGGTTAATGTGAGAGAGAAAGAGGAACAAGTTGTTGCAAGTGATAGAGGTAAGTAAGAGAAACCTTTCTACATGCATTTTGAGGCCATTGATTTAGGCTTGAAGTTTTGGAATTTTTGCCCTATTTTTTGTTGATTAGGGTATTAAAGAGTATGGCATGTTGTGATTTTGGAAATGGTGTTTCGTTGTGTGTTTTGGGTAGATAGAATTAATTTGAGGTTGAATGGTGAAGTTTGAAGTTTTTGGGAATATTATGTTGAGTTATTGCCTATGTATATCATGTGAAAGGAATGTTGATATGGTCATTTTGATGTCTCCATTAGTTTCCTTATGAAAGTTTGTGTGGAAATGAGTTTTGGAACCATTAGAGACTTAGGTTGCAAAACTGGAAAATTTGGCAAAAGAAATTTTGTGCAAGGGACCTACTTTGCACAAATAGCAAATGGTGTTAAAAGTTTGTGAAACTTTCCAGTTTTGTAGTTTACATTGCAAGCTTTTCATTCATATATAGTTTGTGTCATTTTGAGTTTTATTGATATATAGTTCACATTGCAAGGTCAGTTAAATTCAACCAAGAATCAGGACAATTCTTGGCCACGGCCCATAGAGGATGGCCATGGCCCACAAGTTTCTGACCTTCTCTTAGCTGCGGCCCAAGGAGGCTAACCATGGCCTATGACTTTCTGACTATCCGTTAGTCGCGGCCCAAGGATGGGCTGGCTGCGGCCAACCCCTGTTTTCAGTACTTTGTAATTCAGAAAAGTGGTTTTCAATCTAGTCTTTTCCAATCCTTTAAGGCTATTGTTAGAGTCTTTCATAGCCACTTAAGGGATTATAATGATAACCAAATCTAATTGTTTTAAAGTCATTTGAGTATGAGGATAAGTGATAACTTGTCATCCTTAATTATGGTTATAGGCTTTGATATTTGTTTGGAAGGTAGAAGGCCTGTGCCTGAATAAGAACGGAAAGACCAAGGTAGTGACACTTTCTCCTATATCATGTTTAATACATTATATGTTTGTATGTATCATTGAATGATTGATTGAGTCGTGGCAGTTAGCCCAGCTTTGAATGAATGATTGAGTCGCGATGGGTAGCTTGACTTTGAATGCTGTTGAATGAATGATTGCGTCGTGGCAATTAGCTCAGCTTTGAATGTATGATTGAGTCACGGCGGGTAGCCCAGCTTTGAATGCTTCTGAATGAATGATTGAGTCACTGCAGTTAGCCCAGCTTTGAATATACGATTGAGTCACCGCGAGTAGCCCGGCTTTGAATGCTATTGTTGCTGATTGTCATGCCTATCACGGAAGTGATTATGGTAATGATTGAATGTTGTTGATTGTCATGCTTTTCATAGTTGTGATCAAAGTCATGATTAAATGCTGCTATGTTGCTGAATTCTGATATATGCTTACATGATTTGTTTAATTTTGCATCATATACGTGAAATGTTATTACTGGGATTCTTTTAAATCTCACTCTTTCCAATTATCAAACCTTTAGCTAGGGCAAGCGAATCAAGGGACAAGTAAGTGAATAAGGGCGACTAGGATTGCCAACGATAGTCTTTTGCTTTTTGCTTTTTGCTTTTTGGTTATCATTTTTGACCATTGTATATATTTGTTGACCATAGAATTGTATTGGTATTATAATCTTCGGTATAGGAAACTGAGATGGGCAATGATGCCCTATAAAACCCTTTAATGCATGAATATATTATGGGTGAATGTCAAGAATTTTGCTAGCAGTTTGATATTGTGCATGTAATAGAAGTGAATAGGCCAAAATGGTTTCTAAAAATGAATAGAGATCGCATTATACAGATTTTGTAAAATGGTTTCATTTAAACACTAATTACGGTCTTAATGAGGATGGGGGTTACACTTTGTTATGTTGAAATCAGCTCCTTTCATGTCTGCATCCAGTAAGGTTGTTAAACTCATGGGAGCCTTAGCTCCATTGGCTTGATCCATTCCTTGCTTTTTGAGAAGTTCTTTGAGATATTTAGTTTGTGAAATGAATATTTCATTCTTTTATTGTTTGATTTGCAAACCCAAAAAGAATGTCAATTCTTCCATCATAGACATCTCAAATTCTCCTTTCATCATATTAGAAAATTCCTTGCACAGAAAATCATTAGTAGCTCCAAAAATAATATTATCAACATATATTTATACAACTAACTTTTCATTTTTCTTACGCTTTTTAAATAGAGTTGTATCTACCCTTCCTTTGTAAAACCCATGATCAATGAGAAAACTACTTATTCTTTCATACAAAGCTCTTGGAGCTTGTTTTAGACCATAAAGGGCTTTCTTTAGTCTATAAACAAGGTTTGGATTAGAAAAATCGTCAAAACCAAGGGGTTGTTCAACATAAACTTCCTTCATTATATAAATACTAAGGAAAGCACTTTTTACATCTATTTGATAGAATTTGAATCCTTTGATGCATGCAAAGGCTAAAAGTACACATATGGCTTCCAATCTAGCAACTGGAGCATACGTTTCCTCATAAGTAATTCCTTTTTCCTGATTATAGCCTTTAGCCACCAGCCTTGCCTTATTTCTGACAATGATTATGGATTCATCAAGTTTGTTCTTAAATACCTATTTAGTACCAATGATCAAATTATCCTTAGGCCGAGGTACTAAATCCCAAACTTGATTTCTCTTAAATTGATTAATTTCTTCCTACATTGCTATTACCCAATCATTGTCTAATAAGACTTCATCAATGCTAGAAGTTCTAGTTCTGAAATAAATGTTGAAAAGCTTACTTTATTAAGAATCTTATTTCTAGTTTTTACACCTTCAACATTGCCTATAACCTGATCTATAGGATGATTTCTATTAAACTTCCAGGCTTTAGGTTGTTTATGAGAAGGTTAACTCTAATTTTCCTCTAGTTTAAGAGACATAGGGAGTTTTTGAAACAGATTGGTTTATTTCAGAGCTAATCAATTTTGGCTCATCATCTAAGGGTTTGACTGAAGGATCAATTTCAGCAAATACAATATGAATTGATTCTTCAACAACACAAGTTCTTTTATTAAAAACTCTATACACTTTACTTCTATTAGAATATCCTAAGAAAATACCTTCATCGGCTTTGGAATCAAATTTTCCTAGATTATTATTTCCATTATTGTAAATAAAGCACTTACATCTAAATATGTGTAGATGATTGAGGTTTGACTTTCTTCCCTTATAAAGCTTATGCAGTGCTTTTCCTAGCTTTGATATGATATAACCTCTGTTGGAGATGTAGCTGGCAGTACTCATTGCATCAGCCTAAAACACTTGTAAGACTTCTTTCTCATTAAGCATTGCTTTGGCCATCTCAATAAGGACTCAGTTCTTTCTTTCTATAACCATTTTGTTGAGAATTCCTGAGTGCTGAGAAGTTGTGCTCAATGCCATTCGTATCACAGTAGTCTCCAAATTCTTGGCTTTCAAGCTCTTCTCCATAGTCTGTTCTAATTGCTGTAATAGGCATACCTTTCTCATTTTGCACTTTCTTGGAAAAAATAATGAATTCACTAAAGGTTTTCATCTTTTAATGACAAAAAGATAGTCCATGTAAATCTTGAGAAATCATCAACAATGACCAAGGCATATCACATACTAAGGCTTTTAACTCTTGTTGGTCTAATTAATCCATGTGGAGCAGTTGTAACGATCTTTTAGTTGATATTTCCTTCTTGGCTTTGAAAGAGGATTTAGTTTGTTTCCCTTTTTGACAAGAGTCACATACTAAATCATTTTTAAAATGCAGTTTAGGTAAGCCTATCACCAAATCCTTTTTGATAAGCTTATCTAATTATTGCATATTTACATGTACTAATCTTTTATGCCACAACCAACTTTCATTAGAATTACTGAGAAAACAGTTTTTAGATATATGATTATTGATATCAAGAGTATAACATTACCTTCCCTTGTGGCTTTTATTTTTATCTTAAGTTCATTTTCTTAATAGGCAAGTGCTTCTTGCTGACTATCATGCTTCAGAGTCAAAGGTGACCCAATTATCTTTTTTAGTACTTTGGCTTACACTCAGCAGATTGTGCATTAATCCTTCTATATGGTAGACATCTTTTATTTGTATCTCGTTTTCAACTCCAACTTCTCCTATCCCAGCAATTTTTCCAAATTGATTTCCACCAAACTTGACTTTGCCTCCTTCTCTTGGATTTATAAAGGTAAATCTCTCTTTGTCGCCAAGCATGTGTCTTGAGCATCCACTGTTTATGTACCATTTGTTTCCTTTAAATGCTTTAAAACACACCTACAGAAAGAGAATGATTAAATTTTAGGTACCCCACCTTCTTGGGTCCTTTGTGGTTAGTTTGAACTATCTTGGTCAAATATAAGCCTTTAATATGCACCCACTTGTAAGTTCCCATTGTTCCTTCTTTGTTGTGATAACATGATGAAATATAATGTCCCTTTCTATTGCAAAAATTACAATGAGCAAAAGGGTTATAGACATGGACTAATTTTTGAAAATAATTCAGATAAGTTTTTTTACCAATCTTCTTTCCTTTTGACTTATCTGACTTTAGATTATACCCAATCCCAGATCTGTTATTGGTGAACTTTTGAGTTTTCAAAATCACTTTAGGCATTTTTCTTCCCTTAGTAAACTTTTCAAGAATTTTGGTAAGATCAATGTTTTTCTTTTCTAAAACTTGACAGGTGTCACAAAAAAATGGTTTTGGTTCATTGAGTTGTTCCATGAGTACTTTCACCCTTTTTTTGTGTCTTACAAGTTCTTTCACAATTTTCATGAATTCAGTATGCAAAGCATTATATCTAGCATGCAGTTCATCATAGGTAGGATTTTCAATTACCTCACCTTCCTCTGATTGTTCTTGAGCCATGAGGTAGATGTTGGCTACTTCTTCATCGTCACTTTCTTCTTTATCAGAAGAGCTGTCACCCCAAATTGTTGAGACATATGCGTTCTTCTTAGCAAACTTGTTTGTCTTCCTTTCTTTGTTCTTTAAATACTCAGAGCATTCCGATTTAATATGTCCTAGCTTCCCACATTCATAGCAGATGATTTGCTTTTTTGTTTCTCTTCTGCTGCTAGTTCCTCTTTTGTTGAAATTTTTAAATCCTTGACCCTTCTTATAAAATTTCTTGAACCTTCTTATAATCATTCCCATTTCATCATCATCATCATCTTCTTCTTCTTCTTCCTTTTGTGGCTTTTCTTCTTTTATAACATTCAATGCTACTCCTCTCTTCTCCTTGTCATCAATTTCTTCAAGTTCACGTTTGAACTTTAGCTTACTTTCACATTCTGACAGGCTTTCAAATAGAGATGCCACTGATTGCATCGATTCGCTTTTGGCTTCTTCTATTGCTATTACTTTGGCCTCCTATTGCTTTGAAAGAATATTCAATATTTTCCTAACTTGAGTATTCTGATCATAGAACTTTCTAAAAGCTCCAGGTTGATTTACGAGATGAGTATATCTAAGTTCAAACTCAGCTATTGATTCTCCAGATTTTATAAGGAGTAGATCATACCCAATAATAAGAGTATTGATCTAGCTTTCTTTAAGACCCGAGGTTCCTTTGTGTGCAATTTCCAATGCTTCCCATATTTACTTGGCTGTTGGAAGTGTGCATATCCCGAAGTACTCCTTTTGACTTAAGGCGCTTTGGATTATCAGGATTGCTTTGCTGTTGAGAGTCACAAGCTTTTTGTCATTGTTATCATATTCTTCTGGTGACTTGGAAACAAGTTGTCCTTCTATAGTCTTTATAGGAAGGTAATTCCAATTTTGAATGACCTTCCAAAGTCCATATTCTGTGGCCATAACGAATATTCTTAATTTAGCTTTCCAAAAGAAGCAGTGTTCTCCATTAAATCCTAGAGGTCTTGTGATGAGGCTCCATCAGGGAGTATTCTTTCACTCATACTTGCCATTAGATCCTTCTTAGGCTGTTATACCTATACAAGAAGACTAGTCTCTGATACCAAATATTAGTGCAGGTGTATCACCCAAGAGGGGGTGAATTGCGTGATACTAAAAAATTTAATGAAATGTATCAATTTAAACAGAATCAAATGAAATGAAACTAAAGTTACGAGATAAAGAAGTATCACCGAAATGTACACTGGGGATTTATACTTGTTCAGTCACAACTTAACTAACCTACATCCAGTCCTAAGATTGCCTCTGAGCTTTTCACTACATCTTCCAAGATTCAGTGGGTTCTTAGTGTTAGATCCCAAGTTTTGATGATAACAAAAAGACAATTGTGTACAAATCATGATTTTATAAGTTTAAGAAATGTTTACAAAGTTACCAAATGCATATAGCAATGTTTTCTGGTATCTGCTGTCAAATTGAACTGGAGTGCTCGAACATGAGCTTTGCACTCGAGCATAGATCCCTTGTGTGCTCTATCCCTTTCCAAATCTGATGCGAGTGCTTGTATAAAAGGTATATTACTTGAGAATATTCTTCTCACTCGAGCAGGAGTCTGTGTGCTCGAGTGAGGGCCCACATCACCTGCGAGTGATAAATTTATCCCTCTTCAAACCTGATGCGAGTATTGATATTGAGAGCATATTCCTTGAGAATATGCATCTCACTCGAGCAGGAGTATGTGTGCTCGAGTGAGGGACCACATCACCCGCGAGTACAAAATCTCACTCTTGCTAATATGATATGCGAGTGATGACCCGAGAAGACACTCCCAGTGGAAAATGCAAGATCACTCGAGCAGGAGGAGTTGTGCTCGAGTGAGACCCCACATCACTCGCGAGTGAGAATTCTATCTCTCTGAAATCCTTTGCAAGCACAACCCGATAACTGAAGCACAAAGAGGAAAATAGGAAGATCACTCGAGTGAGCCATCCATGCTCGAGTGATGCTCTGCCAGATCACCAAAAATGCCAAGTCTCACAACGTTCAATCCGAATATGGTTTATTGTTATTTATTCATATCATCATTACTTATTATCATTGCTTAACATCATTTTGAATGTATTATAAGTGTGATGCAGGAAGATGAACGTTTGAAATTAGTTGTTACGGAGAAAGTCAAATAACGGCAGACAATATCATTACATGCACGCACGTACCTACCGCATTCAGATTATTCAAACATGCACGTGTCTTTCAATAGTTGCAAAAGCTTCGCTCCTCAAACGATGATTATCCAAACGGGCAAAAACTAAAGCAACTATATATACAGAGATTCAGAGATAGTCAAGAACAACGAACCACAAGAATTCACAAGCTTACACGAGTCTCTGATATTCATCATTTTCTTTGTATACACATTGATCTTCAGTGTTTATTCATTTGCTCTGTAAGAGAGTCTTCATACAATTCAAACTCTATGTTTATTTGATCTCAAGGTATTGGGACCTTGAGAGGGTAGATTTCCTTACGAGAGAAGTAGTTGAGAGAATTCCTTGTTAAGCCTTTCACTCATAAGTCTTATAAGATACAAGCATAGAGAACGTTGCTGCTCGTAAGACTTACAGTGGTGTAAGCAGGAGAGAACGTTGCTGCTCATAAGTCTTGTATACATAAGCAAGTGAGAAGGGTCATAGGTTGTTTTTCTGCACATAAGACTTGTCGTAAGGGGGAGAGAAATTTCTTAGTAAGAGAATATTTCTGCTCATAGTCCTTTCAAGGACAATTGTTGTTTTGTGGCGTTCTGAGAGCCCATTGAATCTTGGAGGTATAGTGAAAATCTCAGTAGGTCTTGATCTCTGAGGACTGGACATAGGCCTGGTTGTTAGGCCGAACCAGTATAACTCTCTGTGTTCAAATCTTCTCAACTCTATTCTATCTACTATAATTTTCATATCACCACATCAAGCGAAAAATTTATAACATCACCCAATTCACCCCCCTCTTGGGTGATGCTTGCCTCTTACATTTGGTATCAGAGCCTAGTCTTCTCCGAAGAGCCTAACAGCTTGAGAAGGATCCGACAAATGGCAACAATGGGTGAAAACATCCTTCCAGACGGAGCTTCAATCACTAGACCTCCTGGTTTTGCTGGAGAACATTTTTCGTTCTGGAAAGCTAAATTCAGAGTGTTCGTGATGGCCAACGAGTACGGATTGTGGAATGTTATACAAGATGGTGATTATGTTCCAATAAAGAAAATCGAAGATAAAGCAGTTAAAAAGAGCCTAGATGAGTTTGACGAGAATGACAAAAGGTTAGTAACATTAAATAGTAAAGCCATTTTAATGATACAGAGTGCTCTTAGTCAAAAAGAATATTTTCGAATATGTACTCTACCAACTGCCAAAGATATGTGGGATGCTCTAGAAATTGCTCATGAAGGTACATCCGAAATCAAAGAAAATAGAGTCAATACTCTAATTATAGAATATGACCTATTTCATATGAAACCTGGAGAAGGCATATCAGAATTCGAACTCAGGTATACTCATCTTTTTAATCAATTATCTGCTCTTGGAAAATCGTTTGATCAAAATTCCCAGGTAAGAAAGATTCTTAATATTCTTACGAAAGAATGGGAAGCGAAGGTGACAGCTATCGAAGAAGCTAAAGGAGAATCTATGAGATCCGTAGCTGCCCTCTTTGGGAGTCTTTCAGAGTATGAAGGAAAGTTGAGGTTCTAAAAGGAACTTGAAGAGTTCGATGATAAGAAGAAAAAGGGAGTTGCACTAAAAGCTATCAAGGAGGAAGAAGAATCATTCGAGAATGAAGATATCCCTAACGATGATGAAATGGGAATGATCGTAAGAAAATTCAAAAGATTCTACAGAAGAGGTCAAAAGAACTTCAAAAATTATCAAGGTGGACCAAGCAAGAGAGAAAATAAAGAACAACAGATAGTATGCTATGAATGTGGGAAACCTAGACACATCAAATCTGAATGCTTCAAGAACAAAGACAAAAAGAAGCAGAAAAAGAAAGCATATATATCATCTATATGGGGAGATAGTTCGTCAGACGAAGAAAGTGACAATGACGAAGTAGCAAATCTGTGCTTAGTAGCCAAGGAAGAAGAATCAGACTCTGAGGTAAGTGATTCTGAACCTACTTATGATGAATTATTATCTGAATATAATGCATTGCATACAGAGTTCATCAAAGTTGCTAAAGAAATGGTTAGCTATAAGAAGAAAGTAAAAGAATTAGAAAGTATTGTCATATCATCATATGAAATGTGTAAAGAGAAAGATAAGAAAATAGAAGATTTAACAAAAATTGTTGAAAAGTTTACTAAAGGAAATGAAACTCTCAAGGTTATTTTAAATTCTCAGAAAGTTTCATTTGGTAAATCTGGAATTGAATATAATTCTGTTCATGATAAGAATAAAGGATATAAGAAGAATAGTAGAGCATATCTTAAATATTTCAGGAATTCTGTGCATACATCAAATCCATTCGCATCATGCAATTATTGTAACAGGAAAGGACATTATACTTCATCATGTTATTTCAAAAAGGGACAGGTTGTTGGAACATATAAATGGGTTCCGAAAGGGACACATACATCACATACTAACCACAAAGGACCCAAGAAAGTGTGGGTACCTAAAACTTGATCATCTTATTCTAGGTATGTCTCAAGGCATCTCGAGCGAACAAATGGTATATTGATAGTGGATGTTCGAGACACATGACTGGTGACAAAAATAAGTTCACCATGCTAGAAACTAGAGAAGGAGGAAAGGTAACATTTGGAGGTAATCAATCTGGACGTATTGCTGGAATTGGTGAAGTAGGAAAATCCGATGGTGTTCAAATCAATGGAGTATATTATGTTGAGGGATTATGCCACAACCTCCTGAGTGTAAGTCAAAGCACTGACAAAGATAACTGGGTAATTTTTGACTCAAAAGAATGCTTGATAGTAAGCAAGAAAGATTTACCTCTGAACAAAGAATCTATCAAGGCAAAGATCCGAGCTCAAAGGGACGGTAATTGTTATACTATTGATTTAAATTCAAATTCTTCTGAAAATTGTTTTCTTAGTCGATCAGAGGAAAGTTGGTTATGGCATAAGCGTTTGGCTCATGTCAATAAGAATCAACTTGACAAACTGATTAGAAAAGATTTAGTTGTTGGTCTTCCCAAACTTAAATTCAAAGATAATATGATTTGTGAAGCATGTCAAAAAGGCAAACAAACTAAGTCTTCTTTTAAAACAAAGTATGAGATTTCTACTTCAAAACCTTTACAATTACTTCATATGGATTTGGTAGGACCTGCAAGAGTAAAAAGTTTTGGAGGAAATTTATATACTTTAGTAATTGTCGATGATTTTACAAGATTTACTTGGACTATATTTATTACTTCAAAAGATGAAACATTTGCTGAATTCATCATGTTTGCCAAAAAGGTTCAAAATGAGAAAGGTATTTCTATTGTTTCTATTAGGACAGACCATGGAGGAGAATTTGATAATCAACTATTTGAAAACTACTGCAACAACGAAGGAATAGATCATAACTTCTCTGCTCCTAGAACCCCTCAACAAAATGGAGTAATGGAAAGAAAGAACAGAGTTCTTACAGAAATGGCGAGAGCATTACTTAATGAAAAAGAAATGTCACAAGTGTTCTAGGCAGATGCAATGAGTACTGCATGCTATATTTCAAATAGAGCATATATCCGCAAATCACTTGGAAAGACGCCATATGAACTTTACAAAGGAAGAAAGCCAAATATTGCTCATCTTCATATCTTCGGGTGTAAGTATTTCATTCACAACAATGGTAAAGAAAACTTAGGTAAATTTGATTCAAAGTCTGATGAAGGTATATTTCTAGGATATTCTAATAGAAGTAAGGCTTATAGAGTTTTCAATAAAAGAACATGTACTGTTGAAGAATCTATTCATGTTGTGTTTGATGAAATTGAATCTCAGACAAAACTTATTGATGAAGAAGAAATGGATTCAATCAAGAAAAACAAATCTATTTCAAAGCAAGATGATTTTGAAACAAATGATTTTCAAAAATTAGAAGATGTCGATGATCATGCTCAACCAAAAGCATGGAGACATATGAAGGATCATCCAATTGATCAAGTTATAGGAGATATTCATGAAGGTGTCAAAACCAGAAATAGAATCCTCAATAAGGTAACTTTTTCTGCTTTTATTTCTGAAATTGAACCTTCTAATATAGAAGAAGCTTTATCTGACAATGATTGGGTGATTGCTATGCAAGAAGAACTAAATCAATTTCAAAGAAATCAAGTTTGGGATTTGGTTCCTCGACCTAAAGATCATACGGTTATAGGGACTAAATGGGTTTTTAAAAACAAACTTGATGAATCAGCAATCATTGTGAGAAACAAAGCAAGATTGGTTGCCAAAGGCTATAATCAGGAAGAAGGTATTGATTATGAGGAAACATATGCTCCAGTGGCAAGATTGGAAGCAATACGAGTACTCCTAGCCTTTGCTTGCATTAAAGGTTTTAAACTTTATCAAATGGATATGAAAAGTGCTTTTCTAAATGGTTATATTATGGAGGAAGTATATGTAGAACAACCTCCTGGGTTTGAAGATGAAACAAAACCTGATCATGTCTTCAAACTTAAGAAAGCACTATATGGTTTAAAACAAGCACCTAAAGCTTGGTATGAAAGACTAAGCAAATTTCTTCTTGATCAAAGTTTTGTCAGAGGTAAAGTTGATACAACTCTATTCATCAAACATAACAAAAATGATATTCTAATTGTTCAAATTTATGTTGATGATATTATTTTTGGTGCTACTAACGAATCTATGTGTCAAGAATTTTCTAAGATTATGCAGGGAGAATTTGAAATGTCCATGATGGGAGAATTGAACTTCTTTCTTGGACTTCAAATCAAACAAAAGAAGAATGGTATATTTATATCTCAGATAAAGTATTTGAAAGAGTTGTTAAAGAAATATGGATTATATAATGCTAACGGAGCTGATACTCCAATGAGTTCTACAACACTGTTGGATGCTGATGTAAAGGGACCTAGCTTCAACATCACTAAGTATAGAGGAATGATTGGCTCATTACTCTATCTCACAGCTAGCAGGCCAGATATTCAGTTTAGTGTGGGAATGTGTGCAAGGTATCAATCCGCTCCCAAGGTATCACATGCAGAGACAGTAAAAAGAATCTTCAAATATCTAGGAGATACTTCAGAGCTTGGTCTTTGGTATCTGAAAAGAGGGAATGAGTATTTAATGACATATTCAGATTCAGATCACGGAGGATACAAAACTGACAGAAAGAGTACCAGTGGTCAATGTCAATTTCTTGGAAGTTCTCTAGTATCATGGTTCAGCAAGAAGCAGAACACAGTTTCATTATCCTCGACCGAAGCTGAATATATAGTTGTGGCAAGTTGCTGTTCTCAAGTGTTATGGTTGAAACAACAACTTCAAGATTTGGGAATTTATTTAAAAGAAATTCCAATTTATTGTGATAACACTAGCACGATAAGCTTGGCCAAGAATCCTGTACAATACTCAAGGACCAAGCACATAGACATTCGACATCACTTCATTCGAGATCATGTTCAAAAAAAGGATGTCAAAGTGGAATTCATACCAACTCATCTTCAACTTGCGGATATTTTCACAAAGCCAATTGCAAAAGATCAATTTTTATATATTCGAAGAGAATTGGGAATGGTTAATCCCAATGAGTTGTAAGTTTTCTTGTTAAATATTTTAATTAAATGTTTATTTTGATGATAACCATACTGACTTTGGCATCGGAGTGTTAAAAATCATTTTGCAGGTCTGTCACTCGAGCACTGAGGATGCTGCTCGAGTGATAAGCTGGTTCACTCGAGCACAAGTAGCTATGCTCGAGCACAGCACTGTTGAAAATACTCTGCTTCTTGATATGTAAAACAGAGGTTAACAGAGGAAACTAGAATACCAAGAGTATATCTTGAAAGCAACAGTAAGAGATGAACTCACTCGCGAGTGAGGAACTCTCACTCAAGCATGATATGAACATGCTTGAAGTGAGGAGTGCCTGCTCGAGTGAAGAGGAAGAATTTCTTTCCAGAAGCAATCCAAATCATGGTTACTCAAATGATCTTGGAGGATTTAAGTACAAAGACACAAAATATGGCAAGAAATCTATAATCCAGGTACGCTTTTACATGTTTTCTTAAATTCTCCAGAATATCACTCGAGCACAGATAGAACACACTCGAGCACAGTATGAACATCACTCGAGCACTAGGGTTTATGCTCGAGCACTGTCACTTATATCAGTTACACAGAAGCTCAGAACGTCACACTTTCTGCTCTCACTCGAGGTGTCTCGTCACTCGAAAGGCGCAACTCTTCACCTTCAACCGTTTCTCTTCAATCAATCACGTCCATTTGCCTCAAATCACCGTTACAACTCTTCAATCCTCTATAAAAGGTGATTCTTACCCTCTGCATTTCTCATTCGTGCCCTAATCTCAGTTTGCTTTTCCTTCAAAAAACTGAGAGTTTTTGCTTCTATTTCACTTTCTCTACAATGGCATGAACCAAACTACCCTCTATCCCTCAAAGATCCCACTCTCCATCTCCTACTCAGTCTGCTGCCAGTGCATCTGGTACCCCAAAACCAACACCTCCCTCTCCCAAAATCTCTTCCTCACCGTCACCTCCTCCTAAACCCAAGACCAAAAAGAGAACTCCGGCTAAGAAACCTCACCCAAAGCCTCAAATTGAAAAGAAAGATCAACCTCCTCAAAAGAAGCCAAAGGGTGTGGTGTTTAAGGAACCAATAGTTACCCGGTCTCAATCCAAGGAGGTTCAAGGAAAAGGAAAGAAAAAGGAAACAAAGCAACCCCAACATTCATCTTCTTCCTCTGGTGATTCATTCAACAAACAACTTCAGGAAGCATTGGAGAAGTCCAAACTTGACAAGATAGTTGGAAAGATCGCTTCTCAAGCCGGTGTTTCAAGTTCACACCAAGCAAGGCAATCAAGTGCCTCTGCTTCAGGAGCACCTTCTGCCTCACAAGCACCAGTGGATGATCACATCACCAGTCCTCTTGAGGGATTTATTGTTGAGGAACTCAAGGCACTGTCTCAGAAGGTATTTGATGATGAGTTTATTCATAGGCACTTCTGTCCTATTGTGTATGTGGATTTAGATTATCTGAAGAAGAATTGCCATTTGGATTTATACCCTTATCTTCAATACTATGCTCCCTGGCTAAATATCCATATACCATATTCTCCCACTGTTGTGAAAACATTTTATTGCAACATGAGGTCCCATAATATTATGTCTAGATCTGGTGAATTGATTGAGGAAGCAGTATCTACAACTGTTAGAGGAAAGTTTATTATGATATCTGCTAAGATCATAAATGACTTGCTTGGGTATGTTGCACCACCTCCTGATCCACCCTCTTTCTCTGCCAATGAAGCTTTCCATATTTTGAGACCAAAAGACCCCATAGGCCCTCTCAATTTTAAACCCATTGATATGCCTGATTCTCATAGAGTCCTTCATTATATATATTCCCGGAGCATAGTTAATAAGTCCAAAAATTTTACTCATTTTGCCCAAAAGGATTACTATATGTTGGCCTCTTTAATTGCTGGGCAACAAAGGAATGTGGGGGAGATTATCTTCAATAAGATGAGAAGATTTCAATTTTCTTCATCAAAATCCGCAACCATACCATACCCTCAGCTTGTATCCTTCATCCTGATGAAAAACAAGATATGGTATTTGGAAGGAAATGAAAGGGTACTCATTTCAAGGTTTGGTAAGACTCAACTAACTCATATGGGTATTAATCTTCCTGTGAGTCGAACCAAAGCCACATCTAAGAGGAAAACCACTCCATCCAGAGGTGATGAGGCACAAGCATCTGCTCAAAGTCCTATTCCTCCTCCTTCCTTCATTAATGCCTCTCTTTCCAACCATGTGACTGAGGTAATCAATCAAGCTGTATCAAGTCTGAAGAAGAAGTTAGTGGCTGAGTATGAGAAGCTTGTGGAAAAGATGGAGTCAAAGGTCATCAAATTGGTAGACAAGGCCAATACCAATTTTGAGTTGATGTTCAAGACTCAGGATGAGATGTCTCAGAGGATAACAAATATGGAGACCTTCTTGCACTCACATTTCCCCTCTTCATCTTCAGAGGTGCCTCCAGAGACCACTCATACCTCTGTGCCACAGACTCATGTACTCTTCACCGATCCAGATTCTAATATTGATGTTACTTTTGATCGGTCGCCTTCACTACCTCCCTCATCCTCTGTACCACAGCCATCATCTCTACCAATTGACCCTCTCACTGCCATGGTTTCATTTGTTCCACCTCCTGGTACCATCTTTCCTCAGTCCCCTTCTGATGCTGACAAAACGGGGGAGAAGGATGTGTGATGATTTCTGAGCTATGGGATGTATTGGGAGTTTGGGTAGATTTTCTGTATGGGTAGGATTTGATGTTATTTTAGATTATCAGTTATTATGTTATTAACAATGTCAAAGTTTGAAATCAAGTTTAATATTAATGACTATTTTAATGTTTCAAGTTACTAAGTTATTTGCCTCATATTATGCTTATATTGGCTGTTAAGTGTCCAGAGATAGTATTGCAGGGGGAAACTTGAACTTGAAACTGAAACTTGATATGCATTTAGAAACAATGAAGTATTTCAAAAATTTTCAATCTTAATCAATCATTCTTAAACTTCCATCACAAAGGTTTTGTCATCATCAAAAAGGGGGAGAATGTTAGATCCCAAGTTTTGATGATAACAAAAAGACAATTGTGTACAAATCATGATTTTATAAGTTTAAGAAATGTTTACAAAGTTACCAAATGCATATAGCAATGTTTTCTGGTATCTGCTGTCAAATTGAACTGGAGTACTAGAGCATAGATCCCTTGTGTGCTCGAGCAGGTGCGAGTGAAAGCCAGAAAGTGTTCACCCGAGAGGCATGCCACTGTTATTCTCACTGATCCACTCGAGCACTGGAGTTTGCACTCGAGCAGAGAAGCCATTCTCACTCGAGCACATGCGAGTGAAGGTCCGTGAGTGCTTGGCCGAGAGCAAGTATTATCATGCTTCCTTGATTCACTCAAGCAGAGACATCAATGCTCGAGCATGAGCATTCTGTACTCGAGCAAGGTACTGCGAGTGCTTGGCCGAGAGTCATGAAGTTCAAGGAAGTGCAAGTGTGCTCGAGCACAACCTCATCTGCTCGAGTGACGCATCTGCACCTGTGAGTGAAAATTCTATCCCTCTCCAAATCTGATGCGAGTGCTTGTATAAAAGGTATATTACTTGAGAATATTCTTCTCACTCGAGCAGGAGTCTGTGTGCTTGAGTGAGGGCCCACATCACCTGCGAGTGATAAATTTATCCCTCTCCAAACCTGATGCGAGTATTGATATTGAGAGCATATTCCTTGAGAATATGCATCTCACTCGAGCAGGAGTATGTGTGCTCGAGTGAGGGACCACATCACCCGCGAGTACAAAATCTCACTCTTGCTAATATGATATGCGAGTGATGACCCGAGAAGACACTCCCAGTGGAAAATGCAAGATCACTCGAGCAGGAGGAGTTGTGCTCGAGTGAGACCCCACATCACTCGCGAGTGAGAATTCTATCTCTCTGAAATCCTTTGCAAGCACAACCCAATAACTAAAGCACAAAGAGGAAAATAGGAAGATCACTCGAGTGAGCCATCCATGCTCGAGTGATGCTCTGCCAGATCACCAAAAATGCCAAGTCTCACAACGTTCAATCCGAATATGGTTTATTGTTATTTATTCGTATCATCATTACTTATTATCATTGCTTAACATCATTTTGAATGTATTATAAGTGTGATGCAGGAAGATGAACGTTTGAAATTAGTTGTTACGGAGAAAGTCAAATAACGGCAAACAACATCATTACAAGCACGCACGTACCTACCGCATTCAGATTATTCAAACATGCACGTGTCTTTCAATAGTTGCAAAAGCTTCGCTCCTCAAACGATGATTATCCAAACGGGCAAAAACTAAAGCAATTATATATACAGAGATTCAGAGATAGTCAAGAACAACGAACCATAAGAATTCACAAGCTTACACGAGTCTCTGATATTCATCATTTTCTCTGTATACACATTGATCTTCAGTGTTTATTCATTTGCTCTGTAAGAGAGTCTTCATACAATTCAAACTCTATGTTTATTTAATCTCAATGTATTGGGACCTTGAGAGGGTAGATTTCCTTACGAGAGAAGCAGTTGAGAGAATTCCTTGTTAAGCCTTTCACTCATAAGTCTTATAAGATACAAGCAGAAGAGAACGTTGCTGCTCATAAGACTTACAGTGGTGTAAGCAGGAGAGAACGTTGCTGCTCATAAGTCTTGTATACATAAGCAAGTGAGAAGGGTCATAGGTTGTTTTTCTGCACGTAAGACTTGTCGTAGGGGGAGAGAAATTTCTTAGTAAGAGAATATTTCTGCTCGTAGTCCTTTCAAGGACAATTGTTGTTTTGTGGCGTTCTGAGAGCCCATTGAATCTTGGAGGTATAGTGAAAATCTCAGTAGGTCTTGATCTCTGAGGACTGGACGTAGGCCTGGTTGTTAGGCCGAACCAGTATAACTCTCTGTGTTCAAATCTTCTCAACTCTATTCTATCTACTATAATTTTCATATCACCACATCAAGCAAAAAATTTATAACATCACCCAATTCACCCCCCTCTTGGGTGAAGCTTGCCTCTTACACTTAGCACCTCAATACACTGCAAGTTCCTATTTTGGACACTCACTCCCCCTTACACAACATAAGCAAATACCCTACTCAATATTCCTCAATCTTAAGTTATCTCAGTAGTAAATACCCTTTTTAATGTTCCACAACCTTAAGTTATCTCAATAAGAAGTATTGAGTGTTTGAAGTAACTCTCTCTTAGAGTGAATGATTAAATATTGAAGTACAATACAAATAGACTAATGAAATAAAACATAGCACTAATATCATCTCAAATGTTTCACAGTTTGGTAGTTGCTCCGCTTTGAATGCTTCCGTATTTATAGTTGGAATGAATTTAATGACCATTGTGAGCATTCTATTTGTCTTTTATAGTGCTAACACTTCTCTGGACATTCATTATGTTTTGGAATATAGCCGTTGGAGCAAAGAGAATGTGTTGGTTGAAGTTCTAGTTAGCATTTAATGCTTCTGACACAAAATCTAGTTTTCTTGGTATTCAAACTTTTGATGAAGAAATTCCCTAAAACTTGCTTAGAAATATGTTAATCATACAAAAGAATAGTAATAAGCAATATTAAAGGTGTCAACAAAAGTTTCTTTGATTTCCTGAATCTTTGGTTTCATGCTCTATTTTCTTGAACAAACAAGTATTCGAATACTTTTCTTACTATTAGAATAAAATGGATCTTTTCCAGTTGTAGATTATTTGTATAGTCTCTCTACTCTTTGAATAGTATTTTGTACTGATACTATTAGAATAGTTTGTTCTACTATTCAGATAGTCCTTTTGAAAAAATGATAATTTTATTTTGATACAATATCTAACTATTTGAATATCTTTTTGAGATTGGATTAGGAAATAGTCAAGTTTCATATGCCAATACTATCCTGATAGTCTTCTCACTATTCGAATAGCATTTAGTCAATTTATACTATGACTATTTGAATAGCTTAATCTTCTATTTGAATAGTCTCTTTTGAAAAACAAATGATTTTATCTTGATATAGTATTTAACTATTCGAATACTCTTTTGAAATTGGATTGGAAAATTGACAATACTATTCTGATAGTCTTCTTACTATTTTGATAGTACTTTTACTAATCGAATACTCTAATTGGAAAATACAAACTATTATTCAAATAATACCTTGAGTTTTCAAATAGTTTTTATCTAGTATAAATTTTAGGGGAATTTGTCAAGCTTACTATTCGAATATTGATATGCCTATTAGAATACTTTCTTTCATTAACCTTGCACTATTATTCGAATAGCATATACACTATCCGAATAATGCTCTATGTATTTGAATAGACTAAAATTATTAGAATAGTTTTTAACTGAAAACAAGCTATACTATTCGAATAGCAATATGACTATTTGAATAGTCAACAGTATTAAATTACATGAATCTTTTCAACACAAAATCATAAATCCTTATTCAAATAATCCTAAGTTTGTTATCATCAAAACTCTGAATCTAACAATTGTCTGATGTGGTGATCAATATTGGGGGATTCTGAAGGTATAGTCTTTATGGGCACTTAAGGATACCAAGATAAGCTCGGAATAAGGCTTCATGTGCATCCATCAATTTAGTGTGATCCCCTTGCTTAGAAAACAACTATAGCACATAACTTTCTCACAGTGCTAGCTTGCTCTTATAGCATCTTGGTCTGAGCTTCTTGCTATTCAAATAAGGGCTTGAAATTCTAGTTGATCAAGTCATATAGTTGTCTAATCTTGCCTTTCACATAAGTGATGAACTCAACATTGTTTGTAGCAAACTCAATGTGAGATTTTTGAAGCTCCTCTTTTAGATACCCTCAAGAAAGAAGGACCAAGGGACTAGCTCTAGCAGAATACTGCGTCTCATCTATCCTTAAAGTCTCAACTTCCACCATCTACCTTTTTCTCATAAAGCTTTGTGAAACAAGGAGAGACAATTGAATCTCCATCCTTTGAATGTATAACCCATCAAATTTTGGAATCTTGATCAATGACTCATTTAATTTTCAATACCAAAACTTGTTTGCCTTTAGAAATAGTGAACCCAACTGAAGATAAAGAATAGAAATGAATTTGTGTATCTATATCTGTTGATATCAAAGAAGATGATTTCTCAAATGTTTCTCTCCTCCTTGCTGATGATAGAGGTCATCATGTGATAAACCTTCTTGATGAAGTAAGTGAAATTGTTGGCCTTGTTTACCATAGCTCTAGTATAGGTATATCAGATAATCAAGTAAAGATCACACATAGAGCTAGGATTAAAGTTGAGAATCCTTATTAGTTCTCATGGTCTGATGATTCTGTACTTCTCAGGCTCATTATACTCCTTGAAAGGTCTAGTGGGAGGCTTGGTGATGCCCAACCACTTATTGATCTTTGAGGCTGAAATGGTGACCCTCTAATCTCTAATTGTTATCTCTAATGTCTCCTCAATTATTGTGCCTTCCTCAAAGACTTCTATTGGCTCCATATCTCAATAGAAGTGTCTGACTACCTTAGGACAATAAAGGAGTCAAGCAACTAAGGCTAATAATGACTAGACTTATTCTTGGCCTTGAGGTGCTTTGAAATGAAACTTAGCTAGGGGCACTAAGAGGTCTTCCTCCTCTCTCTTTTTTTGACTACATCACTAGCTAGGTACTTGCCAGTGCTAGGAAGTCACTCAAGTAATACCACAAATTTTGCTTCTGCTTACTTTGCCAATAGGCCTACTTTGTTACCCTCTGTTCTTTGTACCCAAATTAGAGCATTTTGGTCAACTCCTACAAAACAAATCTCTAGACACTTTGATACCAAAATCCTATGGGTCCTCACAATATTAGACATAATGACTCCTTTGCTCTTATATAATTGAACTACATAATTATTGAGCAAAGAGTGTATTAAATCACCAAAGACTATAATTGTAATGTTATCCAAATAATTCATATCATAAAGGATAACAAACAATAGATACCACGAATGATGTTTCGCAATGACAATTTGCAAATACACTTTGTGTAGAAAAAAAAAATGTCATTGATATGAATCTTATGCAAGGCAAGTAAGTGAGATCAAACTATCGTGGTAGATATATATCCATAAAATTTTTCATCAACTTTTTGAAATGATAAATCAAGATTGAAATCAGGTTTTCCAAGAATGATAATGAAATATGCAAATTGTTTCAAATCTCATATGTAATTTCAAATCATAATAATGCATTGTGAAATTGAGATTTTGAAGCAAAACTAATTTTTGAAACATGTTTATAATCGATGATCATGCTAAAAAAATGGTGAAGTCAACAGTTTAAGTGTATATATATGCCAAAAAGCTTCTCTTTCAAAGAACAACTAAGATAACATGTTAGATGTTGGAGTTAACATGTTTGAGAATTTTCCCAGGAGCAAAAGTCATATGGAAAATAAAAGGCTTAGCTTGATAGACATATATAAGTACAATGATTTGCTATTGACCAAGAGATAATTTTGCCTCTTGGAGTTATGTCTTGAAAAACATTCAAGGCAAGAATTTGAATACAAGGCTCTAGTTACTCAAAAATAAATGAAGACAAATGTTAATGCATTTGAGCAACAAGATGAGTATAAGGATTTATGGACAATGAAGCACATATTCATTAGTCCAAATGCCTAAAGGTCTAGAATATTATCCTAATAAGTTATTCCACTATAATGGTTAGTGCATTAACATTCAAAGCATTTATAAACGTTTGTAATACTTGGAATAACATGGTCAACTAAGGATTTATGCATTAGGCATAAGGCTTTCACAAATTGAATTCTTTTATAGGGAATACACTTGAAACTCGTATAGATAGTTAACTTGTTAGACATAAGGTCTAATACATTAGAAAATGAGTTCAAGCAATAACAAGTTTAAGATCAAAAAATAATATGTGTCGTGAATGATAAGGAAAAACTCCAATGGATGGATTTGAAGCATTTTTTATTTTTAATTCACAAGATATTAACTTCCAATTTTCCAAATCGATTTGAATGTATTCAAAACATGAATATTTTTCAAAACATATGTATGCACTTTATAAAATAAGATGAATTGAAACAAAATTGTTTTTGAATGGTGAATTTAAAAATATGATCTTATGGAAAAACTATGCATAATTTCACTTTTTATGCATGTAGCAATATGAAAACATTTTGAAAACCATAAAAAATTGATTGCTAATGGTATGCAATAGTGAATAAGTATTCATTACCTAAATTAAATAATACATATAAGCATATTATAGGGTAAGGATATAATGACATGATTGGAATAATGCACTGGAAGTGGATCTTCAAGTGAGAGTGAGAAGTGATACTGCGATAGGGGTTTTCGCTACAGGAACCCGATATCACTCAAGTGAGCACTTGAGTGATCGTGCCTGACCATCACTTAAGTGATAGAACCCAAAAAAATTGATGGATAAAGAAAATAATAACTTAAGTAATTTGGTAATTACTCGAGGGATTATCCTTTGAAGTTTAGTTGAGCATCATTCCTTGATTTTTGCCTCCCAATCTTCCATTTGATCTAATTACTTGGACAGTCACTCCGAGTTGTCACGCAATGACAATGATCACTCAAGTGATGCTTTACTATGCATATTTTCATCCTTCATCATTGGCTAGGTACTCCTAGTGATGTCTCAAGTGTTGCCTCCATTTTACATACTCAACATCAAAATCAAGCTTCAAGGTCCAACTTCACCAAGATTTGAGTTAATTTCTATGTAGTCTTAATGTAACCCCCTTCACGATTAAGGTCAAGATTTACGTTTATAAACACATGATTATATGGAATTAGAGACCGTAAGATGATTTGGGACTTATTCAAATTAAACTTCCCAAAATCAGGGTTTACGAAACTTTTACAAAACCTGTTTACAGCGGTCTTATATTCACATTTTAATACATAAATGGCCTGTATAGATTGATTTCATTCATACATATCAAAGTACAGCATAAATTCCAGACACACTCGGGTTCCATTAATTAATATAAAGGGTCTACAAAGGCACAAAGCCCATAATTCTATTCCCTTATCTTGAGGATTACACAAAACTACTCTATACTTCCAAAATATACAACTATTTACCCCAACATATCCAATGAATTTTACATTGATAACCATTAACCAAAATAAACCCCTAAACTGGAGCTCTAACTGCTCTTTGTCGCCCGCTTTCCTTTGGATCCTTCAGCCCTGTCTAAAAGTTGTTTTGGGAGAGTGAGATTCTAAAGAATCCCCATAGTAACAAATCACTTATGATATGCACAACATGGAAGCATGAAAGTAAATCATCTATACAACACACAGCAATCACAACAACAGTTGCAACGGCCGGGGTAGGTATCATGGGCATCGCCCCCTACGACGGCTCACGTTGAACTGCTTGCTGTATTGCACATCCACATGGACAAATCACATATATCACCACAACTGGGATCTATATAAAACATTTCACAACACGCAGCCCCACGGGCTGGATACTCAAACAGGAATCCATGATTTCATAATGCAGCCTCGGCACTTACAACGGCAGATACAATGGTCGGGGTAGTCATCATGAGCATTGCCCCTACAACGGCTCACGCTGAACTGCTCGCGCCGTAATGCCTTATGGTCGATAACACATTCACAATTATAAACATGCATACCAAGTATCATACACAACATGAGAGAAGAGTCACTACTTTGATCCTTCCAGGCGTGTCCTGGCGCCGGTCTCTCCCGAGTAGGGCAAATGTCAAATCCTATATTCATAATTAGGGACAAAGAGTCAATTCTCTATTCCAATTCTCAATGACTTCTTAATACTAAATTGGTTATCATTATTGCTCTTTTAGAGTCATTAAATACCCCTAACAAAACTCTTAAAGGGTTGGAAGAACTACCCCAAAGATCCCCTTTCGGAAGCACAGAAACTAATTTTTCACTATTGCACTCGAGTGAAGATGGCCTCACTCAAGTGTTGGTACGGACACTCGAGTGAAGAAGGCCCCACTCAAGTGATGGTACGATCTACACTTTAACTGCTAGAAAGTGAGGACAGAAAGTGTTTGCCCAAGAGACCAAGAACTTTCAAAGAAGAGGAGCACTCGAGTGGAGAAGACCTCACTCGAGTGACAACTTAATACTCATAAGTGTTAAAGCGCACTCTTGAATTTTGGACCCGAGTGACAACCTGAGATGATAGATCATGCTGTCAAGTACACCCGCACTTGAGTAAGAGGAGGCTCACTCGAGTGAGAACCCACAACACTTGCAAGTGAGGCAACACTCTTGCCTCTCGACCCGAAAGTGCAACATGAAAACCGAAGGTCAGAGGGGAAAATACACTAACACACTCGAGTGATCCGTCCCTCACTCGAGTAAACTCACTCTCACTCGAGTGATTTTATCAGAAACCAGAAAACGCAACAAAACTAACCACATTTCCTAACACTTGCCCAATTGATCCCAATAAACCCAAAACTTCTACCAAAGCTACTCCCACACAAAAACACCCAAGGAATCCAATGAAAACATCAGAATTACCAAATTCCTACTCCATTATCATGCTTTTGTTTTGGGCAACGTAAAACACCAAAATCTCTACATCACCAAACTTAACATTTTAAACCCAAATCATTTCTATCTATCCAAAACTCACCACAAGATACCATTACTATGCCAAAAACATGCCAAAAGCCCAATGGTCATCATTTTCGGATTAAAGGCTAAAATTTTCAGAAATTTCAAACTAAACCATTTGGTATAAAACTTATATAGATAGATTAGTCTCACTTACCTTCTTCACTTTGCCAAAGAGATTTCTTGATTCTCTAACTCCCAACTTTCCTTGTGGGCACAAATCAACACCAATGGCCAAACTATAAACATAGAAATAAAGCATAATAATGGTAGCCAATTACTTGGATCCACCTATGGTTAGCTTGTAGGAATCATAATTCACATACTCTAAGAATATAGTCAATTCGAGGCAATTAAGCATAATGAATTAAATATGAGTTTATGCATAAAAGATATTTTCTTTTGAAATATGTGTATATGCATTAAGAGTTAAACTATTGAACATTGCAATCCATTTGTAAATAAACTTACAAAATGAATGTTCTAAGGAATTTGAAAACATATGTCCAAGATAATTTGCAATGTTCATTCCTAAGATTGTGAAATGTAGACCCTCAATAAATGTTTAAGATGAGAGTGTAAAAGGTTTTACTGTTATATACTTTTACCTTGGGTACTTGGAGGATTGGCTTTGCTTACCCACTGCATCTTTCTAATGCATTTTGGCTTTGCATATTTAACCTTGGGTTCTTGCAATTCTCTCTCATAAGATGTAGACTTAAGAAGTCTTCTGCTTTGTGCATGTAAGATCCTCCTTTTCTTGTTCTCCTCAAGATAGTGGAATGATACTCTAGGGTAGTTTGTTCTTAAGGTGGAAGGTACTCCTCTTGGTTATTTCCATTGCTTCTTTTGATTCAATGATGTGGTTGTAGCAATTGCTTCTCCATAAGTTCTCCTAATTGATATGAATCTCCTTTTAGGTTCATGAGAAACTTTTGGATTCTTCTTTATCTTCTCTGTACCCTTATGTCCATTCTTTTTGGAATCAAACTTCACACACAAAGCACTAGATGGACATTTTGGTACCCACATGTACTTGTGTCCTTGATTATTAGTATTGGACCTAACTTGTCCTTTCATAACCCAAACATATTTACTTCTCACATTAAGATTTCTCCTAATATACAATATGTGAGAAATATAACCAGATTTTCCACAATAATTACAAATGATAGAATGATACTTATCATGAACATTTTTGTAAGTATTGTGTTGTTAGAGGGAAGGCAATCTCAAATGATCAATTTGCCTAAGTTCTTTCTTCTCACATGAATTTCTAGAATGTTTGAAAGCAATTTTTCTTTTCTCAATAGAATCAATAATTAGTTGGAAAGCAATTTTATGCAGCCTTTCAAAGTCATTTTTCTTAAATGCATAAGAAGAATTGGAACTTTTTACCATAACAGCATCTTGAGCTTCTTATATGGATTTATCAAGTTTGTTCATGCTGAGCTCTTCTTGGGAATCATCTTCCTCTAGTTCTTCTATGTTGACTAGATCATGGAAATGTTATATAATTTCTCCTTCTTTATTCTCAACCTCCAATTGTTCATCAACCATAGACATGTAGCTTATAGTTTCATATGAACTATCAGCACTTCCAACTTCACAATTGTTAGAAGAATACATAGAATCAAGAGAATCCCATATATCTTTAGCACTAGAACAAAATTTAACTTTCTCAAAATCATTTTCAGTTAAAGCATTAGATAGAATTTTCAGAGCTCTAATGTTCAATGAAAACATTTTCTTTTCTTTTTTCAGTCCAATTTGTTTTCGGTTTGAAATAAAAAAAACATTTGTAAAAACATTACACATCAAATTCAAAGGCTTTTATAAAAGATGTCATTCTAGCTTTCTAAAACCAAAAATCGATATCTTTTAAAAGAGGTGGAACTATATAATCGAAACCTTTCGAAAACAAGTAACACCCAAAATCAACCATTATAAACTCTTTAGACAATCAAGTCCTTTAAACAAGAGCACTGCTCTAATACCAACTATTAAAACCGGCTGACACCCAAGAGGGGGTGAATTGGGTGTAAGATAAAACTTAAGAACTTTGAAAATCTTTTCACATCTTAATGAAAGCAAAAAGTATGAAAGTAATGAATTGTAAATCAATAGTCAGTTATTTAAATAATATATGTTCGACATATAAGAGCTTAGGGAAGAGAACATGTAAATTGTGATTTATCCCAGTTCAGTTCAATCCACGATAACCTACATCTAGTCCCCAGGCTCCTCCTGAGATTTTTTAATCCACTATCTTATTTAATTCAGGCACAAGAGAAGCCTCTAGAATCCCACAAGTTTAGCCTGACACTTTTGAAGCCTTTTACAAATCTCTCATTAAGTTACTCCCCCTTACACACTGTAAGGATACAATCTTAATTGTGAATTATTACAATCAATCTTCTCTCTCATAAGTGAATAAGATGAACACTAAAGTATAATAAAAATAATCTCTCTCTTTAAGGTAAATGATATCAAAGCTAGCAAACAATAGAGAGTATTCGGGTTATAGTGGATGATTCATGATATTTAGCATTTTGGTGTTGTTGCACTACTCTTACACTTTGAATGCTCTGCTATTTATAATTGATGAAGATCAATGAACATTGAGCTTTTCTTCTTCTCATTGAGTCTTACAAAATATGACCATTGAAATAGCCATTGGAAGCTTCGACACAAAAGTGCTTTTTCCAATTTATGTGTTAATCCTTGTTTGATCACCTAAAAATTGATTTATCACTAATATAATAAAGTATTAGAGTGATTAGAAACAAGAATAACAAGTTACATAAGATTTCAATGATTTTTAGGAGTTACAAAGCGTGTTCTATTTTATGGAATCCATCACTCGAGTGATCTTCACAGAGTACTGGATAGATCACTCAATGATGTACTAGTGATCATCACTCAAGTGATCACCATAGAGATCTTCAAAGTGAACGATGCATCATTGGAAGTGCAACTGGAAGTGATAGGTCATCACTTGAGTGCTCACTCGAGTGATCCTTTATAATTTTCAAAGTAAATAGTGCATCACTGAAAGTGATCATCACTATCACATCACTAAAGTGATCTTTGCCAGTGATAAACTCATTTTGAAGCCAAATCTTCCAAATGACCTATCATTAAAATTCCCTTTCAATCTACATTCCAATGAAAAAAGAATCAGCTACAAATTCATTGTATTATGAAGGTTTTGATCCAAGAGTGGTTGCTAGTCTGAACATTATTTAAATTTCTAGCATCAAATTCCATAAGGCATATCTCTTTGAATATAACTCCAAATTTGACAAATTACCTATCCATAGAAAGATCTTTAAGTCTAGTTTCATATGAATTAAGTTTTATCTCAATAGGATGTGTGGTTTGAGAGATATGTCCAGAATATCGAACCTATTTTGGAATACAATGTTGATTTGAGTTTCATCTTCCAAAACTCATATCTCTTTCATCTAAACTCCTTTAAACTTGATCTTGGTGTTTATGTGTTGCATTGGAAGTCTAATTTCATATGAAATAAGTTTCAGCTCAATCAGATCTATGGTTTGGGAGATATGACCAAATTACCGAACCTCTATCATGCTGAATGAAAACAGAGCACAACAGAGTGGTCATCACTCGAGTGGTCACTCCAGTGATCACTCAAGTGAAGTTAGCATATAAGTCATTTTGGCTTTGAATTAACCCATTCCAACCTTCATTTGAGCATAGAGACCTTCAATATTACTTCTAAGAGATTAAATTTTGATATTCCTATTAGATCTTACAAGTTCTTCTTTCTTCAATCTCTCTGTCTTTTTTATCATTCCAATTTGATAACTTCTTTCTTTCTTTAACTTAATATGATGAATGTTCTTCTTTCTTCACTCTTTCTTCTTATTTTTCTTCTTGATGATCATTCTCCATAACCCAACTAGATAGTTTCTTGATTATCTTCGATCTTCCTCTTTCTTTTTTTAATAGTAGACCTTGACATAATCTTTCTTTGCTTGACTAATCTACAAGATATTTCACATTAAATATAGTAGTTATTCAATGTAGGAAATAAGTATATTATGTAAACATTTTGTTCTTAATATTTGGCATCTATATTTGACATAATCAAAACTAATTATATCTAACATAATACCTACCTCAGATCTTCACTGCCATGTAAGCCTTCCTTCCATTGCCAACTCAGCGTCCACCTCATCTTCTTCAGTCAAAATCCTTTAAGTTAATAGTCAACATGTGCTCCTATAATAGACATGACATTTTAGCCCTCTTTTTGAATGTTCATAGGCATTTGTGCTCCCAATAAAAGTATTTGGTGCTGAGTGCCCATTTGAACAAAGCACATGGGCATTTTTTCCCCTTAACCCTATTATTTTTTATTCAAATATAGCATTTTCTTAATTTCAACGATAGGATACAAAGTTTATATTTTTCAAGTTTATGGTGTGATATTTATTACGGTGGATAAAATCAAAGGAAGTTTTTTAAATTTAATAATGTGATCGATCAATGTAATTTTTATATAATTTTAAAATTTTTATGTTATTTTTTATTTATGGTATTTTTGCCCCATTTGATCAACCACGTCATACAGCCGTGAAGTTTTCAAAATTTATAAATTGACATGTAGTTTTGAGGTATCAACGAAAATAAATGACATTAAAGTCTATGAATTATAGTACATTAGGTTAAGAAATTATAATCAAATATGAATTTTTTATATATATATTTTAACTAAATGATACTCTCTTCAATCTTATACATAAGCAACAATCTTTCACATAAGCATTAATTTGTCTTTGTCTAAAAATTTAATGCATTTTTTCATTTTTTTACTCCTATTTAATTGCTCCATCTAGTCCTTATTATAGGGCATCTTCTAGAAGCAATTTTGGTCTCAGATATCATTGGAGTAGTTGTTACCTTTATATATATGATCGAAGCCAGTATTGTTTTATCATGAACAAAATGACGCCATAATGACTTGAATCACTATTTCAATTTGAATGACGAGTCAGATTAGCACTACCTTGAATTATAAACTCGAAACCCTCCCAAAATCCGCAATGACCCTTTCAAGATTTGTTTCTACGTCACTTTTTTTCTAGCAATTGAAAAAAAACAAATTGGTGATGTCGGACAATATTTTTTATGCCAATTAATTATTTTCTCTTAATAATCTCCTCTTAAATGTATTATGTGCCATCACTTTTGTGAATATCAAGGATCCAAATTGGATATATCGTGCTTAGATGAATACACACACATATATGAGATAATATCCATGTGCTAAAGTCACTAACTGAGTGTTTGAAATGACTTATTTTTAGGAAATAAGTACTTATTATATAACTCAAGACAAAATTCTTTTCACATACTTACCTCGTATACCGTGAATTACAAATTATAAACACTTATTACCTAAAAATAAACTATCTCAAACGAGCACTAAGATGAAATATGGGGCCGTGATCTAGCTTTCATCCCCATGTGTATTTATGTACATGCTTGGAACTCATCACTTGTGTTGGGAAAGGTTTCCTACAGCAACTCATCCTATATCTACCATCATTTGACAGGAAATCTTATTTTTATTGCATGAATTAGTGACATTAATTAACGGTGTTAAGATTATAGGAATAAAATTATTTAAGGGAATAAAATGAAATCTTATGTAAACTTAAAAAAACTAAAATATACTTTAGCCGCACTTAGATGTGTTTGTTTTTGAAATATGACGTAATTATACTTATGATATAATTAATAAATTCAGCCGCTGTTTATCCTCTGTGTGTGTCTATGTTTTTCTTTCTTTGTTTTTTTTTTTTTTTTTTTTTTTTTTGGGAGGGGGGTTAATCAAAAAATATTATAGATGTTGATCGGACATATACCTGTCATACGCTTGCATATACATAAATGTAGCGAAGATGGGAAGCAAAAGAGGCACGCAATCTTATGTAGCATTTCCAATGAATGGTGGAGATGGCCAATATAGCTATGCTCAAAATTCCGACAAGCATGTTCTTCATTCTCACCAATTTGTGTTTTTTGTTTTCCCCAAATCACCCCTTCCTTGATTTCTTTATTTTCTTTATTAAGGTCATGATTCATTTTAAAATGTTGAACATTTGGATTTGGGCATGCCATGCCTTGAAGACTTAGGGCGTGTTTGGTTTGAGAGGCCAAATTACAATTTTGGACGAGAGAAACTCAAAACTTACATTTTCATTCTTTTAAATTTTAGATTCCCACTCAAAATTTATCCTATCATTCTTTTTAAATTTTGAGTTCCTGACAAAAATTTAAAAACCTTCAACCCAAAAAAATAATTTAACCCCCATCTCCCTCCCACCCCTCCCCTCAAACCAAACACACCTAAGCACACTCTTCTTTCTTTTTTGCTTATTCCCTCTATTGTAGTTTTTGTGCATAATTAAAACCGTAGTTTCTAAAATATCAAATGTATTGTTTGCAGCGAACAGGAGCACATATTACCAAACACATTGCAAAAGATGTCATTCTTGAGATACTTAGAAAAGCTGTTGGTTTCTGTTTTTAAAAACAGTGTTTTTTTTTGTTTTCAAAAACAAAAATAATAATAATAAGACTTGTTTGGAAATCTGTTTTCAATAAGTTGTTTTTAAAAATTAAAAAAACATAAAGTTGTTTTTTAAAAACTAAAAATCAAAACAATTTTTAGATGTCTTCTTGTTTTAATTTTCTATTTCTTATTCTTTGATATAGCCACATGTTCACTATTAACATCACATCGCCACCACCATGTTACCACTGGCGATGACTTCTGTCATGTCACCACTAGGGATGGCCGCTCCCCTACATCACTTCAAAACTATATTTTTTGAAAAAACAACTATTCAAACATATTTTTTTGTTTTTTGTTTTGGTTTTCCAAACATGTTTTTATAAAAAAAATTTTATAAAACTAGTTTTAAAAAAATATAGAAAACAGAAACAAACAGGTCCTTAATTAATCTTGAAACACTTTTACAAGATTCCTCTACAGTTTTCCATATCGCAGAATTGATATGGCCAAAATGCTAATAAATACTAAAATTCTCATACCCTAATTCTGTCTACTACTCCTTTTGGTCCCAAATGAAGAAGGAACATACGTAGATTAGTTAAGTTTGTTATTTATAGAATAATGTGTTAGTTTATTTATACACTATAAAAAAACATGAAATTTTCAACGGAATTGTTTACATAGTAAAATTTGCCACGGAAAATATTTTATGGCAAATTCTGTCGTTTACTACTGAATTTCCGATGGAATTCAATATGAAAATTCCATTGGAAATCCCCAATGGAATTTTTCTATTGGTAATTTCGTGGTAAAATTTAAAAATTATTATTTTTTAATTAATTAATATTTTTTAAGTAAATTTAATTTTAAAAAATTATTTTTAAAAAATTTATTATTTATTAATTAATATTTTTAATTTAATTTTAAATTTATTTTTAATTATTATTTTCTAATTTCTAAAATATTTTAAATTTCCTATCATAAGTTTTGGTCCCTATAGGGCAAAATGGTCATATAAAAATTTATTAGTTATTAATTAATATTAATAAATAAAATATTAGTTAATAATTATTTATTAGTTATTAATTAATGTTAAAAAAATTAATTTTAGAAATTATAAAAAATATAGTCATATGAAATTTATTTAAGATGTAAAATTTTTTAATTTGAAGTTAATTTACATTAAAAATTATAAGAATATATAAAATTATTTTATATTACTTTTACATTTATATATAAGAAACAAATATATATTTATAAATAATTGATTATGTATACTAAGATTTTATATATATAATTGTGTAATAATAGAACGCCAAAGCAGTCAAGCCCATCTGGTAAGGCATCGCAAGCGTACAGATGAGGTTGTGGGTTCGAATCAAAAGAGGGCAAGTTGATTTGCATTTCCAGGAAAAAGAAGGTTGCGACACGTGGAGGAGGGAGGTTGCTACAAGTGGTGGAGCGAGGTTGCAACATGTGGCGGACTAGGCACCGGCGAAAGGGGGGCACCACCAGAGCTGCCACGCGCCGCCGCCTGTGATGAGGTGGTGGCCATTGGAGTTGCCAAGTGGCTTTTTAAAGTTTAAAAAATAAAAAATAATTTTGTGACAAAATTTCTGACGGAAATCAATTCCATTAGAAATTCTCGTTGGAAATTTATAACAGAATTAATTCCGTTGAAAATTTCGTTGGAAATTTGCGATGAAATCTAAATTTCATCGGAAATTTGTTTGTCATATTATTATTAACGATGGAATCCATTCCGTCGGAAATCCATTTCCATAAAAAATTTAATGTTTTTTTGTAGTGATAATATACTTTTCAATCATTTGCACTAAAACTAGTTCCTTGATGGAAAACTATCTTAAGTCTTAACAAGTGCAATCAATTGAGAGAGTTTAAAAAATTATACATTCAATTGAGATATAAAGTGAATTGAAGTTTTATTTATACTATGTTTGGATGAAAAAAAAAACTTGGGGAAAGAAAATGGAGGGAGAACTTTGTCTCTTATTATGTTTAGATAGAGAGAAGAAAACAGAGAGGAACGAAAATGTATAATATTCACAATGACAATAATACCCTTATTTAGTGTATAAAAACAAAATAATACCCTTAATTTAATTTTTAACCTATATTTTTCATGTAATTCCATAAAAAATAGAATCAAATAAAAAAAGTAACTCTATGAAATCAAATATTAAAGTCAAATCAAAATGAGTATATTTTATTTCAAAGACTAAAGGTCTATTTTGCCCCAAAAGTTGTCACAGTAGAGCAATTTTACAATGAAAGTTTTTCAGGGTGCAATATCATCTTAGAAGTTTCCAAATTCTAACAATTTTGTTTGTCCATTATCCCATTTAATTTTGACTGTTAGTTGACTATATATGATGAACTAGCAATTCACATGTCATCAACGTCATTTTGTTAATGTGCAAATTTTTACCACATAGGATGATTCAAAACTGAGTCACACAGATGTTAAGGATAATAACATAAAAAAGTTAAAAGTTGAAAGACTGAGTCATAAGCGAATCAAAGCTTAAGGGTTGAGTCATGATAAGTCATATTTAAAGGACTAAATTATAAATGAGTTAATAATTCAAAGACCAAAAGATTAATTTTCTTAAACGGGATATACCTAGGTAAAGGGAAAAAAGCAGAATATACCTATACATCATATATGAAGATGTCTAGACACCACTACTACAGAAAACACTTTTAATTTTTTTTTTTTTTTTTACCTTTCCATATCTGCTTTCGGGAGAACGTATATCTGAATGACATTACAAGTTTTCTTATCTACACATTCTAAAACATCTAGCTTTTTCCTTTTAAAAAACGGACGTTGGAAGTCCTTTTTTTTTTAACCAAAAAAACAGAGGTTTTTTTGCAAAAGGTAGACAGAATCCAAAAAGGCTTAATGTAATCTCAGAAATTTTGGAACACGTGCCATGCTAACCTTTGCTTTTTAACTCCGATGAGCTCCGTTGAGACTACGGTTGCCCATATCGACCCCTCGTTCCAGAAATCGCTGTAGATGTCCATCTCTGATCTTCACGATCAGTGATTGGCTTGCATTTTTCAGCCGCGTAGTTCCATCGACCGCAATCGCTGCTCTTTGGAATACCGGTGGTGGATCATAATAGAGGGCCAGAGCCACCACCGTCTCTCCCTCAATACCCCATCGGATCTCCTTCCAGTTATTCCTTCACCTTTTGTAAATTCATATACCTGAATCATGAATATTTCTCTATTGATAGTAAAAAATAAACACATCTGTACATGTATATATATAGCGTAGCAATACCACGGCCCAACACATTTGCCTAGCTGTCTATATTAACTATCTGTACACATATCCTAACCCCTGTACATTAACCATCTAAACAGATTATTTATTTATCCATATTCTACACATTCTACACTTCACCTCAAGTTCCCAACTTGCTGAGGATGTACTCATATTGTGCTCCTCCTAGAGCCTTAGTTAACACATCTGCAAGCTGTTTGTCTGAATTTACATGCTTGAAATTAATCATTCCAGCCAATAGTTTTTTGCGAACAAAATGGCAATCCACTTCAATGTATTTTGTACTCTCATGAAAACAAGATTTGTAGTTATATGAATAGCTGATCTGCTGTCACAAAATACTCTCACTGGTTCAGCAGCTTGGACATGAAGCTCCTTTATCAAACCAATGATCCAAGTGAGCTCTGCTGTTGCCATTCTAAGTGCTCTATACTCAGCCTCTGCAGAGGATATAGACACCACACTTTGTTTCTTGGATTTCCAGCATATAAGAGAACCACCAAACTTCACCAAGAATCCTGTGACCGATCAACATGTAAGTGGATGTTGAAAGTCGAGAGCCTTCGAATCCCCTGCTTCAGCCATGCTGGTGGAATATCACAACGATTCGCCAAATCCAGTAAGAGAGTAGTGTATGTTGGACGATCTGGTGTGAACACATCAAGAATCAGAACGTCAAAGGCAGCAGAAGGTGAAATTGATCTTACCAAGTGGAGAAGAATCGTGCCGAAGAAACAAAGGATCAGCGACGAAGGAGAGAATCACACGACTACAATAAAAGTGAATCCGAAAGTGATACACCGGAACTCCAATCTTGAACCTGAGATTTTACATAGGAACCAATCTTGCAAGGCTGCTTAGTGAGGTCATTCGAATAAAGGAAATGGTGACGGTAAAACTTAACTCTCGGTCAAAACAAGAAAGCGATATAGTGTAGAAAGATCGAAAAGATGGCAGACCCAAACAAAAAGGAAACAGTGTAATGAAATGAACAGTTGGATCTTGAAGAACAAAGATGAGTGGTGGAGATCTGGAAACGTGGACTAAGGCACCATGAAGAGTGGCATGGATCTTAAAAAATGGCCTAAAGCATTGATTGGAAACGTGGACTGAGCTGTGAAGAGTGGTGTCGATCTTGAAAAATGGCCTAAAGTGCGGATAAATCTTGTATCGTACAACTGACGGCCCAGATGATCCAACACGGCAATATTCTGAATGAGTCCCTGGATCGGAAAGTGGAGTTATGGATACCTGTTTCTATTTTGATATGTATAAAGTAATAAAGATCATGTTTTACAGACATATAAAAAAATATAAATATATTGATGAAAATATTTATTTACAGATCAAAATTAATAATGCAGCATTCGATAATATTTATATTTATGTACAGAATATCTAAAAAACATACCAAATACAAACTATATAACCATTGTCTACGTCTCGGGAAACATGCTCGTCATTTTCTCGTGTTTGGGTCCTTACCTTTCGAGCCCTGGCACTCGCTAAGATATTTTTATTTAGAAAAAGGGGTGAGATTCTAAAGAATCTCAGTAGAAACATACAATTAACATATAAAATACGAAAATTAAATATACAATGCACCGTATCAAGTAAAATGAAAATTCATATTATCCATGTGTGTACACAAAGTTCAGGGCCAAACACCAAGTTACAACCCCTATGACTTATGTGTACCTCAGCCGAGTCATTGACTACAGCTAGATAAGACTAGTATGCCTTAGCTAGGTATTAGACCAAAGTTAGGTAATGTGCCTCCACCACATGTTCAAGTCACAAAATACAGTAACACACATCAAACAAATAGTCACATAGTATATGAGAGATAGTAGTCCCTACCTGAACTTTTTCATAGTTTGAAACAGTCCCCTTCGGCAAACGTGCCAACCATAAGTGTCCAACTCGATCTTAAAACATCAAATGTATAAGAAATAGGTTATAACCTATCCATATATCATTTTAAACACTTCCATAATGTTTATTGTGGTTATATTAGCCTATGGTAAAAGTTTACCAAAGTGTCCCTAGGACCCCGGCTCAGCCCCACCATACCCGATCCTATTGTACTTTTTTTGAAATTTTCACATGGGCTATTTTGACAAACTTTCATCCAATGAATCCATTTTTGGACTCTAAATTACCAAATTCATTGTCAGATTAAAAAAAATACCCTTAATAGCCCATATTTCAAGGTTTCAAAAGCGTTTTCGTAATTATGCTTTTTCAGGCTTTTTCCAAAAAAGAGACCAACTATAACCTCACCTAATTTTCCCTCCTAAATTCAATAGAACCATCCAATCATGGTTTCAGCTCTGCAGATGTGTTCCTTTCTACTTCTAACCACTTTATTAACTATTACATTAAGTTACAACTATCATTTAAATCAAATTTCAGCAGTATAACCCCTAGGCCATGTCATTTTCAAACCCCAATTTTTCCTGGAGTATTTATAAATTTCACTGATTAAATTGTCCATAACAGCTAAGATAGTCAATATACAAAAGTTTGAAAGTTACCTTTGGCTTTTCTTGACTTAGCCGAAAAACCCTAGCTCCAAAGACTAAAATTTATGCTTCAAAACCTTAATCCAAATAGAAAGTAGATTAGGAAGAAAGTTATACGCGTTAAGAATCAATTTACCGAAGAAATCACTTACCTCTGTAAGCATTTTCCTCCTTTCTGTCTCTAATAAAATCTCACATTTTCTCTCTCTAAATGCTGAAAGTGGCGTCAGTTTCAGCTAAATAAAGGAGGGAGATGATATTTTATTAGGAGAATTGCTGATAAATACTTTTTTAGCAAATTAATTGCTGAATGCTACCATGGAAGATGGTTTGCACAAAACGGAAGATGATTTGCATAAAACGGAAGATTGCTTGCACATTTATATGGAAGATTTTTGCACACATGGAAGATGGTTTGCACAAAACGGAAGATCGCTTGCACACACGGAAGATCGCTTGCACACTTAGTAGCAATCAGCAATTAATTTGCCCCCAAGGTATTTTTGGACAATTCTCCCTATTTTATTTTAATATCTTATATCATATTTTAGTTATTTAATAATTTCCAAAAATGACTAAAATCTATTTTTATGTATGATAACTCTATGTACATGAATCATGTTATTAAACCCAACTAATATTTTCTTCTTCATGTCACATGTAGGAGACTCCTAGGGGTCCTACCATTTGGTACTTAATTGGTTTCAGAACTTATTCCAATTACGTATTTACGTAAAGTCTCAATTTTAATTAAAATTACACTTTTTACTTAAATTTTTTATAAATTCATATTTAATTGACCAAAATATTCTCAATATATTTTTTCTTTTATTTTCCTTAATTCATTGAAATTAACTTTAATTAATCAGAAAATAATTAATTTTATGATAATTTAACAAAATTATGAATTTGTCATTACCTTTTTAATCCAATTTCTTTTCATATTTTTCTTTGGCCAATTTCCTATCAATTTTTAGACCAAATACTTTCTCTATTATTTCTCTATTTTTGGACATCAATATTAGACTTTTTAAATTACCCAAATTAATTCCATAATTATTTTACCCATTTTCTCATGAATATAAATATTTATAAAATTCATAAATTCTAAATTTATGAATATTCATCATTTTATTGAATTTCTTAAATAATTATAATATATTTGATGAATATAAAATTTAAGGTGTTACAGGAGTTCAATATTTTCCAACTATCTCCTTTCATGATCTACAGGCTATGATACCATGTAAATTCATATACCTGAATTATGAATATTTCTCTATTGATAATAAAAAATAAACACATATCTGTACACACACACAGTGTAGCAATAGCACAGCCCAACACATTTGCTCAACTGTCTATAAGCATAAGCATGTTTGTTTCAACTTAAAAAAACTTATAAGTTGCTTTTTACGTGAATCGAGACACAACTCTTCTCACATACTTACTTCGTATACCGTAAATCACTATTAAAAAGCAACTTATAAGCAATCGAATCGCTCAACCAAACATACCCATATTAACTATCTGTACACATATCCTAACACCTGTACATTAACCATCTAAACAGATTATTTATTTATCCATATTGTACACATTCTGCACTTTTCTTTCGTTTCGATTCCAAAACGAAGCTCGCAATGCAATCATAGATCTGCTTATTGAACGCACCATCGGATCTCCATTCGGTAAAAGAAAAAGATCTGGAGCATACGTACCTCAAACAGATCTGCAACTATCTTTTATCTAGAACAATCCCCTTACGCTTCTTTGCCAGCAAGGTTGAGCAGGAAACTCCGGGGCTTTCATTGTGAGTTTTGTGATTGTGATGTCACTGTTGATTCTGGTGCTCTTGTGTTGTTGGATGAGTTTGAATCTCTTGAGGGGAGGTAAGCCATGATGATTGGGATCCATCTTTTGGGGTGTCTAGGTTTGTTTGTGGGGTTTGATGGAAAATTCAAAAGGAAGGAAGGACAGGTAGGATTGAGAGAAAGAGAAGGAAAGGAAATAGAGGTTTGGAAAGGAAATTGAGAGAGGGAGTGAAATTTTCATTTTGGGGTTTTGGAATTTGAAATTTGAAGTATGAACATGGCGGTGAAGCCAATTCGAATGATGTTTGACGGAAAATGTAGTTCCTTATTGCGTGGGAAAATCAATGTTTTAAAAGTTGAATCAAACGTCAAGTCGGAAAGATCAATGAGTTATAGTTCAAATGGTTGAAATGATCGAGCCATTTGATCTAACAAGTGACATAATAATTAAATTTAAAAATATTATTTATATATATATATTACAATTAGTCTTTAGTCTAATTTTATATAGGAAGTTAATAAAGTCACAAAGTATCATTTAAGGAAGAATATTAAGTCAATCATCAATCTAACAAAATGTACTAACAATAATGATTTCATGACTTATCAAACATTGATGGCTTTTGATTGATCTAAGTATGAGTTTCTTGAAAGGTATTTGGATCATACCACTCTAGTCCTATTTATAAATCAAGTTTCAGTGTAATAAATGAGATTGTAACATTTTTATCTCTATTTATTGTACAAGTGAAGAAATAATTTAAAGATAGATAGAAAATAAAGAGTTGAAAAATATCTATTCATAAATACGGGTATAGTTGTAAATTTCTCCCATAATCATTGAGTTAACTATCTCTCATTGGTATGTGAGATTTAGTTAAAATGAATTTATAAAGAGGACTAGAGTGGTAAATGTCATCATCTTCTTAAGAAAATGATCCAAAATCAAGACATTCAACTCTAATTTCAATGCTTTCAATTTCATCCTTAGCTTGAAGATGAACATCATTGCCTTTTTCTTCAAAAGTAGCTTTATAAAATAGTTTGGAACAAATCATATTATTAAAATTAGTAACATATAATATAAATAAAATAAAGTAACATGTCTAAAATTTATATAGCATTTTTTAATTTTTTTTTGCAACATCCAATTTTTAAAAAAAATTGTAGCAAAAAAAAAAATTAACATTTTTATTGAACCGGACGGTTTTTGAAAACCCAATCCGTTTTCCGGTCTAACAATGGTAGACGGCCCAAAAATGGATAAACTATAGCCTAAAATGGCTCCCTCAGGAAAAAAAAAAAAAAAGTCTAACGCATATATCCGGCTTACCTCAGTGATTGGTCCAACCATCCTATCTGGTCTGGTTTTCTAAACAATGGGGAAAATTGAAGCATCTTTTTGTGTTTTGATTAGCTTTTAAAAATAGATTTTATGATTTACAAGATAAATATGTGAAAAATGTTTTATTTTGGCTTGCAGAAAAGAACTTCTAAAACTATCAGTTTAAGTGTTTTCCAAACACTCAATTAATATCTATGTTGTTTTTTAAAAAAAGACATTAAAAGCTTTTTTTTAACATCCATTTTCCAAGATATCTTTTAATGTTTGTTTTAAAAAGCGGACATTAATAAGTATTTTTAACATCCATTTTGAAAAAACAAATGTTAAAAGTAAGGCAAAAATTTTAAAAGTGTCACCGACTATATTTTTAATATTTATTTTTAAAAAATGAATATTAATTAGTGATGTTAAATCTGTATTTTATGGTAGTGCGCATAAAAAAAAGAAATGAACAAGTGGAGTGAGATTGTGCCATGGATGGCAAAACAGAGATCCTGTGGTTAGGGCAATTTTGGAAAACAAATTTTTTCTCCAAAATCTCTTCAACCTTTGGGAGAAAACATGGAGAGAGAATATTATCAATATATATATATATATATGGAGAGAGAAAACGATGAGACCCACCCCATTTTTCTCCTACCCTTGTTTTCTCCTCTAATTCACACAAGGTAAAATCAATTTCCCCTCCATTTTCCCTACTTTTCTCCTCTATCAAATTTTCTCTCTATTCAAATATACTATTAGAATCAATGCAAACCCATGCATCTACTACCCCTCTAAAATTGGAGTGGATAAATAATACTCCATCTGGTCATAAATATAAGATAAAGTTAATTTTTTTAGAGAGATTAAGGAAACTAATTAAATTATTTTAGAGTATTTTTATTTTTATTTTTTCTCCAAAATAATTAGTTTAACTACTAAACTAATATATAATCTAAGCATACACAATATATGATATGATTAAGTAATTTATTTAACTTCCTTAATCTCTTCAAAAAAATCAACTTTGACTTATATTTAAGACCGAAGGGAGTATAATATTGTAAAGAGAGATATGAATGGGTGGTTGCTTCATAAGACTTATCTGACAGGTGGGATTTCACTTATAAGATTGTTCCTTCTTGGTGTAAAATAACTCATGTTGATCACTTTTTTTTTTTAAGTAATATTTAACATCTTGTAGTATTTTTTAGTACTGTATCATCCATTACTAAAATATTGTTTGATCCATTTAGCACCCTGCATTCAACATACACTCCTAATATTCTAAACTAATTTTTCATTAATTCAGCACCCTAAGTTATTGCATAAAAATTATTTTAAGATATTGAGTGTGACTATAAAATTTTTGGGTGTTGCATGTAGTAAAAAATATTTTAAATACTGAATGGATCAAAAATTATTCTAATATATTGAGTACTATTAAAAAAATATTTCAAATTACTAGTAGTGAAAAAATACTCTAATATGCTAAATGCTTCCTTTTTTAAAAAAGGAAAAAATGATAATCATACAAGTCATTTTCCATAAAACGGCATAGTTTTACGGGGAAAGAGAGAGCAGCGGCCGAGAGAAGCGAAGCGGAGAAGCCGCTTCCACTCTACTCATGACCAAACTCGATCAAAGGCTTCAGAATCGCTAACATGACATTCTGTCCCTCTTTGAGGCTACTCACAAACACTTCGATAAACCCAATTCTTAGAACTGGAAGAAACCATATTCTATATCATACTCTGCCTCTACTTCAATCGTACGTGGCTGCCGTCGATCCCAGATTGTCATGGAGAGTGGAGCACGATTCCTCGCAGAATGCACTTCAACTGTTCGATGAAATGCCTCTTAGAGGCCTTAACAAATATGACCAATTGCTCTTCTATTACTCTCGCAGTGACCAAACCAAGGAAGCTCTTCGTTTGTTTGTGCGTCTTTGTCGTTCTGGTTTACCCATTGAAGGGCCCATCTTGTCCAACGTTTTGAAAGTTTGTGCAAGTTCTTTTGATGACCTTGTGGGTAGGCAAGTGCATTGTCAATGTATGAAGTCTGGATTTTTGCTGGATGTTAGTGTAGGAACTGCTCTTGTTGACATGTATATGAAAAATGCGTGCATAAGAGATGGGAAAAAGGTGTTTGACGAGATGGAAGAGAGAAATGTGGTATCATGGACTTCATTGATTTCGGGTTATTCATGGAATGGATATAACGATCATGTAATGGAGCTATTCTGTCAGATGAGAGTTGAGGGATATATGCCTAACCATTATACTGTTTCGACTATTCTTGGAGCCCTGGCCAACCACAATGCAGTGGAGGCAGGAATTCAAATCCATGCCATGGTTGCAAAGCATGGTTTTGAGACTATAACACCTGTATGTAATTCTCTAATTAATATGTATTCAAAATCAGGCATGTTAAGAGATGCTGGAGCTATTTTTTTTGGTATGGAGAGCAAGGATTCTGTTTCCTGGAATAGTATGATTTCAGGACAAATGACAAATGGACATGATTTGCAAGCTTTGGAGATGTTCTATCAAATGCAATTTGCTGGGGTTAAGCCTACCCAAATGACATTTGTTAGCATTATCAAGTCATGCACCAATCTTAAAGATTTGGATTTCGTAAGACTGCTACATTGTAGGACTTTGAAGAGTGGGTATTCGAATGACCAAGGTATCCTAACAGCACTGATGAATGCATACTTCAAATGCAAGGAAATGGATTATGCTTATGATCTTTTGTCCTTAATGAGTGGGGGTCAGAATGTGGTGTCATGGACTGCTATGATCAATGGATACTTGCAGAATGGTAACACTGAGCATGCTGTGAATTTGTTTTCCCAAATGAGGAGCCAGGGCGTCAAACCAAATCATTTCACATACTCTACCATCCTTAAAGTACAAAATGCTGTTTCCATTTTCCAAATACATGCAGAGGTTATCAAAGCTAACTACGAGAAATCATCTTCAGTTGGAACTGCACTTTTAGATGCCTATGTTAAGGGAGGAAATATTTATGATGCAATTAAAGTTTTTGAGGTCATTGAAGCGAAGGACATAATAGCCTGGTCAGCCATGATAGCAGGATATGCACAAACAGGTGAAACTGAAGAAGCTGCTAAAGCCTTCCTCCGGCTGTCAAGGGAAGGGATTAAACCAAATGAGTTTACCTTTTCTAGTATCATCAATGCTTGTGCTTCTTCATTGGCATCAGTTGAACAAGGAAAGCAATTCCATGCTTGTGCACTTAAAATGAGACTAAATAATGCTTTATGTGTAAGTAGTGCCCTTGTTACTATGTATTCAAAGAGAGGCAATATTGAAAGCGCACGTGAAGTTTTCAAGAGGCAAGAGGAGAGGGACTTGGTTTCATGGAACTCAATGATCTCCGGATATGCACAACATGGCCATGGAATTAAAGCTTTAGAGGTATTTGAGAAAATGCAAAATCAAAACATGGAAGTGGATGCTATAACATTCATTGGTGTCATTTCTGCGTGTACCCATGCTGGCTTGGTGGATGAAGGTCAACGCTATTTTAATATGATGGTCAATGATCATGACATTAAACCGACAATGGAGCACTATTCTTGCATGGTTGATCTATACAGCCGGGCAGGATTGCTGGACAAAGCCATGGATATTATAAATGGAATGCTATTTCCCCCTTGCACAACTATGTGGCGCACTCTCTTGGCAGCTTGTCAAGTACATCGAAATATGGAACTTGGAAAACATGCTGCAGAAAAGCTCATTTTACTTCAACCACAACACTCGGCTGCTTATGTCTTGCTATCCAATATGTATGCTGCAGCGGGAAAGTGGCAAGAGAGAGCCAATGTGAGAAAGCTGATGGAGAAGAGAAGAGTGAAAAAGGAAGCAGGATATAGCTGGATTGAGGTAAAATATAAGACATACTCATTCCTGGCCGGTGATTTGTCCCATCCTATGTCGGACCAAATTTACTCAAAACTTACTGATTTAAATATTCGATTGAAGGATGCTGGTTATCAACCTGATACAAACTTTGTGTATCATGATGTTGAGAATGAACACAAAGAAGCCATTCTTTCTCAGCATAGTGAAAGGCTGGCCATTGCCTATGGGTTAATAGCTACAGCTCATGAAGTTCCCATTCAAATTGTCAAAAATCTCAGAGTCTGCGGAGATTGTCATAATTTTATTAAGTTGATATCACTTGTTGAACAAAGATACATTGTTGTTAGGGATTCAAACCGATTTCACCACTTCAAAGGTGGTTTATGTTCTTGTGGAGACTATTGGTAATGTTTGGAATTGGGCTTATCTGTTTTGAAGATCTTTTAAGGAAAAGATCTTTGTTTCTCAAAGGACATATAACACCTATACTACAGAATTCTGATGGGAACCTCTATGCAAAGACGATAACAAGTGAGATTGGATATCGTGATAAGATCAAGGCTATTTTTGCACTCTTTTTCCCTGTGGATTATGGCAGAGAATGATCCATTTTTGTTACCCACTCTGAGGAAGGGCATGATGGTACTCTGTTCAACTTGAGAAAGATGATGTGTCAGCAGAGCAGAAACCCAAAGAAATATATGAGTCTCTGCAATCAATCAATATATCTAAGAGTTGTACCTAGCCAGGATTCATAAGTCGTGAAAGTACATCTTATCTTGAACTTTGTGCAAATGCATGAGGTCCACCCTAGTTTTGGCAAAAGGTTGGTTAGCTTCATAAAATTTGCTTGCTGATTCTGAGAAGTCTATGGCCATAGTCAATTTTGCTGCTGACACCGGTTCAACAAATGTGATGACTGATGCTTATATTCAGGTATATGCCAAAAGTTTTTTCATTAGGATTCTTTGACAATGTTGCCTTGTTTGGTTTAAAATTCAGAAATGTGGTAACTTTGTCACCATATTTGCATGCTCATTTTAAGTTGTTAGACCCATGATCAGGGGTTATGCTTATTTTGCTCCTTTATGATGAGGTTTTTAAGTGTATAATGTCCTGGAGATGTGCATGTATATTGAATAGAGGGCATTTTAAATCCTCACATCTAACCCCTTTTGTGATGTCCATTCTGCAGGAATTTTCTGTTACGTTTTTCCATGAATAGAGTGACAAGAGCATGGTAAGCATAGTTGAAGATTTTAACACCATAATTTTCATTTTCTAAGGTATCATTATTCACTTTTGTTGTAATTCAGCTGGGAACTATTGTTATTTACTCTAGTAAAGTTACTAAAAAATGCTCTTGTTTGGTTATTTTTTCAGAGCTGATTTTGTCACTCTGCTGAAGATGAGGTTAAAGCATGTATTTCCGTCTGATGATATCATACAGAGGGATGACAGAGGAGAGGAGAATTATCATGCATGAGGTTAGTTATCTCATCCTTCTCTCTTTGTAGAGTCTAAGATTATGTTGGAAATTTGATAGTGAAGAAGCTTAAAGAGAACGCTCTTGATTTGATGCATTTAATCTTATTTAAGCACGCAAATTGCTACTATAATAGGACCAACTTTCTCATTGAGACCTAGCTCGCTAGAATGGGAATCATGATATTTGATCCATCCTCTCATTGTTGCTGTTGTTTTTTTTATTTATTTATTTGGTGTAATTTCTTCCTTTGTATTGAAGGGAGGGAAGCGGGGTTATCATGGAAGTTTAAATATATAAATATATATGGCATAGTGTGCTGAGTGTATAGCTAGATATTGAGGTTTAATAATCTATTCCTATATTCGGGGTAGATAATTTAGTGGCCCAGTTTGAATATTTTGCTGCATTAGAAATGACCCGTTCTTGATAGCTTTCCATGTACAGGCAGCTTTAACGAGGAAACAAATCACAAATGTGAAGATAAACTATTTCTCTTCCACTATCAGAATATAATGCAAAATACTATTAGAAAAAAGCAATTGGGAGTTTTTTTCCCTTTTCCCTCTTTTTGTTTTTGTTTTGTTTTTTGTTTTTTCTTTCATACTTGTAATTCTGTGTTGTTGTGTCCAAACCTTTACTTCTTCATTTGTTGTGATTCAAATACAGATAATCAATCACATTTGATATATTTTTCTCTAATATAAAATCAATATTTTATATTTAGCAGAAACTAAAATCATACAACTTACTCGTTTCCTTTTGTATATAAAATTTTACTGCATAATATTTTAAGATTAAGTTTTAGTTTTTATTCAATCAATTATATATAACAAATGTATATACTTAAAACAACCATAAAATCTGTAGAGAAAAGAATTCTAGCTCATGGACCTTTGTTCTGTTGACTTTACATACGGAACTTCGGAACTGATTCCATCGTGCTTGCAGAAGCAATGAGGGTCCAAGGAGCAACATTGCATGCAGTGTAGATGGAAAAAATGAGTTCCTACTAAGCAGAACAAGGTAAGAATTTACAGCGAACCCATTGAAGCTGAGTTTGCTTCTGAAACATGTATCATCTTGTGGATTTGGTAATGGCAATTAGAAAAGCTCCTAGTGGTCAATCCGGTCATCCACGTCATCTATGGCAACCTATGCTGCCCACTATTTGCGTGGCTCGAGGCAGCCACACATACTGGAAACTATCAGGAATTCCTAACCTGCATAATGGGTGAAACGCTTGCTATCGCACTCACTTTGTTAAATAACATGGCTTTACACAACTTCCGATGGTTAGAGGATCAAGGTCTCAGTCGAGTCCACTACTTACTCACCAGTACATCTGCCATAGCTTGCCCTTTCGTTGCCTTTTGAGAAGTGCACCTAAAGTTGAACTCGGGCAGCCTTAACAAAGGACCGCTCACTTCAACATATGCCTGATCAGATCAGACCTCAGAGATCAAAAGAACCTTCTGAAACAGGAGGCAGTGACGGAGCTTCACAGCTGCAAAGAAAGCCTCAAATAACAAGCCTGCTCAAGTTCACCATACCACTTTTCTGCTGGCTTTGACACTGAGATAGAGGAAAGGTAGTATTTATAGCCGCTCCTTACCATCGTGGTGGGGGTTGAATCCCACATAGTGCATACCACACATTGTTCTCCTTGCAAATACATTGCATGTTTATTCCAGAGTTACCCCTGCTGATTGTATTGAGATGTCTGAATGTCCTAGTCCCTCTTGTAATGGTGCTGTGAGCCTGTAACTTCCTAGACATAATGTTCAGGTTGTTGTTTTTGGGGGAGAAAGACTGTCTGCTTGGGATTCATGTAAATGTAATGCGCCTATAATATTTGCTTTCTCGTTCTGGAAATGAATTAGCTGGGTGAGACATCCTGAATGGCTTTTCCGAGCTAGAAAGTAGAAACAACATCAGCAAACCAACAAGTCTTGTAGATGGCAAGTGTGGCTCCTGGAATTCCTCTTCTTACCGGTTCCTTTGGCCGTCCGGATTGGGTTGACACCAGTGATAAATGAATCCTGTAATTGTATATTCAATATAGTTTACACCTCATGAAGCCACTTAGACTAATGAAAGATATAAATGTCAAACCCGGACTCACTACTGAACCGGTTAAGGAAGTGGGCCTACTTGGAGTCAACTTAGAGTCTGACCAGTAATAATTAAAATAATATAATCTAATTAGAGTGGATAAAAAATGCTTATATTTTAATTGGCTTGGAGGTGTCCAGAGGAAACGGACTAAATTGGCGAGGAAAACGGTGTCGTTTTAATCAGTATCCACCGGGTGAAAACAGAGTCGGGTGAACATGAAGCAGCTTGCGCGACTTGTTATTCCACTTTTTGGATTCGTTGAACAAAATTTTATTGTCCATGGCTCTTTCTTTTTCTCAATCGATCTGTCATCCTTCTCTGCATCTTCTGAAACTACCTCTTGCTCCGCAATTATTGCAAAACATATCTTTATCGAAGCCCAACATTGACTTGCCAAAATTCCCTTCCATTCGATGCGCTTCTTCAAGCTTCGACCAAAAATCGAGCAGTTCCCTCAGAACTTGCAAGAATTGCAAAACCCAGTACAACCCTGCACTCAATCACGCTCTGACTTGTCGTTTTCACACTGCCCATTTTGGAGGTAATCTAAATTCACTTCGGTTTTTATTTTTTCTTCTTCCTTCCATTATGACTATTATGGACAGTATTGCTTCCTGGTGTACACTATCAAAATTGGTTTTCGTTCTGAGGGATTATATGTCATTGGGAAAATTGAAGAAAGAATTAAAGGAAGAATCTTGCTATCTTTGAAAGCGATAAGGTCTGAATTCTGGTCTTGATAGCTTGCTTGTTTAGAAGTCTATTGAAATTCTTCCTCTTAACTTAATTACGATAAATTTTCACAGAAGAGGACAAATTAATATGCTGAAGCTTCAAAAATTCCTTGAATGCGGTCCGGGCTTATAATATTAATGCCAATATTTCATTTGTAGCTTATGATACTTTCTTTTGAAATAACAATACTTTTTTTTTTTTTCAAAAAAAAATCATCTGATATTTCAAACATTTCAACAGTATATCCATGTAATGAACTGGCAAACTTACATTGTGAAATAGAAACGAGTATGATTGTGTAATTTGGAAAGCGAGGGAAAATGGGAAACAGAGATCTGGAGAAGAGGAGAATAGGAGGAAGAGGGAGAGAGACGAGAGGACTGAAATTCTACTGCTGTATTATTCTAAAACATAGGCTACATCTGAGTTTAATGATGTGTACATATATAGACAGTAGCTCTCCCCAACGGCTATATTCTAACTACCTTTTGTATCTTCATAGTCTTCTCATCAAGGCTGTTAGTTGTTAATTATTCAGGCTGGCAAAATCATGAGTGAACTTATGAATATGATTTATCTACAAAGCACACGCTACAGGTTAACAACATATTTGTATGTCTGCTGACAAAGCTTGAAGGTTCATTTATCATACCCATGCATCAGCAAATGAGACTCACAAAATGGATTTCAAAATGGTATTTTAGATAGAAGACTAGTCATTCTGCCATTGTGGTGAAGGATTTAGCCAGAGTCTGAAACTGAAACATAAGCAAACCCTGTTTAGTCCTTTGCTGAACAAAATACGTGCCTTCTTGTGAGTCTCTCCCAATGCTTGTTGATGAGAATCTGTGCAACTTGGTATTCTTTTGAATTACTTCCTGCTCCTGGTATAAGGTGTCTTTAATTTACTTTTCTTCTGGTTCCCTCTTTCCCTCAGGAGAAACTAAGAGAAAGTTTGAGAGTGTGTATAAAGGTGGCACCATGGATACTCCTGATTCTGGTAAAGTTTTTCAGTACTGGCACTGCTGTGGGTCTGAAGACCCATTCGACCCCGGTTGCACGGCTGCCCCGCACTCCTCATATGATGACTGATATCGAACATGAATGATCCTTGCATGATTCTTCATCATTCACTGAACATGAACGGATATGACATTGATATCAAAATGGACTATCGCTGCGTGATTCTTCATCATTTCACTTTCAAGTTCTTGTGCATTAGCAACTCTTTGGTTAAAACACTCCACTTGCTGCACCAACTCTTCGGGTTAGAACTAAATTAAGAAATACACCTTCTGTTTATATTTTTGGTTTCACATTGGTGCTTGGCTCATTGCCCCCAAGATGTATCCATTTCTAATATGTCGTAATTTTGGATTGCATTTTGTTTTTGGCCTATTTAGCCCCCCCCTCTCTCTCTCACACACACATTTTTTCCCCTTGTAGCTAGTTGCCTTCCGAAGAGGCTACCTTTAGATAACAAGGAGCAAAATGCCTAGATAAAATCATAAGCTTAAAGAAAAGGGTGCCTAGATAAGAAAGACAGAAATTATTTCTACTTTAGCTTGAGAGAGATGATTATTATCACCCCTTTATAGGTCATTAAGATATGACATCTTAGTCAGCAATTTTGTTTGTTTTATATAGTTTTAACAGAATATACTGTATCACGATAGCAAGTGATCATAGTTTTGAGATCAGTCCCCTAATCTCAAGTTTGAAGTTGATCACAGTTTCTACTAAAAAGAAACCTGAAGGTGCGAAAGGTAACTTCTCTGCAACTGGATTGCTGAGTTTTACTTTTCTGCAAGATTATAAACACAGTTAGCCTATGTGCATCAAAATTCGTATGTATAAATGAAGCAAATTATGCAGTCAAAATTATTTACCAAACTTCTCCGGCATGGCCATGTTCCATGTTGGATAATATTTTAAAGACATTTCAAATTATTTAGATTGATTATTATTATGTTTGATTTTATTATTTAATATTTGTTATATCTTAGGATTAGATACAGATATTATATATTAGGATAGTATATCTTAATATTATATCTTAGTTATTTTGATTTATTTTTTATTTGATTAGATTAAATTAGATTCTAGATTTGCCTATATAAAGACATATATGTATTCTCTTTCATTCAAGGATTCAAAACAGTATTTTAGAGGTCCTTATTCCCTCTGCATCTATATAATTCTTCAAACTTCAACATTCCTGAAAATTGGCAAGCTGATATGCATCTGCAGAATCCCCATGACTCTGAAATCCTAGCATTGATGTAACTGCTTCGGCATCAGATTCATCTTTGTACGAACTAAACATGGCAGAGTGATTCAAGGATCAATGAGCAACAGGTAAATCATGTAGTAAGAATGATCTTCTTCCAAAACTCGAATGCAGTTAGTAGTTAGAAGTTATTAATCATATATGCATATAGGCTAATCAATATATATCAATATATTGATTGTCATCAACTTCCATCATTCATACAAAAGCCCAAGTCTATTTTGAATAAGCATTTGATAGGTCTAGTGGGCCAATGAAACATGTTTATAAGAGAACTAAGTCTACCTTGCCTCTTGTCAAAAGGGTAGACAAGTATTAATAGGTGCTAGTCTTGGTAGAAACAGTCAGGTTCCACTTAAACAAAATGACTCGGGTTGGAGTCTATATTTATTCAGAAAACGTCTTTAAAAAAGCTTCCTCTAGTTTAAGCCCAAAAGAAGCTTGACTAGTTTGAAGTAATTGTTGGTAGGTTGAGAAACTTAGTGCTTATTTAGTTTCACTCTTTTTATGTGATTTTGCACTGTACAAGATAAAAATGCTAGATGAGTTTTGTGTTGTGAAACATAAAAGTATTAAAGTGCTAGTTTGAAATAGCTTATTTTTGGGCAAAAAGTGTTTATAAATCGTGATTCACGGTATACGAGGTAAATATGTAAGAGGAGTTTTATCTCGGCTTGCGTAATAAGGACTTATTGTTCAAAAATAAGTGATACCAAACATAGGTTTTGTTTTTTCAAGTGTTCCCAAATTGACCCTTGATAGTAGGTTCATACCCTTCCAACTGCCAAGTAGTCATGCACCAAAAAAGTGGAAGGGTTATTCGTGTGGGAGCTGGCTATGTCTTCCATGGTAGGATTTTAAGATGGCTATATTGTAATGGGACTGTGGGGTGTTGAATTAATTTTTGGGAAAATCCACTTAAATCCATTTAAAATACCTAAATTTAAAATCAGGCCTACATTTTTAACAAATCATTAATAAGGCCTATAGGCTTGATTAGAGATTTCTAAATTTGTTGATTTTACTAATATAGCCTGCTATTTTTTCTGGCGTTACTTTTTTTTAATAAAATCTCTGTCTCAATCGATCCACAGCTCTCTTCTCGCCCATCCTATAAAATGGTGATGCTAAAGAAACAAAGAAAGATGAGGCAGACCCGAAAAAAGGGATGGACCTAAAAAACGGCACTAACTGCAATTAATTACGTTCCACATCGCAAGATATGCGATAAGTTTCTAGGGATGCTGAAGAAACTGTTTTTTTTTTATTGGCCAATGGCACTAATTTCATTTATCATCGCAAAAGCAAACGGCAATACAAATGATAGTTTAAAGCTAAAATACCGGAGAGAGAAAAAAACAAATAACAAGTAAACACCAAGAGGTATGAAAGAAATGAAAAGAGCAAGATCAACATTTGCGATCGACCAATTGAATACAATTGATGTTTTGGCTTAAAATCATTCCACATGCATCCCATATTCGTGCAACATTAGAGTTAAAGAGGAATTGTTAGATTTCCACTCAAAAAAAAAAAAAAAAAAAGAAAGAAATTGTTAGAACTTACCTTTCAATATTATTGCAAGTCAACTAAAAGTTGAGATCCTAATAATTCACATAGGCATGGATTTTAACGCGTTAGGTTTAAAAGTATATGAGAATTTATAGATTAAAAATCATCATTTTTTAATTAAATAGGAGCATTATGATCTTTCAACAATATTGAACGGCATTAGGGTTAAAAGTATATGGACATTTATAAATTAAAAATCTTCATTTTTTAATTGAATATGAGCATTATGGTCTTTCAACAATATTCTAAAATATGAGGTCTGATTAGGAATTTGTTAAAAGTGTATGCCTAAATTTAGAATTTACTATTTAGGAAGGATTTAATTAGGATTCTCCCTAAATTCTTCATATATGCGCTCATAAATTTATATTTATCAAGTACAGCTTATGAACTACTTGCTTGGAGATGGAAGACAAGAACAAGCATGTAATGTTAAGATTGAGTAGTTCGAGGTCTATATTATTAATATATTAATTTGTCTTACTGTATTATTTCGTTCATATATGTTTGGAATCAATGAAAAGTAATGTCCCAATTACCTAGTTTGTAGTATTTAAAGATGTGGGTCTAGGTATGTATGTCCTCCAAACGTTTGCAAAATCAAAGAGCACAAGGATGGAGAGCAAAAGTGGTACTGAACAATCCTATGAAGCTTACGGTGGTGATGGAGAATATGGCTACTCTCAAAACTCCTCCATTCAGGTTCTTCATTCTTATTAATCCAACTCTTTAGTTCACCGAAGTTTGAGGTGAATTACATGTTTATGAATCCCTGTAAATTTTATTAGGGCTGCACAACAAAACCCATAATTTGGTTAAATTGATCCAAACTTAGAGAGAGAGAGAGAGAGAGAGAGATGAACATGAAGAAAATTAGACTGGGCTAGATCTTCGGGTGCTTGTTCTTGGATCAGATGATCGAGCCTAAGGTTTGAAATTTGAACTCGATGCTTGGTCAAGACAGGCTTTGGGTTTTTTGGTCAACTTAGTTTCAGCGGAGACCTATATTTTATTATAGGACAATACTTAGGTCAAATTCCTTATATCTTAAGTTCTACAATTATACATATTAAAGTTCCTTACATAAAGTTTGAAGTTTAAACTTTGTTTGGCAGTGTATGGCAGCAGATGTGATAAAAAATACCGTCAGAGCCATTTTCGAGAAGCTTGATCTGGAAATACTTTTGCAACTTTCCTCTAATGTTCTTCGTATAGCAGACTTGGGTTGTAAAGTTGGATCCAATACATTTTTCACTGTTCAAAACATAATTGACTTAGTGACCCTCAAACTACAATCTCAAGGACATAGTTCAAAACCCATTGAACTTCAAGTGTTTCTCAATGATCATACTGGTAATCATGATTTCAACACAATTTCCAAGTCCCTTTCTGGTTCATTCCATGGTAGATTGTTTCTGAAATCAAGCATACATGTTTTCAACTCATCTTATGATTTCCATTGGCTCTCAAGGATACCTAAAGATATAGTTCGTAAGAACTCTTCTGCTTATAATAAAGGCAGAATTTACTTTACAAGTGAAGATAATAAGGAAGTTGCAGCGGCATATTATGCTCAATTTGAAAGAGACTTTGAAAGTTTCTTGAATTACAGAGCCCTAGAACTTGTTCCCGGAGGTATCATGACTCTTATTATTCCATGTGTTCAACCAAATTCTACTAACAGATTTGAAGTTATTGCAAATCTCATTGACGACATTCTTTTAGAGATGGTCAATAAGGTTAGTAACTTTATAATTATAGCCCCTCTGCTTGACTTTTCAAAATTTAATTTATGCGTTACATATTCCTCAGTCTCACGACAGGAAAATGATTTTCAGATAGTTTGTAGATTATACGAAAAGTGATTTATTATAAAGAACATATTCATTAAAAAAAAACGTATTATTGTACATTTGATTACAACAATAAAGCACAACTTATTATTAAGTGATTTTCATATTTTATAATATCTCCTCTATCACTAATTCACCATTTATATAAAATATGATTTTTATATTTGTAGATTTTCAATTTTTATACTATTTTATTTTCATGAATCTCTATATTTTTATGAACATTCTTTCTCATTTCTCACATCTTATTATTTTATTTAAAAAAAGTTATTTTTTTTCAATGAAAAAGGCTGAAACAAATGGGCTAACAAATAAATCTACTTAATTAGAGTATTCGAATAATGTCCAATTACTTTCAGATTTTAAATTAAATATTTTAATTTAATTATTTTTTAAATGAAGGGCATAATCAGCTTTGAATTGGTGGATTCCTTCAACTTGCCTATTTACATGCCAACATCAGATGAGATAAAAGAAGTGATTGAGAAGAATGGGAATTTTGAAATTGATGATATTGAGGAGTTAGAATCAGTTGATGTAATTAGCAGCATGAGACAAAGAGCTAAGTGGGAAGAGCTTTTCAAGCAACACTTTGGACAAGAGGTTGGGGATCACATCTTTATTCAGTTGCAGAAGAAATTCACACAATCCCGCAGCAGCTTCATAAATAACCAGCCTATGTCTCAATTATTTATCATTAAGCGCAATTTTTATTTGGTATTTTGAATAAGTACCCGTCTAATTTCGGTTCGATTATATACCTAATCATTGAACCGTGAGCCGGTGCTTCAATTAGTTTAACTATCAACCTGATCTTCAAAACCTTAGTTGTGTCACTATGGAAGAGGGGTGTTTCCATTGATTTTTCTCTTCATTTACTCTCCATTGAGTGTATCTACCATTAGATTAACTTTCAATGGTTGAGATTTACCATGGTAGATTTTTATTATAATGATATTATTTTCATATTATTAAATCTCAACTATTGAAAGTTGATCTAATGATAAATACCCTCAATGGAGAGTAAATGGAGAGAAAAATCAATGGAGACGCTCCTCTCCTATATCACTACACCCAAAAATTAAAATGCAATTAACTCTATTCGGTGTAGTCAATTTGAATCTTATTAAAATCACAAGCTTTGGTCAAAAAGCAATTAAACCTCTAAAAATATAGATGCATATTGTTGTGAATAATTGACTTTATAAATATTTATTTTTGGTATTAGTTATGTATAAAATATAAGGTAGGTACAAGACTTAGTTGTACCGGTGTTGAATTTCTATATATATATATGGACCAAATACTTGTTTTTCATCCTACAAGATCGATCAAATCTTGCGCGAGTTCCACATTTCCTCACCAGTCGCTTTTGTTGCCATTCTTCAAAGCCCTAATCAGTTACCTCACCAAATCGCTTCCGTCATCATAGTCTTCCAAGGCCCGCTCAAATCTGACCGATCTTGCTATCATTTCTGCAAGATTGTTTGTATTCATTCACGAATCACTCATTTTCTAGGCAAAGAATTGTGACCGGTGTTATGGCCGGCGCAACAGGCTCTACAGGATCGAAGACTTCAAATGATCAGAGAAATCAGGTGCTCAATTATTATAATCACCCTTTTTATTTACATCCTGCTGATACTTAGGCTATAACATTGGTCCCACAACTTCTGATTGGGTGCCAAAACCATCAACTCTGGAGTAGAGCCATTAAACTCACACTCCATGCCAAGAATAAACTTGGTTTTGTGAGGGGACATGTCTGAGATGATCAAGAACAACATCTCAGAGACTAATGGGACATATGTAACTTTGTAGTCCTCTCTTGGCTAATCAACTCCGTTGACAAAGACATTGCGAGTGGGATCGTTTTCTCTCTCAATTCTCATATGGTCTGGCTTGATCTTAAGGAAAGATTCGACAAGCATGATGGGGCAAAGATTTTCTCTCTTCACCATTCTATTAATTTCCTTAGTCAAGGTTCTATGTCTGTCTCTGCTTATTACACAAAGCTTAGAGAACTCTAGAGTGAGTATGCTATAGTTGTGCCAATCCCGGATTGTTAGTGTAATACTTCCAGGGAATATTCAAAAATTATCCAAGAGAAAAGATTGTTTCATTTTTTGGTTAGCTTGAACCACCTTTTCCAACAGATAAGGAGTCAAATATTACTTATGGCTTTTCTTCTTTCCCCTAACCAAGCATATTCTATATCACTATAAGAGGAATCATAGTGACAAATTGTCTCTGGTCCCCGCTTCTGTTTCTAATGGGACCATAATAGCCTCTAGCGCCTCCAGAGGAGGGAGAGGATGTGGCAGGGGAGATCACAAGACCTCTGTACTCAATGTAACAAGAGCGGTCATCAACATGAAAATTGTTACCATTTAATTGGTGTATGTTCCTCCAAATTTTGGTAAGAGGCAACAAGATGATTAGGTTAATCAAACCTTCACTGAAGATTCTACCAAAGTAAGTCGCATACAAGAGCTTGCAACTCCATAAGCCGTATGTTCACTCTTGAGCAGTACACAAGAATACTCGAAATGCTTCAATGCGATTATGATCCCAATGAAGTTATAGTGAGCATCCAAGCTACTACCCTAGGTATGCATCCAAACTTACTTGACAATGATTAGATTTTAGACTCTGTAGTTAGTTGTCATATAGTTAATAGCATAAACATGTTAGATAAATGCAAATTATACACAAGACCGTCAAAAATAGTTAAAATTCTAAAAGGACAAAGGATTATCACTGTGAGAAATTACCTTCTTCCAACACTACTATTAATATGCAATTAGAGTCTGATTTGATTAATAACGCTGCCTTGTTTGATTGTATCTCTCTTGATTACTTATCTTTACCATAATCTTTTCTATTTACCATAGATAAGGAAATTGAACCAAATTCTTATGAGGAAGCCACAAGGGACCTTAGGCGGGTAAAAGCAATGGAATATGAAATAAAAGCCCTTAAAACTAATGGAACCTGGAAAATAGTTGACCTACCTATAAGAAAGAAACCAATTGGCTGCAAATGGGTATTCAAGGTTAAATATAAATAAGATGGAAATTTAGATAAGTTTAAGGCAAGACTAGTTGCAAAAGGATATATTCAAAGATAGATTTTTATGAGAATTTTTCTCCGGTGGTTAAAATTGTCACTATTAGAATCATTCTTACCTTGGCTGCTGCGAATAATTGGCTAGTTTATCAAATGGATGTAGAAAATGCGTTTTTGTAGGGAGATTTACATGAGGAGGTCTACATGACCATTCCTCAAGGTTTTGAAAGAAGAGGTAAAAATGGGTTCCAAGTCTGCAAGCTTGAGAAGTCCTTATATGGACTCAAACAAATAGTAAGACAATGGAATGAAATATTTACTCAAGGCCTAATTGAAGGGGGTTTGAGCAGAGTATGACTATGCATTGTTTCAAAAACATACTAAACATGATATAGTATTTGTTCTTCCATACGTAGATGATTTGATGATTACAAGAAGTAGCAAGAAATCCATAAATGATGTAAAACAATTTTTATAGCACCATTTTAGAATGAAGGACCTTGGAACATTGAAGTATTTCTTTTTGGAGGTCTTGAGGTTCAAACATGGATACTCTTGAACCAAAGGAAGTACGCTTCAAAACTTGTAGAGCAAATAGGGCTGGATGAGGCAAAGGTGGCTTTAACACCTATGGAACATAATTTAAGACTTATAGGGGAGCAAACAAAGAATGCTTATTTCTTGCAAGATGGGGGTTCATATAGAAGACTCATTGGTAAGTTACTTTATTTAACACTGATAGGCTTGACATAGCTTATTCGGTGCAAGTATTAAGTCAATTTATGCAAACACCCAAGGAGTTGTTAGGATCGGCAGGCACAACGAAAGAATTATAAAAATTTTCATCGATCTTAATCCAGGATCTATTAATGGCGTTTAAATCGGGTTAGAAAGAACTTGTACATTTTTAACCTAGGGTTTTCATGATCTCTAGGAGCCAACATATTAGGTCCGCTCCCTCTACCAGTATCCACATGAATGCTCTCCAACAGAGGCTGCGTGCTAGTGTCTCCAATGTCTCCTAGGGTTTCCCTTGCGGCTCTGAATTCTTATGTGTGTATGAGTCTATCTGCTCTATCAAGTTTATAGCCTATGAGGGCTATATTTGAATTTCAAAATTAATCCTTATTAATTTCGAAATTAATTAACAATTAATTATCTTGACGAGCTAATTAAATAAATTCAGTTTAAATTAAATCTGTCTAACAGTTTTAATTTAACCAATTTATTTAATCCAAATAAAGAGCCATTAGATTTAATTTATCTTCATAAATTAAATCTGAGATACTATATCTCTATCATGTTAGTTATTAAATTTATTATATCTTAATAAATTAAATTTAAAACAAACACAATATAATAATATCATATAATATATATATATACATATATATAATATGTATTTCGAAAATACATATCTATATAATATTATTAACGATTTTTTATATTATATATATATATATATATATAATTCGTCCACCCTAAATTAAACATTATCTCGTATTGGGCTATTTTTGTGTGTGACCCTGTAGGCCTATATGAAGTTGGCAGTGGGCCAACAACTGTATTAACCCACAAGTCGCAAGCGGCCTCTAGCAAGACATTACGACTACCCAATTCGTATGAGGATCGTTAACTCATACAACCATGTCATGTCCCTTTTGTCACATGATATATCAGTTAAGGATGAGGCATGGATAATGTCATCCTCTTGTTCCTGACCATTAGTTTCTCGATTTTTGAGTAGCCTGACAATAAAATGGAAACTCCTTTTCATCGTAGTATGGCCATACATTTCTCAGACTCACTCATCGAGGGGCCCAGTAATATCTCTCTACTAATATGAGGGACAAATTCCATCTTAATCATTCATATTCCTCTTCATGAAAAACTACCAAGCCCGATCATAGCCTTTATCATCACCCGGTCAAAAGTGACTTTTGACTAGTACAAAGCTTAGCAAGTCTCATGTAGGAATCCATGATGACCTCAAGTCTAAGGGCATTGTGACGTGGTTATACATGAGAAAAGTTTATGACTTGATCCATGTAACTTTCTCATAGTGGGTCAGTCCAGCATCTTGTACTCTTATAAGTACCTAAGACTTTGATTCATATTTCCATATCTTATCAAAGTCATACTGGTCTTATTTCATCTTTGCTCTCGCATAGATGACCGACCAAAGACATTTTAGGATAATCTTTATGATTTATCCAAGGATACAATTATCATAGTTAACATGCAAATAATATGATAATAGAATGGATAAATTTGATTAAATTATTAATGTTCAAAGTACAATGATTGGCTCTTTGGGCACAATTTCCAACATGAGTCACATATGAAAGCAGCCTTTGATTGTAAAGTATCTCTAGGATACCGATAGTTGTGGAATATATTTGTCAATAGCTAGCCCTATGGAATTAAGATGCTTTTGTGATTCAGGCCATGCAAATTGTTGAGACACAGGAAGGTCAATGACAAGTTTTTTGGTTAGACTAGGAGGTTCACTAATTTGGTGGAAGTCTAAGAAACAAAGTATAGTATCAACATCTTCAACTAAGGTTGAGTATTGAGCGTTAGCAAAGGTCACATCAGAGCTTACCTAGTTGGTAGGCTTATTCAAAGAGCTATGTATATAGAATATAGAACTAGTTAAGGTTCATTATGATAACAAGGCTACTATCCATATCATTACAAATCTTGTATTTCATGAATGTACAAAGCATATCAAGGTTGATTGCCACTTTTAGTCCACCATAGTGAGGAGTTGTTACAATTTTTGAATTGTTGCTAGATAAATTGTGGATTTGATATAGATTTTGGAGCATTGCATGCTTTGAGATTTTTCAAGAAATCCTTATCACGATTGGGACAGAAACTTTTAGGATTGGGATCGAGAATGATTTCCTGTCCCAAGCCTTCTTCGAGATCGGGATTGGGAATGGGGTTTCTTGATCTCATCTCATCCCGAGAACACCTCGAGTAAGAACATACTTCTCGATGGAGCTCTAGACCACTAGGATTTTGTGGAGAACATTTTTCATTTTGGAAAGCCAAGTTTTAAGTTTTCGTGATGGCCAATGAGTATGGACTCTAGTAGGTTATACAAGATGGGAATTATGTTCCTACGAAGAGAGAAGGATAAAGAAGATCGAGAAGACACTAGAAGAGTTCAATGATAATGATAAGAGCCAGTGCTGTCTCAATGATACACTTATGCTTGCGCCCAACTACACCATTTTTTTGTGATGTGTATGTGCAGGATGTTTGAGTTAGAATGCCCTTTTTATCACAATATTTCTACAACTTAAGAGATTTAAATTATGTGCCACTGTCTGTTCTCAAACACTTAACTTGCTTGTTATGTTGTGTTTCTAGCATGTTCATGAATTTCATCAAAAGGTCACTCACCTCTGATTTGTGTTTCATTAAATAGACCCAAATAACTCTACTAAAATCATCAACAATAGTAAGAAAGTATTGAGCCCCTATTAATGAGGTGCCTTATATGGTTCCCACACATTACAATGGATTAAATCAAAACAAGAAATACTCTTTATTGAACTATCTCCAAATGGCAGTCTAGTATGCATTGCCTAATTACAAGAATCTCATATTTCAATATCATCTAAGCAAAAATTAATGAGTTTCATCTTCTCATTTGAAGCATGCTAGATTTCCAATGCCACAGTCGTGAATCCCCGGGCCTTTTTGCCATCAGTGTAACTCTTCTCCCTAGTGTTGATTTTAGAATTTAGAGCCCATCATGGTATTTCAAGAATCTCATATTTCATTATCATCTAAGCAAAAATTAATGAGTTTCATCTTTTCTTTTGAAGCATGCTCGATATCCAATGCCACAGTCGTGAATCCCCATGCCTTTTTGCCATCAGTGTAACTCTTCTCCCTAATGTTGATTTTAAAATGCAGAGCCCATCATGGTATTTCCCCATTCCAATCATAGTGTTTGTGGCAAGTCCAGTATTATACTTAATTTCTTAGCAAAGACCAATACAAGATCATCATTATGAGTGAGCTTACCAACTGACAAAAGATTACACTTAAAATTTGCTTTTTTTTTAAAAAAAAAACATCTTTGAGCAATATCCTATTCTATAACTTTAGGTTTCTAGATGACTTTACTAGTATCCTTTGGCCATTTGGCAGCAGTAGTACAGGCAAGTACATTCTACTCCTTTCATTCAATAAAAATTTATCCTCACAAATTATGTGCTCATTTACCCCTAAGTCTATTGCCCATACTTTATTAGTGTCAAATTTGAGTGCTTTCCGGCTATGTTCACTACAGGTTAGTTTGACGACCTAGTAGTAAGACCCTTTTGTCCATCCATCTCACCATTCAACATTCGTATAAGTTGTTCATACTTTGGAAGTATAAGATCGGGGACTGGACTCTTAGTTGTATTTGCATATGCTGCCTTTGGTCTATTACACCTGTCATTCCAAGAGCCTGATTTATCTCGCCACTCTCTATTTGGCTCTCTCCAATTGGAAGGATAGCCTATGATTTCATAACACTTATCCTCGGAATGTCCAAGCTTTTTATAGTGCCCACATCAAGATTTTTCTTTCCTTTCATCTTTGTCATTCTTCACGTTTTGCACCTGAAAGGCCATAGTCTCACGGTTTGTTTGACGTAACAAAGATATGTGTCTATGCTTCTCGTCTTCTAAGGCCAAGTGATATTCTACCCCTACAGTCCTCAAGGGTCTTATGCTAAGGATATGGGTTTTAACTGTAGGAAATTCCTCATCTAATCCTAAAAGAAACTTATAAAATTGTTCATTGTTCTTGGCCTCCATTATTTGCTTCTCAATGTTACATTTGCAGCTCCCACAGGCACATCTTGGTAAAGGTGTCAAAGACATTGCCTTATCCCAAAGTGCCTTTAACTTAGAGTAGTAGGATGCCACAAATTGTTTGTCTTGCTAGAGACATGTTAGATCATGTCGAAGTTCGTACGCCCTTGGAGCACAACCCTTCCTAAAGCATTCCTCAAGTTCCAACCATATTTATGTCGTTGTTTAAGTGTACCTGAAGGTCTTCTGAAGCTCCTTGGCCATTGCACTCTTGAGATTTCCTTTCACCATGACATCATATCAAATCCAATTAGAAAGATCAGTTGAATCGACCATAAGCTTCTTGACCGAACCATTAACAAACCCAAACTTATTTTTAGCCAAAAGCGTGTTTGTCTTGTCCACCACCCATTCTAAATAGTTAATCCCATCCAAACTACAACTATTGCCACCCTTGGTTGTATACAGATCCCTCAGATTGTTCTCTGTGATTCAACACTCCTCCACAGCTCTGTTAAATTTAGTGAACTTTTTGGAGGTCAACTGTTTTCTCAATTCACACCTCAATCCTTAGATCCCATATCAAAGCTCCACCCTTCATCATCCATGCATTGCGGGTACAAGGAGTAATGGCCCTTCGCACCCATACCTCAGTCTAGCATTTTAGCACCTTGAAAATCTTCACTAGTCATACTAGCCAATCTCCAAACGCTTGGGGAGGTCAAATTTTCCCTTGAACATCAAAGGTAGGTGCTTACAAAACTTGGAGACATAGAACTGTAGATTTCTATTGTTCCGGGCTAACACCCCACAAGTCCTAATTTGGCTCAGTGCATGTTTCTAATTCCTGAGGTCGAATCGACTCTTCTACCATTTCTTCATGATTTGTCTCATCTTGTGTCACTTGAACTCTATTTTCATTTCGTTTTGCTTTCTCCTCTCGGAGCTCATCTATCAATTTATAGATCATATCCCACTGTTCCAATAATATACCCATCATCTGTTATATAAGATCAGGTGGATTGTGGCTTATTTCTTCCACCTCCAGTTCTACCTGTCAAATCTCTGGTCGAATCATTGTATTCTTTCCTCTTTAACACATGATTCACAACATCATTATCACACTATGTGTATACACATGTTCCTTACACCTCTCATACCAACTAACAATAGGAACATTTAAGTGTATACAACAACGGTCATGGGTTAACTACCTACACTATAATAGGGAACTATTACAACTATCCTAACAAAACTACCCTTACTAGGAACTTTAGCTCTGATACCACAAATGTAACCCCTTACCTTCACAACCAATAATATAGCTAAAAAATGTGCCATAAATTAAGCGAGAGACCAAAGAACAATTTAAAACTAATTCGCAATCCTAACTTCAAGACAGGACTTAGGCCTGTGGTAAAGAAGGTTTTTCAAAACTTTTCACAATCTGTTTTCATCATATCTCATGCCCATATTTCAAAACTACATGGCCTGTTCAGTGCAAATCCATTTATATGTACTAGAGTACTCAACGAAATTCCTGACGATACTTGGGTTCAATCTTTAACTATAAAAGCCTACAGGGCATAAACGCCCATTTTCAACTGGGGATTTATGACAATTATACAATTCTACTACAACAATATACCTTTACATATACAAATGTCCCAACAATTGGTAACCAACATAAACTAATATCCTAGCCACGAACTCTAATCATCCTTGTATACCAGCTTCTCCTTTTATCTGCCTACCCTAGCTATATGTCAGTAGTGAAAAGAGTGAGATTCATAGGAATCTCAGTATCAACAATTTCACTAATATAATGTATAATAGGCAAAACATGCAAGCAATTATCACAAAGCCGTATAAATAATAGCATATAATAACACTCCGAGCAGCAATTCATAATAAAATTACGTTCTTAACAACTGATTATAACAATATCTACATCAGCTTCTACATTGATGCGTGACTTGCAAGTAACAAAATGATAGCCTTCTTATGTAACAGCCTACCGGGGATGCACACAGCCCTCACTCGACAGGATTTTCATCTCAATCTCATCTAGCCATATATCCAATGTAATGACCCACCGGGGATGCACACATCCCTCACCAGATAACTGGATGGGGATGCACACAGCCCTCACCCAATATTATAACAGTTTTCACCATATTCACTTTCACGGCACTATGACAGCTCTCATCGCATTCACTTTCACGGCATTGCAACAACTCTCATTGTATTTACTTTCATGGCTGTAACCCCCGTTATCATCAAGGTTGTGATTGTTAGATCCCATATGTTTTGATGATAACAAAGATTGGACCAATGATATAAGAAGATATGATAACAAATGAATTTGAACAAAGTAAATAAATGGCAAACTAAGAATTACTTGAAGTAAGCACTAGAGTAACGAAGAAGATCTGAGAGGAAGAGAAAAGGAAGACCATCACTGGCAGTAGTCTATGTTTACTCGAGTAATTAGGTATTTCCAAGGTTTGTGATGTATCTTACTCCATGTCTTACCCAAGTAATATCTTGTGAAAAATGTTGAATTACTCACTGCCATATTTTTGATAGGTTTACTCGAGGGTTACTCGAGTAACAAGCATGATAACTCGAGTAGCCACTCGAGTAATGAAGTATAAAAATCATGTTTTTAATCGAATGATTATTAATTTATTATCTATATGATTAACTCTTCATTATACTAGTATTCTAAGTAAATTTGTAGAGAAACAATGAAGAGATCATGTCAGAAGTGAAAAGTCAAATAAAAGTCTGAACATTCACCTACCGCTACCTACCGCAAACGGATAGTTTTCAAATTTGAAGAATAGTCAACCGTTGTTGTGTGACTCTAATGAACATGTTTGAATTACTTCCAACGGATACTACAAATCATCTATATATATGGAGCATTCAAAGAGCATACAATAACAACTGAGAACAAGCAATCACACATCAATCAACATACTCTTTGTGCTTTATTTTCTTATACTCATTCATTGTACTTCAGTGATTATATATTTGCTCTTTGATAGAGTTTTTCATTACAAACTCAATATTTGTTATTGAGACAACTTAAGGTTGTGGAACCTTGAGTTGGGGATTTGATTACAACGTGTAAGGGGGAGCGAGTGTCCGGTAAAGGAACTTGTTGTGTATTGAGATGCCAAGAACCCACTGAATCTTGGAGAATATAGTGAAACTCTCAGAGACGCTCTGAGGACTGGACGTAGGTCAAAGTGGTTGTGGTCAAACCAGTATAACTCCCGGTGTACACTTTGGTGATATTTCTCTTTGCTGTCAACTACTTTAAATATTCTGTCAATTTTCTTATACGCAACAAAATTTCTGGTATCACCCAATTCACCCCCTCTTGGGTGAAACGCTTGTACTAACATTTGGTATCAAAGTGTAGGTCTTCTTGTTAAGGTTTAACAGCCTAAGAAGGATCCAATGGCAAGCATGGGTGAAGGAATTCTTCCCGACGGAGCTTTCATCACAAGATCTCCAGGTTTCAATGGCGAACACTTCTCATTCTGGAAAGCAAAGTTCAGAGTCTTCATAATGGCTGCTGAATATAGGCTATGGGATGTGTTGAGAGTGGAAACTACAAACCTGAAAAGATTGTAGATTCACATAGAGTTCCCAAGACACCAGCAGAATATGATGAGAATAACAAGAAACTCATCACACTCAACAGTAAGGCAATTTTAATAATTCAAAGTGCCTTGAGTCAAAATGAATACTTCAAAATTTACATACTCCTAACAGCTAAAGAAATGTGGGAAGCCTTAGAAATAGCTCACGAAGGAACTTCGGGAATAAAAGAAAACCATATCAATACTCTGGTTACTGAATTTAATTTACTTTGAATGAAATCAGGTGAGTCGATAGCTGAATTTGAACTTAGATATACTCACCTTGTTAATCAACTTGCAGCACTTGGAAAAGTCTATGATCAACATACCCAAGTACGAAAGATTTTGATTATTCTTTCTAAAGACTAGGAGGCAAAAGTCACTGCAATTGAGGAAGCAAAAGATAAATCAATGTGATCGGTTTCTTCTCTATTCGGAAGACTTTTTGAATATGAAAGTAAGTTAAAGTTCAAACGAGAACTAGATGATATTGGCGATAAGAAGAAAAGAGGTCTAGTACTGAAAGCAAAAGAAGAAGAACAAGATGAAGATGAAGAGCTTGACGATGACGAAATGAGCCTAATTATAAAACGATTTAGAAAGTTTTACAAGAAAGGCCAAGGATTCAAAAACTTTCAGAAAGGAGGACTAAGCAATAAAGAACACATCATCTGCTATGAATGTGGAAAGCCAAGACATTTCAAATCAGAATGTCAAGAACTGATTCAGAAGAATAGAGAAAAGAGAAAACGTAAATTCTACAATAAGAAGAAAGCCTTTGTATCTGCCATATGGGGAGATAGCTCTTCTGATGAAGAAAGCGATGAAGAGAAAGTAGCCAATATCTGTCTAGTTGCTCAAGAAGAAACAGAAGAAGAGGTAATTGATTTTGATCCTACCTATGATGAATTACTTTCCGAATATAATGCTTTACATTTTGAATTCATCAAAGTAGTTAAAGAACTAGTTGTTTTCAAAAAGAAAAACAAAGCTCTTGAAATAGAACTAAAAGAAAATTTAGAGAAAGATTGTGAAAACTATTCTTCTTTGAAAAAGAAAAACATTGATCTCACAAAAACTCTTGAAAAATTCACTAAAGAAAGTGAGATGCTAAATGTGATTCTAAAAGCTCAACGTTTTATAAATGATCGATCTGGTCTTGGATATGATCCAAAATCAAATAGAAGAAAAGAAAGAAAGAAAGTAGGAGATAAGTCATATTTGAACTATTTTCAGCATTCTGTACATACATCAAATCCTTTTGCATATTGTAATTATTGTAATAGAAAAGGTCATTATACATCATCATGCATTCATAATAAGAAAGGAAAGATAGGAACCTAAAAATGGGTACTTAAAGGTTCATATGGTCAGAAAGTCATCTGTACTAACCCAAAAGGACCCAAAAAGATGTGGGTACCTAAGACTTAATTGTATTTGATTGTGGATATGTCTTAAAGCATCCAAAAACAATAAATGGTACATAGACAGTGGATGCTCTAGACATATAACCGGTGATTTCAAAAATTTTACCACATTACAACCCAAGGAAGGTGGAAAGGTAAAATTTGGAGGAAATCAATCCAAAAAGATAGCAGGAATTGGTAAAATCAAAAACGACAAAGGAATACAAGTCAAAGATGTATATTATGTTGAAGGCGTGTGTCATAATTTGCTGAGCGTAAGTCAAAGTGCAGATAAAGACAACTGGGTAATATTTGATTCAGAGGAATATCTAATTATCAACAAGAAAGACTTACAACTTGATAAGAAAAACATCAAGACAAAGTTCAGAGGCAAAAAGGGAAGGTAACTGCTATACTCTTGATATCAATAGAAGTGATTCTGAAAATTGTTTTATGAGTAATGCCGATGAAAGTTGGTTATGGATAAGAAAGTAGCTCATGTCAACATGCACTAACTAGGCAAACTACTCAAAAAAGATTTAGTTCTTGGATTACCCAAAAAAAGTTTTAAAAACGATTTGATTTGTGATGCATGTCAAAAAGGTAAACAAACTAAATCGTCTTTCAGATCGAAAAATGAAATTACAACAAATCAACCACTTCAATTGATATATATAGATTTAGTTGGTCCAGCAAGAGTTAAAAGCCTTGGTGGCAACTTATATTCATTGGTCATTATTGATGATTTCTCTAGATTTACATGGACTATTTTTCTGTCATCAAAGGATTAAGGGCCCGTTTGGTACGTTGGAATTGATTTTGATAGAAATGGATATGGATATGGATATGGAAATGGAAATGGATATGGAAATGGAAATTAAAAGTGTGTTTGGTATGACTTGGAAATGAGACCTAGTTTTCATAAGAAAATACTAAAATACCCTAAAAAAAACACATCTGCTGTCCAAAAAAACAAAAACGCCAATAGCTTTTTCTAGAGCACGACAGGGCAAGCCTCAAGCAACACAACTTCAATTCGCGCAGATCTCACTACCTCCCCCACTATCCTCGCCAACTCCTACCCAGATCCTTGTCGTCGTCGTCGTTCAAGGAGGTTCATAAAAGAGGCCGCCATCGTAGCCATCATCATCGAGCGCCTGGTCATTGGAGAAGATGATGGTAGACGAAGATAAGGATCAGACGAAGAGAAGGGGGGAGAGCCGCCGTCGCTATCATCGCCGGTGAGGGAGAGATGTCATTGTCATCTTCGTCGATCTGGTGAGGAAGAGCTATCGTTGCTGTCGCCAGTGTTAATGGTGCCACCGTGGCTGCCGTCGCAGGTGGAGGGGGAGAGCTGCCGCGCCGATGAGGGAGAAGAAGCCATTGTCGTCGCCGGTGAGTGATCCGAGGTTGCTGGAGAGTGAGGAGGCTGCAGCAAAGGGAGGGTACCTATGGAAATTTGAGGTTGGAATTACAAATCTTACCTTTTTTCATGGATTTCATTTTGGTTGAATTTGGTGATTTGAATTCCACATGGAATTGGAATTGAGACCCAATTCCATTGTACCAAACAAACTTCTTCATGGAATTGGGCTCCAATTCCATTTCCACCACTCCCAATTCCAGCGTACCAAACAGGCCCTAAACCTTTGCAGAATTCATTGTTTTTGGCAAGAAAGTGCAAAATGATAAAGGTATGTCCATTGCAAGTATCAGGACAAATCATGGTGGAGAGTTTGAAAATCAATCCTTTGAAGAGTATTGTGATACTAATGGCATTTATCACAATTGCTCTGCTCCAAGGACACCTCAACAAAACAGAGTTATGGAACATAAGAATAAAGTGCTCACTGAAATGGCTAGAGCAATGCTGAATGAAAAGAACGTGTCTCAAGTTTTCTGGGCCGATGCAATGAGCACAGCATGTTGTATTTCAAATAGAGTCTACATTAGAACAAAACTTGGAAAGACACTATACAAGCTATACAAAGGAAGGAAGCCAAAGCTTTCTCATTTACACATATTCGGTTGTAAGTGTTTCATTCATAATAATGGTAAAGATAACTTAGGAAAATTTGATTCTAGATCAGATGAAGGAATTTTCCCAGGCTATTCTAACCGAAGTAAAGCATACAGAATTTTCAATAAAAGAATATGTGTTGTTGAAGAATCAATTCATGTTGTATTTGATGAATTTGAATCCTCTGACAAAATCATTGATGATGAGTAGGAAGTTGTTTTAAATCAAGAAAATGGTCAATCTATTTCTAAATCTTTTATTCCAGAAGTTGATAAAACCAAGGAAGAAGATCAGTCACTAGGACACCCTAGAGCCTGGAAATTCAATAAAAGTTATCCTCTAGATCAAGTCATAGGAGATGTGAATGAAGGAGTCAAAACTAGAAATAGAATTTTCAATGAAGTTAGTTTTTCTACTTTTATTTTTGAGATTGAACCTTCTAACATTGACGAAGCCCTATCAGACAATGATTGGGTTATAGCAATGCAAGAAGAACTAAACCAATTTGAAAGAAATCAAGTTTGGGAATTGGTATCCCGACCTAAGGATCATCCGATCATTGGAGCTAAATAGGTATTCAAGAACAAACTTGATGAATCCGTAATTATTGTCCAAAATAAGGCAAGATTGGTGGCCAAAGGCTATAATCAGGATGAAGGAATTGATTATGAGGAAACGTATGCTCCAGTGGCTAGATTGGAAGCTATACGTGTACTCTTAGCCTTTACATGCATCAAAGGATTCAAACTCTATCAAATGGATGTAAAGAGTGCATTTCTAAATGGCTACATCATGGAAGAAGTATATGTAGATCAACCTCCAGGCTTCAAAGATGTAACCAAACCTGACCATGTTTTCAAACTCAAAAAGGCTTTGTACGATTTAAAACAAGCTCCTAGAGCATAGTACGAAAGGCTCAGTAAATTTCTTATTGATCAAGGTTTTGTACGAGAAAAAGTTGATACAACACTTTTTACAAAACAAAAACGTGATGATATTTTAATTGTGCAAATATATGTTGATGATATAGTTTTTGGTGCTACTAACGAAAGCATGTGCAAAGAATTTTCTGAGATAATGCAAGGGGAGTTTGAGATGTCAATGATGGGAGAATTGAATTTCTTTCTCAGTTTGCAAATCAAACAAAGAAAGGATGGAATTTTCATATCTCAAACGAAGTATCTGAAAGATCTATTGAAGAAGTATGGATTGGATGAAGCAAATGGAATAGACACACTCATGAACTCAACCACATTGCTTGATGCGGATGTTAAAGGAAAATATTACAACATCACAAAATATAGAGGAATGATTGGCTCATTACTCTATCTCACTGTAAGAAGGCCTGATATTCAATTCAGTATGGGTATGTGTGCAAGATATCAATCAGCACCAAAAGGGTCACATGCTGAAACCGTCAAACGTATCTTCCGATATCTTGCTGACATGGTAGAATTAAGTCTCTGGTATTCCAAAAGAAGAAATGAATATCTAGTTTCATACTTAGACTCTGATCATGGAGGATACAAGACAGACAGAAAGAGTACTAGTGGACAAGGCCAGTTTCTTGGAGGCTCACTTGTGTCATGGTTTAGCAAGAAACAAACTACAATGTCTCTTTCGTCAACGGAAGATGAGTATGTTGCAGCATCAAGTTGTTGTGCACAAGTAATATGGCTAAAGCAACAACTCTAGGATCTTGGTATTTGTAACGCCCCAAAATTTTGATTAAGGGCTAATGATAATTATTGAGGGTAATTAGTGAATTAAAGTTGGAATTATTGAGTTATGTGGCTATTTTAATTAATGTGCCATAATTAAAGGAGAAATTAAAGGAATGGAACTATTGGCTTTAAGTTGGTGATTAATGGGAAATTAATCACTAACTAAGAGGAAATGAGATGTGTGATTAAATGACTAATGGAATTGGTTAGTGTAACTAAGTGGAGGATTAGTTGTGAGGAGATTGCATGAGAGAGTGACATGTGGCATTGTTGTGTAAGCATGATGAGAGTTGTTGAGAAAGTCAACCAAGCATGGTCTCATCATTTTTCTCTCTTCCTTCTCTCCTTCAATTCAGCTGAATGAAAAAACATGGGAGCCCAATAATCATCATTCATCTCTCTCCACACACTCAACCTCTCTCATTTTCTCTCTCCCCCTCTCTCTTATGCGTATGGGGCAAGGGATGGGCAGAATTTCTGCCTTCATCCCTATCATTTCATCACACTCATCTCTCTCTTATCCCTCCAAGAATTTCGTGCAGCCATTGGAGCTTGAAGAGGAAGAAGAGCTTGGGAAATAGGTGAGATTTTGACCCTTCTAATGACCCTTAATGGAAAAACTCTCTTCTTCAATCTTGTTCCTTGTGTTGAGAGCTTCAATTCTATGGTTTTAGATTTGCCATTGGTGGTGATTTGAGCTCTCAAGTAAATATAGAGTTTGGTGAACCAAGGAACTCCTTTGGGAAAGTTAAAGAGGTAAGTAAGTTGAGCATTTTGATATAAGTTTTGTGGTCATTTGGTTGAGTTGGAATTTTTGGGAATTTAACCCTATTTTCGAAAATTAGGGTCTTGTGGTGTTTGAGTTGTTTTTGTCATGGATATGGTGTTTTGAGATGTATTTTGGATAGATAGAAATTGATTGAAGCTTAAATGCCAAGTTTGACAATTTTGGGATTTTTGTTGAATATAGACCAAAACCAAAACACATAGATGGAATGAGAATTTGGTTATTTTGATATTTCCATTGTGTTCCTTGTGGAAAATTGTGTGGGAATAGTGTTGGATATGAATTTTGAACCATTGGGAACTTGTTTTAAAAGTGGCAAGTCTTGGTTAGTGAAAAACTCTGTTCTGGCAGTGGATTTACATGGACGTTTAAAAATAGCAAATAGTGTTGAAAAATTCTGAAACTTTCCAATCTTAAATTTCACTTTCCAAGCTTCAAAATGGACATATATTTCATGTCATTTTGATGTGTGATCTAGGAGTTATGACTGTCCAAAGTTTGATGTTAAATATGGGAACAATTATGGAGCAGTGTGGACATTTCTTAAATTCTGTAATTGTGTGGTGATTTCTGGTAATGGTCCATATTTTTCTAGTAAAGAGCACTTAAATATATTTCAATGGGCTTTAGGATCACCTCATTTCGATTTTTGTAGAATTAGTTATGATTTTTTGAAGTTCAGCCAATAAACAGAATTTTCCTGGCTGCAGCTAGAAACCTTCTGTGCTGTTTCTGGCCACAGCCAGAAAATTCTTGGCTGCAGCCAAAAATTTTCTGTGCTGTTTATGGCCGCAGCCAAAGGTTTCTTGGCTGCAGCCAACCCCTGTTTTCAGCACCTTGTGATTTTGAAAAATGATTTCCAACCTAGTACTTCCCAATCATTTTAGGCGATTGTTAGAGACTTTCATAGCTACTTAAGGGACTTTAATGATAACCAAAACTAAGTGTTTTGAAGTCATTTGAGTATTGGAATAGCGAATGATGCTTCATCCTTAATTATGACTTTAGGATTTGATATTTGCCTGGAGCGTAGAAGGCCTGTGCCTGCTCAAGAATGGAAAGACCAAGGTAGTGACACTTTATCCTATATCATGTATAATGCATTGCTTGTTTGTATTAATCATTGAATGAGCGAGGGTACGTGGCGGAAGCCCGGCCTTGAATAGGGGACGTGGCATGAGCCCAGCCTTGAATATTGTTGAGGGGACATGGCGTGAGCCCGGACTTGAATATTGTTGAGAGGACGTGGCGTGAGCCCAGCCTTGAATATTGTTTAGGGGACGTGGTGGTTAGCCCGGCCTTGAATATTGTTATGCTGTATTGTGATATATGCTTACTTGCTTTGTTTAATTATACATCATATTCGTAAACTGTTGCTACTGGGATTCTTTTGAATCTCACTCTTTCCAAATAACATTTTTAGCCAGGGCAAGTGGATCTCAAGGCAAGCAAGTGAACAAGGACGACTAGGATTGCCAGTGGTAGTCTTAGTTTCTTTTTGGTTTTTGGTTATCATTTAGACAACTGTATGTATATATTGGATTGTCCATAGGTTTGTAGTTATTGTGTAATCCCCGGTATGGGAAATTGAGATGGGCGATGATGCCCTATAAAACTCTTGGATTAATGATATTATTTCGGATGAATCTCAGGAATTTTGTTAATACTCTGATATTGTATATGTGACAAACCAAACAAGCCAATTGTTTTTATTTAAAAATGAATGGAGATCATGTTGTACAAGTGTTGCAAAATTTTTTTTTATTATCTTGGATCTCTTATTCAACTATAAAACGTATTTAAACACTAATCACGGCCTTAATGACGGCAGGGGGTTACAATATTTATTTGAAAGAGATACCAATATACTGTGACAACACTAGAACGATAAGCTTGGCAAAGAATCCTGTTCAACATTCCAGAACCAAGCATATTGATGCTAGACATCACTCCATCAGAGATCATGTCCAAAAGAAAGATGTCAAAGTGATATTCATTCCAACTCATCTTCATTTGGCTGATATCTTCACAAAACCTCTTGCAAAAGATCAATTTTTATATATTAGATGAGAATTGGGAATGGTAAATCCCAATGAATTATAAGTTATTTAGTGTTTACAAAATGTTAGATGATGTTATTCATTGATATTTTGATGATTACTAACTTAAGCATCGGAGTTTCTAGCAATTTGTTTTGCAGGATCATTGTAATATCCCAATTTTTGATTAAGGGAAAATCATGATTATTATGGATAATTATGAATTTAATTTGAATTATTACGTGTTTTATGGCAATATTAATTAATATGTCATAATTATTGAAAAATTGGAAGATTGGAATTATTGGCCATGAGTTGGTAATTAATGGAGAAACTAATTACTAACTATAAGAGAAATGAGAAATGTAATTAGAATGGTTAATGGAGGGATTAAGGTGATTAATTGGGAGATTACTTTATGTGAACAAATCAGAAATTGACAAGTGTCAAGGTGAGAGGAAGCAAGAGAGTGTGTGAGAAGTCAAATTGCATTGTTTAATTTTTTCTCTCTCCTCTCCTTCCTCTTTTTCGGCTGAATGGACAAGGGGGTGTAAGGGTGATCATTTCTTTATCCTCTCCAATGCTCTCATATCTCTCTTCTCTCTCCATTTTCTGGCGCCATTGTTGAGGAAGCTAGGAGAAGGAAAAGCTTTGAAAAAGGTAAGGCAAATAATCTCTATTGCTCAAACTCACTTCATGAATGTTGTTCCTTGGAGTGAGAGCTTCATTTTGATGTTTATAGTGTGCCTATTGGTATTGGTTTGTGGCCACATGAAATTTTGGGAAGTGGTGAATCAAGAACTCCCTTTGAAAAAGTTGATAAGGTGAGTGAAACCTATCTATCTATCTATATTTTGTGCCAAATGGATTAGCTTGGAAATTCTGGAAATTTGGCTTGAAATTTCAAAAATTAGGGTCTTGTGGTGTTTGAATTGTTGTTGTCATGGATATGATGCTTTGAGATGTATCTTGGGTAGATAGAATTTGATTGAAGCTTAAATGTAAGGTTTGGCACATTTGTATTGGTTTTGTGCATTGGGCAAAAATAGGGCATGTAATTGGGTTGTGATTTTGGTCATTTTGAGGTTACCATTGTGTTCTTTGTGAAAATTTATGTGGGAATAGGCTTGATTGTTAATTTTGGAGCCATTAGACACTTTGGTAGAAAATTGGAAAATCTGTCTTGTGTGAACTTTGTCTGGCCAGTCAGTTTGCACGAGCGTTTTGAATGACCAAATGGTGTTGTAAAATTATGAAACTTTCCAGTATTAAATTTCACATCCCAAGCTTTAAAATGGATATATATTTTGTGCCATTTCGTTTAGTATTCTAGGAGATATGATTGTCCAAAGTTTGGGATGGAAACAGAACTTTGTTTTGGAGTAGTGTTGAGTTTTTAGTGATTCTGTATTTGTGTGATGATTTGAAGTAATGAGCCATATTTTTCCTTTCATTTGGCTTTGGAATCACCTCGTTTTGATTTTTCTAGAATTAGTTATGAATTTTGGAATTTCAGCCAAGAATCAAGGAATTTCTTGGCCGCGGCCCAAGGTGGCTAGCCGCGGCCCAAACCTTTTTTACCTGATTCTGGCCGTGGCCCATGGGTGGCTGGCCGCGGCCAGTGACCTTCTGACCATATTTTGGCCATGGCCCAAGGAAGGGCTGGCCGCGGCCAACCCCTATGTTCCAGCACTTTGAATTTTCGAAAGGAGATCTCTAACCTATTGTTTCCCAACCTTTTAGGACTTTTATTAAAGGCATTTGTGGCCTCTTAAAGGGACAATTATGATAACCAAATTTAAGTGCTTCAAGTTAATTAAGTCTTGGAATAGAATATAACTTTTCATCCCTAATCATGATTTTAGGATACGACATTTGCCTTAGGCGGGAGAGACCGGTGCCAGAGTACGCCCGGAAGGATCAAGGTAGTGACTCTTCTCTCATATTGTGTATGATGTTTTGGTATGCATAACTTATCATTGAACTTTGTGAACTGTGTGCCATGGTCCATTAAGGCGTGGGCACTTCAGCGTGAGCCGTATAGGGATTGACGCTGATCATCTCTAGGTCAGCCGTTGAACTGTCGTCGTAATCGACATAGATTTTTGTGTATCCGACCCGTGGGTCGGTGTTTGTGAATCCAGCCATGGGCTGTTTGTTGATCTTGCCTGTATGGCTTGTGTTATGAAATACTTTATATGAATCCCAGCTGTGGTGAAATATATTGTGTGAATTGTTGTGATGCAATGCAGCGTAAGCAATCGTAAGGGATGACATATGTCATACTAACCATTGCCGTTGTAACTGCCGTTGTAGTTACTTTATGTGGATAATGATTTGATTTCATGACTTATTGTTATACATACTATGATTGATTTGACACTATGGGGATTCCTTAGAATCTCACTCTCCCAAAAACCATGTTTTAGACAGGGCAGAAGGATCAAAGGGAAAGCGGGCGATGAAGAGCGGATAGAGCTCCGGTTTAGAAGTATATTTTGGGTTATTGGTTATCATGTATATCATTTAGATGTTTTTGGGAAACAATTGTATATAATTGGATTGGTGGTATAGTTTTGTGTAATTCCCAAGTTAAGGGTAATGAATTGCGGGCTTTGTGCCTTTGTAAAACCCTTATTAATGAATGGAACCCGAGTGTGTCGGGAATTCGCTTTATACTCTAATATTTGTGAATGAAATCAACCTGTACAGGCCATTTAGTATTGAATTGTGAATATGAGACTGTCATGAATAGGTTTTGTAAAAGTTTTTGTAAGCCATGATTTTAGGAAGTTTGATTTTGTTTAAGTCCCAAAATCATCTAAGGTCTCTAATTCTACATCAATTACGTGTTTATGAACTAAATCTAGACCTTAATCATGAAGGGGGTTACAATCATGATATTCTGTTTTGGAGTATGAAAAATAAAGGTTAACAAAGGATAACATTACTAGAGGAACAACTTCAAGTAAAGAGCATTACTGGAGTGACACCTTGAAGTAATGGATGAATTACTCGAGTAGCCACTCGAGTAATGAACTTGGAAATGTGCTAGTGAAGCATTAATTTCAAATCAAATGGCACAATGGTTAGAAATGAACAATCTAAGGAAGCAAAGAAAGGGAAATCTTCTAGGCAACCAGAAGAGAGGGATGAAGAAATCACATTTCCTCCAAAAGGATTCAATATAAGCAAGCTTGAGGAATCTCAGAAGTATCTGAGTCACTTTGCAAGAAGAAATGTGTGCAAGATGCACTACATTGACTACAAGGTTCTTCAAGAGGTATTGAAATTCGACCAGAGTCCCTATCTTGATTCCTATATGCCCTAGTTATCTGTTAAACTCCCATTTTACACCAAAGTTGTAAGGCATTTTTACTGTAACCTTGAACCTATAAATGATCCCATTAGGAAGTTTGTGGAAGAAGAAATATCTTCTAAGGTTAGAGGACAGAAAATCCTAATCTCACCTTTCAGAATCAATACCTGGTTAGGAATAGAGAACCCTCCTGATAATGATTATCCTAATTATGAATCAAACCAGGTATTTTTTATCCTAAGACCGGGTGAGATAGTGAAACCTCTCAATTTCAATCCGAGTGATATGAGTGATTTTCATCGAGTTCTATGGTATATCTATTCTAGAGCCATGGTGAACAAATCCAATAATTTCACTCATTTCATTGAGAGAGACTTCAGAAATTTGCCTCATTGATTCTTAAAGAACAAAAGGACTTGGGTGAATATACCTTTAGTGAGATCAAGAGATATAGGTATGAAGGAAAACCTACTACTCCAATGCCTTATCCTCAACTTATTTCCTTGTTCCTCAAGAAGAATAAGATTTGGTACTTGGAGAGTAAGGAGCCGATTAAGAGGATACCACCGGTTGGGAGGAATCAAATTGGAAAGTTAAATATTGAGATTCCTCTGAAGACTCCTCTAGAAGCAAGTCCCAAGGAGAAGAAGAAGACTGACACTGCAACTAGTCGAATGGATGACACACAGTCTTCTGCTCCAGCCAATACATCTTTTCCATCTTTCTTTGGTGCCGTAATGCAAACATTCATGGAGAACATTCTGAAGAGTTTTCGTATCGATATTGCGAATGCCAATGTGGAGTTGGTAACTCATATGAATGAGAAGATGGGACAACTTGTGGAGAGAATGGATAATAGGCACGAAGAGTTGTTAGCTGAACAACGTGCCCAGGGTGAGCTTCTAAGATCCATTGTTGCTAAACTTGATGTTATGGCATCTGGCTCCTCTATTCCTGGTCCTTCTGTTATTCCTGAGCCCATACCTATCTTTGAACCTGGACCCTCTATACCTATTGAGCATAGACCCTCTAAGATTGGACCCAGTAATATCTTATTCTCTATGCCTGACCCTGACACATTTGAGCTAATCCATATCACCACTAATGATCCACTCAACCTGTTCAACCAGAGCCCATATCTACTCCCATTGCCTCACCTACACGTATTGAGGAGGTGCTTGTGTCTTCATCGCTTGCTACAAAGGAAGTAGAAATTACTTCTCTAGTTCCTTACCCTTCATCTCCAGTGAATCCTCCAGAGGATCTTCAGACACCCCTATTGCTGAACCATCATCTTCATATCCTTCAAGTTCAGATGGTTCATATGAATCATTGGCATTTCCGGTCACTCCTATCTTAGCAGCCAAGCCACCTACTCCTCCTCATGATTGATTCCACCTTTGTGATGAAGACAAAAAGGGGGAGAAGAGCCTAAGTGATTTTGTGATGAATGACTGAGTTAATGTATTGGGATATGGGTGTACGGGGCTTTAGGGCGCTTTTAAGCTTTTAATTTTGAATTCTAAGTTTGATAATGTAATGAATTCTTCCTAATGCAATTTGTTTCTTTATGCTATTAAAGTTAAATTTCATTGAAGTTATATTGCTTTGTGGGACTAATGAGTTTTTGATTGTGTATGCAAAGTGAACAAGTAAATAAGAACAAAAACTTTGAAAAGATCTTTAATAAGCTATTTCAAAAGATTTTTCAAGTTTAAATTGAACAAAAGATTTCATATGAAAAGTATTTGAGAAGCATATGTTTGAAAACTCAATTTCAAAAACTTTGTTCAAAATCACCAAGTTTTGTCATCATCAAAAAGGGGGGAGAATGTTAGATCCAATATGTTTTGATGATAACAATGATTGGACCAATGATATAAGAAGATATGATAACAAATGAATTTGAACAAAGTAAATAAATGGCAGACAAAGCATTACTTGAAGTAAACATTGGAGTAATGAAAAAGATCTGAGAAGAAGAGCAAAGGAAGACCATCACTGGCAGTAGTCTATGTTTACTCGAGTGACCACTCGAGTAAGGAATACTGTTACTCAAGTGGGCACTCGAGTAATGTTGAAAGAAAATGTTTTCGGAGGCACTGCCAAAATTTGGAAGAAGTTACTCGAGTAGCCACTCGAGTAATCTGCAAAGTTATATAGACAATTACTCGAGTAACCACTCGAGTAACACATAAGAAAAGGAATTACTCAAGTAGCCACTCGAGTAACCAGGTCAAAAATCTTCAAGTAGCTCTCAGCCAAGAAATGCAACACTTTACTCGAGTAGCCACTCGAGTAACCATATGAGAAAAAGACATTACTAGAGGGAGCACTCCATTAATCTGCGGACTTATTTGATCCATTACTCGAGGGATCACTCGAGTAATCAGGTAAACAAAGAACAAGTACTCTCGGCCAAGAATTTGATACAATTTCTTGAGTGAGTAATTGAGTAATCTGTAAAGTTATTTGGAATTTACTCGAGGGGTCACCCGAGTAAGATGTGAAGAAAAGATATGGCTACTTGAGTAACCAATCGAGTAATATGCTTACTGGAGGAGGCACCTGAGTAATATGTGAAGAGAAGACATGGCCACTCGAGTAATCAGGTATTTCCAAGATTTGTGATGTATCTTACTTTATGTCTTACCCAAGTAATATCTTGTGAAAAATGTTGAATTACTCACTGCCATATTTTTGATAGGTTTACTCGAGGGACTACTCGAATAACAAGCATGATCACTCGAGTAGCCACTCGAGTAATGAAGTACAGAAATCATGTTTTTAATCGAATGATTATTAATTTATTATCTATATGATTAACTCTTTATTATACTAGTATTCTAAGTAAATTTGTAGAGAAACAATGAAGAGATCATGCCAGAAGTGAAAAGTCAAATAAAAGTTCGAACGTTCACTTACCTCTACCTACCACAAATGGATAGTTTTCAAATTCAAAGAATAGTCAACTGTTGCTGCGCGACTCTAACGGACATGTTTGAATTACTTCCAACGGATACTACAAATCATCTATATATATGGAGCATTCCAAGAGCATACAACAACAACTGAGAACAAGCAATCACACATCGATCAACATACTCTTTATGCTTTGTTTTCTTATACTCATTCATTGTACTTCAGTGATTATATATTTACTCTGTGAGAGAGTTTTTCATTACAAACTATATATTTACTCTGTGAGAGAGTTTTTCATTACAAACTCAATATTTGTTATTGAGACAACTTAAGGTTATGGAACCTTGAGTTGGGGATTTGATTACAATGTGTAAGGGGGAGTGAGTGTCCAGGTGAAGGAACTTGCTGTATATTGAGGTGCCAAGAACCCACTGAATCTTGGAGAATATAGTGAAACTCTCAGAGACGCTCTAAGGACTGGACATAGGTCAAAGTGGTTTGTGGCCGAACCAGTATAACTCCTGATGTACATTTTGGTGATATTTCTCTTTGCTGTCAACTACTTTAAATATTCTGTCAATTTTCTTATATACAACGAAATTTCTGGTATCACCCAATTCACCCCCTCTTGGGTGAAACGCTTGCACTAACAGTTATTAGTGTTTAAAACATATTTTGTAATTGAATAAGAGATTGAGGATAATTAAAAAAATTTTTACAAAACCTATATAATACGATCTCCATTCATTTTTAAGTAAAAATATTTGGCTTGTTCAGTTTGTAACATACACAATATCAGAGTGCTAGCAAAATTCCCGACATTCACCGGGGATATAATCATTAACCAAAGGGTTTTACAGGGCTTCATTGCCCATCTCAGTTTCCTATATCAAGGATTACACAACAATACTATTCTAAGGTCAATATGTATTTATATTTGTCCAGAATAATAACTAAAACCCAAAAGCTAATACTACTATCGGCAATCATAGTCATCCTTGTTCACTTGCTTGTCCCTTGATGTACTTGCCCTAGCTAAAATTGTTAATTGGAAAAAGTGAGATTCAAAAGAATCTCAGTAGTAACATTTCACGTATATGATGCATAATTAAACAAAACATGTAAGCATATATCACAATTCAGCAATACAGCAACATTCAAAGCCTGGCTACCCGCCGCAACTCAATCAAGAACAACAGCATTCAAGGCCGGGCTAATTGCTACATCCCAATCGATCATTCAAAGCCGAGCTGCCCGCCGTGACTCAATCATACATTCAAGGCAAGGCTAACTGCCACGTCCCAATCATTAATTCAAAGTCAGGCTACCCGCCGCGACTCTATCAGCAACAACAGCATTCAAGGTCGGGCTAACCGCCACAACCTAATCGTACATTCAAGGTTGGGCTAACTGCCACATCCTAATCAACAAAATTTAAGGCCAGGCTACCCGCCATGACCTAATCGATCATTCAATGATAAATACAAACATATATTACATTAAACATGATATAGGAGAAAGTGTTACTACATTGGTCTTTGCGTTCTTGTTTAGGCATAGGACTTCTACGTTCCGAGCAAATATCAAATCATATAATCATAATTAAGGATGATAAGTTATCACTTATCCCAATACTCAAATGACTTCAAAACACTTAGATTTGGTTATCATTAAAGTCCCTTAGGTAGCTATGAAAAGTCTCTAACAATAGCCTAAAAGGATTGGGAAGTACTAGGTTATAAAACACTTTTCAAAATTATAAAGTGCTGAAAACAGGGGTTGGCTGCAGCCAAGAAATCTTTGGCTACGACCAAAAATAGCTCAGAGAGTTTTAGGCTATAGCCAAGAGTCTTCTGGCTACGACCAAAAAGAGTTCCAAAAGATTTTGGCACAACCAAGAATCCTTTGGCTGCAGCCAAAAGTAGGATAGAAGCTTTTGGGCTGCAGCCAAGGAAATTTCTGTTTCTTGGCTGAACTTCCAAAAATCAAAACTAATTCTAGAAAAATTGAAATGGGATGATTCTAAAGCCAATAGAAAGATATTTAAGTCCTATTTATAGGAAAAATATGAATCACCACTGACTATAATCATAAAAATACAGAATTCAACAATTATCCTTGCTATTCTAGAATTGATCCCAATTTTGACACCAAATTTTGGAAATTCATAACTCCCAGCACACACATCAAAATGTCAAACATTATATCCATTTTGAAGCTTGACATGTGCTCTATTAGACTGGAAATTTTCAGAATTTTTCATCACCGTTTACCTATTCAAAACCTCCATGTAATCTGATTGCCTACACAGGGTTTTCACTAACCAAATTTTGTAACTTTTAAACCTAGGTTTCCAATGGTTCAAAATTCACATCCAACACTACTTCTACACAATTTTCCACAAGGAAACCAATGGAAACATCAAAGCAACCAAATTCTCACTCCATCTATATGTTCTGTTTTGGGGCTACAATTAACACAAAACCCCAAAACTTCAAACTTCACATTTCAAACTCAAATCAATTCTATCTATTCAAAACACATAACAAGACACCATTTCCATAACCATAACATACCAAACTCTCAAAGACCCTAATTTTTGAAAATAGGGCAAAATTTCAGAATTTCAAGACTTAACCAAATGGCCACAAAACTTATATAAAAGTGTTCTCTTACTCACCTCTACAACTTTCTCAAAGGTGTTCCTTGCTTCTCCAATCACTAGATTTCCTTGTGTGCTCAAAACACCACCAATAGAAAATCTAAAACCATAAAAATGAAGCCCTCAACCTAAGGAACAAGATCAAAGAAAGGAGTTTTTGCATTTGAGGTCATCTTAAGGGTCAAATACTCACTTTTTTCTCAAGCTTTCTTCCTCTTCCTTGGTCACCTATGGCTGTCGAATAGAGAGAGAGAAATGAGAGAGAAGAGTGTGAAGAAGGAGATGAAATGATGATCTTCCATGCCCATGCTTCTCATCAGGCAAAATTGGGGAGGGAAGAGAGAGAGAATTCCTAAAATATTGGGTTTTGACTTTTCAATGCACTCTCTCATGATCCCATCTTGCCAAGTGTCCAACTTTCATTGGTTCTCATAAGGTAAGTAACTAATTAGTCACTTTATCCACTCTATTAGCCATTTATTTACCCTTCTCATTTCTCTTAGTTAGTAATTAATTTCTCCATTAATCACTGACTAATTAGCCGATAATTCTCCATTCTTTCAATTTTCCCCCTGATTATGGCACATTAACTTCAATTGCCACATAACACATTTTAATTCTTTTCTTCTTCTCCATGCGCCATTCCCGCTAATTTTAGTCCAAAAATTACTTTGTCATATAATTATGCTAAAACACAGGGTGTTGGGTGTAACCCCCTTCCGTAATTATATTTGAAATACGTGATTAAAATGAAATAGAGACCACTAACAATCAAAATTCAATTTTCAACCCATCTACCAGATGTGATTTTCACAAATACTTTTGAAATCCAAATAACTTGGTCTCATATTCACATTTCGAATACAATCACTTCACATGGATAATCACATTCAATATATAAATCAGAGTGCACAATATAATAATCCCGGCAATCCTGGGTTCTATATATTAACTCAAGCTTTACAGGGCATATTCGCCCATTACAAGCCCTCATACGGGGATTACACAAATGTTATCGCAAATACATAATCAAATCCTCATCCACATATACACATCCAAATCAAAATACGAATATCCAAATATACATCCCAACTATGATAACCAACTACCAAAATCTATAACCCGAAGGAGTCCTCGTCGGCTTTGCTGGTGCTCCCACCTCGATCGGCTTGCCCTGTCTAACTGTTGGTAGGGAGGGTGAGATTCTAGAGAATCTCAGTAGGAAACAAATACCAGTATGCATGCAAGATGAGTGTTTAATGCATGACATGCTTGCAATACATAACTCATATTCACACAATGACATATCTGCATGCTCAATATTTCAACAACATACTCATAGCCATAGCATAACAGGGAGCAGAGCTACAATCATTCATACATGTTTCACATAATCAAGCAAAGCAATACATGCATCAATACACAAACACAAATATCAAATCATGCAAGAGAGGTAAGCGCCCTACCCTTTTCTTTCCACGTATGCTCCATCTTTGCTTACTCGCGATCAGAATGAATATTAACCTTATAACCAAAGCAAGGAAATAGGGTTATTCTTTATTCCAAATCCTCAACTTCATAACACTTAAAGTTGGTTACCATTCATGACCTTTAGGTGGCTAATTAAAGCCTAAACACATACCTAAAGGCTGGGGAAACATTTGATCAAAGATTACCTTTTAAAAGTCCAAAATGCTGATTTTTGGGGGTTGGCCGCAGCCCACAAATCCACTGGCCGTGGCCAAAAACTGCTCAGAAACATTTGAGCCGTGGCCCAAGAATTCACTGGCCGCGGCCAAGAAAATTCTGTTTCTTAGCTGAACTTCCAAAAATCATAACTAATTCCAAACAAATTGAAATGAGGTGATTCTAAAGCCAAATGAAAGCTATTCAAGTCCTCTTCATAGGAAAAATATGGGCCATTACTGAAAATCCCTACAAAAATACAGAATTCCCCAAAATCCACTACTGCCCAAAAACAATGTTCAGTTTCAATCCCAAACTTTGGACACTCATATCTCCCAGTTCCCAAAACGAAATGGCACAAATTATATGTCCATTTTGAAGGTTGGGATGTGAAATTTAAGACTGGAAATTTTCAAAATTTTCTGACACCATTTGCATATTCAAAAAGTCCACACGAACAGACTTCCCAGCAAAGAGTTTCAATGGACAGATTTTCAGTTTTTGCAATTTGACTTCCAATGGTTCCATTTTCACATCAAACATCATTTCCACACAAATTTTCACAAGGAACCCATTGGAAACACCAAAACATCCAAATTCACATCACATTGACATGTTATACCATAGCCACAACATGTCACACAATGTCAAAATACAATGCACCACATTGCAATCCTTTCCAACCAAAGTTCCAAACAAATACCGATGGTTATAAAACATAACAAAAGACCATTTGCAACACACTACACAATGAAATTCCTCCATTTCAAAATCACATAAAATCAGGGCAAAATTCAAAATTCACAAAACTCATCCACAAATCACAAAACTTAGATCAAAAGGCTTCAAATACTCACATTTTCCTCTTTCCAAACCAATTTCTTGATTCTTAATCTTTCCACTTTTCCTCAAGCAATCAAACACCTCCAATCAAGAATCTAAAACCGTAGAGATGAAACTCTCATCACTATGAATAACATTAAAGAAGGGTATTTGAGCATTAGAGGACATTATCTCACCTAAACATTGAACTCTTCCTTTCTCTTTCTTCTTTGTGCTTGGCGTCCATAGAGGATGAAGAGAGAGATGAGAGATGATGATGAAGATGAGGCAAGTCAGTTTTTGGAGCCAAAAATTGACCTAAAAGGGAGAGGAGAGAGGGAAGAGGTGTTTTGACACTTTGACCAATCCAAGGGCTCACATTGTGCCACTTGTCAAGATCTTGTTCCATCAACCATGAGTTCACATGAGCACACCACATAGGATTCCACCCTTTGATCTATTACACAAATCAATCACAACCATTGATCTTTGGGTTACCAATGAGTTTCCTCTTCGGTAACCGATCAATTGGTCGGTAACTTTACCGTTTTGCTCCTAATTACGGCAATTCACACTGAATCACCACCAAACTCATTTTCTCATTATCTTTTTTTCACAATGCGCCCTCCCTTCTATTTTAAGTCAATTTAGAAATTAATCCATAATTGAACTCAAATACAGGGTTTCAGCACTGATCATAACATATTCGAATCACAATCGAATCTCAAATCACATCGGATTCTCCAAAAGGGTTATTTATCACTAACCACATCCACTTTTGGAGTTATTAACCCTTAACCGCAATTTGGGATCCTGTTAAATTAGGGCTTAGTAGTCCACTAATCTCAGGCTTATTCTCTAGCCTCAAGTCTCAGAATTCAGGGTATTACATTGGGCATTTCCAATAACTAATTCGTGTCTCAAATCAAATTTAATTCATAAAAACATTCTCAATAATTGTCATTAGCCCATAATTGAAATTTGATGCATTACAGCGACAGCATCCACGTTCATCACAAGCTCACAACAAGACAATAACAACATTCACATTCATCATCATTCAATGATAAAGCATGCATCAATATCAACATAATAGTAATAGGGGAATAAGCTCTGCATTTTTAAATCGGATGGTTTGTCTCACAAGTTACTGTTTATAATAACAGTAACGGCTAATTCCACAAGCCGACTTCATTGCAGTTGGCTTGGTCCATTTTCAACTACAAGTATACAGTTTGGTTGTAAAAAGTAGCTTCAACGACAAAGTCACATCATATTTGCTTTTTTCCATTGTCAATGCCAGTCATTGAATACGAATTGGTAGAGTTTGAAAAAGCAAATCTGGGTTCGAAAAAATCATTTCCTTCAATTGAAGCCAGCTCCTTCATCGTCATTCGATCTCTGTTACTGGAGAAAGAAGATTGAGCTCTAGCCCGATGACAATGTCTTTGTTCCAAGAGCTCGATGTTTGCTGTGGACAGAACACCAGGTCACCATTCGGGTATTTCAGAAATAACAGAGTGACATTTTTTTTCCATTTTTAATGTTTCTAAATTTGCTTTTGTCAGCAATTTTGTGGGCATTCCTCTCTTACACGCTTTCATGTTTTTCCTCCAATCGGTTTATCACTACCAAAGGCTTGATGCTGTAGCTTGTCACAGTAATGAAGTCATTCTTCTGGTGAAGGTTGATGGCGTGTTTTGAAGGTAGAATGTTAAACTGAATATGAGTTGATCCTGTATCAATTTAAAAATCTATTGATTGCTCATTGAGTTAATGCTTTGATGGAGTGGCTAATATTAATTTGCACCATACCAACTGCCATAAGATCCCATGGTAAAAAATGAGCACAAGAGGTTAGTTAGAGGGGAGAAAAATAAAATTAGCAAAGATCCCATGGAATTATCATAAGCATATTTATGTGGTCTGCTTTAAGTTGAAGTTTAATTCCTTAGTTTTGATTAATCCCTTGCAATTACTGCTTTGGCATCAATTTTAGTTTTCAATAATCCCTTGCAATTACTGCTTTGGCTTCAATTTTGAAAGTCTAATTCAATACCAAGATTTCATTATATAATATTTTGAATTATTATGTAATCATATTCACCATGTTGATTGACAATACTCATTGAGGCAAATAGTTTTGCTCGTAAGTCAAATACTCAGTGGTGTGGATGGTCATATGCTGCCTCTGTACCTTCTAACAAGCCAAATTCTCGGAAACGTCTAAGGCTTTCAAAAGATGAAAGGAGAGCCATGGTGGAATCTTTTGTGCACAAGTGTTTCCTCAAATTTGTTCCTCCTCCTTTTTCTATTTTTGGGCGAGTGTTTAATCAATTTTGAAGCCATGATTAAATTTTATGACGTTTTCTGTTGTCTGCTTTGTATTGAGATATCAAGTTAAATACTTAAATTATTTAAGCAATTTGTCTTTGAAGCCATCATCAAAGAATTTTTCGTTGATCTGTTTTAAATGCTGAACAGGTTACATGATATGACAAGTAGGTGTAGCTCCTTACTATGATTACTAAGGAAGTATGAGGTATAGATGATCCTTACTTGAAATTGTATGACACTTGGTATTATACGGGTTAAGTCTTCACCATTGTGTAAGTGACATCATGAGTATATGAGGTTTGGGGATGTATTATGCGGTCTGTTGGTATGATGAAGGTTAATGATGCCATACACAAGCAATTTTAAAAGTATAACGGAAAGAACTAAGCAGATTCATGTTGTGCTAACTTAGTAGTGAAATGTGACGCTAGCTTCATGGTTTGGTGATATGCAAATTTTAAGAAAGGTGTTGTACATGAATAGCTCACCTATTAATTGGACAATTACCAGTCATCACAATCTTAAATTCTATATCCTTCATCGGTTCTTGATCACAGCCATAATGAATCAGTTATTAAAAATTTCATTTTCTTACTATCATGTTATTTATATTTAGTACATAGAGATGAATGCGAAATGGTTAGTATATCTTGGATCTATATACTTTGTTCAAAATATTCTAGTATTTCTATGCATTCAATCACAATGAGAAAAAAAACAAGGAGCATTTGAGTTTATGGTCATTTAACAAAAGATTAATAACTTTATCCAGTTGAACATCAATATTGTGAATATTTTATGTTAGTTTAGTTGCTTTAACCATGCACAAAATGATTTTCCTTATCCGTATGACCAAAATCAAGGATTGGCTACTTTTTTTGTGAAACTGATTTTTTGTTTTTGTTTTATCAGATTGAACTATGGAACAAGTAGAGGCAATAAAGAGCCAATTACCAAGGTATTGTAACTCTTTAAATCTCGGTGGAGTAGGTAGTTGAGTATAAATTAGCTGAGTACAATTTAAATGTCTATCATTTCAAGTGTCATCATCAAAGATTTTTTCCCTGATCTGTTTTAAATGCTGAACAGGGTACATGATATGGCAAGTAGGTGTAGCTTCTGACTATGATTGCTCAGGAAGTAGGAGGTACAAGATATGCTTCTTAATTAATTTGGAATTTTCCCCACTGCATCTCAAAGCCGAGACGTTCTAGTGTTCAATTAACTTTCACACTAGATAGCCACGGGAGAGAGCAGTGGTCTAGGATATGCTTCATAAGCTAAAAATACTGAAAAATGAATATTTTCACTTCAAAATTTTTCTTTTCCAATCTTGCTCAATTGTCTGTCAATATCTTTGGATCATCTTCATATTTTGTTCTCTCTATGACAGATGAAAAAAAAATATGTTGAATTTTATTTTAATATTCAGTTGGCATTTACCTATGTGTTCATGATTATTGAATTCTCAAGGTATGGTTTGGTTGATAAAAAAGTCGAACAAATGGAGGAAAAAATTGTTCTTTGGTTATTCCCTGTCTGCCCTTCTCTTAAATTAAGAGTTATGCTCCTTTCACCTAAATTGATTGTGTTATCAAGTTTAACAAATAGATAGCTTCCCCCACACTTTTGCTGACAAATTGTAGAACTAATGTGGGGAAGTAATAGCAAAAGAGATGTAATATGTGAAGAACTTGTTGATACCAATGTTGACTAAATATTATTTATTTATCTACATGTTTATTTGATGTTACCTAAAGGATAATTTTGGAAAGTTTAGATAATTTTTGAAAAGCTCAAGATGTGTAACTAACTTTACAAAATTTATTGGTGTGTAAAGTAGTTAAAGGTGACTTACATTCTATGATAGAGAGAGTAGTAGTTTTGGACTTTGGTCAATTATATGTATGGGATTACATTAGTACACAAGAGTTGTAACAAAAGAAAAAAGAGGGTATCATTATAACTGTCACTGCTTAAATCGTGTGTTTGTGTGATGATTCAACAAAAATAATTGAAAAACTTCTTTTGCTTCAGCAATTAAACCCTTTTGTGTTGGCTAATGCTATAGTTTCAAAATCTAGGTCAAATACTGTATTCTAAAAAAAAGAAAGAAAGAAAGAAAGGAGTCATACAAATACTGAAAATATCTGTCTATTTATACTGTGAAAAGTCCATTGATATTCTTTAATTGTATATATCCTAACCTTCAACGTTGTTCAGGGAATGTCCTCTAGATTTAAAAGAAGCAATATCTAGTGTATGTTTTGCTGCACCAAGGTGTGCTGATCTACCAGAGTTGTTCAGGTTCAAATGTCGTTTGCTTCCAAATATGGGAAGGTATTTGTATCAATAGCAATTGATCTCAGGCCAGATTGTCGTGTTAGTCGCCAGGTTTTATGATTTTATATCATCTATGGACTTATTGGAAATTATAAATGCTATTTTTATGACATTATTTGTGGGTGTGGTTAATCATGCTGATTTTTTTTCAATTTTCTTTTGCTTCATACTTACTGGTGGTATAAAGGGTAATAATAATTATTTGAAGAATAGGGTTTTGGCATAGTTACTCAAGCTTTAAACTATTTGTCTTGTGATCTTATTTATAGCAAGTATGGTATTGTTTGTGTAGTCTGATTTTTTTTTTTTGCCATATCATTAAGATTAGGGTTTTCATTCTTTATGCTTCTTGTTGTTATGAACGCATATGTTTGCATGCACAAGCTAAATAGTGACATGATTTGTTGGTTGGGGTTATTAAATTGACTGCCTTTTAATATTGCTGTCTGTGGTTATCATGTTGATTCTTTTCCCAAACTTATTTTGCTTCATACTTAAATGCCTATCATTTAATGTGGCTAGCTCAAGAACAAAGTAGGTAATTGCTTGGTGACCAAGTTGACAAATTATATATAATTCTGAAGACCTATCACCAAGCCTAGGATGTTTTATTCTGATAACTAACAACATGGTTCTTACACATTTAAGAACACTAAGTCTTGGCCTCTCTTTGACTCTACTACAGAATAAGTTGCAAAAATTATTGCCAATTGAGGTCAAGAATCACAATGTAATTGGTGAAGCATGTTGAGTTCCCTTCTTCAATCACTTAGGCAAATAGTTTACTCAATGCCTTTGGTAACTTCATTTGCATCATAACTTGAAAAAAAGTATTCATAAAACTTTGCTCATAATTCGTTAATCTTTACTCATAATTGGTACTATAATTAAATTTATGCTCTTAGTTCATAAATTTTTTGTCAAAATGTTTTCTTCTCTGTGAAAAAATTCACAATGTTATTGGAGAAGCATCTTCAGTTGCCTTCTCCAATAACTTCGGCAATAGTTTACTATATGCTTTGCCTAACCTGATCTTTATCATTTCTTCAAGGAGGTAGTTGGAAGATGTTAAGAGTAATTGCATCTGCCTTCTAGAATTCTAATGGAGCTATACTAAATCTTGCTACCATCACCGTTCACATCCAAAATTCATGAGATTCTACACATTTTCAATCTTGTCAATATTTCCCCCTCACCTATCATGAAATCATATTTATTTTAATTCAAACATTATGTTGTATGAGTGTCAAGAAAGGTGGATGAGACGAAATATGAAAATAAGTGGATGCCTCTCACGCATGGGAGAGTTTATGCTTGAGATGTCATGTATTCGAAGGAATTTTAGATGGACTATGGTGTGTAAAACAAACTATTTAACTGATAAAATATATTTCATGGTTTTAACATCTTTTAATTAAGGAAGTTCACCTGACATCACCTCTCACATTTGATAGCGGGGTACATTGTACTATTGTTTAAGTTTAAGGGATACATTGCACCATTTCATAGTGTAGGTATTTAGTGTTTTGAGTTGATTTGTAATTATTGCTTATTAGGTGGTGAATGATGTATGGATAAGGAATATTTAAGACATGGAAGGAAATCATTTTATATTACTTTGGAGCACGTAAATTGTTTATGAATGCAATGGAAGTAAATGCATGTAAGGTCAGTTTGTGTGTCAAGTGTTGTAAATGTTGCTCCCACGCAACGTGTAGGGGAATTGTTGCTACAATGATTCTTGGTGTTTATAAGGAGTTAGTTCTTATTCTTGAGGATCCAGTTAGATAAGAAGGTCAGTAAGTTTTAGTTGGCTGTGTGTGTTTTTTTTTTGTCTGCCTCTTTTTTTTCCTAAAAACGAATGTCTATTAAGTGTTTGTCAATTTCCATCTTAATATGTAATTAGTGCAGTGAATGAACTTAGAGTTGTCCTGTTTGAGGAGCCTACTAGTATAACTGTTACAACAATACAGGCTTTGGGGTTCAACATGGGGAATATGTGCTAGTGCAGTATGCTGTTAGAGGTTTATACAGAAATGATGGTTAGAATAAAGCATACAGCAACTTATGTGTATTTCGTTAAATATTTTACTATTTTGAATCAATTAATATGTTTTTTTTTGTAGATGGCCCAGACATATCGTCATTCTGTGATGCTATAAGAGGTTTTTTTGGACATCCGTTGAGATATATATGTATTTGCTGATTATTTATGTTTAGCGTAGTTGGTTTTTTTATTTTATTTTAAATCATATATGTACTAAGCAAACATTATGATATCATTTTGGTATATATTTTGTGACCGTAGACGTTGATTAGGTGGTGAATGATATATGGTTAAGGAATATTTAAGACAGCTGCATTAAAATTGTTTTGTATTAATTTGGAGCATGTATATGATTTACGAATGCAATGGAAGTGAATGCATGTAAGGTCAATTTGTGAGTTAAGTGTTGTAGATGTTGCTCCCGCGCAAAGCGGGGGGGAGTTGTTTCTTGTTGTACATAATATAAGAGAAAGGGTCACTATCTTGTTCTTTCCGTTCCCGCTCGGCACTAGTTTCGTACACTCAAGGGAGATGTCAAGTCCTATACATCATAATCAAGGACGATGAGTTATTCTCTATTCCATTTCTTAAATAACTACAAAATACTTGGGGTTGGTTACCATTTAGGTCCCTTAGGTGACTATGATAAGCTCAAACGAAAACTTAAAAGGTTTGGAAATAACTATATCAAAAACTACCTTCAAAAATTCAAAATGCTGATTTTTGGGAGTTGGCCACTGCCAAAAATCCCCTGGCTATAGCCAAAAACAAGTTAGAAATATTTGGGCTGCGGCCAAGAAAATCCTTTTTTTGCTGAACTTCTAACAATCATAACTAATTCTAAAAAAAATTGAAATGAGGTGATCCTAAGTCCTATGGAAAGCTATTTAAGTTCTTTATACAAGAAAAATAGGAATCACTGACATATACAACCATAGGAATACATAATTCAACAAATCTTCTTGTTGTCCCAGAATTGATCCCAATTTCAACCTCAAACTTTGGAAATTCATAACTCTCAACATACACATCAAAATGACTGACATAATATATCAATTTAAAGCTTGAAATGTCTACTACAAGACAAGAAAGTTTCATCACTTTTTGACATCATTGACTCATTCAAAACATCCATGAAAACCAACTTCCTGCACAAAGTTTCACTTGACAGAATTTTCCAGTTTTCACACATATGTTTCCAATGGTCCAAAATCTATAATCAACACTACTTTCACATAATTTTTCACATGGAATCCAATGGAAACATCAAAATAACCAAATTCTCATTCCATTATCATGCTCTATTTTGGGACAGAATTTAACATAAAACTCACAAGTGCCAACACTTCCCATTCAAAACTCAAATTCATTCCATTTACCTAATAGACACCCCAAGACACCATGACCATCAACAAAACACCATAAACCCGCTAAAACCCTATATACATGAAAATAGGGCAAAAATCCATAAGTTCAAATGGTCAACCAATAACCACAATACTCATGTCAAAAGATAGCTTTTGCTCAACTCTACCTCTTCCACTACTTTGCTCTTTGATTCTCCTACCACTAGCTTTTCTTGGATTCACAAAACACCTCCTCTTGAAAATCTAAAACTATAGAAATGAAGCTTACATCAAGAGGAACAAGTTTAAAGAAGAGGTTTTGGCATTTTAACAAGAAGTTGATGCCTTGCTAGAGTCACATTCTGCAAGAGACTATCATCAAATGTTATATGTACCATTGCTCCTGTATCAATTATCTAAGGCTTATTAGGAATACAATTATCTTCCATATTTGCCATGGGTGCGTTATTTCTTCCAAGATTCAAGAGATTGTCTTCCTTGTTGAGATATTGCACTAGATAATCATACTTTTGAAGCATGAGACTAGGAATTGGGCTTTCATTGGAGCTCACCTATTTCGCTCTTAAACATTGCCTCCATTCTATTTTGTCACATCCTCTCTTCTTAAAGTCTTGTGGATAACCTATGATCTCATAACACCGATCTTTGGTGTGTCCAAGCTTCCAACAACACTGATTGCACTTTAATGGTTTCTGCTTTGCATCTCGCTTATTTCCATTCTCTTGAGAAGCACCGATAATGTGCCTGAGCTTTTCATCATCTCGTCTAACATAATTTGGATATCAGGGAGACCATACTCTGATATCATGTGAAATATTGAATTGAGAATGAATTGTATGTCTTTCATTGATTGATTAGAGACATGTATATAATGCTAGTACATGTGTACTATAATGAAGAATATTATAACAGCCATATCTTCATACTAATATTTATAATATTAGTTAATAATAAAATAACAATATTATCACAATATTAATATATGAAATCCCATTATATTCTCTGAGATATATTGCCTTCAGTACTTGCAAACCAAATTGCTTGAGTAAAAGGACATAAGAAGAAGATATATATAAATCAATGATTCATCTTCTTTACAACCAAATACATTTTTTAAAAAAAAATTCCCAACAAAATTTATTTTTTTTATAACTGATCATGTGTAAGTTAAATAATTTAGTGTAAGGTGTGACATTAATCATAGAAGTCCGTATTTATAATCAAGCGTTTTATTTTTACAATTCAATTTCTTGATTTCATTCTGAATCAACTTGGATTGGTTTTACACAATCCAATTGCTAGTTTCTAAAAAGGATTAATTAATATAATATTTCATATAGTTTCGTTTCATTTTAGTTTTGGTCTCATAGGAGGCAAAATGATATAATTTTTTATTAAAATATAGGGACTGACATTTTATACCAAAAGAAACTTGAATGATTAAAATATATGGTTTGAAACTATAAAAAAAAACTAAAACTAAAATGAAAATAAACTATAAGGACAAAATAATCTAAAAATGTTATATACACATATACTCTGATCCATCCATTTCCTTTCACAAGAGCTTGAAATCTGTGCCTTGATTCTTTCATAACATCCCATTTGGAGTTGTTTGGATGTTTAATATGTTTTTACTATTTTGCCCCTATTTAATTCTATTCTCTCTCCTCATCATCTTTTGTTTTTTTCCAACTCCCCATCTCCTTCTCATTCTACATTATTTTTTCATATTTTTTCACATTACTAATATATTTATCTTTTTTACTTGCTCCCTTATAAGTAATAGCATACTTAAAAAAAATCATATCTTACATACTTTTAACTAATTTTAATTGTTTTATTAAATAGTGTAATTCAGTTATCAAGTTCTTATAAAAGCATCGGAGGGAGTACTTTCATAAACTTTCGTATGCATATGCACACTAAAAATCATTAATTTACGAAGTAGAAACATGAAAATGGCTTACATAGCAAAATTATTATTTAAAAATATCAAATTTTGTTTAAGGATCCAAGTGCACCATATCTTTAGTAAATATAATTTTTCTTTAGTTGTATGCAACATAAAACAATAGGCATTTACATATATCTAAAAATAAATGGCACTCAATTAAAAAGAGAGTTACACATTAAACATGACATGTTCTTTGAATACTTGTGCATAATAATTTTTGTAACGGATGATTTTTGGCTCTTTCTTTAAATAATTTTAGGGGAAATTCTAAAAAAATACTTTCAAAATATTAAAATCTCAAAAATCAGTTTTATTTCTAACAATAAATTAGGTATCGACTACACCAATATAGAGTTGGTCTAGCGGTATAAGATTATAAGTTTCGTGTTTGAGTCCCATATAAAACGTTTGTATTAAACTGAATACTTGATGATAATATAAAAAAAATAGATATTGACTACTAATAAATAGGGGGAATTGTCCAAAAATATCTTGGAGACAAATTAATTGCTGATTGCTACCAAACGTGCAAGCGATCTTTCGTTTTGTGCAAACCATCTTCTGAGTGTGCAAAAATTTTCTATATAAATGTGCAAAAAATCTTCCGTTATGTGTAAAATATCTTCCATTATGTGCAACAGATCTTCCATAGCAGCAATCAACAATTAATTTTCCTCCAAGGTATTTTTAGACAATTCTCCCTAATAAATATGTCTTATACTTGAGGTTTTTATTTTTTATTTTTGAAATCATTGCATTTGACTTTTTGTAAGAAACATTTTTAAACTAATAGGTTGGCAAAAAAAAAAAAAAAGTCTGAAGGAAATACCAAATAGAAACATTTTCCCTTAAACCTCTCGCGTGGGTCGGGTCATACTTTTATTGCAGTCTCATAAACCTCAGATCCTCACTTCGAATTTCGGATCTTCCCCTCCCCCTCCGACTTCGTTGAAGCAGTTTCAGCTCAGTTCTGTAGGTTTGTATCTTCCGATTTTACTTTTAGTTTAATGACGGTTACTTTTTCTCCGAATACTCTCTTGTTCATCTTCCAAGAAACCGAGATAAAAATATACGAACAGAGTTGCTTTTCTTTGAACATTTTCGTGTTCAATTTTTGTTATGTTCAAATAACAAGTTAATGATTCTTTAGGTTGAAGATTATTGGTGGTTGTCCGTTGTTATGGCTCTCTCTGGAGGTGCAAGGCGGCTCTTTATAAAGCTTTCGCTGGTTAATAGTAGTGGATATGGGCGGCATTTTACTACTTCGGCTTGCAAAAGAGCTTCCTCTGAAACCTCATTTATTTCTGGTGACGCCAATTCGCAATCAGGTATAGGAATTTTTCTCAGACGGTTCAGCATTGCTGCTTCAGACCGAACGAATCTTATAAAGCAACTGAGAGAAAGGACGAGCGCTCCTATCAAAGACGTTAAAACTGCTCTTGTTGATTCCAATTGGGACATCGGTACTGGACTCTCCCTCATATTTTTATAAATTGTTGGTGCTGCTTTTTCCTACTATCAATGAGTTGTTGCCAAACTTCATAGCTTGAAATTTTGATTTATCTTTGGCTCCAACTGGGAGTCGAAGATCATTTATCCTATTGAGCGAAAGATAATTGGAGGTACCTCGAAAAATTGAAAATTGACTACTTGAAAATGCAGAGCTGGCTCAGAAGGAACTGAGGAAGAGGGGAAAGGTTCTGGCTTCAAAAAAGTCATCTCGAACTGCTGCAGAAGGTTTGCTTGCCCTGGCCCAAAACGAGAACAAGACTGCTGTTATTGAACTTAACTGCGAAACTGACTTTGTTGCTAGAAACGAGATTTTTCAGTACTTGGTTAGTTTAGCTATCTAGCTGTCTCCTATTTATTTTTAAATCTACGAATAGTGAACATACTCACTATTAGCTCTTCTCAATCTGTATATTCTTTCTGTTCCTCATTATAGAGTTCTTCCTGTGTTTGTGTTATGGTATTGGATAGAAAATAGACAAAAGTAATTTTGCTTTTTGCACCTAAGTCCTTACTTATACTAATCTAATCTATTCACTCAAGTCCCTATTAACAACTCTTACATATTCCATAACAGTTTGCTTGTAATTTTGCAATGTTGTTGTTATCTTTATAGGCACTTTCTTTGGCAAAGCAAGCTTTGTTGGTTGAAAATGCTTCTCAGGAGGTTTCTTGTGGCTTTCAAGTTAGACCAGAATCTTTGGAGGTAAATTGATTGATATTTCCCTCGGCAATGGTGATTCTAATGTTGATCCCATGCGTATAGGACTTCTTTCGAGATCTCTGTCTTCTGTCTGATATTCACATCTCATTTTGAGAAAAATGTGCACATACATGCACGAATTTGTGTGTCTTTAAGAATAATGTGCACATACATGCCAATGGTGATTCTAATGTTGATCCCATGAGTAAGATTTGATCCTTTTACACCTTTTAAGAATTAAGCATAGGATGTGATTATAATATTGTATTTTTAAGCTTATATACAAATAGTTAGAAGCTTTTGTATTGGAAATATAACATGTACATTAATTTCTAAATGTGTATATAACAATTTTGGATGCATTTTAAATTTTGTGAGGATGACTTTCATGATAACAACAATTAATGTAGTGTGGGTTTGGCTATTCATCCATTCTATAAATCTATAAATATTTTGACTAGCCCTATTTTAAGTCGTCTTTCTACATCTCTAGTAAAATGAATATGTTGGAGATCTGTATTTAAGTCATGCTTTCACTAGGACATGGTGTTGAATCTTGAGCACCCAAAGATCAATGGAGCAACAACGGTTCAAAGTGCAATCAGTGAAGTGGCTGCGATAATGGGAGAGAATGTAAAACTTAGAAGAGGCTTTGTGATGTCAACACCATCTCAAGGTGTTCTATCAACATACCTCCATACCAGTCCTCAACCAGGTGAAAGAACTTTAAATGAGTTTAATCCTTTTATTTATGCATTCATCGTCACACTGCTGCAGCCCATACACTGAAACAATAGTCATGAAACTAATCAGTACTATTTTCTGCAACAAAATCTTGTTTCAAATAATCATTTTCAATTCCCAGAATCTTAAGACACTAAAGATCCTGACTTGCTTTCTGCTAACAATAGGTTTGGGTCGCATTGCTGGAATTTTGTCTCTTGAAGTAGATAATATTAAAACTCAAGCGGATGCAATTCAGCGGGTAGGATCAGAATTGGCCATGCATGTAGTGGCAGCAAAACCATTATTCCTGTCAAAGGAACTTGTTTCTTCTGAAGCATTAGAGAATGAGCGTGAGATTCTTAAATCTCAGGTACTGTTTCATTTCTATTTGAGTTACGATTGTGACCTTGGTCCAAGCTCAACATATAAAATAAGTTGCCGAAACAATTTTGGTTAAATATTTTCATCTATTTATTAGTTTTTTTTATTTATCCTCAAGCCTTCTGACTATATTAAGCATAATTGTTACAGACATAAGCCTGAGGTTCGGTTCTTATCTTCAAACAATACTCTGAAAGTCCATTATTCATTAAAATTATAATAAAATAAGTTGCCGAAACAACTTTGGTTAAATATTTTCATCTATTTATTTATTTATTTTTATCCTCAAGCCTTCAGACTATATTAAGCATAATTGTTACAGACATAAGCCTGAGGTTGGGTTCTTATCTTCAAACAATACTTTGAAAGTTCATTATTCATTAAAATTATAATGAAATTCGTGGTTGTGTGCATGAGCCTTGCTCGGTTATGAATTGTTTTGTCCCACTTTAAATTTCTAATCTCTTTTATTGTAATTACGTAGATGCAGCTGACCTTTGTCCTGACTTCCCCAAGAAGTCCTTCTTTCATTTTTTTCTTTTTCTTTTTTTTGTTTGGGGGGGGGGGGGGGGGGGATTTGGGGGACATTGAGCAGTTCAAGAGAAAGACCAACCAGTTAACATGGTTTGGGCGATTTAGGCTGGCTTATAGTTTGCCGTGGGTGCTTGGTGCCTTAACCCTTTACTTTCGGTCTGGGTCACTTTCCTCCTTTGTGATGTTGAACCAAACCAACTAGCAAATTCCAATTTCCAACAAGTAAACCAAAGCTTCTGAAGTATTGGTATGAATTTACAGAAAGCATGTCAAAAGTAAAGTTTGAATAAGTCTCCTTAACTCAGAGCGGGTGTACCCACTACTAAGTCCCCTTATCATGGTTGTCATCCTTGTGAATCTGAGTTAACTTATTTGTTTTGAGCCAGCTCATGGCAAGCTTGTAAAGTTAGCTTGTAAGCTGATACTATAAACTCAAGGAAGAGTTTGCAACTATTATTGAAGAGCTAATACAAATTTTTTGGTATGACGCAGAAGGCTGAAACTCTTCATAAAATGAAAAAGCTTATTAATGTGATCCTATTACTGGTGCAGGCTATTGGTTCAGCACCAAGAATATCAAATCCGTAATACTCAATGGCTGAACAGCTAGAAATTTATTTACAATAAGCTAATAAATGATAAAAGTCATTAATGGTTTGAGTTTTCTTTTCATCATCATCTTTAATTCTATTCAATCTTAGATTAGATCTTCCATGTCCTTGTTCTGCATTGCAAGGATGTGATTCATGCATATTTGGGTAACATCTCCAATTTCTCACAGCTTCAACCACCCAACAAAAACAAAAACAAAAAAGGACTTCCCTGGTTGATACTTTCTAGAAGGAATGAGTGGTCCTGATTCCAAGTCACAAAGCGGGGTATTAATTACATTTTTTCCAAGATTGCTCCTATTTAAAATTTGAGCAATGTTTCTTTTTCCCTGTTCAAGATGTAATTCATAATTTTAAATGATTAAATTTGGTTTTTTTTTTTTTAACATTTTCAAACAAATTTAATGACTTAAACACCTCTCCTTAATTCTGGTGAGGTGGTTGGAGGTGCCTTATAATAGGAACTAGAGAATATAATAAAATTGGTGGAATTTGACTTTCAACAAGTGGACTTAAGTTGAGAAGAGAAATCTTGGGAAATATAAACTGTGGTCTGGGAGAGAGGGATTGATGAATATGACTGAAACCTTATTGATTCTATCATATATTGATACTATTCAGCTTCAGCAACCTGTTTATTGAGAAAGGTTAGGAGGAATAACCTGAATATTTTATCATATTCACTCCTAACATAATCACTCAGTCTAATAAAAACCACAGAATGACATTTCTTGATGAAATAATCAGTGATTGACTGCTATAGTGAACGTTATTGTACCATGATGAATAGCTGATTAAATTAGTCCACGGTTTTTGGGTTGATTGGACATAAATTTTATTCTCCAGTCTGAACCGCCCTTCTAACAATCTGCAGAATAAATAATAAATAATAGAATAAATATGTGTGTGAAATGTCTCTCTTAAATAGATTCCTAACAAGTTGGAGTGCCGTTAAATGGGTTATAGTCCTAACTCCTAATTACTGATTCCAAAGAAGCAAGGACACAAGGACTTCAGTTCATATGGTATAGTAACATTCGATTAATGATTAAAACTAGTTTATATGACAAGCAGAAACAATTGATGCTTGTTCCACTTCAACTGAGGCTGCTGAGCTTGTTATTATAAAAACCTAAGTGGAATTTTGTAACTCAATTCTATGCTAATGGAATATCTAACAAAATTTCTTGAATATCAATTTTGCCTAGAATTTACAAGTTTATAACTCCAGGTAAATTTTTCAGCAAATGCTGCTCTTGGCATTCTTCTTTAGGCATTTGATGCTATCTTCTATATTTATCCAATGTTGGTTTTCTAAATTGTCATAGTTTCGGTGATGTCACTTTCTTTACCCTATTTTAAAACAACTATGTTCAATTTGCATTGGGTTTGGCCTTTAACATTTCAGGCTGATGCCTCTGGGAAGTCTCAGATGGCCATAGACAAGATGGTAGAAGGACGTCTACGTAAATATTTTGAGGAAGTTGTGCTTTTGGAGCAGAAGTTTATCACAAGTGATGCTATGAATGTAAAGGTATGCAAGGTTCCACTGAATTAAGTTTCATTTATTAGTGAAAAAGTTAATATTATGACGACAGTATTTGTTGTTCAATATGATAATTTTGATTGGTAAAAGAAAGTCTCTACACATATGTGGTGGGCCAGAAAAATCAATCTTCTCCCTTTATTAATAAATTTATTAGGGAAAGATGCTGTTAGATTGGTAATAAGCCTTTGGCGAGAATGTGAAGACCCTTCTCAAGTCACTGGGTCATGCAATTTACCCCCTTCAACTATAAAATGTCTTATCATGGGCCCGAACTCAGTTTTATCCTTCCACCAACTTACCCTCTGTTAACCTTTAGCTATAAATATCACTTATTAAAGAAAGTCTCTACACATATGTGGTGGGCCAGAAAAATCAATCTTCTCCCTTTATTAATAAATTTATCAGGGAAAGATGCTGTTAGATTGGTAATAAGCCTTTGGCGAGAATGTGAAGACCCTTCTCAAGTCACTGGGTCCTTGCGTCCTTCTCAAGTCAGTGGGTCATGCAATTTACCCCCTTCAACTCTAAAAAGTCTTATCATGGGCCCGAACTTTCAGTTTTATCCTTCCGCCAACTTACCCTCTGTTAACTCTTAGCTATAAATATTACTCATTCCTAGTCAAGGTATGGCATTAGGGGATTACATGGTGATTTCTGCTTGTCAATAGATGATTCAAGTTGTTTGCAGTGTGTTACAGTTGTTGCTAAGTGTTGGGAGAAATTGTTACTCTAACTTTGTGATAAGGTTTCAATAGCTGAAGAAAACTCATGTTGGAAGAGTCAGATTAAATTTTGTTTATCAAGGATTTGCCCAGCCTAGATCAAGGGATCTTGCCAAAGATTTTTTCAATATGCATTGTAATTTTTGTCATGAGTGATGGTTTTTCTGTTTCCCCTTTTGGCAGCTATCACAAAACTCTAATGAGGAGAATTTGGATTAAAGTTAGCATACTAATTTTACAATTAAGTATATTGTATATTTCTGGCGGATGCAGAAATTCTTAATAATGTTAGACTGACATCAAAATTAAAACCAAATTTTCAGTGCTACAGGTTGATATACGACAGATTCAAAAATCTTTGTCTAGACGTTTCGTCATGTGGTAGATAAACACTCCAGATATTTGCCATCCTCCTTATTTCCGGGTCTATAATTCCTACCTCACTCACATATATCCCACTAAAAGACGTGCATTCTCGTGTCACATTCTTTGCCATTGTTGCTGCCCTCCATTCCCTATTGCCCCACTAGTGCCACCTCACCTCCTTTTGAAGACTCTGTTTTCACGCTTGAAGCGCTGGGCTCATCAGATTAGGTTTTCATTAGGATTTGTTCACGTTAAAAACAATTTGGGGTGGAGTTTGGGAATTCAATTACCATTAATTTAATAGTAAAGGAAACATTATTACTTTTAGATAGCTGGGATTGGGATAATGTATTACAGCGGAGCTAAGATTAATAGTCTCATGGAAGATCTGGACGAGTGTTTAAATCAAAGACCTGCAACTAAAGGTGATCTGTTTTGTGTGCAATGCTTGTAAGCATTTTGTTTGATTCAAGACTTATTTGTCAGATGCTGAGTTTCATATTTAGGCTTCCAGATCTGACACTTTTTTGTTGGCAGTATACTGGGGGGGAATTATTTACATCTTTCTATTTATGGTTCCCTCTGTTTGAAATGCTTAGGATACATATCATATGAGAAGTATCCATTTGGCAGGAAAACACTTTGAGCACTTGTTATTTTATGTTTATCATATCACTCTGCAGGCGGTGCTGAATAATCTATCCAAAGAGGTGGGTTCACCTGTGAAGATCGGAAGCTTTTTCAGAATGGAAGTTGGAGAAGGAATTGGAAGGTAAAATCCATGCCTTCTTTGGAGTGGATATTTTTCATGCCCTGTTTTTCTTTCTCCTCATTCCTGAATGACCAAATTGTTTTGGCAAAGATTTTTCTTTACTACCTCCCTTGCATGCCCATCTCACAATAATAACTGAATAATTTTCTGTTTTTAATATCAAGGAACTTGGTTAGTTTACTTTTACTGTTTTCTTTTTACCTTCCAATTTTACTCACCTCCGTCAATTTCCAGGGAAGAAGCAGATGCATCTGAACCTGTTGCTCATTCTGTCTAATTGTTCTAGGCGCCTCAATTAATGCATGAAAAAACGTATCAGAAAAGTTTAGGTTCACTTGAAGGCTTTTGCTCCAAACTTCTCATTTAAAACACAGGTTATAATTATCATCCAGGGAAGTTCTGAGGTCCATAATTATGTTGAAAATTTTGCCCCATAGTGGAGGACTCTACGGCTTCTTTTCTTTAGAATCAGAATGGTTTGGTTTCCCAAGTAAGAAAGCTTGTAGTTCATTGGAAAGTTTAAGATATATGAATGATTAGAATATCGAAAAGAATAAGAACACTTTTAATAAATGACAGAATCAGTTTTGTTAGAGATGGTAGCTTGAGGATAAAGACGAGATATTCTAGTTGCATGAGTAAATGCAGAGCCTTATTTAGTGCTCATCTCTCATTGTTGTGATAAAATCTCAACTATTCAAAATCTGATTTGGACGATGTCAACTTAAAATTTTAAAATTTATTTTTTTCCAATGATAAATTTATTTTTGTAAGAAGTATCTTATTTTAAATTCTATATCTATTAAAATAAAAAATTGTTTAACACAAAAAAAATTGAATCTAGATGGTATAGATTTAGTGCTCGTTTATGATAGTTTATTTTTGACTTATAGATGTTTATAAATCGTGATTTTCGATATACGTAATAAATATATACGATGAAACTCTATGCTCATCTTTTTGATGAATATGGAGTGTCCTCCTGGTAATCCCTACTCTCACTTTGATAGAAGAGCCAATTTATAATTGGTTATTAAAAGAATTACCCATATAGAATTGCTGCTAATAAAATGATACATGCGAGAAATAAGAAAAAAAATAGAAGGGAAAGTTAATTACTTAGAATATATTTAGTACAATTTTTTTATAAGTGTATTTGGTATGATATTAACAATATTGAAGAAAAACATGTTTTTATTTAATTACATATAAATAAAAGCAGATGTGCATAATACTCTCAAGACAGTGACTAAGAAGTCGGAGAAGAAAAACGATATGCAACGACATATCAACATTTTGTTTAGACCAAGTGCTTGGGAATTTATAAAAAGTGCTTTTTTGAGTATTTTTTTTAAAGTCGAGATAAAACTAATTTTGGGCATGTTTTTTTTTTTTTGTATTGAGATTACTTATAAGCTGTTTTTTTATGTAAATCGAAATAAAATTCTTCTTACATACTTACTTCGTATACCGTAAATCACGATTAAAAAGTTATTTTTAAATATTCTAATCACTATTTCAAATGAGTATTTTGTCTCTTCTCATACACTTGTCTTAAAAACTATAAAAGCACTTTTAAAAAATTAAAATAAATAAGCACCAAACATGACATCAGCACCAAATTTAGCGTCGCTTCATATCAACGATGGCGAAGCTTGAAATTTTAAGTTGTGAGTGAAGATATAGCAATATATGTCATTTACAAATTTTTTTAAGCTTTTGTCTTTTATAAAAAAAAATATTATTTTTTGCTAACATTTTCATTAAATATATTATATATTAAAATTATGAATACACATCATTAATATTTTATAAGGCGTCTTTATATTTTGAAATTAATCATTTTTTATTTTATCAATTTCAAATACTTGAGAAGTAGGTTGTTTTGGCATTTTTTTTTTTTTTTAAAAGCATTGATATAACTAAAACCATAGGAAAATGTTAACTGAAGTGAAATCATTACAATAACTCCTAGAACCACTTTAAAATACTTTTGATGAGATCCTTTTAAGAGACTATTTTAAAACAATTTATATTTAAATTTGCAGAAACAACTTTAAAAAAAAAAAAAGCTAAGCTCTAAAATAATAATATTTAATTTTTTTCTTAATAAAAATGATCCAAAGTAAAAAAAAAATGTTCACTTATGAATCAAGAAAATTAAAATTTGAGACATCTAATCTAATAACATAAACTATTTAAAATGTTGCATGTATATACTTATTACAAACCTTGTAAAAATTAGTTTTCCCTCCACGGAAGTAGTAGTTTCGAAACTTCCCGCCAGATGCTGCCGTGACCGTCTATCTCCGGTCACCATCCGGTATAAGACCCATCGCTTCAGTTCATTCATCATTCTTTGTTCTCTGTTTCCCCAATCTGAAAGAAAGAGCTCAATCTTCGATTCTCTCCATTTCCTTCTTTCACCTCTCTTCACCAGTTCTTGGATTTTCTTTCTGATGATCTTTGCTCATTGAAGCTATCTAGGCTTTGATAGGATTTTTCTGAACCTTCATGCTTTTTCTGGCATGCTCTTCTCTGTCTGATTTGGAGCAATAATGAGTGCTGTGAACATCACTAACGTGACTGTCCTTGACAATCCCGCTTCGTTTTTAAACCCTTTTCAGTTCGAGATTTCTTATGAGTGCGTGACTCCTCTCAAAGACGGTACTCTTTTTCACTCATCCTTTTTGCCGCTTCAAAATGTCGATAATTTTCAAACACAAAAATCTCTCTGGATCGACAATAAGTTTGGGTTAGGATTAGTTTTTGGTTTGAAATTTGCTTTCTTCTTCCTTTATTTTGACGCTTTTTTGAACGTTGAATAGCAAATAAAAAAGTGACTTGTTGTATGAACCCCGAGGAGATGTTCATGTCTTTTGTCTCGTGATATGTATGATTAGGGTTTCGTCTGTGGTCGTTGAAGAAGTTTATGTCCTTTGAATAACAATGAATACATATTGTGTTAAAATGGGATATGTTAGATTGATATCTAAACCGAAGAATAATAGATAAATGTGGCTAATCATGCTTACTTTTTATGCTACTTTAGTTGATAGATGTAGCTCATTGATATTTTAGATTGGTCTCTGTAGCAAATGGCACTATTTCTTGTTTACCCGAATATCAGATAGCTTATTTTATATGCTACTTTTGTTGACATTAGATGTTGGATAAATGCATCAATTTTTTAAGGGGCCTGGATCATATGTATTAATGAATTTTATCTGTTATTAGATTTGCAAAACATGTTCAAATTCCTTGCCTTACTGAAGTTTATTCTTGCTAGAATATTGTAGCGTAAGGTCTTGGGATTTGAGATTGCTTAAAATGCACTAGTTTTGGATAAATGATGAAGGTAATTTCCTGCCCTAAAAAAATGATGCTAGTGCTGATTAACATAAGATTGGAGCTTAAGTGAGAGCATGAAGACAATATGATTTATACAGAACATGATAGAAAAATAACGACGAAGACCCGAAAGCTCTTCCAAGATCTCAGTAGTTATGTGGAGTCATTTCCTACATTTGGGCTTAGTTTATATAGGCTTCTTAATTAACATGAACAAGTCATATCTAACGTTCAATACAAACATCAAAGATTTAGTTTGTTACTCCCTATATATGTTTAAATTGCAAATCTTAAATTCCAACATGGTATCAATGATGCATTTTCTATATGTTATGCATTATTTATTTTGAATTAGGTCGATGATAATTCGAAAGAAGTAATGCTGAACTAGCTCTATAAAACTATCCTTGTATTTGGGTAGGAGTTCGTGCTAATACTCTAATCATTGAATTGAAACCAACATGGTAATATAACAAATCTTCCATCTTCCATGGGAAGTGTTTTATTATAATTGATAATCCCTTGAGATATCTTATATTCGAATTTGTTGTGTAGTTCTCTTCCAATGTCGTTTCATTCACTTGCTAGCCTGGCTTCACCAATCGAAGGAAAATAATATACTTTTTTGCTGATGGATCTACTAATGCATCATTCAACAGATTGTTGAAAATGTACTTTGTCGAGTCATTTTCTGTGAAACAAATTGATTGGAAATCGTCATGCAATTGTAGTTCATATTAGCAAGTATAATCAGTATTGTTGTAACGTTTGATCCTCTATTATGTCTTTATATTTGTTGCTTTGATTCATGAAAGCAAGATTTTTTGGGATGTTGCTGTTAACTTTTTCTAATAGTTTTCTTCTCTCTTTTTAACCATTATTTTACATGCTTTATTCTGATTATGAAACTTACAAGGCTTATATTATAACCTGAGGACAGATTTGGAATGGAAACTCATTTATGTTGGATCTGCTGAGGATGAAACGTATGATCAATTACTTGAGAGTGTGCTTGTCGGTCCTGTTAATGTTGGAAACTATCGCTTTGTATTACAGGCAAGCTTCATGCACACCATTAGCGATGGATTTTGTGTTTTAATTGCAATGTGGTCTGTAAATTCTTGTTGATATTTCGCAGGCAGATCCACCAGACCCATCAAAGATTCGTGAGGAAGATATTATTGGTGTCACAGTGCTCCTGTTGACCTGTTCTTATCTGGGTCAGGAATTTGTCAGAGTGGGGTACTATGTGAACAATGACTATGAGGATGAGCACCTAAGAGAAGAACCTCCACCAAAGGTTTTGGTTGATAAGGTTCAAAGGAACATATTATCTGATAAACCCAGGGTTACTAAGTTCCCCATCAATTTCCATCCAGAGAACAATGAAAATGCAGAGCAACCTCCTCCTCCAACTGAGGACCCATCTCAAATTGATGAAAATGGAGAGGGGCAACTTGCTTCCCCTGATCATGTTCAACCAGAAGGGCATGAATCCTGAATTTTACAGGTATAGACAAACATTTTGTTTTGAACCTTTATAATTTTACTCTAAAGGATGCGGTACAAGATGCCATTAACATGGATGCTTGAGTTCTACAGCTGCTATCAACCATCTGAAATTGGATGAGACATTTAGGATGCGACGATAACACAGGCTTACTTTTGGTTGTAACTTTTGAAACCCACTTTCTTTCAATGAAACCCTGTGGTGCTTCCAACTTGGTTTTGATTGTTGATATGCAATTCGAGGACTAGATTCTGTTAGTTATTTTCTTCACGGTTTGTCATATTTGAGATAAATGCTATTAATTTTGGCATTGAGTTTTAAATTTTTAGTATTCTCTTGGTCTGGTTTTGTTTACATTGGCCTGCTTGACAGAATCAATAATCAAACAATGCTTACAGTGACGCGATAAGAAACTATTGCAGATGCTTGGTTTATTAACAAAGGTTTTATTCACTAAATATTATTTTGTGACAGCACTACTTGGCAATTGGCACAAGTGATAGGACACTCGGTCACTTAAGCAAGTTGCGGGAGATATGAATCTCAACTCATATATAGCAACTTAGTTGTAAGAGAGGTCTATTTTTTGCTCTGAATATTCTGAGAGATAAAAAGAAAAAGCAGTAGCACACTAAGCACTGCACACATCGGCAGCTAGCAAACTCTGAAACCTCCAAGGAAGATCCGTTAAAAAAACAAAAACTAACTGACTATTGCAAGCTTCAAGAGCTAGATAATTTGCACATTTATTAGTTTCTCTGAAAGAGTGATCAATAGACATGTTCCGATGTCAAATAATTCATTTTGCTGATTATGCATTAGTTCAACTTATATGATTTGATACCAGTAGCTGTAATGTGTAGAAAGTCCAACCGTTATGATTAGTGCAGATTTGGGACACTGCTTCAAAATTTGAAGGATTCTGCAACTTCACTTTCAGTTGCTATCTTTTAAAGAGAGTATACAAAGAGCACACAGTCATTCATATAGCTTCCTTTATATGTTATTTCAACAAGAAGAAGCAAAACTAACTCAAAAACTAACTATAGGGTTAAATCACACTGAAAATGACCAGGACGCCCTTCATGGAGCATTCTGCTTAGGGAAATACAACTGTTTGCTCAAGACCTTGGTGATTAGTTTTTGATTCTCCGTCATTCTACGTTGCTAAACATTTTTGGATGGATTAATCTTAATGAAATTCATGTTGTACTTGGGTAAAAAGGTACCACTATGTGATTTGCATATTTCAGTTTTTTTTTTCCGTCATTCTCCTTATATTGATTTGCTCCAATCTTTCCCATCTGATAAAATCTCAAGTGAGTCTGAGCATTAATTTGCTCAAAGTTTCTGTTCGGCCAATGTGGATTGGAGATGATATGCACAAGACAGTATATTCTGCAAGCCTGAGCTTAGCTAAGACCTCTCTCTAGAATATATGCTAATGAACAAGGGACTGTATAGTTTAATACTACCTCCAATCCTTAATATAACATGTAGTTTGTAGTGTAGTGCAACGGATGTAGTAGCTTATAATGTCATAGAACACCAAGTAGTTGGTACATTAATTTGATCCGAGCCATTCAAAGATTGAATCTTAGCCAAAGATCTGTGCCTCACCTCATTATGATTAGATAACGACTCGTAGTTTTGAAGCAGCTATTGTTTCGTGCATACGATTAAGTACATACGATCTTACAATAGAATGAAACAGGACCGAACATATTCTGCTTTTATCAAGGTTATTAAACTAGAATCCGTCGGTGAACATATTAGGTTAAGAGTCAGTGGATCTGATGGAGTTAAACTGAGGTCAAACCGGAACCAAATCGGTGAGAGAGTGAAGATTTTAGGTTTATTAATACGAAATTAAAAAAAACTTTTAAAAAAATAAAAAAAAAATTACTGAACCTAACGTTCACGAACCGGACTAGTTCTTTGACCAGGTCACCGGTTTCCGGGCCTCCAGTCCAGGTTTAATAACAATGGTAGTTTTGCCCCCAAACAACCAAAGTTCTGGTCAGGGTTTTGTTATTTTCACAGCTCAAGACAACAACAAGAACTAATCAAGAAAACAATAGAATTAGAATATGATGATTCTACTAATTAGGGAATGAATGCTTGTACTCAATATTAAATTCCAGTACGCACAACTTAAAAGAGTGATAAGAAATCTGTAACACAAGTAATATATAGAAATTTGCTGTGAACATTATTAATATGGCATACAAGCTCCTAACAAAAAAAAAAAAAAAATTGCATACAAGCTCTGGATTTAGTTTAATGCTACTACCATAATTAATCCAGAATATCATACAGATGAAACCTTATCATATGCCTAACTAACTAGCAAGGAGGCGGTGGAGGGCGTGGCCAGCAAGGAGGCGGTGGAGGACCTGGAGGCCCCGGCGGCGGTGGCGATTGATAATAATATGGAGGTGGTGGGGGGCCAGGTGGTCCTGGAGGCGGTGGCGGCGGACCTGGTGGTGGGGGTGCATAAGGAGCCGGAGGTGGTGGCGGACAATAAAACGGTGGTGGCGGATAATAAAACGGTGGCGGCGGACCAGGTGGTGGCGGACCGGGTGGCGGTGGTCCTGGAGGAGGAGGGTGGTGGTGCCAATGGCGATCCATATTGGTGTGCATAGTGAGAGGCTGAAAGGAGGTGACGGTATTTATAAGAGGGACTAGAAGCTTCAAGGAAGTAGATAAGAAATTTTTGTTGTTGTTCTTATTATGACTTGCGGTTTGAGTTTGACGGTTTGTTGAATGAATGGATTGTTTCATAATAAACTTCGGCCTTAAGGTTTCTGTGATTATCTTTTTATTTTCTTGGTCCAGAAGTTTTTGTATCTATGTGAACTTGGATCCTAAATTTAAAGGCCTTAATTGATATGAGGTAAAAAATTTATTTATTTTTTAAAAAATAAATTTGTTACTTCTTTAATATTATTGAGTTATAATCTAATGGTTAATATTAGGAGTGAGCATAATGCCCAAGAGCCCAATATACCTACTCGAGTCCGGTCAAAAATTGCTCTACCCAACTCATAAAAAGTGGCCCGAAAAAAATTTGGGCATCTTGGGGCCAGGCGAACTATTGGGCAGGGCTGGGCATCAGGTAAGGGGTATCGCCTTGCTTATTTGGCTTGCCCAAAAAATTATATACAATTTATTTAAAATAAATAGTATTCTATCCGTATTATTTTATTATATATATATATTATTTCATTTTTTTAAAACATTTTATATTATTAATTAATATCCATCCACCACAATTTACACATAACTCATTGTTTTTTGAATGGACGTGGTTTTTTGATTTAGATGGATGATACAAAGCATTAAAAAGTTGAAATCAAAGATAAAAATTTTAGTTTATTTAGAGTCTTTATCGCAATTGCACATATTTATATCAATTAATATTTATATAAAAACACATTATTTCATAATTTGCCGTGTAGTTATTAAAACATATTTTAGGTTTTTTCTTATTTCAAGGCTCAAGTTATAGTCTTATTTTGAAATATCTTAAAGTGTGAAATTATAGAATGTATTTAAAGTTGTTTATATTATTTATTAGATATAATTGGAGTTTTTATACATATAGTATTGGTTAGGGAGTTACAACTTGAGCAGGGAAGCCCACCTTGCCTAACCCGAAATGATTAGGGTTTTTATCGGGTAAGGCTGGGTATCGGGCTACAAAATGCAACCCATTTATAATTTGAGCTAGGCATCAAGCAAGGGTCTTGCCCTACCCAAGCCTGTCGATGCCCACCCCTTATTAATATCTCTATTAAGAAAGTTTCAAGTAAAAGGAGGGAAAATTAATACAATTTTTTTATAATTTCATCTTTTTTTATTAAATTATTATAGTGGCCTTTATAATTTATTAAATATAGTTTTTTTAAAAAAATTATAGGTGCGGGTCTTTATATTTATAATTTATTAACTTGCAAGAGAAATGATATTAACGGCTGGATGTGGCTCTTCTCAACACATACTTGGATTAATTTTACCACATGGGTGTTAATAAAATTAAAATCAACCAGATAACATATTGAGGATAGATGTAAAAAGACGATCATTCTCATATGACAATTTTTTTATGCTGATGATAAATAAATTTTAGAATAAAATACTCTGATCACTATTATATTTTTCTTTAATTATATAGATTTTTCCCCTCTATTTTCAAAATCCATCGGCATATAAATCTCATTTAAAATTAAAATATATGTTGCACAAACTTTTCCTGTATTTTGAAGATTTAATTTCCATCTATCCAACCGTTAGTTGACCGTTAACTTTGACTAATAAACACTTTTTTGACCAAAATACCCCTATTTAATATAAGAATTATTCAAATATTTTTATTTACTAAGAATAATATTATACAAGCAATAAATAATTCTAATATATTGTTTTCAAATTTTCTAATATATTATGAAATTTATTAATTTTTATTATATTATAAAAATTTATAATTTCTTGTTATATAAAATTTTATAATTTGAAGTTTTCATCATATTTATTGCGGGATAAAAATATATTTCAAACACATTTTTTTATCACATAGTATAAATGATATAAGTTTGAGATTTTACATAAATAATGTAAACGAGCCTATTTCAAGCCAAACATGACAAAATGTAAAAATGATATAATCTGAATGTTATAGAGTCAATAAAATCAGAAGTAATTGGCCAAAAAAAAAATCAGAAGTAAAGTATGTATAAAAAAATCAGAAGAAAACGACCAAAAAAAAAAAAAAACTAGCATTGACTTCACCAAATAAATGTAAGGAAAGCATACATTACTAGGATTAGAGTTTCGGATAAGACTACTAGCATTCGAAAATATGACTCCACTTCGATTTTAAAACGAAAGCATGAACTTTCGTAAACGATTTGCGTACCATTACCAGGATTAGATTTTCTGAACATTCTATGATGATTTTTTCAGGAAAATAACTGTTCATCTGCGAAGCATTAGTTAGAGACTTTGGAAGATAAAAACAAGATTCGTACCATTTTGCTATAGGGATTCTTCATCGCTGCACTTCTCTCCATTGTTGCGGCTGTTGTTTTTTCCTGGAGCTCTTAAACTGTAAAAAGTAAATTAGGGAGTGAAGATGACAAAGGGTAAATTAGTCAATAAAAATTATTATAATATAAATTTTAATTAAAAATATATATTTTTGAATCTTTTTAGAATATTCTTAACGGGGTTAACGGTATGGACTTAAGTGAAGGTTTTAGAAATGGAGGGAAGATATGTGTAATTAAGGTAAAATGCAAAAGAGGTGAGGGTATTTTACTCTAAATTTTATTCCATCATTTTAATTTTTAAAAAATTATTTTATATTTTGTAGCAATTATTACAAGTTATATGCCACTAAGTATTAGTCATAATTAATATAATATAAACATAAAGACTAATACCTATAATTACAAAATTGTAAGAACTATTACACATATCAATATGGTTTTAAGTTTCTAAATGGATTAGGTTAAAAAAAAAAAATTCTTCCACCATTGAACGGTAACATTTAGCGGTTTAGTAGATAAAAATCAGTACACTAAGATTCACTTTCCAATCTCCTTTTCTTCCATCTTCAACATTAGTAACTTCTCATAACTAAGCATTTTTCTTTTTTATTTATTTATTTATTTTTTATTATTATTATTATTATTATTATTATTATTATTATTATTCAATATAGACTGTACAAGTCTTAGTGCAAACCAAACATAGGAAACTAGTACCATAATGAATCTTCAAGCTCCAAACAAAAGCTAGGTATTGAGGTAAAAGCTTTATATCCTAAATAAGAAACACATCTTTGTTATGATTTTTCTTTTCTCTTTTTAATAAAAATATCTTGATCTTCAACTTGATTTAAATCCAAATATTTTTTTATCTTAATTTTTTTTCATTATCACTTTTTGTCAGAATTCCTAGATTCCTGGGTTATTACATTCCACCCCCTTAAGAAATTCGGTCCTCCGAATTTAAATGTATGGGTAATATGCAATAGTATCAACACTAAGTTCACCCACCAAATTTCTAAATAATATAGTGATAGAAGAGTACTAATCTTATGTATATTCTCAAAAGGCTTTTGTCATATCATGTAGGCATACACTATTATGCCAAACAAATTTTGCTAGCTTATGCTTAATCTCTCTCTCTCTCTCTCTCTCTCTCTCTCTCTCTCTCTCTCTCTCTCTCTCTCTCTCTCTCTCTCTCTCTCTCTCTCTCTCTCTCTCTCTCTCTCTCTCTCTCTCTCTCTCTCTCTCTCTCTCTCTCTCTCTCTCTCTCTCTCTGTGAGAGTTGCTCTGACTTGTACATCCCTAAAAACAGAACTTGTTTTATTTGAATATGTTTGAGAATTATAAAGTTTTGAATGACTAAGCTTATGAATTTTGACTTAAAGTGATAAAATTCTAAGTTTCATTTTTTTTTTTTGTGCGTATTGCCACTCATTGAATTTTGCCTAATGACACTTTAGGAATTAGGATCAATTAACACTGTTTATATCATTTCAAACCCAATTACTTGATCACTTGTTGACTTTCTAGTGATCTCTTTTGCTGCAAATTTAATTTACCCACTGGGTTGCTGTGACAAGACTAGTTTCTAATTACATTACAAAAAAACATGCTATTACCGACAGAATTACCCACAGAATTATTTCCGTCGGTAATTTTTGATGATTTACCGATGGATTTTCCATTGGAAAAATTACCGACGGAAAAAAATTTCATCTCTAATTATTGACGGATTAAAGACGGAAAAAATTCCATTGATAATTACTGACGGATTACCTACGGAATTTTTTTCGTCGGTAATTACCCACGCATTACCCATGGAATTCCATGGGTAATTTGAATGAGAAATTACCCACGGAATTCCGTGGGTAATCCGTCTCTAATTACCCACGAAAAAAATTCTGTCGGTACCTTTTGACGCATTACCCACAGAATTTTTTCCGTCGGTAATTACCCACGGAATTCCATGGGTAATTTTAAAAAGAAATTACCAACGGAAAAAATTCCATCGGTAATATCTAATGAATTACCCACGGAATTTTTTCCGTTGGTAATTACCCACGGAATTCCGTGGCTAATTTGAATGAGAAATTACCGACGGAATTTCATGGGTAATCCGTCGGTAAAATTAATAATTTTTTTATTATCATTTAATAATTTATATAAAATAATAAAAATAAAAAATAATCTATAACGAAAAAAAATTTAAATATCATAAAATTAATATTTAATATAATATATTAAATATATATAATATTAATAATAAAAATTTTAAATGAAATAAAAAATTAAAAACTTTAAACTTTATATCATAAAAACAAATATATAATTATATATAAATATACATTTAATATTATATATATATATATATATTTATATTAATATTAAATATTTAATTGAAATAAGAAATTTAAAAATTTTAAATTTATATTATAAAAAACGAAATATATAATTATATATAAATATATATGTAATATTATATATATTTATATTAATATTAAATATTTAAATGAAATTAGAAATTAAAAAATTTTATATTTTATATTATAAAAAATGAAATATGTAATTATATATAAATATATATTTAATTTTATATATATTTATCTTAATATTATATGTTTTTTTAATTATTACATTATATATATTATTACGTGAATAAATAACGCAATGTGAAAGCAGCTCAACTGGTAAAGGTATCAGAACACATACCAAAGGTCAAAGGTTCGAATCCCACCTTTATCACAAAATGCAACAACTATCTTACAGAGACACGTGGCGCAAGGTTAGAGGGACACGTGGCCCTTGCTCGGGGGCCGCCGGGGCCAAATGCAAGGTTGGGCGGTGGGGGGCTTTCGGTGATGTCCACGTGGCCTCTTTTAAGGTCGCCAGGTGAATTTTTTTTTAAAAAATAATATTAAATTACTGGCAGAATTTAGCCAGGAAAAAATTTCATGGGTAATTACCGACGGAAAAATTTTCCGTCAGTAATTATCGACGAAAAATTTTCCGTGGGTAATTTCCGTCGATAATTTCTAACGGAAAATTTTTCCGTCGGTAATTACCCACGGAATTTTTTCCGTGGGTAATTTTTGATGGAATAAAAATTCCGTCGGTAAATCAATTTGTCACGGATTTTTTAGAGACGGAAAAAATTCCATCGGTGATCCGTCGGTAATTTGGTTTCAGAGACGAAATTCCGTGGATAATTGGCTATTTTTTTGTAGTGTTATGCATTGTATAAGTAGTTGAAATATGATCATAAACTGGCTTTTGCTATTGAAACTACACATTGTGGAGATTGTTGCATGCACTGCGTTAGAACCATGCCTTATGCTGTATAGGCCTTTTGGTCCACTAAAATTTTAATTTCCTATCCCTTTCAATAGTGAAATACCTTTGCTTTGTGTGTATTTGATGCATTGTTTAAAACTTTTGCTAAATATCTTGAGCTTAGATATGTGAATTTTGTTTTGACTTGAGAATCTAGTAGTTTGGCTTTCATTTTGCTAAAGATGATGCTTTGATACCAAACTGTCACACCCAAAAAATTAATGGGTACCCAGTATGAAAATGTTAGAGAAATCACATCCCTTAAACATTTCAATATATAAATGAATAATTATAATGATAGTCATGATAGCATTCATACTGTCATAATTAATATAACAATCTTACACAAGAATAGATCATTTCTTTTTTATATATAATATCGTATTATCAATTTTTTTTATAATGAAGATAGTAAACCTTTTTGCAGAAATTTTGGCAAGTCACTTCTATATGTGGGACCTCTCAAAAATTTCACAATAGCAAGGGAATTCGTACAATGTACGGAGCTCTGCTCCACAGTAGCATATAGATATACATATATCCCAAAACATCAATAGAGAGAAAGATCCTACCTATAGATTTTGTGGAGCATCTAAACTATATAATTAAATACATAAATATAAACTTATATTTATGACAATTAGCAGCTCTTCCAAAATGCATCTACAAGCTTTGATCAACAATAAGCGTCTTCGCTATACAGTTGGAGGTGCAAGGTTAGTGATTCTATCTAAGACCAAAATAATTTTCCAGTGGATAACGTCCCATTAATGAAAATAACTAAAATGCAGAAAGAAATAACTTGATAGGATGAAAATATATAATTAAGAGATAATATAGTTAATTTCAACTTCCAAGTATGAAATCATAACCCCCATAAACGGATTTATATAAAAAAAACTATTACTAAGCATAACTAAAGCGGTATAGAAGATCATTAAACGAATAAATATAAAACAAATTGTTTTCAAAACCATCTTGAAAACAATAAAACTCAACTTTCATCCTTCCATAGGACTTCAACAGAACAAATAACAAGCGTAAACATATAGTACACGAGAGAAAGTAACCAAGCGTGATTAGAGGCCACAAAAACGAGCGTGGACACATAGTTCTTGAGGGTAAATAACGAAGCATGGCTTGAAGCTATAAAAACAAGTGTAGATATAAAACCCACGAATAACATGCATGAGAACAAATCCTATGAATATCAAGTGTAAGTATTGTGCTCATGAATGTCAAACGAGCTCGAGGTTAACCATGATGCATCAAGGACTAACAGTACTACTGTTAGTAGCTAGCATTATGTATTCAGTCATCTTAAAAATGTTTTCAAGCATGCTTAATACCAATTTATCAAAGCAATGAAAAGTTTTTCATTTAATACCATGATAACTCGTATCAAATATGACATAATAGAATGTCCTAGCATGAAAGTTCACAAATAATATTTCAAAACATTCCTTCAAATTCAATATGTTGACAAAACCCTTTCCAAATAATAACATACAAGACTATGTTAATATGAAAGTTTCTACAAGTAAATGGAAAGTTTCCTTAGCATTTTTGTATATAATCATGAATTTCACTATAAAATAATAGTAAAAGAATGAATAACAATAAATAAAATCGTCAATCTTTATTCATTTCATTATCAATTAAGACACAAAACAAATCCAATAAATTTTCATTGACAAAATCATATTTATAAAGATGATAATTAGCATAAAAGTATAACTAGTATAAACATCATTAATAAATATTATAATTGGATGTTAAAAGGTTGTCAAATATTACCTACAATTCGCTTTAATAGCAGTTTTCATGTGGGGTCCACTCCCTACGTGTCCTCAACAAGGGATGAAGAGTAGCAATAATGCTAAGCAAGGAGGACCGGACACGTTTAAGGGCTTCCAGAAATTTCCTCTCCCTTTCCTCAATCCTCACCGACATGAAATGGTCAGGCAAGGGGATGATGAAAACATCTGGGGTGTTTTCATTTTTTTTTTAATTTTGAAAAAATACCTAAAGCCTACATAAAGCAATTGGAGCTATATAAATATATGGGCTGTTCGATATTTTTCATGGACTAAAAAAAAATTTGACCCTTCCACTTTGTTGCATTTGCTAATTTTTTTAAAAGTAAAATTAGGAATGACTTTTTTTTTTTTCTTTTTATAATGAAATTCTAATCTCAAAGAAAAAGAGGATATGGTGAAATAAATTGGTAGACGTTGCAGACTTAATTGGATTGAGCCTTAATATAAACATAAAAACTAATACCTATAATTACAAAATTGTAAGAACTTAATAAAAAAAAATATAGAAACATGATTAAAAATCAGATAAAATTATAAAAATTTGGGAGTCAATTTTCCCACGTAACCACCGTATTGAAGTTTCAAGAGAAAAACAAAACAAGAAGGAAAACAAAGCCGTGTCTGAGTTGCCCCTTGGATTTCTTGTCAAAATCCACGTCCTTATCTAACGGTCTTGAAGAACTTGTTTCATTAAATGCTTTTTCTAAAAAAATATTTTATTTATCTCTTTAGCATATTTGATGTGATAATTTAATTATATAGGGATAAGTATACAAAGGATTTTTTTGACCAGCAAGTATACAAAAGAATTAAATTCACATATTAATATATATCAAGAAATCTTTCAATTTACCACATCTCAAATTTACCGATCGACCTATAAATATTTATTATTTACATAACTCAAATTTACAACTAAAAAGTTATTTAATACACTATTTACTGAGCCATCGATCATTCTCTCTTATGAAGGATTAAATATTCCTTCAAATGGGATATGGGTTCACCTCTACGTGTTTGGTCTTCTATTTTATTTTGGGAGAATAACAAATAAATATAATCAAAAGATACAAATGAAAAAATGATTCCGTAAAATGGCATAATATATAACAATGAGGTTCTTAGGTACTTTTGTCATTGTGTCATTTTGAGAGTTCATCAATTTTATTATTTGCATTTCTTTTGTAAAATATTACTTGCATATTTTGATGGTACTTATACCTTATTCTCCTTTTATTTTTGTATGACATGGTAACGCATTGACTTTTTCGAAAAAGAAAAACAAAATTCTCTGTTTTGACATGGTAATGCCTACTGTGAATAATGTGTTGTAGAAAAATATATGAATTTAGATTCTATAGTTTTGATTTGATTGTAATTTAGTTCTTAAACTTTAACTTAAAGCAACTTAATTCTTACAATTATGACTCATTTGAATCTTAGTCTCTAAATTTTGACTTAATACTTTTTTTTTTTTGGATGAAAGTCTCAGTAGTTTTAACTATTTTAAATGTTGGTCCTATATTTTAGAAAATAGATTTATAAGGATTAAAGTTATTTTTTAAAAAAATTTGTGAAACTAATATCTTAGATAGATAAACTATATGTATTGACTCAACTATAAAGATTGAATTGGGTGAAAGTTGCATAGAAGTAAAGAATTAGAGTTAAAGTTTAGGGTTAGATCGTTAATTGGGACAAAATTAGATGAACCAAATTAGTTTTTCCTATTTTATAATAACTGAAACTAAGGGCATTTTCATGGTTTAAAAAAAAAAAACTAAGGGCGGAATTGGTCTTCGACGAAATTCCCATATGATCGAAGACACAGTTCAAATACAGGAATGAATATGCTAGTAATAAATTAATAATAATTAATTACCGATCCACACACAGTTTAACTAATTAGATAGATAATCAGGCAAAAAAAAAAAAAAAAAACTAACAGATTGGTAAGAAATGGGTAACGCAAGTAATATACAAATATTTGCTATCGACATTATTCCATGTATCATACAAGCTCTAAATTTAATTTGGACTGATATTATACTGCCATATCAATCCATATAGTCATCTAAATAAAACATTATAACTGCGCATCATTATTCAGAAATGCATGCCAGCAAATTAATACGGTGGCGGTGGACGCCGAGGACCAGGAGGCCCTGTTGGTGGTGGTGCCCCAAATGAGCCTGGAGGTGGCGGACCTTGTGGTGGTGGACCGCCTGGACCTGGCGGTGGTGGGTGTGCAACAGGAGGTGGAGGCGGTGGTGGATCAAAAACTGGCGGAGGCGGGGGGCCGGGTGGACCTGGAGGAGGAGGCCAACGGCGGTGATCCATGGCTGATGACAAAAATCTGCAAATCAAGTGTTTGATATGGAGAAAGTTGGTGTTATAGTTAGGGGTGAAGAGGCTTGTATGTGGTATTTATAAGATGACAAGCACTAGAAGCTTCAAGGTTTGTAGTTGCTGATATAGTGAGATGTGTTGTTGTTGGTGTTAGGACTAACGGTTAGAGTTTGACCGTTAGAAATGAATTGCTTGTTAATTTCTAAGTCTCGTTCTTTTTTTTTTAGGTAAAATTCTAAGTCTCGTTCTTGATATATGGGCTGCTAAGCTTTAATCAGTTATTATATTAATTAATAAATTAATTAAATACTAACTCATGTTAACATAACTGGTAGATGTATATATTCATCTCTGTATCATCTTGAAAGTATATGTATGTATGTGTGTTAAGGTTAAACTCCTTTATGCTTCCCACACAACTTATTTCTTTATATATATATATATATATATATAGTAGGATAAGGCTTGTTGTTGATAATTTTTGTTACACAATTTATTTTCTCATTTAATTATTTTTTTATTATTAAATTTCTTAAAAGATTTGAGCCTTAGATCAATGATAAAAATTGCTGCCATATGACATGAAGATCACAATTTTAATTCTTAAAAACAGTCTTTTGTGTATAGGGCAAGTCTGCGTATATTTTTCACTTCCAAGAACATCACCTAGTGGGGCCTTACACATTGGGCTTCCTTAAAAATTTGGTTGTTAATAGTAACACTATGCATTTTATGTCACTGACCCTGTCTTCTAGTTCTATCTTCCACTCAAAATTTCTGATACCGGTCGTCCAACCATATGCACCATATTCTTTTCCGAAGGAACCATTTGATGCTTAATATTCTCAAACGAAGATGAATTCAAAGGACATATATGAGCGAGATAATGAAGAATGCCCTTGTAATCTTGAGCAACAACTATTTGCTGTTGCCACAAAATGCGATATCCATACTATTAACAGTGTAAGGTCCCAAAGAATGTTGATTGGAATGCCAAGTTAAAGAGGCTACTAGAAAGACCATATATAGCACAAGGAGCCACGAAACCTCTGGAAGGCCAAAAACGTGTTGGCCCCACAGAACTCGAATTGGCTTCACTCAAATTCTATTCCCCCCCCCCCCCCCCACAAAAAGCTACCCAAAAATAATAATTTCAATATTTTTTATGTAAATAAACATCATCTATTCACTTGATGAATGTTGTGTTCGCCGAAGCACTGGTGCTTAAACAATATTCCTCAATCTTCAATAAATTATGATGGTACTCTTCAGGATTAAAAAAACTATTTACGTTAGTCCAAAAAAAAAAAAACAAACTATTTCTATGAGAACGGGGGGAAGAAGAGAGTGCATGGAAGCCCAAGAGTGGTATGACTGGACCTTATGCAAACTCCGCTTTTTATAGGCCATGAAAAGTGAATGTTGGGCGGTAATGAATCACGTTAATGGCAATTAAGTGCCTGTTTGCGAAAACATTTTGAAGCCTCAAATGTACGATGATTTGGTAAAAGCACAGTGGAAAATTTTTTTTCCTTGTTTGAAAAAGCGTTTGGTTGATCTCACTTTTACTTATAAAGCAGCTTTTTTTTTTTTTCCAAAAGCCACTCACCCCTTGTTTTTACGGTGAGCCATGCACGGTGAGGGTGAAATTTGTCGTAGGTCCCACAAACATTTACTTTGTTGCCCTATCTTATCTAAAAAACATTAGGTTTGATATTAAAAAATGAATTTCAATTTCAGTTATATAGGAGTAATATTTAGTTAAAAATTTAATATTGTTATGCTTTATAATATATATTTTTTGTGGCAACATTTATAATACACACACATGTATTATGGCAGCATTTATAACACACACACACACACACACACACACACACACACACATATGTATTAAATATATCTATCAAGGTATTTTCAAATTTTTCTCAATATGTTAATTATTTTCATATTTATTATAATTAAGTATTTTGGTAGTGTCTAGTTTTTTCTAATAATGTTTAGGGAAAAGACACTTAAATACCACTTGAACTTCAAAATCCTAAATTGGTTTTATTGACAATAAGAGTAATAGAATTGACAAAAAGAGTACAACAATTGACAACTCAGGTTTTTAAGAAATCACTCATATGAGATTTTGAGGTTCAATTGTATTTAAGTGTTTTTTCTCTAATAATTAACTATTTTTATTTTTTTATAATTATAATTATCATTATAATTTTTCTTTTAAAATTATCACTATATATATCTAATATATAAGTATTATTTAATAAGATTCATGTTCTTTTCAGTAATTTTTCATCTAAACTTGCTTTTTAGAAAATCTTCCAAATGAGTTTTTGTTTGGAAAAAAGTCACTTTTACCATTGACAATTTAAACATAAATCACATTATGCTATGTTGCTATCTTACTTCTATCATAACTTGGGTTTGCAAAAGTTAGATAAAAACAAGCTATTTTTGCTACCAATAATCTAAACAAGCCTTTAAACTCCTTTTTTTTTTTTGTTAAGTATAAGTATCCTCTTATCAGAGATAATCCAATTCAAAGTACTATTGGGTACCTCTTCCAATGAAAATTCTAACCTTAATTCATTATATTACGAGGGATTAACTCATTTTGCTACATTCAACCTCGTTGGTGGCCCTAAACTCATTTCAACCGTTGATGCCAAATTAATACTCTGTGAAGGTCTTGCATTGGCCATAACTTTTTTTATTGGAAAAAGGCCCATAATGGGCCTTTCACACAACTCTTCAAGGGCCCTCTAAATATGCCTATTTACAGACCTAGCACATGGACCATTGATTTCCTTTCCTTAATTATTCCTTTTATTTAGTTATCTCTACCTTTCCTTAATTTGTATAATTCCTTTTATTTCATTCTGAATAAAAATCATATTAAAACTCCTATAACATTGTAGAAAATATAAACTTATAGCATAGTGTACTATGCATAAGTTATGAACAATGTAATATCATATGTTATCAGATGAATTGTTTAAAGATGAACATGAGTTTTAGGACCGGATGTATGATAATTTTTCTGATGAAACTTATTGCACTAAAACTTATATAAAAGTATAGAAACTTAATAACAAATATAGCAAGCATCAACATAAAAAAAATTATAAGAAACTGTACTATTCATCAGTCATGAACAATGTAATGTCATACGTTTTACAAAGGCCTAGACCCACAATCTAGTTGTTTACTACAGATTGTCAAAGGACTTGGATCCAAGATAGCATATCCAAGAAGTTGAGAGTTGGTTTCCAAATGAGCCATGAAGGGCTCATCCAAGGTAACCCAAGCTTCAATCCCATCATCACCAAACCTTGAATCCACCAAAACGACAAGGTTCATATACACCGAAGAACCACACGTGCCAATGCTGCTAACCCATAAGGGCTTCCCCCAACCAAAGTCAACCTCATTGAACCCAAAATTGCACCAACTGCTAAACCCTAAACATTCTACTTCTTCCTCTACCTCGCCCTTGTCGTTTTTGGACCCCTCTTCTTCTTCATCTATCTTTGATTTGATGTTCAGTGATTGTAGCATCGTTGACTTCCTAGTAAAGTTATTAGTTAGGATGTTTTCAATGAACTTATCGTTTATTGTCGATAATGCTTTCCTTAGTTTCTTCACCAACCCATCTAACCTAGTCTCATAGTTATTACTTTTGTTGTCTGCCATGTTGGACTTTGCAAAAGCTAACCAGAGAAGATTTCCAATGGCGTTTTCTGCACTTACCTCGTAAATTGTAAAAGCTATTTATTCCGAGATACAATAATTTCCCGCCTTTCTTATTGTACACAATACAAAAGACAAAACAGAACGAGATAAGTTCGATTTATTTAATATATGGGAGTCGCACTCATCTCTCTCTCTTTTTAACTACTCCCTCCAGTTGCATGCTCCTTTTAGAAAGTCAATATGAATTTATCTTCATCATCATGGCATTGAAATAAAAATAAACATTATCCTGATTACACTGCGCATCATTGTGGTAACTTAAAACATGGACTTCACGCAGCAAATATATACCCTTTGAGGAGAGTTTCTTTTCAAATAATCTGAATCTTAATGGCTTGCAACAATTTAATTAGTTTAAAAAATGAAACCATTATTGAATTAAATTAAACTAATTAATTAAATCCACTTAATATAAAAACATTGATCACTTACCAGATTGTGCTTTGGACGCATCCAAGAAAGATTTCCACAACATAGCCGAAACAATCTCCAGACGCGTAGGATTATTTTTCACCATATCATTACCACGGCAAACTGAAGAATTAACCATTTGATCCTTGAGCTTAGCTATGGCTGAATTACTGAACCAGAACCTTGTCACAAACTTTCCATTCTTAAACATGGAGCCCCACATAGCCATGGATGAGTCTCTGAGCCACAAACTATTATCATCATCATCACTATCCATTGGAAACAACGAAGACGCCATTAATATCTCTGGTTTCACCACTTCCTTGTGATTACCAGTAGCCTTACTTGTCCATACCTTAAGAAAACTGCTCAATGAAGCCCCATCAAGAATCCTATGTGAGATGCACAATCCAATAGAAATTCCACCACAATCAAAAACACTCACTTGAATGTTACTAACGTAGGTTTCTACGTATGATTCTTTCGGACTGTTAAGGTCACAAGGAAGAAGTTTATGCAGTGAGATAAGGTCAGGGTTTGTGAGGAATTCAGAAAGAGGGCACTTGACTTTAGCTTCAACGAAGTTGGCTCCTTCATCGTTACAGTGAATGGAGAAATCATCTTTGATTTTTCCTGCGAGAGGGTAAAAGAGGGTTAGTGTTTGTGATAGAGACTGCTTTAGAAGGTGAAGGATATTAGCATTAGGGTTTCTTTCTGAGAGGGTGAGTGAGGGATAGAAGAAGATAATTGGAGCATAAGGAGCAGGAATGAGATGATCCAAGAGACATAGTTTGTAGATTTCTAGGTTGGAAGGTGTTGGACTCGAAGGTTTGATGTCTTCTTTGGAAACGATTTCTACTTCCACTTCTTTCATTGTTTTGCGCTCTTCTAAATGGACTCAACTTATGGTCACCATGGATATCTGATATAGTATATGAATGAACATAAATATATACACACACATTGTAAGAAGTGATGGGAGCTTGTTAGTCACTTTCTCTCTCAATTTCCTATTATAAGTCACTTCTAATCACCTCACCAGCAAGGTGATTAAGTCATTAACCTTTATTTGAAAATGTGATATATTTTCAATTATACCCTATTTAGATAAAAAAAAAATTTAGACTTGTATTAATTATAAATTTAATTAATACCCTATCAAGTGATTTATAATAAGGATAATCCATCTCATGTAGTAATGCCTTATAGTAATATAAAAATAGGAGGAAGCACCTATTTTGGCGCTGATCGCAGTGATTATAAGCATCATGATTGCGGTGAGATCTACACTATTTAAATATAATTTCAATAGTTTAGATTTAAAATTTTGAACTAATGACTTTTAAATAAAAATATTTTTTAAATTGATAATTAAGAGATTATTTTTATTTTAAAGTTTGCACAATTTAAAATAAATTTTTTTCTTCAAATATATAAGTTAAAAAAAAGTAATTTGAATTATTTAAATTAGATCTCAATTGTGCGTAGTGATGATAAGCTTTTTGGTGGTCATTAGTGCAGCACTGACCCGTTCCATATCTATACTTTGTGGTTCGGTCAAATGTTTGTATATAGGTTATTAATTGATTTGATTAATTATGGGTTGAAGATTCTGTGCTCAGTTCAATGGATCTGATCTTGAAAAATAAATTTAAATTCCAAAAAACCCAATAATTCGAATATAAAACAAACGGAAATCATACTTCCTTTCAAGTCTGCCTCATTTGACATTTGAAGTACTAGGAGGTAATCAATGTATTTTGTGAAACTGCTTTTGTTTTCTGGTTTATATAATCATTAGTAAAAAATGTCCGTCCATTTCAACAGATCTAGCTCCAACAAAAAAAGCCTGAAATATTTAAATTTTCATAAATAATAAACTTGTTTAGAAAAACTTAAATATATAAAACGAATTCAACTCCAAGACATGATTGAGATTTATAGCACACATACTTCTGTGGACTTTCAAGTTTGTTTCAAAATAATTTTCCCTGTAAAATTTCAATTAAAATATTGGACAAGTTGATTTAGTAATCTCAAATAACTTGTAAGGTAAAACTTTATCCAAAAAAAAGAAAGAAAGTAATATATATATATATATATATATATTATCAAGTATGATTCTTGAAAGAAAAATCTGCCATTTAATTAATTAATTATAATATTTCATGAAGCAGAAAGAGGAAGAAAATTCTGAGCATGCCTTTGAAATCACCTTTACTAACTTCTCCTATAGGGATTGTTGAATTTTTGGACCTAGGCATAAGTTGTTCACTAAATGAATTAAATCAATTGATATAACATATCTCAGCCTTATATACCTTCCGTTTTTGGGCTTGTATATTTTTGTTAGTATAAGAAGTCACAGATCCCATAATATTTATTCTCTCTCTCTCTATTTTTTCCTTTTTCTAATATTCAAAATTTTCCCCTTTACATCTTTTTTTATTGTCCCATTGATCGGATAACTTTTGGTACTATATTTTTTTTTTTTGGTGTGTGTGTGATCAAAATGCTATATTGAATTTCTAGATATAGGTATAAGTTGATGTTGTCTTTCTATCCAAAGGACTTAAAACCAATTAATAGAACCTATCTCAACTTTATATGCCCTCAATTCATATTTAACTAATCGTGAGACTCGCTGGCAAAAAAAAAAACTAATCGTGAGACTCTCTTAATATAGTATATATTTCCCTATTTAAATAGCAACTAAAAATGTACCAAAAAAAAGACCAAATAAAAAATATGAAACTCTGGCCAAAAAAATCAAAATTATAAAACATAAATATCAGGTTAGAATAAAATTACTTTGTGATCAAGGTTAATTTAGTTAGTAAAAGGGTTGACTTATAACTGTAAGATTATAAGTTCAAATCTCACCGATGTGAGTAGTTGATGGATAACCTGCAGGTACCAAATGCCTTTATAAGTTCTCTTTGAATCCAAGACCATGCCCTAATCCTAATGAGCGTTTGGGATCCAACTCACCTAAATTTTTGTTATAAAAAAAAGAATAATACACCGTAATACTTTCCTTTTTCTGGGGGTATTATAGATATTTTTCAACAATTATTAATGGGGTGTCGTATAAGCTAGCAGGAGGCTGATTTTCCAAGAAATGGAATCTTTCAAAAGGATGTGCGGAGCGCCAACCTCTTGATTGGGCTAGTTAGCAAAAAGTCAAAATTTAGATTTTTTTTTTTTTGAATAATATACTGAGATACAGTAAACTTTCAGGAGGTTACTACAAACAAAAAACTAGAAACCGTAAACTCCTTCAACCCTTATCACCGACCGCCTCACCAAATGAAGGAGGTGGGTGATCAAGAAGAACAAAGTTTCCCAAGATGCTGTGAGCTAAACTCGCCAAGTGATCCGCAAGGGTATTCTGCTCCCTGTAGACATGATCAATAAGAACCCTCCAATCTTTGACCATCCATAACTTCGCATCCTCAATGACCTCTCGGTAGGGGTGATTAATATCACATCCCCTAGTGAGAAAAGATACAGCCTGGAGACAATCAGTGCGGATTAAAACTCGTTTTAAATTCCTGGTCCAGCAAATCTGAAGCCTTTGGATAATGGCTATAATTTCCGCCACCACCGGAGGCACTTGAGTCAGTTTGCACATGTAGCCACAGATCCACTGACCAAAATTTAGACTTTTGAACCCATCAAAATCTGTACTATAGAAACTGCTTAAAATATTAATATCCTTTAACATTTAGCCAAATTGGACTGTTGATGAGTCAGCCTACTTGTGATAACTTTTCCGAAGAGTTTTTTTTCTTCTTCTTTATATACACTCTCCGATTTTCATTGCGGGACCGTTTCTTAAAAAATGAGTTGTCTTTGTTAGATAAAAGTAAAGTATTAATTATATATTACATTTTTTTTCGACCAAATAGAGGGTATAAAACTGAACACACACAATGTTACATACAGGTATCAACTCCGTTCTATTCAATCTAATTACTATTGTCGATTATAAAACAAAATATTTCACAAAACTTTTTGGCCAATTTGCAAACTAGCTTGCTTTATCACCTTCTATAATTCATCCATTGGCTAATTTTTTTTTCTCTTTTTTACTTCTTTTTTTATTTTTATATAATATTTTCACCTTCACAAGTTGTGATACGTATATCTAATTTGTTTTGTTGAGAGGACATACATTCAAATTTTATGTCAAGAACTCAAGGTCACCGTTCCAATTTGTACACATACAGACACACTTTTAAATCATTTAATGTTTATAACTCCTTTTTTTTTTTTTTTTTTTTTTGCGTTCAATTTATAACTCTATATTTTAAAACAACTGGTCTTGATGAAGATGAATTATGATATATTCAAAATCAGAGGCCGGTCCTTATCCGGGGTATGGTTATCTTAAATAGATTATTGTTTTAAAAAAATGTGCTAAAAACTATTATATTTGAAATTTAATTAATTTATTTTAAAATATTTTTCAATTTGAATTTTTATTTTTATTTTAAGTGAAGATTATTTTGAAATTTTAATAGTACATTAATTATGTTTATATTATTTAAATTTTATCGATAAAAAATATTATGTGAATCACATAGGGATTTTAATTCAAGTAGTTAATATTTTTAAATTTCTATGTATAACACTAAAATTAAACCATAATATTTTGAATTGAAGGGATCCTTGATGTCGAGTACACTACGTAAAAAAATGGAATTCTTTTGTATGTTTGTTTGTTTTTTGTCCTTATATCACGAACAAACAAGAGACAACCAGCAACGTAAATAATTATCTCTATCGCAGATCAGCAGTGAGAATTAATTGAAAGAATCTGCAGTGTTGTACAGATTTTCCAATATGGTAATTAATATGGCACGGAGGGAGTATTTTGAAACAATAATCATTTTGAGCTTTTGATCTGGTTTTATTCCCACTTCCACGTATTTTTCATTTTAGAATTTCAATAAAACAATATTTTTCTTTAAAAAGATATTAATAAATTTTACGCTATTATAACCTTCGATAATGAAAATAATACTCTCTTCAGTCCTTCGTATATTAGACTTGTTGTTTGGTCCTAAACATTGGACTCTTTTTTCTTTCCCCTTCAAACATTGGACTCAATTTAAATCACAATATAGTATTTATGATGCATAACAAAAAAAATTGTTGTTTGATTTCTACGAAATTATTTTAAATGATAGATAATTATAGTAATAGGACGAGAGTGATTATTGCATAAATAAAATGGGGGTTCTAGAAATAATTGTCAATTTTTAAAAAATTAAGGTTGTTATTGAATTTTTAACTTTCAACATTAATCTCCATGATTCGGTTAATTAGAAAGGTTATATATGTTAAGGACAAGAAGGACTCATGAATAAAAAATATTGACATAAAAATGATAAACAAAGGTTCTTTAGTAAGATAATGTAGCATTTTTTTATTAGTTTAGGTTAAAAAAAAGCGCAGGCATGATGATGAAAGTGCATTGCTTTCACTTCGTGAATTCAAACAAGTCGGTGATATATAGTTGAAAGGCCTATACTTAAATACAAGGTGCTTAAGTTGGGATGAATAAAAAAAAAACGTTTTTAAGAAAGCTACTACAAATTAGGTTATGCAATACTTAAATCTCATCTAGTAGTAGTGGTGTCAAATACAACACAATAACAATAGCCTTATCTTGCTAGGAGGGGTCAACTACATAAATCGCATGATGTTATTGTATTTTATCAAAAATCAGATATTTTGATAGATTATTAATCAAAAAATCTCATTTTATAACCTCACTAAGTGTTTGCTTCAGTCTTTCTCTACCTATTTTTAGAGGATGGCATACGACTTGATTGGCCCTTCTACTGGTGCACTCAAGGACCTTCTTTGAATATTTCCAAACCACCTTATATGAGTTTCTACCATTTTCTTCTCAATAGGTGCTATTTCAACTCGTTCGCGTATATGATCATTACGAATTTCATCTTTTTTTGTGTGACCAAACATCTATATCAGCATCCTTATCTTGGCTACCTGACTTTATATTTGTCTCTTTAAAGGCTAACATGCACTACCATATAGTATTGGTGGTTTTATAGCAGTTTGATAAAATTTCCCTTTTGTGTTGGTGTCAAATAGCTATATAAAAAATTGCATCCTAATTGTAAAATGGAAAATTGCTAAAAAAGAAAAAAATCTCTCATTACAAAATGTATTGCTTAAAAATGGCTAAAGACTCACGTCCTTGAACAAATATAACACGTCTTTAGTGGGTGCAACTGTTTTTAAGTTGTACCCAACTTATCTTCAACTACATGCAAGTGTTTTCAATTTTACATATAATTAAAGATAATTTGCTTGCAACTGAAGAAGAATTGCAATTACTGAAAATAAATTACACTGGGATTATTAAATAAATTCAAGTACCTTTAAGTAGGAGTAAATTTTGTAGTGAGGAATTCTTCAAACCATTTTCTCGTAAAATAGCTATTGCTTGTCTATAATTATATTGATAATTGTTTCAAATCAAAAGAGTAATAGATCACTTGGGTGGATACAAGGACATGCATGCCATTTGCTGTTCAAACTTCAAATGGGTGGTTTATAGTTGAACTTCTTCAAAATTCCAGAATAATTAATGCCTTTGAGTTTCCGTATAATGCCCATCACACAACACTTTGAATGGTCAAAGAAAGAGGACTTCTAAAATATATTAGGCCATACAACTTGTGGGGATATTATTAAACTTGGATCATGTCATCCATTTGAATAAAATTACGTCCAATCTTATTTTCTACTTTGGTCGTATTACAATTTTCTTGGAGAAAAAGTTTTGACTCAAATATAAATCCACTTAAAGAGTTATCAATGTATTATTTCCAATTTTATCAGTATTTAATTCTCATTTAAAGGAGGGAAAGAGAAGATAGATGTGAGAATGATTTGTAAATGTTAAAAGAAAGAAAGAGTGAAAATTTAATAAAGATAAACTTGGAAAATATTATAAATTTAAGATATATTTAATTAATGATTTAAATGTTTCATTTCTTATTATATAAAAATTAGTTAAAATTGACTTATAATATGGATGGTACAATATCTTTTTAATTGACTTATCTCAGCTAAAAGATATTAAAGTTAGTTTATATATATTTTTTATTTTGTCAATAATTGTTATATGATAATTTGAAATCACACTTGATTTAGAGTTTTAAACCTTTATCCCACTGATGTCAAATATGATGCTTTAAAGTCGGAGATTAGAATTATAATTATGAATAGAAGTGAAAATAGATCATGTCAAGCTAGGTTAGGCTTTACCATGCAATAACAAGCTAGGCCTACTTTATAATAAGTTGGTTTGAGCCTAGCTTGTAGTCTATTATAGGCATTTTTCCAGCCTGAGAGCATGGCTTGTACAAAGTCTTGACCTATCCTAAAGCATATTAAAAAGGGAAAATACCAGTTAGGTCCCAAGGAATAGAATTAATACCAAAAAAGTCCCTTTGCAAATTCCAATGTCAGAAAAGTCCCTAGGGACTTTTCTGACATGGATTCCCAATGACCATTTACCAAAATACCCCCACTTGTATTTACAACTTCATAAGCGGCGTTTACAACTTGGGTGGGAGTGGTTGTAAATGTAGCTTAAAAACTTGTAAAAAGAGCTAAAAGTGTTGTAAACGTAGCAACAAGTGTTGTAACATAAACCATTTAGATTTTCTTTCTCCCAAGTTGTAAACGCCGCTTATGAAGTTGTAAATACAAGTGGGGGTATTTTGGTAAATGGTCATTGGGAATCCATGTCAGAAAAGTCCCTAGGGACTTTTCTGACATTGGAATTTGCAAAGGGACTTTTTTGGTATTAATTCTGTTCCTTGGGACCTAACTGGTATTTTCCCTATTAAAAAAGCCTGCATTTTTATTTATTTAAAATTTTTTTATCACATTTTTTTTTTCAATTTTCAATTTTTTCCAATATTTTTTATTTTTATTTTTCAACTTGTTTTCTTTTCTTTCTATTTTTTCATATTTTCCTTTTATTATTATTATTATTATTATTATTATTATTCTTTTATATGATATTATTTCTATTTTTTTAATCTTTTTTAATAATTACTTTTACTCTAATATATCATCAATGCTATAAAATTGCGCATTTATAATGCTTAATACATAACAGTTACAACTAATAAAAATCATATATGTTGAGGCGGAGGTTGCACAAAGATATATATATATATATATATAACGCTTAAAAGTAATGGTTAATCATGTATTGCGAGGTGGAATTCGCAAAACACGCAAAAGTGATGGTTCTTTCAAAACAACCACTATGTAACACTTATAAATGATTTGATTTCCAACCTCTTCTATCAGTGAAGATAAAACATAACAATATTCAGAAACAACCGTCATGTAACACTTTCAAATGATCTGTCTTCCCTAAGTACTAGTTCATAGGTCATAACCCTTCGTAACATCGTCAGACCTTCATAAGTCATAATCCTTCGTAACATCCGTTAGATATCTATTTAAACCCACATATTCCTTGTGATTCTTACTATTCTTCTTTATCGGCTTGCTCCTTCTTTACAACATGTTAACATCCTGGGGAGCTCCTCCACTACCACCCCTCCTCTTCCTCCTCCTCCACCACAACCACGACCACCTCCTCTCCTCCTCCATTACCACCAGTACCACCTCCCCTCTTCCTCCACCACCTCTTAAAATGGAGGCTCTGATATAGCTATTGTCAGGTCTTGACCACCACATAAGGCACCTTACGACATATGCCAATAGGCTGAATAGGAAGCTGAACCTCATACTTCATCACAATGAGGTTGAATATGACTTGCAATTAGACTTTTCATCTTCTTCTTCTTCTGATGAGAATGAAGAGGAGGATGAGGAGGATAGCAATAGTGGTGATAACTGAATACCACTCACTAGTAGAGAAAGCCACTTTTAACAACCGTTTTTATGCCCTTTTGATAACCGTGTTCAGGGGGATGAGTATGTGAGTGCCTTTGAATCTGTAGAAGTTACAATGACTATTTTTTTTAAAATCAGTCATTGTATGGTTAGGCATACAATGACTGTTTTTAAAAAATAGTTGTCGTATCACAAGGACATACAATGAATATTTTTTGAAAAACAGTCATTGTATCCAATGTCTATCAATTTTTTTAACCCTTACAATGATGATAGTTCCCACATTGAAACAAAAGAAACCATGATGAATTCATAAGTGACGGCTTTGATGCAAAAGGCGCTATCATTGAACTTAAACAAGATTAAAAACACATTAATGGTAATTTGCAATCACATGATATAGTGTGGTTGGAACCAAAGTCTCACATAAACCGAAAATGAGAGAACTCTATTAGCTTAACTAGTATGGGCAAAAGGACATTATTTACATTGTAGTAAAGATATGGCCATGATTAGATATTGAGCCAATACAAAAACTAAGTTATCATATATTTATGACCAACAGCTTCTATCATCTTACTAAAATATCCCAATAATATACCACTACTGCATCATCATTTTCTAAAGTATTATCTATAAATCATAATACCTCTATCAAATTATAGTACTCATATAAACAAGAAACTAACAGGAGGAAAAGTATCAGAGCATGCAAACATAATATACCATTGCCTAAACCATTACTCTATGTAAAAGAAACCACTATGTATCTATGTGTTGTAGGAGATATCTTGACAAAAGGTCTTGGATCAAATTAATGTCATCGATTGTGTAGGCATCCTGATTACCAAAAATCTCTGTAAATTGGAGAATAAGTTGATAGAAATCCATCAATGGAATGAAAGCACTAAAAATTCAATTACAAGAACAAAAATGAAATTCAGTTGAGAATCAAGAAATAATCACCTGTTCAAAATTGGTAGAAGTCTACTAAAAATGATGTTATACATATATAGTAAAAAATAGTAGCTGCACTCAGTTGTCCCTGATTGTTGAGGGCACTATACGTCAAAAGCAAACGATAAAAAAGAATAAAGGCACACATGTTAAGTTATTGTCAATCGAAGAACTTGAATTTAAACAACTTACTTTCGGCTGAAACCACTTCGTCGAACCACTTTTACCTTTGCGCTTCTGACCCATTATATAATATGTCTTCAGTGCACTGTAATTAAAATGAAAAATAGAAGACATTAAAACAATTGAGTAAAATCAAAAATCAATGATTTACGAACAAATTAACTTACATGTTAAAAATGGTTTTATCACTCCGTCTAGCTTACGACCCAATGAATCAAACCAAAAGATGACGTTGATGAAGGGACAAGGAACACAAAGACTCTAATGATAACTATAATCACATATATGATTAAAAATGATGTTAGATAACATGATACTTCTTAGCAAACTTAATGTGTATAAATATATAAAATTAAGTTACTTGCCTGTCAACAATTGGTGCTAGATAGCAAGGCAGCTGAGTCTGTCCCAATGTATAGCCCATGTAGCTCATCCTATTTTCCAACCTATTATTATTACGCCTTGACATATTGCCAGGACATAAGAAGCCATACAAAGTGTCGAGCTCTCTTTTGACACATATTTTGTGGAAGCAAATACCACTTAAATAAAATGAGAAATGATCTAGTAAATGTAGAAACCTAAAACTCTTAAATATTAGTGTATTAAATAGAGTTACAAATGAAAAATAAATTCATATGATTGCAAATGTGACCCATCCTATATCTATCTCCTGCAAAGATAGGAACTCTCTAATATCTTTTCTATCAACTCCAAAATTATACGAGATTGCACGACCTACAATCTCACAAGGCATCTCCAAGTCAATCTTGTTATGTTTTTATGAATATTTTGCAGTTGTGCCAATTAGGGGATTCTTGTCGCTTCTTCTTGATCCTAGCAACACACAAAATAAATATTATAAGTAAGATGTAAAAGATCAAGTAACAGTAAGGTGTTTCCTATCATTGGAGGGGTTGTCACTGTCTGAACAAGATGTTGAGGCCACAAGATGAATGCTCCTATTGCCTGACCTAGTTTGGCTACCTCGTCATCAGGGAAATGGACATCTACACCTTCCTCCCCTTATCGAACAATAGCATGGGCAACAACACACAGGTATATGACATCTAAATAAAGAGAGCAAGGTTCTTCAGCCTCTAGTGAAGGACTAGGGTTGCCATGTCCAATCTTTGGCAGATTGTAATTGCCTTTGGTCTTGGGAAAGGCAAGGGATTCCTCGATAAGAGAAATAAAAGAATTAATTAAACTAACTTAAGGAAAAACTCAATAATATATTAAATGAAAATATTTACAAACCTGACATCTAGGCTTCTCGTTACACATTCGACTTGAATATGAGACAACACCATCGAATTCATCTCACCACATAGCTCACGCAACAACTCTTCTTTAAGCTCATCTTGAAGTGATTGACACATTTACACCTCTAGCTCTACTCGAACTTCCTCTCGAACCTTGGCCACTAACTCTCTACTCGATTCACTTTGTCAATAAGGTTGTGAACCTCATCCAAAATATCTTGAGAGACCAACTCCCCTTGGCTCCCCTCTAATTTGACCAGGGTGATCTAGCTTCCCAAGTGTCATTGCTAAGATATCCATTCTTCCAGTTTGAGTGAAGGAACCTTGGCCACTTTGATCTTCAAGTTCATCCTGTAGCATACAGTAGATAAATACATAGTAGTTACATGCCAAAAGTTCTAAGGAAAGTGAAACACACTTAAATATACTTTATATTAAATACTCACAATCCTTCCAGTGATGTCAATAACGATTGGATTTATATATTTTTCTCCCTTGATTCTCCTTGCTTTCCATTTTTTGTGATGTGGGGGAGGAGGCAGTGCCTGCACGACAATGCTAGGATCTGATTTGGCTGCTTCCTTCAATTTTTGCAAATCAGCCTGTATGAGCTTCTTTTCCAGCTTCCGATAACCCCCACGAGACATCTAATGTAGATAATTGTTTTTAGCTTGCCTCTCTTTATTTGATTGACTCAATTCCTATATAAACAGAGAATAAAGAAAATTGAGTTACTGAGGTCAAATAAATTCAAATAAAATGTTTCACACTATGATGAACTAAATATATACACCAGAAATTTGGGATCTTGCCATGATGCCACAAACAACCTCCATTCATTTGGAGAAAGAAATGGATACTCTTTACAAGGATCCTCATTGCTCTTTGACCCTTGAATGTACTTGGTTGTGAGCATAAACTTGAAATCTTTCCATCGCTCACGAATCTCCCCCATCCAATGCTTGTACATCTGCTTCGTGTTGGGGACATCATAGGTTTGTTACAAAGTACAATATAAAATAGTTATATATGAACCAATAGGAATAAAGATAGAATGATAACACAAATTTATATACCAAAAGTTGTTTCCAAATCATAGCCTTCCTATCTTTCGTAACGTCCTTCTAGGTAGAAAATAAAATACCAACTTTGTTTCGAGCTAAATAGCTAATATAGCTAATAAACATGTCTTCCTGGTCGCCGATAGGCTTTAAATTTGCATCAAACTCCACGTGCACCCTTTCTTTTTCTTGCTCATGAAGTTTGATCAACAATTGCAGCTTCGTGCTTCCTCTAATCATTTTCTTAATAGGTGAGCCGCCTGAGTCCCCTGAATTTGAACTAGCCATGTTCCTATAATGAAATCAAGGTGAGATAGGATAAGTAAATTACAATTAAATGAATACTTTAAACAATTCAAAATATTACTTGATGTGTTTTCCCAAATTCCTTCATAATCAGTTCTAGCTGTATATTTATCATCATCCACCAATTCTACTTCAGTTGGTATATTTGGATTTATAGTCAAAGGTGGTGTGTGGTCAAGATTCAAACTTGGATCATCATCCTTTTGTTGTTTACTTTGGAGTACAATGGATATGTTTTCATTTGCTAGATCAATGACATAAAACACTTGTTTTGCTTGGCTTGCTAGAATGAATGTCTCATCTTTATAACTAACTCTATTAAGATCAACTGAGATAAAATTAAATGGATCTATTTCAATAGCATTATTATTAACCCACTTACTATTGAATATTGGAACTCTCAACTTGGTGTAGCTTATCTCCCATATGTCTTCAATAACTCTGTAATAGGCCATGAATGCCAATATGGGGTTTTTGTCTTTCAAACTAGAAAAGTGCGTTGCTTCGGCTACCACCATCACCCCATTATTCTGCATAGTACTTCTATCATCCTGGGCTTTTATTTAGAAAGAATATCCATTTATATCGAAACCACTCCAAGTTATTACCTCATAAGAAGGCCCCCCAAGCTAACCATTTTATTATCTCAGACACACTGGTCTCATGCAATACCTTTTTCTTAAACCACTATATGAAAGTCTTGTTTTGATCATTAGCTATCTACATGTCATTTTTTCTTAGATAGATCTCCTTTAAACTCTTTCTGTGTTCGTCTAAGTACGGTTGAGCTTCTTACATATTATTCAAGATATATAAGTGTGCTTGCAACACCTCTTCTTGACGCGTACTCTTCACTTTGAGCCCTCATGTTCCCTTACTTGTACCCTTTTTATGACGAGATTGGGCCTTCGACCTTGACAGATATTCTTTGCAAAAGTCTATAGCCTTTTCAACGACATATCTTTCAATAATTGAGGCTTTAGGTCGATAAAAATTTTTAGAATACCCTTTTAAGTTCTTCATGTATTGCTCAAAAGGGTACATCCACCTTAGATAAACTGGGCCGCATAGTCTTATCTCCCTTACCAATTGAACTATTAAATACACCATTGTATCAAAGAATGCAGGAGCAGAATGCATCTCTAGTAGGGATAGAATAGTATAACCCTCATTTTCCAATTCATCTAACTTTCCAATGTCAACAACTTTGCTATAAATAGCATTAAAGAAACTATATAACCTTGTTATCATGCTTCACACATCATCTTTTGTAATGCCTCTAATAGCTACTGGTAATAGTTGTTGCATCAAGACATGGCAATCACGCGAGTTCATTCCTACTAACTTTAAATCCTCCACTGAGACAAGCCTTTTCACATTTGAAGAATATCCTTGTAGTACCTTAATGCCATACAAACACCCACATAAACTTCTTCTCTCATCTTTTGACAATATATGCGCTACTGGCTCCATATACACTCTCTTACCATCATTTGTTAGTTGTAGATGAAGCCGTTCTCTTATTCCCATGTCAACCAAGTCAAGTATCGCACTAATTTCATCTTTTGTTTTCCTTGGTATTGCAAAAGCATACCAACAAGGTTGTCACATATATTTTTTTTCACATGCATTACATCAATACTATGTCTTACATCAAGACTGCGCTAATATGGAAGAACAAAGAAAATTGACCTCTTCTTCCATATGTTCTTCTCACCCATACTCTTTTGATTTTTATCAAAATTGATATTGATTCTTTCCACTTGACTATAAACCTCATCTCCAGTTAATGCCTTTAGAGTCATTCTATTCTCTAGCAAACTGTTAAAAGTCTTTTTTAACCTACGGTATGGGTGGAACCGAGGAAGAAATCGCTTATGACCAATGTAGACCACTTTTCTACCATGCTTATGTTGATGGAAGTTTGTGCCTGCTTCACATATTGGACATGATTTATGACCCTTCACACTATACTCTAACAAGTTTCTGCATGCAGGGAAGTCATTAATCATGGTGAAAATCATTGCACGTAACTTAAATAACTCTTGCTTATATGCATCAAACACATCTATGCCATCCTCCTACAACTTCTTTAAGTCCTCTATCAAAGGTGCCAGGTGGATATCGATATCGTTCCCTGGCTGTTTTGGTCTTGAAATCATCATAGAAAGCATCATATACTTGCGTTTCATACACAACTAGGGAGGTAAGTTGTAAATCACCGGCAGAACCGGCCATGTACTATGTGTATTGCTAAGAGTACCACAAGGATTGATTCTGTCTATGCAAAGCCCAAGGTGAAGGTTTCTTGGCTCATTGTCAAATCTAGAAAATATTTCATCTATTTTCTTCCATTATGGAGAGTTAGCCGGGTGTCGAAGGTATTTTCCATCACATATTCTCTCATCAGAATGCCATCTCAACTTCTTTGCTTCTTTCACATTAGCAAACATTCATTTAAACCGCGATATGATTGGAAGATACCACAAAACCTTTAAAGGTTGCCTTTTGCTTGTCTCATCACCAGAGCCAGCATCTTTGTTCACTTTGTATCGGGAAGTTTTACATTTCGGACACTCACTTAGTCCTTCATACTCCTTTCTATACAATACATAGTTATTAGGGCAATCATGTATCTTTTTATACTCCATACCCATCATAGACAAGATTTTCTTTGCTTCATACATATGATTTAGAAGTACATTATCCTCTGAAAACATATCACACAATAATTCAAATAACAAAGTAAAACTACTATCGGTCCATCTACAAGTTGCCTTTAAGTTTAGTAATTGTAAAATACCTGACAAGCGTGTATACTTAGTACATCCAGGGTACAAAAGTGTCTTTGCATCACTCCGCACACTATCATATATAGGCGATTGTGCAAAACATTCTACCTCAACATCATAAATCATTTTCTCCATTCTATCATCATCTCCAACATCAAAAGCTTCCTTCTCGTGGAACGCACAAGCAGCTACTTCCTCACCATGCCATATCCACCTTGTGTAGCAAAGATTTATTCCATCACAAAGTAAGTGATCTCTTATATCATCAATATCCTATCGACTCTCATTTAAACAGTTGATACATGGACATAAATACTTCCCAGTTTACTAGGCGCATTCATTTTAGCAAATTTAATAAACTTTTTCGCCCCATTCTCATATTCTTCACTAGTTCTCAATTCATTCATCCAATTGTGATTCATTTTATTACCACCTAATCCATTTTCAACAACACTCAATTTTAGAACAACGATACGAAACACTCGAGACACACTGTAAAAACTAACAGTTTAACTACCAATTTAAACATTCAATAATTCAAATTTATCATGCTTATAATGAATAGTAGCACCATAATATCCTCAAAAAAATCATCATCAAGAAGCAATAACAGAACTTACCAGCTAATCCTTAGCTTCCAAGGATACTATGCTTGTGATTGACAGGAATTTGGAAGAAGATTCTGCTGAGCCAAGGATTAGTAGGCCGACAACCCAAGGAACAACAATGGCAGTGAGACCTGCAGGTTGATGAGAGAGTTATTACCTAAAACATTATAATATTAACTTTAAAATACTACATCTTTCATGAACTACAAAGGCATTATTGAACTGGCCTTGTTGATTGACTGGAAATTAGAAAATGTACGCCACCAATCTTGCACTTATTAATTCACACATTTACCTACAAATAATACTTATTAATTCACTCATTTCGCATCACTAAGAGAATGCCAACTTAATTTCTATGTGATCCTTGTTCAGAAAATTTAAAAGAAAAAATTAAAGCTTATGGGGACATAACTTACAGTGTTGAAGTCAGCTGAATTAGAATTCAAATGATACGAGATAGAAAAGAAAGTCTAGACATTGATAAGAAGTTCAAAACACATCCAAAATTAAAACCAATGATTGCTCTAAGAAAAGAATGATTGATCAATTTAAACAAAGATGTTGAAATAACACTTATAGTAATATCTATTTTTAAATAATGTTAAATCTGGACCATTGAATTTTAATCCAATGGATGATAAAGAGTAGATGAGGGTAATGAGGAGGGAAAAGAGGGGAATGGTAAAGGAGAGGATCCTTTTATATACAAGTGACTGATAGAGAGAGAGAGAAATTTGTTATATAGAAGGGATGAGTGATAGGCCTTGAATATCTTAAGGGACTACAAGAAAAAATTGTTATATAGATAGAGAGAAAAACTTACATAGAGATTTATAAATAAACTATCCTACAAAGAAGCCATCAAACACAATAAAGTGATATCCTCCACAGTGTTAATTTGGCATAGTTTATGTTTCTCTGAAAATAAACAAATATGAATACCAAAAAAGAAAAAGGAATCAAAACCTAAAATTAATTGAGAGTTTAATTCGAAGAGGGAAATCAAAAGATGCATTATAGTATTAAATCATGGCTTTTCTGAGACTCCCTTCATTACCATAGATATAAAACATAATATCTCTAAGTCTTTCCAGATCTACAATCGTGCCTCATTTCCACTTTTAAATTAGCTACTTTGTATCTTACTGTGGCCTCTATATTGCCTCTCTATATCAAATATGAAGTTAAAGTTTCTAATCTTTACTTTATAGTACATCAGCTAAAAGTTGTGTATAATTAAAAGATATATCATTATTAACGCAGAAGGGGCGAAGCTTTTACAAGGGCACACTTTGCATTATATAATTATATAAATAAAAGAAATAAAAAAAGGAATTTGTGGGATGGTGGATATATATATATATATATGTTGGAGGATTGCATTTGGGAAAAGTAGTGAAAGCAGATGGCGCATAGTGACAGCCCAAAACAACCAGAAAATATGTTAAAATAATCATTAGAGACTAGTTATAGGGTTATTTCAAAATTAAAGTCAAACAAGATTGGCAATTATTATTCAGTAGTTATTCGTAGTTTCAACCATCACACTTCAGGCCCAAAAGTTTTAAAGTCTCATTGTTGATCTTGTTCAAGTGTAGTTAGCAAAAAGCATACATGCATTGCCAGAACATGAGCAAATGGCTATGTAAGAAGGAAAAATATTCAACAATTCAATCTATATTATAATCATCATTGTTAATTGTTCTAATGCGATGTTATATTTCTAACATAATTATTGAATTCCATTCATTGTTATTTTTTCAACCAGGCAGATATATAAACCCCTTTAATTTGGATGTAGCTGTCATTAGTCAAGGACATGCCACCATATTCAAATTGCTGACTAATCACTTATAAAAAGAGGGCAGTGAGTCGTGTAGAGATATAAAGGCCCAGAATGCAATATTTATCCAGAATAGTATCTCCAAACACAAATTTTCTCCTGATATATCAGCTTCAAGCATGTAGTACATAAGTCTAAATATTCCACATTATCTTCACAAAAACTCAGGAGATAGAAATGAAGTGGAAAATACCAAAATTTGTCCCAAAACAAAAGAAATTGACATCCAAACGACGAAATCAACGAGAAACAGAAAAAAGGAACTTAAAGAGAAGAATCACTGGTGAGATTGAAATAAAACAAAAACCCAAATAGACCAAGAACCCACATTATCTTCTTCACAAACCGTATGAGGAGAGGCCCGTACGAACTACTGGGGCAAAAATAAAGACTGAGAAGAGAAAATAGAAAGTAAAGCAGAGGAAGAAAAGAGGGACTGCATTTAGCTACCTTACCTTGGTTGCTAGGACAGAGAAAGGGGAAAACAAGGAGCTGCAACCGAGAAGGAATGGAGGGGCTGAGAAGCTGCTGGACCTTTATCATCAGAGAGGGCAAAAGAGACAATGTAGGAGAAAGACAGAGGTTGAGAAAGACAAAGGCACAATAGAGCTCACGGGCGATAAGATAGTGATAGTAAAAAGGGCTAGCAGACGACACTGACAGAGCTGAGGATGACTTTGGGGGGGAAAATTAACCAGTTTCAATGACTGGTTTTGTAAACCAATCGTTGAAATGTTGAAACCTCCAACTTTCAACTACTGGTTTTGAAAAATAGTTGTTGAATATGGTTTCAACCACTATTTTAAAACCAGTTGTTGAAAATTTAGATTCAATGGCTAGTTTTCATGAAAACAGTCGTTAAAAGTACAGGTTCATTAACGAAAATGCCAACACCTGTTTTTGTACTACTGTTTTTTTTTGGAAATGGTCATTGTTTGGTGTCATGGAATCATCTTTTTGTCATAGTGACTATTATATTTTTAAAATATTAAAAATATAACTTCATAATTCATTGTTATTAATTAATAACCATAAATTATTCTTATACTGTTGTTACAAAACACCAACACACTTAACGTACAGTTCTAACTTAATAAACATAACTTAAAGCTTTCAAAACCTTTTCTCTTTCCCTCGTTGACTCATAGTACTTCCTCGTTGCCCAATAGCAATTGTCAAGAGAACCAGGTACCCTTTTATTACGTCCTGTTTAACTTCCAATGATGCAATGATGGTTTTTTCGTCCCTTCTAGAGTTTTAGACGTCTATTTAAACTCTTGATTTTCATTTTCTTTTCTTACATTTTCTTCATTTTCCTTCTCTTTGTACTCTCAATTGCAAGGATGAAATGTCATGCAGAAGAATTACCAGAAAGCTCTCAGCATCATCTTCTACCTCCTCCTCCACCTCCTCCTTCTCCTCCCCAATATCAACCACTGTTGCCTCCACCTCCCCCTCTTTCGTCTTTACATCATATACTTCTAGAACTGGAGGCAATGTTGTGGCATGTAGAACACACTGACCATGCCGTGAGGAGGCTTTCTTATACCTCTCAAGTATGAACAGGAAGGCTAAGATGTGTATAGGGTTGGCCATGATCCTGGCCACTCCTCTGGTGATAAGTAACCTGATGATCTCATAAGTTCATCAAGCTACTCGCCATTGTTCTATTTTTTACATTTTATTGTTTTAAATGTATTGTAAAAAAATATAGAATACTTTTTACGGTTATTAGAAAATAATTATGAAATATAATAAATAATGGTTATTTAATTGTTCTTTTTAACACAACCAGCATGAATTCGTAGATAAATAATGGTGTTTAATTGTTCTTTTGAGACAACCATCATGAATTCATAGATAAATAATGGTGTTTATAAAACAATTACTATGAAAATCATGGTACGAGAGAAAGAACATAATTGCGTGGACTAAACTTCCATCACACGCTTTACTTCTAATTTATTTAAACTCCCTATTTTCATATGTTTGTTTTTCACTCTCTTCCTCTATTCTCCTCATCATCATGGTCAAATGACACGCTAAAGAAATGATGGAGAATCATCCTCCTTAACCTCTACCTCTTTCTCCTCCTCATGCTGCTTCTGAACATGCACCTGCACTTACTTCTCTTCCTTCTCCCACCCAACCTCCACGCCATTGTTATGCTCCTCTTTCCCAACTGCTCCTCCGCTTTTGTAACGCCCCAAATTTTATTCACCATATATTTTGTAATTATTTGAAAAATTCAATAAAATGGTGAATATTCATAAATTTAGAATTTATATATTTTGTAAAACTTCAATTTCATGAGAAATTGGGCAAGAATATTATGGAATAAATTTGGGTAATTTAAAAGAAAAGCCCCAATATTAAGGCCCAAAAATGGAGGAATAATAGAGGAAAATATTTGGTCCAATAATAAAGGAAAATTGGCCAAAGAAAAAGAAGAAAAGGAATTAAATTAAAAAGGTAATGGCAATTTCATAATTTTGCCATTTTAGCACAAAATTAATTATTTTCTAATTAATTGAAGTTAATTTCAATTAATTAAGGAAAATACAAGGGAACTATATATATATATATATATATATTTGGAATATTTTGGTCAAATAAATATGAATTTATGGAAAATTGGAGCAAAAGTGCAAATTTGACTAAAATTGAGACATAAGGTGTACATGTGAGTTAAACAAGTTATGAAGTCAACTGGGACCTAAAGGAGGGACCCTTGGGATGCTATTACATGTAACATGAGGAGGAAATATTAGTAGCATGGTAATTGGTCTCAATACATAAAGTTAGGAGTTATGCTGTGAAAGTCAAAATTTGGTTTATTAACTAATTAATGGAAAAATAGGATAATATTATAAATCATTTCCTTCTTCCTCCTTCAGCCAAAACCAATGCATAACAGGCCTAAGAAGAGTGAGAGAGAACTCAGCAATTGTAGACAGAGAAGGAGAAGAAATTTGCAAGGTAAGTCAAAATCCTTTAGTAAATTAGCTCCTAACCAGCGTAAATCTTCCTCTAAGCTTGTTCTCTACACGATTTAGGGGGTTATTGAAGCAAACATCAGTGTTAAAGGGTTAGAGTTTTCAGCCACAAGAGGAAAAAGCCATGAGGAAGAAGAGGTAACTTCCTAAACTTCAACTATTGGTTATTCTGACTGCTGTGATGAGTAATTTAATCGATGGATTTCTGTTGTATTTTCTCAAATTGTTAACTTTGGAAAAGGGTGTGCCCTAGGTGTTATGCTACCCAATTTGAGTCTAAATGGTAGTTATAAGGTAATTAAATAGTTAATAAAGTGATTAGGTGCAGAAAGGAGAAAATCTACGGAGTCGGAATTGAAAAACCCCAACTTTTTCTGGAGAACCTATACATTTTGGCGAGGTATGTTAGAGGGGTTAGGAGTTGGATTTTAATGAAATTGATAGTTCCATTGTGTTCAGGAGGGAACATTAGGTGGGGTTACAGTTGAACACTTTTTTAGAAAAGCCCTAGAAAGCATAATTATGAAAACGCCCCTAAAACCTTGAAATAGGGGCTGCCAAGGGCATTCTGGTCTTTTGGCAGTGAATTTGGTAATTTTGAGTCCAAAATGGATTCTTTGGGTGAAAATATGTCAAAATAGCCTAGGTCAAAATTTCAGGAAAAGTATAGTCGGACCGGGTATGAAAGGCTGGGCCAAGTCCCTGGGGGCATTTTGGTAAATTTTCACAATAGGCATATATAACCGCTATAAACATTATGGAGGTGCTTAAAATAGTACATGAATGAGTTTTAACCTAATTCTTGTACATTTGACATTTTAGGACTAAGTAGAGAGTCTGAGTTTGACATACTTTACAAAGTACACATTTTGAGGTGGAAAAAGGTTAATGTAGTATCTATAATCTCTCATACACTATATGATTATTGATATACTCACTAGTGCAAAATACTAATTTAGCTACATGATTTTACATCAGTTACTTGAAGAACCAAAGTGATAATTCATGTGACATAATTTTGCTTCTGTTTTACGTGTAACTGACGCCGTAATGTACAATATGGCATCAGTTACTTGAAGAACAGAAGTGATAATTCATGTGACATGCATTTGCTTCTGTTTTAAGTGTAACTGACGTCGTAATATACAAATGACATCAGTTGTATAGTCAACTGATGTTGTAATTAAGATGCTATAATAATAATTATTATGGGATCAGTTTATTGAGCACCATAAGCCATAATTAATATAAAGTTTTGGAATTTACTTGTGAAATAAATAAATTTAAAATATAACATGTCATAATTGTAATTAAATACTATAAATAATTTTTTCCAAAATATAATTATATTCACTAGTACAAAATACTAATTTAACTACACGATTTTGTATTAGTTACTTGAAGAATAGAAGTGATAATTCATATAACATAATTTCGCTTCTGTTTTACATGTAACTGACGTTATAAGGTACAATATGACATCAGTTACTTAAAGAACGGAAGTGATAATTCATGTGACATAAGTTTGCTTCTGTTTAAAGTGTAACTGACGCAGTAATGTACAATATGGCATCGGTTGTATATTCAACTGATGCCGTAATTAAGATGCTATAGCAATAATAATTATGGAATCAGTTTAGTAAGCACCAAAAGCCATAATTCATATAAAGTTTTGGAATTTAATTGTGAAATAGATAAATTTGAAATATAACATGTCATAACCATAAATAAATATTGTAAATAAATTTTAAAAAATATTTTTTCCCAAAATATAATTATATTATAGTTATATTTTAAATAAATTTTTTTAAGTGGGTTATTTATAGCTCAGGACTATCTGATAGAGATTAGTGAACTTCTTTTAACTACTTAACAATACCTAGTTAATTATTAAAAAAATGGATGATCAATTTATGGGTGGAACTTGACCCATAATTTATAATTTATTTATCGAGTTTACTTATAGCATCGGGTCCTATAGGAAATCAAGACCTTAATTATAACCCATATGGCTCTAAGGAAGTCTTAAAAATATATTAACTATTTTTTTCTAAAGAAAAGGAAATATTGCGTCGATTCCCACTCCACCTGACGCCCTAATGCCTTCAACAAAAACCTCCACTACTCTGCTAACTTCACGGCTTATTTATGAATTTTGCTCTAGCTCTGCTAACTTCGCAACTTCCCTTCATCATTGTTGACGTAGCAGCTTCTAGATAGAGCACTATAAAAAAACACTCAATTTTCGACAGAATTTGCTACGAAATTTTTTCCGTGGCAAATTCTGTGGAAAATCCGTCAGAAATTCCATTGGAAATTTTTTTGACGGAATTTTTCCGTAGCTAAATTTGTCACGGAATTAACCACAAAAAAGTTCTATGGCTAAATTAGCCACAGAATTACGTCGCAAATTTTGCGAAAATGTTTTTGCCACGGTGCCATGGAACTTTTCCGTGGCACATTCCCTCGTAAAATTTTAAAATGTATAAAATTTTATATTAAAAATAATATTATAAAATTAATTATTAAATAATTTTAATTAAAAATAAAATATTATTATTAATGAATATTTTATTATAATTTATTGATACTATATTTAAAATTTTTGACTAAAATAATATTTTTAATATTATTATATTAGTTATTATTTAATTTTATTTAAAAATAAATTATTAGTTATTAATATTATATTTATCATTTTATATTAAAAATAATATTTATAATATTAAATTATTTGTTATTAATTAATTTAAATTAAAAATATATTTAAATTTAGAAAATTGATTAAAATATAGTTATAAAAATATTTATTAAATATTTTAAATTTATTGAATTTGAAATTAATTAATCATAAATATATAAATATTTTTTTGGAATTTTTATTTATTTTACTTTATTTTTAATAATATTATATATATTATTAATTTTATATTATGATAATATTATATATATATAACATTATGTAATTAAATAATGCAGGTTCATCTTGGCGCAACTGGCAAAGGCTCGAGCGTGAAGGCACCAGGAGCATGAGGTCGCGGGTTCGAATCGGAACGGAGGCATTTTCAAGATTTAAGAGGCGCAAATACGTGGCTCCTCTCGGAGGTGACACTTGGCGTACTGCGAGGAGGGTGGACACGTAGCAGCGCACGGAGGTGACACTTGGCTCACTTCAAGGAGAGACACGTGGCAGCGCTCGGAGGTGACACATGGCTCCGCAAGGAGGAGACACTTGGCGCACTTCGAGGAGGGACACGTGGTGCATTGCAAGGAGGGCGGACATGTGGCAGCAGTAGGAGGTGACACGTGGTAGCGTGAGGAGGAGACACGTGGCTGAACCAATGATGAGGTGGCCTCCTACGGACGTGACATGTGGTATTTGAAAATTTTAAAATAAAAAAATATCCATTAGATTTGAAAATTCATTTGTCACACATATATTATGGCGTCAGTTTAGTTACAATGCGAAGCCGTAATATATTCATTTACGACGTTATATCTTAAGCAACTGACTCCATAATATATTCACTTGCGGCGAAATATCTTAAGCAAGTGACGCCATAATATATATTTTTCGCTACAGCTAATTCCGCTACACCCTAAATACTGTGGCGAAAATGTAATTTTAACTGATGCCAAATTAACTTTTTGCACTAGTGTACTGTATGTTACTATATTCTGTGATATGAACACAATGCCTGAGGTATGTTACCTAGCTGTAGATAGATATCCAGCTGAGGTACGCCTGGGGTACATTACCTAGTTGTGGTTAGATGCCTAGTTGAGATACACGTAGGGGATTCAAATAGCGATTTACCCTGAGCTTTGTGTACACACACGTATAGTTATGAATTTTCATTTTACATTATATGGTATATTGAATATTTAATTCTCATATTTTATATGTTTGAATATATGTTGCTACTGGGTTTCCTTAGAATTTCACCCCTTTTTACAAATAAAAATGTCTTAGCGGAACTAGCGGCTTTAAAGGCAAGGTAGTAGATACAGGGAACTGATAGGCACATCTCCCGATGTCAAGATAGTGGTTATTTGTAGTTTATTTTGAATACTTTGGGCAAAGTTGTAAATATTGTCAACCTCTTGACGGTGGATTCCTATATGTAAATGAATACTTTTATCATTATATTTGTACTTTTCTATAAGCCTGTGGAACTGTACCTTTATTACTCAACTAATATCAAAACAGAAATAGTTTTGACAGCCTGATTCTCTTTCTCCTCCTTGCCAACTTGCTCTTCCACCTGCTTCACTTCCTCCTCTTGCCCAACCCCCTCGGCATGCTTCCCTTCCTCCTCTTGCTTAGGTCGATGTCACTACATGTCCACTATAGGCTCTTCCTCGTCTTCACAAATGATTCAGATCACTTCTTTGAGGATGATGAGTTGGTTTTATTTATTTCCATTTTTATTTTTATTTATAAAAATATATTAATGTAATGGCTCCAACATATATAAAAAAAAGAACATACCATACGGTTGTTATTAAGAACCGTGATAAATCAAGTAAATAACATACCTCACAGTAAACTAAAACTAATCGTTATAAAGGTAAAAAATATAATTAAAGATTCTTAAAAACTAACTGTTATGTAAGAACTTAAACACTATAGATTTGTTAATAACATACCTCATGGTTATTTGATCATAACCATTATAAAAATAAAACATTTAGCTATTCTTACCAACTAATCATTATGTAAGACGTTAAAAATCTATAGCGGGGGTTTGTTTGTAAAACATTGAATTGGTTTTAAATTTGAAAACTTTTACATTCGATCAAAAGCTCTAGCTAGTTCAGCTTTATGAAAGGCGTCCGTTCAATCTCAGAGTTTTCTTTCTTCAACTTTCTGTTGGTATGACACAAGGTTCATGGTTTTTCTTTCGTTATCCTTTTTCATGAATCTATTATGGGCACGAATGATTATTGAGTTTTGATTAGGCTTTTTGTTTTTAAATGATTTATGCTAGATGAGGTCGTTAAATAAGCAGTGGATGTATGTCGATCGGCTAATGAGAGACTACTAGAATAGGGCAACAGAGTTCCTTGAGTTTGTATCTTCGCATAATCCCCCAAAAGACAATTTGATTCTTTGCCCTTGTGTAAAGTGTGGCAATGTACAGTGGCGTGATCAAGAAATATGTATGTTGCACTTAGTAATTCATGGAATCGATCTTACTTATGCATGTTGGACGAGGCATAGGGAGACAAGCAATGGGGTGGTTAAGCATATGGAAAATTGTGCATCACCTAATTTCAACACAAGTGCATTTGATGCTAACTGTCTTAATGATATGGCCAAGGCATTAGAAGAAGACCTCCAGGATTGTCCTAAAATGATGAAAACTTTGAAGGACGGCCCAATGAAGCCATTGTATAAGGGTTGCATAGAGCTTACCTTATTGAGCGATGTATTGATGTTGTACAACTTGAAGGTAAGAAATACATGGTCTGATATGAGCTTCACATAATTGCTCATGGCTTTGAATAAAATGCTACTGACAAAAAACATACTTCCTCCCAAAACATATGCCATAAAGAAGATGTTGTGCTCCGTTGTCCTTAGCCACGAGAAGATACATGCTTGCCCCAACAGTTGTGTCCTATTCAAGAGTAAATATAAATCGCTAACACATTATCCCATGTGTGAGGAGCCATGCTACCAACAGAATGGGAAGATCCCAAATAAGACGTTATGTTATTTACACCTAGATTTAAATGCCTATATAGCAATTCTGATTATGCAAAAAATTTGAGGTGGCATGCAAATGAAATGACAGCTGACGGCATGCTTCAATATCTTACTGATTCTCTAGAATGGAAGAAGTTTGATATGAATCACCCTGAATTCGCTAAAGATGATAGGAACCTACGTTTTGTATCAGCTGATAATGGGATGAAACCGCTGATAATGGGATGAAACCATTTAGGATGCAAAAAAGTACCCACAGCACATGGCCGGTAATATTATTTATATATAACCCTCCTCTATGGCTCTACATAAAGCACAAGTACTCTATGTTGTCCATGCTAATCTCAGAGCACAAGCAATATGGGAATGACATAGATGTCTACCTGGCTCCACTAGTTGAAGGCTTGAAGCTAGCACTTATAAGATGATAGGGTTATGGTGTATAATGCTCACGAGAAAGAAACATTCAACTTGAGAGCCATGCTGTTTGGCATTATCAATGACTTTCCCACCGTAGAGACGGAATTAGCAACGGATTAGTGATGGAAAATTTCCATTGCTAATTAGTGACGGAAAATTTTCGTCGGTAATTTGTCACAAAATTGAAATAGGCTATCCATTAAATTAGCGAGAGATTAGTGACGAAATTTCCATCACTAATCCATCGCAAGATATATTTTTTAATACTTTAAATTTAAATTATTTGAGAAATTTATAATTATGAAAAAAAACTAATTATTGAAAAATTTAACTATTTTAAAATTTTATTGTTTTATTTAACAAAATCAAATAATTTGGAGAGCTTATAATAAAATTTAATTATTCTATACTGTGAGTTATAACTAAATCAAATTATCTTTTTGGTTGGATGTGATATACTTCAATCCATGTTTTCGATTTATATTATCAAAATAAAGGATATTTTTAACCAATTTATTTCATCATTATATAATAAGAAAAAAATCATAATTACAAAAATATAATTATTAAAACATGGAAACATTGATTCATTAATCATGTTTTCCTATCTACCAGTAAAGCACTTAATCATGTTTTGTTATCATTAAAACATGGAATCTAACCCTTATTTTATTTGTTTAATTATTATTAAGGCACAAGAAGTATTGATCTTAATGAAATATAAAACAAGTACTTTGAGAATTCATCTTTTTGTCTTAATAAGTGCCTAACGATGAGATCAATGATGATGAAGTCCTAGTTAACAGCAAACCCATAAATACATCAATTTATTTTTTAATTGAAAATATATTTAAATTATTATATTATTAATTATGTTATTATATAAATGGTTGTAGGATTATAATCTTAAATAAGAAAATTTGAAATCAGCGACAAAATTTCTCCGTCGCTTATTTCCATCACTGACTTTTGTTACAAAATAGTTTGTGACGGAATTAGTGATGGAAATCAATGATGGAAAAATTCCATGAAAAAATTTTTTAGACAAAAATTAGTGACTGATTAGGGAAGAAAATTAGTTATGGAATTGGAGACAGAATAGCGATGGAATGTTATTCCATTGCTAGTCTATCATTAATTTAGTGTCGGAAAAATTCCATCACTAAATTCCATTGCTAATTTTAGTGAAGGAGTAGTGAAGGAATGAAATTATGCCAGTAATTTCCTATTTTTTTTTTGGTAATGACAGGCTTAACAAACTTCTTAAAGAGCCTAAGTCTTACTTCTTAAGTGAAACTTGCTTTCTAACAAGCTCAGTTGTATTTTCAAACATGCCATTCCTAATAAAGGCTAGGCCACAAGCCGTTTGACCTATTTTCACCCATAATTATGGAAGACATGTTTTAAAAAATTAATAAATGTTTTATAGATTTTGTCAGGGATATCTATTAAGGACAATTTTAAGCTTTTAGAATTAATGATATGTGCAATTACCTAAACAAGTATTGCTACTCGTGCGTTGCATAGGGAAGTTCATATATAGCATTTTGAGCTTCCAAAGTAACACTCTCCAATGTGAATCAGTGTTGTGTTTTTTGGCCTAAATCAAAGAGTTATCATAATTCAAAATTATGTCGATAAAACAATGAACATGACTTCACAGATAGGAGGGATAAAATTTTAGAATTATGCTAGGTATATTATTTTTATTATTTAAATCAATGTGGACTGATATTGAGTTGTACGAAATATAAAAAAAAAGGAGTGTTATTATTTATAAGTCCCTATTTTTGTTAAAATGTTCATATGTTATATATAGATATAAATATATAAATACATGACCTTATTTTTCAAAAAGAATCTGTCAAAAGTTGCAAGTTAAAATAACAAATGGATGCTCATTATATTAAATAATTATTAATTAATTTAGGTTAGATGAGGTCTAATTTAGAAATCCTATTTTTCCTTTTTAACAACAGGAGGCATCCTAGTCTTTTAATAACATTTATAAATTACTAATTAGGCCCTTTTGTCTTATTAAGAATTTGTTAAAAGCGTATAGCCAATTTTAATTTTGATCATTTTTGCCGGATTTAATTAGGATTTTTTCTATCATAATTCAAAATTATATTTTTTTTTTGGCCAAAAAAACATGATAAACACAAGGGGATTTAGTTTGGACCATTAATCAATAAATATAATTTATTGATTATTATTTTATAATTTATTTGTTATATTTTTTCTGTAACACCCTTATCTTATTTTCACATTTTTCAGATTATTTGCAGAAAATGATATGTAGTTCAGTAAGCAAAACACAAGAATAACATAAATATACTGATAATATGTGCATGATTACAAAAATTCCCCATAGGGGTTCGTACATGATAATTACAATCAAGGTAGCCGCACAGGGTTACTAGGGTATCTAAACCAGTCTCAGTGAAACAGAGACATCTTCCCATCTTTGTTCCACTACAATCCTCTCGTGTAGTTCTTGTCTCTGATCTCTGTATACCTTCTGTATTCACTTATCTAAATTGTTGGTAGGAGAGGGTGAGATTTGGGAGAATCTTAGTAGTAAATGGTACCAATATGCATGCAAGATAAGCGTTTAATGCATGATATGCTTGCGTTACATAACTCATGCTAATACAATGACATATTTGCGTGTTCAATGTTTCATGCAGCAAAACTATAGCCACAGTATAAAAAGAAACAAAGCTCCAATCATTCATATATGTTTTATATAATCAAGCAAAGCAATCACATGCATCAATACACAAGCACAAGTATCAAATACATACAGGAGAGGTAAATTCACTACCTGAATTGTCCTTCCCTTGCTGGTCTATCGGTTCAATACTTTGTGTTTGGTTCGAGCAACTGTCCGATCCTAAAATCCCAAATTTATAATAAATGAGTTATTACTCATTCATAAAACACCCTATATTCAATGTGTTGGTTATCTTGACTCAAAATCACATTTTGATCACTTTACCCTTGGGAACTCGGTCTAAGCCCCTTTATACTCGATCTAACTGTACTTTCCCAAAAAATTATGACCCAGGCTATTCCTATATAAATTTTGCCCAAGAAATCCAATTTTGACTTCAGTTTTTGTAAAATCATTGCCAAATGACATTTTTACCCTTGACAGCCCCTACTTAGGGTTTTAGGGGTATTTTCGTAATTTCACTTTTTAGGGCTTTTCTCACAAAGTGATCAACGTCAACCCTATACAATTTTCCCTTTTGAACACAATGGAATCATCAAATTAATGAAATTCTAGCCCTAACCACCGATTCCAGCTCTGACCGAAACTTGTGTCAAGAAAAAGGGAAAATGTGTTTTTGAGTTCCAACTCCAAAAGTTTGTTCCGTTTTGCACCTAATCACTAATTAAGCAAGTTAAACACATACTAAACATGATTTGAGAAAATTTGGATAGTATAACTTCTTAGGGTTTCCACTTTCCAAATTTACAAACCAACCACAAATCCACAAATCCAACCAACAACAAGAACAACAAGGATTTGACGTCTTTGAAGTTACCTTTTGATTTCTCTTCCTCTCTCTCTCTCTCTCTCTATTCAAACACACTCCCGCCTCATCCTTGAATATTACCTTGCTAAACATGGAGATTCATGGAGAAGAGGAGACTAAATGAGCTATTATACAAGTTAGAGGAGCTAAACACTTAAAATCACAAATTTACCTTAGAATTTTCTCCTCCTCCTCTTTAGATTTTCCTAAGTTTTCTAAGACGCCTCCTCTTTCCTTTCCCTTGATGCTCGGTCGTGAAATGAGAAAGAGAAGGGATGATGAAAGCTAGTTAATAAATATCCCGTTTCTCTCTCCTTTACAATATAATTTTTTTAATCAAATTTTATGACTCCTTTTTCAACTTGGCCTTATCCCTTAATAACTTAAGTCATATATTCCATTCCAATTGAACCCAAAATCCCTCCTCTTTGCTTGGCCCAAAAGTGACGCCTAGGGTCCCCTTTGAATACCAAATCGTGCTTCATTCATTTGCCTTAACTAGCAATTCTGCCCTTTTCAAAATTTATACACTTGGTCAAGAATGCTTCTTCCTTTAATATTTTGGTAGCAAATATCCACCAACAAAAGGGAAATATGATTTTTTATTTAATTCCACAATTTACACAATTTTTATTACAAATTTTTTCCCAAATTCACAATAGATGACAATTATGACAGATTTTCTGACCAAATTTTGAAATATCATAACTTTATTTGTAGATATTGAATTGGAGTGATTCTAAAGGCTATGAAACCCTTATTGAGTCTAGTTTCAAGGAAAAATATAGTCTTTACCCAAATAGAAGTTGAAAATTCCCAAAATTTCAATCTTTGGATGCTGTTCCAGAAAGTAGCCAGTTTCACTGAGCTAACTTCAAAAATCCATATCTCTTTGTGTACAGATCCAAAAATTACCCATTACCTATTAAATTGGAGCTTATGATGTCTACTTTTATCCTATAAAATTTCACAGTTTTTGGATATCATTTGATCATCCAAAACCACATAACAAACTCACTACCTTGCAGAAACTTTCACTAGCAGCACTATTACATTTCAAATTTTCAATGTTTAATTCCTATGATCATGAATATTCACCATTCCATTTCATTAAATGCCACAATTAATTACAAGGCATATTGGTGAATAAAATTTAGGATGTTACATCTTCAAAATTGATTGATTAAGTAATCATACTTCAAATTGATTTGATTATTTCCTAAATTTCATTTATTATTGATGCAAGTTATTGATTTGATGATTTGATTTAGAAACAATGACATCATCGTCCCACATTATAGATGATTATTTTCTAACTTCCCTTTTTATAATTCTTCATAATTGATTGATTAAGTAATCATATTTGAAAATGATTTGATTATTTCTTAAATTTCCTTTGTTATTAATGCAAAATATGGATATTGATTTGATTTAGAAATAGTGACATCATCATCCCACATTATAATTTATAGATGATTATTTCTTAATATTTTCTTATTTCCTTTATTTATATTTTTTCCTATTAGATTGATTAAGCAATTATATTAGTTCATGCCCCCCTCTTTATATTGATAATCTACTTAATTATATAGAAAATTCTTGCTCGCCTCTCTTTACTTTTTTCCCATGAAGTACTTGCTTTAACATTTTGATTGTGGTCAACTTTCGTTTTTGCCTTACTTTATTTTTGTTGATTTTGGTTATTCTTCTGTTATGTTTGAAGTATCTGATTTTTCATTTCTCAAGTTAAGAATAGTGTCCCACGTGCCCTCATATTTAACCCTAATGAAGTTTTATTAAATATTCACATAATTACATTTTAATTAACATATTGTGCACACTTAGAATTATCAATCAATATAATATAACTAACAATAATTAGGCTGAATGAAAGCGACTTGATCATGGTACCTTTAAGTAGGGATATTGGTGATTATTAATTTATTATTATTGACTTGACATTAATATAAAAAACGAATCTTTCATTTTTATTTACTCAATATTTATTGAAATGATATTTTTAATTGAATTGAAAGGGGGTTTTAAGATATATTTATATTTTATTTTTTAATTTTCAATATGATTTTTTTTTCATTATTTCTCAATAAAATCGTCAAAGCTCAATTACAATTCAAATTCAAAATTATAAATTGTTTTGACGCATTGTCACAAACTAATTTAGACGTGTGTTGCTTTTTATTAGATGGAGAAGTGATATATTACTTTATAGGTACATTTCATTGGCATTATGACATTCCTTTAATTTAACATAATTAAGACCCTAATTAAATATATATAAAAGTGATTTTAAAAGAATAAAAATTTTAATCCCCATAAACCAAAGCTCAAAGAGTTATTATAATTCAGAGTTATCAAGATTTCTAAGTAATTTAAAATTAAATTGTTGATCTCACCTAAGAAAGTAATAGGTAAAAATTTTGTTATCTCTTTAAATTAATGAGTTATCATAATTGAAAATGAAAATGATAAATTTTTTTCACACATTGTCACAAACTAATTAAGGATTTGTCACTATTTTAGCATACATATTATCTAATTAGATAAATCTAGTGCTGATTATTAGTTTGTACAATGTGTATATATACTAACCAAAGGATATTCATAAGTGGCAAAAAATTTAAAAAATTAAACTTCAAAGGCAAGTTCAAAAGGCAGATATCATGCTTTAGTAGACTCAAAACCTATACCGCTAAAATGATGCATTTGAAAATTTAAAACAGCACATGGGAACTTATTTTTCTATTTTTATGTTCTTGATGATTGCTTTCTTGATGATCTCACATCCCCATTATCAGCTAACGGAGAGTCGTCTCTTTTCTTTCTCTTTAAAGAGTGGTTGAAGATCTTGATGAATGAACTATTAGATGGTCATTAGCGTTTTGAACTTTTTCTGCTTCAATGTCATCAAGGAGTTTGAGTCATGTGTTTCTACTTTGGAGGACAGGAAAAAAAGACTCAAAGAATAAATAGAACGACAAACAGATGAATATGTAATTAAGTATTCAATCATAATATGTGCTACTATCAACTAAATTTTTTTCTTATTGTTAATTATGAGTATGTAAATTGTTGCAAAATGTAACATCCCAAATTTTTATTCACCAAAAATATATTGTAATTAATTGAGAAAATGGGCAAATTAATTCAAGGAAGGAATTAAATTACAAAGGTGATAGCAAAATCATAATTTTGCCAATTTATCCCAAGATTAATTGTTTTCTAATTAATTAAAGTTAATTTCAATTAATTAAGGAAAATAAAGGAAAATGTATAATTGGATTATTCTTGATGGAATAAATCAAGAATTATGAGATTAGAGGGAATGATACATAATTCATTTAATTGAATTATGGAATTATTGAAACACATTTTTCCTTCCCTTCTCTTCCATATTTTTGTCCAACACATGAAAATGAAGAGGAGATTAGATGATGATTTGATTTCATGAGCACATGTCCAAAATGCTACAAGAAAAGAATAATGATGACAATGGTAAGGTGGTTATGAAATGAAGTATGGACATGATGATCATGGTAGGGTGATGGTAAGAGGGCAAGTAAGTTAAATTATGAGGAAGTATGGCATAAAGTGAAAGCATGGAGGGAGGCATGGTGAAAGAAAGGTGGGAGGTATGGTGCAAGAATGGTGTTGCAATCTCAACCATTGGTGAAATCAAGGGCTAGAATGAAAGAAGAGAGATTTCGTAAAACACATCCCTTTCCTTTCCCCTTCCTCATTTTCTTCCAACACAAGAAGAGAAGAGAGAGAGAGAGAGCTCTCAAGTTCTAGAGAGAAGGAAGAAGATCAAGGTAAGAGTTGTCTCTTAAGCCTTTTCTTGTGAGTATGCATGAAAGATCCTTCTCTAAACTCCTTTTCTTCATGCATCCATGATCTTGAAGACACCATTCTTAGCTCAAGAAGAGAGAGAGGAGACGTCTAGAGAGAGAAGATTCAAGATCTCAAGAGGTAACCTCACAAACCTTAGATCTAAACTAGTATGTTGTTGTTGTTGTTAAGGTTTGTGTTTGGTTTTGGTGATTTTTGTCAAGTTTGTAAATTTGGAAAGTCCTAACCCTAAGGGTATGTGCTGTCCAAATTTAGTCTAATCATGTTTAGAATGTGATTAAGTGGTTAATCAAGTGATTAAAGGTCATAAGGTGTTTTATGAATTGAAATCATAAAAACTCCATTTTCTCCAATTATTAAAGAATTTCATCCAGATCTGTGTTGTATAGTGTTGGGACTGGATTTTGGTATTTTTGATGATTCCATTGTGTTTATAAAGGAAAAATTGTGTAGGTTTCATTTTGGATGCGAAGTGAGAAAAGTCCTAAAAAGTGAAATGACAACAATAGCCTTAAAACCCTCACATAGGGGCTGCCAGGGGTAAATATGTAATTGGAGCTGGATTTTCATAAAATATATGGTTTCATTGGATTCAGTGGGTAAAAATAGGTGGGGTTACAGTTGGTCACTTTTTTGGAAAAGGCTGAAAAAGCATAATTACGAAAACGCCCATAAAACCCCAAATCGGGGCTATCAAGGGTATTTTCATAATTTGACAATGAATTTAGTGATTTTGAGACCTGGAAATGGATTCTTTGGGTGAAAATACATCAAAATAGCTTTAGTCAAAATTTTGGGAAAACATTCCATCTGGCCAGGTGGCGGGGCCGGGGACCCGGGGGCATTTTGGTAAAATTTCACCATAGACTAATATAATCACCAGAAACACTATGGAAGTGTCTAAACGGCACGTTTGACATTTTAGGATCAAGTAGACAGCCCAAGGGATTGGCACGCAAATCGAGGCATGTTATTCGAAGATCAGGGAAGGGCGATTATGGTAGGGAACTTACCTCTCCTGCATGTATTTGATATTTGTACTGGTGTATTGATGCATGTTATTGCTTTGCTTGATGATGTGAAACATATATGAATAATTGAAGCTTTGTTTCTGTTTATGCTATGGCCATATGTAAGTTGATTGAAACATTGAGCACGCAGATATGTCATTGTGTGAGCAAGAGTTATGTCATGCAAGCATGTCATGCATTAAGCACTTATGTATTACTTTCCTACTGAGATTCCCCAGAATCTCACCTTCCCCTACCAACAATTTAGACAGGAAAAGACAGAATGTATACTAAGAACAAAGAAAAGAACCGTACGAGGGGATTGTAGTGGTGGAACGAAGACGAGAAGATGTCTCCATTTCACTGGGATGGATTTAGACACCCACGTAGCGCTACAAGGCTATGTTAATTATAATTATCAAGTACAAACCTCTATGGGGAATTTCCGTAATCGTGCACATAATATCAGTGCATTTATGCAATTCCTGTGTTATCCACCGAACTGTGTATCATTTTCCGCAAATACTCTGAAATAGGTGAAAATAAAATGAGGGTGTGACACGAAATATCTCCCTCTTCAGAAAATTGTAAAACACTCAAACTACTGGATGGGTATTTGATATTGCTCCACTTGACTTTAAGCCTAACAATAATTTCTATTCCAACACAACGCTATAATTGTTTTGGAAAAGTTCCAAGCTCTCTTTTTTACAGTTAAAGATGAATCTTAAGAAAGTTAAGCATGAAGGAATATAGAAAAAAAATTTAAATTCAAAAAATAATATTCTGCAAGGCACAAAATCAAACAATAGAGCAAAAGAAATGATTGAGGTAAGTGCAACTGCCAACTTTTCATCAAAAGATGACGTTTTTTAGTCATCATCCACTTCCTGATAACCTGAGCAATGATAGCTGAGGTATCCTTGTGGTTGTTAATACCCCTAATAAACTCATACGGCTGACCTACCATGATATTGGGGATGAAGAATTAAGATCACTAATAATGAAGAACAAAGAACACAAAATGGAATACATCAACGTCATTAATATATGCCAACTATATTTCTTAGAAATTAAGCTTCTTGCATATTTAGTTTGAATTATAATTATCATAACTCCTTGATTTATAGGCTAAATTATTATTATGATTATAATAACCAAAAGAGGGTGATAAATATGAATATTGATATTTATTGGTGTCAAAATAAATGGCATACACTAATGGTGTTAATATAAACACAACTATTTTCTCATAAAACAGTTGCTCAAGAAATGGCTTTTAACGATGCTATTACGAGTATTATAGAAGATATAGATAGACATGAGTGGTATTTTCTATCTTACTTGCCTAAAATGCAATTTAAAAAAGGGAAAATTGTCATAAAAGACCTCATTAGCCTAATATTTGCTGAATGGGACCTGGCCTAAACTGTCATTAATTTCGCAGAAGCAAAAGACTGAAATGCCCTTAATGAGAAAAGAGAGGGAAATGAAAGAAACAGAACAGAACCAGTGAGTTACTCGCATAAGAAACAGAGCAAGTGATTGAGATCCTCCCTAGCTTCTTGTCCTTAGTTGTGCATAGATAAACATCCTCCCTTCTGGCTATCATTCACTGTGGATGCTACCGGAGGTTCGATGTATCAATAAAGGGGAGGTGAGTTGTGTGAAGACCCTTATTCTAGAGCTAGGTTTTTGGTGGAGTTGATAATTTGCATTTTCTTTAAAGCTAGGTTTTTGCATTGCTATTTTACATAGTGAGGAAGTAGTAAATAAATTAAATTGTGGCTTTATTAGGTTTTTTGATTTCTTCATAATCATCAAGGTTCCATTTACTTTGTAGTAGATAGATTTGTATACAATGTTGAGTTGTTTACAGAGTAGCGTATTATGTCTGATTTGAATTATAGTTAATCATACGCAGCCACTAATCTTGAATTTGATGGCACTTAATTAGATGCCAATTCTCCTTTCATATTTTCTCTCTCTATATACATATATGGATACACCCTCCATACAGAGTAGCGTATTATGAGGACTAAATGAACCTAAGTGGAGGAGACATTGAATAAACAGAATATGTTTTGCACATGAGGGAAGAGTGCTTGCACATAGGGAAGATGTGTTGAACATAAGGCAAGATCCTTCACACATGGTTCAGTGGCACTTGTGAGCACTAAAGGAACCTAAATGGAGGAGACATTGAACAAACGGAACATGTTTTGTACATAGGGAAGAGTTCTTGAACTTAAGGAAGAGTTCTTGCACACAAGGGAAGAGTGATTGCACATAGGGAAGAGTTCTTGCACATGAAGGAAGATCCTTCGCACATGGTTCAGTGGCACTTGTGAAGACTAAATGAGCATAAGTGGAGGAAACATTGAACAAACGGAACATGTTTTGCACATAGGGAAGAGTTGTTGCACATGGGGAAGAGTGATTGCACGTAAGGAAGAGTTTTTGCACATGAGGGAAGAGTGATTGCACATAGGGAAGAGTTCTTGCACATGAAGGAAGATCGTTCGCACATGGTTCAATGGCACTTGTGAGCACTAAAGGAACCCAAGTGGAAGAGACATTAAACAAACGGAACATGTTTTGTACATAGGGAAGAGTGCTTGCACATAAGGAAGAGTTCTTGCACATGAAGGAAGAGTGATTGCACGTAGGGAAGAGTTATTGCACATGAAGGAAGATCCTTGACACATGGTTCAGTGGCACTTGTGAGGACTAAATGAACCTAAGTGGAGGAGACATTGAACAAATGGAATATGTTTTGCATATAGGGAAGAGTTCTTGCACAAGAGGGAAGAGTGATTGCACATAGGTAAGAGTTCTTGCAAATGAAGAAAGATTGTTCGCACATGGTTCAATGGCACTTGTGAGGACTAAATGAAACTAAATGGAAGAGACATTGAACAAACGGAACATATTTTGTACATAAGGAAGAGTTGTTGCACATGGGGAAGAGTGATTGCACATGGGGAAGATTGATTGCACATAAGGAAGAGTTCTTGCACATGAGGGAAGAGTGATTGCACATAGGGAAGAGTTCTTGCACATGAAGCAAGATCCTTCGCACATGGTTCAGTGGCATTTGTGAGCACTAAAGGAACATAAGTGGACGAGACATTGAACAAACGGAACATATTTTGTACATAGGGAAGAGTTCTTGAACATAAGCAAGAGTTCTTGCACATAAGGGAAGAGTGATTGCACATAAGGAATATTTCTTGCACATGAAGGAAGATCCTTCGCACATGGTTCAGTGGCACTTGTGAGGACTAAATGAACCTAAGTGGAGGAGACATTGAACAAACGGAACATGTTTTGCAATAGGGAAGAGTTCTTACATATAGGGAAGAGTGATTGCACATAGGGAAGAGTTCTTGCACATGAAGGAAGATCCTTCGCACATGGTTCAATGGCACTTGTGAGGACTAAATGAAACCAAATGGAAGAGACATTGAACAAACGGAACATGTTTTGTATATAGGAAGAGTTGTTGCACATGGGGAAGAGTGATTGCATATAAGGAAGAGTTCTTGCACATGAGGGAAAAGTGATTGCACATGAAGGAAGATCCTTTGCACATGGTTCAGTGGCACTTGTGAGGACTAAATGAACCCAAGTGGAGGAGACATTGAACAAACGGAACATGTTTTGCACATAGGGAAGAGTTCTTGCACCTTCAAAGATGCTATAAAGGCAGTGTTAATAGAGCCAAGGTAAACATCTTCTTTAGTAAGTTTTCACCTCATCTTTCCCGTGGATTCCATTCTATTTCTTTTTATATCTTAGGCACATGGCCTTTCTACCCCCTATTTTCTAATTTACTTGCCCACAAGATCTGTTGAAGAAGTTGACTTTCCTAAGTATGTTTTTGCAAGTAAGGAATAAGTGGTGCACATAGGGGAAGAGTGTTTGCAGACCACACGTAATATACAAAACAAGTACTAATGTACCACAGTTGTATATAAATAATTGAGTTTCATTTACATTGCAACAAAAGATGATGACAAACTACAATATGAACATATTAAATACAACGTCGACTACTTTCTCCTTATATTTCCAGGTTTCCAACCTTCAATGCCACGCATGACCATGTCCCGATATTTATTCTTCTCATGGGCTACTAACCACCAGACCATATCAACCCGCTTTTGATCCATGTCTTCCTGCACAAACACGTTCGCAGTTAAATAAAGTGTAATTGTAACAAGTAATTTACCAATTTAATCATATTAGGCATAGTGAAACCATTCCACTCGGGCTTTCTAATATTTTCCCAGCTTTGCATCCAAGAGATCACATACATTCCACAGTCCCATCTACACAAAAATGAAATAGCAAACCATAAATATGTCATCCATTCATGCATACATTAATGATTAATATGTAACCTACTGCAACTAACGCACCCATTATTCTGCTGTTGAACAAGACCCAATTTAAACTCAATGTAAGGGTTGTATCCATAGATGTCATGATTAAGGTGTGCAAGTAATTCACCAAAGTATTTACTTTATCAAAATGAAAAGTTTAATGAGCATAGCTTGTGGTTAACATGTAAAGAAAAGATACCATGTACAGCATTTTTAAGACAAAGCAATGCTCCTCTTGTAGATGGCTACAGAGAACAGGAACTTTAATTTCCACACAACATAAAGGAAGGAACAAAAACTGGAGAAATTAGTGTGCTTTAATCCAGTGTCACAAAAAACATATCTATTACATTGATTTGATCAGAAAGTCAGAAAGTGGCCTTCTAAATCCTTCAAACTATAGACATTACCAAGCTACAGTTAACTCATTATGAAATGACAGTGGTTTCAATAAATTAAAGCAAAATATATGCAATCAAACAGTCACTATTTATCATGTCAACAAATATGCTATTACCAACTAATAGAAAACATTTTTAAAAAAAATACATGTCAGATCCTCATACCTCACTCTTTATCAGTTATGACTATTATGAAACTACGGTAAGAAAAGTCGCATGAAAAAATTTCAGCTGACAAGATTTACCAAATCAAACAAGTCATTGTGATTTTCAGCACACTGTAATAGAAAATTCCTTGCAATGTGAAAGATGTTAATCACATGATAAGTTTCAATCCTCTTTCATTTAATGCAAATAGATATCATTTTCCCCCTATTTTTCTGTTTCTGTTCTGTTTATTATTATTTAACCTGGTTATTATGGTAGTTCTTTAAATGACCAGGTCAAACATTGAATTTCCCTCATTCCTGCATTTCCTTCCACCAGAATATACAAGCAAGAGTAGTCTGCTATCACAATTCAACAGCCCTAAAATTATTATGATAACCGCATTGATTAAGGTGAACATGAAATAGGATCCACTTGTTTAACCACATCTACCAACAAATAATTATTTTCTTTAGCTCTGCTTTCACTGTCACAAGTCATCAAAGAAAAACAGCAGAAGAAAACCTCTCCAACTAGTACCAAAATCCTTGCAATAAAAACCTCATCCAAAAAGCTATAACTGATTCTAGAAAAAAATCAGACAATGGATACATGTTTGATTTTGTAGTGTTGGTGTTTAGTGTAGCTTTGGATGGAGTTACTAGTCTTCAGCCAAATAACGAGATACATAGGGAGACCAAGGACACTCAAGTAAGTTATCAATCGTTATTTATCGGTAATAGTGATAATAGTGTCATCACACATCCAGACACTCCTCTTTCAACATAACCCAATCAAACTTCAATATTTTTTCCAATACAGAAGCTTCTATACCTTCATACCCGTATTGGTTGCTTCACGAGAGGCTTCAAGCAGTAGATCAAACATAGGGTTAAATGCCATTGTAAATGCACAGTCGACTATGCATCCGGCACACAAAATGAATGTATAAATCAGTGATATAAAAATATCATTTGGTCTTTAATGGCTTAGGCGCGAGAGAAGTGATTTCTAAAAACCAGGGAAAAATAACATACGGGAAGTACCAGAGTGAAAGCAAGCAGATTAATAATGGTGATGATAAAATGAAGAAAGAAAAAAACAGGAACACAAACCTCGAATCTTGGGTGTTCTTCAGAGCGCTACTACTTGGGGAGGCTGCCGCCATTCCCAACACCTCCTCAATGCCGCAAAGACTAACACACCTCCCAGCCACCGCAATAACCCTAAGACGTCGCCTCGCCGCCACAGCAGAGAGCAATCTTGCACCGTCGCCTTCAACACCCACACTCCGCCACCCCACACTCGTCCGATCTCTCCACCGAGTCCGCCCTTCCCTCTTCAACTTCACGCGCCTTCAAAATCAAAAACGTGAGACATTCGCTGGTTCTGTGTTTGGTTTCCGTTAATTTGCCTCTCTTTTCTCAAGGGCATTTCAGTCTTTTACTCCAGCGAAGATAATGACAGTTCAGGCCAGGTCCCATTCAGCAAATATTAGGCTAATGATGTCTTTTATAACAATTGTCCCTTTAAAAAATGACCCTAGCCACTAATTGCAATGGATTTTGGTGAGAAGGCAAATTGTCAAAACTAAAATTCAACTAATTAAGATAATAAAATTTTATAGGGAAAATTCCAAAAAAAAATTGTTAAAATATGGAAAAAATAAATAAGGATGTCAATATTTGAAATCATAAGCCAAACCTCAGAGAGGAATTTGGGATTTGCAAATCTTTACAAAAATACCAATATACCCCTGAGTAAAATTTAAAGAAACAGAGTGAAGCGCTCGATATTGGCATTCCCTTTGTCTATCGCGAGAGACCAAACATGGAGAACGGCAGTATTTCTCAGCTCAGCGAAGAAAAGTGGCTTCGCTTCAGCGCAGTAAGAGACAATCGTAGATGGTTATCAATCTTCCATAGTTGCAATAATGTTGAGGCTTCAAGTTGCGTGGATCTAAGAGTTCGAACGACAAATAGGATTTGGCATATTGTAATTGGCGGCTGGTAAGTTTTTCCCTTTCTTTCGTCTCTTTTTTTTTTGGCTTTCTTTCATATATATTGCAATATAAGATTGGTTCTTTCAGGTGAGGGGGCTTCTAGTTGCTAGTCTTTGAGGAAATGATGGTGCACCTCATATTTTTTCCCTTTGTATATGTTCAAACCTCAAGCCAGGTCCACAAACTAAGAAGCTTGAAGAAACTGTTTCAAACCTCCTCGATGGCTGGAGCTCACACAACAATCAGTGCCAATGAAGAGATACATATGAATAGGAACCAATTTGAGAGGCCGTGCACTATTTTGCGCCCTCGATGATCTTCATTGGCCGCTTAAAAGTCTGATTTTGCTACACAAATGTATTCTTTAGTCACACAAGTGTAATTGAATTTTTGTAAAAGCAGTTCACGGGTGGAAGGGGCTCCTCTCATAGCAGGTTTTGCAAATGGTTGTCCATTACTGGGAACTGTTGGGGAGGATGATGGAGAAGAGGGGGGAAGTGTTCTTGAATTTTTTAGCTGTGTTGTTTTAAAGGGGGTAATATTTGAGGTGGATCCTCCAATAGCAACTGATTGAATGACTGGTGTTAACCGTCTAGCTTTACCGCAAGCGTACGGGTCACAAGTAATATAAAAAGATCGTTCCCATAAGGACTATGACAAAAATAAATTAATTGTCTCAATTAAGTTATCAATCAGGCTAAGTGAGAATATTTTGAAAGAGATTTTATACTTAAGAATTAATTGATTAAATCAAGAACTTCAAGACATGAGGAACCTAGGATTATCTATCCCCTATTTATTTCATGAACTAATTAATTTACCCTCAATAAGCAATAAAACGAAGATATTTATTTGTCTAAGATTCAAAGACATTCAATAACGCTCTCTTGAGTCAAAACAAAATATTTATCCTAACAAACTAATCAATCTCTTGTATTAATTTATAAGGACTAACTTTAAACACCAATCTTAATCTGACAATGCTAGGTTAGTAACTATATCTCTATGATACTAACAAACCATCCGTTTAATACCTAAACTTCAAATCTAACATGATTTTACCCAAGTTCTACAATTAAATTATCTTTCTCAAGATTAATTTAAATGAACAAGACAACTAAATGGTGATCAGGCATTTAGAGGCATTAAGAGCAAGATAAAATCAATACAAAAACTTCATTCGATGCAAAAATGAGAGTAAATAAATAATTTAATCCATAAATAGGTTCAAGAAAACGCTAGAATGAGAAAATTAGTTACTCATGTTCATCAACAAACCAAAACCATAAATAATAATTCGGTTCATATCATAAACTAAAAAAAAGAGAGAAGAAAATTAATGAAAAACCAAGTTTTAAAGCTCAAAATCTCTTTGAATCTTCAAGTCCCAGCTCTAATCTCTGCTTCTCGCTCCGCTCCTCGTCTCCACTTCCCTCGATTCTGTCTCACGTCCGGCTTCTCTCGCGTCGCTGTCCAGACCTCAGCTCCGCATCTCTGCCTTCTCCATCTCAGCTATCTCTGACCGTGTGTGTTTTCCGTGTTGCTCTCCTTTTTATAGATCCATTTTAGGTCTCTCTGCGGGCTCCACAAATTTCTATTCAGCATTTAAAGATATGATATAATTTGAAGACATGATATAATGTTCAGATCCACATCTTCATTCTCGTTTTCTCTCTCATGTGGACCCACGTTTTTATGCCTTCGAATTGCTTTTCTTTCTTCCAATCTCTTTCACATAACGTAGGGCCCACATTTTGACTTGAATGATTTGCTTGAGATGTTTCTTCTGCTACATCCATTAATTAGATATTACATATTTCTAGATATATATATATATATAGATATATATATATATATATATTATCTGTTATATCATTCGCCTATTCTGTTTCTATTTGATATTCTTCTTTTTTTCCCAATAAGATAATATTTCCTACAAAATAATATAGGATTTGATTAGATTTTATATCAAAATTTATTCTTATACTATAATTTAATTGAAAGATCAAAAATATATGAAAGATAATTAAATAGGTATAAAATATTTATAAATCCAATGAATATATCTAAAATATATACCTATTTAATTATAAAATATATACTTATCAAACTCCCCCACATTAAATCTTTTGCACTCCTGGGCAAAGAAAAATCAATCTTGAAAAAAGGTTGAAGAAAGAAGAGAGATAAATTGAATTGATTAAGAAACTGCAAGAACTCAAGTAAACATACCCTAGGAACTAAGTGTGCAATATGGGTTGTCAGTCACATAAAAAAATTTATATTAAGATACAAAGTTTAACAAGATTAATGTAATATCTCAATTCGGGATTAAGGGCTAATGACTCTGATAATTATTGTAATTAGTGTAATTAAGCACTTTTGGAAATTAATATGATGTGATTTTGGTATACATGTGTGTGGTATTTAAGATCAAGGGTTGAGATTCTTTGACTATGGGTCGGAATCCTATGTTTTGGATTTTGTGAGCTCATGAAGGAATAAGTAGGATGGTGACAAGTGGCATTTAGTGAGCCATTGGATGTAGCACAAGAGGATAAAATAGCACTTTTTCACTCCTCTCTCTCTCCTATTCGGTGGAAGTGTGTATGGGAGGGGAAGGAAGGTTTGTTCATCATCATCATTTGCATCATATCACCATTTCCCTTTCTCTCTCCTCTTTCTCCATAGTTTCCGGTGATCAAGGGAAAAGGAAGAAGAAAAGGTGAGATTTTGATGCTTTGTTTGATCTCTAATGTCCTAAATCTCTTCTCTAATGTTGTTCATCTCATTGAGAGCTTCAACTTGATGATTTCAGAATCTTGAAATAGTGTTGATTTGTGAGTTGGTCAAAATTGAAAGTGGGAGAATCAAGATTCTGGATTTGGCAAAGTGAAGAGGTAGGCATTTAGTGCATTTTGATATATTATTTGTGATTTTTGGATAAGTTTGTGAAAATCTGGAAAATTTGCCCTAGTTATGCCAAATGTTGAAAATATGAGTTTCATTGTGTTTGATGTTGGAAATGATCTATTATGAAGATATTTGAGTATTGGATTTAGTTTGGAATGTTGGAAATGTGTTAAGGGAGATTGGACATTTGTTGTGTTATTAAGACCTAGGAGCATGGTTGTGGTCAAATTGGTTTTGGGAGTGTTTTTGAAGTAGCCAATGTGTTCCCTAGTTAGTGCTAATAAGTGTGTATGAGCTTTTGGTAGAGTTTGGGAACCATAGGGTATGAATTTGACCATATGGTATTTTTTGAAGTTTTATGCGTTTCTGGTCTCTGATGCACAACACTCGAGCAGAGGAGGATCATGCTCGAGTGCTGTATGCATTTTCCCTCTTTCTGCTTTGAGTTTTTCTTGGATTCTTTGAATGAGGCTCGAGTGCACTTCTTTGTTCTCGAGTGAGGGATGAACATGCTCGAGTGAGCTTGGGTTTGCTCGAGTGATAGTGTAAGCCCAGAGCTGGGGTTACTCTTGGGTCTTCACTCGCTGGTTGATGCCAAGAGTGTGCTCTGACACTCGCAAGCATAGTTGTCTCACCCGAGTGCAGGGTGTCATGCTCGAGTGAGCTGGTGCCTCTGGTGTGGTTGTGCTCTCAGGTTGTCACTCGTGGTGTTGCACTTTCAGGGACTCGAGCATATTTGGGGTCGTCACCCGAGTGCAGAGCTTGGTGCTCGAGTGTTGTGAGCATTACCTGGCCGTGAAGGTTGCTCTCTGTTAAGCACTCGCGGGTGAGAGTTGTCATCACCCGAGCACAAGTCTCTCATTACTCGAGTGAGGTCATCTTCACTCGAGTGAGGCTGTTAGAAATTAGTGTTGTGCCTTCGAAAAAGGGGTTTTTGGGGTAGTGTCTTCCAACCCTTTAGGCATATGTTTAGGCCTCTAGTGGTCACCTAAAGAGTCCTATATGATAACCAACTTAGAGTATTATGAAATTAAGAACTTGGAAAAGAGATTGATCGGTTGTCCCTAATTTGGTATAGGATTTGATATCTGTCGCCCTCATGAGACTATGGTACGGGAGCCAGTCAGGAAAGATACAGGTAGTGACTATTTCTTTATACCTTATGTGATACATTGTATGTGTGCTATATCATTGTGATGTGATGGTTTAGTATGCTGCAAGATATGTGAAATTGTGGAAGCACCATTATACCAATAGTCCCTGAGTCGCTAACAACGGTTCGGGTAAGGGCTGTGTGCCTTCTCGACGGTAAAAGGGGATGAGGTTAGGGTGTCATATATGTGTTTATGTGAAATCGTGGAAGCACCGCTATACCAATAGTCCCTGAGTCGCTAGCAACGGTTCGGGTAAGGGCTGTGTGCCTTCCCGGGGGTAAAAGGGGATGAGGTTAGTGTGTGTTATATGTGATTATGTGGGCCGAAAGGCTATTTGTGAAGATCGACGGGCCAATTGTGAAAGCTGAAAGGATATATGTGAGCCGTAAGGCTATTCGTATGCACTGCCACGCCAATAGTCCCTGAGTCGCTAACAACGGTTCGGGTTAGGACAGTGTGCCTTCTCGGCGGTAAAAGGGGATGAGGGTGGAGTGTGATTCGTGTTGCTGTTGTTATGAGATGATTCGTTTACATGCTATGTGATTACGTGTGGTATAAACAAGTTGTTACTACTGGGATTCTTTAGAATCTCACTCTTTCCAAATGACTAACCTTTTCAGACAGGGCGAGTGGCTCGAAAGGGAAGCGGACAACCAGGAGTAGTTAGGATTACTCTGAGACTTAGTGGTAGTTTGTTATCTTTGTTTGGGTTTTGGGATTACGAAGTGTAAATGATATGTAAATGAATATTTTTGGATATGTAATCCCCATTTTGGGAACCCTTAAACCTATTATATGTATGTAAGTAACCCAGGGTTTGCCGGGATTCTAGTTTCCGTACTCTGATATTTATTATGTGATTTGATTTCTCAAGTAGTTATATCCGCCTGTGAATGTGAGACTAGAATTAATTATAATTTGAATTGATTTTTGAAATACCCCATCCCGCGTTGAGGGATTATAAATTGTTGATTTCATTTTATTGGTCTCCATTTCACTTAAATTTCGTAATCCGGATATAATTACGGTGAGGGGGTTACAATTAAATCCAGGTAAAATAGTCACACAAGTGTATAAAGTGTATCACTCAACTCTTTAGCATATGGGTTCTTTTTCGCACAATTCACTTGTTCAATCACCCTACCATAGGCTTGTAATAGTTCTAATTTTCCACCACCAGTTACATATCCATTCAAAAATCAAGAGGACTTTATGGCTTGTAATGTTAGAATATAGGCTACGTGGAGTGGATGATGGATACTAAGTAACATGCATGTAGATCATGTTATACATTCTTCAAGATTCAAGAAAGGTATTCTCTCTCAATAATTTTTTTTTTTACTTTTTTTTTCGATGTTGTTTTTTTTTCATCTTGAGCTGTTGTAGGTTCCCTTTTGACGAGACCCTGCATGTGGATGATGCAGCACCAGTTACTTAGTTACTCCAATTAGTGCCTCAAGAGGCTTTTAGCCCAACTCATAACTCTCTTTGACTTTACCGTTTGACGCGAGTGCCAACATTGATGATAAAGTGCCCTCGGTTATTAAGTGCGGTCGAGAGAAGCCATTGGAGTTATGTTTTTTTTCTTTTTTTTCTCTCTCTCTATTTTTTTTGGAAAAAACCTCCAACATAAAAGCACTAATAGCGACAATACCACATCTTGTGATTTGATAACATGATCAAACTACTACAATAATGATTATGCACGCATATTAACTTAATATAGATATGATAGATGAAAAGAAAAAAAATTGATGGGCTCAAAGGAGTAGCAATGGATGAAGTGTTTGTAGCTTGTGTTTAGGATTCAAGAGTATAAAAATGAATGCCTCTATCCTATTAAAGAATTGTACATGTATTAGATAGCAGTGAAAGGAAATAAGACAAGTTCTGAAGAGTAAGTTGAGACAAGTGAAATATCATACTAAAATCGAATGTTTTAGGCTCAAATTTCCTTCCAACGGGGCTATACTATCTCACCCAATTTAATCAAGTTAAACAATATATCATCATATAAATTACAATATATGTAATAAACTTCCCTTCATGCAACTAGTAACTAAGCTACATTTATTCAAATCCAATCATCTCAAAATCAAGACAAAATATCTCTTTTCCCTTCATTATTTTTTTTGAAAAAAATGTCAATTAAATTGCGAGTCCTAATTCTCTCCCCCACACTTAAATCAAACATTGTCCTCAATGTTGTAAAAATTAATAAAGGAGAAAGAAACTAGTACTCCCCTGGTTTAGGTCTCTGATTCTGATGTGGAGTTATTCCTCGGATGTTTCAAAATTGAAGGAGAAAAGAGCGCATGAGCTGGAACTTGGAGTTGCGAGAGGAGCGATCACCCTAAAGCCTGAATAACAATGAGAAAAAGAAAAGAAAAAAATAGTAAATGAAAATCAAATCATTGGGTTGCCTCCCAACAAGCGCTAAGTTTATAGTCTTCATCCAAACTATGGCAACATCTCAAGAATCAACAGTTAGAGGTAATATAGTAGTCTGACAGTCTACTTCACCACCCCAATAGTGCTTCAATCTTTGCCCATTCACTTTGAATTTCTCTCCACTTTTTCCTTCCAACTCCACTGTGCCAGGATCAAACACTTGAACCACAGTAAATGGTCCCAACCAATGAGATTTTAGCTTTCCTGGGAACAACCTTAGCCTAGAATTATATAAGAGCACTTGTTGTCCTGGATCAAAGGTCTTGAATATGATCTTCTTATCATACCACTTCTTAGATGATTCAAATTGCATTCATCCTTGAGCATAAGGAATCGATGCATCCATGATAGCTTTGCATTCCTCTATTATAAAGTTTTCTGAATCAATCCCAAGTATTGCAACTCTAAGTGGGTCATCAGTCATAACTTTTTCATATTCATTTTGTACCATAGGATCAACCATGTCAATGAAAAAACAATCCTCTGGAATATTAGGAGATTTAATCAACGAAGTCATATTGAAGGTGACTTGCTCATCAGCTACTCTCATAGTTAACTCACCTTTCTCTACATTAATCAATGTTTTAGCAGTTGCCAAAAATGGTCTCCATAACAGCAAAGGTAATTCTTTATCTACCTCAAAGTCCAGTACAATGAAGTCTACTGGAAAGATGAACTTGTCAACCTTCAATAATTCCATGAGGTTGAGATAAACTTCTATCAGCAAATTGAAGAGTATCTGTTGTTGGTCGAGCTTCACCCAATCCCAACTGGTTGAAGACAGACAAATGCATGAGGTTAATACTAGCTCCAAGGTCACACATTCCTTTTCCCAAGAATTTATCTCCAATATGGCAAGGAACAGAAAAGCTACCAGGATCTTTTAACTTCGGAGGCATCTGCTGAATGATATCAGTGAAAATTTTGGTCACAGCATCTGTCTCAAACTCATTGAATTGTCACTTCTTAGATAGAATATCCTTCATAAACTTGGCATATTTAGGCATGTGTTCCAAAGCTTCAGCGAATGGTATGTTGATGTGGAGTTGCTTGAATATCTGAATGAACTTCTTGAACTGTGAATCTTCTTGATGTATTTCAAGTCCCTGAGGGAATGGTGGTTGAGGCACATATTTTAAAGGGGAAGTGCAGGTCTTCTCCTTATTTTTATCCATTTTCTCAAGATCAACAGATTTCTTCTTAACCACCTCATCAATATCTACATGTATTTCATCTTCTTGCCTATTAGTAACCTCATAACTTGCACTCTTTTTCTTTCCACTTTGGCTAGAAATGTCAGATAGTTGCTTTCCATTTCTCAAGGTTACTTCTTTGCAGTCTTCCTTACCATCCCTTCTCGAATTAAGAACGATATCACTGGGGAGACTATTTCTGCTGAATGTGTTCATTTGAGATGCTATTTGACCCACTTGTATCTCAAGATTTCTAATGGAGGTATCATGAAGATTAACCTTGCTTATACCTTCTTGGCTCTTAAGAATCTGCCTCAAGAGCTAGTTTGTCTCTGAATCACTTTCTCTAGATTTTTGGTGTTGCTCAAAACCTGGTGGTGCCATTGGCTTGCTAGCATAGTGATTAGGTGGATTCTCACTTAGTCCATTCTTCCAAGAGAAATTTGGATGATCCCTCATACCTTGGTTGTAGGTGTTAGAATAGGGATTGCCACGAGGATATCTTTGATTGTTGTTCAAGTAATGGACTATCTCCATAGTATGTGGGCAATTCTCATAAGAATGTGCTTCTCCAAAAGTTTCACAAGAGAGGCCCGAGGCCTGGAGAGCATGAATACCCTTAGAAGATGTCCTCTCTATCTTCATTTCAAGTTGATCAAATCTCTTGGCCATAGCTACAAGTTGAGTGGCAATATCTTTAGATACACTAGAAGCATTGGAAATATTTGGCTCTTTATAAGTCCTGTACCCAGAGCGTGCTTTATCGGATTGTTGCAGAGTGCTAAAAGCAATTTCATCATATAACTTTAATAATTCAGACAATTTCTTCTTGCCAATCCCACTGTTGCAAGCATTCTTGACCACAGAAACGGTGGGACCATCCAATCCAGCCCAAAAAGCTTTTTATAACACATAAGTCTTATGCTCATGATTAGGACAGTTGCACCACATTTCTTTGAATCTCTCCCATGCTTCATGAAAGAGTTCACCTGGTTCTTGTGCAAAACCCAATAACTCAGCTCTCTGAACTACTTATTTACCCCTTGGAATGAATCTGGCTTTGAATAGAGAAGCTAAGGTGTCCCATGTAGAAATAGAATTGGGAGGTAGAGCTGTGAGCCAAGCTGTTGCCTTTTTATCTAATAACATGAGGAAGAGTCTCAGTCTCAGTGCATTAGAAGACACTCCCTACTGTGTGAAATTTTCACACATTTGAACAAGTTTTGTCAAATGCTCAATTGGATCTTCATTCTGATTTCCTGTGAACGTGTCAATCATCTGGAGCATCTGTAGCATAATTGGCCTCACCTCAAAATTTCTAGCAGTAATAGCTGGGAATTGAATGCTAGATTGATAGGTGGTTCTCTCCTGTTCCATATATTCATCCAAAGTACGATCCATATCCTCGTCATTAGGGTGTGCCATGATCTTTGGATTAGGTGACATCGGTTCTTCTGATGATTCTGATTCAGACTTAAGTTCCTTTTCTTCAGTATGATGCTCGTCGTCCAGGTTATTAGAATGGATTGCCAATGTGCCACTCATATGTCGAGAGGTACCTGCAAATCCAAACAATAATTGAGGAGTATCGAACTTATAAAAAATTAAAAAAAATCAAGAAAAGAAAGAAAATACTCAAACATGATTAATCACACAATTAAGATAACTAGTTCAATGAGCTTTTTGCCAAAGTCCCCGGCAATGGCGCCAAAAACTTGTTAGCTGTCTAGCTTTACCGCAAGTGTACGGGTCACAAGTAATATAAAAAGATCATTCCCATGAGAACTATGACAAAAATGAATTAATTATCTCAATTAAGTTATCAATCAGGCTAAGTGAGAATATTTTGAAAGAGATTTTATACTTAAGAATTAATTGATTAAATCAAGAACTTCAAGACAGGAGGAACCTAAGATTATCTATCCCCTATTTATTTCATGAACTAATTAATTTACCCTCAATAAGCAATAAAACGAAGATATGTATTTGTCTAAGTTTCAAAGACATTCGATAATGCTCTCTCGAGTCAAAACAAAATATTTATCCTAACAAACTAATCAATCTCTTGTATTAATTTATAAGGACTAACTTTAAACACCAATCTTAATCTGACAATGCTAGGTTAGTAACTATATCTCTATGATACTAACAAATCATCCGTTTAATACCTAAACTTCAAGTCTAACATGATTTTACCCCAAGTTCTACACTTAAATTATCTTTCTCAAGATTAATTTAAATGAACAAGATAACTAAATGGTGATCAGGCATTTAGAGGCATTAAAAGCAAGATAAAATCAATACAAAAACTTCATTCGATGCAAAAACGAGAGTAAATAAATAATTCAATCCATAAATAGGTTCAAGAAAATCCTAGAATGAGAAAATTAGCTACTCATATTCATCAACAAATCAAAACCATAAATAATAATTCGGTTCATATCATAAACTAAGAAAAAGAGAGAAGAAAATTAATGAAAAACCAAGTTTTAAAGTTCAAAATCTCTTTGAATCTTTAAGTCCCAGCTCTCTAATCTCTGCTTCTCGCTCCGCTCCTCGTTTCCGCTTCCCTCGGTTCTGTCTCGCGTCCAGCTTCTCTCGCGTCGCTGTCCAGACCTCAGCTCCGCATCTCTGCCTTCTCCGTCTCAACTATCTCAGATCTCTCTGACCGTGTGTGTTTTCCGTGTTGCTCTCCTTTTTATAGATGCATTTTAGGTCTCTCTACGGGCTCCACGAATTTCTATTCAGCATTTGAAGATATGATATAATTTGAAGACATGATAGAATGTTCAGATCCGCATCTTCATTCTCATTTTCTCTCTCACATGGACCCACGTTTTTATGCCTTCCAATTGCTTTTCTTTCTTCCAATCTCTTTCACATAACGTAGGGCCCACGTTTTGACTTGAATGATTTGCTTGAGATGTTTCTTCAGCTACGTCCATTAATTAGATATTACATATATCTATATATATAAATATAGATATATATTATATCTGTTATATCATTTGCCTATTCTGTTTCTGTTTGATATTCTTCTTTTTTTCCCAATAAGATAATATTTCCTACAAAATAATATAGGATTTGATTAGATTTTATATCAAAATTTATTCTTATCCTATAATTTAATTGAAAGATCGAAAATATATAAAAGATAATTAAATAGGTATAAAATATTTATAAATCCAGTGAATATATCTAAAATATATACTTATTAACTAGAATTAAATAGGACCTTACTAGAATGGAATTGGTAATGACAACGTTTGTTTTGCAGAAGAAGATGGTGGTTGAAAATAAGCTGCTTTAAGTGTTGCAAATTACCCAAGTTGTCAAATAGGAGAAGGTTCAACAACTGTGTGCTATCCAAATTGTTCAAGATCATGGTGTTGCTGTAGCATGAGATGTTTCTGTTGGCAGTGTTGTACGGGAAGACATGGAGGAAAATATAAATGGTTAAATGGTGGTTTCATGATTTTGCTAGTGGACCAACCTTGCTTGATGTTAGCTTCTCAATGCTACTGTGCAGCAATATACAAAACCTAGACAATTCGGGAATGAGAATTGTAGGAAGATCATATATGTTCTCTATTTTTTTTTTTTAATTTAATAAGTAGTTATGATAAGCTCTATTGGGGATTTTTATTCTCTTTACAAATTTGATGTTTCATTTTTGTATTCCCTGCAGCTGATGAATGGCATAATTTTATCTTCCAGTTTGTAGCCTTTTAGTAAGCCTAGGACTTGTCCTTATCAGCGTTGTATTTTCTGCAGCTGAGAATATGTTGATTTAATATTGTCGCAAATGAAGAGTAGTCAATTGGTGATTGTAGTGTTTGATATTATCCTATTTTTGGCCAGATGTTGTGGGTTTTTTTCCCTTACTTTTTTATGAATCATATATGATTTTTTATCTAGATGTTGTGGCTTCTCTGTAACCTACTTTAATGTAGAGAGTGACAACTTATGTACAAGTATTAACAACTTCAAAATTTAAATTAAAACTTCCGTATCCATTTTGACAACATATGAAAACACCAACAACCCTAAATAGGGTATCACTTTAGAGGCACAAATATCAGGTGTCAATGACAACTTATGTATACGGATTAACCACTTTAGAATTTAAATTAACAATTTCAGTATCCATTTTGACAACTTCATATCCTAAAAATCAACCACCTGTAAGTGTTATTTTAGAGGCACAAATATCAAGCGTCAGTGACAGCTTATGTATACCGATTAACTACTTCATAATTTAAATTAATAACTTCAATATCCATTTGGACAACTTCACATCCCCAAAAACCAATAACTCTATAGGTGTTATTTTAGAGGTACAAATTTCAAGCGTCAATGACAACTTATATATATAGATTAACCGCTTCATAATTTAAATTAACAACTTCAGTATCTATTTCCAAAATCACATACTAGAACAAAGTTCAGGGGAAAATTGTTTATTTGTAAAGATTTGGAAATCCCACATTTCCTCTTGAGATAACTTGGGAATTCAAATATTGGTCCCCTTATTTGTCTTTTCCCTATTTTAACAGTATTTTTCAGGGATTTTCCCTTTTTTATACTGGGAAATTTGAATTTATTTGAAGGAAAAAGGAAAATTGAGTTCAACCAGCTAATTCAATCAACAGTGTAGCTATTCCCTTGTCACTTATTAGATATCATATTAACATCTCAACTCTCAAGGAATCATTATAACCACAATTATTCTTGGTCAAATTCATATAATTTCAAGCAAACGCAAAGTACTTGAAAGAACAATCATTCAATCAAATTTAACTGTGTCTCTTGAAAATACTAAAATCCAAGTAAAATCTACGTTCAATCCAAAGTAATAATTGAATATCACATCGAAATTGACTACAACCCATGAATCGCAAATTAAACTCCTCTCAAACACTCGCATTATCCAAATCTATAATACGCAGGAAAATCACTCTCTAGCAGAACTACATAAAAATCCTATGGAATCACACCTAGAGAGAAAAAAGCACAAGAGAGCAAAGCTAACACTACTTCTAGTCCCTAATATAAGGATAGGAGTTATTATAATTCAAGAACATGGCTGTGTCATGTAGTCCAACCAAGCCCCATTAGGAACATCTCCACCTTAGTTCTTCAAGCCTCCTTAAACGAAACCTTCACGAGGAACTTGAGGCTGGGTTCGGTGTTGAATATCCTTACTTTTTGATGAAAAAAAAAATTAGGGGAAAGGTTGTTTTGTGGGATCAATGATTAACTTGTGGAAAAACATTCAAATTGAAGAGATACAAGAAGAAGATATTCCTTGTACATCTCCCTACAACTTAATGCGTCTATGTCTTTAAGGCGTCAATATTGTGCTTTGACACATGAGAATTTGGTTCTACATCAATCTCCGTGTCAATCAACTTGCTAGAAGTAGATTTTTAAGTTGAGTTTCTTCTGTATGTGCTCGTTTGGAATAGCTTATTTTTGGGCAATAAGTGCTTATAAATCGTGATTCACGGTATATGAGGTAAGTATGTGAGATGAGTTTTATCTCGGCTTGCGTAATAAGGACTTATTTACCCCCAAAACGTGTTTTATCTCATTCTAAGTTGAGTTTCTTCTGTGAAAAATTCCCATTCTTGTTAAACTTTTTTGAAAACTTTTGATAACCAAATAAGAAGCAGGCTCTTTTTTTATTTCACTCCCCCCTCCACATTCATATATTCTTAACCAAAAGTAAAAAACTAATCTTCATTTAAAAAAAAAACATAACCTATAAATTTGGCATGTAAATAACTTAGGGTACAACTCATGCATTATCCCGAGCTTCTAAATGGATTATAATTATTAATCAAACATGCACTAATAACTACAACTGCTATCAACTATATATATATATATATATATATATTTCCTTGCCATCATCGAGAAGATGACACTTTTTTATAATATTATAGCCCTAACTCTCCTCCTTGTAGAGGCTATTTATTTGCCAAAATATACTCTGAATAAATAACTAACTAACTAACCGATATATATTCATTTTACAGATAGACAAACTGAATAAATAAGTAGTGCACATTCACTAGGAAGATAACTGCACAGCCAATTTATTTGCTGGATATTGCCATGGTGAAAGGTGAATAATTAGTGCAAGGATAAATTACATGTGCTCATGCTTGAACCCAAGCTATATGGAACAAACAAGCTTGCAACAATACAATGTTACGTTAAATGGCATGAGAGGAAAATAGTTTCTACCGCTTGTGCTTCCTTCCAAATTACCTTACCTTTCTTCTTTCTTTGTTGATTCCTTGGCGGGTTTAAGCAAATTTCAAAACCTAACATTTATGTGTACAAGGGTTCGTAGGTTAACACTTGTATTATTCATTACTTATACTAATTCTTGCCAAATCTCAGGCTTAAACAAACTCTACCTTTTATAAAAGTGGTTGGTCACCTTGACAAAAACATATGTATATATATATTTCAAGGGATAAGTACCATTTTTGCCTTGGAAGTTTTCACTTAGGAAGACTAGGTATTTATGAGTGATTTTTTTGGCAATGTTGCTCCGGAAGTCTCCAAAACGTAACAATGTCACCTTGACCTAATGTTGACTATTAAGTGGAAAAGTCTACCGCCAAAATGCATAGCTGGCACTAGTGATGTGGCTCTCAACAAACAATATCATAGCCACCTCATCACACTCAAAACCCTTCACCCCTCCCCCTCACCGTGATAGCTGCTGCAGGCTCCCCTGCCCTCTCAACTCCAGTGAATCAGGACTTAGATCATATAGAAGCATGAAAGAGAAGGAGAAGAAGACAAAATCAAAGAAGGGAAGAGAGACAAGGCATATGTTAGGTTGAGCTATTCAGAAATGACAAGCTCCGACAACATCCACGAGGATGGAGATCCGGGATTGTGGTGTAAGCATAGGAAAGAGATGGTGTTGAACAATGGGGCAGCGGCGAGAGTTTTACTGTCCTTCTCGCTTCCGCCACTGACGACAGCCCTCTCCTTTTCGATTGATCCCCCCCCCCCCTCTCTCTCTCTCACACACACACACACAAAATTTATCAATGAATGATGGTTGTCTTGGTATGCAACTCTAAAGCAGAAACATACTAGAAAAATTTGTTTCTGGCTTATTTCTTCTGATTGCTAAGTTATATGCCCCGTAAGGGCCGTGCTTGTACTCAATCATGAGAGTTGTATGCTCTGTTCTCTCTGGGTATATTGGTCTTCAATCTGCTTTTTTACTTTATATGCAGATTATGAATCTCATTCAGGGAAATTTAGTTGGGATTAGCTCGTAGTGTGAATTTAGGAAGCACATATCACTTGTTTTGCAGAGAATTTTAGTTCATTCTATGCATCTATTGTTAGGTTTTGGTGATTCTTCTCGTATTGCGATGTGTGGAGGAACACTGATTGGGGGAAGAGGGTTTATGAGATAGAGATACAGTCAACGTGTGCGAGCATTGGTGAGACCTTGAAGAGGATGCAGGCTTGAGCTCCATCCTTTTTTGCCACATAGACGCCACTCCATCCACGTTTAAGCCAACATTTGCGCCACAGTGTAATTTTGGCTGTCACCATGTTAATTAAACGGTAAATGTCAAGTCACCATTGGGTCAGGGTGACATTGCTATATTTTGGAGACTTCCTGGGCAACATTGATCCAAAAAATACTTCCGCATACCCTACTCTTCTAAGTGGAAATTTCCGGAGAAAAAATGGTATTTATCCCTAAATTTCAATGGCAAATGCAATCTTTCTCAAATTGTAACTTATTCTCATGTCATTATTCTATTAAATTTACTTAAACCTTTCCTATTCTCTTTAAGCTTATTGGCTGAATGGGAAATGAAAGCATAATTCCTATTATTACCAATTTTCCATGGTTTATTTCTTTATACCATTCCATTTACATACAAACATTCTAACTCTCAAAATAATTTCAAACAGCCCTTCTCTTTAATTCTGAAAATATTTTCAGACTTGTATCATTTTTACAATCATCACTTTAATGCCTCTAAACACGATTTATTTAGTTAAGATAATTATTCAGCACAAAGAAGCATCAGCAGCCACTTTTCCTCTATTTTAACCATTAAAATAGTTGCTAGACATATTGAGAGGTGCAGCAACCTTCATTGAATTTTCGTTTAGAAGCTATTGGAACCATCAAATTAAATAAAATCAATTCCTAGCCTCACTAAACAGCCTTGGCTGTGGCATACATATGACACATATAAATCATTTGTTTTATGCCTAATGGTTCCTTATTATATACAGAATCCTCTTTGAGCTGATTGCTTTAATTATATTCAACAAAAATTCATTTCTTCCATACATAATGCTGGCCGATTTTCAGGGAGGGGAAAGATTTATATAAACTCAAATCCCATCCTTCTAAAACACCAATTCAAATAGTCTTTATTCTTTCTGCCACAAAGAAACCGAACATACACCTCTTGAGTCTTGACAGCATTATTCAAAGGTTTTAAAAATCTTATATTGAAGAGCAATACTGAATTACCATCTCACGGATGATCCAATCCTGATTTAGATATCTAAATTTGATATTCAACATTTAGGATTATTCAGCAACAACTTTGAATCAGTTTTCAGCCGATCAACAACTCAACTTAACAAACTAATATCAACAACTCAACTTAACAAACTAATATCATCCTCCTTAATTCTGAATTTATAGTCTTGACCATCGCGTGAGAATTCTCAAATACTCATATAATCTTAACAGCATTTCAATAACTTAAAATGCATAAATTCAAAACTATGGCTTACAAGCATCATACATGTATATAACTGTTACGAAATCTATCTATTTCTTCATTTAAACGTTTCTGTGAGATTTTTCACAAAAGGAGACGAACATAACGCTTCTGTACAAAAAGGGCAGATTCTAAAAATCAATTCTCCTAAACCATAATCGACATGCAAGCAGTGAAGTCAATCGGACAAGCTTTAATGCATCATCTACACACATGATTTCTATGGCTCGAAAGCATATATCCCTCTTCTTTCTCTCCAAGGCCATATTTTTCCCACATCATCTTCTTCCCTGAAACGCGACAGAAGAAGAAACTAAGGGTGGGATAGTGTTCAGAAGACTTGCCTCTTTTTTAAAAAAAGCTTGCATGTGGATTTCCTTCTTCTTCTTCCTCCTTCGATCACTTTGATTTCTCTACTCCTCTCTGTCTTCGGCTCTCTCTCTCCTTCTGCTTGTTCTGGTTTGATCCCAGAAATGAGGGAGGAGATCCCTGAGTTTGGGTTTTGTAATTTGATTGGACCATTCTACTCTTTCCTTATTACTTGTTTGCAATTAATTCTTTATTTAATATACCAAAACATCTAATAATTTTTAGAAATATCCTTAATAATTTATAAGTATTTTCTTCTTTAAATAGATTCTTTAAGCTATAAAGTAATTTTTGTAAAATGTTTAGGTCCAACGATAACCTATAACTATTTTTCTTAAATTATTTCAAGAAAATAAGTCCTTAATTATAGAAAATGGCTTTACAATTATCTATAATAACTCTTTCAGAGAAACAAACTCCTCCACATACTCCTTTATTCCCCAAAATAACTATATATAATTTTTCCTTAATTTTTCAAGGTCTTTATACATTTTTAATAATTATCTTATACTTTATTTTTCTAAAATTATATCATGAAAATAAGCTTATTTTGACCAAATAATTTATTTATGAGGCTTTTTTATTTTTAGATAGCATCCTTATGCCTCAAATATCACTACAAAAAAAGGGGTATTTCGTAGCGGTGTATTTGTAGCAGTTCACTAAAATTGCTACAAATTTGTAGCGGTTTATGTTTAAACCGCTACAAATTTGTAGCAATAAGCTTCGCGCCACATGGCGCGCTGGTAAGGCAACATTATTTGTAGCGGTTAGACAAATAAAACCGCTATCAATTTGGCACCAATTGCGCACCATAATTTGTATCAGATAATTTGTAGCGGTTACATCATATTAACTGCTACAAATTTAGCGCCAGCTTGGCGCTTTCTGCCGTGAAGGAGGTGTAACAAGTGTGGCGGTCATGTTGTAGCAGTTACTTGCCGATAAACCACTACAGAATGCAAAAGGCCGTCATCTTGTAGCGGTTATTGTGAACTGCTACAAAATTTTATCAACATTTGTAGCGGTTTGTGATTAAAAACCGCTACAGAACTCCAAGAGTCCCTATTTTTGTAGCGGTAGCTTAAGGGTAAATGCTACAAATTCTCCCGTTGCCTGAGGTATTTTGTAGTGGTTTGATGAATAACCGCTACAAATTTCAACACTACAAATACCGCCCCGTCACTTCATTTGTTCGTTTGGTCATTTTGTTTTCTGAAGATTTCTTTGAGAGTTTCCTTTTAAATTTGAGCATTCTGACGTCTTTGTGAGAGTTTTACTACAGTATTTCTCATTTTTATCACTTGAGGTACGAAAGTTATATTTTTTTCCCCACCTTTTATTATTATATTTTTATATATAAATGTGACTAATTTTGTTTAATTTTTGCAATTAATATGGCTTCAGGCGGTACAAGGGGAAGGAGCCTGAGATTCCTAGACCGATTCTGCGGGGTGGCAGCTGTAACCCCCTTCGATAATCAGGCCGGGATTAGTGTTTAATCACATTTAATAATCGAATAAGAAATCCGGAACAATTAAAAACTTTTTAAAACACCTGTACAAATGGATCTCCATTCGTTTCATTCATTAAAACAAATGGCATGTTTGGTCTGTTACATATACAATATCAGAGTAAGCACAATTCCCGACGTTCACCCGGGATAATAACATTAATCCAAAGGTTTATACAGGGCATCATTGCCCATCTCAGTATCCATACCGGGGATTACACAAAACTATACCACTACAATTCTATTCAATATGTATACATTTATCCAAAATGATAACCAGTTCAATATAAAACCAAAATATATAGCTAAGACTACCCTGGCAGTCCTAATTGTCCTTTGCCACTTGCTTGCTTTTCGATCCACTTGCCCTGTCTAAAAATGTTATTTGGAAAGAATGAGATTCTAGAGAATCCCAGTAGCAACAGTTTATTTATATGATGCATATATACAAAGCAAGTCACATATAGCACAATGCAGCAATCAATATTCGAGACCGGGCTTTCGCCACGTTCCCTTCACTATATACGAGGTCGGGCTTCCACCACGTCCCCTTCACTTTATCAGTATTCGAGTCCGGGCTTTCGCCACGTCCTCTTCATTTTCAATATAATCGAATCCGGGCTTTAGCCACGTCCTCTTCACTTTCACTGTATTCAATGACTAATGCAAACAAGCAATGCAATACACATGATATAGGATAAAGTGTCACTACCTTTGTCTTTCCTTCCTTGAGCAGGCACGGGCCTTCTATGCTCCGGGAAAATATCAAATCCTAAAGTCATAATTAAGGATGAAGCATTATTCTCTATTCCAATACTCAATTGACTCTTCAACACTTAGATTTGGTTATCAATAATGACCCTTAAGAAGCCACAAATGCCTCTAATAAAACCCCTAAAAGGTTGGGAAACAACAGGTTGAAGATCTCTTTTCAAAAACAGAAAGCGCTGGAACACAAGGGTGGGCCGCGGCCAGCCCTTCCTTGGGCCGCGGCCCAAACATGGTCAGAAGGCCGTGGGCCGCGGCCAGCCACCCATGGGCTGCGGCCCGAATCAGGCCAGAAGGTCTTGGGCCGCGGCCAAGAAATTTTCTGACTCTTGGCTGAACTTCGAAAAACCATAACTAATTGTAGAAAAATCGAAACGGAGTGATTCCAAAGCCAAATGAAAGGTATTTAAGTCCTATTTCAATGAAAAATATGGCTTATAACTTCAAATCATCACAAAAATACAGAATCACCCAAAACCCAATATTACTCCAAAACAGAGTTCTGTTTTTGTACCAAACTTTGGCAAAGCATAACTCTCAGAATACTAAACGAAATGACACAAAATATATGTCCATTTTGAAGCTTGGGATGTGAAATTTAAGACTAGAAAGTTTCACAATTTTATGAAATCATTTGGTCATTCAAAACGTCCACACAAATAAACTGCCCAGACAGAGTTCACATTGACAGCATTTTCCAACTTTTCTATCAAAGTGTTCAATGACTCCAAAATCATTAACCAAACATATTCCCATACAATTTTCCACAAGGAACACAATGGTAACCTCAAAATTACCAAATTCACAATCTAACCACATGCCCTGTTTTGACTAATACACCAAAACCAACACAAAGTTCCCAAACTTTACTTTTAATGATTCAAACCAATCCATTTGTCCAAAAGACATCACAATATACCATTTCCATGATCACAACATGCCAAACTCACTAAGACCCTAATTTTCGAAAATAGGGCAGAAAATTCCAGAAAATCAATGCTCAACTAACAACCACAATATATATATATCAAAAGGGAGTTAACACTCACCTCTTTCACTTTGCAAAAGAGATTTCTTGATTCTTCAACTTCCACAATCTCTTGAGGTCACAAACTAACGCCAATGAACACATTACAACCATCAAAATGAAGCTCTTCATTCAAGGATCAATATTAAAGAAGGAAGTTTGAGCAATAGAAGCCATTTTCCTTACCTTTTTGCAAGCTTTCCCCCCCCCCTTTTTCTGCAACAATGGCGAGAGAGAGAAGGAGAGAGAGAGAGAGAGAACGAGAGAGAGAGATGGAGGTGGAGTGAAGAAAGTGAGAAAATGATTATACTCCCTCCATTTCAGTTTTCCAGCGCATAAGAGGGAAGAGAGGAGAGAGAAATGCATTCTTTAATCTCATTTGACTTTTCTTTATCTTCCTCTCACACCCACTTTGCCACATGTCATTTTCCTATTAGCTCTCACACACTTAGTCACCAATTAAACTCTCTAATCCTTCCATTAGCCATTTGATCACACTTCTCATTTTCTCTTAGTTAGTAATTAATTTCCCCATTAATTACCAACTTATGCCAATAATTCCATTCTTTCAATTTTCCAACAATTATGACATATTAAATAATATTGTCACCAATATACATTAATTCAACTTTAATCCACTCTAAATCACAATTACCTTCTCAAAAATCCTCATTAGCCCTTAATCAAAATTTGGGGTGTTACAGCAGCAGCAGGGGAGGGGGTAGGGGTTGGGGTAGCACGGTGGGAAGGTGACCACAGCACATCAGATGGCCCCACAGTAGCCACAGCAGATGGTCCCACAGGAGGTGACCTCACCACAGGTGTCTGAGGTTGTTTTAGGAGAGGGAGTCGAGCTCAATGTCAACGACGATGAGGAGAACAAGGAGTTTGAGATCCCGATTCCACTCAGAGACATGGAGCGTTTCCTAGACACTACGAGTTGTTGTTCTATGGAATAAGGCCATAGACCAGCCTATCGACAATGGGGGTCACCTGTTCAACTATTTCCTGAACGAGCTTGGCTTGAATTAGATGCGGTTCCCCCTTCACTCCAAGATGTGGAGGAACGTTCCCAAGGGGACGAAGGACCTGGTGTGGGAGGAGGCGGTGCAGGTAATTAATAGTATTTAATTATATTATTTATTTTATAATTAATTGTATTTAATTAATATTTAGTAATTGTATCGTTTGTAATTATTCGTATTAAATTATTTTTTATTCAATTGTGTTACAGCTTAGGTTGCCGTCTGGAACAACCAGAAGAGGTACACTTTGATGAAGTTGGGCGACAGCTGGAAGAACAGGAGGAATTGTCTCTTCCATAGTATGAATAATGATGGGATGATTCTTCTACAGTAGCTAATCATTCTTTTTATATAATAACTATTACCTACTAAAGTACTGAAATAATAAATTATTCAACATCGTATTATAAAAATTGAGATAAATAATTGTATCATTTTTGTTTTAATTTCACAAAAACTTTGTAGTGATTTTAAAGAACAACAACCGCTATAAATTTTAAAACAAAAAGGATTACAATTACTAGCGCCAAATTTGAAATTTGATAGGATATTAGTAACTGTTTGATAACCACTACTAAGTTTCCAAAATTTTAATTTTCTCATTTCCCGCCACAAGGCTAATGTTTAGTAGTGGTTTTATAACCGCTATAAATATGGAAAAATTTTCATTTTTTCATTTCCCGCCACAGGTTCTAATATTTGTAGATAATGAAAACCTTATTGAATACCCTAGCAGCTTTATTAAACCGCTACTAATAAAGTAGCGGTTAAGTTACATGAGTAGTGGTGCTATATAACCGCTACAAAAATGCTTGCAACAGTGGATTTAGTAGCGGTTTTGTTAACAGCTACTAATGTCGTTAGTAGCAATATAAACCGCTACAAATATACCTTTTTAACCGCTACTAAACCACTTTTTTGTGTGTATAGGCTAAATTTTCAACTTCGCCTTTATCTATTATTAGTTCCAAAAGTCTATATGAATAAATTCTTTTTGGTTATTACAATTGATAGGGTAAAAAAGTACAAAATGCATTTACTACCTTGAAACTGGACTTATAAATAGGACCAAATATTTTGGTCAAAAAGGACTTATAAATAGGACCAGAGTGGTATTATTTTTAACTGATTTTAATTACGTTTTATTTTGGTCACCGATGACCAGAGTGGACTTATAAATTTTATTTTTGCTGTTTTATCTATTTCCGTTTGATGAAGGAATTTTATTTGTCGGAGGTACAGAAACGGAAATCCCGCCGATTGTGGATCAGGAGGCCAACGGGAACATGCTAAGTCATCGGTGAGCATTAAAGACAGAGATCTTACTATGGTAGGAAAGGAGAAAAGCATGGCTAATGACAGGGAGAAGAATTCTCAGCAAGATTTTCGAAGAACTCAGGATTTCATGCCGCCTATGTCGCGTAGGTCAAAGCATGTGTCTGCTAAATTTGGGAACTCCAAGACGTCAGGGAAAGGGAATAATGGGACTAAACATCAACGATGGGTCCCAGTGAGCAACATGAAGCCATATTCTAATGGTATGCAATTGAGAATAATTCAAGAGGCGATGGGTGCTGTTCAGGAGTTACGTGGGCCCGATATTTTAAAAGCCCAAGATCATATTACTCATTTCCTGGAAGCAAAAAATCCCTTTCAAGCTCTTGGTAATGTTCGGCCTGACGAGTCCATGACGAAGGTAGGTGATTTTATTAACAAAAATCACCAGCAACTTGAACCGGGTCTCGGAGGTTAAGCAGGGACTATAGAAGGTGCGGATCCAAGCTTTATAAACTGTGCTACTGTAGAGGAAGGTATGAGTACTGATAAGGAAGACAGGAGCTTAAATGGCTTACTTAAAGAAGTTACCAGGGGACCTATAAGCAAAGCATCCCCAGTCGATAGTCATCCATGAATTGTTTATTCTGGAATTGCAGAGGCACGGGCTCCAAAGCAATGCCGGGGCTCATCAAAGAAGTTTGGTATAGATATTCATTAGATGTTATAGCACTGTTAGAAACTAAGGCTAACTTGTCTCAGGCACAGGAACGGTGTAGGAAGATGGGTTTAGAGAACTTTGTTGTAGTGGAAGCTAATGGTAGACGAGGTGGTATATGGTTTGCATGGAAAAATATAAATCTCAAGATCACAGTGATTCAAAAATCTGACCAGTTTATTCATACAGCTATTCAACATGGTGAGATCAAGGTATATGTGACAGCAGTTTATGCTAGTACCAAACCGAATAGTAGGCGAGCTTTGTGGAGTGCGTTGAATGACTTTTGCCCAGACAATAGATGGCCGTGGATAATTGGAGGAGATTTTAATGCCGCACTCTTCCACCATGAGCGTCGCTCAAATGCAATGTCTCCTACCCCAGTGGATAAAGAGTTCTTTCAATGGTTTGAGAACATTGAACTTCAGGATATGGGTTGCAATGGACCATTCTTTACTTGGCATAGAGAGGGTTGTGAGAGCCGCATTGACAGAGTATTGGTTAACAGGAAATTTCAAGAAACTTATCAGGATGCATGTGTCAAACATCTACCGTGGTTTAAATCGGACCATCGTCCTATCTTGCTCCAATCTATCCGCAAAGAGAATCAAACTAAAAGAGAGAGACCATTTAGAGTAGTAGCATCTTGGGTCCTTCATGATGATTTTGGCCGCATGGTTAAGGATATCAGGTCTGATACGATTAAATGGAAGGACAATGTAGAAAATTTCACGATGGAGGTTAGGGAATGGTACCATAATGTCTTTGGCCACTTGGGCCAGAGGAAGAGAAGAATTATGGGTCCTTTTGATGGTATAACTAGGGCAAACAGGGAATCAGGTCCCTCCTCTACTATAGATCAACTACAAAAAAGGCTTTGGATAGAGCTTAAGCAAATACTTATTCAAGAAGACCTTCTCTGGGCACAGAAAGCTAGATGTAAATGGTATGTGGAAGGAGACAGAAACACTAAATATTATCATGCTCGAGCCAATGCTAGAAGAAGGAGGAATAAAATTGAGGCTCTCATGAAGGAGCATGGGGTTTGGATGGATGATACAGAGGAAATAAAGTTAATTGCAACTGATTTTTTCACGAAACTTTTCAGAGAGGAAGAGGACCGAGGGAGTACCAGTCTCACAACAGCGTTCTCTTTTCCGGGGTTGAACCAAGTGGATCTTATTGGCCTTCAAAGGAATGTTACTAATGAGGAAATCAAGGCTGCAGTATTCAGCATGGGTGCTTTGAAATCACCAGGTCCTGATGGGCTAAATGAGTTATTTTTTCAAAGCCAATGGGTGGTGCTGGCATCGACGGTTACCATGGTGGTTAAAGAAGCTTTCATGGATCCTACCTCGATTCGAGATATTAATCACACCTATATCGTGCTCATTCCTAAAAGGGAGTATCCTGAATCGATTCGTGATTTCCGTCCTATTAGCTTATGTAATGTTATTTATAAGATCATCATGAAAATTATATCTAACAGAATTAAATATCTTCTACCGTAAGTTATATCGCCAAATCAATGTAGTTTTGTGCCAGGAAGGACCAACTCAGACAATATTATCATATCCCAGGAAGTGATCCATTCCATGAGAAATATGAAAGGGAAGAAAAGTTTCATGGCCATTAAAATCGATCTGGAGAAAGCTTACGACCGGATCAGATGGGACTTCATGTCTTGTCTAGAGGAGCTCCAGATCCCTCAGTCCTTACAGTTGGTGATCAGAGAATGTATATCATCATCATCCATGCAAATACTCTAGGAGGGAAGTAAAGCAGATAAATTTTCTTCATCATGAGGCCCGAGACAAGGGGATCCCATCTCGCCATACTTTTTTGTCATTTGCATAGAGAAGCTGGCCTATATAATACAGGAAGCAATCACGGATAAACGGTGGCAGTTAATCAAATGAGGTAAGGACGGTCCCCCTCTAACCCACTTGTTTTTTGCTGACGATCTACTTTTGTTTGCAGAAGCGTCCATGGAACAGGTGGAAATCATCAAGAATTGTCTAGACAAATTCTGTAGAGCATCCGGACAGAAATTCAACCCGTCCAAGACTAGAGTTTTCTTCTCTAGAAATGTCAACCACACAAGAAGGAACCAGATGAGTGAAGCACTTGGTTTTCAAAACACGTCGGACCTTGGAAAGTATTTAGGCGTCCTACTTCACCATGGAAGAGTCACCGTAGGGACGTACAGTTTTTTAGTGGACAAGGTGAAAAGTCGGCTGAGCAGTTGGCAGAGTACAAGGTTGTCATTGGCAGGACGAGACACGCTAGTGAAATCAGTTATTACAGCCATGCCGAATTATATAATGCAAACAGTGAATATCCCAACACCAGTGTGTGAGTCTATCGAGCGCCAATCCTGAAAATTTCTTTGGGGATCATCCGAAGAATGACGAAAAATGCACCTCGTGGCTTGGGACAGGGTGTGCACTGAGAAAAAACATGGGGGGCTTGGTATGAGGCACATTAAACAACAAAACAGGGCTTTTATGATGAAACTTGGTTGGGGACTTGTAACGGATAAGGATTCATTGTGGGCGAAGGTGGTTAGAAGCAAATATGGATGTGAAAATGATCTCATCCCTCAAGTTAATCCACGACGAGCAGGATCTAACATTTGGAGTGGCATCAAGAGTTCCTGGGAGAAGGTCCAAGAAGGGTTGCAGGTAGTGAATATTAATGGGGACTCCCAGGTTGCAAGATGGAAATGGGAGAAAAGTGGCAATTTCACGATGCGCTCAGCTTATAAAACCCTCTCGCCAGAGCCTACACAAGCACCTGGACCCTGGAATAATTTATGGAAATTAAAAATTCCGCAAAGATGTAAGTTGTTTGCTTGGCTAATGCTACAAGAGAAGCTCATTACGAATAGTAGGAAATGGGGAATGAGACTTCATCCAGATGGTGTCTGTGACTGTTGTCAGGAGGGTGTGGAAGATGTTATTCATGCTCTTAGAGACTGCAAGCCTGTGAAACAGATGTAGGAGAGAATTGTGGAGGCAAACAAACATGCTGCATTTTTTACTGGTAATATTTGTGAATGGTTCTTGTTCAATTTGAAGCACACATCAGGTCCGGATAAAGATTACTGGAAGGATATGTTTATAATTATATGTTGGCTAATATGGCGAGACCGCAATGAACGAATACACTCCGAACAGAGTATGGGCATTGAGCAAGTCTATGTAAAAGCTGCTGCAATTCAGAAGTGTTTAAATGTGACGGGTACAAAGCTTCGGCAGACGAACATGTCATATAACCACTTGGTGGTAGCTCGGCATGGATCCAGTGCCATGGAGCAAGGGATATCGGTTTAAGTAAATGGCGCGTATTCGAGGTATCATAATAGAGTAGCATGTGGTGGTATCATTGTTGATCCAAATGGGCAGATTATAGAGGGATTTAGATGCCGATTGGAGCATGGTGGATCATTGACAGCGGAACTATGGGGTATTTTAATCGGGCTGAAGCGAGCATGGGATAGAGGTCACAGACGAGTCCAGATTTGGACAGATGCACAGGAAGCAATTGAGCTGATCCACAATGAGGTCCCTGACCTTCATGAGGACCGAGATCTAGCCCTGCAGATTACTGGAATGCTTGAAAGACAGTGGGAGGTTGCCATCTCATACATCCAGAGAGAGAACAACTCGAGAGCTGATTACCTGGCGAAGATGGCCCTGAAGGATGGCCTTGGGCTCATGACTTTGAATCAGGACGCGATTACACACTGCTTGCGAACAGGGGAGACTAGTGCAGTACTGTAGTTTTATTTTCCTAGTGTATCAAAAAAAAATCCACCTATTGCATAAGAGGTAAATGGTGATCAAAAGCACAGAAGTTGCCTTCATTATTGCTATATGTTAATATAGCTAACTGGTTAGCCATTGTCAAACTTTCCCCATTCACATAGCTTACCAAAATCTGTCAATCCTTAAAATCATTAATCTAACTTCACCTATAATGTCATTAAAAGGATGATTCACTAGTGGAAAAATCACTTTTAAGACAAGTTAAAAATGACATTTTAAACTGGTTCTGGAGGCGGTCTAGATACGGCTGGTTTTAAAAGTCTGCTACTTTTTAGACCGATTCAGAAATCGATCTTAAAAAATTGTTTTAAGACGGTCATTGAGACAACCGGTCTAAAAATAATTACTTTTAAACCAGTTATGAAAGAAACCGGTCTAAAAGGTGAATTTTTTTAGACCGATTTTCTAAAAAACAGGAGAAAATCGGTCTAAAAGTTCAACTTTTGAGACTGGATGTCTAAATACCCAGTCTAAAAGGAATAATTTTTAGACCAGTTATTTTAACAACTGGTCTAAAAAGTACATTTTAGACTGGTCTAAAAGGTTGAATTTTTTTAAAAAAAAATTGTTCCGTTTAAAAACATTTACCTAATAAGTCATTTCCTCTTTTAAGATATTTCACTCAGCAAGCAGCCATTTCATCGACATCCAAATAAATTCTTCTCTTTCACATTATATAACAAACATCTATCTTATATAGAAGCATTTTCATCAAGCATTTCAATTAGAGATGCTATAATACTTACATTGTTCATCCTATACCACACATTCAACATAAGCAACAACAATAAATCATTTTCCTTGGCTCTTCATAAATAATTCTCTCTTACACATTCCCATTTTGTCAAGCATTTTAAAACATAATTTCAAATCTTGTAACTTACATTATCATTCTTTCTACACCCCATATTTCACATAAACAACAACTATAAATCATTGAAAAGCAACACATGATCACAAACAATATGAAAATTAAGGTATGCTGCTAAACATTTTTATTCCCCTGTTTTAATATTACAGTTTGACATAAGAAATCAAAACTTTAGGTAAGATTAGAATACATGCAGTAGACAGTAATCCATAGCTGATTATCACTAGCTAGCTTCAGAGCATCTACACTAAGACACCTCGTATCCTTCATTTTCCTGTGACGACAACAAAAAATGTAGTTTTATATATACCAATAACAATATATATAATTCAAATATCGTTCATGATAATTATTTTAGCTAACTAACTTTGAAAGTAGTTTTATAAAGGGATATCCTCTCATATCCCTTCATGATGATCATTTATTGTGCCGTGTTCATTGTCTTCTTCATATTCTTCATTGAATTCTAGTAGACCCCTAGAAAAAGAAGAAGTATCAAGAAGATCATTCATTAAATGACTTTCCTAATTAATATAAACAACCTTTTTTCCTTAGAGAGCTACAGACCACATTTTATTTGTCTGATCAGTAATATAAAACACTTGTTTCGCTTGATATGCCATAATAAAAGGTTTATCTCCAAAACTTCTACTGATTAGATCAACCAATGTAAATCCCAACTGATCATTCATCATACCATTGTTGACATTAACCCACTTGCATTTGAAAATGAGAAATTTAATTTTAATATAATCAACGACCCAAATCTCTTCAATAACCCCATAATAAGGTATTGCTGCCAATCTAGGGTTCTTATCTTTCGAACTAGAGAAGTGCATAGATTTAGTCACTAATATAACCCCACTGTTGTGGATAGTGCTCCTATCATCAAGGGACTTCGTGTAAAACGTATAACCATTTATCACAAATGAAGTCCAACTTATGACATCAACCTCAGGACCACGTGCTAACCATTTAATTGTATCAGAAACACATTCTTCTCCGTCAATCTTTTGTTTGAACCAATGTGCAAAAGTTTTGTTATGCTCCCTAATTAGCCTTTGTTCAGTCATTTGACTATTCCCTTTCCGTACAATTTCTTTATGAGCATTAATGTAATCTTGAACTTCATCAACATTATTCAAGATGTACAAGTGGACTTGTTGCAATTCATCAGGATCCACACTCTTCACTGAAGCCCCGTGTCTACTGTCTTCTTCATCATGACATTCAGGAAGTTCAATGTGTCATATATTTGACAAGTAATCTTGACAAAACTCCATGGCTTCTTCAGAAACATATTTCTGAACAATAGATGCTTCAGGTCAGTTAGGGTTCTTTACATACCCTTTTAGGATTTTCATAGTTCTTTCAATTGGGTACATCCATTGTAAATAGATAGGGCCATACAACTTGATCTTCCTGACTAGATGAACAATTAGATGTACCATAATGTCAAAAAAAGAAGGAAGAAAAAGCTTCTCAAGCTAGCACAAGATCAGATATCCTTCATTTTCCAGTTCATCCAATATTTCTGTTTCAATGACTTTACTACAAATAGCATTAAAGAAGAAACAAAGTCTGGTAAAAAAATGTTGAAGATCATATTCAGCAATGCCTTGAATAGCTATTGGGAGTAGTTGTTGCATTAAGACATGACAATCATGAGACTTTAGCCCTACTAACTTCAAGTCTTTCATCGACACAAGCTTCCTAACATTTGAAGAATACCCTGAAGGAACTTTGATGCCATGTAAACACTCACAAAAGATTTTTTTCTCATCATTAGATAAAATATGAGCAGCTGGAGAACAAAAAGTTCTCTTACCATATGGCTTTGAATGCAAGTCTTCTCATATCCCCATTTCTTGCTATTACGAGTGTAGATGATTAATTTAATAGTGCAAGTGTACACTGTCGTAATCAAGTAATACAAAAGTGAGTAGAGTATCGTTCCTATGAGGATTGATCACTAGTACCAAAATGGGTAATTTTAACTCTATTTAGTTGGTCAATTAGTTGATTATTGAAAGTACGAAATAAAAGATAAATAAATATGAATGCAAATGATATGAAACAACTATGAGAAAAAGCCATAGGGGTCAGATTTCACTTAACAAATTTCGGATTGAATCACTTATCTATTCTAACTCAATTTATTCCACATGATTTATAGTCGAGTTTCCCTAATTTAATTACTAGCCTCTTCCAAGGTCAAGCAATTCTATAATTAATTGCTAATCCAATATATTCCTATATGAATTTAAGCAATTAATTATGCATTAAGATTCATAGAACTCAATAAGACTACACAACTTATATGAATATATTCCTATTTCATATGCAAGTCATGGTTTTAATTATATAATCTATACAGATGCATCTCCTTCCGGTCTCAAATGCATATTGAAATCATTCAAAAGATGTCCAGTCAATCAAAATCATTAAGAATAATAATTAAAACTCAATCATGAAGGATAAATTCAAACTAGATGTAATAAGTTAAGATTCAATCCGTCATTAGTAATCTACGTCATCACCTTAGGAAAATGGAAATTTAGCACATGATTAAATTAAAAACAAAACTAAAATAAATTGACATTATATAAAACTAGAATGAAATCCTCATAAATAATGCATAAAGCTTGAATATTAAATTCTCAAACATAAATATACAACCAAAAGTAATACAATCCTAAGCCTTCCAAGATGGAGGCATGCAAAAAGTAATACAATGCATAAAATTAATTCTAAGATGATGGAGTAAGTGGATAAGAGATGAGAGTAATGAAATGGTGTGTAACTAGAGAAGAGAGGAGAGTAATGGAAATGAAATGGTATGTGTGGAGAAGAGATGAGAGTAATGGATATGAATTGGTGTGTGTGGAGAAGAGATGTTAGTAATGGATATGAATTGGTATGTGAAATGTGAAGGAGAGGGTGGCTATATATAGGGAAGAATGGAGTAGGATAGATGAAGTGGTAGATGAAATGTGGTAGGTGAAGTAGTAGGTGAAAAGGAAGATGAAGAGGTAGATGAAATGGTTGGTGGAATGGTAGATGATTCCCGCTTTCAACTTCCAAGCAAAATTCGAAACCTTTGGAGATAGAACTAGATTTTGGTCTCAACATCAAAGTTGTAGAGCTCTTTCTTAGCTTTTTATCCATAAAAAGAACGTCCCAATCCGACATCTAGAGCTCCAGATATTGCTTGAAAACTGAAAGAGGGTTTAATTTAATATTTTTCAAGAAATTCTATTTTATGCCAAAATCATTATTTATTTATTAATTCCAAATTTATTAAATTGAGCTCAAATATCATCCATAAAATCATCATATAAGGGAAAATAAATATACAAATATTTTACTTATCACTTGCAAATCTAATTTTACCTTCACGCCATCCTTAGAACTACCTTGTATGTTAAGCAGTGTCCCAACAATACTATCACATACATTTTTCTCCACATGCATGAAATCAATACAGTGTCTCACATCAAGATTGGGCCAATATGGAAGATTGAAGAAGACAGACCTCTTTTTTCCATTTACTTTTTTTATTACTATTCTTTGTAGTATTATCAAAGATAACATTCATATTTTTTACCTTTTCATAAACTTGCTCCCCAGTCAATGCCTTTGGAGCATCTTCAAACTCTTGTCCACCAAAAAAAGCTTTTTTTAATCTACGATATGGGTGGTCTCGTTTAAAAAATCTCCTATGGTCAAGATACACTGTCTTTCTTCCATGTTGAAGTTGATGGTAGCATGTTCCTTCTTCACAAATCGGACATGCTTTATGGCCTTTAACACTATATCCTGACAACTTTCCAGATGCAGGTAAGTCATTTATAGTACAAAAGATCATGGCTCACATTTTAAAAACCTCCTTCTTGTTCAAGTCAAAAACATCAACACCTTCATCCCACAACTCTTTCAAGTCTTCGATCAAGGGTTCTAGGTAAATATCTATGTCATTTCCAGGTTGTTTTGGTCCCAAAATCAACATAGACAACATGATGTTCTTTCATTTCATGCATAACAAAGGAGATAAGTTGCAAATTACCAACAGAACAGGCCATAAACTATGTATACTACTCAGGCTACTAAAAGGATTCATGTCATCCGTGCTACGCCCAAGCCTAAGGTTCCTAGGCTCTTCACTAAAGGCAGAAAATAATTTATCGATTTTCTTCTATTGAGAAGAATCAGCTGGATGTCGAAGCTTTCCATCGGATATCCTCTTATCCATATGCCATCTCAAATTTTTTGCATCGTTTTCATCAGCAAACAAGCGCTTGAACCTTCACTACAAAAAATGGTATTTTGTAGCGGTTATATTTAACTGCTATAAATGTTAAGATTTGTAGCGGTTAAGTATAAATAACGGCTACAAATATGGCGTGCAATTCCCGTCAAAATTTGTAGCAGTACTTTTATAGCGGTTAGTAAATTATAACCGCTACAAAGTTGGCGCCACTTGGAGCAAACAAAATACGCCAAAAGTATGGCGTTTATTTGTAGCGGTATAATCAATTAAACCCCTACAAAATGTGAAAGGTCGCATATTTGTAGCGGTTATTTATTTATAACCTCTACATAATTTGAGAGGTCACTAAATTTGTAGCAGTTTTGTACCATAACCGCTACAGAACTTCAAACGTTTTAGTAATTTGTAGCCGTTATTCTAGAACCGCTAAAAATTTTAGCCGCCAAGGTTATTTGTAGCTGTTGATATAGCGGTTATTTTAAGAACCGCTACAAAAGCCGCCTCTATTTAAGGCCTCCTCTCCCCTTCACTCTTCCGTTTGACCATTTTATTTCCTAAGATTCCTTTGAGTGTTTTCTTTTAGATTTGAGCGTTCAGGCATCTGTGGAAGTGTTTTTACTGTAGTATTTCTCATTATTTGCACTTGACGTACGGAGACAATACGTATTTTATATGTATTTTTATTTTTATTATATTTTTTCATAATAATGTGACTAAAATGTTTTTTTTTTGAAATTTTGTAGTTGATATAGCTTCTAGACAAGATAAGGGGAAGGAGCCTAAGGTCCCCAGACCGATTTTGTGGGGCGACAACAGTAGATCTGGGGGCAGAGGGAGGGGACAGCGTGGAGGGAGGGCGACGGCGGCATTTCAGCCCATCCCCCCATAGGAGTCGCCCAACCACAGGCACCACAGATAATCCCACAAGAGACGACCGCACGAGTGGTGCCTGATTTGGGGCAGGAAGATATCAGCGTCGAGGACTATGGCGCAAATGAGGACTTCGACATCCTGATTGGGATCAGAGAGATGGAGCAGTTCCTTAATGAGGAGGAGGCGCGAGAGCAGAATAACCCACAAGGGTCATCTTCGTGGTCTAATGGGTTTGAGGTGCAGGTCCAAGGTAAATAAATTTTTTTATTTAATAAATTATTTATTTAAATTCAAAATGTTAAATTTGAATTACAATTTATCTAACGTGCGGTAAATTGTGTAGATGAGCAGGGGAACGTGTCCACGAGGAGGCTGGATGTGGCCGATCTGAACAGCATAGACTAGACACTACGAGTTGTAGTGCCGTGGAATGAGGCCACGGACCAGCCGATTGACAATGGGGGCCACCTGTTCAACCGCTTCCTGAATTACCTGAGCTCGAATTGGATGCGGTTCCCCCTTCACTTCAGGACATGGAGGCACGTTCCAAAGGGGCCGAAGGACCTGGTTTGGAAGGAGGTGGTTCAGGTAATTAATAGTATTTAATTAATATTTTTTGTAATTAATTCTATTTAATTAATATTTAAAAATAGGATTTTTGTAATTATTGATATTTAAATATTTTTTTTGATGCTGTGGTTTACCGTCCAGGCCAACCAGAAGAGGTACACCTTGGTGAAGATGGGTGACGGCTGGAGGAACTCTCTCTTCCACAGTGTGGATAAGGACGGGACGATGCCTCTGGAGCAGCTGATTGAGAGCGTCCCGGACGGCATCCGGCCGAACGACTGGGCAAGTTTCGTCCAGTTCAGGAGGAGCCCTAAGGGGCAGGTAATATATTTATTATATTATTATATATAATTTTGTAATTGTTAAGTATTAAATTATAATTTAAATTTAATTAATTTTAACTTGAAATTTATTAATTTTAAATATTTTATATTATTTTAATACATTTAATATTGTTTTTTTCCAGGCGCTTTCTCAGAGGAACACTAGGTGTTGTGGGCAGCAGACGATCCACCACACAGCAGGATCGAAGACATTTGCTGTCACTTACAGCGAGCTGATAACTTTTCATAATATCACTAACTTTTAACTGGTTATTTCATAATACTAATTGAATTTTGAAATTGTTTTAGAAGAGGAAGGCACAGCAGGAGAACCATCAGACGGACTATGGGAAGTTGTACGCTATCACACACAAATACCGTGACGGGACTCCGACCTCTCAGCAGGAAGAGGCGGCCATTATAAGTAATTTCATTATTATAACTTTTATATAACCAACTTAATAATTAAAAATTCTAATAAGTAATTGTTTCATAAAATGGTAGGAGCGGATGCAGTAGTCACGGGCTGAGCTGCGAGAGATCCAGGTCGAGGAGTCACAGGGGTCAGTGGACCCGACGGCTCCTTTGAAGGTGGGTCTGAGTCAGGCTGATCACCTTGGACTAGTGCAGGGGATGGGGATAGGCGCCAGACCTAGCTTGGTCTACGGCAGGAGTGCCGCCTCTGAGGCTGGCAACTCTAGAGGGGTCAGACGTCCAAGAAACGAGTCTATTGATTACCTGCGGTCAGATTTGGAGCGGACACAGGCTGCAGTGGCACAGCAGTAGCTATATCTGCAGGCTGATTTGATCTACGCTCAGCAGACGCAGTGGCGTGAAATCACGAACAACATGCTCAAGCGGTCATGGAGTCGCCTGTTCCCGGACGAGCAGCATCCACAGGTTCCCCATGTCCTTCGGTACGTCGTCCAGACTACTACAACTACTCCTCCTCCTCCTCCTCCTCCTCCTGATGATGATGATGGTGCGGTTAACTCTGTCCAACGCCCTGATCCAGCAGCACCTGAGGAAGCACCAGATGATTAGCCCCCAGCTACTTAGTTTAAGACATATTTATTTTTTGTTGTTGAAACATTTGTAAATAAATATATATATAATTTTATATTTCAGAAATTATATTCTTATTGTGTTTACCATAGTTATATTTATATTTTTAGACTACGTTGTTGAATTTGTGAATTAATTACAACAGTTATATTTATATTCTTAAACCGCGTTTACCATAGTTATAGTTATATTTATATTTCTAATACTTTAAAAAAATAAATTATATATAGTTGTAGCGGTTATATTATAAAACCACTACAAATATAATTTTATTATATTTGTAGCGGTTAATATGAATAGCCGCTACAAATTTAATTTTATTATATTTGTAGCAGTTTTATAATATAACCACTACACATATATATAATTTATTTATTTTTTAAGTTTAAGAAATATAGTTCCATATTTGTAGCGGTTAATGCTGAAACCGCTACAAATTGAAAGACTTGAGCGCGACAAAATTCAAAATTGAATTGTTGACTATTTGTAGCGGTTATATAAATAACCGCTACAAATACTCTACTTTCCAATTTTGAATTTCCCCCCACTTTTTTGCAAATTTGTAGCGGTTAATTATGTATAACCGCTACAAAGTTATATTAATAGCGATTTTTCTTATAACTGCTACAAGGTTAAAAGAATTCGTTTCCCAACGGCTTGATAATTAGTAGCGGTTTTATACATATAACCGCTACAAATGGTTATCACAGTAGCGGTTTCTAAGCACTCGTCATTCTCTATTTACTCATCTTCTTCACTATACTTTCTACTCTCTCACTAATAGCTATGGATAAGTCATGGATCAGGTTGCCACGTAATTCTCCAGAATATTTGTACGGATTAAACAATTTCTTGGATTTCGCATTCACTCACGCTAGCTGTAACGGCAAGATCGTCTGTCCGTGTCGGAGATGCAAGTTCAAGAAGTAGCATGTTGTTAAGGAACATTTGCTCCTGAAGCCTTTCCCAGAGGACTATATGTTCTAGGCAGTTCATGGTGAGAAGGCCGGCATTAGATATGATGATGCTCTTCCTCGAAGTTCTCAAGTAGGCATTCAACTAGATGAAGATGATCATGTGAATGATGTTGTGCATGATGCATTTGGATTTCAAGGAGATAACTTCAACGAAGAAGTGCACGGTTCTGAGCCAGTGTTTATGAGGAATGAAGCAGCTCAGGATTTTTTCAGCTTGATGGATGAAGCAGATCGTCCTTTATATCAAGGTTGTCAAAAATATTCTAAATTATCTTTCTTGATCAAATTGTATCATATCAAGTGCTTGTGTGGAATCACAGATAAGGGAATGTCGATGTTGCTCGAATTATTACAAGATGCATTCCCCGATGCTGAGATTCCTACAACATTCTACGAGGCCAAGAAGATTATCAATAGGTTGGGGTTGAACTATCAAAAGATTGATGCATACCTCAACGATTGTATGCTGTATTGGGGAGATGATTCCAGTAAGGAGGCTTGTAAGAGATGCCATACATCGAGGTACAAGACAATTCAGAAGGGGGAAAAGCAGAAGAAGAAACCTGCAAAGATTCTCAAATACTTCCCTTTGAAACCTCGCCTACAAAGATTATTTATGTCGTCTAAAACTGTAGAGCACATGAGGTGGCATGCCGTTAATAAGATGAAGACGGTAAATTAAGACATCCCCGAGATGCAGATGCTTGGAAAATGTTTGACAATGACTTTCAGATTTCGCGACTGACCCCAGAAATGTTCGGCTTACGTTAGCGACCGAAGGTTTCAATCCTTTCGGGAATCTTAGTACAAGTTACAGTATTTGGCCGGTAGTCTTAGTTCCCTACAACTTACCCCCTGGATGTGTATGAAACAAATCTCTTTCATTATGTCTATAATCATTCCAGGCAAAAAGGCACGGGCAATGACATCGATGTGTATCTCCAACCGCTTATTGCGAAATTGCTTGACCTGCGGAATGTCGGCATCGAGACGTACGACGCTTACAGAAAGACTTTGTTCAACTTGCGTGCAGCCTTGATGTGAACGATTAGTGACTTTCCTAGCCTTGGCACATTATCTGGTTGGAATGTGCATACTGGGTCGGCATGTCCAGCTTGCAATTTTGAATCTGACGAAGTGCGCCTTCACCACAGCCAAAAGTAGTGCTTTATAGGGCATTGGAGGTTTCTCGATGGAAGGCATAAGTTCATATTACAATGGAATCGCTTCAATGGGAAACCAAAAAATAGAGGACCACCTCAGACTTTGTCCGGTACAGATATCTTACAGCAGCTTGAGCATGTTGACTTTGAGTTTGGAAAAAGCGTTGATTCAGTACAAACTCGCCAAAAGACGCGCAGGACTTCGACGCCTCAGCAGTGGAAGAAGATAAGTATTTTATTCACTCTTCCATATTGGAGATCTAATTTACTTCGCCACAGTCTTGATGTCATGCACATTGAAAAGAATGTTTGCGATAATGTGCTATATACGCTGCTTAACGAACCCAGCAAGACAAAAGATCACCTTTAAGCGAGGAAAGATTTACGCGCCATGGAAGTTTGTGAAGACGCTTGGCCAGATGAACATGACAAATTTCAGCTGGCAAAGTTTACCCTCACAAAACCAAACAAGGAAGTCTTCCTCACGACATTGAAGAAATTAAAAGTTCCTGATGGGTATCAAGCAACATTTCTTGATGTGTTAACTTGCAGGCTCGAAAGGTTGCTGGCCTGAAGAGTCATGACTCTCATGTTCTTATGCAACTATTACTGCTTCTAGATATAAAGAATGCACTTCCTCCCGATGTTTCCATCGTTTTGGTGGAACTTTGTTCTTTCTTTCGGAAGTTGTGTTCTAAGGTTTTGATCGTTGAGGAGCTCGATCAGCTGCAGTCCAAAATCATTCCTATGCTTTGTCACTTGGAGATGATCTTTCCTCGGTCCTTTTTTACTGTGATGGTTCACCTCACAGTCCACCTTGTTCATGAAACAAAGCTCGCTGGCCCAGTACAATATAGATGGATGTATCCGATTGAGAGGTACTCATTTTAAATATGTGGTTCATTGTTAGTTCTTAAGTTTGCTAGTCGTCCTTTTTAGCATTTAGTATCAATTTTCTCTTCTATACTTCGTAGGTTCCTTGGGAAATTAAAATCTTACGTAAGGAATAAGGTGTGGCCAGAAGGTTCTATAGTTGAAGGCTATATGGGGGATAAGGTGCTGTATTTTTGTTCAAGGTACTTTGATGACCTTAAGACGTCTTTCAACCGCCCACCTCGTGTTGAGGATTGTCCTAAACCTGCGCCAACATCAGGAGAATTTATCCCTCGTGTTGGTAAACCAGTTAGAGGATTGAGAACTTCAAACTAACGGCAACTGAGAAGTTGCAAGCACATAGACATGTCTTGATTAATTGCACTTAAGTTGAACCTTTCATACAGTAAGAATTGTACACTCACATGTTATTCTATATCTTTCGTAACTTTTTTCACTTTCATTTCACTATCGCATTTCCATTATTAATTGCAGGGAATTCAAAAGTCATGTTCAGCGTCAACTCAGGATCCATACACAAACATCCTCAGAAGTTGACAAAAAGGTCCACAGAGAATTCCCGACCTGGTTTGTGTGCAAAATACTAAATGACCACAACCCACACTCACCATATTTCAAAGCTCTCGCAATCGGTCCTCTTGATCATGCAAAAAGGTTTACAGCATACAATGTCAATGGTTTTAAGTTTTGCACGGTTTCACGTGATCAAGGATTGCAAACTCAAAATTCGGGTGTTTATGACACATTTGGGACAAGGAGTTATGCGAGTAGCAGTGACGCCAACATGCAGTTCGGAGGTGTCCCTTACTATGGAAAGTTTCTTGATGTGGTTGAACTTAATTATCATGGTCGTTTCACCGTGACGTTGTTCAAGTGTTTGTGGGCAAATACCACTACTTCTCAGGGACTGACAACTGACGACTTAGGGATCACATCAGTCAATTTCTCACGGCCAATTCATACTGGTACTTCTCAAGATGATGAACCGTATATTCTTGCTTTAGAGGCACATCGGGTTTATTATGTCGAGGATGAGAGGCACAGGGATTAGCACATGGTCGTTTATTTAAAACCACGAGACCTTTACGACATAGGTGAAGGCGATAACATCGCCTACAAGAGTGAGCCATTTCAGCCAGCCGATTTTGAAAACTACTTCCCTGAAGGCGATGACAATTTACCTCTACTGTGGTGCATTTTTTTAAGTCCACATCATTTAAATTAAATTTTTTAAATTTAATAATACATCACTAACAATAATTTTTCTACAAAATTTTTGTAGAGATGGCGAGGATAAGTGATCAAATTCAAATTATGTTTTTGTCTTTAAAAAAATTGGAAAAAAATATTTAAAATAAAATAAAATAATATTTGTAGCTGTTTTTGAACCGCTACAAAATAAAAATAACCGCTACTAATTAAAAATCACTACAAAATGGGGATATTAACCGCTATAAATGCTACGCGGATTCCTATAAATACCCCTACCACATCTCATTTCAAACACTCTTCCATTTCTTTTCACCTTATTCTTCTTCCATTTTCTCTCATTTACAAATTTTTTTGTATGAGTTGAGGAGCTTAACAATACGATCAAATATGGTAACAAGTTTTTTAATTTTTTATTTCAATACTTCTTTCCTTCGCATAAAAATTATTCTCACCATTTTCTTTTTCCAGATATTTCAGAGCTTTATCTCATTTTCATCTATTTTTCATACACAATTACATTGTAGTAGATAACATAATAGTTCATTATTACCTACGTATCCTTAATAATATTATCAATACAATTTTTATACTTATCCAACTAAATTAAATTATTCCTTTTAATTTATAAATGAGCTAAATTATAGAATAATAAGCTAATTAAATTACCTAAACTACTAAAAAATTAAACTATTTAATATCAAAATAATAGAAACAAATGATTGCATTTTTAAAAAAAAAACAATTCTTACTTTTTGTAGCGGTTATTAAACCGCTACTAATTAACGCGCCTGGTTCAAACTGAAATTAATTTTTTTGCGGGAATTTTGAATTTTGATGAAATTAGTAGCGGTTCTAGAACCCCTACTAATTTCAGAAATTTCCTATTAGTAGCGGTTCTTAAACCGCTACAAATGAGCAAAAAAAATTTATTTTTCTTTTTCCGCCTTGAAAATTTTCTTTTTGATATTTGTAGTGGTTATATAACCTCTACAAATATCCCAGAAAAAGCTTTCGGCTTGTGGCAATGTTGTAGCGGTGGGATTAAACCGCTACAAATAAAGTAGTGGTTATTTTGCTTGCGTAGCGGTTTTTTATAACCGCCACAAATGCGCTTGCAACATGCGATTTAGTAGCGGTTTTATCAACTGCTACTAATGTTTCTTGTGTGGTTAAAACTGCTACTAATGACCATTTTTAACCACTACTAAATCACGTTTTTTTTTGTAGTGCTTGGTATGATTAGAAGATACCACAACACTTTTGCAGAGGTGTTATTTGATTTGTACCTCGAGGTTTCACATATCAGACATTGTTGTTCCTCTTCATGCTCTTTTCTATACAAAATACAATCATTAGGGCATGCATGGATGTTTTTATACGTCATCCCTAGTGGACACAGTATTTTCTTATCAATGTAGTATCGAGAAGGTAACACATTATCATCTAGAAGCATGTCCTTAAAAGCCTCAAGCGTTTCTGAAAAACTCTTATCGCTCCATTCATGCCATGTTTTCAAGCTTACCAATTTCAATACTGCTTCTAACAATTGGTATTTTTTACACCCCAGGTACAGCGGCGTCTCAGCATCACTGCACATATTATCATATGCATGTGATTGATCAAAAGCCTCTTCTCCTACATGACGAATAATATTCTCTATCCGATCATCCGTATCCGTGTCATTATCATCAAAGGTCAATCCCCCCTATTCAGATGAACTTGGCATTTCTAATTCTTCACCATGCCATACCCATACTTTATAAATCTTACAAAATCCTTCACAAATTAAATGTGTATATATATCTATAGCACTTAGTCGCTTCTCATTCAAACATACTACACAAGGGCAATAAAAATTCTCACTACCATCATCGGCATTTCTTCTAGCGAAGTCTAAAAATCCCCTCACCCCATTATCATATTCAACACTCGTTCGTTTAGCGTTTATCCAATTATAATCCATATATATCTCAACACTTGTAGCGCCCTATATCCAACAACAAAAAGATAGACAAAAAAACAACAACCATAGAGTTTTAGAGATTTCAACGAAATTTAACATGCACCATTTGAAACTAGTATTGTTTCAACAAACCAATAATACTGACAATCAAACAATCACACTAAATTAAAACAGAACTTATAATGGTATTACTCCAAACCAAATATCACAAGTCAGAGCATCATATTTACTTTTGGTCCAAAACAAGAAAAACGTATATGTAGTAATAAAATCATCACACATTTCCCTTTCACCTTAATTACTTTTTTCTGCAATTATTTCGTGTCTAACTATATTGTCAGAGTTAATATTATTGAGAATAAGCAAATACAAGCTGAAAGTTGAGGGCTTTTAATTAACAGAACACTAACCGATTGAAAGACCAAGGAGTGAGATTCTACCCAAAGTCACAGTGGCGTCAACTAAGGTTAAAATAAAATCCTCAAATTCACGGCACTGACAAAGGGAAGTCACAGCAGAGGAAAATGGTCACTACGGAGAATAAAGGTGGCAGCAGAGGAGAGTGACGATGATCAAAGAACAGCGATGACGAACACAGCAATGATAGCGGTAATAACGGAGGAGAGTTGAGCAAATGAGGAATGGGGCGCGATAGACGAGTTTAGAACAAGCAGGGACAAAGTTCATAGGGAAATGGCGAAAAGAAAAGAAAAGGTTCATAGAAACGGGATCGAGGTGCGGGAATAAAAATACAGGCAAAAAAGCTCACCTTTTAGACCGGTTTTTGATAAAATCCGGTCTTAAAAGGGGGAGCAAAAAATATTTTTTTTAATTTTTCACATTTAAGACCGGTTTTAATTAAAAATGGTCTTAAAAGGTTCAAATTTTTAATTTTTAAATTATTTTGATATTTTAAGACCGGCTTTATTTATAGCCAGTCTAAATAATTTTTTTAAGACCGGTTCTTTTGAGAACAGGTTTTAGAAGTTCTATATAATTATGAAACTACCACAAGTCAATTTTTTTAAACCTTATCTGTCATAACCGGTCTAAATGTGGCGGTCTAAAAAGGGAATTTTGTACAAGTGATTGCTTTTGCAACTCCCAATTAACAAGATAATAGCTTCTATACAATCATAAGATAGCTCTACTTTCCTGAACCATTGATTCTAGCACAAATTGAGACCATGTATGATTCCTATCAACTCTACTATAGTTGGAGGAACTGATGTGAGTTTGCAACTGAAAGCACGTATACATCTATTTTCTTTGTCCCTAATGATGCCTCCACATTCGCTTCTACCATTAGCCAACACCAAACCATTATCTATTTTCAATCTCGAAGAACTCTTCTCTAGTTGTGTGTGCCCTCTTGCGCATGAGGGTGTCTATGGGGGCATAGAGTACTCATCTTCAACAGGTCTTGATCTCAACACACTCAAACCTGAAATTTAAAACGCAGAAGAAAATGTATATCTCCAACCATATAGCTGTAAAAATTTTCTTTCATGGGGATATTTTTAAGTTTTGTTTTCTCGCTATGATAGAATATTATATTAACTCGCAGAATTAATCTTCAGAAATCATATATATTTATAGCAAAATGAAATCGACTTGCACTACTACAAAAAAATAAAACTGTGGCACTTATATTTGAATTAGTTGTGGCACTTAGTAAGTGCCACATATCAAGACGCCACTAAAACCAGCTGTGGCACTTGGAAAACACTTTATGTGGGGCTTCCTTAAAAAAAAAAGCCACAGGAAGTCAATAATTATTTTTTTAAAAAAATTTTTATTTTCATTTTTTTCTTTTAGAACCCTATAATTATTTTTTTAATCAAAAGAACCCCATAATTATAGTTGATAACACACTTTAAACGCATTTTCATATCCACAACAAAATTAAAAAAATTACCAAATAAATAATTAACAAAATCACTACTAAGTAAAATATAAGTGTTAAATAAATAATTATTTTACTCATGCAAATCATCAATATATTAATAATTACAACAACAACTAAAAATTATAACTACTAAATAAATACAACTTATATATAATAACATTTAATTTTATCTCATTTATTTGTTAGCATATAAAAATGAGAATAATTTTTTCAGGAATAAAATGAGAAAAGAAATTTCAGAAGCATTCTTCATCAAGGAAAATTAAAACAATTAAAAGTAGGAAACTTGAAAGTAAATATGAACGTTCTTTACCAATGCAGCAATTGATAAAACAATACGAACACCATTCCCTCTGTCATAAAAAACCAAAGATTTCTTCTCCTGTAGAAACATATGCAACATAATAGTAAGAAACTATTATTCAAAATAAACTGGTAAGCTATATATGTGATATAATGCAGCTAAAATAGCAATTAGACCAAATAAACTTACTACTTCGTGGCTAATGCTAAGTTGGATGACACAGATCTAAAATTCGAAGCTTAATATAAAAATAATGGAAGAAGAAACAAGTGAAAAGAGAGAGAGTGTGCGTGTGTGAAGGAAGGAAGTGTCACCATCTTCATAAGATCCAGGGAAGGGAAAACAATTGAAGATCTATTAAAGAAGTGCCACAAAAGGCGCGCCACTAATCTCTATTTTTGTAGTAGTGTTGTTTGAATCAACGAAGTTTGATGCCTAAAGAGTTGATACCGTATGAGGCTCAATGAAATCCAAGATAAACAATTTTTTTTCATGAAATCTTAATACTATCACTACTACAAAAAATCTGTTTAATGGCGTAACTCTTATGGCAATTTATTAAAGAAGCGCCAAAGATACTTATTTATTTTTTTAAAATTAAAGTTATTTAGAAGCTTTGTCGCTTACAATTATAAACGTCATAGTTGACATTAACTTTGTATGACGCTTCCCTGAACAAGCGCCAAACAAGGCCTACGATTTTTTTTTTAAAAAAAAACAATAGGAAGCTTTGGCGCTTCTTGAAGCTTCCTATATATATTTTTTTAAAAAAACTTAATAGAAGCTGCCAATAATATTTCTAAGCTATATGTTTTAATATATATATATATATATATAATAGGAAGCTTTAGCACTTCCTTAGCTTCCTATATCTTTTTTAAAAAATAAAAAACGTCATAGGAAGCTGCCAAAGCAATTCCCATATCTTTTGAAAAAAACGTATATTGTATTTAAAAAAAAAACAATAGGAAGTTTTAGCACTTCCTCAAAGCTTCCTATATATATATATATATATATATTTAAAATTAGCATATTTATTATTGATAAAGGTTTAATGGTTGCAATCTACATAACGCTATATGATGTTTGTCATACTTTTTTGCTCTTTCTTTCTATACATCCAATATTATCTGCTTGAACGAATGGTCAGATATATATTATTGTCACTAGTATTTACTTGCATTTATAATGAAGAAGTGTAAAACTAAGTGAGCTCCCTGAAATTCATCAATGTTTTTTTTAAAAAGTCCACATATGTCCAAAATAAAAAGCTAAAATAAAAAAAATAATAAAATAGGAAGCTTAGGAAAGGAAGCACCAAAGCTTCCTATATATATATAAATTAAAATACACTATAAAAAAAAAGGATATTATAGACGAATTTAGCGACGGAAAATATTCCGTCTCTAAAAAGAGCGTTACTAATTCAGTTTGCACAAATTTAGAGACGGATCAGCAACAGAATTTCCGTCTCTTAATTTACGACGGAATTTCCGTCCCTAATGGCAAATTCCGTCGCTAATTTGCGGAATAGCCTATTCCAATTTTGTGACATATTCGGGACAAAAATTTCATCACTAATTTCGGAGATAGCCTATTCCATTTTTTAGACAGAATTGCACTGTACAAAAAACCGGACCGGACCGGCCGGTTAGACCGGTTGAAACCGGTTGAACCGATCAGAACCTGTTAAAACCGGTGGTTCAACCTGTTGGACCGGTTTCATTTTTTTATTTTTTTATAATTTTTTTATTTGCTTTTTTTAGGGAAAAATTGAAAGTTGAAGACCCAAATGAAGAGAAAAATAGGTAAAAAAAGAACAAATCTAAAAAAAATGAAGAAGATAATGAAAAATTTTATTTAAAAAGATATAATAATTATAGAAAAAGATATATCATTACATAAGTATAGACATTATAACTCGTACTAATAGATTTTAAGTATTTTTTTCATTTTTATCTATAGAAGTTTAAAAATATATTAATATATATTGTCACTAATAAATTATAATATTTTAATATGACCGGTTCAACTATCGGTTAGACCCCAGTTGACCCATTAACCCTTGAACCTATGCTGTGACCGGTTCATTGCCCGATCTAGTTTTTCGTTCCTTGCAGAATTGTGACCAACTTTCCGTGATTAATTTGCGAATGCTTTGGGACAGAATTTCCGTTGCTAGTTTTGTGAAGGATTAGTGACAAAACTTGTCACTAATCCGTCGTTATTCCGTTACTAATCTTTCACAAACTTAATTTTCGGTTTTTTTAAAAAAATAATGTTGTCACGAAATTTCCGTCACAAATCTGTCTCTAATCTATTTTAATATTTTCTTTCCAATTAAAATTTTTCTTTTATTTTGACTTTAACTGTAAGTCAACATTAATAATGATTAAAAAACTGAAAGTGGAATTAAATGGATTATAAATAAAAACAAATTTAAACCAAATTATAAAATTATAGTAAGTTTACAATCACAAAACAATAGAAAGACGTAGGTGAAAATATAGTGTCAAACAAACTACACAAATTTTTAATGTAGTCAAACAACCTAGTAACCATCATATCTTATGGTGTCTTATGGTGTGCTATCATCAGTGTCATAAACTTCAGGGTTCGAATTGTTGACAGCTCTAGAAAGTTTTTGCTCAAGTGCTTCCAACCTAGTTAATAGAAGATAAATGAATTCAGCATCTAAAATGATTTAAGCATTGTAGAATAGAAGATACTATATACACATGTACCTTCTTTGTCTGGTTTCCACTTCCTTTTCTATTAATTCCCCAGCTATATTGACACCACTATGCTCCAAACTTGTTAATTGGTAATGATATATTTTTGGCAGACAACAAGCCTATATTGCTTAAGGTGAAATTCTGCCAAAAAGCAATAATGGTTCTGCAACAGAAATTATGCAAAACAACAAAGCTACTTCAATTGGAAACAACTTGAGAAGAATAAAAACTGTCCAGAATAGTAGGATAAATTCCATTGTTGTTCTAAAACTTGAGCAGAATAAAAAGTAAAAACTGGCTATACCTGAAGATAGGCGGTCATCCCTAAATTTGGATGCACAAATAAGAGCAACAAATACATATACATTTTTTTTCTTTTTGCCAATTCGAATGCAATGTAGCAATCAGCCCAAAGAATAAAAATATTTGGATAACTGATTTCTTTTTTTTTTTTTTCCTACCAACAAAATCATCAAATGCAGAATTTACCACCAAAACTTTCAGTTCTTAGGTTAAATCAGGTAGTAATAGTAAAAACAAGTGTATGCACAAGCTTAGTTCAACCCACCTATTGCAATTTAAAAAAACAAACACCAAGCCATACCAGCCGCTACAATCTACACCAGGCACTTGAAGAAAAAGATTTTTTTAATTAGAAGATAGCGGTAAGTGAACCACAGAGTATATCCAAGGCCTACTACTTCCAGCAACTTGGGAATCTGATGCGACTATGATGAGAACAAAAAAATAAATAAAGTTGACATTAAAAGAAATGTGTGTTGCTTGAAAGAATGATATGATATTGAAACAATACAAACCAATGGGATAGAATCAACTCCACCAACAAGAGCTGACGATAGCCACAAGGCAATTACAGCACCTCTGCCATACAGGAGAATTGAACTTAGGTTAATAGCATAGTCTGCATTTAATCTAACAAATCAATGCCTTCAAAGAATTAACTTCAAAACCATATAGGATTTCATCAAAACCTAATCACACTGGATGCTTACTTCCTTCTATAGCTAGTTATATAAAAGAAACAGGACGCTAGGATAGGTCACACAAAAAGGTTAAAAGTCCATAAAAGGATGGATAAGAAATTAAAGCGGATGGAAAGAAGTTACACAAGAAAATGTAAATCAGCAAAGACTGCAATAAATGCAGAATTGTAAAGGAAAATGAGCACTTTAAAATCAAGGTTAACACCTCGTAATCAGTAAGAACACAATTAAATGAAAAGCTCAGAGGAACACTAGAGATGATCGAAAACCCGTTGTAATATTTTAGCAATGCATCCAGTACCAATAACAGGGCATATTCTAACAACGCAGCCAGTACAAATAATAAAGCATCACAGCAACAAGATTTGGAGTTTTAACCATAATTCAAATTGAGTAAATAAATACATCTGTTGGATCAACAATTCACTGTTCAACACAAAAGGCACAAATTATAACAAAAAAATAACAGGATTATGAGGGGGGGAGGTACAAAGCAATGTTAAATTGCTATCTGGGTAAAGGATGAAATATTATTAGGAAATGAGGATTTCAAAAATGAGGATGTAGTCACAAATTTTTAATAATTACGAATTCAAAAACGTTAAAACTGTAATCAGACAAAACGGGGAGAAGGATGAATCCATGTTAGGTTGCTCGTATAACAACTGAGGCTCGTATCATCAAACATTCACAATGTGAATGTTATCAACAATCTATAGCGTCCTCAGAGCAACTCAATTTGAACATGGGTCAATAAAAAAAGTCAAGAAATGCATATTTTGGATCAACAATTTAATGCTCAGAGCATAATGCATATTTTAAACAACAAATAAAAGGGATATTTGAAATTAAATAGACAAAAACATACAGAACAAAGATTTTTTTGGATAAAACAAGAATTGTTGTCAGAGAGGAGAGATTACACAAGAGGTGCAAATACCAAGCATAGAAAAGTGGCACTTAACCCTTGTAGGTTAGGAAGGCTCCCTTCAAGACACCAAGGAATGAAAACCAAAGAACAACTCAAATGTCTTGTCCCACATAGGTTACAAGGGCTGGGAAGAAACTTTCTAGATAAATTAAAGCAAGTCCAATAATACAATATTGAAAAATAAACACCAGAAGGATTGTCTTATATGGTATATGGATTTAAATGGTTTTTATGAAAGACTAATTCAAACAACTTTCAGTGGACATTACACAATAGGAAAGTGAAATTCAATAGAAACTACTAGGGGTTAAAAGAGATAAGCAGCCAAGCGTATAGCATAAATATCTTCAATAGAATAGTTAAGTAATAAATCACTTCATGCAGATAGGAAGGCATCAAAATTGTAGCCACTGGTGGGTATAGACATGCCACGGATTACTAATATCAAATAGGAGTGAAGAACTGTAGTTCCAGCAACCTTTATATTATCAAGTTTTTCAGCAAAATCAAACGGCTGCACTGACTCATCCACAGGTGATTCTTTTGTTTCTTCAGATGCAACGTTTCCACTGAATGCATTATTTTTGGTTGTTTTAACATCCTCCACACTTATTGCACGGTCTGGTTTCTCATCAACAAATTGACTTGGCCTACCAGATGTTTCATCGGATATTTTTGCCCTTGGTGACACATAGATCAAGGAAGTTGAACCTGAACAAAAGGGGAAAGATACAACTTTTTTACTTAATACTGACGTTCATAATTGCTCTGCACTTAGAAAGTGGTGGTATAGAAAAAGCTGCAACCTTATGTTCACAGCAAAGAGAGTCATAAGACACAGTTCGACTACTCTTTAAGAAGGAAATGCTAAAAATTTTCAAGGTTCATTTTAGCATGACAAACACAACTTTGAGAAAACTACGACCCCACTAATAAGCTAACATGGATACATATGAGTTAAGCACAAAAGTGTTCGAATATAATTAGTAAGTGTAAAGAAAACCCAATGATACGTAAGCAAGGCATTTCCGGTCCTTTATAGAGAATATGGATCATAGATATTTGGAATCAATTATTTATCATTTTTGGGAGGAGAACAATAGTATTTCATTGCTACAAATATGTCTTATTTAAGATTCAAATAATAAGACATGTATTTGGATATTTCCCTTCAATTTCACAAAATTGGATATAAATAAGCGAAATCATAATCTTTTATGATCGAGCTGCCATGCAAGGATTTTTTTCAAAATCAAGAGTGGCGAATCAGTATAGATAAACGGTAGTTCCCAACAGATCAGCTCAAGCCCAAACATATCCTTCTACTCTCACAAGAACAAACAAAAGCATGCAAAATAAATGTAAAAAACAGGGAAAATAGAAGAAAACAATAATAAAGTGGATAATGCAGCCTAAAGAAGGCTGCAGAATTTGGGGGATGTGGCACACGGAACACAAGGACAACTCGGAGATCAATTGAAGAAGAACTCAGTTTCTGTAAAGGATAAAGCAATACAGAGAAAGAGAAGGAACATAAAGAAAAGTGAAACATCACAGAACTGAAGGTTTCCAACAAACAAAGGAAAATAAAAAAGAAAAGGAAAACAAACCAGATCGAGATTGATAGCGGCATGAGGAAGTTGAGAGATGAGAAAGAGAGAGAGCTCGAGAGAGGAGAGCTGCGATGGCTGACCAAGAAGGGAGAGGACAGTGACTCGGTGAGCTGCGGCTGAACAAGCGATGTATGGAGAACTGGGGATGAAGGATGTCTGGAATGAGAGAACCCTAACATTAAAAGTAACTTTTTTAATTAAGCAGAAATGGGAATCTGGTAAAATAACCCCTCAAATGGAGGGAATGTGTAAAATTTTTGGAGGGAATGCGCGAATGTTTTGGGCCATTATTTTTGGAGCAATACTTACATGTTTTAGGAATGTTATCTTATCTATATTCTGATTAATTAAAATAAAGTAACTCATCTCATTTTAATTCCTATGGTTGATGAGTCATATGAAGAAATTTAAATTTTATGATTTTAAAAAATAACAATTCAAGGAAGGGAATTGAGTTTTTTGTTTTTCTAAATTATGAAATTTTTGTTTTTTAAAATTAAAAAATTTGAATTTCTTTAGATGACTCATCAGCTATGTGTGATTAAAATGAGATGATTTATTATATTTTAATTAATCAAAGTACAGATGAAGTGGTTCTCCTGGAGTATGTAAGTATTTCTCTTATTTTTCACACACTAGAAATTCTTGTATCAACTTGGTTCGTCACATTATTTATAGTCTAACCAATTAAAATACAAAAACTTATGAGCTGATTTGACACCTTCGAAATATTAGTGGGTATATTAATAAAATTAAAAGATTTCATAATAGTTCTTTTTTTTTATTTGTAAAATCTTAATTAAACGATTTGAAATTTTTAAGAAAAATAGAAATGTAAATCACATGAGTAATCAACTAGGATTAATATTAGTCGAGTTATTGTATTTAAATTGATTAAACCACACATGACGTGGCAAACTAGGTTCACACAAGAATTACACATATAGGCTCCGCCTTTGATTTAGCTATTTAGCAATCTTGATATGCTCAGAAAAACACAAAATGAAGTGAATGAAATATCTGAAGGTTATATGATGTACAGTTGTATATATATTTGAAGCGAATGAAATATCAATCTTTCTAAGTTGAAATGACTTATGAGCTTACAGGTTCCTTCGACTAGCAAGTATGGCACATATACTACATAATTACTGAGTTGTTTCTCAATACAGAGTACAATTAAGTTGTTTTCTAAGTTGAAATGACTTATTGCATATTTATTTATAAATTACAAGATGAGTGAAATAAGAACCACATGGAGTGGACATTTAATACAAAATGATTGAATAAGCGTGGTCACGCGTGTGTGAAAAAAAGGAGACATCACAAAATATGCTAATCGATGTAAAGGTTTACAACAACGACGGAAATTTTAACACAGTTGAGAAAAATAATATAATTGAGGTTGTTGTGCAGGGAGAAATAGAGAAAGAGTCAAAAAGATAATGGGAGGGGAAATATCTTGAGAGAAGAGAAGAAAGGGAGGGGTTGTAAAGTCATTTTACCCATATTCTAAAATTTTAATTGAGTCTATGACCTAATTAAGGATTTGTGTAATTTACTAACCTAATTTTGAATTTCATTAGTTGAAGAGACTTTATATGGGATTTTCCCATTTTGAAATAGCTAAGTCAAGTTGCAAGATTGAACTCTTTTTGATACAATTGTAAGATCGAACTTATACTATAAATCAAATGAGTATTTAATTGCACATTGATAAATAGATGTAGTAGTAATTATTTACGTGTTTTTATATATTGTTTGAAATCGTAGAATGCATTATTGCAATTTATCACAAAATTTATATCTTATAAATAAATTTTACATATTAGTGTTCTTTGTTTTTATTTTTGTTTAATTTTTATTTATGAATTTAATAACTATAAATAGCTTCCAAAACAATTATTGTGCTTTTATTTCATTAAAGAAATCATATTAGTAACACTAATAAATGAGTGTATGAATAAGCTGATTACCAGTCTAATAAAGTTCAAGAAATTAGTACTACTACTACTACTATCATCTAGTCATATTTTCAAAGCAATGAATGATTATATTCAAAAAAAAATATATATATCTATATATATACACGTTGGAACATTTTTCTTTTTAAAATTCGTTAGTCACTTACTTTATTATTTGTTTTGGCCAATTGATTACCATTCTTATCCTATGTATGTGCATTTGAAGAAACTACTGACAAAAGAGATTACTTCATATCTTATATCGAAGCATATTGTTAATTATACAATTATTATTTCTTCATTTATTATGTTAATTTTTAAAAGACATTATGTCACATGATGAATCCGTTTTAATGATATATATGAATACATTTCCCAAGAATTCGTCTTCATGATGTCTCAACAAGTTTTAAATGATTATATTATCATTTATTCTCTAAATGATGAAAATTAGAAATTTTCAAATTAGCGACGAAAATAGTGATGGATTAGAGACGGAAATAATTATTGATGGACATTAGAGACGGAATAGCGACAAAATTATTTTCCGTCAATAATTTTTTGTCAAAAATCTGGAATAAATTATCCCCAAAACTAGCAACGGAATTTGTGATGGAATTTAGAGACGGAATTATTTTCTATCGCTAATTTTTTGTCAATAATCTGGAATAAATTATCCCCAAAATTTGTGACAAAATTTGTGACAGAATAGTGACGGAATTTTGTGACGGCTTTGAGACAGATTAGTGATGGAAATTTGGAGACGGAATAATTTCTGTCACTAATCCGTCCATAAATGAATTTAGTGATGGAAATTTGTGACGGAATAATTCCGTCTCTAATTTTCGTCACTAATCCGTCTCTAAAGTCAGCGATGGATTTTTTGACGGTTTAGAGACAGAATAGCGACGGAATTAATTCCGTCTCTAATTCTCTATTTCTTTTGTAGTGATAGGAAAATTTGGCGCTTCATCAAAGCTTCCTATATATATTTTTTTAAAAAAAGAATCTTGTCAGTCAAAGAATCCTTCTTCATTTGCATTTGGTCTAACATTGAAGCTAGGTTTCTTTCTGATTGGTCGCAAGTCCTTGTAATATGCCTATTGTATTTGCATTAGGCTCTTTTTTAAAAAAATTTTTAAATTAGGTTTTTGTTTTTTTAATTTGGGTCATCATATTGTTATATATTTATTATTGGTAAAAGTTTAATAGTTGCAAGCAACGTAATGCTATATGATGTTTGCTATACTTTTTTGCTCTTTCTTTCTATACATCCAATATTATCTGCTTGAATGAATGGCCGGATATATATTATTGTCACTAGTATTTACTTGCACTTATAATAAAGTGTAAAACTTAGTGAACTCCCTGAAGTTCATCAATGTCTTTTTTTAAAAAGGCCACATATGTCTAAAATAAAAAGCTAAAATAAAAAATAAATAAAATAGGAAGCTTTGGAAAGCGCCAAAGCTTCCTATATATATTTTTTAAAAAAATCTTGTCAGTCAAAGCATCCTTCTCCATTTGCATTCTATCTAACATTCGAAGCTAGGTTTCTTTCTGATTGGTCACAAGTCCTTGTAATATGCCTATTGTATTTGCATTAGGCTCTTCTTTTTTTAAATTTTTTTTAAATGAAGTTTTTTTTTATTTGGGACATTATATTGTTATACATTTATTATTGGAAAAGGTTTAATAGTTGCAAGCGATGTAATGCTATATGATGTTTGCCATACTTTTTTACTCTTTCTTTCTATACATCCAATATTATCTGCTTGAACGAATCTTTGAATATATATTGTTGTCAATAGTATTTACTTGCACTTATACTAAAGTGTAAAATTTGAGAAATTCTCAACACACACGTTGGTAATATAATTCAAAGTTTATTCGAAATGTTAGAATATTACTATTATTCAAAGCTTTTTTTTTTTTTAAATGGGAAGCAATGGTGCTTTTTTAGGAAGCGCCAAAGCTTCCTTGTAATGTTTACAAAATTTAAACACCCGGTCATTATTATCCCACCATTATCGCCCTTTTGCTTCCCATTTCTCATAATTCCGATCCATTGCTCCCCTACTCCATTAGTCCATCAACTTTTCAAGTATTTATTTGAAGTTTCAGCTTGTAAATGTTTTTTTAACATTTGATCCACGTTTTCTTTTTCTTTTCTTTTTAGTTAAAATCTGTCATGACTATGTTTACTCATTATTTTTGTTTTTAGGTATTTATTTGAAACTTTGTCTGCTTAAACTTCCTATGCATTGTAAGTTTTTTAATTTTTAAGTTTACAAATATAATAATATTGGTTTAATTGTCCGTAGAAGTAATGTTATGATTTTAATTCTTTTGTGTGTATGATTATTTGTGTAGTATTATGAAGATCAACACTTTGCTGAGTTATCTGACCATCAAATGGATGAAATTATTGAAAAATGGTGTGAATATATGATCAGACAATTAGTTAATTTAGACACGTAGATTCTTGCTTGCCTATTCTTTTTTTGCTTATTCATTTTAAAATTAGTTGTTGTACATTATAATTATTGTAATACAATAAATTTTATAGTGATTTTATTGTAATACAAATCATTGTAGTTAATGTTTTACATTTTTTTACCTTCATATTGCAATTTGCCTATTTCATTAGAAAAAATAATTAAAAATTATTAATAAAAAAACCTATCCTTCTTTGACGCTTTAATATTAAAGCGCCAAAGGAGGGCGTTTCCACCCTCCTTTGGCACTTGATCAAAAAGCGTCAAAGGAAGTGTCATACCTCCTTCGGCACTTCTACTATAAGCGCTATAGGCATTTTTTTACTAACTTAATTATAAAAACTAACTTATGGCACTTCCATAATTTCAAGAAGAGCTATAGGTATTTTTAATGGCGATGAAAGCTTTGATGCTTCTTAAGTGCCAAAGCATTCTTTAAAATAAGCGCCGTTAAATTCCTCTTTTGTAATAGTGTATTAATTCAAACATTAAAGACATTAGAATGGAAACAAAGAAAATAAAAGAAAAGGCCTATCTTTCATGATTCTCCACCTCATGAGGAATAGGTGGAGAATGAAGATAAACAAATTTCAAAACAAGATTTTCAATTTTTTTTTTTTGAATTGAAGAGTGGCCAAGCTAGCTTGGAAATTACAGATTACAAGACAACATAAACATCAAAAGGCGGGACTAATATCTTCCCTAAGAATGGGAATACATCCAGAATGGGGGACCGGTAAAACTACCATACTCTGAAGTAGATGCTGCACGTCTCGAGCCAGATAATCCGCACACCTAATTGCTTACCTCGGTGCATATCTCAATTCGGTGTCCCAATCTGAATAAATCAAATCTCTTACTGCATTAATCACAGACCTGTACGGATGACTAAGACCACTATCTCGTATGATCAGTTGATACACATCAAGAGAATTTGTGTAAGCGATGATCTTCTGAAATCCATATTGCTTACACAACTGCAGACCCGTCTGTAAGGCAAGGAGTTCCGCGGTTGTCGACGGAACAAACCCCAACTTCCTTTGGAATCCAAGGACCCAATTACCCCTGGTGTCTCGAATCACTCCTCCACACGCTGCCTCCTGCTGGCTATTGACTGAACCATCTGTATCCAACTGCACACATCCTTCCGGTGGCAGTTTCTATCTGATATTATCTACATCCGAAAGGGAGAAACTCGCATGCTTCACCTCCATAAGCTGATACATGATGCCATGAATGATTTCGTTGGCCTGAAGTCGAACTCCTTCCATGACACCCTGACATCTGTTCTTCCATAGTAGCCAACAGATAGTACTGAAGCTCCGAATCCAGGGCCAGCACTAAAAATAAGTCTTTCCCAATGGGATTGACATATTCTCCTTAAGCCATACCTGCAAATCAGAGCGAAAAAATCTAAACCGAGAGTTAGGAGAAAGAAAATGTAACCAAACTTCTCTCGCTATCTCACAATCACGGAGAATATGCAAAATAGTCTCTGGTTGGTGGCACTCAAATGGGCACTCCTCACTGGCTGATAACACTCTCCTAGCTCTGAGTGAGTTGGTAGGTAATCTCTCATGAATAACCTGCCATTTGAAATATGATGAAAATAACCACACTTTTTTTGGATAAAGAAATTCAAAGAATCTTCTAGCTAGGAACACGTGTGGTTTCTAGTTCATCAATAATAAAAATAAAATCAAAAACAAAAAAAACAAAAGAACACCACAAAATTCAACGGTAGGTGATGAACAAGAGACACGAGACAAGGATAACGGGTTAAAAGGTATTAAAAGACAAGATATTAAAGAAAGAAAATAGATCACAGGCGCTCCATATACAATTGAAATTGTTAAGAAAAAGATGAACCTCCATTGTATTGATAACAAATAATTGTTTACAAGAGATAAATAAATTTATTTGGGTTTAACAATGATCATCTCTCATTTGAGGATAATAAACCAACTCCACTTGGGGAAGTACTTGAGAAAGACTTCTCTCGCTGGGGAGAGACCCAAGTTAACCTCTCCCATTTACATTAGTGAAGATTCCACATCTCACACACTATTAATCTATAGAATAAGACCCTTTATATATATAGTGTTTTAGAGCCATTTACTAACTCATCCTTCTGATAAGTTCTTCTACTCCCTCCTGTCCTAATTATAGGACATATTTACCTAACTTTGGAGAAATTAAGGATAGTAGTTAAATTAGTTAAATTTAGTTATTTTCCAAAAATGCCCTTATTTAATAGGGGTGATTTAGGAATACTATATGAGTCTACCATGAGGTAATCCAACCATTATCTAAATCAGTATTCTCTCTCCACTTCTCTGTGTTTACTTTCATGGTATTTTATTTGGTGTATGTTTGATACTTCATGGTACCACACGTCAGACGAGGCAATCCAACCATTATCTAAAGCAATGGGGGTATTTTGGGAACAAATTGACAAAAATTAAAATTTTGTCCTATAATTAGAACCAAAATCAACTTCCAAATGTTGTCCTATAATTAGGACCGGAGGGAGTACTAGAAAAAATGATTTCATACATTAGTAAGATATAATAAAATATGATGCTTCCGAAATACTTATCTGGTCCCATAATTAATAATCTGGCATGAACAACTTAAAACACAAGCAAAACAAAAGTTAATTAGACCATATTTACCATTATTCTCAGTAAACAAGGATGCCCAAATGTATAAGGTTCCCACCAGGTAGAGTTTGGTGAGAAATAGATGCTTCACAAAGAGAGAAGTTATTTTCAGGATTTGAGCGTGTGACCTCCAGATCACATGGCAGCAACTTTTCCATTGCCCCCGAGGCTCACCCTCTATAGTTTTTCTCGGCAAAGACAGAATGGTGGGTGGTGTGTGTGAGAGAGACTATAAACAAGATGGGGGTAAAACAGAGAGAAGGATGTGGTCACAGAAGATAGAGAGCACAAAGGAGTGAGATGCCATTAATTATTGATTTCTTTGTGCATTTCAACCTCTGTGCTCTCTATCTTCTGTCAGCAACATCACCATCGCCTTCAGAACCCATCATTCAAATTCAAAATGAGCAATTCAACAAGACAAATTGAGGAAAAGGAAGAAGATTATATATGAAGAAAATGAATGAATTAATGCAAGAAATAATCATATCTCCTTATCATATCACTCACTTTTCTCTCTGCAAGAATTCGAAGACAAGATAGATATATTGGAAAAGCAGTGATGAATGAGGCTTCCAAATATGGAAGGAAGTAATATATCTGTGTTGGGGCTCTGGAGAATGGAAGTACTACCTAAGGACCTATTTATAGGGAAAACTAACGGCCAATGCATGCTCTAGGTCTCTTGAAAGAATAAAACATTTGTGCTGATTTAATTTCAATAGAAGCCGAATAACTCATAACTTATAAATAATACACGTTTTAGTAGATTTTATATTATGATAGATGTGATTCTCAGTTTATACCCTATTTTGGATTTTGTTTTGTTAAAAAAACAGAATTCTTTTTTGGAACGTACTTAATATCAATTTGATTTTTTTTTTAAAAAAAAGAAAGGCTCTTAAATTGATCAAATTGTCAGTTTCCATATTGAATAATGTAAATTAACTGTCAATAAGGCTCTTTAGCTACAAATGTGAGTAAGAACATATAATAAAATATAGTAAATATCGTATATTTCTTATGCTTTTTTACTTTGAAAGTGTAGTGCTAGCTAGCCAGCCGATAATATTCTTTTAAAAAAGGTCTCATAAACGCTGGAGCCTAAAGACGACTTATGAATAATGAGCTTAATTAATTAAAGTATTTGTATTTCTTATACTGATATTGATATTGATTAAAACATGCATGCAGGTTTTGTATCATGCAAGATTTTGGGAATTCATTTTTATTAAAAGAAATATTGAACTAGATATCTTTAGTAATGTGTAATGCACAAAAATGGATAATGATTTAATTTTTTTTAATCCTATCCACTTTTTAACATTTTGGTCTGGCTGAATCACAGAGAGAGAGAGAGAGAGAGAGAGAGAGAGAGAGAGAGAGAGAGAGAGAGAGAGAGAGAGAGAGAGAGAGAGAGAGAGAGAGAGAGAGAGAACTGCATGTGTAGAACCTAATAAATGCCTTTATATTTTATAGTAGTGTATTAATTCAAACATTAAAGACATTAGAATGGAAACAAAGAAAATAAAAGAAAAGGCCTATCTTTCATGATTCTCCACCTCATGAAGAATAGGTGGAGAATGAAGATAAACAAATTTCAAAACAGGATTTTCAATTTGAAATATGATGAAAATAACCACATTTTTTTTCGATAAAGAAATTCAAAGAATCTTCTAGCTAGGAACATGTGTGGTTTCTAGTTCACCAATAATAATAAAAAAAAAAAAAAGCCACAAGAACACCACAAAATTCAACGGTAGGTGATGAACAAGAGACACAAGAGACAAGGATAACGGGTTAAAAGGTATTAAAAGACAAGATATTAAAGAAAGAAAATAGATCACAGGCGCTCCATATACAATTGAAATTGTTAAGAAAAAGATGAACCTCCATTGTATTGATAACAAATAGTTGTTTATAAGAGATAAATAAATTTATTTGGGTTTAACAATAATCATCTCTCATTTGAGGATAACAAACCAACCCCACTTGGGGAAGTACTTGAGAAAAACTTCTCTTGCTAGAGAGAGATCCAAGTTAACCTCTCCCATTTACATTAGTGAAGATTCCACATCTGACACACTATTAATCTATAGAATAAGACCATTTATATATATAGTGTTTTAGAGCCATTTACTAACTCATCCTTCTGATAAGTTCTTCTACTAGAAAAAATGATTTCATACATCAGGAAGATATAATAAAATATGATGCTTTCGAAATACTTATCTGGTCCCATATTTAATAATCTGGCATGAACAACTTAAAACACAAGCAAAACAAAAGTTAATTAGATCATATTTACCATTATTCTCAGTAAAAAAGTACGCCCAAATGTACAAGGTTCCCACTAGTAGAGTTTGGTGAGAAATAGATGCCTCACAGAGAAATAAGCTATTTTTAGGATTTGAACATGTGCCTTCCAGATCACATGGCAGCAACTTTTCCATTGCCCTTGAGGCTCACCCTCTATAGTTTTTCTCGGCAAAGACAGAATGGTGGGTGGTGTGTGTGTGGGAGAGAGACTATAAACAAGATGGGGGTAAGACAGAGAGACGGATGTGGTGACAGAAGATAGAGAGCACAAAGGAGTGAGATGCCATTAATTATTGATTTCTTTGTGCATTTCAACCTCTGTGCTCTCTATCTTCTGTCAGCAACATCACCATCGCCTTCAGAACCCATCATTCAAATTCAAAATGAGCAATTCAACAAGACAAATTGAGGAAAAGGAAGAAGATTATATATGAAGAAAATGAATGAATTAATGCAAGAAATAATCATATCTCCTTATCATATCACTCACTTTTCTCTCTGCAAGAATTCGAAGACAAGATAGATATATTGGAAAAGCAGTGATGACAAGGCTTCCAAATATGGAAGGAAGTAATATATCTGTGTTGGGGCTCTGAAGAATGAAAGTACTACCTAAGGACCTATTTATAGGGAAAACTAACGGCCAATGCATGCTCTAGGTCTCTTGAAAGAATAAAACATTTGTGCTGATTTAATTTCAATAGAAGCCGAATAACTCATAACTTATAAATAATACACGTTTTAGTAGATTTTATATTATGATAGATGTGATTCTCAGTTTATACCCTATATTGGATTTTGTTTTGTTAAAAAAACAGAATTCTTTTTTGGAACGTACTTAATATCAATTTGATTTTTTTTTTTAAAAAAAGAAAGGCTCTTAAATTGATCAAATTGTCAGTTTCCATATTGAATAATGTGACCAATGAGGCAATGACAGCATTACTACCTCACTAAATTAACTGTCAATAAAGCTCTTTAGCTACAAATGTGAGTAAGAACATAAAATAAAATATAGTAAATATCGTATATTTCTTATGCTTTTTTACTTTGAAAGTGTAGTGCTAGCTAGCCAGCCGATAATATTCTTTTAAACAAGGTCTCATAAACACTGGAGCCTAAAGACGACTTATGAATAATGAGCTTAATTAATTAAAGTATTTATATTTCTTATACTGATATTGATATTGATTAAAACATGCATGCAGGTTTTGTATCATGCATGATTTTGGGAATTCATTTTTTTTAAAAGAAATATTGAACTAGATATCTTTAGTAATGTGTAACGCACAAAAATGGATAATGATTTAATTTTTTTTAATCCTATCCACTTTTTAACATTTGGTCTCGCTGAATCACAGAGAGAGAGAGAGAGAGAGAGAGAGAGATCTAAAGAAAAAACTGCATGTGTAGAACCTAATAAATGCCTTTATATTTTATACAGACCGACTTAATCGTTATTTTTTAAAAAGAAATCTTTATATGGTACAAAATTTTTTATTATATTCATAAAATAATATTCTAGTACCAATCGTTGGAGTACATATTCCCCCACAATTTTTGCCCTTAAATGCATGGAATAAGCATATACGTGAGAGCTGGAATCTCACTTCACTTTTGTTTCGACATTTTGGAAATTCAAACGAAATGAAGCAGAAGTCATCATAAGAACTTTCAAACCATGCTGAAAGAGACAAATCATGTTCCTCATTATGTGAGAGTTGAATTTGATAAATGATAATTACATGTTTACTAAACTAATGACTCGAATATAAGTTGGTAAATATTCGATTTGGTTCAACTTAATTAGGACGGCCTTTTTTTTTCTATGCATCTTTTGTTGAAATTTTTTTTCCAAAAGAAATACTAAATTATCATATTAATGAGTTTACTGAATATACCATTATTTTTAATTGAATAAAAGTGGCATAAAATGGAGTATTTCTGGGAAATAAAATAAAATTGACAGTTATACATTTTAAAAACTTATGCTATTGATAAAATTATATTTCAAAATTTAAATTAATTATATTATTGTGTCACAGTTAAAATTATAACGCTTACAAGTATAATTCATCTAATTTTTATTAAAATAAAAAGGGGGGGGGGGAATTATATTAGAAAAATCCTCCTCCACACAAAGCCTATCTCTTTCTTTGTGTGCGAATAAACATAGCCAGAGAATGTGAAAGCACATGGACATGTGTGAACGCTCATCCCTACGTCACTTTCATGATCTGATTTTTCTCTTTTTGCATCTCCATATCTTCTTCGGTTTGTCATCTCTATTCTCTATACATGCATACAAACATACATATATATATATATACACACACACGCACATACATACATATATTTCCTTATTTAAAAATTTTATTGATAAAAAAAATGTAAGTTAAAGTAATGGTACTCTCACAGTATATAAAATCATTTAGAGTACTGATATTTTGGTGTATAAAAACATATCATATTCAATAGTCGAAATTTTTTTTCAAATAGTAGCTTTTCATTGATTTTCCCTATTTTCACAGTATATATCAAATTATTATTTATTCTTATTTAAGAATTACATTATTTTATAGTTTATATATCTATATTGCCACCTTTTCTATAATTAAAAAGCGATGGAGATTGAGAAGGCATAAAGTAGGAGAAACACAATGTGGCCAACTGGTTATTATTGGTAGGGTATTCCCTGGCTATTCATTCATATTTTGAATCAGAGAATATCAATACCTTAGACTTTTCCCATTTTGGATTTCTCCCTACCTTTTTTCCCAATAAGGTTCTTCATCGAATTTCCACTTTAAGTAATTCACAAACTCAGATAAATTACTTGAATTAATTAATAGTAAAAAAATTTTCCTATAATTTGAAATCAGAAACATCAACATTCATTTTATAAATTTTAGGTTAGAGAAATGAAAATACTAAAATAAATAAATTTTATAAGTGTTATTCTCACCCTTTATCTTTTTTCTAGAAAGCTCGGAACACTTTTACCTCAAATAATAGGATGAATTCGTACAACTCGATCCATCTATGTATATTATTGAATGATGAAGGTTAAAATAACCAAACCAAGCAGTAAATAACAAATAATCTAATTATTCATTTATATATTTTTTATTTTACAATATGTAGCATGATGTCGCACTCTCCTGGAACTTGTGCTTAATGATTGGTAGTTGAATTCGAAATTAATGGCAAGAGAATTTTGGTGGAAGAGTTTAGAAGCATCCATGGCTTTTCGTTTTATTCCATTCTCCTTAGAGTTCCATCACTGGCGGTCTATATTTCTCTTATACTTTTTTAATCCACGTATTTCTCACATAAAGTTTATATCTCATTGATTCAACATAATAAAGTTGTTTATTTCCTGCTACAGCATCCAACATATATGGGATATGGAAATGAAGATTTAGACGCAGAAAATGAGGCAAACATAGCGCATTAGGCATTGCACTTACCTTGAGAATGGAATAGTTGGCGTGTTGGAGGCCATGAGAGAGGAAGCGGATGGATTCTTAATGATCTTTTGATTATTTCAAGATGGGAGGAAAGAGGTTGTAAATTGTAATAACTAATTAATTTACCATTCTACATGTTAGTTTTTTCCCACTCCTATTGTATAAATTAATTTACATCTTAATTCATGCAAACATTAATTTTTTATTTTAAGGATGTACATACTTTCAACTTATACTATTTTTTTGAAGGACCAATACATCAATGTTACAATTTACCAGAGTGTGTCTAATGGAAAAATAGCAAAATTCTATACATTAAAAATTATATATTGAGTTTTATTGGGTGTTAAAATTATTTTATTATTGGAGAGAGGAAGATGAAGTGTTGGGTGATGATAAAATTATTTTATTGTTGGAGAGAGGAAGATAAAGCATTTTTTTAAAAAAATATGAAAGGTAGTTGGGGATTTTCAAAATACAAAATGGTAATTTAGTCAATAAATATTCTTTTCTTTTTCCCTCCCTTTGAAAAAATCCCAAATTTGAGGACACAGGTAGGAGGTGAGGGAAGGGCCCTCCTTAAATTAAACACTAACTAAACAAGGGGAGGGAAGCCTCCTCTTCAAAAACCCCAACCAAATGCATCCCTAAGATGGATTCAAATAATAAGGCCCTAGTATATTACTTTCGATTCTTAATATAAGATACATTAGAATGTTATAGTGTGTGTTTGTGTGAGCGTTTTACACAGTAAAAACGTACTTATTACGCAAGCCGAGAAAAAACTCCTCTCACATACTTACTTCGTATACCGTGAATCACGAATTATAAGCACGTTTTGGACAAAAATAAGCCATTCCAAACATACACTAAGGCGTTTACGGGGATGAAATGGATTTAAGTGTGTAAGATGTACGAAGCTTGATATTAGAGGTTTAAGTAGCTCGGAGGGATAGAGATTTGGCACTTGGCAGGGAGCTTATTAGACCAGGTAATCCTTTGTCGTCATAACTCATGTCTACTTGTGTTAGTGGTTGATGCTTTGTCCTTCATGTGTCAATCAAGAGGGGTAAGCTTTGATGCACAGTTGGGGAAGAGGAAATTCTCAAAATCCTTTTTCTCTTTTTCTTCTCAAAATTTTATTTCCACTCTCAGATCAAAAAGTGAATGGTTCAGATTTAATATTTCCTAAACCTATTACCATAGTATTTTATAATTTAATTTTTTTAAAACTTTGTTTGTATTACAATTATGAATTATGTAGATCAGATTTTAACAGTTTAAATTTATTTATTTTTGTTTAAACTAATAGTTTTATAAAATATCAAATTTTAACCATCTATTTTCTTAATTTGAGGGTGGTAATAAGACTCTAAAAAGAAAATGAGACAAAGAATTCTGAGAGAACACGTATTAGAGGTTCGATCAATTATAAGCATCAATTATTGCTTGGGAATTTGGAAGACTGCATGATATTCGGTCTTCAATATTCCAAGCTAGTGAACTCAATCAAAGTCATTGAGCGGGCAGAGAAACTGAATCAAATGCTCCCTCCGATATAAATATGTTAGATATGGGTTTACTTTGCTCATAAATATAATACATCAATTCACTCTGTCTTTTAACTGTATCATTCTTTTCTTTAACTTTTACTAGTAATTATACATATATGTGTGTATCAAGGGTAATTTCAATCACATATAGTTAAAGAAAGTATTTTAGATAAAGTAACATACATTTGTTACAAAAGATTGATTTAACTAATTTTATTTATATTCACAAATTAGTTATCTAACTATTGTATAAAAGACTGGAAGAAGTAATTAGTGAGTATCTAGTGCCTAAACATACGACTATTTAATTTGTCTGATACTATGTGTTGATGACCAGCTATAGTGCTGGTGTGCAAATTAAATGAAAAGTTAATACTTGATGGTTGTGGTGGTCTGTATCTGATTTTAATACAAGGTTGATCTGTTTTCGAGTTTATCACAAAGATCTTTTTTAGCAAGTAAATCACTACCATGCAGATTTGACATCCTCAATTAACGTCTACTTTAAAGAAAACGAATGTTAAAAATTGAGCAGTGGCATTTTTTATATTTTTTTCTTCCTTTTGACACCTACTTTGTTGAAAAAAAAACCATATATTAAAATATATGTTTTAACGTCTGTTTTTGAAAACAGACGTTAAAAGCTTTCTTTTCAACATTCGTTTTTTTTTTTTTAATCGGAATTCAACATTCGTTTTTCAAAAACAGACTTTAAAAGATAGCTTTTAACGTCTATTTTTGAAAATAGATGTTGAAAGGTGTTTAAAAATCACTCGATCAGATCCGTGATCACTTCGCCTCCCTCTCGTTTTGCCCTAATTCTTTCTTCTATGAGCTCACAACTCCTCCAACCAAAATCCGACAAAAATTTGACGCCTCCAACTCCTCCCTTTCTTCGTGATCAAGCACGCATCACCATCACAATGACGGCCTCCTCCTCCATCCTTAGATCTTCATGTTCTCCTTCATCCTAAGATCTGCAACCCAACTTGTCCTCCTCCTTCTCCTTCCCTTCGACTTCTTACTAAACCCAACCTCAATTTATTATGTGGTTTGAGACATTAGTGGTGGTTTTGATTTCAGATCTGAAGCAGCAAAAGAATCTCTGGATGAATGTATGTATGTTGACCATCGGCAACCTCTTTCACTTCGGATTTGCTCTTCTAGCCTTCTCCCATCACCGTCTGTAGATCTGCTTGAGGTACGTGCACACCATATCTTTTTTCTTTTTACCGAAGCCCCACACATCTGCTAGTTCATTGCACGTATGTAACTGGGGGCTGAGAAATATATGAGAAATCCTGGACTATGGTTGCTTCTTATATGAATATTTTAAGCTTTACCCTTAAGCATGACATTCAATTCATTTATGTTTTTCCCTTTTGGTTTTCTGCAAAGAATCTGAATCTATAACCAAAAGTGAAGAGGATAAGAGCTTTCAGAGGCAGAGTTCGAGCAGTTGCTGCTCAGTGGATGATTCCAGTGCTTCTCAGGAGCTGAATGTGGGGTCTACTTCAAGTTTAAGCACCTATCCTATAAGCACTTTGTTGGCATTTTGTTGATTGTTGAAAGCCAATTTCTCTTTCTGAACTCTTTTCCTATTCATGTCATATGACCAGGTATGCTTCTTGACTGAAGGAGGAACTGCACTTTACTATAATGTAAGAAGAAACTCCCTGGACTGGTCTATACAACTCTATTTGGAGAATGGATAGCAATGAATAGTGTCCTATGTTGAAGCAATAGTTAGGAACCCAGGAGCAATAACAAAGATCATAGATTCCAAACTCACTCTCCTTACAGATGGAAAACTAAAGTATGTAGGCCCCCTTCAGCACTTTTTTCTGCAAGTACCTAACAATATGAGTTATGATGTTCTAGAACTGATGTGATTTGGTCATGTATTGTGCACCAATGTTTTAGAACCAGTGTACATGCACTACCTGATGGGGATTGATGGGTTAATTGTTGATTTTGTAGAAGAAATAACACAGCATTTTCAAATAACATAAAACAATCAAAGGATGATGGAGATGAAGAGGGTTTGGTTGGAGGGAATGGCAAGAAGACTCCTCTTGTAATATAGCCTTTCTCTTATTGTAAATAGTTTTTGAGCTTTCGATCCCTGAGTTTTTCTTCTTCTGTAAGCTAAATGTGAGCTGAAAAGTGTAAAAAACAAAAGACTTTCCATGTACATTAAAAAAAAAAGATGTTGAAAGTATGACTTTTCATGTAGAAAAGAAAACTTACGTCACTTACATAGACGTCCTCCTAGTGGAAAGGTCAAAAAAACAGATATTAAAATTATTTTTTGTAGTAGTGCCGAATAAAAGGGTGTGTAGGTGTGAGTGGCAATGTCTTTTTCGCCCTTTTCAAGAGATCATGCTCAAGATAAAGTAACCTTTCATAAAATGAAAAATAAAAAATATGAAGGAGTCTTACTTAGCTTAGGCTTCGCTTCCCCATAGTTCCTCCTAAAGTGAAGGACTTTGAAGCATTATTGGTATCTGGTGGATGTGAGTGTTGTCATTGGCTGATAATTTTTTAATGAAATGTCATCAAATATATATGGAAAAATTAAATATTTAGTCCTTGTAGCCTGGCCGAGTTTGCGCTCAATCCTTATAGTTTAACTCATCACGGCTCAGTCCTTATAGTTTCTTAATTTTTATAAAGAATTTGAGTCTCTCATAACTCATCCTATGTGGCACTTTAGGGGAGAAAAATTGCGTATTTGGCATCCTTGTTGTCAGGGCCATAGTCAAAATGTTGAATTCTCACTACTTCATCCCTCCTATCTCTCTGCTGTACGTTGTCTTCCTCCTCCACCTCCTTGCTTTTCCCCCCTCTTCTCATCCACACTCTTCCACAAACAAAGATTCTAAAACAGGCAAGATAATAAATCTGATTTGTGTCTTTGTTCGCTTGAGGATTATTGCAGCCGCTGGAACTAGAAAAGTGTGATTGAGAAGAGGGAAAAAAGCAAGGAGGTGGAGGAAGAAAGAGTATGGCAAAGAGAGAGAAAGAGGAGGGAGCAAGGAGTAGTGAGAATTTGATATTTTGACTATGGCCCTAACAACAAAGATGCCAAATATGCAATTTTTCTCCCTTTCACCGTCACATAGCAGTTATGAGTAAGGAACAAAAAACCAAACCCAGTAATGAATTGTTTGGGGACAGGTTCAAGGGTCAATGGGTCAACCGGGGGCGAACTAGCCATATTAAAATATTACAATTTAATTGACAATAACAAAAAAAACAATATTAACTATAATTTATAAGTCATTACTAAACCGTAGGAACAAAGTGCTAATCATATAGATGAAAAACTATTACATGTTACCAAGAGAAAAAGATATAGATCGACTTAGTGGAGTCCTTGAAGCTTTCGATGGAAGTGTGATTCAAACCCATGCTGGTTTTGATACTAAACCAAAGGAAGATGGAAGTGGGACTCAGATCTATACTGGCTCTGATATCAAATCGTTGGAATAAAGTGCTAATTATATAGATGAGAAATAGTTTTTTTTTAATTCATAATATGGCCAAGCTAGCTTGGAGAGTACATACACCAAAACAATCTAAATATCAAAAGCATGTAATGCGTCCTCCCTCATGATGGGAGTACATCCAGGGTGAGGAACAGGTAAAACAACTAAGCGCTGGACTAAATGATGGGCATCCAAAAAATCAGCACACCGGATTGTATCTCTCGGTGCATATCGGAGTTCAATGTCCCAATTAGAATAAATTAAATCCCTAACGGCATTAATTTCCAACCTAAGTGGGTGGTATAGACCACTATCCTGCATAAGCAAGTGGTTTGTCTCAAGTGAATCTGTGTAAGCTACTACCTTCTGGAACCCATATTGTCTACATAATTGCAGGCCTTGGTGTAAGGCCATAAGCTTAGCAGTAGTTGGCGGGAGAAAGCCAAGTCGACGCTGAAAGCCAAGAACCCAATGTCCTCTATGATCCCGAATAAGGCCCCCACAAGCTGCATCGCGGTGAATATCCACTGAACCGTCAGTATCTAGGCGAACACATCCCTCCTGTGGTAACTTCCAGTTCTGATCGTCCCCAACGCTGTAGGATAAGATCTAGTGCTTCAGGTTGTCTGCCACACTGGATTCCATGAGTTGGTACAGGCCACCATGAATAAGTTCGTTCGGCTGCGCTCGGACTCCTTCCATGACGCCTTTACATTTGTTTTTCCATAATAGCCAACATATGATGCTGAATATACGAACCCACGGCCATCTATGAAAATAAGGCTTGCCCAGGGAACGAGAAAAATTGTCTTTAATCCATACCCGCAAATCAAAATGAAAGAAACTAAAACGAGAGTTAGGTGAAATAAAATGTGACCATACTGCTCTCACAATCTCACAGTCTCGAAGAATGTGTATAATATTTTCTGTCTGGTGATACTAAAAAGGACACTCCTCACTATCTGAAAGACCTCTCATAGCCCGAAGTGAGTTAGTAGGCAGTCTCTTATGAATAGTCTGCCATAAGAACATCTTCACTTTCTCTGGAACAGGTAACTTCCACACCTTCTTCCACCGAGCCGAGCCATTCCCCTCCCGCTGAGTAGAAAGAAAAGAGTATGCAGCACGGACACTAAAGTTGCCGTCAGAAGCACTTCTCCAGCAGAAAAGATCTTCTCCAAATTGACATGGCGGGGGAAGTTGCCTTATAAGATTAACCACCCAATCTGGTAGGAATTCCTTCCATCGTGTGATGTCCCACCCTCCATCCGATGAGACAAAATCTCTTACCTTGGCAGCTGGGTTTAAGCGATGGAAATTATGATCAACAAAGTGAATAAGTGGTTCCTCCAATTTAGTTCATAAATCCCACCAGGCATTGGCTGTAGTCCCACTGCGAAGGGTACGACCAATTCCACCATAGAAAGTGTCCCAAACCTTAGTGATGCTCCGCCACATACCAAAGGAATTAGTCTTCTTACAGACCATGGGGTAATCACTATTGCCGCATCCATATTTTCCTTTTAGGCAACAAACCCAAAGGGCTTCTGGTTGGGTTAATAAACCCAGCAGAGTTTCATTATGAAGGCCATGTTTTGCTTCCGAAGGTCTTTAATACCTAAGCCAACTCCTCCTTAGGCTGCTTAATTTGGTTCCAGGAGATAAGATGCATCTTTCGACTCTGTTGATCTTGATTCCATATGAAATTCCGGCTAATCTTCTCCAATTCCTCCAGAGTGGCTTTAGGGAGCAGCATTGTTTGCATATGATAACTTGGCAATGCAGACAAGACCGCCTTAATCAAGACCGTCCGTCCTGCCATGGTGAGGTGCCGCCCCTTCCAGCCTGTCAATCTTTTCTTTGCCTTCTGAACAATGGGGTAGAAAGTAGCCTTAGTAATCCTATGATGAAGCATCGGTATACCGAGATACTTACCAAGATCACCTGTGATTCCCACTCCCAGTGATTGACTCAACTCCAAAGCCCGGTTGAAGTGAATATTGCAGGAAAAGAAAGCTTTGGTCTTGGTCAAGTTGACTTGATGGCCTGAGACTTCACAAAAGGATCTTATAGTGTCTCGCATCAACTCAATTTGATTTTGAGTAGCCTCCCCAAACAGGATAAGATCATCTGCAAAGAAGAGGTGGGATATTGGGGGAGTACGGTTATTGAATCGAAGGCCCTTCCAATGTCCTTCCCTAACTTTGGTGTTAATCAATTGACTTAGGCGCTCCATGCATAGCACAAATAAGTAGGGGCTTAAAGGGTCACCCTGGCGCACTTCCCGAGAGGGCCTGAAATCCAGAGATTGGGAACCATTCCAAAGGATCTTCATGGACACCAAGCTGGTACATGCCATGATAAGGTTTACCAACTCCTCCCGTATTCCAGCACAAACAAGAGTGGATTGTACAAACTTCCAATCAAGACGGTCGTAAGCTTTCTCCATGTCAACCTTGATTGCAACCATCCCTCTTCTTCGCCGCCTACTCCGCATAGTATGGATTGCTTCTTAAGCAATGATAACATTCTCACTCCCCTGACGCCCAGTTATGAACCCACATTGCTGTGGTTGAATCAAATATTGCATCGCCTTCTTCATTCTTTCTACAATGATTTTCGTAATAACCTTGAAATAACATTATAGAGAGAAATAGGTCGGAAGTCCTTTAAGATTGTAGGATTATCAACTTTTGGGATAAGAACAATGTTAGTATGGTTGATATCCTTAACTTTTTCCGGTTGATGCCAAATTTCTCAGACGAGTGCACAGACCTTGTTCCCTATGTGATTCCACTGGGAATGGAAAAAATGTGCTTGAAGACCATCCGGCCCCGGAGCTTTGAAAGCACCAATTAAAAACGCCACATTTTTAACTTCAATATCCTCCACTTCTTTGTGAAGCAGGATATCATCAGTTGGGTGCAGCGGGGGAAAATCGACATACCAATCTGTGGATTGAGGAATCTGGGGATCCCTCGTATAGAGATGAGTAAAGAACGTGGCAGCCATTTCTCTTAACTTATCCGGGTCCGTGACCCAATTTCCTTAATCATCCTAAAGGGCTTCAATTCTTTGTTTTTTCCGTTTAAGCAATGTTGATGTATGGAAAAAACTCATGTTCTTATCCCCCCAAGCAAGCCACTTGCACCGAGATTTTTGGTACCAGAGGAGCTCCTCCTGAGCACAGATCTTACTATAATCTTTCCAAAGCTGCTGCTCAAGTTTGTAAAGGCCAGTCGAGAAATTAGTTTGTCGCACTCGATCAATGCCCTCCAACCTTTTGAGAAGATTTCTTTTTTTCTTAGGAAGACTACCAAGGACCCTAGTATTCCATTTGGAGGCCTTATCCTCAAAAATCAACCTACCATGAGTCCAAGTTCTATTCTCCCAAGCTTTACAGACCACGTCAGAAAAGCTATCTTCCATTGCCCATATTGGATGATAATTAAATCGGCGCTTGTGATGGTGAGTTGGGGGATTAGGCCCATTTGTGACCAGCACGAGTCTATGGTCTGATTTATAGTGCAGGTGGTGAAAAACTTTTCCACGTGGGTGATTGAGCTCCCACTCAAGGTTGCCAAACACCCAATCTAGTCTCTCTTTAATCCCCTGCTTTTCCCATGTAAAGCGCTCGCCCATGATAGGGATCTCTAACAGACTCAAGCTACTAATGCAATTAGAAAATTGCGTCATAGCCCAGATAGAAGGTACAGTACCTCCTATCTTATCTGCAGGAGTCAAGAACATATTAAAGTCCCCCATTACCATCCAAGCACTGTCAATAATCTGAGAAAGATCTTGCAAGGACCCCCATAAGTTCTCTCTTCTACTAATACCCGGTTCCCCATAAACAAAAGTAACAAAAAAGGAATCATTCGTTCGCTTGTTTGTCACTTTGCAGTGGACCAGCTGAGTAGTAGAAAAAAGATAATCAACTTGAGTAATGCTCTCATCCCATAAAATCCAAATGCCTCCCGTAAAACCAGTGGCCTCCAACCTAATCCAATTACTATAGCCTAACTTACGGGTGACGGCCTCCGCCCTATTACCGCTAATGCGAGTTTCAATTAAGGACAAAATATCAATATTATTGGCATGTACTAAGTCTTTAACAATGCGGGGAAAATGCTTGCTCCCCGCACCCCTACAATTCTAAGAGGCAATAATCATAGGATAAATAAAACTGGGAAACAAGAAGTGATACTTACTAATCACCAAGAGCTCTGTCAGTTCGTGTGAATTGCTTCCCTGAACTATGTTGGCTTCTTACAGCAAGAGTCGCTTCCATAAAATCATCCCCAATGTCATCGTCTAAGGAAGTGGAATATGGAGGCAAAAGATCAATGTTTGGTGCACCACACATGCTTTGCTCACATATTTCCTGAGTAAAAGTATCATTAGGATTTGTGGCCTTGTTGTGGGATCCTTCTATCAATGATAATTGTTAGGATTCTGGCCCATGAGGGTGTTGGGGTAATAAAATAGGAGTAGGCCCAGCTTGAGTTAAGGATCCACCCACCACTATATGCTCTCTACCCCCCACATGCGTTTTTGAAAGCCCATTTGAACTTTGTTTTTTTTCTTTGCCCAAAACGGATTTTGTTCCTTCCATATGGGCCCTCACCCCTTATCCTGGCCCAACAAGAGAAGGCCCCATCCCATGGGTTTTATTTTTTCTTTTATTTTTTTCCCTTCTTAAATCCCTTTTCCTCCATTCCTCCACATCAGATGCGTGAAGATGATCTGCTCCTCCATTTGTCTGCTCCACTCGGTCCGCGTCAGCCTCATGGTCACTTCAGCCCTGCTCCTCTGCCCCCATCTGTCTCGTCACCATACCTTCATCTCCCCCAAGGTCGGCGAGGAGCTGGAATCTCGAGGCTTTGCCGGCGATCGAACCTCTCACTGTCACAGTACCTGGCGCTGGCGTCGACTTCGTCTTCTTCGGCTTGGCTCCGTCTCTCTTCTCCGGTCTGGTTCGGTTGCCCTGCTCCACCACCTTTCCATTCCTTTTCTCCTCCTTGGTCCCGTTCTTCCTCTCCGTTCCACTCCCTTGCTGTGGCTTCCTATTCCCAACCCGAGATCGGCGACCGTTGCTCACAAGCATCCATTCTCCAAATGGTTCCTTGGTAGTAGCTTTCGGTTGAGGCGTTGAAGAGTACCGATTTGGGATATTGGTCTGAGATGGTCCTGGAGCCGATTGCTTCTTCTCACTGTATGTCCAGGAACACTGTTCTTTGTGGTGTCCGTACCGGCCGCAGGAGAAGCATATTAGGCCCAATCCCTCATACTCTACTTGGTAAACCGAATGAGCTGCTATCACTCTTGAGACAAGTTTCTTTTGGAGATCAATCTCGACACATATCCTGGCATACTTACCCCTCCCAATTTTTGCAGAGTCAGTCACAATATCAGACGGGGTAAGCATATCTATCTTGACTGTTCTACCAATATAATTCCCCAGCCTTGTAATGAATTCCTTATTGTAACACTGCATTAGTATGTTGGGAATCCTGATCCAAGTGATTATTCGTCCAAGATGATTGTTGTAAGGGTCAAAATTAGGAGACCATTTTTGTACCAGAATGGTGTGCTGTTGCACCACCCATGGCCCCCCATATAATACTTGTTAATAGAGCTGTCCCCATCCTTCTTTTTGGAGAAAACGAACCAGAAAGTAATTGTTCAGCATATCCACTAAATCAAATTGGGATGTCCTCTATGTATGGCTTAGGTGTGCCTTCAGCGTGTATACGTTATATCTTCTGCTTAACACAGTTAGGATCAGTGCTGCATTCCAGGGGCGACACCAGGCATTATATTCTTCTGCCGTCACAGGGACAACCAGGTGGATTTTCATGAGATCTTGCACTTCCTCAGTAAGTTCTGGAAGATCCCATTCCATATTTATCGTATCTGATAATAGCTCTTCTTCATCCATACAGTCACCTCCATGAGCAATACCATTAAAACCAATAAGGGAATCCTTATAGGAGGTAGTGGTAACCAGAGCTTTCTGTTGCTGGGAAGCTTCATGTTCCATGGAGATATCAATCTCTGAAGAGAATTCCTCCGGCGTAGAAGTATCCATTGTGATGCGAGTAGAGTTATTTCTTGTCTTTTTATTACTACCACTGGCTAGGACATCAGAAGGTCGGTCCGGTGGAAGTTTCCGGTGAGGTTGGTCATCCATGATAAATAGAGGTGAAGCTAGTGGCGCACTGTTCAGAAGAGAGAAATCCGTTCACTCATGGGCCTTTCTTGTGTTCCAGATGAGAAATAGTTTAATTTGACAACTATTACATGTTATCAAGAGAAGAAGAGATGGATTGACCTAACAGGGTGCTTGAAGCTTTATATAGAAGTGAGATTTAGATCCGTGCTGGTTGTGATACCAAACCATACACTAGTACAAAAAAGGTTTTTTAGACCGGCCCATTTAGACCGATTGTAGTGGATACAGGTCTAAAAGAAATGCGCGGTGGCATTTTCATTATTATAAACAAGTTGGGAGACCGGTTATTATAATAACCGGTCTAAAAAAGATTATTTAGACCAGTTCTATTCTAACCGGTCTAAAAAAATTAGGGATTTTATTTTTTAGACCGGTTACTAAGAGAACCGGTCTAAAATATATATTTTTTAGACCGGTTAAGAGGATAATAGGTCTAAAAAAAAGTTTTTAAGACCGGTTGCTAGCAACCGGTCTTAAAAGTCCACTTTTAAGACCGGTTATCCTCTTAACCGGTCTAAAAAATGTTCCCAATTTACTTTCACGCCGTGCCTCATCAGCTCACACTCCCGCCTCTTTTAATTTGAAATCGATCCCTTCCATTCTGAATCACCCAAGCAACTTTGTTCCCAATCTTTTCTCTCCTCAGCGCGAGTCCCCGTCCCTTACCTTATCCCATTCTGAATCGAGTCCGTCGTCGCTCTTCGGCCACTGTACTGTCATACATTGCTTCAGCTACTCGTGGGTGCTGTCGTCCCTGCTTATTCACTGCATTTCTGGGACATCTTCATCTTCAATTTCTTTTTTGAGGTATGTTCCTCCTCTGTTCTGAGAAAACACCATTATGTTCCTCCTCTGTTCTATTGTTGAATGTGAATGCACATTAGGTGTTTGATAAAATGTTTGAAAGGAGAAATTAAAGACATTTATATTCGGTATAAGCTGTCATGTCAGTGAGGTTTGCGATTGTCTGTAAGCTAAGCTTCAAGTTCATATCTAGTTTGCTTCTGTTGGACTTTCTTTTTTCCCCTCGTCCCGTTTTGTGTATTGCTTGTCTAACTGGTTTGCTTTTGAAAGGGGTTTTCTTATTTTTATGTTAAAAGTATCATACCAATCTGGTGTGCGAGCTTTTATGTTGTGAATTGGCTTGTTGATAGCAGTAGATGTATTGCTGAGCGTGCCTTTGCTTGAAATTATTACACCTTCGGATCTTGGGCAAGTTAAATCTTTACCAGCCGAGGCTTCGGGATGTCAATATATGTATGAAACAATTGCAGATTTTTGTTAGCGTATAACTATTTAATATCTTTTCTTGAGCTTCCTGTCAGTTCATGGGAGTATGTCACTGTGTTTGAGCGCCATACCTTAACTTTCAATTTGAAATTGCTAGTGCAATGGTTTTCTCTAATTTCATGAAGGTTGAAACTGAAAGGAATGAACTCAAGCGCATTTTTGAAGTGTTTTCTGTTTGGTTTTTCAATATAACAGTGACACGGGTAGGAACTTTTCTTAACTAGTCAATAATGTGGTGTTGAGTTATAAAAGTTGCTGTGGGTTATATTTTTATTTTTATTCAAAGAGCTTAAAAGTAAACAACAACGGGGCTTTGTACCAATGCTAACAAAAATAAGGGAACATTTCCAATATATCATATTATCATGCTTTAATTTTTAAAGATGCAAAAAAAAAAAAAATTGCTGCCAATGTACCAAGTATGCACCAACAGGTGTTGGTGTTAGTAGAAAAGGTTGTCTGCTTAAATATGAGGTGTTGAGTTGAATTATGTATAATTGCAAAGAAACATTTTTGGTTGAGTTACACTCAAATGAACCTAACAAAATTTAAATCTAATACAATCATGAATGTTTCTTTCTCTGTGTAAATATATTCCCAACAATTACCTTTGACCTTGTCTCAAGTTTTCCGGCCATGCATATCTTGAAAAAACCTTTTAAGAACGCTTTTAAATCATTAATTTATTATTGTTTGTAAGATTGTAACTTCAAAGATCCGTTTGTTTGACCTGCTTTTGATATTTGCATCATATTGACTACATTATATGTTTGATTTTTTAAGTTTACCAATCAGTTTCATTGATTTAAAATGCTAACTGGATAATGAGTTTAAATTGTAACAAAATATATGTTTAAAGTTTAACTTGTAATTATATAATATTTTAATATTTTAAAAGATGAATTGTTAATGTTAAAATGTTTAAATAATTCGTTTGGGTTTATTTTAAATATTTTTTAATTTATTCATTTTGAATTAAAGATTAATACGACACCCTTTGGTTGTATATAAATGGTTACCATTCAAATTCTGTTCGGTAGGCGTTTTCCATTAATGAGACTTATGATGTTATTCTTCATGTTACGTTTCCTCTCTGCTTTCCCTAGCCCAATGATTCTGAGATTAAGTTAAAAAAACTGGATCCTTTTGATCTGTACTGGCATTTGAATGGCATGTATGCAGATCAAAATACACCGGACTTGTCCGGGAGAGCTAGATGATGTGGTGAAGCAGCTGGAAGAAGCAACGGGTTCAGCGACCGTTGGTCAAATCGGTCGGACAGTGATTATATACAGGCCTAGTCTAACCAAATTGAAGGCAGAAGAGAAGAAGAAACAAGCTCGAAAAGTGTTTCTAAGAAAACAGCTAAAGCCAAAACTGGTAAGCAAGTTAAGGGCTTAGCTTTCATTTTCCTATTTACACTTGTCCCTTGCGACATTTCCCTAATAGTATAATGATTTTTCGCAATGATATATATATATATATATATATTTATTTATTGATGGATGGAAGTATACATATGCAAATATGTGTGTGTGTGTGTGTGTATGTGTATTGATTGATGAAAGGCTTGTAGATCACGAGCAGGGCTTAAGCTTTTCATTATTTCTGTTTGAGTAATGAATTCTTCATTCTTTTATGATGAATAAAATATAGGAACATAAATAATTGGGAAGGATAGGAATATATCATATATATAGGTAATGATCCGGGTGCTATATTAATCATTATTGGTTTTTTGGCTATTCACATTCAATATGCATGAATGGGGTTGAGATCTAACTTCTTTAACCCCATTCATATAAATTTGTGGCCAAAATGTTTCTTATATTTCAAATAAATAAAAAAGTCAACACTCTTGTTTATGCTTGAAGAAAAAAGATGACCCATTCTCATCATACTCCTACCTTTTCCAGGGGAAAAAGTAGAAAACAAAAAAAAGGTGTTGGAATATATGGATCGTAGTTGGATACAAGCTAAACGGACGAGTGTTGAATATGATGTTGGGGTGAGGGGTTTTTTAGACTTTGCAAAAAGAAATTCCGATGATGATAGTGGGATGTTTTATTGCCCTTTTGTAAAATGTTTGAATGAGAAGCGATTAAGTACTGCAGATATATATACACATTTAATTTGTGAAGGGTTTTGTAAGACGTATGTAGTATGGGTATGGCATGGTGAATAATTAGAAATGCCAAGTGCATCTCAACAGGGGGAAGTGACTTGTGATGATAATGACACGGATATGGATGATCGGATAGAGGATATTATTCGTGATGTAGGAGAAGAGGCTTTTAAACAATCACATGCATATGGTAATATGTGCAGTGATGCTGAGAAGCCGCTATACCCAGGGTGTAAAAAATACTGATCCTTCTGTTCTTCTTTCTCCGCTATCTCCGATTCGTCGAGAAGAAAAATGGCAATTTGCCCACCAAAAGAGGAGTGGGACTTATACGAGTGAACAATCTCGTATAATAGGTGAAAGAATTGTAAGTATATATCGTTATTGTAATTAATTACATAAGAAACGTACATTATTACTTATGTTTGTTATTTTGTATTATCTTACAGGATGAACTTAGAAAACAACAAGTTGAGGGCTTTTTTAAGTCGGAAGGCAGCAATGATATTCTAACAGTTGCTACTGGAAAACATGAGCATCCAGGCCGTGTCAGGGGAGTTGGAGGAGGGGTAGGGATACGGGATTACTTTGGAGCCCCCGTACACCATTCCTCAAACATTGTGACTAGGGAGGAATTGGAGACTATGTTGGCCATTGCAAGAGCAGAAGCAAAGGCCGAGGCTGAAGCATCATTTGATGCACTATTAGAGACCCGGTTGAGCAAGATGAAAGAGGAAATGAAAGTGTTTATGAGCTCAAGACAAGATACCAGTGCTCCCCAGCCACAATCGATTGATCCTAATAAGCAAAGCACTAAAGGTAGTTGTTGCAACATCGGGCAGTCATCAGAGGGTCCTAACCCAGAAATTACTGAGCTTTGTGATCTTTTTGTTGAGGATCCTCTGAGACGGTTAGTTGCACGGGGTAGTGTGCATAACCTGGGATCAAATGTCCACCACCGACAAATGGAAGGTGATCAAGTCCGAGTGTCAGTTGACGAGGTGATTATTGCAGATGCACCTGTCCCTATCCCTTCTGATGAATTCAAGATCGTTAGCGATGTCTTGGGCATGTTCATCTTGTGGCCAACGAACCTTGTTTCTGGTCGAGCAGAGGAAAGTCCGATCAAAGCCCCACCAAGTCCAGCTCCCTTCACTCATCAAGAAGTTTCACAGCCTCCATTGAATATCATGCAACAAGTGATTCTGATGGCATATGATACATCCTTCAAAATAAGAGAGTGGCCTACGGATTCAGTTGTTGGACAGTCAGGAGTGACATGCTATCTTGAGAGGGATGATTGGATGTCCCTGGTAGCTCCTGGACAAAATCTTACGATTGGGATTATCCAACTGTTCTTAATGTAAGTAGCTTCTGCAATTCAAAGTAAATATTTTAAAAGTTTCACCGTTTACCTTTTATTTATGTGCTTGCATTATTGTAGGTACATGCATCGTAGGTTGGTCTCCTTTGGCAAAAGCAAAAAATTTGGATTCTTATGCCCCCATCACATCCAAGAGAAAGGGACCACTGCTGCTAGTAGACATAGATACTTGTCAGAGAGGCTTAGTGAAACTGGAACTGAGTGTTTCTTGGCTTCATATGTGCATAGGTAAGAAACAAACTGATATTTTATAATTTATATAATGTTTTATGTTTGCTTAATATTCTTCTGTTTTTTTCAGTGATCATTGGTAGTTGCTTCTTCTATGCAAGAGTAGTTACACTGTCATCCTCTTATGTTCCCTCCACTTCAAACCAGGGAATGATTTGAAAAAGACCATGAATTCATTAGTTTTCTTGCATTATTACTTTTTGTATGCAAAGTTTATGGAATTTGTGTAAAACCAATAACCTTTGTCATTGTGATGATCATAGGGCTATGCGGACATTCCTACACAGTGCTTGTGGTAAGCATGTTCGTGACTTAAAGGACCCTACATGGATCATGCCAAAGGTTAGTACATATGGATTTGTTTAAAGAATGTAATAAGACATGCCTTTATATTTGTTTTAATGATATCATGTTTTTTCTCAGAGCCGTAGGCAACCAAAGGGGTCCAACTTATGTGGTTTTTATGTTTTGAGACACATTTACAATATTATCACTCTATGCATGACTGATTTTACTCAAGAGGTAAATTTATATTTCAGAACTTTTGTTTTACTTTATTGTTTTTAAGTTACTAAGTCAATGTTTCATCTGGTTTTGGTGTTACTGATGTTTGATCTTGCTGATCCCTTTCATGAAGAAGATATTGATTTCATTCACATATGTTGTGCTGAATTCATCTATGAGCTATTACAAAAATAATGAGTTTTTGAATCCAACGTTACATTGTACATTATTGTTCTCATATGTATTGCTAACAACGTTACTTATTTCGTCAAAAAGGTAACTGGAGACTCGAAAAAAGATGCATTATGATTATGATCTTGCTACGACCCAGTTTATGAATAATTTTAGAAGTTGTTGCTACTTGTTAGTAGGTAACTCTTACATTTAGTTATCTCAAACAATTAGTTCTGGTAGCTTTGCATAAATCTTATGGTGATTAAACGAAAGCGATCAGTTGAAAGACAATTTAGTTGTTAAAAGACTAAAACATGTTAATCAAAAAACTAATGAGATCGTTTTTTATTCATGAACGACCAATGAAGACAATTAGTTCTGGCCCATGGATCGTTTTTTATTCATGAACGACCAATGAAGAAAAAACTAATGAGACTTCATTAAAAATCAGGTGATGTTATAAAGAGCTGAAAAAAAGAAAGAAAAAATTACATGGACATAATTAAAAATAGGTGAAACTATAAGGACCATGTAAAAAGGGGGGAAACTACAAGGGCCTGACTAATAATCAGGTGAATCAGTAGGGACTTGTAGATCAATTATATCCCTAGTTTACTCTTGTTGAATTGTGATGGCTGTGTCCTGGTGTTTTTGTATCTATATGATGGGTTAATTGTGGCAAGATATTGCTCCCAGAATAGGATTCTTAATGAATCATACTGTTGCTTAAACTTAAACCTGTTAAATGTTCATGTATATAAGATTCAGGAAAATGATACTCAATTTAATGCCTTAATTAATACAAAATGCTTGATTATTTGGGTTTTTGTACAGGACATAATTGACGCCAAGGGCTATTTGAAGCAAAGAGGAATTGAGGTCAGTGTCAACTGAAGCAATGATCTCATGAACATGGTTCAGCAAACTTAGAATCTGGCTAATCATGATTATCTGATTGAGAATTATCACCTGTATATTTATCTTGATAATTCTATTCAAAATTGATAATTGTGAAAGTGAAAATCTCAAAGTAAAATTAGGTGGAAGAAAGGTTAATGTCATTTTGCTTTTGTTGGTTCTTGCGTGTTTGCTCTATTTCATTCTCTAATTCTTAAAATTATTTACACGTTTTTTATGGCATGTTCATTTCTTTGCTTGGTTCTTTTCCCAGAAACTTCATGTTTGGTGTAGGCAACCAAAGGGACACTGGGGACTAGGGAAGGTACAATCAACTTCAAAAGAAGAAGCTTTTTGTTTTACTGCTGTCATTTGGTCATCCTTACTGTCTAATTGCAAATGAATCATCAATGTATGACTGTACTGGCTTGTATGAACATTAATTTGTTGCTGCTATAGACTGCTGCTTTTGAATTTTGAAATTGAAATAAGTGATTGTTATGTACTGCTATTAAAATTGGAGCATTCTGTGCGTGTAGATATAATAAAAGGGACGTTTTAAAAAAAATGAAGCTTTAAGACCGGTTGTGGTCACAACCGGTCTTAAAAAGTACTTTAAGACCGGTTGTAGTCATAACCGGTCTTAAAGTACTTTTTAAGACCGGTTGTGACCACAACCGGTCTTAAAGGACAGACATTTAAGATCGGTTGTGGGTATGTACTGCTATTAAAATTGGAGCATTCTGTGCGTGTACATATAATAAAAGGGACGTTTTAAAAAAATGAAGCTTTAAGACCGGTTGTGGTCACAACCGGTCTTAAAAAGTACTTTAAGACCGGTTGTAGTCACAACCGGTCTTAAAGTACTTTTTAAGACCGGTTGTGACCACAACCGGTCTTAAAGGGCAGACATTTAAGATCGGTTGTGGGCACAACCGGTCTTAAATGTCTGCCCTTTAAGACCGGTTGTGGGCACAACCGGTCTAAAAAATAACGGACTTTTTAGACCTACTATATCAAGACCTAATACAGAACCGGTCTAAAAAGTCATTTTTAACCGGTCTAAAAAGTCATTTTTCTACTAGTGATAGGAAGATGGAAGTGGGATTTAGACCCTTGCTGACTCTAATACTAATTTGTTGGAATAAGACACTAATCATATAGATGAGAAATGGTATAATCTGACAACTATTACATGTTAGTAAGAGAAGAAGAGATGAATCAACCTAGCATTACAAGTGGGATTCAGACCCATGTGGGCTCTGATACCAAACCATATAAAGATAAAAGCGGGATTCACATCATGTTGGCCCTTATATCAAATCATTGGAATGAGGCCTTAATCTATTGTTGAGAAATGGTTTTACATAACAAATATTACATGTTACGAAGAGAAGAAGAGATGGATCGGCCTAATGTAGTCATTGAAGCTTTCGATAGAATTGGGATTCAGACACATACAGGCTTTGTCATGCCCTTATCTCAATTTCAACCTTTTTCAGAGTATTTGCGGAAAACGATATGCAGTTCAGTAGGCAACACAGGAATAGCATAACTATACTGATAATATGTGCATGATTACATAAATTCCCCATAGGGGTTTGTACATGATACTTACGATTAAGGTAGCCGCATAAGGCTACTAGGGTGTCTAAACTCATCCCAGTGAAACGGAGACTTCTTCCCTTCTTCGTTCCATTACTGTAATCCCCTCGTACGGTACTCTGCATTGTTGTTTGCATATCTTCTGTCGTCTCCTGTTTAAATTGTTGGTAGGGGAGGGTGAGATTCGAGAGAATCTAAGTAGGAAACAGATACCATAATACATGCATGATAGATGCTATGTGTATGACATGTTAGCTTTAACTAGATGTTTACCCCATAATGACATTTCTGCATGCTCAATGTTTCATGGAATAAAACTATGGCCACAACAAAACAGAAACAGAGCTTCATTTATTCAAATATGCTCTACACAATCAATTAAAGCAATCACATACATCACTACACAAGCAAAGATATCGAATACATGCAAGTAAGGTAAGTCCCCTACCTTAACCCTTTTCCGCCTCGAAACGCGTACTTCGATCCACGTGCAAATAGCTCAGGGCTCTATATTCAATCTTACAATGTCAAATGTACTATTTAGACACTTCCATAGTGTTTCTAGGGGTTATATGAGTCTATCTTGAAAATTTACCAAAATGCCCCCGGGACCCTGGCCCGGCCCCGCCGTACCCGGCCCGATGGCACGTTTTCCCAAATTTTTGACTAGGGCTAACCTGACGTATTTTCATCCAAGGAATCCATTTCCGGACTCAAAATTATCAAATTGAATTTCAAATTACGAAATTGCCCTTGGCAGCCCTACTTTTAGGGTTTTAGGGGCGTTTCCGTAATTATGCTTTCTCGGCCTTTTCAGAAAAAGTGCCCAACTGTAACCCCACCTAATTTTCCCTCCAGAATCCAATGGAACCATCAAATCATTGAAAATCCAACTCTAAGGTCCTCAAACATCCCTAGCCAAAATTATGGTGTTCTCCGGTAAAAATCGGGGTTTTGCGATTTCAGCTCCGTAAATGCGTTCCTTTTTACTCCTAACCACCTTATTGACTATTCCATTAGGTTACAACTACCATTTAGTATCAATTTGGGCAGCATAACAACCCCTACAACCCATTTTCCCTTTTTACACACAAAGACAATTTGGCGAAATTTCACCGATTAAATTGTCTACAATAGCCAAAATAGTCAATATACAAGAGTCTGGAAGTTACCTCAAGTTCCTACTAGCTTTTCTCAAGATGGCTAAACCCTAACCCTTGAAACTCCAAAAGATGAGCTTCCAAACCTTAAATCATATGCAAAGGAAGCTTAGGAACGGAGTTATACGCATTAGGAACCGATTTACCGAAGAAATCACTTACCCTTGTAAGCTTTTTCCTCCTTTCTCTCTCTAGAGTTTCTCACGTTCTCTCTCTTGTTTCAGCTGAGAATGGCGTCTGAAATGAGGGCTGAATAAGGAGGATGATGATATATTATTATATCATATTTTACTTTAATTTTCCAAATTTTCGGATTTTTACAAAGTTTTGGCAGATTTTTGCCCAAACTTTGAAAAATCATAACTAATTCTAGAAAAATCAAAATGAGGTGATTCTAAATCCTATAGAACCCTATTGAGTCTAGTTTCAAGGAAAAATATAGAATTTTGCTGAATGGAATCACAAAATTCTTAGAATTTCAATCTTTACATGTTGTTTCATAAACTTCATAGTTTTTCTGTGCTGATTTCAAAAATTCATATCTTTTTGTATATATCTCTATTTGAGTCATATGACCTATCAAATTAAAGCTTGTGATGTCTACTTTCATCCTGTAAAATTTCATAATTTTTGCTCATCATTTGGTTCTTCAAAATCACATGACAAACTCACTACCTCATAGGCGATTTCACTGAAAACATAATTATATTCTCCAAAATTCACCATTTTACTTTCTTAATACCCCAAAGATATAAAAAACATTAGAGAATAGATTTGGGACATCTACTAAACCGGGGCTTAGCAGTCCACTTAATTTAGGCTTATTCCCAAGCCTCTAATCCCAAATTTTGGGGTATTACAGGCTTTGATATAAAACCATAAAAAGATGGAAGTAGGATTCTAACTCATATTGACTCTAGTACCAAATCATTGGAATGAGGTGCTAATCATATAGATGAGAAATGATTTAATTTGACAACTAATACATGTTACCAAAAAAAGAGGAGATGGATTAACCTAGTGGATTGATTGAAGCTTTCGATAAAAGTGGGATTTAAATTAGTGCTAGCTTTGATACTAAACCATATGAAGATGAAAGTGAGATTTGCACCCGTGTTGACTCTTTTACCAAATTGTTCAAATGAGACACTAATCATATAGATAAGAAATGATTTAATTTGATAACTATTACATATTACCAAGAGAAAAAGAGATGGATCGACTTGGTGGGGTGCTTAAAGCTTTCAATAGAAGTAGGATTTAGACAAGTGCTAGCTTTGATGCCAAACCAAATTACGATGGAAGTGCACGTCGATGTTGGTTTTGATACCAAATCATTAGAATAAAGCACTAATCATATAGATGAGAAATTGTTTAATCTGACAACTATTACATTTTACCAAGAGAAGTGATGGATCGACTTAGTGGAGTGCTTGAAGTTTTCGATAGAAGTGTGATTCAGATTCGTGTTAGCTCTAATACCAAACCACATGAAGAGAAAAGTGGGATTCAAACTCATGTTGGCTCTAATACCAAACTATAGGAATAAGGTGTTAATCATATAGATGATAATAGTTTTATATGACAACTATTACATGGTACCAAGAAAAAAAAGTTATTATGTATTATGAAGAACAAAAATTGAAGTCTTTCCTTTAGTTATACAAGATCCAGTGAAGAGGAATAGTGTTATTAAACCTACAAGTTCACTTGTAACAAAACTGATAGCTTCTATTACCAAAGAAGTTAGTAGACAATTTCTTATTATTGAACATGTGTTTCTTCTATAAAAGAAAAGTGGACAAGAGATTCGATCAGGTAATCGATATATATATATATATATATATATATATTCAACTAGACAATGCAAGATGTCACATCGAACTGGATGACAGTGAATTTTGTTGGGTCGCCACAAAAGATAGGTTTTATATCCACTTGATGAACCAATCCCAAACTCTTCGGACTTGAATATTCTATATCTTAGTTTTCTTTATAGCATACAATCTTTTCAATACAAGGAAGCACAAAAAAACAATGATTTAATTACATCAGTAGTTAAATCGTTTGAGTAATTTTTTTCAGTTAAATAAATAAAAAAAAGTTTGACACTTCAATGTTGCATGGTAGAAATCATGAAGGACAAGAGCTCTAATAAATATGGTCTTCCACATATAAGAAAAGAAGTCATGAAAAAGAATATAATGTTCACTGCCCAATCAAATCAAGTATGATCAAAGGTTAGTACAGGAAGTGATGGAGTATTGGAGTATTTTTCCCTTTCTATGAGGATTTATTCTTTTTTTTTTTTGGTTAATGTGTGTGTGCTACTTCAATCCTGGGTGTTGGATAAGTCATATACATGTCAATATTAGATGAGTCAATGGGAGACTAGTCTTTAGCTTCAACCACTGAGGGCTATAAAAGAATAATATACCCCTTTGTTAAGACTGAAAAGATGCAACCCATTTCTTTTTTTTCTTTTTTTTGGCATTGAAATAGCTAGCTAAAGGTTAAACATGAATAATTACACAACCAGAAAAGCACTATGTAAGAGGAATGAGCCCCTCCTCCGTCATGCATAGGTCCTTCTGAACTATGTTAATACAGTATGGTGGCACATCTTGCAATAAAATAAGTTGAGCAGGTCCCATATGAGCAGTTCTTGCCAATTGATCAGCACAGGCAATGATCTCTGTCCTAGCATAAACTAGTTCATATGCCAATAGCCGTATATAAGTTGCCTTGTCTCCTCAATTTCTCACCTTAAAGGGGTGATTCTTTCCACTATCATGTAGTAATATCTAGATGGCCTCTAGAGAGTCTGAGGAAACATACACATCCGTCAACCTCAGAAGATTACAAACCTCTAACCCTGTCTTAATTGCCATAATTTCAGCAGCTACTACCGGATAAGTGCTAAGTGACTTCTTAAAGCCCACTATCCAATTCCCCGGCTCATCTCTAATTACTCCCCCACACACAGCCTAATTAAGACCTCTTACCGATATACCCACATCCAGTCAAATTGTACCTTGTGGGGGGTTGCCAACATGTCGGTTGATCCGGGATTTTTGAAAAGCGATTTGTGACTGCATGCTCCACTTATAACTTCCTCCATCAAATGGAAAAGACATTGGTGAACCACTTCATTTGAAGACAATGTACAATATTGAAATGTATGTGTGCACCGAGATTTCCATATTAACCAGTAGGCATAGCCAAAACATTTCAGCCAGGGCCAACGAGAGAATCTCCTCCATGTAGGGTGATGTGTTGCATTCCAATTCAGCTAATCCTGCAAATGACAAGAAAAGAAAGCAATATAATTGTTAGGACAAATAAGGTGCTTCCACACCTCTGACACTCCCACACAGTCTCTCAATGTGTGCATCACACTCTCTTCCCTCTCACATCCCAAATAGTACTCTCTTGAACTTTTAATTCCTCTCTTAGCTCCTAGTGAATTGGTAAGTATCCTCTCATGGCTAGCTCCTAGTGAATTGGTAAGTATCCTCTCATGGCTAACTTGCCAAAGGTAAGAATTTAACTTTTTCAAGCACTTGCCAACATGATAATTTCTGCCAAACCGAATTGGGAATGATATTCATCAATTGAGACAGAAACTTGTAGGCAAATTTAACTAAGAAAACACCATCTGGTGCGCATCTCCAACAAAAGTCATCATCCCAATTATTTGATAGGGGTTGAACTTTGGAGAGAATATTTATAACCCAGGCTAGAAAGAAACTTTTCCACTTATTTAAATCCCAATAACCATTTGGAAGTGTAAAGCTGGCTACTTTATCATTGGGATTGATGGCATTGTGATTATGTGACACATATTCAAGCACTAGTGCCTTCAATGGATTCCCAAGATCCTTCTAGAAATAAGTCGATTCACCATTATTAATTTTCCACCCTACTCCTTTTATAAATTCATCCCAAACACTTGTTATAGGCTTTCACATTTGAGAATATGTCCTAGGTCTTACTACTTCAGGAACCAAGCTATCACCACAAGCATATTTAGCCTACAAACATTTAACCCAAAGAGCTTCTGACTTCATTATTAGTTCCCAGCATAACTTCATAATAAAAGCTTTGTTTTGGGTCTCCAGACTTTTAATGCCCAAACCACCAGCTTTCTTTTGTTCCATAATTTTATGCCATGCAATGAGGTACAACTTTCTCACAGATTCATCTTGACACCACAGAAAACTCCTACTAACCTTTTCAATCCCTTTTTTAGAGTTGATTGCATCTGGTAAGAAGGAAGAGTAGCAATCATTTCTCTTATAAGGACTGTTCTGCCTGCCATGGTTAAAAATTCCCTTTCCAAGCTGAAAGTCTTGATCTAACCTTCCTTATAATATAACCAAAAGTCTCTTTAGAAACTCTTGAATTGATAAGAGGTACACTAAGGTATTTTCCCAGATCTGAGGTAATTACAATGCCCAATCTTTAACACAACTGCATCGCACGATTAAAATTTATCTTCCTTGAGAAAAAAGCTTTGATTTATGAAGTTCTATCTTGTGCCCTAATACTTCACAAAACCTGTGCAAAACTTGCTTGATGATATTAATTCGAGCAAAACAAGCTTCCACAAAAAGTAGCAAATCATCTACAAAAAAATAGATGTGATATATATGGGCCCTCACTAGACATTTTTAAAGGCTTCCACCTATCTTGTCTGCATTCTACTTTAATTAGATGGCTCTGTTAGTGCAAGCATTTCACCCACGAAGGGGGTGAATTGGGTGATACCAGAAATTTTGTTACGTATAAGAAAATTAACAGAATATTTAAAGCAGTTGAGAGAAAAGAGAAATATCACCGAAGTGTACACCGGGAGTTATACTGGTTCGGCCACAATCATTTTGACCTACGTCCAGTCCTCAGAGCGTCTCTGAGAGTTTCACTATATTCTCCAAGATTCAGTGGGTTCTTGGCACCTCAGTACACAGGAAGTTCCTTCGCCTGGACACTTGCTCTTCCTTACACGTTGTAATCAAATCCCCAACTCAAGATTCCACAACCTTAAGTTGTCTCAATAATGAATATTGAGTTTATAATGAAAATCTCTCTTACAAAGTAAATGAATAATCACTGAAGTACAAATAATGAGTATAAGGAAAACAGAGTACTAAGAATGTGTTGATCAATGTATGTTCGTGTGTTCTCAGTTGTTGTACTATGCTCTTTGAATGCTTCACCGATTACTCGAGTGGTCCCTTAAGTAAGCTTTCAAATAAGTTTGCAGATTACTCAAGTGGTCCCTCGAGTAAAGTCATTCAAATCCTGGCCGAAAGCTCCTGAAAGATTTCTTCTCTAATTACTCGAGTAATGTCTTAAATAACTCTGTAGATTACTCGAGGGCTCCCTCGAGTAATGCCTTTTTCTCACCTTGTTACTCGAGTAGCTACTCGAGTAAAGTTTGTCAATTCTTGGCCGAGAGCTACTGGAAGATATTTGCTCTGGTTACTCAAGTGGCTACTTGAGTAAAACCTTTTTCTCTTATTGATACTCGAGTGAGTACTCGAGTAATGGTCCATATAACTTTGCATATTACTCAAGTTGCCCCTTGAGTAACTATATCCAAATTATGATAGTGCTTCTCTGGATGATATTCTTCATAATTACTCGAGTGCTCACTTGAGTAACAGCTTTCCTTACTCGAGTAGTCACTCAAGTAAGCCATGACAAAATCTGCTACTGATGTTTTTCCTATACTGTTTCTCATTACTCCAGTGCTTACTTCAAATAATGCTTTGTCTGCCATTTATTTATTTTATTCAAATTCATTTGTTTATTATCATATCCTCTTTTATCATTAGTCCAATCTTTGTTATTATCAAAATATATTGGATCTAACAGGCTCAACCTTTCCATACAAAGCACAAATAGATAGGGACTGAGGTGGTCCCCTCTAGATGGTGAAAAAGTGTTACCTTGATTGCCATTCCAAAGGACCTTCATAAAAATTAAGCTCATATATGCCATGATAACTTTAATCAGGATGTCTTTAACTCCGATGGTATAAAATGTTGATTGAATAAAAGCCCAATCCAAACAATCATAGGCTTTTTCCATATCAACCTTGATGGTCACATATTGTTTCCTACTTGTCCCTGTTCTCATTAGATGAATAGCTTCTTGGTTATGGCAATATTATCGCTACTCGATCTTGAATTTATAAAACTGCATTGTTCAAGCCCCACCAAATGGTTTATGATTCTTTGCAGTCTATTAGCTATCAACTTAGTAATCACTTTAAAATTAACATTTCAAAGTGAAATAGATCTCATATCCTTCAAAGAGGTAGGAATGTTCACTTTTGGAGTGAGAACAATGTTAGTCTGATTAATCTTACCAATGGACATGGGATCCATGAAAGCCTATTTGACCATATTACATACTGCCCCTCCTACCTTACCCTACTAGATGTGGAAAAAATGAGCCTGTATCCTATCAGGTCCTAGTGCTTTAAAAGCACCAATTGAGAGAGTTGCATTCTTAATCTCAATATCATCAAATTCTCTATGAATCCAATCCAGTTCCAACTGCGATATACTTGGGAAGTCATTCAGCCAGCTAGATATTTGTCTTACATTCGGATCTCTTATATACAACTACTCATAAAAGGTACCAGCCATTTAGTTGAGATCTACCTAACTACTAACCCAACATCCATTATCATCTTACAAGGCTCAAATATTTTTGTTTCCTTCTCTTCACCACTACAGAGGTACTTTGTTTCCTTCTCTTAACCACTAGAGAGGCATGGAAATATTTCGTATTCTTATCTACCCATTAAAGCCAATGACATCAAGATTTTTGAAACCATAGAAGTTCCTCTTATAATGCTAGTTTATTATATTCTTGCAAGGCTAAAATATTTTATTTCCTTTTCTTCACCACTGCAGAGGCATGAAAATTTTTCTTATTCTGATCTCCCAGCATCCATTATCATCTTGCAAGGCTAAAACATTTTGTTTCCTTCTCTTCACCACTACAGAGGCATGAAAATATTTCATATTCCAATCTCCCCATTGAAGCAATGACATCAAGATTTTTGAAACCAAAGAAGAAGTTCCTCTTGTGAAGCTAGTTTAGTATATTCTAACCAAAGCTTCCTCTCCAAGCAGGCTAATCCATTCATTTGCTGTTGGTCCTTCTCTCTATTCCTTGCAACCTATTTAAGATATCCCGTTTTTTCTTACGAATGCTGCCAATGTGCTCTGAATTCCAATGAGAAGCAATAGACTGGAATTGATGAACTCCCTGGAGCCAATCCCTATTTTCCCAAGCTTGGTGTACAATCTCATCAAATCCATCATCCAAGTTCCATGCTGCTTGATAATGAAACCTCCGTGGAGAAGGACATGTTGCAATGGAACCTTTTGTGGAAACAAGTACCACTTTATGGTCAAATATATACTTTAAATCATGTGAAACGGTGGCTTGGGGAAACAAAATTTCCTAAAGAAGATTACAAAACACCCAATCCAATTTCTCCCACACACCATTTGCTTCGCATGTAAATTTTGACTTAGGATCACTAATTTCCAATAAGCCAGCATCAAAAATACAATTATTAAAATCAGTCATGGAAATTGTGTAAGGAGCAACGCCGCCAAATTTGTCTAATGGAGACCTGTACGCATTAAAATCTCCTAGCAACAACCATACTTCCTCAATTCATTGAGAAATTAATTTAATGGTTTGCCACAAGGTCCTCCTCTTCTGGTAGTTACTCTCCCCATACACATGTTGCAAAAAACCAGCAATCAGAACCACACTCACGAACTCTACAATGCAAAAGTTGTTTAGTAGAGCCAATAAATTTCACTTCATAATCCCACTCATTCCATAAAAGCCAAATGCCGCTAGCGAAACCAACAGCTTCAATTCGCAGCCAATTATTAAAACCAATTTTTCTCACCACTTTATCAGCAATAATCCAACTAATTTGAAGTTCAAGCAAGAACAAAATATCAATTTTATTTCTATGGATAATATCTTGGATAAGAATGGGGAAAGACTAGCTACCGGCTCCTCTACAACTAGCAACAATCATAGTATTAAAATTAAGAAATGGAAGACAGAGACAAAGCACTTATATACTGTCTCTAGTCTCTAGAACAAACTCCAAGTCCTTCAAGTTAGCAGCTTTTAGTTTGGTGGCTGCGTTCGTCATACCATCCATGTCATTATCATCGAGCAAAGCCATGGGATCTGGGCTCGGGGTTCATTCCTTACACTTCCTTTGTTAAACTTCACAAGGTCTAATGAGGATGAGGAAGGCTGAGAACGGTTTCCGCTTTTACCTTCAACATTGAACGCTTCTAGGTGCAATTGATCCTCTTGTGCTGGGGAAAATTCCTTATTCTTATGGGCTAATTGACCCAAATTGCCACAAACAACATTATAGGCTCACTGCTTCAAAGGCTTGGGCCTTGCTGGATTTACACGACCCCCTTGGGTCTATTCATCCACATTGGAGGTGGATTTGGAACATGGAACATTGTTTGTCTCATTTACTACCAAATTTCGTGGGACCATATTATGCTTATCCTGGATCTTGACCCCACTCTTCAATTTCCTTAAGGTCTTAATTAGAGCTGGAAAACGGGCCGGCCTGGCCCTACAGGGCCGGCCCTTCACGGGCTCGGGCCTAAACGGGCCGGCCCGTTTCCTAAAAAGTACCATATTTTTGAAGCCCTCGGCCCTATAGGGCTGGCCCTTCACGGGCTCGGGCCTAAACGGGCTTAAACTCATTTTAATTCAATTTTTTTTTTTTAAAGTTTTACAATTTATTTATTATTTTGCTTTAAATTGGTATACATTATTTTTAAAACTCATAAAATTTTAGTTAAAATAATCATCTAATGTCCAAATTAGCCTTTTTTTTTAAGTTTAAATGAATAAAACATTGTAGAAAATAAAATAAATCAAACCAATTAATAAGTGTTTGCTTGTTATTAATACTCTATTAGGAACTTAGGTGTCTCTCATATTGATAATTTGATATAATGATATTATATTTATTAATTTATTTTAAAAAAATATTAAACGGGCCTAAAAGGGCCGGCCCGCAGGACTTCTAGGGCCGGCCCTTTTAGGCCCTCTTCCATTTTCAGCCTCTAAATCATAGGCCCAGCCCTTGACGGACTCGGGCCTAAACGGGCCGGCCCGACGGGCTCGGCCCGAATTCCCGGCTCTAGTCTTAATATTTCCTTCCCTTAATTGACTAGAGGTTGTCATCTTATTGGCCAAGAACAAAGGGTCCCTTTTCTCTCTTATTTTCAACGACGCACACTGAGTATCTAGCACCCTAGGTTCGTCTTCTTCAGCAACTATAGCCCTTCTCTCTATTGTCATCTCTTCCTCAAGCCCCTCCAGTGCTGCAAATCTGGATTTAGCCATGGTAACGTCATCTCTTCGGTCTCCCTGTTCATCATGACTTGCCCCCATATGCCTTCCACCTAGGCTTTGGCCTCTAGAAAAACGAGCCTTCATTGCTTTGGACACAAACATCCAAGGTCTGAAGCTGTCTTGTTGCGCTCGTGAAACTCGTTCCGACCTTATTTCTAGCAAAGATTCCGACCGTTCTGGTTTTATGGTGTTATTGGGTGCTAGTGTGCTATTCTTCTTCAATGGACAAACATCCTTTCTGTCACCATAACGTCCGTATTCAAAACAAATGAGGTTCAAACCTTCATATTCCACATTAAATACTTCACTTGTAGATAAAATTCGAGGAACCAGTTGTTTCTGTAGATCTAACTCTACACAAATCTTCACATACCATCCCTATTCAACCTTAGCATCCACTGATAACCCATTTGATAGAGTATGGAGATCAACACGGAGAGGTCGCCCAATTCTTTCCCCCAATCTGGCAATACAGTGTTTATTGTAACACATCATCGATATATTCAGAATTCAGACCCAAGTGACGATGCGGCGGAATTGGTTCTTGAAAGGATCAAAATATAGAGTCCATCTCTACATAAGAACACAGTGCTGCACTATGACCCACGGGCCATCATAAAGCACCTTCCTATAATGTTCCTTCCACAAATCCTGACTTGTGAACTTCACCACAAAATTTTTTTTAAGTAAATCGATTAAGTCAAATTCATTAATTCCCCAGATTCTTGCCAAATGACCTTTCAACATGAACATATTGTATCTTCGCCCCAACACTGTGATGATTAAAGAAAAATTCCATGGTTTGCACCACTCGTTATTCTCTTCCTCAGAAATAGGAACTAAAGGATAGATCTGCATTAGTCTCTTTACTTCGTCTGTAGGCTCTGGCATTGTCCAGAAAATTTCTTCCTTGGCGGCAAATAAGTTTTCAGCTTCCAGACAAGAACCCCCATTGGTGATGCCATTAAACCCCAGCAGAGATTGTTTGTATGAAGGTACCTGAATGCTCTGCTGTAAGCATTCTAAATCTTTCTGAGATTGCTGCCCTTGGGCCTCATCATTCACATAAATGTTTTCTTTTCCTTCCTCTTGTTCGGCCACAGCATCATCCATAAATGGCCATCACACTATTATCCACCTTCGTTTTCTTATTGCGCTCATCGTTGATACCGTCCGTCGACAGATCCGGTGGATTTTTGCATTGACCTGTGTCATCCATTCACGCGGAACGGTTGCCACAGAAAACCGATGTAGTCCATTTCTAAACACTTGTTTATTCTTTGTTGATGTAGCTACATGTTTTATACATGGTTCTGGAAATCGGACCGGACCGGCCGGTCCGGCCCGGTAACCGGCGAACCGGACGGTTGGCCGGTCCGGTTTCCATTTTAAAATTTTTTTTTTTTTTTACTTTTTTCTTTAGCATTTCATACCAATAAGCCTAAAATTTCCAATTTCTCACCGGTTTGGTCCCGGTTTAGCTCCGGTTTGGCCCCGGTCTGACCCACTGACCCTTAACCCAGTACCCCGACCGGTTCAGTACCCGGTCCGGGTTTTAATACCTTGGTTTTATATTGATCAGTAAATAGTATTCCCTCCGGTCCTAATTATAAGATAAAGTTGACTTTTTTGGAGAAATTAAGGAAGTCAATTAAATTACTTTAGAGTGTTTATATTTTTAGTATCCTTAGATTATATATTAGTTTATTAGTCAAATTAATTAGTTTTGAAAAAAAATAAAAAATAAAAAAACTCTAAAGTAATTTAATTGGCTTCCTTAATTTCTCCAAAAAAATTAATTTTGTCTTATAATTAGGACCGGAGGGAGTAAATACATATAAGATCTAGGAAGTTCCAGATTGTTGAGGTGTTAGTTTATTTATTTATTTCTGGTAACAGTGGCAAGCCGTGGCTTGAATAAAACTACACTAGAAGAAGCAACCTAGTGCCTTAGATTAAACAAAACAACCACAGCAGATGGAGCAGCTACAGATGATACTGTAGATCTTCCAATAGCTTGAGGCGTTAGTTTATGAGAAACTAACAAGCCTCGTATGTATAGAAACACTATTTTAGCCTTTGATCAAATGAAATCCAGCCTATTATAGTAATCTTTGTTCTTGGGATTTACATATTGGTCAAGCCCGCATAATCAACTTTTCCGTGTTTGATGCTAGTTTATAGAATTTTGTAAGATGAATTATTTATATATTCAAAATGATTTTTTTCCCTGTCTTGAAATGCTAGTTTGTAGATTTAAAATAAATTTTTAAGGTATAGAATTATCTTTTTTATTTTTTGGTTTAGATACAATTTTTCCATCAAGAGAACGTCTATTCAATTGGTTATAATACAAATGTAAGGTTATTTTTTTCAGCAGAGAAAAGAAAAGAAGCTTATTTTTTAGCCATGAAAAAAAAAGACAATGAGATTAATATTTTATTGGGTTATTTTCAGAGAAAGAAAATCCAATCGCTTTGAATGGGCCGCCGCTGCCTCCTCCTCCTCTCAAAAAGACAAAATAAAATTAAAGCATCAAGAGTTTACAAGTTCTATATAGATAAACTCATAAAAGCATCTTTCTTCATGTGTTTATTGAGGATGGCCCAGAACCTCTTCTTACTAGAGCCGATAATACAGGCCCAACTCGCGGGCTCAACCCGCGAGCCCGCAAGTTTTGGCATAAATGCAGGCTGTACAAGCCCGTATCGCATAATTTTACAAAACTTATAAGTTTTCTACTTTTATCTTGATACCTTCAAAGAGAAAAAATCTTAGCCTCTTCTCTTCTTCTTTAAACAAAATTATTATATCTTTGATTGCTTAAGGATGAGTTTGTGTTTTATTTATAAACTTTAGCAAATTTGATAACTTTATCTCTTGAATTGTGGATTATTTTTTTAATTTTTTATAAGAGAAATGATTGATGCTATGAAAATAAATTTAATGACTCATATATATGTGTCTTATATTTTCGATCTTCTTTAAAAAAATAAGAATTTCTTTTTTCAAAAATAAAATACGGGCTCACAGGCTGGCCTGCAACCCGCACACAATGCCAACCCTTAATACGGCCCGCATCGCATGATCCGCAGGTTGGTGCGGGCCAACCCACAACCCACGGATTGGCCCACATTCCCAGCAAGTGTTAGCAAACGCTTCCCTTATTATTCCCTCTCAGATAACTTTTTAATAGGAAATTCTTTAATTTAGTTATGCTTTTCTTTGGTGCTCAAACATTCGGATTTCGCTCTTCTATCAAGTTTTCCTCAAGACCTCCGACTATATGTAACATATAGCATGTGATTTTGGCCATGTTCTCTAACCCGGACCGGACCGGCCGAACCGGCCAGGAAACCGGTGACCCGGGCACTAAACCGGTCCGGTTCGGTGACCCGGTCCGGGTCAACTTTTTTATTTTTTTTTAAATTTTTATTTTTTTAAAAAAAAATTTTTCTTTAGAATTTCATACTATAAGCCTAAAATATTCTATTTCTCACCGGTTTGGTCCCGGTTTAGCTCCGGTTTGACTCCGATCTGACCCACTGACCCTTGACCCAGTACCCCGACCGGTTCACTGACCGGTCCGGGTTTAATTACCTTGGATTTTGGTATTAATAAGCAACATTTTGTCTTCTGGCAAAAAAAAAAACACACTTCTTTTGTTTAAAAAAAAAAAAAGTCAAACTGTGAAAAAATTGTCAAAGCAATACTATATATTCACAAAATTAAAAAAAGGACATCAGCCTATTAACTGTTGGCCTTGGTTCCGTCCTGCTAATACTCAATTTAGAGTATGCTGAGATCATTATTAAAAACTTATAAGCTCCGAATAATATAGAAAGAATAAAATATAGAAAAAATTACATTCTGGTCTCAAACAAAGAAAAATGAAAAAAAGGATCCCTTCACATCTCAAAATTACCAACAAATCCCATCAGCTTGTTAATAGAATCTTAGACTTATTAATAACGCACTCCTAAAGTTGTTATTAATTTTTAAATTTGAAGTGATCATTTTTTTTTATATAGGACTTAATATAATTTTCCCTAAAATCTACTTAATTGTGGAATCAGAAGGAACAGTAACCTCCTTTAAGCCCCTGATCTGAATCAAGATCCACCAGATCCATCAGCAAGCATAGTGAAAGTAAAGCGCTCATTTCCGGGGTGCGGTCAGCTTGTAGATCTCTCTAGAGAGTTTTAATTTGAACTCGACGATCAGTTCTTACTAATTTAATTTTTTCAATCTTAATTCAAAAATCACTCTCACCGGAACTAAAATCTACAACCCATTCTCAGAGCGCAAGCAGATTTGAAAAAAGATCATTACAGCACAAATTCCGAAAATCAGTCCAATCAAAAACAGCATCGATCCGCTCGAATTAAAGAAAGACGAAACGTAGACCACTCTTAAACTTCATTCGGAATCTAATCTATCGGCAATCAAACACAAAACAGAAAACAGAGATATCTTCATATCTAATAGATCGGCCAGAATAAAGTCGATTAGTGCATGTTTAAAGATCGATTTTCGAAGAAAAACATAATCTGAGTAGAGAACAATCACAGATCTGAGATCAAACTAAGTAAGAGAGTAAAAGTACACAAAATTAATGAAGGAAATTTGTGTTACCAGTTAATCAGGATAGTATCGGCACGAAATCGGACTGATATAGAAGCGGAGGGAAAGGTAGGAGGCACCAGAAATCATCGGAATGGGCGGCATTGGGAAGAAAACGGAATAGTATTTTTTTTTCCCATTTCGCTTTTTTTCTTTCTTCCCAAACGGCCCATTCCTACAATCTCTGGCAGATCCGATCTCCCATTCCCTGTTCTATACTTCAGCTTCAACATCTTTATGATTTCCGATTGATCCAGCAAAAACCCTACTCTGAGATAGAAGTGTTTGGCTCCTCATATTTATAGCCCAGCCAGTAAACCGGCTAAGCTAAGCCAAGCCGTTGGAGCATTGCAATTTCGAATTTTGATGCTCAAGTTTGGCAATGAACATATTTTTATTTGTGGAAAAATTAAAAGAAATTTTTTTGATAATCTTCTATATATACTGTCAGGATCACTATAACACGTTTATGAAAATTAAGAATTAACAGTTAATTTGTTAAATATGTTTTAAATTAAAATAAAAATCTACTTTTATCTTATTTAAAAATGTGTTTGAAAATTTAATAAGTAAATAAATTAAAAATGAGCATTAATTATAAGAATAAAATTAAAAAATAAATATTAATTATTTTATAAGTAACTTTTATTTTGAATCATACTATTCTTCTAACAGCGCTCACTAGAGGGAGTACATTTGATTATTTATAAATAATGAGTAAAAAATTGTATAGCTTATTTCTAAGTCTCTGCATCTAACCTGGCTCTCGCTCTGGCTCACAATCTATGCGTCCGCATTCCCAGCTCATCAGGGTGATGAGAGAAAAAATTCTCATCACCAAAACGAAGCAGTTTTGGCTTAAAAGAGAAATTTGAGCCATTGATATAGAAATAATCAGAGTCGTCTGTGACATATCTAATATCTTAAAATATTTTTTAAGTTTCTCTTCTCATCCTAAAATAATTTTTACTACTTTTAACCACTTAAAATATTTTTTCAGTTGTGCCTGGTGTGCTAGCAGACTCACTGCAATTTTACCCTTAATGTATTTTTTCAGATCAAAAAATTGCTTTAAAATATTTTTTTATTCTTTTAACCCTTTAAAATATTTTTTCAATTGTACCTAGTGTTTTAAGATATTGACTTCAATTTTACAGTTAATTTATCTTTCTTAGTAGTAACGAGCACTAAAAACTTAGGATACTGATTTATTGATTTCCACTCACTCTAAAATATTTTTCAGTAGCATATAATATTTTAAAGTAATTTTTGGAGCTGAAAAAATACATTAAGGGTAAAATTGCAATCAGTCTGCTAATACACAATGTGTAATTGAAAAAATATTTTAATGGTTTAAAAGCACTACAAATTATTTTAAGAGACTATATGTTACTTAAAAAATATTTTAAGATAATTTGTTGAGCTGAAAAAATACATTACGGGTAAAATTGCAGTCAGTCTGTTAGCACGCTGAGCACAACTGAAAAAATATTTTAAGGGGTTAAAAGTAGTAAAAATTATTTTAGGATGAGAAGAGAGACTTAAAAAATATTTTAAGATACTAGATATGTCACATATGACCTTAATTATTTCTGTATTAAAGACTCAGATTTCTCTTTTAAGCCAAAACTACGTCGTTTTGGTGATGAGAATGTTTTTTCTCATCACCCTGATGAGCTCTGAATGCGGACGCCACAATCTATAATTGACTTCTATATATGAGTAGTAGTTACATGTGTAATGGTCAATAGTTATATTTTCGTGTAAATTTAATAATAATTTTTAAAACCAAATAACAAAATCACCAAATATTTCCGCTTCTTCTCTAAAAGCAAGTTTTTTTTTTCACTTGAAAAATGAAATTAGAGAATTTAAATTCAAAATCACCACATATTTTCTTCAAGCCTAATAAGATGTTAATTTGTACACCAACATAAACTAAAATACATTCAAAAGACAAAATGGGAAAAGGTCACCTACTCGAACATTTGCTTTACATTGCGTGTGTAAAACGAGTTAAACTCTTTCTTTTTTTTCACATTTGTCCTCTTCTCGTCTCGCTTTCCTCGTTGTCTGTCTCTTTTTAACTTATTTTATTTTGGCTATTAAACCATTCTCTTTCATATACTTATATTATTCTCCATTCTAGCTAGAAGTGATATGGAAATAAGGCCAGAGTTAGGTTTGAGGAATATTTACTATTCATGTTATAATTGAAATGAAAATATACTTGATAATGATGTGTTTAGTTGTCTTCTTTGAGAAATTATTTCATTCTCAAGTCACTTATATTATTTTAAATATAGCGCGTTTCATTCCTTAGGTAAAACGAAGGAATATGACTATTTATGACAGGATTTATTACAAGTTACATATTGAGCAGTCTCTCACATTACTAATAATAAGTGGGGTTTAACCAATATAGAGTTATCTAGTAGTGTAAGGCTTCGTTAAATCTCTTTAGGTCTAGAGTTCGAGTCTCAGAAGAGACATTTATATTGGGAAGAGCCACGAACTCCGAACCCTAAATTATAAAACTGGATACTAATATCTTAAAAAAACAAGTATGTGGGGTTTGTTTTCACTTAATTAATGAACTTGCTTTTAGGATATGGTTTACTTATACTCATTATATTGGCACCAATCCTACAATAGGAGGCCTCAGATAAATTATGGAGTTTATAAATAAGTTTAGGAGGTTTTTTTTTTCCTAAATTGCTTGTATGATAGAGTAATCTTTCGATATAAACTTATCTTTTAACGCTATGATCATAATAGAATTATGTGTAAAATTTCATGCTTACTCATTTTTTTATTAATGGGGCACTAAATGTGGATGCATCATTCAAATGTTGGTTTATCATATTATGAGATATTAACTCTTTTTGCTAGACTCTGGTGGTTACTAAATTGGAGTGGATACAAACTTTGAACCTAAAATGTTTTTTGGTTATTTTATCTTGAACTTACTATTGGTGTATTGGATAATCTATAAAAGTGCCCCATTATCGTGTGAGGAATATGGGCCTAATATTTTCAGTCCAATTAATTAACACTTCCTGAGTTCTTTTCATACCTCACTATATACTGGCTTTTTTAATAAAAGTTTGGATATAACGGAATGAATTAGTCTTTTACAATATGATGAATAAAGATTTGAAATCTGGCTAAAAGATGTGTACATATTTTATGTCTGATAGTGTATCAAATAAGATTTTACCTATAAGAAGATAGATATGCCTATAAAAAAAATTTGTGGACCCATTTTTTATGATGTAATGGAATGTTTCTTATACGCTAAATTATGCATAACTTCCTAAAATTTGAACCATGTATAGATGAGGTCTCTAATCTTTAAAACTTTACAATGAACTCTCTAAAGTTTTACATCAATACATATGACCTTCATAAGATTAAGTTTATACATCACTTTATATACACACACACATGCAGATATATATCAAAGTTTAAAAGAGTTATATGTACACCAAAAATAAAGTTTAAGGGTTGTGCATAGTTGTTAGTTAAGGGTTTTTCTTACACTCGAAAGCTCATGGAGGCATTGTTGTCAAAATTGCGAGTTAATTCTCCGAGTTTACCATTTTTACATTTTTATATTACAAAATCGTGTCTAGTCACTCTTAAATTTGTGCTAGTAGTAAACTCAGTTAAACTCGTTAGTTCACATACCGAATTTATTATTTTTACGTTTATAGTTTATAAAATTGTATTAATTTTCTCTTAAATTTGTGCTAATTTTTTTTGATTTGATTATACCAAATGGCTTTATATATGATTTTTATAGAATTTTGTTGTTGATTATGATAAATTATGAATGTTGATAAATTTAGTTTGAAATTTAAAATATATTTAAATTAAATTTTGTCATTTTGTATATTTAATTAATTATTTAATTATATATTATTGATACTTATTTATTGATAAAAATAAACTCTTACCAGTTTACGATTTGGGTTCACAATACGATTTTAAAAGTAAACTCGTGCATGCATGGAGATTTATTATTAAGTTTCAATTTAAAGGTTAATGAAATTATTGGTATATGATCCAAAATTTAGGAAAGTTTGGCGTAATTTAGCCTTACTTATATAACACACTTTGAACGATATGAAGAAGATTTTATTATGTAAAAATTTTATTATATTGTGAATTATATTATGTTGGTTTAAAGGCAAAGTTGTTAATTAGTGACATAATTATGGTAAAAAAATTTATTGACCTCATTCTCTTTGATCGATGCATGAGATTTGCATTGTAAGATCATGAACCGTATTTGAATGTCAGAATGTGTCTTAGTTAAGATCTTCGTATTGATGGACTGCAAATAAGTTAATTAATATTATAAAAAAACATGGCTTACGTGCCTCAATCAAATCATGTACCTACCCAATATTTTTAATTGTGTCCTATTAATCCTTCCGTGCCAAAATATTATTTGGAAAGTGTTCGCACGGATTATAAAAATTTAATAATTAAATAATCAGAGCTAAAGTGTGATTGAGGCTTAAGAAAAAAATCATATATCAAATAGAATTGAATCCGATATAAAAAATTAATGAGAATGAAAGTGACGTATATATATAGATTGAATGGCTTGAGACATTGGATACAGAAAATCCAAATGCTTGAGCTTTGTGGCTTTGACTAGCGATCGATGCATGGTTGGTGTGTTTTAAATTGTGATAAAAAGAAAATTAAACAATTCAACAAATCAAACATATCATGATGACTTTGACCCCAATTTTGGGCTCACGTTTGAAGAAGAAAAAGTTGTTGAAGAACAAGTTTGAATGGGATTTTAGAAAAATAAAGATAACCTCTTCCATGTGACAACTGTAGAGTTGTGTTTCGTGTTGGGATTAAAGATAAGCATTCAGTTTTTGTGAGAACCAAAAAAAAAAAAACTGAAAAACGGAATCATGCATTACCGAACTGAATTTGAAAAGTAGAAAACAATCGAATTCACTTTGGTTTCGTTCAGTTTTTGGATTTCGGTTTTACTCATTCCTAGTTGTGAGGATTAACTTCTTGTTTAAGAAATAAGAACATGGTTATTAATTCACATATCTCTGTTAAGAGTCTCACATATGAACCTCATAAAAGAAGTAGAGTTTATAAATTTAAAGGGCCTATATTAGTTTTTAGACAAGAGTGTCTGATAACCTCGACTGAAAAAGACTGCCCATAAAAAATTTGATTGGCGGGAAGTTGAGTGAAGAACTGTAGTATAGAGCTCCCAGGAAAATTGACACCTTCAATATTCCACCATAAATTTATCTTTAAGGATGAGATCTCCCTTTAAACTTACTATATATATGTTATCGTAACAGGCTCGTTCAATCTTTCATCATAACATATGCTTCCTCATATTTGTGTCTGTGTCGTTTTAAAAGTCAAAAACTGTTATTGCCTTATTGGTAATTTCAGCACATTTTCTGAGGGATAACTTCTGGTAATCAACCTTGCTTCCAGAAAAATAATAATATATATGCATGAAGAAATCAACAGAACAAAAAAGCAGAAATTTAAAAAACTAGAAGATGATTAATTATACATACTACATGGGATTCAATTCACGAGAAGCAATCAAGACCTTGGAAATCTCATAGATGAGCCTAGCTTCAAACTCATTCATGGAAATTTTTTGTGCGACTTGACGAGATTTTGGAACCCTCTTTTGTCCAAACACGCCATCACCAACACCATTAGTTAAGCTTCCTCCTGTCACTTTTCCAGACAACTTCAACATGAAGTCAATATAAGCATTCTTTAGCTTATTCATTAGCTTCAATGGCGACCTCACCATCAAACTCAGCTTTGGGATCGCCTTGATCCTCCAATACCTCCTTGTTCCTTTCAGCCGAACCATCTTCATCTTCATCTTCTTCTTCGCTTTCCCCTGTTCATCGCCGCTGTCCCCAAGTCGCCGGTATTGCATCAGCCGCCAGCTGGAACCCGGTTTCGGCAGTAGGGACTCCGTTTCCATTTTGTCTTGGTGAGAGAGGGGGAGGGAGGGGGGAGAGAGGATATGGAATTTGGTGAATAGCAAAAGTATGATTATATATAAGGATATGGGTGGTGCATTGAATTTTCAATTTTGCAATGGATTGAATTTTTCTTTTCAATGTTACCATGAGAGGAATCCTGAAGTTGGATTATATTGAAGGATTTAGATTTTCTACCTTCCTTTTCTGTTTCGGCAGATAAATTTTATCATTTGAGGTTATTGTTACATTTATAAAGTTATAAACCATTGATGTTTTTTCTTAAATTTGATAGATTTTATTTAAAAATTATAAAGTATAAAAACTAAACAATTTTTTAGGTATCGGCTTAAGAATAAAAATAGAAAATTAAAAATTTCTAAATTTATTAAATAAAATACTAATATTGTGACAGACTGTGTACTTAAATTAATTAGAAGTTAATTCAATATTTTATTCTAAAATAGTAAAAGTCCACATTTCCAAGGTACTAAAACTCGGACCGGTCATTGAACCGGTCGGGGTACTGGGTTAAGGGTCAGTGGGTCAAACCGGGACCAAACCGGAGCTAAACCGGGACCAAACCGGTGAAAAATTGAAAATTTTAGACTTATAGTATGAAATTCTAAAGGAAATTTTTTTTTTTTTTTTTTTTTAGTAAAAACCCCAACCCGGACCGGACCGGTTTTCCGGCCGGTTCGCCGGTTACCGGGCCGGACCGGCCGGTCCGGTCCGGGTTTCACAACATGGCACATTTCATCCTTTAATTTTATACCATGTTATTCTAGTTTGATCTCTTCTTTTTATAAAGTATATCTTTTCATTTTCTAAACCTAACATTGCTGGTTTTAAATGATAATGTTATATGTCAATCATTATTATTTTTGAAAATTGAACGAAATACATAAACCATTTTTGGTTAAAAAATAATTTAAGATATCAACGTTTAAGAATGTTTTATCCACATTTAAAATTTTAGTATGAACATTTTTTTTTAGCAATGTTAATCATAGGTGAAATTAAAGGATTAGAAACCTAGTTTTAATTTACCTTCAAAAGCACTCCGTCTAGTACTTAGACTTATTTATCTAATTTAATTATATTAAGAAAGTTAGTTAATATGACATATATTTTTTAAAATATTTTAATTATTTTTTCTAATTCTCTCACTTCCTCTTCTCATTAATTATTGTTGAGGGAGCATCAATTATAATAATGGTGAATTAGAAAAAGATTAATAAATTTTAAAATTATCTTATATTTAAAATTAAGATTAACTCTTTAAATATATTTTTACTGTACAACCTCTCACGGTACTATTAACAAAAGTCAAAATCCAAATCCATAACAACGTGTTCATAATATATATTATAAAATGATTAAAATCATAACATTTTTCTCTTCATTCGCACAAAGAACGGATAAATATAATAATTTATACATGGCGGGCGATAGACTTTCAAACATCCGATGATTTCATTTTAAAGAATAAAAGTCAACAAAATCGGCTTGACCGAAAATTAAAAATAATGTCTCAGTCAATGTTTGAGGGGCCGAAAAATTAAAGGAAAATAAGGTCCCAAGTCACACAAAAAAATATCACAAAAGTATCTTTGAAAAGTCAATGGTCAGAAAAGTCCCTAACATGAATTATCAATGTCCATTTACATAAATACCCCCACTGAAATAACTACAAAAAAAGCATAGGAGGAGAAGAGGGAAGACTCGTTTTTGGGATTAAGGAGAAAGAGAGAAATGGACAAACGAATGACGATTCGCGCGCGTTGGAGTTGCCACATTGAAGGGATACAATGTGGTGTTAATGTCATTGGAAATATCTTTTTCTAAATCGTCTATCTATGGGTAGTGAAGTACAGCAGCGAACTGATTTTTTTTTTTCCTGTGTGAAATTTGGTTGGATTGAGATTGAGGGGTTGGTCAAAGGTTAGAGTTTGAGCTCAAAAATGAAGTGATAGGTGGTAAACAAGAAATGCTAAGAATTTGCTTCACATATGATCTTGACCATTGAAGTTTGAGTTTCACTTTGGATGGGTTGTGTTTATGTTAAAGTGCTATGTTTTTAGGGTAAGGTTACAGAGGAACTGCTATATTTTAAGTGGGAATGATGAATATAATTGTGGTTCTTTGCTGTGAAAACGCAGAAATCAAACAAAAAAAATGTTATAAATTTATGCAGATGTAATTGTAAATATCGCCGTGGAAGTTGTTAATACGTAAAGAACATGTGCTCTGTTTTTGGGGAAGAAAACATAGGTGTGAGTGTGGTTTGTGTTATTAGAAAATGATGATATGAGGATAACAAAAAGTGTTGTTAACATGTTGTAAATTTGTGCAGATGTAATTGTAAATATTGCTATGGAATTTGTTAATACGTACAGAACATTTGCTCTGTTTTTGGGAAAGCAAACAGAAGTGTGAGTGTGATTTGTGTTATTAGAAAATGCAGATATGATGATAAAAAAAGGTGTTGTTAACGTGTTGTAAATTTGTGCAGATATAGTTGTAAATGTTGCTGTGGAAGTTGTTAATATGTACAGAACTTTTACTCACATACATGTTCTCCTGTTTTCAAACATTAAAATATCTAAAAGAGGAATGTTAAAAACATTTTTTGTAGTAGTGAGATGAGAGTTTAAGCAAACAAATAAGAAGGGGTGCAAAGCAAACGTCATCTTAATAGAATTACAGAAACCACTTGCATCGGGGATCGGAAGGACGCCGTTGAAAGCTCACAATCTGGTTTAAATGATCTTTCTCACTGTTATCATAAACAGAATCGACCGCAAATACCACAAAATAAACGGCTCCTTTATTTCTCACCAGCCATCATATCGTTACCTTGTCATCTTGAATATGAAAGTTAGTCAGTCCTGCATCGCAAGCAAAATATAATTAAGCAGACTGAACTTATCCCATCCATTTGTGGTTTATCTTGTTAGGACTCACCGATCATTGAAAGATGGGTCAATGCACCAAATGCTGCAAATCGAGGCATGTGAACTAATCCTTTTTTGTGCAAAACGTCCGAGCTTATCTGATAAAGTGAGGAAGGAGGAGAGAGATTTGCTAGAGTGTTGCCACATTAGCCTGCCATGTGTCATTCTTTGGTGAGAAATTTTTATTTAAAGGTCAAAGTTAACCAACTGTTGTGGCAGGGCAACATTACTATATTTTGTGTATTTTTGGGCGACATTGTTCCTAAAACAACTTCTGGATACCCATTGTTTTTAAGTGAAAACTTTGGAAGTAAATTTGGATCTTATCCCATTCTTATATGTATAATATGGACACTAACATGATGTTCAATAATTCATAACTATTTTTTTAAATATATTGAGTTGTGTTATAGAGATTTTGCATATCTCAATGGGATCAATCAAGAACGCATCATAAATGTTTAAATTTTTACTCATTAATGCGTGATATATAGTTATATAAATTTCTAATATATGTCACTCATTTATTCATTATTTACTTTCTTATAAGCAAAGATGTCTAGAAGCAGAAAGAAAAAAGAGAAACCGAAACACAAGCATTAAAGAAGTTCAAATAATTCTTCCACCTTTTCTTATATAAAAGAAAATCTTGGAGGATAAGATAACTGACCATTTTTATAAAAAACAATTTTAGAAAGAGAATGATCCTTATAGTATATGATAAATCCCAAATTTAATATATTTTATCCCACCTTATTCATTTATTTTGCGTATTATTTTAGGCTAATTTGGATTTATCAGATGATATTTGGATTATTAGCCAATTTTAGGGAATAATATAAACCTGAATTGATTATGATATTATTGAGCTTAAATTGTTAATCTTCTGATTGCTATCTTGTTATTAGATAATATTTTCAAATATATAATAGATCACGATTTTATTTGATTCTTGCAGGGTAAGAAAAAGCAGATTAGAAGATCATACAGTGCAGAATCTATATCTATATAACATATAATACTCTTCCACCACTATCACTATTCATGAGAAATCAATGGCTTCGATTTTTTCTCCCATCTAATGTCACTGTTCATATCTGATCAACAGACTAGATTTTTCCTTCACATATTTTGAAATCTCCCGCCTTTTCCTACTTTTACAACTTCTTTCAAATTTTGAAATTTGAAATTCAAATTCTTTGCATCTCCATAACATTAGTCATTATCATTGCATTTTGCTGAGCAATCGCCTACAATACAAGTGGGTTTCCTTTTGCACATGTTTGAGGCATTACTTGAGTTCCTGTTTATGTTTACTAATATGGATGGATCTTCCGGAGCTCGCTCTATGTGTTCTCGGAGCTACACTTGCCGCAACCCAAGTTCTTAGAGCTACACTTGCGCAACTGAAGAAGAAGAAAGCAGAGGCTTTCCTGCTGAGGATACCTGAGATAGATTCGTGATCTGAAAAGCGGTTATGATGATGGGTGTTTACTTTCAGTATCGCCAGTATAAGAGACGACATAAACGAAGTCGCGGCATAGGATTACAAGAAATTAATGGTTTTAAACAAGTCCTTCCTCTCAATCACCACATTTTTGGGATCCGGGCGGGGATGTTGTTTGCCGAGAGATTGGTGCTGAAGAAGGCTCAACACCATTTTTGTAATATTGATAAAATTAATCACAGCTTTTTATGGGGTTCTACACCAGAGAAACAAAAAAAACATTTAATCTCAGGGCTATCGTGTGTAAGTCAAAGCCTCAGGATTAAACACCTTCACTCCCAGAATCAGGCTTATATGGCTATAAGTTAGGGTGGAATCTCATTAAATGAGGGGACAATTTCTGGGTTTGGATTCTGAGAAGCCAATACAAATGTGGAGAGGATTTGATGCCGCATATTGATCAACAAAGAGTGGGATTTAATACCTAGGCTAGGATTAAAGCAGCCTTAAAGTATGTTTAGGACGGTGTGGAGGTGGATACATCAAGACAAATAGTAAGATGAAAATACAAAAGAAATAAGGATTTCTCAGTCAAGTCAGCGTATACGATTCTCATGAAAGAACAAGTTGATAGAGCATCTGTCTAGCCAAAAATATGGAAACTGAACGTACTCCCATGGTGTGAGATATGTGTATGGCTTACAGCCCACAACAAGCTCCTTACTAATGCCAAAAGATGTCAAAAAGTCATGTGTGGGGAAGACAGTGCTTGGTGTAAAAATAGCCAGAAACTCTTTTTCATGTATTGTGAGACAGCCCTGAGACTAGAAACTTGTGGTTGGGTTTGGTTTCACTGCCTAGAGATTGTTGATTTTTTGATATGGATCTAAAAGAGTGGTTGTCCTCTCACTACAAAAAAAAAAAAGAAAATTTTTGGCGGCGACAAAAGTTTTTCAGTGACAACAAAAAGTCGCCGTTGTTGCAACCGTTGTTAAAAGTTTTAGCGGTGATAAAAATTGTCGCTGCTGAAAGTGTCATTTTTTAAAAAAGAAAATTTGAAAAATTATTTAAAAAAAAAATTGATTTTTTTTTTAAAAAATTTAATGTACAATTGTCACGTGTCTCCTCCCCGTGCTGCCACGTGTCGCCTCCTCATAATTCCTCAAAGTGACTCTCCTCCAATTTGAACCCGCGATCTCAAGAAGCCGATACCTTTGCGCGCGAGTTGTTGTCAGTTGCTCCGAAATGAACCTATATTATATTATTACATATTATTATATATATAATATTATCATATATATAAACATACATACATACATATAATTAATTATTAATTAAATATAATATTATTAAAAATAATGAAAAATTAAATAAAACGAAAAAAATATTTATATATTTAAATTAATTTTTTTAATTAAAATTACTTAATAAATAATACTTTAATATTATAAATATTATTTTTAATATAAAATTATAAATATAATATTAATAACATATATATTATTTTTAAATAAAATAAAGGGTTAAGGTGCAAAAATACCCATGAACTTTTCTCAAAAGTGCATCTAACAGCATAAACTTTTTTTAGGTTCAAAAATACCCATGACCTTCTCAAAATGGGGCAAAAATGTCAAAATGTCAATTGGTACAAACAATCGTTTTGTGGGACCCACAATATTATTTTTTGAGGTGCAAAAATACCTATGAACTTTCCTAAAAAGTGCACCGAACACCATAAACTTTTGAAAAGTTCATGGGCATTTTTGCACGCAGAAAAAATTTTATGGTGTTGGGTTCACTTTTTTAGAAAAGTTCATGGGTATTTTTGCACCTCAAAAAATAATATTGTGGGTCCCACAAAATGAATGTTTGTACCAATTAAAGGTTTGACATTTTTGCCCCATTTTAAGAAGTTCATGGGTATTTTTACACCTTAACTCTAAAATAAAATAATAATATCATAAATATTATTTTAGTATAAAATATTAAATATAATATTAATAAATATTAACATAATTTTAATAATTAAGGTTAAACAAAATTATTTAATACTTAATATTTTAATTTTATAAATATTAGTTTTGAAAAATATTAATAAAAAAAACTGAAATTGACTTTCAGCGGCGACTTTAGTTGTCGCCACTGAATATGTGAGTTTCAGCGGCGACTTTTGATAGTCGCCACTGGAAGTGTTTTAAAAAAAATAAAATTTTAGAAAATTTTAAACAAGACTTTCAGCGGCGACACTAAAGTCGCCACTGAAACACCCTTTTAGTACTGAAAGTTACACCTTCAGCTACGACAACACAATGTCGCCAATGAACGTCTCACTTTCAGCCACGACATTGTGTTGTCACCGCTGAAGGTGTAACATTCAGCAGCGACACTTTTATCGTCGCCGAAAGTCTAATTTTCAGCGGTGACATTAAAAGTCGTCGCCAAATATTGCTGCTGAAAGTCCTTTTTTTTTGTAGTGTTTAATGTAAAAGGAAAGCGTAGGGTGATTAGTTTGCAACTTTATGTTGGCTGTTTTGGAAGCAAAGAAACGAATGATTATTTGAAAATAAGAATGCCATTAATGAGAGTTTACATGCTCATGAGGATTCAATAAGGGTGAGCTTAATTATTGCTCACATGTGTCTAGCTGGCACGAATATTCAAGGTGCGCGAGAGATTAATAGGAGAGTTGGATAGTGTCTGCTGGAGGAAGGATGGGTGAAGGTGAATGTTGATGGTGTCTACTCCCCTAACCAACGTGCAGGGTTCAGAAGAATCATTCAAGACACGAATGGGAGTTTTGTTATGGTGTTCATGCACCGCTTAATGGAGGGTGAAAGTCTCTATGATAAGTTATGGGTAATTCTGATTGGTTTGAAGTCAGCGTCAGATAGAGGATGTTATAAATTACTAGTTGAGAGTGATGCCATGCAAGTGGTGCAACTTATCAAAGGGGGTAATGCCCACACGCACACTGATATCTAAATGTTAGAGGAGATTTGTGTAATGCTACAAAGGGTATGGGAGGAGGAATTACAGTTTGCTCCAAGGAATGTGAATCAGGTGGCCAATTTTCTGACAAAACAAGATCTCTCTAGGATGGTAGGGCATCATCCTGTAATGCATGCTGATCCAGCCTTAGAAGCTATCTTACATCAAGATTATATATAGTCCTTGGGATGTCGGTTAAGTTTTGAGGTTTTTACCTCATCTTTTGTATAAAAAACATTCAAGTGGCTTGTTTTTTTTTCCTTTCCCAAACAATCTTTCCCCAATTAAAAATGAAGTGGCCTTTCACTTTCCAACAAACTTATAATTAATAACATTCAACTGACTTTTCATTTTTCAATCGATTTATAGTTAATATTCAAGTAGTTAATTTAGGAATATGAAAGGTGTACAATTGAAAATTGAATACACTTGTTTCACACTGACATTTACTATTTTATTAGTTAATATTCAAGTGTCTTTTCATTCTAAGAAAATAATAAATAACATTTAAGTAACTTTTCATTTTCCAACTCATTAATTATTAATATTCAAGTGGCTTTTTTCCTAATTGATTTTAAGGGTTTTTCTTTAACAAAATATAACATAATATTCTAAATTTAAAATAAAAAAAAAACAAGACTTCAACAAATAGTGTTAAGGAAAAAAACCAATTCCTCCATTACAAGCTATCAAGATCAACTAACATGTCCTTAAAAAACCACATTTGTTACTACAAAGCTTTCAAGAGATACTAGGTATTCTCCCTTGTGCGATGCACCGGACGATGTGTCTATGGTACATGTCACCTTCAAAATATAAATTTTCTAATTAGAGGCAAATAAAATTATCTTAATTCAAAGGATTTATTAATCATCCTTCACATTTGTTTATAGATATTATGTTAATCTACTGAAAACTTTAAAAAAGTGTTTTTCATGATATTTGTGAATCAAATTTTTTTGCAAAGGAAAATAAAAAAAGTAGAATATTTTGACTTGATGAACAAAAACAAAGTTTATCATCATGATGATTTTTTGGTTGAATGTTCTTTAGTCTCCCTCTCATATATAACAATTATGTAGATATGAATCAACATGGCATTAACATGTTGTCGATGTGTAATGTATATCTTGTATGTAATCAATATGGTGGCTTTTTTGACACATTTTCATTAAAAGTCCAACAATAAATTCTGGTAGAACTTTCTACACCTGAGAAAAGAGTTAGAATACCCAACATGAATATATAGTTAACCAAAAGAAGCAAATCAAAGGTTATCAACATGATGATTTAATGGTTACAACATCTTGTGCCTTTTTTGCTAACTGTTACAAATTTGAAAGTAAGAATAGTGGTGGACTTTTTTTGCATTGTTAATTATATGCATTAATTTTTTATTAATAATAATTATTCATTATAAAGCAGCCATAACCTTTGTGTTGATAACTATTAATCTCAATAATTAAACAGTGTTAAAACTTAACAGCGTTGATAGGAAAATTGATAACCAAGTATGCTAAATGGTGTTAGATGAATCCGTTTCTACAACATTTTTAATAATATAATAGATAGATAGATTTTCATACAATTATTTTATGTTCAATATGATTGAGTTCTGAGTAAAGTTATCAAACTTATGAGTTTAAGCAAATGTGTGATAGTGACGTAAAACCATAGAGTTGACTCCAATTGCAAATTGAAAAGTTTTTTTTTTTATGTTTTAACAATAAATAGGTAATAATAATATATAATTAAATAATTAAATTATAAAAAATGACAACAAGTTGATTTGAATATATTTTACTATCACATGTGCCTAATATAGGAGCAAAATAATTAATTTGTGAATATTAAAAGATTATTTAAAGTAATTATTTGCAAAAAATGTATGCTAATAATTTAAAAGGGAAATCCCCTATAAAACTAATTAAAATAGGAAAATTTCAAATCAAGTTGGTGAATTCAAACGTTAATATATGAGATCTCAAAATGTGCACAACATAACTTTAATATCCTTTCATCTCTCCTTTTTAAAGAGTTTTTACTGCACTTTTTGATATTATTATCTGGTATCTGTTTTTGGAATTTATTGCTTCCCACTACCGTAGAATCGTGTATATTTCACAGTCCACACTTAACGGTTTTCATGAAACCGTTAAATATAAATAGGCATAATTATGAGAAAGAAATATATAACGGCTTTTTTAAAACAACTATTAAGTATATGAGATAATATTTGACAATTTTATATGACAACCGTGATATATAAATTTGACTTTTTTTTGGAAAAAAACAACACATTGTTCACTTGACGGTTCTATCTAAAGAACCGCTATATATATTCTATCAATATATATGATGGTTGTTTATCAAAACATCATAACAATTATATATTTGATAGTTTTTCAAAATAAATTGTCAAATATATGGCTTTAAAGCCCCTTTTTGGACCCTATTATCATGATTTCAAAATTCCCACAATTTCTTTGTGTGCTCCTCGAACAACTCTGACCACTCTTTTTTGGCATCCCTGTCACACCCCAAACTGAACCACACAGGACAGTCGCTACCCACCAAGGGCGGACTCACTAGGACTATCCACGGCCCTCCCAACTCAACCGCGTTTCTTTCACCTCCCCAGCCTCGAACACCCACCTAGAGGCATAAGTATGGGGTTCATACCAAGTCCGACCTTGGTGGGTAGCCACCGTCCTGTGTGGTCCTATTTGGGGTGTGACAATCCCCACCTTTATTTCCCACGCCATTGTTACTAAAATCATGATTCTCCTCCTTCCCGTGTCCATGGCTATCTCTGAAGTTATTCGTGGCTTGTTCTGGGTTTGGTTTTCTTAGAAGCTCTGCAATTTTCGTGTCTTTTTGCATAAAGGTGAGAAATTTCTGCCCTTAACTAGAGTTAATCATACGAAATTGATGCTCTATGCTTTTGTTGCTATCTCCTGTGATATGAATCAGACAACGAGCAGCAAATGGTTGAGAAGGAAATAGATGTTCATTTTTTTTTAGTTATGTAATATAGAGTTCGTATGATTTTAGTGGACTTGCTATCTCCTGTGGTTTGCTTTTGTTGCTATCCCTTGTTTTGAACAATCAAGGTTTCTAAAGGAAGAGTTATGGTTTTGATGAAATTAAGCTTTTCAGAGTGCTAAGAAGGAAGAGTTATGTTTTGATGAATTTAAGATTTATGGGTTTGAATTTTAAGGCTAAGAATTGACAAGGAACTCATTGCTTTATACTTTCACATTTTAGATAAATGTGTTAGATTATTAAAGCATGCTTCAAGACCCTAATACAATGGTTAAAACAATGTTCTTGAAGCTGGAAAAATTTCTAGAGTTCTATAATGAGGCTATTTTAATTTAGGAGTTTAATGGTCTAGTTGTTAATGAAATATGAGATATAAATATGGTTTATTTTGATTTACCAAGACATGTATTAATTGGGATAAATTTTTGATGACATGGACTACTATGACTTAATTTTAAGTGCCTTTAAGGTGTTTGATGAAATGCTCTAAAAAACGCTCCTTCAACTGTGTCTGCATAATATTTTGATGGCAGAGAATGACTTAGATACTATTTGAATCAATTATAATTTATGCTTGTTCAAGAAAACTTTATGGAAATTATACTACAAGGGTTTAATATTTCTTCTATTTATTACAAGTTAATATGTCAACATCTAATATGGATATTGGCTCAAGTACTGACGGTCCTAACCCCTCTGCCAACCCCTCTAGTGCATAGTAGGATTATGATGCACTACTTATAGCACAAGAGGAAAGAACACTAAGGAAGGGCCTTGTTGTGATGAAGGAGGTCCAAAAAGTAAAGAGAAAGGGGAGGAAACATGTGAGATGGAACAAGAAAGGGCAAGTTTTGAAATATGAAAAGTTTGTTAGCTACGTCAAGTATGTGACAAAAACAAACATGCCTATCACTTTGAACAACTAGAAGAAGGAAATCGATACAATGAGGAAGAATGTTTGTAATGGAGTATCAGTAAGATATGATGCTACATAGTTGAAAATATCTTGTTAACTGGTTTGTCTAACACTAACAATGATTTATGTATTTTGTGGTCTAGATTCCACATAAATATGGATAAGAAGGATTATGTGCTTGGGAAGGATAGCAGGATTATGTTCTCATTCTGAGGGTTTATAATGAAGAAATATTTGTTGGAACCCACTTTTTAGGTGAGTCGGTGGTTTCAATGCTGCTAAAGGAAGTTGTGTAACAGCCTGAATAGGCTGCTTTTGTATGGTCATGATGCTCTCCAACTTTCAAGGTAAATTAAATTTAATGTAATGTTTCACTCTAGATATAGGGCTTCTTTATTAATGTATTATGTAAGTCTTACATCTTTGTTGTTTCTGTCTATAGGCATTAACTGCGGCAAACTGTGAGATGGTGAAGAATAACGAATAGCCATATTGTGGATGTAACCCCTACCAAAATAGCCATAATTATAGTTCGAAAATGTACCATTATGTTAAACAAGAGACCAACAGATAATTCAAACTTATTGAAAGTCCCAACTTCAAGACAGGATGTGGTCATGTGATAAAGTAGGTTTTCAAAAACACTTTTCCAAAACCTATTTGATACAGTCTCATATTCACATTTCAAATATATTTGGCCTGTGCAATTTAGTCTCATTCATATATATCAGAGTGTAAAAAAAATTCTCGACAACACACGGGTTTCATTCATTTATTGAAGGGCTTATAGGGCATATTTGCCCATTTTCATTTCCTATACTGGGGATTACATAACACTATTCAAATTTACAACATTTACAATAGGTACAATATTTCTAAAACATGATAACTCCCACACAGAAGCTCCTATCAAGCACTAACTGCCCTTCATCACTTGTTTCTCCTTCAAACTACTTACCCTGGCTGTAGGTTAGTCAATAGAAAGAATAAGATTCAAAAGAATTCCAGTAGTAATGATTCATTCATAACATGTACACTCACAAAGCATGTAAGCAAATCACAAAGTAGCAACACAACAATGGCATTCACAATAGCAGTACAACAATGACATTTACAATGGTAGTACAACAATGGTATTCACAACAACAATAATATACATGACCTTCATCATATTCACAATAGCATTTGCCATAATCACAGCACGATAGGTTCTGTTGTATTCACTTTTATGACATCTTTCACTATATTCATAACAGCATTTTTATGACAACTTTTGTTATATTCACACGACATAAACAACAGCATTCCTGTTTATCACAATTCAATGATAAGGCATGCATACAATGCATTATACATAATATAAGAGAAATGGTCACTACCTTGTTCTTTCTGCTTATGCTCTGGCACCAACTTATCAAGTGCAGGGCAAATGTCAAATCCTATAAACTATAATCAAAGATGAAGAGTCAGTCCCTATTCCAATACTCAACTTTACAATACTTAGGGTTGGTTATCCTTTGAGATCTTTAGGTGGCTACTAAAAGCCCAAACAGATGCCTAAAGGGTTGGGAAAGACTTGACCACAAACCATCTTTCAAAAGTTCAAAAAGTAGTTTTTGAGAGGTTGGCCATGGTCAAGCCATCCACTGGCTGCGGCTAAGCCATCCACTGGCCGCGGCTAAGAGATGGTTATAAAGATTTGGGTTATGGCCAAGAACCACTAGCCGTAGCCAAAATCAGGTCAGAAACTTCAGGCCGTGGCCAAGATCCATTGATCATTGCCAAGAACATGTTAGATGGTTTTGGGCCATAGAAAAGACCTTGTTGGCCGCAACCAAGAACTGGTCAGATGCTTTTGGGCTGCGGCCAAGACTCTCTAGCATTGGCCAACAACTGGCCTGTTTCCTGACTGTTTTCAAACGACCATAACTTCTTGTACACTTATCAAAATGATACAAACTTTATATCTTTGGAAAGCTTGCAATGTCAACTACAAAATTGAAAAATTTCATAACATGTTGACACCATTTTCTATTTCAAATCACTATGCAAAGTTGGTCCCCTGCATAAAATTTTAACTTGACACAAATTCTAGAATTTATAGTTTTCAACCTAAGTGTCCAATAGTTCCAAAATTCACAACCAACACCATTCCCACACAATTTTTAATAAGGAATCCAATGGAAACATCAAAATACCTAAATTCTCATTCCATCTACATGTTCTATTTTGGGACAACATTTCAACATGAACTCACATTTTACCATACTTCACATACAAAACTCTAAATCAACACCATTGTCTATGACACATCATAAGGCACCTATTCAACAATCAAAATACCATAAATCATCTAAAACCCTAAACCACTATATATATATATATATATATATATATCAACATGTGACTTTTTCTCACCTCTTTTACTTTCCCAAGCTTGTTCTTTAATTCTTCAACCACCAACTTTTCTTGAACTCACAAAACACCTCCTTTTGAAAATCTAAACCATAGGAATGAAGCTCTCATCAAGGCGGTTAAGATTAAAGAAGAGGTTTTGTGCATTCAAGGTCATTCACAAGGTCAAAATGCAAGAAGATGCACTCACCTTTCTTGATTTCTCTTTTCCTTTCTTCCTCTAGCTATGGTCGACTTTGAGAGTAAGAGAGAATAGAAGATGATAATGAAGTGATCTAATCTTCATCCCTCCCATACCTTAACATCTGAATAGAGAAGAGAGAGGGAAGAGAAAAGAATTAAAAATGTTATTTGACTTTTCAACTCCTCCCCCCTTCATCCATCTCAAGCCAAGTGTTCAAAATCCCATGGCCAATCATGAAGCATAACTACATGATTATCTCAACTAATTCCATTAGCCATTTAGTTACAGCACTTATTTCTAACTCTTAGTTAATTTCCTTATCAATTGTAGACTAATTGGCCGGTAAATTTTTTAATTCTTTCAATTTTGCCCCTGACTATGGCCAGAGCTGGGAATATGGGCCGGGCTGGCCCTTCACAGGCTCGGGCCTAAATGGGTCGGCCCGTTTAGACCCGCTTCCTAAAAAGTCCCATATTTTGAAGCCCACGACCCTATAGGGCTAGCCCTTCACGGGCTCGGGCTTAAACTCATTTTAATTCAAAAATTTTTTGTTTCATGTTTTAAAATTTATTTATTATTTTGCTTTAAATGGAAATACATTATTTTTAAAACTCATAAAGTTTTAGTTAAAATAATCATCTAATGTCCAAATTAGCTTTTTTTTTAAAGTTTAAATGAATAAACCATTGTAAAAAATAAAATAAATCAAATCAATTAATAAGTGTTTGCCTGTTATTAATATTCTTTAGGTATTTAGGTGTCTCTCATATTGATAATTTGATATAATGATATTATATTTATTAATTTATTTTTTAAAAAATATTAAACGGCCTAAAAGGGCCGGCCCTACAGGGCTAGCCCTTTTAGGCCCGCTTCCTTTTTTAGCCTCTAAACCATAAGCCCGACCCTTGAAGGGCTCGGGTCTAAACGAGCTCGGCCCGATTTCTCGGTTCTAACTATGGTGATTCCTATTAGTTTACCACTTAACGCATTTTGTTATTCCATCTCTTCCTATCATATGCCCTCCCCTCATTTTAATTCAATTTAGGTTTTAATACCACAACTGAGCTTAAATACAGGGTTTGGACATTGATTACTACTCATTCAGATCATAATTCATATTACATTCTCTCAAAGTATTTGTTTAACATTAATTACATTTACTTTTGGAGTTATTAGCCCTTAATCATATTTTAAGGCATTACAATTCTCCCCCCGCACAATAAATTTTGCCATCAAAATTTGCTACACAACTTGAGCCATAAACTCCGGATAGCATCTCTGCATATCAGCTTTTGCTTCCCATATGGCTTCCCTCTGAGACATTCCCTTCCAGACCACCTTCAAAAACAGTATGCTTCGGTGTCTGAGCCGTCTTTCTTCTTTATCAATGATTTGTTCTGGCTCTACCACATAGGTGAAGTTGTCTTGCAAGTCGACATCTTCATGCTTGATAATGTAGGATAGATCCGGTTAGTACTTCTTTATTTGGGAAACATGGGACACATTATGGAGCCTGTTCAAGTTTGGGGGTAGGGCTACTCGATATGCTACAAGACCGATTCTCGCAAGAATCTCAAAAGGACCTATATACTACAAGCTCAACGTCTTCCGCTTGATTTCCAATTGCTAGTGACTGGAGACACCCTAAAAAACACATGATCACCTACCTCGAACTCTAAGGGTCTTCTCCTCTTATCCGTATAGCTTTTTTTGTTGACTCTGCGCTGCAAGGAGCCTCTTTCTGATGATTCTAATATACTTTGTGGTTTGATCCATAAGATCCAGCCCATACAACCTTCTCTTAGATAGCTCTATCCAGTATAAAGGTGATTGGCACTTTCTCCTATATAACGCTTCATACATCTGAATGCTAGTATGATAGCTATTATTATAGGCGAACACAGCACGTAGAAGAAAGTAATCCTAATTCCCTTTAAAGTCTAAGTTGCATGCTCTCTACATATCTTTTAGCATTTGAATGGTTCTTTCTAACTATCCGTTTGTCTTTAGATGATAGGCTGTGCTGAATCTCAATTTAGTACCCAGAGCTTCATGTAGAGCCCTCCAGAATCTTGAAGTAAAACATGGATCTCTATCAGAAATGATATTCTTCGACGTGCTATGAAGTCTCACTATCTCCCAAATATAGATTTCTGTTAGTCTGTCTAGAGAGTAACTAGCATTGATATGTATAAAATGCACTGACTTTGTGAACCGGTCAACGATCATCCAGATCGCATCATAGTTTATAATCCTGGACAATTCCACAATGAGGTCTATGGTCAAACTTTCCCACTTCCATTCTAAAATCTCAGGACTTTATAGTAATCTCGACAGTCTTTGATGTTCAATCTTCACCTTCTGGCAAGTAAGACACCATGCCACATACTTGGTCACATCTCTCTTCAATCCCAGGCACCAATACATAAACTTCAAACCGTGGTACATTTTGGTCATTCCGGGGTGAAAAGTATACCAGCTCTTGTGTGCCTAATCCAAGATGTTCTACCTCAAGTCTGCCTTTAGTAGAATGTAGTTTCTCTTTTTGTAGCAAACCAATCTACTAGGTGACGAATCATAGCCCTAAGTTTCTCCTCGTTCAATCATGGTTCATATGGACTATACTCGATCATCTTGCTTCTGAGCTTCTTCAATTTCTGCTCTCAAGTCACTTTCCCCTTGGGAAATATTATAATTAGCACAGACGATCTGGTTAGACAGATTTAAATCCCAAAAATCTTCTATCAATTTCCTTTCTTGTATCATCTGTAACCCCCTCTGTAATTATATCCGAAATACGTGATTAAAGTGAAATAGAGACCAATAATAATTATAACTCATTTAAAATCCCATCCTTGAGATAGGGTTTTCACAAATACCTTTTGAAATCTAATTAACTTGGTCTCATATTCACATTTCGAATACAATTACTACGTGAAGATAAATCACATTCATATAAATATCAGAGTGCACAACATAATCATCTCGGCAATCCCGGGTACATACCTTCGCTCAAGATACACGGGGCACAATTGCCCATTACAATTCTTCAAATGGGGATTACACAATCTTATCTCAAATTTATAACCCTATATTCACCGAATCATATACAGTCTTCACAACTCATTGATAACCAACTACCAACTCTCATCTCGAAGGAGTCCTAGCCGCTCCCTACACGAGCCACTTGCCCTGTCTAAATTGTTGGTAGGGGAGGGTGAGATTCGAGAGAATCTCAGTAGGGAAACATTATCAATATGCAGGCAAGATAAGTGTTTAATGCATGACATGCTTGCATCACATAACTCATGCATACATACAATGACGAATCTATAAGTTTAATGATTCGAACGATATACATATAGCCATAGCATATATTGAAACATAGCTTTAAATCATTCATACATGTTCCACATAATCAAGCAAAGCAATAACATACATCAACACATTAATACAGTTATCAGAGCATGCAGGAGAGATAAGTTCCCTACCTCCAGTCTTTTCTCCTCGATTTGCGTGCCAGCAACTCGGGGCTTCACATTCGATCCTACAATGTCAAATGTAATATTTAGACACTTCCATAGTGTTTTTGGGGGTTATATGAGGCTATATTGAAAATTTACTAAAATACCCCCGGGGACCCGGCCCCGCCGTACCCGGTCTGGCTGTACTTTTCTTGAAATTTTGACATGGGCTATTCTAACATATTTTCGCCCAAGGAATCCATTTCCGGACTTGGAATTATCAAATTCAATGTCAATTTACAAATTTACCCTTGGCAGCCCCACTTTAAGGGTTTCAGGGGCGTTTTCGTAATTATGCTTTTTCGGCCTTTTCCGAAAAAGTGACCAACTATAACCCCACCTAATTTTCGCTCCTGAACTCAATGGAATCATCAAATCATTGAAAATCCATCTCTAATCCCTCTAAACTAGCCTTGGCCGAAATTCTCAATTCCCCAGGAAAAATTGGGGTTTTTCGGTTTCGGCTCCGTAAATGCGTTCCTTTCTAATCCTAACCACTTTATTGACTATTCCATTAGGTTACAACTACCATTTAGTACAAATTTTGGCAGCATAACACTACTAACACAGCATTTCTAAATTTTACAAACAAAGACAATCCAGCGAACTTTCACCAATTAAATTGTCCACAGCAGCCAGAATAGTCAATATACGAAAGTTTGGAAGTTACCTCAAGCTCCTAATAGCTTCTCCTTGACTTGGTTGAAAACCCTAGCCTCTTGAACACCAAATTTGCTTCTCAAACACCTTAAATAACATAGAAGAGAAGCTTAGGAACAAGGTTATACGAATTAGGTACGAATTCACCGAAGAAATCAACCTACCTTGTACGTTCTCTTCTCTTTCTCTCTCTAAAAGCCCTCAAACTTTCTCTCTCTCTTGGCTTCTGGTTCAGTACGAAAATGAGAGCTGAAGATGATGAGAAAATGTTTTAATATCGATGCTGATGTCATCTTTTAATTTGATGATGTCATAATTCCCATTTTTGGATTTTCTGGCAGATTTTCTGCCCAAACTTTGAAAAATCATAACTAATTCTAGAAAACTCAAAATGAGGTGATTCAAAAGCCAAATGAAATATATTTAAGTCCTCTTCATAGGAAAAATATTGGACATTACTAAAAATCACCACACAATTCCAGAATTACATAAAACTCATCACTGCCCCAAAACAGAGTTCAGTTTCCATCCCAAACTTTGGACAGTCATATCTCCTAGTTCACAAAACGAAATGGCACAAATTATATGTCCATTTTGAAGCTTGAGATGTGAACTATAAGACTGGAAAGTTTTAGAATTTTTAGACACCATTTGGTCATTCAAAAAATTCACACAAACTGACTGCCCAGAATAGAGTTTCACTGGACAGAATTTCAGATTTTGCATCTTTGCTTCAATTGGTTCCATTTTCATACCAAACATCATTCCCACATAAATTTTCACAAGGAATCCATTGGAAACGCCAAATCAATCAAATTCACATCACATTGACATGTTTTCACAACAATCTCAACATGTCAACACAATTCACATTCAATTCTTCCCTCTATTCTAAGTCAATTTGGATGTTAATCCACAATTGAACTCAAATACAAGGTTTCGGCGCTGCTCACAACACACGCGAATCACATTCGAGTGCCAAATCACATCATATTCTCCAAAAGGGTTATTTATCACTAACCACAGCCACTTTTGAAGTCATTAACCCTTAATCATAATTTGGGATCTTGCTAAACCAGGGCTTAGCAATCCAATAATCTCAGGCTTATTCTCTAGCCTCGAGTCTCAAAAGCTGGGGTATTACATTTCTCCCCCCGTTCAATAAATTTCGTCCTCAAAATTTGACGAACCACTTAATCCACAAACTACGGATGCTTCTTCACGACAGCTTACGTTTCACAATTCATTTCACATTGGATGGTCCCTTCTAGACCACGCAAACAACCGGTGCACCACAAATCTGATTCTCGGAAGAATCTTAAACAAACTAATGTGTCATGCACGGTTGCCCATACAAATACTCGGGATTCTCATAATCACCATACAATCTTGCTATCACCCCTTACTAGTAATAGGGCCATATCTTCGGCACAAACACAAATGCAACATCATTTCTATAAAACTGCAATCGGCCTACTTCACGATTGCCACACAAACCCAATCACCATACATTTTGCCAAATAGATACAATTGCTTCCACATACGATTGCCACAACACCATCATCACATAACCACAATCGTCCCAAGCCCCCTAATTCATGAGTGGCTAGTACATCTCAATATCCGGAGGCTTTAAATCATGAGCCATATCATAAGATTTTGGTAGTTGGGCAGCATAGGCCACCACTCTGCTCAACTCAATCTAGTTATCCCTTCCGGGAGTAACCACCAAAACACCACAACCTCAATACATCAAACGATAGCCTTAGCTGTATACACAAACATTTCAACTTTCACTATATGCACTTTTACAACTTTACCCTCACCCGTACACCCACCAGTAACTCCGCTAGTAGTAACCGGGACTTTTGGGAGTCCACAACATCACATTATCATGTCACTCCAGAATCTCAATCTCTTCTATCCGAAGCAACTTACGATATCGGCTTACCTAGAGTCTTACTCTCCCAACACCACCCTCATCCTCTTTCTCTGTCAGGGATGCACATTACACACCCGAACCGTTGTTAGGTACTCGAGGACTATTGGCGTGGTCACATACCATCCTCACCCTCTTTCTCTTCTGGGGTGCACATTGCAACACCCGAACCGTTGTTAGCTACTCAAGGGCTATTGGAATGGTAGTGCATACAATAACAATACTTACTGGGATCCACTGAGACCCCTTCTTACGAGATAACATGGCCTAGAAACGTTACCTCCGAAAGCCAAAACTCACACTTACTCAATTTGGCATAGAGTTGCTTTTCAGGCAATATCTCTAGCACTATTCTCAAATGATGCTCATGCTCCCATTGCTCTTGGAGTAAATCAGAATATCATTGATAAACACTACTATGAATTGATCTAGATACTATCGAAAGACACGATTCATGTAATCCATGAATACTGCAGGTGCATTAGTTAATCCGAAGGGCATTACCAACAACTCATAGTGCCTATACCTTATCCTAAAAGCAGTCTTCGGTATATCTTCTGCTTTCGCTTGTAGCTGATGATAACCTAACCTTAGATCAATCTTTGAAAATATACAAGAACTAGATAATTGATCCAGAAGGTCATCAATTCTCAAGAGAGGATATTTGTTTCTGACGGTTATCTTATTCAATTTTTTGTAATCCACATACAGTCTAAAGCTCCTATCTTTCTTCTTAACAAACAATACGGAGCTCCCCACGAAGAGACACTTGGTCAAATGAACCCTTTCTCAAGTGACTCTTCAATCTGTTTCTTTAGTTCTACCATCTTGTTTGGGGCCATTTGGTATAGGGCCTTCAACATAGAATCAGCTCCAGGCACAATTTCAATTGGGAATTCTATCTCCCTTTCCCGAGGCAATCCACTGAGATCATCTGGAAATACCTCAGGGAACTCTCTTACCACGGGTATACTTTCCAGAGTTTCTTCAATCTCTTCCTGTATGGAAAAGAATACCAAATACCCCTGGCACCCCTTCTCCAAACATTTCTCAGCTTTATCCATTAAGAGGAAATTCAAATTAGTATTCACATCATCATCCTTCTAGTAGTAGGATAAACTATTTTCTTATTCCCACAATCAAGTAGCACATTATTCGTCGTCAACCAATCAAAATCCAATATGAATTCTAATTGGTGGAGTGGCAAGTAAGTTAAATCGACAGTAGACTCATGCCCCTCAACGGTTTTTAAACAATTCAAACAAGCCTCAGTCGTCATAGCCTTGACACCCATTAGTGTCAACATAACCAAGTCAAATGGCAGTTTATGAACATGCAATCCTAGGCGCTTTACACAATCATAAACAATTGAGGAATAACTTACACCCGAATCAAATAACACTTTTAATAAGCTACCATTAAGAAGGATTTTACCTTGAATCAGATTGGGAGACTTCCGGGCTTCCTCGTCTGTCATGGCGAACACCCTGGCTTGATTATTGGGCATTTGATTTGCTAGCGGCCATCTGCATTTAATAGCAATGTGCCCTGACTGTTTACAGTTATAACAGACTACTTTCCTCATACATATTCTGTCAGGTATGCCCTCCCACATCAAGTGCATGTCAATACTGTTAGGGATTTCTGATTATCACGACCCTCAGATTGATAAGGCTTCTTACCACTAACCTTAGCTGAGAACCCCTTTCCCTTCCACTTCTAGGAAGTATTCCCTTTACTAGGCTCATTGCGACTGTTACCACTCTTGGCTTGGTACAAATCCCTTAGGTTGTTTTCGGTGATTTTACACTCTTCTACGGCTTTATTGAATTTAGTAAATTGGTGGGTGGCCAACCATTTTCTCAACTCACTTTTTAACCCCCGAATTAACATATCAGAGCTCCATTCCTCATCATCCATACATTACAGATAAGAAGAGTATCTGGCCAGTCGAATAAATCAAGACAAATAGTCATCAAAGGTCTCTGTATCACCTTGCTTAATGGATAGGAACCCAGATTCCTTCTCGAACCTCACTGACTTAGGGAAATATTTATCATTGAATTTTTCTTGGAACAGTTCCCAGGTCAATGGCACATTCTGGTTCCACAATGTCAGGATAATATTCTACCGCCACCAGTCGGTATCCCCCTTCAGCTTGTACACGGCTAAGGGTGTCTTCACCTCAGTTGGACAATCTAGTAATTCGAAGATTTTCTCTAACCGGTTCAACCAATCTTTACCTGCTTAGGGTTCAAACCTCCCCCTGAACACTGAAAGTAGATGTTTGTAGAATTTGGAGACCTAATACTGTAAATCTCTCTTCTCTCAGGCTGGTACCCTATGCGACTCTTAGTTCGATACAGGATAAGGCGGGGACTCCTGAGTTCGAATCGACCCCTCAGCTGTTTCCTCATGACGTGTCCCCTATTGGGTCTCTTCCTGGGTCAATTGAACTCTATCAGCATTACATTTTTCTTTCTCGTCACGGAACTCTTCCCTTAGTTCGTTGATTATATCCCGCTGCTCCAATAACATACCCATCATCACTTACATGTGATCAGGTGGGTTGTCATGTATCTCTTCCACATCTGGTTCTACTCATCTGACTTTTGGGCAAACATTATGTCTTTTAATTCTATAAATGATTCAGTACATCAATATCACAGTAAATGTATACACATATTCCTTAAAACTCATATATCAACAAACAACAGGAACATTCATGTGTATATAACAAACAATCTTGGGTTGTCTTCCATGTTATTTAAGGTTGTTTGAAGAAAATTTTATTGCTTAAGAGGGCTAGGGTTTTAGCCATATGAGGAATAGCCAGAAGGAAGAAGAGGTAACTTTCGAAACTTCAAATATTTACTGTTCTGGCTGCTCTGAGTAATTTAATTAGTGAAATTTTGTCGGATTTACTCTCTTTATAAATTTTTGAAAAGTTGTGTCCTAAACATTATGTGCCCAAATTGAGTCTAAATGGTAGTTATAATGTAATTAAATAGTTAATAAAGTAATTAGGAGTAGAAGGGAGCAAGTCTGCGGAGTCTAAACTCAAAAAACCCAATTTTCCCCTAAGAATTTCATGTGTCATCCAGTACTGTTTGGAGCGGTTAGGGCTAGATTTTTAATGTTCTGATGATTTCATTGAGTTCAAGAAGTCCAATTAGGTGGGGTTACAATTGATCACTTTTTCAGAAAAGCCTGAAAAAGCATAATTACGAAAACGCCCTAAAACCCTGAAATAGGGGCTGCCAAGGGCATTCGGGTTTTTTGGTAGTGAATTTGGTAAATCCGACTCTAGAAATGGATTCCCTGGGTAAAAATATGTCAAAATAGCCCATATCAAAATTTCGGGAAAGGTATGGTGAAACCGGGTACGGGGCCGAGCCAGGTCCCAAGGGTATTTTGGTAATTTTTCAATATAGACTCATATAACACCAAAAACCTTATGGAAATTTATAAATTGTACATTTGACATTTTAGGACCAAGTAAAGAGCCTGAGGGGTTGGCATGCAAATCGAGGCATACATTTCACTGAGAAAAAGGCTTAAGGTAAGGGACTTACCTCTCCTGCATTTATTTGATATCATTGCTTGTGTGGTGATGTATGTGATTGATTTATTTGATTGTGTAGAGCATATTTGAATAAATGAAGCTCTATTTCTGCTTTCGCTATGGCCATAGTTTTGTTGCATGAAATATTGAGCATGCAGAAATGTCATTATGGGGCATACATCTAGTTAAAGCTAACATATAATACACATAGCATCTATCATGCATGAATTATGATAACTGTTTCCTACTGAAAATTTCTTGAATCTCACCCTCCCTTACCAACAATTTAGATAGGTGAATATAGAAGACACAAGGAGATCAAAGAAGAGAACTGCACGAGAGAGGATTGCAGTGGAGAAATGAAGACGAGAAGATGTCTCTATTTCACTGGGACGAGTTCAGACACCCAAATAGCCCTATGCGGCTACATTGATTGAAATTAACATATACGAACCACTATGGGGAATTTCTGTAATCATGCACATATTATTAGTATATTTATGTTATTCCTGTATTGCCCACTGAACTGCTTATCGTTTTGAGCAAAAACTCTAAAAAAGAGAAAATAGGATAAGGGCGCAACATTTTGGCATCAGCGCAAGGATTCTTGTCACAAAAGTGTCTGCTCAGAGTAAATGTGGTGGTTCTGGCAATAGGATAGTATATTGATATGTTTGATTATACAGTGATAGGACTAGCAAAGTGAATTACTTCAACTAGTTCACAAGCTTCTGAAAGGAATAGACACGGCCCAAGGAATGGTGGAATACCGGGGAGGGAGCACATATTACCATACCAGAGAGAGGATGGTACAAGGATGACATGGATGCCGAGGAAACAGGTCCAAATAAGGCTAAAGTGTGGGGCCTCATCCTGGAACAGAATCATCAGTAGGCTAATCAGTGTCCAGGCACTGTTGCAGGTTGTTAAAAGTTAGGCAGATAAGCCATAAACAGACAAGACAGAGATAGATCTAGGTTTCATTACCAATCCCCAAGTTAGAACAGTATATGTGATGTATGGTTTACAACCGGATCGAGGATTATAGGAGATGTCCAAAGCATACACCTGTGGGTTGTCCATGAGCACGACATCCCAGTGCCTAAAATATAGCATACACAAACAAACTAACCCTGATGGGGGTGATCAAAGATAGTATAGTTTGGGGATTCTGAATGACCTAGGGATCCACACAACATTGCACTTTTTTCGGATATAGTGTTTTGGCCCGGAAGAAGAATGAGATTGTAGAGTAGAGTCCAACAAGAAACTTTGTGGACAATAGGGAACATATCAAGGTACACATTTAAGAACATGTACTGGGACTATATATTAGTGTGGTTAGTGTCCACACATAATGCTTAGTCAGTCGACGACAGTTGGCATGACTCAGCAGACCAAGGGCAGTCATAAGGTAGTGGTGGTCGGAGACAGCTGAAGCTGATATCTGTGTTTTGACATAGGTACACAAAAGTTAAGAGTGCTCAACCTAGGAAAATCTTAGGATGGGTGACCCCCTGGGAAGTTATATGAACATGTTATGTTATGTAACACAAGAGAACAACAACATGTTGTGCGGTAGTTTAGAGGTTGTGTATTGTTACAAGTTTTGCCTGACTACAGTAAACCTTTGCTATGTGTAATTTTAGGAATACCTATGTACCCAAAACTTTGTGAAATGACAGATATGCCTTTATGATTATGAGATACTTACTTCTTCTTTGTTTCACATAGTGAAACATAAAGGTGATGAGACTAGAGGTAAAGGTGCTGGGCAGGGTCAGGAAGCTAGTCCTAAACCAATACAAGGGTAAGTTAATAGAACAACAAACAATGATCCATGATTATTAGGAATGAACTGCGGGAAGTGTGCAGGAATAGAACACAGACAGGGACAATCCTAGTGAACAAGAATATGAACAAAAATCTTTGAAACTTGAACGGGAGCCTCTGTTTACACTTGTTTCTAAGGGAGACAGTTTGCAAACATAAACAGCACAGCTCAATCAACAAGGGTATACTGTTGACAGAGGCTGGCACCCCTAGCTTCTGAGGAATGTTTGATCTCTAGTTGAGAGAGAACTGGTTATATATCTAGTGTCAATATTCTAATTTACTTGAAGAGTAGAGAAGAACATGAGGAGTACCTAAGAGTGGTGCTAAGATCAGGTGAAAAAAAGAGTTATGCTATGATCAAATCAGAGAAGTGTGCGCAGTGGAAATAGTGGTGGAACGAAGATGGGAAGATGTCTCCATTTTACTCAGACAGGTTTAGACACCCTAGTAGCCCTGTGCGGCTATATTGATGGTAACTATCATGTACGAACCCCTATGGAGAATTTTCTGTAATCATGCACATATTATCAGTATATTTATACTATTTCTGTGTTGCCTACTGAACTGCATTTTGTTTTCTACAAATACTCTGGAAAAAGGTGAAATAAAATAAGGGTATTACATTTTGGTATTAGTCTTTTCTATGATCAACCAATCTTCCAAATGCTTGTAGGAAGCCTATCACATATGGATGAAATTGATATCTAGGTTAGGATAAAACGGTTTGAATACGAACAATGATAGGAAAGTACACTAACCAATCAGGTCTTCATTTTTGGCTTCTTCATGGGTGATGTTATTGATTGGGACTAGGTTGAATGCGTGTAGAGAGATCAGAAGTCACATTTATGATAAAAGGTATTTGAGTATAGCATAATCTTCCATCGATGTGCACATGTTTTGAAATCATCATCATTGGCCAGGACTTCGAAGTTCTCGAACATGTAGACCTCTCCCTCTATTAAATTGTTGGTGTATCATTTGATCTGTCCCTTCTTAATTATAAAAGACTCAATTTGATCACTATTTACATCAAGTAAGTTGCATTTAAGAGGTATGCATAAATTCCCTTTAGTGAATAGGAGAACTACACAATTTGCTTACCTACTCATCAACTAAAATCATTCCAACTTTTTAGACCTCAAATGGTGGGTTCTTCTTCGCCCCGTCCACTTCCTAACCACCCTAACAATAATGCACTAGGTTCTTTACTATCATTGACATCTTTGAGTAATTTATGAGTAGTGTTTGTCATTGCCCTCATCGATGTTGTTGATTAGTGATGCTTGCATAATACTTCAATGTTGTATATGATGATTATTGGTCTCAGGTTGGGCTATTCTGTATTCATCATTTTGGCACCTTCATTGCTTTTATTAAACCCAAGTCTGCAATCACGTGATATTGACTAATGATTCAATAATTAATGTATCTAAGAACGGAAATAAAATACCTCAAATAAAACTTATTAATTAATATATTTTAATAAGCTTTGTTTTACTGCACTAACCTAATTTTGTGCAAGACTTCGTTGACCTCAATTTAAAGCTTTATGTTATTACGATAATAACCGATGTTTTATTATTAATAATTAATTATTCATATAATTTATATAGGCCCCCTCAATCATGGAAAGTGGAATTCTTGGGTATACTTGAATTACAATTATATAATTATTAATATAAGTAAGAATCTAGATTTAATGTCTAAATTTAAATTCAACTTAAGGAGATCCTACAATCATAAAAGGTGAATTTCTTGTTTATGCATAGAACACAGAAATACAATTATTATTATAATTATGATTCCTTATTTAACGTTTAATTTGAAATTCAACTTACTTCCTTCCTTATATTCAAACCTCGTTAATCACATTTCGTCATTTTTGTAGGGATCACAATTATATAATTTGTGATATAATTATGATCACTAATTTAATGTTTATATTTTAATTCAATTTATCCATTAAAACCCAAATTAGTTATAGAGATCCCTATAATCATGAAAGGTGAATTTCATGTTTTTGCATGCAACACGTAATTATAATTATTAATATAATTATGTTTCCTTATTTAACACATAATTTCAAATTCAAATTCTTTCCTTATATTCAAACCCCATTAATCACATATCGTCATTCTTGTATGTGTGTTGTATAATATCCCAAATTTCACTCACAAAAAATTCCATGCATATTTGTTGTTACAATAAATGGAATAAAAGGTGAATTTTAGTACACTTGGAATGATAAAATATTAGTAGTAGTGGCTACACAAAATTTTGGGCCAATATAAGACATAAAAGTCCAATTCTTGTCTTCTTGAAAACCTATTCTTGTAGCCCAAAAATTTAGAATGGAAGAGCACAATTTTTAGCCCGATTTATTATGAAAATCTCGGCCAAAACAAAAAGGGAAGAAGGAAAACAACACTTGGTTCAAAAATTCAAGAAAATATAAGGGTAAAATAGTCATTTGACTAAATAAAATTAAAAACCAATAATTCCCCTTTACTTATAGATAGGGACGGCCAAGAAGAGGAAAAGCAAGGAAAAATGTGATTGGAACACATATCATGTAACACCCCAAATTTTATTCACTAATATATTTTGTACTTATTTGTGGCATTTAATGAAATAGAATGGTGAATATTCATGATTATAGGAATTAAACACTAAAAATTTGAATTGTGAACAGTGCTGCCAGTGAAATTTCCTGTGAAGCAATGAGTTTGTCATGTGATTTTGGATGACAAAAAATTGTGATATTTTACAGGATGAAAGTAGACATCCTAAGTTTTAATTTGATAGGTAACGGGTAATTTTTGGACTTGTATACTAAAAAATATGGATTTTTGAAGTTAGTCCAATGAAACTGACCAGCATCCGTGGCAGCGTCCAAAAACAATAATTCTAGGACGTTTGAACTTTCAGTTGGTTAAAAGCTATATTTTTCCTTGAAATTGAACTTAATAAGGGTTTCATAGCCTTTGGAATCATTCCTATTCAATGTTTACAAATATAGTTATGATTTTTCAAAGTTTGGTCAGAAAATCTGCCAGAATGGCCAACTGTTGCCAATTTGGAGGGAAAAAATGTAATGGCAATTGTGTAAATCATGGAATAAAGTAAAATCCCATATTTTCCCTTTATTGGTGGATATTTGCTACCACAATCTTAAAGGAGAATGAAAATAATTGCTTGGTAGCTAATTGTGCCACGTGGCATCATCTTGAGTCAAGTAAAAGGGAAAGCAAAAACACATGGTGAAATTGGCATAAAATATATTATTTAGGTAATTGGATGAAGTAATTAAAGAAGCTCATTTAGTTCATTTGGAACCCGTAAATGGTGTCTTGTTGGGCTAAAGAAAGGGGAAGAATCATGCCAAGTTCATTGGAGATAAGCTTGAGCAAAAATCACATGTCATAACTTAATAAAATATAACATCCTAAAAAAAAAGAGATGATGAGATATTTTAACACTTTTGGTTATCTCTTTCCTTCTCATTTTCGTTTAGCCATAGAGAAATAGAGAGAGAGAGAGAGAGTTAAATTAAAGAGCAAGAGCAAAAAGAGACAAGAGAGCTCAAGTAGTAAAGATCAAGTTAAGTAAGGCTGATTCAAGTGTTCTTGCCCTCTAACCTCAGAAAATTTTTCTAATTTCTTCTCCATCTTGAATACTATGTTTAGTAAGCAAAATCCAAGAGGGAAGAGAGAGAGCAAGATGGCGTGTAGAGAGAAAAAGAACAGAAATCAAAGGTAAAGCCATAAAATCTTGTTATCTTGTTTGATTCAAGTTATTGTTGTTGTTGTTGTTTGTTGGCTTTGTTGTGGCTTGGTTTGTGATTTTGGAATGCCAAACCTTAGGGGAGGTGCTGACCAAACTCACATTAATCATGTTCAAAAGGTGTTTAAGTGGTTAAACAAGTGGTAGTATTTGAACTTGATTTTGGTGGTCTTGATGATTCCATTGTGTTTAGAATGAAAAATTTTGTAGGGTTCATGTTGATCATGTTGTGAGAATGAAAAATTTTGTAGAATGAAAAATTTTGTAGGGTTCATGTTGAATATAGAGTGATTTATGAATGAGTAATAACTCATTTATCCTAAATTTGGAATTTTAGGATATATCAGTAGCCTGAGCCGGATAGACAGAATTGGACCGATAGACAAGCAAAGGAAGGGTAATTCAGCTAGTGAACTTACCTCTCTTGCATGCATTTGATATTTGTGCTTTTGTATTGATGTATGTGATTGCTTTGCTTGATTATGTGAAACATAAATGAATGATTGAAGCTCTGTTTCTATTTATGCTAAGGTCTTGAGTATGTTGTTTGAAACATTGAGCATGCAGATATGTCATTGTGTTAGCATGAGTTTATGTAAGGCAAGCATGTCATGCATTAAGCACTTATTTTGCATGTATATTGATACTATTTGCTACTGAGATTCTCTCGAATCTCACCCTCCTCCAACCAACCATTTAGACAGGTAATCGCAAGAGGCGTGCTAAGAACAGAAAAGAGGAATGCACGTTGAGAAATGTTGTAGTGGAAGAAGATGGAAGAATGTCTAAATTTTATTAAATGGGTTTAAACACCCTAGTAGCCCTGTACGGCTACATTATTTCTAACTGTTATATATAATCCCTACGGGGATTTGCTGTAATCAAACACTTTTTATTAGTATTTTTTATGCTATTTTTATGTGCCCACCAAATTGCGCAATTGCTACCCTGGTTAATATCAGTGTTAAGTGGTATGTAAGGTGGGACCTTACATATCATGCCATGTGGTAGGCTTATTTGCCATATGGAAAAAGGAAGGGCTAAGAAAAGGCCATGTGTAAAAATTTCCAATAAAATATTATATTTTAAGGAGGTGGATGTTATTTGGTTTAAGAACAATTAAGCTCTTCTAAGGACCATATTTCAGCCAAACTTGGAGAAAGAAGAGAGAGAGAGAGAGAGAAAGCTTGGAGAAAACAAGGGCAAGAAGAGAGTTAAAGGCAATCAAGAAGGAAAAACTAGGTAAGTTGTAGTTGACATCATTTGTTCTTGTCTCTAATCTCTTGTAAACCTTCCCTAATCATCATATCCTTCTTGAAATCATGTAAAGCAAGAAGAAAATCAATGGAAAGAAGAAGAGGAAGGGCACGGCTAGAGAGAGAAAGTCAAGAGAAATCAAGGTAAGCTAGAGAACTTGTTATCTCTTGATGATTCATGCTTGTTGTTGGTGGTTTTGGTTGGTTATTAGCTTGGTATGTCTTGAATTTGTGATTTAGGATGCATGAACCCTAAGGGGAGGTGCTATCTAATTGTCATTAATTGTGTTCAAAAGGAGTTTAAGTGATAAAAGGTGGAAAGAGTGTGACTAATAGAATGGAATAATGAAAAGTTCAATTTTCCAATTTTTCCAGATTTTCGTCCAGACTTATTTTGAGTGTGTTTGAGTTATAATTTCATGGATTTGATGATTCTATTATGTTTAGAATGGTAAATTGTGTAGGAAACATGTGAAATACGAAGTATAAAGGCTTTAGGGTGTGAAATGACAATTTTACCCCTAAAACCTAACATAGTGACTGCCATGGGTATTCCAGGAATTTGGGGTTGAATTTGTCAAATCTAAGGTAAAAAATCGATTCTATACTTGAAATTGTGTAGGAATAGCTTAGGTCAAAAATTTTGGTAAAGTACAATTAGACCAAGTCTAAAGGAACTTAGACCAGGTCCCCCAAGGGCATTTTGGTCATCCTACGTTTTTAAGCAAAGATAACTAACAATATGAGTTTAGAATAAGGCATGATGAGTAATAACTCATTTATTATAAATTTGAAATTTTAAGACTTGTTAGTAGCCCGAGCCAGATAACGGGTATTGAAACGATAATAATGCAAGGAAAGAGCAATTCATATAGTAACTCTATCTTTTATACACTATATGATTGTTTATATGCTTTGTGTATACCATGTTATGTGATATAGAAAGTGGACCCAATATCTAGCTGTAGTATAGGAAAAGCACAAGTACTATCCGATGTGAAAAGGACAAGTACCATTCGGCTATATAGGACCGAGCTAAGATAGTTAAACAAGTAGGGGCCAAACAGTCATTTGATCCTGAACATGTGTAAAGACATGTTTATAGTATGTTTGTTCTATTACATGATGTGGTGCATAGTATATTTACTTATCGCATTTTATATGATTGATTGTATGTTACTATTGAGATTCATATGAATCTCTCCCTTTTCCAAAATTTAAAATCTTATCCAACTGAAGAAAGCGGCTTTAAGGGAAAAGACGTAAATATCGGCAATTGAAGGTTCCAGTCCAATTCAAGAGTTGATGTTGGTTATCTGTAGTTTTATTTCGTTTCTTTTGGATTCTGTAAATTTTTTTTTCCAAACCCTATGGGGATTCCTACGATGTAATCAAGTACTTAATATCAGCATATCATTGCTATTTCTGCATGCCCACTGAACTATACATTATTACTCTGGTAAATATCAAAATGTTAAGGAGTTTGACATGTTGCCAGGACCCGTATGTAATAACCTAGTTTTTTAAATATATTATTAATTATTATTCATATAATTTATGAAGATCCCCTCAATCATGGAAGGTGTCATTCTTGGGTATGCTTGAATCATAGTTATATAATTAAGACTTCAAATTTAATGTCTAAAATTAAATTCAAGTTATGGAGATCCTATAATCATGGAAGGTGACATGACTCATTTTGGAAGATATGTTTACCCGACCCGTTTTTAAGCTAATCAAGTTATTTAGCGAGTATTGCAAGTTTTCTATTATAAAGTTGATTATTGATTGATTTAGATGATCTTACATAAAATTAATTAAATAATCTTAATTTATGAAAATTCTTGTAGTTATGGTAAGTTGGTACTAATATAGGTATCGTCATCAATAACATTTCAAGCAAAGTATGCTTTTTAAAAAAACAATAAACAATACAATTTTTATAAGGGAAAAAGACAAATAAAAAACTTTAAAAATAGGAAAAGACAAAAAGGTGTTTCGAATATTCATAATACCATAAAGTTGTTAGTACCTAATTTGTCCTTTTATAAATTAAATAGAAATGAAAATAATGCCCTTCACTTATTAAACCCCTCCTTTTCTCTTTCTTTCATGTCAGATCTTGTCTCCCTCTCCTTCTCTCTATCCCCCCTCCCCTTCTCCGTCATCTTCTCCTCCTGATCTAGCAACGGGTTTTCCAGTGATGGCAACCATTAACGACAACAATTGCTCATAGATCTAGCCCAAAAAGAAGGTTTGAAGGAGAAATTTATCTAGAGATAGAAGGGCGACAAAAGGTGGAGTTCAAGGGAAGGAGGGGATAAAAGAAAGCTCCAGTAGAGATATGATCAACACGAGCTATAAAGATCGATCAAATCTACAAGTTGGGTTCCTTGCCGTCATTCCTTTTGGTTTTCGCAGGACACACGGCACCCATTGAGCAATGACGAATGAGCTCTGTCATCAATTTTGTTAGTGGATTTTCCATAGTCACAAGACATGTATCTTGGAGACAAATTGATCTTAACTCTTTGGTAGGTTTCTTATGTAATTGATTTTTCTTGTGCTTTGTCCTTTTGTATTATAGATTTTTGTGATCATGGGTTGTGCCAGTTCCAAAAAAAAGTGATGTCGGCATTGCAATGCATTAGGTTATCTCAAGCTCCATTCTCCTCTTTCAAATTATCATAAAACATATAGGCTTCCTGAGATTGGAAGCCAAAATGGTCTCAAGCTTTCCAATAGCAAAGTCAGCGACAGTAATGGTTTCAATTTTGGAGATGGTAATTCAATTAAAGATGAGAAGAAGAAGAAGAAGAAGAAGAAGAAGAAGAAGAAGAAGGCATTCACTAGTGAAAAAATGGCTTTTTATACTAGTTAAAATTGACTTTTTAGACCTGTTTTGGATCAAGTCTTGATACAACCATTCTAAAAATTCTGTCACTTTTAAGACCGGTTTCTTAACCGGTCTTAAAAGTCACACTTTTAAGACCGATTGTATTGATAACTGGTCTTAAAATAAGTCATTTTAAGATCGGTTGTTATGAGCACCGGTTTTAAAAGACCTCTTTTGTGGGCAATACTAAAATATTTTTAAGACCGTTTTTCCATATAACCGGTCTTAATAAAAGTTTGATTTTTAAGACCGGTTGTCAATAAAACCGGTCTTAAAACTTGAATTTTAAGACCAGTTATATAGGAAACCAATCTTAAAATAACTTTTAAGACCGATTATATTTATAACAGGTCTTAAAAGTATTATAATTTTTTGTCTGCGATTATGTTAGTTACCAAAACGCATCCTAGAATTGCTACCTCCAATGCCATACTTATTAAGTGCCATAAGGTGTTTAGTTTGCTTCCACTTACCATTTCCTTTTTCTTTAACCTTGTCATTGGGAACTTGTAATATAATATGCGCCTTCATATATCCTCATGTAATGTGTTGTTTAAAACCATCATATATATATTTGCATAATTCTTTAAAGCACATGCAGGCTAATGACATGGCTCAAACAGATTCACATATATAAATGCATGGTTTCACATAATCACAAAAACAACAAACATGTCAATTCATGCAACCAACAATTTTTGCAGAAAAGCATAAAGGAAGAAAAATTCATCAATATATACAAAAAATTCCTCAATTTTACAAGAATTCACTATTTTAAAAGTTCATAATGAATTCAGCACAACAATTACGAATGTGATCAATATCTTCTTCTAGAAAGGGTTAGCAAGATCAAATATCTAAAACACTAAAGCCAGGCAACGGTCAGGATGCTCGTGTTTTCCTGTAGCAATGGTCAAGATGTCATTCCTCCCATCCGACCTAAATGAACCCTCAGCTTGTTTTTTTGAAGCTCCTCCTGTGAGACACGTAAGACAAATATAAGTAATGAATTTTTGTTTACTCACTAATTAATAACAACAACAATACTTACAATTTTTTCACCAACTATACGAGATTGTTCACTCGTACAAGACCCGCTCCTCTTTTGGTGAGCGAGCTTCCACATTTCTTCGTAACATATTGGAGATGGTGGAGAAAGAATAACAGAAGGATCGGATTAAGCTGCTTCTTCTATTTTCTTCCGTTTGGCTGCCAACAAGTCTTTTTCTGCCTTCGCATAATCCCCACGAGACATTGTATGGGGGCAATCATTCTTTCTTCCACTCTCTTTTGCCTTTTTTTTCTGCGAATGAGAAATTAAAAAAAAAAGGTTGCAATCAATAAATTAAAGATAATTCATAAGTAGATAAATTGAAAAATATGTAAACTTACCAAAGCTTCTGGATTACTCTGAAGCCGTCTAAATTCTTGCCAAGTGTGTTCGTCAATATAAGAATACTTGTCACATGGATTAGGATGAGGCTGACCTTCTTCCACCTCGATATACATGTAATTGTTGGCTAGAGTTGTCTTAAACTGCCTCCAGCGTTCATCACAATATGTCATTGTCTTATTATACAAGATTTCACTCTCAGGAATGTCGTAAGTAAGCTGGATGTTTCCCAAATATGTCGCTTCACACTTTTATCCATATTTCTCTACTCCTCTGTCAAGATGCTAGGCTTGTTATGTACTAGGAGGCCAATAAAACTTCTATACCAACTTGCATTAGGCCCGATTGGTTTCCAATATTCATTAAACTCAATCGAAATCTTTTCCCCTGTATTCCGATTAAGGGGAATGTCTCTCAATCGGGTGCCTCTTCTACCCCTTTATATGGGCTAATTACGGGGCTCACTTTGATTTTGGCTTGGAGCATTGCTAGGAGTACCCTCACTTTGATTAACACTAGTTGGCTCGGAGTACCCTCAGTAGGACGGCGCATTATGCTCACTTGAAATTGAATGAGCTAATTTATATTCCTATGTGGTCATGATACTTTAAATATCAAACAGAACATGTAGTAAGAGGAATTCAATTCATATATAGCTAATCTAATACTTATTAACATTCTAGACTATGTTAAGGTAAGACTGAGCAAGATAATATCATTATTTATTTATTGTTTTCATGGTTGTCCCTCATAATAAAGAAGTAGTGATATATCCTTACTAAATTCTCAACCTTGTTTTACTCTTTAACCTAAATAACTCTCACACCACATAATTAATTAAATCTGCAATTATAGTGAATCTTGTGATTGAACATTTTGATATGATAGAGGCCTATGAAATAATGATAATAACAAGAGAAAGAAACAAAAACAGTAACATAAAATAATATTAAGAATATGGAGAGTGAGTAGATGATCAGTAGGAGTAGTGGGTGAGAAGAGCACATATGCATGCTTTCTTGAGAGAAGACACAAGTATGGGTTATGAATCATTAATTGTCTACTGACCACAATTTATGGGGAATCAATAATAAGGGCCCTTAGTAGTGCACTCCTCGCTCACTAATTTCACCTAGAACCCTTCACATTTTCTCACCACTCATTTTCTTTCAATATTAGATCAGATAGTATGAAAGTCCTCTGGAATTGATAGAGAAACCCTAATAAAGTTTTTAACATTATTCACATTAAATCCAACAATATAGAGTTACAGAATCAAGGCTGAGAGATATTATTCACATTATAATCCAATAATACAGAGTTACAGAATAGAAAAAATCACATTATAATTCAACAATACAGAGTTAATCAAGGCCAAGACATATAGAAGTAGCTCTAAGAGAGGAAAGATAGGCTTTACATCCACATATGATATTCACAAGTTAAAATAATTCAAAAGGCAGAAAAATGCCTCAGAGCAAGCAACGGAAAAAGCAAAATTTATCACATAAAAACCTGGAGTTCGAGCTTAAGGAACAAACCCAGGGGAGGCATGCAACGAAAAAGAGGGAATGCAAACCACTATAGCCCTACATCCATTGGTGGCGTTAATAGGAGAGACATGAGAAAGACAAGCTTAAACACAATACCCAGGGGAGGCAAGAAACAACGCTTGAAGAAGAAACAAATCAGAGGAAACAAACACTGAGCCTTGTGGTAATGTTTCACCTGAACCTCCGCGTCGACGACGCCGAAGGTTAAGGACGGAGGAGCGACGTGGGAAGGAGGAGCTACCGTGAAAGGAAGGAGGGGTTTGTAAGAAGCTTGAAGCACTTCCAGATTTCAAAGTTGAAATTAGGAGCAATTCATTTTTAGGGCATTTTTAAGACCGGTTATATGTATAACCAGTCTTAAAAGTTATATTTTAGACTGGTTATTTAGTATAACGGGTCTTTAAAATATTTTAGACTGGTTCCTAACAACAACTAGTCTTAAAAAGTTCAACATTTAAGATTGGTTATTTTTATAATCGGTCTTAAAAATAATAAATTTTTAATTTTCTTTATTTCAGAAAATATATTAAACCTGTTACATTTACAACCGGTCTAGAAAATGATTAATTTTTTAAGACCAGTTGTTTATAAAACCAGTCTAAATAATATATTTAAGACTGGTTTTTATTATAACTGGTCTTAAAAGTTTATCATAATTACCAAAATGCCACCGATCATTTTTTTAAGACCTTATCCACTATTATCGGGCTAAACACACCAATCTTAAACACAATTTGTGTACTAGTGATTATTGGAAAGGGAGAGATAGAATAAGGTGTTGATTCCCAATTATTATAAGAGTTTCAAAAGATGAGATAATGTTTTAACAAGTTATAATAAGATTTTCACAAATTCCAATTTAAAAAGCACCACTTGTTACAATAGCAAGATATTGATTACAATATTCACAAGTTGAGATAAGGCCTTAACAAGTTCTGATAAGTTTTTCTCAAATTCCAATTCAAAATATACCACTTTCTACAATGGTAAGTGTCAACACCCGTTTACATTTCGACACGCGTAGAGTGTTAAAGGTATAGTTCCCCAAGCATACAGAAATAGCATAATTATACTGATAAAAATACTTGTTTACAAACAACAATCATCCTAGCAAGGTTAAATAATATTTACAAATTTATCCAAATATATTCCAAAGTAGAGACTACATAAAACCAACTAGCTCCTATGTTGAGATCCACACCTCAATTGCCCGTGTCTACCACATTACCCTTAGAGCCACTGGTTGTCACTAGAATATTTATTGTTTATGAAAAAGGATGAGATTTGAATGAATTTCATTGTAATAGACAATTAATCATAGAAAATGCAATAATGAATATGCCAGATACCACATACAATAATACTATAATAACACATAATTTGGGTCGGTCGGAAACATTCAAAGTCAACTACTATTGCAACCCTACTTGTTCTGTACCTCAGCTGAGGACAAGACCACAGACTGGGCATAATTCGGTGTACCAATAGGCACTATGTTCAGTCATGCTCGGTGTAACTGTAGGCACCATATTCGGCCATGTTTGGTGTACCCGTAGGCACTATGTTCGATCATGCATTTGGTGTACCCATTAGCATTGTGCATCATACATATTATGGAAGATGGCATACAGAACACATATAAACATTGAAATAATGTATGAAAGATAGAGTTACTACTATAAAAAATTTTCACCTCGATATGTGTGCCAACCCCTCTGGTTCTCAACTTGGTCCTAAAATGTCAAATATACAAGTATTAGGTTAAAACCCATTCATATACTATTTTAGGCACTTCCAATATGTTCCTAGTGGTTATGAGTCTATTATGAAAATTTACCAAAATGCTCCTGGCGACTTGACCCAGCCTCGACTAACCCAGTTAAACCGTACTTTTTCTGAAATTTTCACCTGGGCTATTATGACATATTTTGGCCTAAGGAATCCATTTCTAGTATCAAAATTATGAAATTCACTTCCAAATGACAAGAATGCCCTTGGCAGCCCCTATTTCAGGTTTTAGGAGCGTTTTGGTCATTATTCTTTTAGGGCATTTCTGGAAAAGTATTTAACTGTAACCCCACCTAATTTTCCCTCATGAACCTAATGGAACCATTAATTTCATGAAAATCCAACTCCTAGCCCCTATAATAGCTCTGGCCAAAATCCTAAGGTTCTCCAAGAAAAGTTGGGGTTTTCTAATTCTGACTCTGCAGACTTGGTCTTTTTTACTCATAACTATCTTATTAACTATTTAATTACGTTAAAACCACCATTTAGACTCAATTTGGGTAGCATAAAATTTAGGACACAACTTTTTCCAAATGTACAATTAGAGTTATTCCAATAGAAATTTACCGATTAAATTGCTCGCAGCAATCAAAACAATCAATATTCGAAGTTTCAGGAGTTACCTTAAGCTCCTTCTTGCTTTTCCTTCCTGTGGCCGAAACCCTAACCCTTGAAACACTAAAATTTCTACTTCAAACACCTTCAATAACATAGAAGAGAAGCTTAAGAGAAAGATTATACACGTTAGGTATGAATTCATTGAAGAAATCGACCTACCTTGTGAGATTTTCCTCCTTCTCTCTCTAGAATTCAACAAGCTCTTCTCTCTCCGTTGGCTGCACTAAAGTGACGGAAATGGGAGGAGGAAGATGATGAAATATGTTTTATAATATATCCCATTATTTAATTAATTTCCAAATTTTGGATTTAAGCAAATTCTGGTAGATTTTCTACCTAAACTTTGAAAAATCATAACTAAATTTATAGACAATGTATTGGAGTGATTCCAAAGGCTATAAAACCCTTATTAAGTCTAGTTTCAAGAAAAAAAAATAGCCCTTTACCAATTGGGAGCATAAAATTCCCAAAATTTCAGTTTTTGAACACCAATCTAGAAAATAGACAGTTTTTCTGGGCTAACTTCAAAAATTCATAACTTTTTGTACACAGCTCTAAAAATTACAAATGACCTATCAAATAAAATCTTAGGATGTCTGTCTTTCACCTTGTAAAATTTCATAATTTTTGATCACATTTGGTCATACAAAATCATATGACAAACTCACTGCCTCACAGAAAATTTTCACTTGTAGCATTGTTACAACCTCTACAATTCACCCTTCCATTTCATTATATGCCACAAATGTTTACAAGGCATATTGGGGAATAAAATTTGGCGTGTTATAGTTCTCCCCCACTTGAATAAATTTCGTCCCTAAAATTTGCTATACATACATAGCCCTAAACTCTGGGTAATCCTTTCTCGTCTTTAGTTCTTTTTTATTATATCCATACTTCAAATCCTAGTAGTCGCAGTACAACGTTACAGTCACACCATAAAGGTAACGTCTGCAGATTTTTTATGTAAGCACAATTGCTGCTAACTCAAGATCATATGTGGGATAGTAATTAAATTTCGGTCATGGCTACACTGCATTAAAATACTTCCCAATCCATGCCTACTAGCATTAGTAAGGACAACAAAGGTTCATAGTGGATCTAGGATTATCGGTATCGGTGCTGACGTTGGTTTATATTTTAGCTCAGTAAATTTCCCTCACAATTATGGTCCCACAGATAATGTTGAGTTCTCTTTTTCGATTTAACTTTGTCAAAGGTAAAGCTATTCTGGAGAAATTTGGTATAAAATTTTCTGTAATATTCGGTAAGACCCAGAAAACTGTGTATATAAAAATAGTCTCTGACCTTTTTCAGTTTAGTACTGCTTCCACCTTGTAAAGGAATCCCCTAAGACTCCTTGCTTGACACTATATGGCTCAGAAAACTAATTTCCAAAAGCTAGAACTCATATTCATATCAACTTGGCATGAAGTTGCTTAGATTCTAGTATATTAAACTTGATTCTCAAATTCTGTTCAAGTTTTGATCTACTCTATGAATAGTCCAGTATATCATCCCTTAGGATTACCATATACTCTTGCTAACCTATATACCACCATTTCTCAGCCTCAGCGGCTGAAAGAAAGTTAAGGTTGATTCCAGTGTTAACTTATCATTATGAATTAGGATAAATTACTTCCCACAATTGAACAACACATTACTTGTTGTTAGCCTATCAATACTAGAATAATTTCCATCATTCATTTACATCCCTCATAATTTATTATGTAATAAGTGAATACCAGCATCTAAATAATATATGTCTCATACTAAATTGTCATTATAGTAAATTGTACATTGAGTCGGTTCAGGAGATTTCCTGGCTTCCTCCTGAGTAATCGTATACACTTAGCCCTGTGCTCTTAGCCTAGTCTCAGTGGAATGTTGTTGTTGTTATGGGCAATTACTAGCATAATGCCTTGGCCTACCACAGCTATAACAATTTATTGATCGGTTTGAAGTTTGAGCTGCTGGTGGAACCTGCAGTAATAAAGCATCTCTACATGTCTAACCAGGATTATGTGGCTTGCTACAATACCAACATATCCTACCCTGGAAGGGTCTTTGACTACTTTGATCTCTAGCCTATTCAGTTTTTGATTCCCACTCATGAGTGGTCTATCCTGATCATTCCGCTTCTCTGATGAACTACCACTTCCAGAAGCACCCTTGTTACCATCTTTAGCAACCAAACTCAACAAGCGTTTCTCAATGTAACGACATTCTTCTACTACTTTACTGAACTCAGTGAAATACTGTGAAATAAGTTTCTCTTTCAACTCTGGTATCAACCCCTCAATCATCATATGAACACTTCATTCTTCGTCATCGTGAAACTTGAGGTATGCCGAATATCAAGACAAGTGAATGTAACGGGCCAAATAATCATCAAAGCTTTCCCAGTCTTGCTATTAGATGCTTAAAAATTCCTTATCTTTTTCACACCTGATAGATAGGGGAAAATATTTCACATTGAATTGATGTTGGAATAGTTCCTAAGTGATTAGAATATTCCTTCCCCTTAGAATAAGTTTCGTGCTCTTCCACCACCAGTCTACGTCACCCTCCAACTTATAGATGGCTAGTAGAACTTTTATCTCATCCAGGTATAGCAGGATATTGAAGATCTTTTCCAGGCCTAATAGCCAGTCCTCCACTAACTGTGGATCAAACTCCCCCAAGAAGATAGGAGATTGCTACTTGTTGAACCTACCTACCCAAGTTGGTATGTCAGCTTCCGGCTCAGGTACAACATCCTCTGGTGGAGGTTCCTCAAATGGAATATCACCACCATCCTCTCTCTCAAATTCCTCTAGGTGATCTTACCTTTGTTATACCTCCCGTAATTTTTCATGGATTTCAGTCATCGTAGCTTGCTGTTGTGTTATTATATCCAGAATTTGCTGCTAGATTTAGTTAGGTCTAGCACCCATTTCATCCTCATTATTTCCATGCCTACATCTTCCTCGCCCTCTACCTTGGCCTCTACTTCGACCTCTACCGCCTTTTCCTGTTGATACCATCTCTATAACTCACTCTATATGAAAAATAGAGAAGACATAAATTTTATATAAAAGCAAGGGCATTTTCATCATTTCATAATAATATGGGTATACAGACATGTCAAATATAACATACATCAGTTATTTACAGCAGTTATAGGAAGTTAGAAATATCATACAACCTATAAACTACTGTACATGACATACTTATCCTTTTACATTTCATAACACTTTAAATTACATGCAACTTCCCAGGGGCTCACCCATCCTAGATTACTCTAGGTCGAGCATGCTAAACTTGCTATGTAACCTCCTAAAACACTGACTCTGGCTCTATCTTCTTCCGTCTGTCAGTTCCATATGACCGCCCTTGAATCAAAATACTTGCCAATCACCACCGATCACCAAAAATGTACTGCCTGGGCCTTACATCAGTCTCTATACATAAGCCTTGCACTTGGTTAGCCATATGCTCTAAAGACTTATAAATATTCACATTCAGGCCCCGCTCTATGATGTTGATCTTCTTCCAATTCCAGAAGGAGGAGTCTGGGAAGAAATCCATCACTGTGTATACCCAAAACATGTCCTGCAACTAGACCTCTAGCTGCACCTAAATCTCATATAGGGACTTAACGCAGGTTCGAAATGAAAGGTACCGACCAACGAGAGTGGTATGAGCTCATAGTGCTCGGCGATATTTGCTGCGTATATAGTCCCGTAGCTCTATGTCTAGCTGCAGGTTATACTCCACATGCACTGTGTCGGCTCGTGACTCACAATCACTCAGTTCCTCCTCCAGGTACTCATCTGGATCCTCTTCTAGGCCCTCATCTGTATCCTCTCCTGTCTCACCAACCTGTGATTCTGCTAGAAATGTGATGCTGACCTCGGCTTAGGTCCATACACCGGTAGTGCGGGCACACTCTTCCTTGATGTTTGTCTCATGCGGAGACCTCCTGGCAGGTAATACTCTGTGAACACCTGGCTATCCAAAATCCATTGCTTCGATGGACTCTAGTTCACGGATGCCATTTATCCCTCATGCTGCTCACTGGAACTCTCACTGCTCATAACTCCCTTTCCTCATGCAAACAATACTATATCAGTATATTATTCTGATAATGCCAGAACCGCTTTAAGCTCTGATACCAAAAAGGTCAACACCCAATTATATTTCAATATGCGCAGAGTGTTAAAGGCATAATTCCACAAGTATACAAAAACAACATAATTATACTGATAAAAGTACTTATTTACATACAGTAATTATCCCCACAGGGTTAGATAATATTTACAAATTTATCCAAAATATTCCAAAGTAGAGACTACATATAACAACTAGCTCCTATGTCAAGATCCGTACCTCAGTTGCCCGTGTCTACCACTTTACCCTTAGAGCTGCTAGTTCCTCTTGGAATATTTATTGTTTATGAAAAAGGGTGAGATTCAAACAAATCTCAGTAGTAACAGGAAATTGATCATAGAAAATGCAATAAAGAATATGCCAGATACCACATACAGTAATACTACAATAACACATAATTCAGTTTGGTCAAAACATTCAGAGTCGACCATTATTGCAACCCTTACTCGTTCCATACCTCAGCTAGGGTCAAGACCACAGACTAGGAATAATTTGGTGTACTTGTAGGCACTATATTTGGTCATGCTCAGTGTACCAGTAGGCTCTATGTTCCGTCATGCTCAATGTACCCGTAGGCACTATGTTCGGTCATGTTTAGTGTACCCGTATGCACTATGTTTGGTCACGTTCGGTGTACTCATAGGCATTGTGCATCATACATATCATGGAAGATGACATAGAGAAAGAATATAAACATTGATATAATTTATGAAAGATAGAGTTACTACCTTAAACCTTTTTCACCTCGAAACGTGTGCCTCAATATGCGTGCCAACCCCTCAGATTCTCAATGTGGTCCTAAAATGTCAAATGTACAAGAATTAGGTTAAAACTCATTTAGGTTCTATTTTAGGAACTTCCAATATGTTCCTAGTGGTAGTCTATTATGAAAGTTTACCAAAATGCCCCCGGGGACCCAACCCAGCCCGACTTACCCGGTCCGACCGTACTTTTTCTGAAATTTTAACCTGGGCTATTCTAACATATTTTTGGCCAAGGAATCCATTTCTAGCCTTAGAATTACCAAATTAACTATCAAAAGATCCCTATTTAGGGTTCAGAGGCGTTTCGGTCATTATTCTTTTAAGGCTTTTTTTGAAAAAGTGTTCAACTGTAACCCCACCTAATTTTCCCTCTTAAACACAATGGAACCATTAATTTCATGAAAATCCAACTCCTAACTCCTTTAATAGCCCTGGCTGAAATCCTAAGGTTCTCTAGGGAAAGTTGGGGTTTTCCAATTTTGACTATGCTAACTTGATCATTTTTACTCCTAACCACCTTATTAACCATTTAATTATGTTAAAACCACCATTTAGACTCAATTTGGGTAGCATAATGTTTAGAACACAACATTTTCAAACGTATAATTAGAGTCAATCTAGCATAAATTTACCAATTAAATTGCTCACAGCATACAGAACAATCAATATTTGAAGCTTCGGAAGTTACCTTAAGCTCCTTCTTGCTTTTCCTACCTATAGCCGAAACCCTAACCAATGAAACACTAAAATTTCTGCTTCAAACACCTTTAATAACATATAGAAGAAGCTTAGAAGAATGATTATACACATAAAGTATGAATTCACTTAAGAAATCGACCTACCTTGTGAGATTTTCCTCTTTCTCTCTCTAAAACTCAATAAGCTCTTCTCTCTCTTGGCTGCACTAAAATGACAGAAAGGAGAGGAAGAAGATGATGAAATTTGTTTTATAATATATCCCATTATTTAATTAATTTCCAAATTTCAGATTTACTTAAATTCTGGCAGATTTTCTACCTAAACTTTGAAAAACCATAACTAAATTTGTAGACATTATATTGGAGTGATTTCAAAGGCTATAGAACCCTTATTGAGTATAGTTTCAAAAAAAAATATATCATTTACCAATTGGAAGCACAAAATTCCTAAAATTTAAGTTTTTGAACACTGTTCCATAAAATAGACAGTTTTTCTGGGCTAACTTCAAGAATCCATAACTTTTTTTATATAGCTCCACAAAGTACCCATGACCTATCAAATTAAAGCTTAGGGTGTTTACTTTCACCTTGTAAAATTTCATAATTTTTTATCACCATTTGTTCATCCAAAATCACATGACAAACTCACTACCTCACAAGGAATTTTCACTGGTGGCATTATTACATCCTTCACAATTCACCCTTCCATTTCATTATATGCCACAAATGTTTACAAGGTGTATTGGGAAAACAATTTAGGGTGTTATGGCAAGGTTTTAGTTCTCACTTCTGACAAAAGTTTCACATGTTTAGATAAGATTTTAACAAGTTTTGATAAAATTTCCACAAATTCCAATTTAAAAATGACCACTTGTTACACTGGCAAGGTACTGATTCCCATTTCTGATAAGGGTTTCACAAGTTCAAATAAGGTTTTAACAAGTTCTGATAAGATTTTCATAAATTCTAATTCAAAAATCACTACTTGCTACAATATCAAGATATTAGATACTCATTTTTATGGCATTATAAATATTAGAAGCAACTCACAGTCTTTTACTAATGTTAGGGTTCTTTTTAGGGAAAAAGACACATAAATACCATGTGAATTGTCAAAACCCATAAAAGTCTATTAATATTTATAAATGACAATGAAGGCATTGAGGGGGAATTTGGGTTTTTCATGTTTGTACCAAATAACCAAAATGACCCTTAAATCAAAACTCACCCCCTCTTTCTCTTCCTCTTCCCGTTATCTCCTTCCCCCACTTCATATCTCAAATCCCAACTCTTTGGCCTCTCCCTATTAATCTCGAATCTAGTCGTTTTTTTCACCGCAAGTGTGCCCCCCACTGCAATGCTTGCCGAAGACGCCCACAAGCTCAAATCCTTTGACATCGTTGAAGGATTCATACCCCTTTGCTGATATGTTTTGTAGTGGTGATGATGACGAAAATGGTTTTTCTGAAGGTGATTGGGTGATAAATGAATGTGATGAGGCTTTCATTTCTGAGATTGGATTGCAGATCTGGCATTACCAAGTTGAAGAAGTTGCTGTCATGAACATTTCTAGTTTTTTGTCAACTCCATCACTACACTTGTCATTATCATTACTAAACTTGTCAATACCATTAACAAAATTAGTCAACGCATTTACTCAGTCTTGTAATAGAATAGTTTACTCATAATTGGTTTTGACACAAAGGATAATGGGATTGACAAATTCTGTAATGATTTTAACAAATTCGTTAATGGTTTTGACAAAAAGGATAATGGAATTGACAAATTCATTAGTGGTTTCACAAACTCAATTGGTTTTGACAAAAAGGATAATGTGATTGACAATTTCAGTAATGGTTGTAACAAAGTCGTTAATGGTTTTGAAAAAAAGGATAATCTGATTGACAAATTCATCAGTGGTTTCACAAACTCAATTGGTTTTGTCAAAAAGGATAATGTTATTGATAATTTCAGTAATGGTTTTAACAAAGTCATTAATGGTTTTGATAAAAAGGATAATGAGACTGACAAATTCATAAGTGGTTTTCACAAACTTATATAAGGCTTTGATAAAAAGGATAATGAGATTGACAAATTCTATAATAGTTTTAACAAAAAGAATAATGGGATTGACATATTTTGTAATGGTTTTATGTAGTTTTCACAAACTCATTATTGGTTTTGACAAAAAGGATAATGGGATTGACAAAGTTATTAATGGTGTTCACAAAGTTATAATTGGTTTTGATAAAAAAGTTAATGGGAATGATAAATAATACATAACATCATCAATGTGTTGTTAGCTAAAAGGGGGAAACTGACAAATGTTGTAATGGTATTAACAAATTCAATAATGATTTTAATAAATTGGATAATGTGAATGCTAAAAGACAACATCAGAAAAGACATCATCGCAAATATGTCAGAGTGTGAGCCCAAAAGGGTTGGTCACTGACAATTTTGGGCCCACACTCTGACACATTTGTTGACAATTTTGAAGAGATGAAGAGGATGGGGGTGTTTTGGTAAAAAAAAATTAAACTTCCAAATCCCAAATTCCTCCCCATCACCTCTATGTCATTTCAATTTTTTAATAGACTTTCTAGGGTTTTGAGTATTCAAATGGTATTTAAATGAGATTTTCCCTTCTTTTCATGGGATTTCCCTTTTTATAAAGATTAACATTTTTAATATTAGAGAGTATTAGTTTCTTTTGAAAACACTTCTCTTGATAGTTTCAATTCTAAAAATAAATTATAAGATTTCAACATCAGAATATTCACTGAAATTTGTAAAAATTTTAGCAAATACTATATGTTTTCAATTAAATAAAACGTTTATACTTTATATTTTAAAATTTTCTTATATTATCTCTTTAGATGAAAAAATAAATATTCACTGAAATTTGTAAAAATTTTAGCAAATACTATATGTTTTCAATTAAATAAAACGTTTATACTTTATATTTTAAAATTTTCTTATATTATCTCTTTAGATGAAAAAATAGATTGATCTACGAAAAATTCCATTAACTCCATCATTACACCATCCACTTTCTACCGAGGCTTCAACTATTTTGGGATGCGTTTCTTGGGGCATATTGCACGAATAATGCTCAAATCGTGTGATTAAAAAGGGATGAAATTGTCAATCAAAAAAAAAAAAAAAAAAGGGATGAAATTATTTGAGTGTTTGGATGGAGATAATTGAAAATCGCACGTTTGCTGCTTTCATGCGATTTGCATAAAGCTGGTAGGAACAACTTTTTGCTATTGAAAAAGGCGATTTCATCGTTAAGTGCACTACTTATTTCTCCCTGCGGCCTTTTTATTCATCACAAGAACAGAGTCATATTAAAACACCCCCCCCCCCAACTGCAAAAAGCTTTCCTCCTCTCCATTGAAAAAAGCCTTTTTGTTCTTCAATTTGTGGTAACTTTAATTTTTAAATTTCCCAATATTAACTTTTATAAATTTTTTATAATTCTAAATTTGATTTCTCTCTTACCATTATCACAAAAGTCACTTATATTTAAGTCAATTCAAATAAGTTTTACTTTTACAAAAATTATTTATACAACTAACAATCCAAATATAAATTACATTACACAATCTAACTTTTATTAAAAATAAGATTGTAAAAAGTTAAATTGGAAAAAACCATTTTTATAATCATTGTTCTAGACACACACTAGAAGTGGATTTAATGGTAAGTGGCCTGAATGTAGAGTCATTTTCCGGTTACTTGTCTACGTTTTTTTAAAAATATTTTAAGTCGCATATTTTTGAATGGTCAAATATTCTTTTTAAATGATAAAGATGAGGACTAAAGAATATTTAATTTAAATTACAATTCAGGCTTTAAGATAAGTTATATTTTGTTCTTTAAGACTTGTACTTGTAGTATTCAGTTTGGAGTAATCTGACCCTTTAGATCTTTATTTGTAACTTTTTTAAAATTTATATATATATAACTTAATAATGAGAAAGTTGATTTTTTTAAGTGGAAAAAAGTTATTTAGGCGTTCCGGCTTGGCCTTGGACCTGCTCAAATTAGAGCAAGGCTTGAGAAAATGTCGGAAATTTAAGGTAAAAATATTTATTGGGAGCTATTTAAACTCGTTTTGTCAACTCTACCGTAAAACTTGTTCAAAGAAAACTCTACCGTAAAACATTCATGGCTAGGATTCGATGTGAATTTGCCCATTTAGTTATAAGTTTTTTTAACGACACAAATTTTGTTATAATTTTTGTATTTTACATAAACATAAATGTTTGTTCAGCTCACTAAATTATAAAATTTTTACTAAATTTCATATTCAATAATATTAGTTAGAGTAAATACTCTAACCTTAGAGTCACAGACATAGAATTGATCTAGCGGTGTAAGACCCCATTAGATTTCTTTGGATCTCAAGTTCAAGTCTTAGAGAAGACAATTGTGTTGAGAGAAGTAGCCACAAAACCTGAACAAAATACCAGATTAATAATATCAAAGAATAATATCAAAAAGAAAAATACTCTGACCTCCCTTGTGTTTTTCCTTAATTACACATACCTTTCCTCTATTTTGAAAACATACATTTAAGTCTAAATCCATAACTCCATTAAGGATTTTTATTTTTAATTAAAATTTATATTAAAATAAATTTTATTTACTAATCTACTTTTCATCTTTACTAATTTCCTAATTTAGGCTAAAATTGTTTAAGTAATTTATGATTTTTTTTATTTTTCTTAATTTTTATTTTACTTTTGCAAATAGTTATCTATTAATTTTTTTCATATTGAGATAAAGACTTAATTAATTTAATTAATGCAAACATAGAAAACTTAATTAAAAATATCATTAATTCTTTTAATAGATGCATAATTAAATAAACGTACTAATAAATGTTTGTGCAAAAAATATATATTTAAAAATTTTACATTATTAGTAGCATATGGTGAATCAAAATATGCCTTTCAAATATATTTTTAATCATGGCATTGTGACCAACAACGATGTGGTAAACAATCTCTTCCTAGTAAGGAGAAGAATATAAGTAAATCACGGTGTCATAGCAAAAAAAAAAAAAAAGGAAGAAAGAAATATTTTTTTTGGTCATTTAAAATAATAATAAATAAATAAGTTAATTTCAATAAATATGATTAAACTTTAAAATTTTATAATATAATAAAAATTACTAAATTTTATAATATATTGGAAATTTTGAACATATACATATTATAATTATTTTTTGTTTATAGAAAAATTATTTTTAGGCAAATATAAATGTGATTCAGTTGTTGAAAGAGGAGTATTTTTGTGAAAGGAAATGTTTAATGGTGAAATTTAATGGTCAACTAATAGTTGGGTGGATAGAAATAGAATCTCAAATATATAAGGGAGGTTTCTATAATATATATTTTAATTTCCAGATAGGTCTATATACATTTTCAAAATAAAAAGGAAGTTTGTGTAATTTAGATGAAACAAAGGGATAATCAATATATTTTCCTATAAAAGTTATATGATTATGTCTTAGTTGACCATAAATTTAATTAACTGGATCATCTATGTTTTACTCTTTCATCCATAAATCTAATTATCATTGCATTTAAAATACTTGACTCTTTAATAATCATTTTAATTACTCAATGACCAAAAAATTTGATTTACTAAAAAATTTTATGTGAATGACGCGTGTTATTAAGAGTTACTTAGGGCCCGTTTGGTTCGATTCCATTACACTCTGCGATGCAGTGCAATGCGATGCAATGGTAATGCAATGTAATATTAATTACAAGGGTAGTGTTTGGTTTGATTTTTAAGCAACATGCAATGAGTTAATATTTTAACAATTATTTAAAATTAATATATTACACAAAGTCCATTTTACCCCTTAATATAATCTTTGTAGAAAAAATAGTTACAAGCCGATGATGGAGGGGATGGAGGAGGAGGAGGTAGTGGTGGTGGCAATGATAGGGGTGGCAGGGGAGGAGGAGGTGGTGGTGGTGGCAGTGGGCGGCGGGGGTGGAGGAGGAGATGGTGGTGGTGGCAATGGGTGGTGGGCCGCCGCTGACGGCGGTTGAGGAGGTGGTGGTGGTGGTAGCAGCGAGGGTGGTGGAGGAGGTGGTGGCGGTGGTGGGGGTGGGCGGTGGGCCGGTGGCGGCGGAGGAGGCGACGGGGGTGGAGGTAGTGGTGGCGGCAGCGGGGGTGAGGGTGGCAACGGAGGAGGAGGTGGTGGTGGCGGTGGCCGCGGCTGCGGCGACGAGCGGCGGGGGTGAGGGCAGCGGCGGAGGGGGAGGTGGCCACGGTGGCGGTGGGTCGGTGGCTGGGTCGGGGGTGGCGGCGGGTGGAGGTGACGGCGGTGGAAGAGGAAGAGGTTGTGGCGGTAGCAGTTGTGACGTGATACGGCAAGTGAAATAAGATAAGTGAAATAAAGATAAGGAAAACTAAAGGGTAAATTAGACTTTTTAGACCATGCAATAGGATGGTAATGAGGATTCATAGGGGGGGAGGTATGAATGTGGATTACCAATTTTTTGGTAATCATCATTACCATGGTAAACCCTATTACCATGCTAAAGAGCAACCAAACACTCTTCTCTAGGTAATGCAATCATGATTACCATTGCAGGCATGCAATGCGGTCGAACCAAACGGGCTCTTAGTCTATTCAACCAATAATGGGTCAGTGTGTGTGTATATTATTCAAACTTTCAAGTTTCAACATTTAATCTGTGATTTATTTATTATTTCAATCAGGTCATGGGCTCATAGCCTCTAATCCTTTTCCTAAGAAAAAAGGTTATTGTATGAGAAAAAAAGCCGCCTTTTATTAATATAATTAGAGATAGAAAAGAAATTAAAAAAAATAAGAAAACGCTGTGTGTGTGTATTAATTTGTGATACTGATGGTAAAAAAATGGTGCTGCATATCATTTTTTTTTTTTTTGGCCAACGCTGCATATCATTTAAAAGAATGCAAAGCATTGTGTAGGGGTGTTCGGGATCGGGATCGGGATCGGGAAATGCCATTCCATATCCCGATCCCGAGAAGGGTTCGGGAATGATTTTCATTCCCGATTCCGATCCCGAAAATTTCCCGATCCCGAAAATCAGGAAATTTCGGGATCGGGAAATTCCCGATCCCGGATTTGCTTTTTTTTTTTTTTTAAAAAAAATCTCTATATTAAATTTTTTGTTGTGTTTCCTTTAGTCTAGTATAAATATATAATTTGTTTAATATTATATTGTATCAAATAAGTCTAATATAAATATATAATTAGTCCAATACATGCTTAAAGTTGTCGATTCAGCTGTAAAAAGAATAAAAACAAGAACAAAAAATTAGAACTATTTAATAAATAATAAATTAAATTAACTAAATAAACTAAAAGAATAGATATTATCTTAAGGGTGTTAGGGATTTTCACATTTTATTTTACATTTAGTCTTATTTTCTTAAATATTTTTTTTAAAAAATATGTGTATAGATATATTTTGGGGATCGGGAAAAAGTCGGGATCGGGAAGTCCCATTCCCGATCCCGATCCCGATCCCGAATTTTTCCCGATCCCGAAATGACATTCCAGATCACGAAATTTTCGGGACGGGAAAATCCCGTCCCGATTTGTTCGGGATCGGGACGGGAAGGTCGGGACGGAAAATTAATGAACACCTCTAGCATTGTGTGGGAGGTAAGGAAATAAAAAAAGAAAAGAATGTAAAGCATCACAGTGGCAAGCTCCCATGAAAAGCGCAGAACAAGTGGGGGTGGGGCGGGCGAGAAAATCCTTTTCCTCATGCTTTTCTTTTTAACATATTTTCTCCTCCAATCCAAATAAGAGAAAATCCATTTATCCTCTATTTTCTCTCATATTTTTTTCTTTTTCTTTTTAAGAATATTAAAAAATTATTTACGATAATTATTTACAACAAATGTATGCTGATGATTTAAAAACCTTTCAAGTTTATGCCTTATGTCTTGAAGAATTTTTTTTAAAACTATTTTTATTGATATGAAGGCAAAAAAAAAAAAAAACCATTTTATTGATATCTTCATCACAGTCGTCGCCTTCTTTATTTGTTGGGTTAAAAAAAGTTAACGACATTTATCATGTTTGTCGTTCTTATCTGTTTGTAATGTGATTAGTGTGCTTCACTTTTCTTTCGTCATAATTATCATATAGAGACTACACCCGCCTAGTTTCTGGCAAATTTGGTTGTTTTTGTAATAATCATATTGAAGGGATAATATGAGGTAATATGGTTGATCAATACTCCTTGTATGTTTTCTCTTTTCTGACTTCCCCAAATATTTATGAAAACTTTATCGTAGAATAATTTTAATATTTTATTTTCAATAAAAATATATTTCATTATTTCAATATAGCATGATTGATCGCTTATAATCTTATAAAAATTCAGGCGATCCCATATAAAAATAATTAATAATATTAATTTATGAAAATTCTTTTAGCTATGGTAAGTTGGTAATATTATAGGTATATCGTCATCATCAATAACATTTTAAGCAGAGTAGGCCTTTAAAAAACCAATATGATTTTTATATAGTTTAATATTTTTATTAGAGTGTATTAATTTCTTTTTTGAGCTCACCCTTGAAGAGAGAGTGATCGAAGATCAAGCTTGAATGGGGTCTTAGAAAAATAATTGTAACCTCCTTGCACTACTATAAAAAAATATCTTTTATGATATATGGTTATTATCGGCCATAAATCACAGTTTTGAACCATCATATATGCGAACGCTATATATGCTCAGCGTAGATATATTACGGTTTCTGTAACATCCCAAAATTTATATTCACCAAAAGTATTGTAAATATTTGAGAAATTCAATAAAATGGTGAATATTCATGAATTTGGAATTTATGAATTTATAAATGTTCAATTTCATGAGAAATTGGGCAAAAATAATTAAGGAATTAACTTGGGTAATTTAAAAAGCCCAATATTAAGGTCCAAAAATGAAGGAATATTAGAGAAAATATTTGGCCCAAAAATAGATGGAAATTGGCCAAAGAAAAATAAGAAAAGAAATTGGATTAGAAAGGTAATGATAAAATCGTAATTTTGCCAAAATAGCACAAAATAAATTATTTTCCAATTAATTGAATTTAATTTCAATTAATTAAGGAAAATAAAGGTTGAAAATATATTTAGAATATTTTGATCAATTTAATATGAATTTATGGAAAATTTGAGCGAAAAGTGCAATTTTGACCAAAATTGAGACTATACGTGTATACGTAGCCGGAACAAGTTGTGAAGCCAATTGAGACCATAGGGAGGGACTCCTAGGTGTCTCCTACATGTGGCATAAATAAGGAAATATTGATTGGGCTTAATGGGCATGGTTATATGTACATAAGGATTTATGTACATAAGTTCATTTTTGAAATTTTGGAAAATAAAAAAAATAAATTAAATATTGCAAAATATGTGATAAATAAATATATCATCATCCTCTTCAGCCCATTTTCGTGCTGCAACAGGTCTGAACTAGTGAGAGAAAGTTGAGAGAGTTTAGAGAGAGAAATAGAAGAAAAATCACAAGGTAAGCCGATTTCTCCGACGATTTCGTTCCTAACGCGTATAACTCCGCTCCTATACTATTCTTCTATGTTCTTCAAGGTTTGTGGAGCTCAAATTTGGGTGTTCAAGGACCTAGGGTTTCAGCCATAGTTGGGAAAAACTTGTGGGAGCTTGAGGTAACTTCCAAACCTTCGTATATTAACTATTCTGGCTGCTGTGGGCAATTTAATCAGTGAAATTTCGTCGGATTGCCATTGGTTTTAAATTTTGGAAAAGTGTATATCTAAGCGTTATGCTGCCCAATTTTAGTTCAAATGGTTGTTATAACTCAATTAGATTGTTAATAAAGTGGTCAGGAGTAGAAATGAACGTGTTTACTGAGCCGAAATCGTAAAACCCCGATTTTTCCCGGAGAACACCATTATTTCGGCCAGGGATGTTTGAGGGCCTTAGAGTTGGATTTTCAATGATTTGATGGTTCCATTGGGTTCAGGAGGGAAAATTAGGTGGGGTTACAGTTGGACACTTTTTCAGAAAAGGCTGAGAAAGCATAATTACAGAAACGCCCCTAAAACCCTAAAAGTAGGGCTGCCAAGGGCAATTTCGTAATTTGACATTGAATTTGGTAATTTTGAGTCCGGAAATGGATTCCTTGGACGAAAATATGTCAGGATAGCCCTAGTCAAAATTTTGGGAAAACGTGCCATCGGGCCTGGTATGGCGGGGCGGGGCGGGGCGGGGCCGGGGTCCCGTGGGCATTTTTGTAAATTTTCACCATAGGCTAATATAACCACAAGAAACACTATGGAAGTGTCTAAAATGATACTTGGATAGGTTATGACCTATTTCTTGTACATTTGATGTTTTAGGACCGAGTTGGACGCTGATAGTTGACACATTTTACGAGGCGGACCCTTTGAGACAGGAAAGAGGTTAAGGTAGGGACTACTATCTCTCATATACTATGTGACTATTTGTATGATGCGTGTTACTGTATTTTGTGACTTGAACACGTGCTGAAGGCACATTACCTAGCTGAGGTACACTAGTCTTGCCTAGCTGTAGTCAAGGACTCAGCTGAGGTACATGTAGGGGTTTCAACGGGTTAGTTGGCCCTGAATTTTGTGTACACACACGGATGATATGAGTTTTCATTTTACTTGATACGATGCATTGCATATTTAATTTTCGCATTTTATATGTTGATCGTATGTTTCCACTGAGATTCCTTGGAATCTCACCCCTTTTTCTAATCAAAATGTCTCAGCGGGTGCCAACGGCTCGAAAGCCAAGGATGCAGAGAAGGGAAACTGACAGGCATGTTTCCCAAGATAAATACAGTGGTTGTATATAGTCTGTATGTGAAATAGTTTTGGGACATTCTGTACATATTTGTCATTATTATCGACTTCTGCTCTGTTAATGACTGTCTGTAAACAAATACTTTTTATCAGTATAACTGTACTTTTCTGTTTGCCTATTGAACTTATTCATTATTGCCCTGCGCATATCAAAATGGAAACGGGTGTTGACAGTTTCAAACCGTTATTTATTCTGGACTTATTATAACTGTTCTAATATAACACCAGTTATGTATTAAGGTTTGAAGAGGTCATGATATGCGCATTGTTATGATAATAATTAATGGGTACACGTAAACAACCGTCATAATATATTATAATGCTTGCATAATACATAACGGTCTCATTTTGAAAATCATTATTTATTCAATAACATACATAATGATTTTTATATAAGAACTGTGACTTTCAATAATAAGTAATGGTATCGTGTAGACAAACGTTATTTATTTAGTAACATAAATAACGATTTGTACATAAGAATTGTGAATGTTTATAATATATGACGCCTTTTATATAATAATTGTGACGTATGGATGTGAAACTCTTCAAGTGAAAGTTTCTGAGCTAGTTAGACTCGTTTATATATAATAGAATAGTACCTCCTAAAACAAGTTGTCATGCAATTTGAGATGGATCAAGACATTCCAAATTTTGAGGGAAGAATCAATGGAAACTGTTGGGGGGGGGGGTGTGTGTGTGTGTGTGTGTGTGTGTGTGATCTCTATAATGTAGTTGTTAACCTATAATTATGTCTCTTCATAGGAGTTGACCTTGGAAAGCAAAGGCCACTACTATAGAAAACACTTTTTTTATGACGGTTGTTATCTACCATATATAATGGTTCTGAACCGTGATATATGCAGAAGCTATATATGCTCGGCACAAGATAATATGATTAGTTTTGATGATGTCAAATATAGATGTGAAATGATAAGAGCAAAAAGTTTATATAATGTCTTTCTTTGACTAACTACTATATTTAATGTTACAACATATTTTGTAGATTAGTCAAGCAAAGAATGAAGAAGATTGAATTAATGAAAATGAACAAGAGGGAGAAAGAAGAAAGAAATTGAAGATAGTCAAGGAGATGCTTACTTGGGTTATGAAGAATTATTATCAAGAGGAAAATCAAGAAGAAATATATGGAAGAAAGAAAAACTTGTAAGATCTTATGAGAATATCAAGGTTCAAGCTGTTAGAAGTGATACTGGAGGTTTTTATGATGATACCAGAGGTTTCTATGATCAAATGATGGTTGGAATAGGTTAATACGAAGCTAAGATGACTTATATGTGAGTTATGGCACTTCAAGGGGAGTTTTACTCGAGCACGGTTCAAATACTCGAGTGCCAGAGGTGTTTCACTCTAGCACAGGATGAACTCACTCGAGCACGGGGTGAACACTCTGTTCTACTCTGTTTTACATTCAGCCTGACAGAGGTCCGGTATTTTGGCCATATCTCTCAAACCACATGTCGGATGGACCCGAAACCGGTGGCATATGAACGAATACTCCCAACACGTAAAATGTGCACCAAGATCACATTGAAAGAAGCTCAAATGAAGGAGATATGATCTATGGAAGAAGACAGTGAAATCACCGTCACTTTTCAACACAGGTTCGGTATTGTGAGCATAACTCACAAACCACACATCGGATTGAGACGAGACTAGTGCCAAATGAAACTAGACTCAAAGAGATTTCCATGAATAGGTAATTTGCCTAATTGGAACATATATTCTAGGAGCTATGCCTTCTGAAAGTTGACGCTTGTGCAGTCTAGTGCGAAAGACACTCTTTCGATCATAACTTGCAGAATACAAGGAGTTTTGAGCTGATTCTTTTTGTATTGGAATGCATATGGCAAGAGCTTTCTTATGATACATCATTTGAATCAAATAAATAATTTTTTTCTAAAGTGGCCACACATCACCTGCGAGTGCAAAAACGCACTCTTGAAAAATGTTGTGCGAGTGATGACCAGAAGCAGCTGAATCGTGAAGAAACTTACAACACTCGAGCACTAGGATCCATACTCGAGCATTAGACTATTTCTTACTCGAGCACATGCAAGTTTTGACATGAAAGTGTTAACCCGAGAAGAAGCATGTACGTGAAAATAAGAGGCGTACTCGAGCAGGACGTGTTGTGCTCGAGTGATGTCTAGAATTCACTCGAGCAGATATGAGTGAAGAGCAGCGAGTGTTTGCCCGAGAGGAAGCTAGAACGTGAAAATATCAAATGCACTCAAGTGAGCCATATTGCACTCGAGTGAGGTCCTGACAGAAGCAATGTAGAAGCTCAGACTCTCATAGCCATCAATCCAAACGTGGTTAAATGTTATACAATCATTATGTTTTCACTTGTTATTGTTCCTAAACATTAACTAACATATATTTCAAGTGTAAAACAGGAGATTAAATATTTTGATTGTATCTTCAAGAACGGAGTTCATGTATGGCAAATATCTTCACTCAACGTGATGAGTCACAGAAGCCAGAAATTCATCCTTTGACCAATGATCCAACATACCCATGACTAATACTTCATCATATTAATGATTAAGCATTTTACAGTGTGAAACAGGAAATTTAACGGTGAGCTTACAGATTCAAATGAAAGAGTCAAGTGTTGCGGGCGACATCATTACACACCGAATGGCGACTACCTACTACGACAAGCAACTGACCCACCATGAGAGATTGTCTAGAAACTCAAACATATTCATCCCGCTCCACAATGTGACGTACAGCTCAAAATGAATCTTCCTGCTGTTCAACGAGACACTCTGCTTTGCAACGAAAATCTCATGGTAGCTAGTTTTTCAAATATGCTCAACGGTCAAAATGACTCCAACGGACGAATGCTCACAACGGTCATCATCTTCATCAACTATAAATGAGAGAGCATTCAACGTCGATGGGAGATAGAGAAAACAGAGCAACAACACCAACATGCGAATAACATGAATCCTCTGCTTCTATCCAAATACTCTCTGTTCTGCAGTTTCTATATTACTTATAGTTGAGAGAGTGATTATTTGTATTGTACTTCAGTGAGTATTATACCCACTCTATGAGAGAGTTTGTAAACACTTTCAACTATATTTCTGAGTTGATCTCAAGGTAGAGGGACCTTGAGAGGGTTGATTTTCTTACGGAGAAGCTGTAGAGAGAATTGCCAGTAAGACATTCTGCTCATAAGACTTATAAGGTGCAAGCAGTAGAGAACGTTGCTGCTCATAAGACTTACAGGAGTGTAAGCATGAGAGAACGTTGCTGCTCATAAGACTTGCATGAGTAAGCAGGAGAGGAAGATCTTCGGGATTGCTTTGCTCGTAAGACTTGCCGTAAGGGGGAGTATTTCAGTGAGAGATTTGTAAAAGGTTTCACAAGTACCCGGCTAAACTTGTGGATTGTAAAGGCTTTTCTTATGCCCGGATTAAACAAGAAGATAGTGGATTTGAAAATCTCAGGAGGAGCCTGGGGACTGGACGTAGGCCATCACAGATTGGACCGAACCAGGATAAATCACAGTTTGCATATTCTCTTCCCTAAGCTCTTATATTTCCAGCATATATTATTTAATCTAACTGTTGATTTATAAACCTTCATACTTACCGCTTTCGTTAAGATGCAAAAAGATTTTCAAAGTTCTTAAGTTTTTATTATACACCCAATTCACCCCCCTCTTGGGTGATAGCCGGTTCTAACACAAGATACATAACTATTCTGAACCATAATATATTGAGGGCATATATAATAGTTATTTATTAATAACTGTAACATATTGTCTTTATTTTTTTAATTATATATAGTTACTTTTTTATTATTTATTTTTATTTAGTTTTATTGTTAATATTTATTACATAAAACACAATATAATTATTGATAATAAGAAGATAATTGTATTAAATAAAAACTTTTATTTATAGTTTTCAAAATTCAATACATTATAAAAAAAATCAATACATTGTAGATAAATATCATACAAGAGAAAATAATCACTTAGACACTCTAGAACATTATCTAATAATTTTTTGAATTCTAAAAGAAAATATATTAAAAACATTCTATAATATTCTCCAATACTTTTGTTGTAGATTATTGATCAGTACTCCAAAGTTCCAGTCACACATCCTTTAACTGTAAAAAGATAATATAAATATGAAAATTAGAATATATATATATATATATATGTATATATAGAGTAAAAATTGGCAAATATTAGAACTTGAACAAATCTCAGATTCAACAAATATAATTTCAACATACCTGCTAAAATTAAGGAACATAAGAGGGTGAGCGTTCAAGTAGATCATGATTCAACAAGCTGCTACAAATTAGGAGAAAAAATTGTATTGATTTTAGTCTATATAATCTAGTGCAACAAAAATTATTTTCACTGTAATAAAAAAAATAATAAAAAATTAGGCATTTTATCTCATCATTTTTTGGTATTCTCTATTTTTCTCCAATGTTTTTTTCTCTATTTTTATCTTCAAACCAACGGCTATCATAAAAAAGTAGATATCATTTTTTGTTTGTGATTCTTCTTCCTAGATAATCCAATGACCTTGAGTCTTAATTAGTGAACTCTCATTATATAAAAAAATGAAATGAAACTAAAACCGTTAATTACAAAAATGAAAGCTTGCCAGAGGAGGAATCACGAGAGAAAGGAGTTGTAGAATGAAGATCCATATTGGTGGTAGATGATGGAACCTGCAGCAAAGCAAAACCTATGGAAAGAAGAAAGAAGAGTTTGAGAATTGAGACCCATTAGGGAAGCTCAAAAACATTTAAGAAAGAGCTGGAAGAGTTGTGTCAAATAATTTTTTTTAAGAATCTTGCCTCCTCATATTTGATATTTACATAATCTCACTTTTTTAAATGAAACAATATTTAATGGTTTTTTGTAAAGAACCATAATGTATTATCCATAATATTATTTAATATATCAATAAATAATATATTAATAAATTATTAGATTACTTAACGGTTCTTTTATGAAGAATCATAACGTATGGTCTAATATTTTTTTTATATTAGAGGATACTTAATGGTTATTTATAATGAATAATAATATATTATCAAATAATTTTTTTTTTCAAAACCCTACCTTTTTATATTAAATAATACTTAACAGTTTTTTTGTGAAGAACCGTCATGTATTGTCAAATAACATTTTTACAAAATCCTGTCTCCTTATATTTAACATTTTTAAGAATCTCACCTTATATATGACAGTTATCATTTTTAACCGTTAAATAATCTTAAAGAATACATAATGGTTTTTTATGAAAAAATTTCAAGTATTATGAAATACAATGTTTTAGAATCCCACTTTATTTTATATTATGGTTTTTATTCATAACTATTAAGTATTCTTAAAGAATATATAACAGTTCTTTATGAAGAATTGCCTAGTATTGTCAAATAAACTTTTTTTTTTCAGAATCCCACTTTTCTCGTCTACTTAAGATATTAATAGATATTATATGTTAGATGAATATCTTAACATATTATATTTATCTTAAAACTATAAATCAAAGATGTTATTAGATATAACTAGCATAAACTCTCCCGCGCGTTGCGCGGGGAGCAAATTCTTATTTCTTAAAAATTCCACTTCAAACTATAATATTATAGCTTTTTGCTATCATAGTTATTTATATAAACATATATAATGGATGTGATAAATCCAATCGTTGGGTAGATTTGTTACTTTTATTATTGGCCTACTTCAAGGTCTTTTAGCAAACTGAGTGGCATGGTGGGTTCACCATAGGCAAATCATCAAATTCTTCTTCACTTTATGATCTTTATATGATTTTAAATACTATTGCTGCAACTGAAATTTGACAGAAATGTTCCATTGCTCAAATGGCAAGCCATATCGTACATATTATATTGAAAGTAAAGTGAATAAACAGATAGAATTAAATTTATTAAATGAAATAATTAAGAAAAGTACAAGAGTACAAGTATAAATGAAATAATGAAACAACACAAATGAGGTGCATTTGTTAAATTAATACAGTACTACTTAGTCATTAAAACTTGCAATTCTCTACAATAATATGCATAACAATAAGGTCCAAGATAAGTCACTCAGATCTCATTTAGCCCAAGGTTTGACGTATCTGCCCTTAACTTTGTACAGTTTACACCCAACCAAACTCCACCAAAAAAAAAATTCAGCTTGAAATGCTCTCATGTTCTCAACAGTTTTCTCAATGGACTTTGAGCAGTACAAAATGCATATATATTTCTGGAGAGAAAATTAATGACAACATCATGACCACATTTCATGTGTTAAGGACCTGCATCTGCAACTCATAAAAAAGAATCACGCAAGTGCATGAAGAAATGTTATAACCAAAAGCATATAACAATATACTTTGTACATGACTATCAAAAATATACTATCAAAAAAGATACCACACAGAAATAGTTATGAAATATTTAGTCTCTTTTGTAGATGGTTTGAACCATTGTTAGTTCTGTCAGTATGAAAGGCACTCGTGGAATCAACTATTTCAAATGAGATTGCAAGAAGCATAATAAATTTAAGGGAAATGTTTGAGCAGATGAATATTTCACTCATAGGGGTAATACTCAAGATTGATCAACTATAAGAACTATAAGAACTATAAGGCATTCTGTAAAAGCTGCTACTACTTTGAAAAAGAAGGAACAGAATGCTTGAAAGCAATATATAATCATGCTAATTCTTCTTGTAGGATGTAGAATTGAAAAAAGATTGTAAGCTTGTCAAATTGGAGCAACAATATATTTTATTACTGTAGAATTTTTTCTGGATTCAATGGCTAAAGGTTGAAAAGGGTATGGCGAATTGTATCAACAACATTTTGAAGATTACAAACTTTAAAGATTTCTCTGTTTATATATATTACTTGACATGTGGGTATAAATAATATGTAAAAGCTGCTACTACTTTGAAAAAGAAGGAACAGAATGCCTAAAAGCACAATATATAATCATGCTTCTTCTTCTAGGATGTAGAAATGAAAAAAGATAGAAAGCTCGTCAAATTGACTCCACAATATATTTTATTATTATTAATTTTTTCTGGATTCAATGGCTAAAGGTTGAAAAGGGTATGGAGAATTTTAAACCTTAAAGCATCAAATTCTCATTAGTTTCAATCGTGAAAAGAAAATGAATAACAATAAATCTCCTGATGTTTATCTTCCCAAAAATGAAATGAAGCAAGTGAAAGAACCATTTAGAAATTGACTACATACTACCAGCTGCATAAGCATAATGTAAAGGAAAATTTTATAGTACCATAGAATAATTTCTCACCAACCACTTTTGCCTTTTCACTATAAGTAAATTCTATAGTACCATAGCATCATGTCAAGTGACTTACAGCGTAATCGAAGTTGGACCTTGTCTCCAAGGTCATTCTCCAGCAGCTTCAAGCAATTTATAAGCTTACTGTGTATCTAGAATAATGCAAAGGATACGTGAGTATATTTTTCCTCTCTTAAGATTTAATTCAATTTAAAATTATTAGAATCAATTGTTTATCTTCAAAAAATTATAACAATTAGAATCAATTTATACATATTGTGTACATATTCTTCTCCGAGATAGAATCTACGTAGATCATATTATGTTACTTTGTTGACTTTCTATATCAATTGAGTAAGTTATATTTCCCTCATTTTATTCAATTCACTGTTTTCTATTATTATTATTATATTATTTTGTACTGGATATCTTCCACTAATATTAATGTGAAGAATTCATTTGTATGACAATTAAAAAGCACCACACCTAAGGATCCATCATCCAAGACTTTTCTTTTTTTTTTCTCCTATCTTTCATCCAACAGTTTGACATATTGTAACATTCTCCATTATTGCTTCTCTCCGTCACGAGTGTCATCATGGCACATTATTTTATTATTATAATTCATTGGTAATTAATCGTGGAACCTACTTCTCCACTTTAAATAAATCGTCATTGGAGAAACAGTTCCCGCCACTAAGGTAAACTTTCCGGCCCCCATTTCCGGCGACCTTCATCGTCATTCCCACTCTCATCTTCAAGCACCTCCTCTATCTACACCAACCACTACAGGGCCGAGAGCTTGAAGAGGAGAGAGACTCAACACCACGCCTTCCTTTTCCGGCGAGGTTCTTAAATTTTCCGACCCCCATTTCCGGCGAGTCCTATCTCTTTCCCGATTTCCGGCGACTACCTTTTATATACAGAACTTCAGGAATGGGAGGGCCACTCTCCAGACTTGCCGCATCAGTGTGGGAGACATCCGTCAGACAACTAATGGATACAAAAACTGATCTTCCTCGCATTCTTCACTGGATGGACGTCGGACAACTAAGCTTGTGGAAAGTGGTCCATGCCTCACAAAATGACAATGGACAGTGAGAGAAAACGGTAGTGAAAGAGATGAAGTAGCCATTTCATACGGTAGGATGAAAAGGAGAGGAAGGAATGAAACAACCATTTGGTGGAATGTACCTAAAGACGAGAGGGAGTTCGATGAGATTTTGTTTGTTCTGTCGAGGAAAGAAACAGCACCCAAAAGATAGAATGTTGGGAATGTCGCTCATGCATTATAAATCAACGGCAACGGTGGAGGAGATAGCACGCAACGGAGAAGAAGAGCGTGAAGAAAATAGTATTGGTAAGATACAACGGTAGAGGTAGGGCATCAGAAGCTTTAGTAGTGGGAGCCTTCCTTCTGGTAGGTTCTCCGCCAGCGTCATAGCCAGATCTGCCCGTCGTTCGTCCACTTTCGGACAAAAGTGGAGATTGGAGACCAATGGGACAAAGGTTAGGCAAGGTAGTGAGAATGATGATCTAAAATGACGAAATGACGATGAGTGATTTAAAAAAGACGAAATGACGATGAGTGATTTAAAAAAGATAGCTTTTTGAAATTCAAAATTGAAATTTGAATTTTGAAATCAGATAAATGGGAGTAGATGTTGGCGGGATATTGAAAATAGGGGAGGGAAATTTGAGTGCCCATCTGTTGTGAATATTGATGATATATTGATATTGATAGTGCCTTCCACGCAGTACAAGATCCGATTATAATATGGTTGAAAATAAGATATCGGCTTGTGAACAGGAATTTGTGTCTTGAGCCACATATAAGCCGATGAGTGGAGTGGCTTGAGGGAAGAGATTTTATTAATATATTGATTATATCTTAACATATTGTACTTATCATAGAAGTATAAATCTAAGATATTATTAGATATTATATCTAATAATATCTCAAATTTATAATCATACTTTACGGTTAATTATTATAACCATTATGGATTTGTTTTTATTGATATAATGTTAGAAGTCAAATTGTTTGTAAGTGTTGCATGACAGTTGTTTCATAAGAACCGTCATATTTATCACTAAAGAAATGACGGTTATTAATTACAACCATTATTTTTGTGTTTTCGCAAATTCCACTTCTCAATATATGACGGTGTATTATTCAACCATTATGTTTTAGTATTATATATTCTTGCGTGACCTCCTCGATATGCATGACATTTATTCGCTGTACACGTTATTTATTAAGTTTTACATATGCCCAAATCTGTAGTAGTGGGCTAAGGGAGAAAAAACAAATACCCCTACAAAAAGGACACAAGGGGTAAATAAACCCTTGAGCTGCTCAAAAAATCTTGATTCTACCCATAAAGCCTAGAAAATCTTGATCCATCCCAAATTGTATTGCTACTCGATGTGGGAAGTACTACTCTATTAGATAGAGTCGAGACCATGTAACTCAAAAACTCTCACATTGAAGAGTCTAGAACTGGTCTCACATTGTCAAATTTTTAGAGCTTTAACATGGTGTCACCTGCTCAATACAAATAAAAAAGGAAGTGATGCAACTATCGTTGCTAATGCTTTGAATTGTAAAGCGATACCATTGATGGTCATGATGATACGGGAACTAAAATTGATAGAAGAGTTTAGAAATCTGAACTTGTTAAGTTAGATATTATCATAATAGAATTGAATGAGAAAATCTCTAGTATGTAAGGTGCCAGTAGACCTCTAGAATTTAAGATATCCTCTAGAATTTAGGGTGTCATCTAGAATTTGAGGTGACTTCTAGAATTTGAAGTGTCAATAGACCTCTAGAATTTGAGGTGTTAATAAAATGTAGAAAGAAAGAAATGAAACACTCGCTACAATGATCCTTTTGAAGTATTATTAAGAATCAAACCGATAGCAAATTTTGCAGATGGAATTTATTGAACGGGGGAGAAATGTACTATCTCAAATTTTTGGGACCAAAACCTTGAGATTAAGTCTAACTCAAGCAGACTACTAAGCCCCAGTTTGTAAGAGTTTCAAGAATGTCTAAGAGACAAAATTACATTTAAGGACTAATTTAGGAAGAACAAAGTATGGAATTTAGTTCCAAAGAGCTAAAGGAAATACCCAATTCCTTTATCTAAAGGTAAAAATGATATAAAGCCTAATTTGGATCCAAAAAGAGAGGGAATGACGTATGAATGAAAGAAAGAAAGAAGATAATTAAAATGAAAAAGAAAATAACTAATGGGAATTCAATTAATATTGCCATGATCAAGGGCAAAAGAGGCAATTGCCTTGTGATCTTGAGGTTAAACTTGGAAGCCAAAATTAAGGGCTAGGTTTTGCTCTTGAAAAATTAAGAGTAATTATGAGAAGAGAAAATAGAAGACAAGAAAATTCATTAAGAAAACCATTGGATAAAGAAGAAGGGAGACAAGAAAATTCAACCAAGTATCCATTGGGTGATAAGCTTCCTTGTGTGCAAGAAGCCATGAACCATTGGGTAAAACAATTCCCCCTTTTCCCTCCCTTTAATTTTGGTTAAGAAAGGCAAAAGGAAGAGGAATTATCTTGTTGGCTTAACCAAACTCCACCTAGTTAGGCTAACTAAGTAACTTTCAAGAAGGTCACCACATTATGACACATCATTATTATTCTCTTTTTCTCTCTCTTTCTCTTGAAATTTTCTACCAGCCTACATGGAGGGAGAAAATAAGTGATTAAAACACCTTATACACTTCCTTTTGAACCATATATTGTATGGTTTGGTGGAGCTTTCATGGAATGGGTATTTTTTCCCTAATTTTCAGTTATATGGTTATTCTTATAGTTTATGGTAGTTTAGTCTTGTAAATGGTGTTAAATAAGGTTTATAATTGAGAAATCACAAATTTGGAACTTAAGAGTAATGCTGCCAGATTTCATTTTCTGTAAGGTAGCAATGTTGTTGCATGTTTTTGATCAGTCAAACCTGGTCCAAATGCTATGAAACTTTCTAGATTGAAAGTAGACATCTTGAGCTTCATTTTGATAGGTAGAATATAGTTTTTGGACCAATAGATTTAAAGTTATGATTTTTCAAAGTTGGACCCTATTTCTGGAACCAATTCTAGAACAGTTAAGGTTTGACAAATTTCTAAAAATTGTGTGACTGCAGTTTCTAGAAAATGATATTTTTCTTTGAAAATACACTTACAGAGGTTTACAATGTACTTGGAATTAGTCAATTTGGAGTTTTATAGAATTAATTATGATTTTTAAAAATTGGGTATTGAACCTGGAAGTAGTTCTGTGGCAGACTGATGGTGACATGTTTTTGTCTGGCCAAATGAACTCCAATGTCCACTAAATTTTTCAAAAATAAATTAAATCCAACAAGCTTTAATTTGATGGGTAATTTGTAATAATTGGATAAATACACAAAAAGTTATGATTATTGAAATTTGGGCATTAATTATGGGCAGGATTTTGTGACAGAAGTGAATAATTGAGAATTTTGGAAATGTGTACGTTTAACTGGTAGTGCTAACTATTTCTCCATTAAATTGGACTTAATAAGGATCACATTGAGCTTTGAACCAACCCAATTGGAGTTTTGTAGAATTAGTTATGATTTTTCAAAGTACAGTGAAAAATCTGCCAGCTTTATGTCTTATGCAAATTTAAGACTTAATGGCATAAATGTAATAATTAGGAACTCCAAGGATTAGGATTAGGCCCTTAAAGTTGTTTAAGGCCCATGCAATCACACTGGACATTCATTTATCATGGCTCTAATGTATAGTTATGTACCTAGGGCCATGAGATGGCAAGGAAGAAGAATGGAATGTTCTTCAAGCAACTTCAATGGTTGAAAGAAATGGTACAAGAGGAGGACACAAAGATCGTGGACTTACATACTTGCGCGTATTTGATGTGTATGCCGTGTATTGATGTGCATTATTGCTTTGCTTGATTTTGTGAAGCATATATGAATAAATGAAGGTCTATTTCTGTCTGTTTTTACTATGGCCAAAGTATGTGCACGAAACATTGAGTATGCAGAATATGTCATTCTGTTAACATGAGATTCGCCCGAATCTCACCCTCCCCCACTAACCCTATAGGTACGGGAATACTGAAGAGAAGAATGTTTGAAGAAAAACAAGAAGGAAAGAAGACGAAGAATTGAAGAAGAATGTGTATTAATTTACTGTATGTAAATTAATTGCATGACCCGGATGTTTGTATGAATAGTAAGAATAGACGCGTATTAGAATTGAACTATAATTGGGATCGCTAAGAAAAAGAATTAACTCTGATATTAGGTAAGAATAACGGCTAGATAGTCGTGAATAAGTAATTACCCCTAAACGAATTAATAATGAACGCTTCCGTGTACGTAATAAAAGGGTATGTAAGATGGGTCTTACAGTGATCACTTAAGACTTCAAATTGGGCCCCATATAGATAATGCCTCCAAATCTTCAATGCAAAAACTATAATGGTGAGTTCCAAGTCATGAGTAAGATAATTCTTTTCATGAGGCCTCAACTGTGTCAAAGCAAATGCAACAACCTTGCCTTCATGCATCAATTCACAACCCAAACCCTTAAGGGAAGCATCCATATACACTATGTATGGACGACAGGGATCAAGAAGGGTAAGCACTGGTGCTGTAGTTAAATTTGCCTTCAACTCTTAAAAAGAAGCTTCACAGTTATCAGTCTATATGAATGGCTGATCTTTCTTGGTCAACCTGGTCATAGGCATAGAAATCTAAGATAACCTTTTACTGAATCTCCTGTAGTATCTAGCTAATCCTACAAAACTTCTCACTTTGGTCACAACTTTCAAGGATTCCCATTTAAACATGGCATCCACTTTACTAGGATCATTAGCCATCCCCTCAACATACACCATGTGGCTAAAGAAATTCACTTCCCTGAGCCAAAACTCACACTTACTCAACTTAGCATATAACTAGTGATCCATCAATATATGCAATGCAATGTAAAGATGTTCCCGGTGCTCTTCCTTATTCGTAGAATAAATGAGAATGTCATTAATGAAGACAACAATAAATCGATCCAAATACAGTTTGAAAATCCAGTTCATACAATCCATGAAGATGGCTGGAGCATTTGTCAACCCAAAATGCATAACCAGAAACTCTTAATGCCCACAGCAAGTCTGAAAAACAGTCTTCGAGTTGTCCTCAGCCTTAACTATGAGTTGATGGTAACCCGATCTCAAGTCGATCTTAGAGAACATTGCGGCTCCCATGAGTTGATCTAAAAAATCATCAATCCTAGGCAATGGATATTTATTCTTAATGGTAGGCAATGGATATTTATTCTTAATGGTGACCTTATTCAACTGTTTGTACTCATGCACAACCGCATACTTCCATCCTACTTCTTGACAAACAACACTGGTAAACTCCAAGGAGAGATACTTGGTCTAATGAAACATTTCTCAAGCAACTCTTCCAGTTGTTTCTTTAACTATGCTAACTCTGATGGCGACATCCGATAAAAGGCCTTAGAAATTGGGGTTGTTCCAAGCACAAACTCAATAGAGAACTCAACCTCTTTCTCAGGAGGCAACCTTGATATCTCCTCTAGAAACACCTTTAAAAGCTCATTCACCACATCAATCTAATTGATCCCAACTTCCTTGTCGGTACTAATAGAAACGAAGGCCATATAGACTTTGTCAACACCCGTTTCTATTTTGATATGCATAGGGCAATAATGAACAAGTTCCATAGGCAAACAGAAAAGTACAGTTATACTGATAATAAGTATTTGTTTACAGACAGTCATTAACAGAGCAGAAGTCGATAATAATGACAAATATGTACAGAATGTCCCAAAATATTTCACATACAGACTATATATAACCATTGTATTTATCTTGGGAAACATGCCTGTCAGTTTCCCTTCTCTGCATCCTTGGCTTTCGAGCCGCTGGCACCCGCTGAGACATTTGGATTAGAAAAAGGGGTGAGATTCCAAGGAATCTCAGTAGAAACATACGATCAACATATAAAATTTGAAAATTAAATATGCAATGCACCGTATCAAGTAAAATGAGAACTCATATCATCCGTGTGTGTACACAAAATTCAGGGCCAACTAACTCATTAAAACCTCTACATTTACTTCAGCTGAGTCCTTGACTACAGCTAGGTAAGACTAGTGTACCTCAGCTAGGTCCTAGACCACAGCTAGGTAATGTGCCTTCAGCACGTGTTCAAGTAACAAAATACAGTAACACACATCATACAAATAATCACATAGTATATGAGAGATAGTAGTTCCTACCTCGAAGTTCTATCGACCCCTTTTGTGTGCCGCGTGAAACGTGTCGATTTTCGACCCCCGATTCAGTCCTAAAATATTAAATATACAAGAAATAGGTCATAACCTATCCAAGTATCATTTTAGACACTTCCATAGTGTTTCTTGTGGTTATATTAGCCTATGGTGAAAATTTGCCAAAATGCCCCCACGACCCTGGCCCCGCCGTACCCTGCACGATGGCACGGTTTTTCAAATGTTTGACTAGGGCTATCCTGACATATTTTCGTCCAAGGAATCTATTTCCGGACTCAAAATTATCAAATTCAATGTCAAATTATGAAATTGCCCTTAGCAGCCCTACTTTTAGGGTTTTAGGGGCGTTTCCATAATTATACTTTATCGACCTTTTCTGAAAAAGTGCCCAACTGTAACCCCACCTATTTTTGCCCACTGAATTCAATGGAATCATCAAATCATTGAAAATCCAACTTTAATACCCTCAAACATCCCTGGCCAAAATTATGGTGTTCTCCGGGAAAAATCGGGGTTTTATGATTTCGGCTCCGTAAACGCGTTCCTTTCTACTCCTAACCACTTTATTAACCATCTAATTGAGTTATAACAACCATTTGAACTAAAATTGGACAGCATAACCCTTCTAATGTCACATTTCCAAAATTTACAAACAAAGACAATCCAGCGAAATTTCACCGATTAAATTGTCTACAGCAACCAGAATAGTCAATATACGAAGGTTTGGAAGTTACTTCAAGCTCCCACTAGCTTTTCTTACTCTTGGCTGAAAACCCTAACTTTTAGAACACCAAATTTGAGCTTTCCAAACCTTAAATAACAAAGAGGAGTAGCTTAGGATCGGAGTTATACGCGTTAGGAGCTAAATCGTCGGAGAAATCGGCTTACCTTGTGAGATTTCTTCTTCTCTCTCTCTCTAAAACTTGAACGTCTCTCTCTCACTTTCAGGTCTGTTCTGTGCGTGAAAATGGGCTGAAGATGAAGATGCAACATATGTTTTATAATATATAACATTATGCTTTAATTGTTTAACAATTTTTTCAAAATTCCAAAAATGAAGTTTTATGTACATAAACCTTATGTACATGTAACCATGCTCATTAAACCCAACTAATATTTTCTTATTTATGCCACATGTAGGAGACACCTAGAGGTCCCTCCCTATGGTCTCAATTGACTTCACAACTTGTTCCGGTTACGTATACACGTATAGTCTCAATTTAGGTCAAAATTGCACTTTTTGCTCAAATTTTCCATAAATTCATATTAAATTGATCAAAATATTCTAAATATATATTTTTCCTTTATTTTCCTTAATTAATTGAAATTAAATTCAATTAATTGGAAAATAATTAATTTTGTGATATTTTGGCAAAATTACGATTTTGCCATTACCTTTTTAATCCAATTTCTTCTCTTATTTTTCTTTGGCCAATTTCCATATATTTTTGGACCAAATACTTTTTCTAATATTTCTTCAATTTTGAACCTTAATATTGGGCTTTTTAAATTACCCAAATTAATTCCATAATTATTTTGCCCATTTTCTCATGAAAATGAGCATTTATAAAATTCATAAATTCCAAATTTATGAATATTCACCATTTTATTGAATTTTATAAATATTTACAATATTTTTGGTGAATATAAATTTTGGGGTGTTACAGACTTCACAACCTCATCGAACACACTTTTCCACTTGAGTTGCAGACAACAACCATGGAGCAGAAGCTACCTCAACAGATGTAAGACATAAAGGAAAATTCACTTTCTTTCCCTTACAGTCAAGGTGAGCATTATTGGCAAACAACCAATCCATGCCAATGATCATATCAATAGCCTTAAGTGATAAACAAATAAAATCTACCTTTGAATCGAAAACATCATACTTCAGAGTAAGGTCTAAACAAGTGTGACTAGTCATAATAGAAGCTCCAGCAGGAGTTGGCACTTTCAAATCATAAGGCAATTCACAAACAACTATTAACAAATTATTACCACAACGCTCCTAATCCAAAAGCTCAAACACACGCCATAATCAATCTACAACAATAAATTTACTATACATTAATAACTCTTTGAGTTATTTGAACAATTAACTTAATTCTATAAATTTAAAGTTTTGAATTAAGTACTCAAAAATTCCAATTTTATACTGAAATCCCAGTTATTTATTTTAATATTAATTCAAATATTTTTCTTAACCCAACAACTCATTTAAGTCATTTATTATCATCAATTTCATTCGAGTATATAAAATCCCTAATTTAAAGTTTAGGGCATAAAATAACTAAATTATAAATCTTCAATTTAAGCAAAAATCTAAACCGACTAAAACTTTAAGAATATCTCTAATAGTCCAAAAAAATCATTTGACACAAATTTAATCGATTAAAAATGTCCAATATAAAATTATTTATAGGCTAATTATATAAAAAAGTTTATCATAAAATCTTATACCATAACAAAAGTAAACCGATTAAAATTAACTATTAATCATCATTTACATTCCTATAGTTATCTATTAACAAAACTCAAAACTTGCCCAAAACCCTAACCTTAATATTCTCTAATCAGCAAGAAATTACTATCATAAGAAAGAGAAAATTATTTAGAACAAGTTTTATGAAGGAAGTTTTATTACTAGAAGTGATTTTGAGTACTTTATTGATCTCCAAAATGTAAACCCTGAGCTGCAAACACTAGAAATGGCGACCTTGCATGCTCTCTGCCTCCCAAAATATCACTTCATTGTTGCTATTGTGAAGTGAAGTGTCGGGTTAAACTCTGAGTGTAATGATGAATACTTGGATGTGGTATTAATGCTGTTTGAAAACTCGTATTACAGTGAGTTATAAAATATGCATTCTTTCTTGTAAGACTAAACAAGTGAAATGCTTGTCTTATAGCTCAGATTCCTAGAATAAAATCACTTCCAATTTTAGAATATTGATAAAATGTATCAATCCTGAATTCTATATGGCCAATCTATAAATAAAGGTGTTTATATCATTTATTATATCTTGTTTCTTGATTATGAATATCAAGTGCTCTTACTGGTGTAATATTAATTAATTTTTCTTGGCTTAAGTTATGTTTTACCAAATTAATGGTACATCCTGTATCTAAAAGACAATCATATCTTTTAGCTCTATATTGTACTCGGATATAGGGTGTTTCCCTATCTTGTTTTTGGTATTTTGTACCCATTTATTTCTAAATGATCTGGATGTATTATTACTTGGTTATTAGTAATAAAATCTTCTCCCAATAAAATTGGTGACTATGGATTGGTCGTTAATTCAAATTTTTGAATTATTACCAACTCTTGATTTTCATTTGTGAATAGAGTTAAAGCTAACTCTACTTTTTCTACAATCTCTAAAGGATTGTATCTTCTAGCATTGTCTAGCCTAGTCGGTACAGCTTGTGATATTAAAGAATCTTTAATATGAGAATATTGTACTGCTGTATTAATTACACAATTTTGTGCAATCCTTTCATTTTTTATTACCATTGGTATTAGATATTTGCCGTTTTCTTCTTGTCTTACTGGTTCCAAATTTATTATTTTATTTGGTAGTTCTAGATTACTTATTGTTCTTGGCTGTCTTATTATTATATTACCATTATCAAATGATAATCTCAAAATTACAGGATTTTGTATTAAAGGTCTCCGTTTAGAGGCTTCTAATACAATCTCGGTTGGAATTAACCTATCATCTGTAGGTATCGGCTCATTTCTTAGAATTGAACTAAATATAGAGGGAATCATTACTCTCTCTTTAGTTCTTCTTCTAATCTTATGATCTTCTGTAAATGTATACATAATCTTGGATTCGATAGTCATGACATCACTTCCTGGCATCATGTCTATTCCTGACAATTTATAGCATAATTTTAACACTCTTTGTTTATTCGGTTCTCGTCTTGTTAAACTAAAGTTTGGTTGTACTACAAATTTTAATTTCTGATAAATTAAATCCCCTGAAACAACTCCAATTGTGGCATGTTTCAGATTAGATATAATTCTATTATCCATCAAATATACTTGGATTGGTGTACTAATTCCAGACTTAAAACAGGCTTTTACTAGAATTTGTAATGCTGCTATATATATTTTGAACTTTCGGATTATTTATTTTTTCTAATTCTTCTTCAGCAATCTCATTAGTCAATAAGGGTATTTCAACTGTCACGGAGATAGCTTGATATACTCTTATTGGTTCTTGAATCTTTCTTATCACAAAATAATGTGATTTGTTTTTCTTAAAAATATTTTTTAAAGTCTCAGATTTAAAGATATTTGATGGTTCAAGATCAAATTCTTCTTTTCTAACTTGGCTGCTAACTGACCATTGAAAATATGGGCTTCACTAGTCATAATTATCACTTTCTTTTTCAGATTCACTTTCACTAGTAATTTCATAAAATGAACAATCATTTTCTAAAACTGAATATTCACTTTCTTCACAAGGATGAAATCTTTGTTCATCTAAAGTTTCAAAAACTTTAGTCTCTTTCTTTCTTTTTTCTTTATTAGGGCATTCATTAGCATAATGTCCTTTCTCTTGACAAATATAACAGGTACACTATTTTTTCGGCTTATAATTACTTGTCTTTTTTTCTCCAATATCCATACTTAGGATATTTCTTCTTTTTATATTTTTTAGACACTTTCTTGGGTTTCCACTTCTTCTTTTTCTTTCTTTTTTCTATAAACTGTGGTTTACAATCCCATCTTTTCTCGAGTAACTGGTCACAACATAATCCCTTAGTTTGCTTCGATTTTCCTATCTTTCTATTCATTAAATGTTTAAGACATACTTCCTTAAACCATTCTCGACTAAATTTTATCTTTTGTCCTAAAGTATCATTTTCTTGAGTATCATACTTATTATTATAATAAGTATAATAATCTCTTTCTATCTGAGATCCCCACGGCTCAGATATCTTCTGGAAAAATAGTCTAGAATATATATCATATTTTTGAACTCCTGGGTCTCCAAATCTACCTTCATAAAAGATATCTTGGAAATTACAAATATATTGTTCCAAATAACATGGAGAACACATTGCTAATTGATTAAGTCTTCTAATAGACTCTTGAGTTTTCTTTTGAGTCCATTCGGCTACTGTCTCTTGTTTTGCATCTCCTACCCATTCCCAAAGTATTAAATTTTCTAATTTTGTTGCTAACTCTTGGATATTGGTTGATGATCTAAGATTATTTTTAACTTATGGGTTAATTGATTGAAAGAATTTATCAGTTTGTCCTCGGGTAGTCATTATTAAATTTTCTAATGCTTGTGAAACATTAAGTTGTTTAGACATTGCAACTACTGTATTCTCTTTTATCCATGCTTGAATTTTAGCTTCTGGATCTATTTTACAATCTAAATTTAAGATAACCCCATTTGGTCTAACAAATTCCATTGGATTATCACTTGGTTCATATCGATAATATCTATAATCTCTTTCTAGGAGATTATAACTATATCTTTCTTGGTTTCTGTTTCCATATACTCGTCTACTTTCAGCTCTTGCTGAATTAGAAGTTTGACCTTCTTCCATTTTTACTTCATTAGCTTGAGTTTCAATTAACTTATTAGTTAATTCTTTTCCTAATTTTTGACTTATCTCTTCTTCTTTCAAACTATAAGAAGACTCGTTTTCTAAATACTCTTCTAAAGCTATTTCGAAACTTTTTGTTTCTATAATTGCCTTTTCTTCTTTTAGACTAGTTGATGAGAATGATCCTTCTGAATCATCATCGCTTTCTTTTTGGATTTTAGTTTTTAATTCTTCTAAAATATTTCTTTCTTTTCTTCATATTCTTTTTCTTTTATCTTCATTTCTCGTCTTTTCTTTCTTTCTAACTTCCTTTTTTTTCTTTTTCTTCTAAAAGAATTTTTAATTCTTCTATTTCCTTATCTATAGCATTTGGTATAGCTAAAGAAAAAGGGTATACATCTTTTACTCTTGGTGTAATTTTTAACTTTTTACTACTAGATGCTTCTTCATTCATCTGTTCTCGAGTAAGTTCAGATTCTATTTTAATTTATTCACTTATTAATTCTAACTCTTGTCTTAAAACCTTCAAATGGTTTGAATCGGTTCTAAATTAATTGGTAATCCTTGATTAATTATTTCTAAATTTCTTGTCTTGGATAGTTCTTTTTCAATTTCAATTTTCTTATTCTTTAAATTAATCATTAAAGATATGGATAATCGGATGACTTACTATACATACACTGAAGTTTTCTTCTTCTATGATCTTCTTTATCATGGGATAAAGAAGCAGATCCTGTTTGGATAGCATATTTATCCTTAGGCTCTGATTCCACTTTTCTGGAATTCGGTGGTTCATGGCTGATTTAGAAGTTTCTTCTAAATTTTTTAGAATTTCGGCTTGTAGGGATAATTTTTCTAACTCACAAGTTAGGGACATACATCCACATTTACGCTTCTTGGCTAATTCTATTTTCCAATGATCCGTTGGTGATTCTGGAACCAATGGATTTAATTGTCTTCCTAAACTTATTCTTTTATCCTTATAGGCTTCTTGTGTTATATAGTTATCAACTATACATTGGCTAATTGCTTTATAAGCATAATGTTTAACCTGAACAAAATCTCTTAAACCAAATAGCCATAAATTTTATACTAAATACTCATCTGAATAATCAAAAGTATCTCCAAATTCTTCTATAAACTCGGCTAAAACAGAATGTAATCTGTTTTCAAATATAGCTGATTGTATTTTCGGATATCGTCTAATTATACTCATTTCATCCATATAAATATAGATGTTCTTATGATATTCCTTGGCTATATACATTAGTTCTAAAACTAAATTTTTCATGTTATAAAATCAAAGAATCCTTAATTTAGTTCCTATCATGCTTCAAGTTATCTAATAATCAAGATTATAACAGGATGAGAGATTAGGATTTACCAGGTCCAACTCGTCTTCCGCAAGTCGCTTCCTTTTCCTCACTTCTCCGCCCCAGCACATTTCGGTTGGTATTACGCCCTCCACGACCTCCTGCCTTAACGGGCTTACCATAAACGCTGGTAGACCTTCGAGAATTAAGGAACTACTTAATTGGAATCTTTATCGTTCGGTTATCCAGGTAATTTCCTCAACTCATCCTCTCTCCTCTCGAATATTAGTTTAGAAGCATATTGATATAAACAAGGAATAAGGATTCCTTGGATTTTATTTACTCATAAAACATGTACATAGTTTGGGGAAAAACAAAGTACATTAGCGAGTAAGGTGCTAATTGTGTGCTTTGTGAAAAAACCCCAATCGGTTTTTATAGACTCGACTAATAGGTAACCATGTTTTATAACTCAACCATAGTTTCCTTTACACAACCCTAGTTACAGAAAGTAAATCACGGATAGTGTCTTTTAGTCTTGTGGCCGACAACTTTAATCACCTGGCCTGATCTCGTGTCTTTATCGGATAAGGTTTCTAGAAAAGCTTCTTTTCTTTTTAGGTGGCCGACACACTTGTCACCTACTTTTTCTTTTCTTTTTCTGTCGTTTTTGCCAACAGTGGTTGGAAAAATAGACAGCTGTGCTGCTTTTCTTCTTTTCTTCACATTATTGTACAAAGATTCCTTTTAACTTTGTCGCTTGCGTTGATTTGATTCAACCTTTTCTTTCTTTTGAATGCAACGAGCTGGCTAATTACTCCTTGCTTCATGTATTCTTCTTTCTACAGTAGACTACTGTAGACTCTGTTACATGGTAGGTCCAAGCTCCACCATCTTCTAACATCTCATCTACATCAAGAAGATAAGGAACATATCCTGCTGCTCTCCTCAGACTAATATAGTCTTCATTAAAGTTAGCTTTCCCGTCCGGTTGACTCTTCTTGATTTTTAAGTTAATTTGGCTTCCATGGTTAACAGTCCCTACTTGGCATATGTAAGGTCCTAAAAATCCATATTCTAGAGGAACTATTGCAAACTTGGCAAATTTTGAACTTGGATGGTCCAATCTTATCTAGATCTTTAATGGCTAAATAGATTGGTTTGGGTAATTCTTCAGCTTGTGAACAATTTTCAAAATAGGCTAAAGAAAGATATCCATAATTAAACGCAAGTTTAATCACTTCTTTTGGCGCTCCACTTAATGCTATTACTTTTGGATAAAAACTTCCATAGTCTATAGCAAAAGTTTTAGAGGACTCTTGGTTATTCCCTGAATAAATTAGGGTAACTACTCGGTTATATTCAAGAAGAAATTGGTCTTTGGTTTTCGTATTCTCAGGTAATTCTGGAAACTGGTTTGGGTAAGGATGTAACTGTTTAGCTTTTTCTGCAAATGTAAACCCCAACTGAACAGTTTTCTTAAGTACCTAAACAAAATTTTGACCAAATAACTCTTGAGTTAACTTTTCCAATTCAGGATTTATTTCCTTGACTTCACAGACTTTAGTCTCTACTATCATCTCAGTCTTGGATCCTGAACTGTTGAGTTCTAAGGCCTTTTGCCTTTGTTCTTTGGATAAGTCATTAGGTCTCACTAAGGAGATTTCCTCTTTATCCTCTTTCTTGGAATCACTAGAATCTTTATAAGTTTTAGATTCTTCATCCAGCTTGGCTAATATTGCAGAAGCTATTGCTTCTAACTTTCTCGCTTCCAGTATTCTACGAGGAAGACTTTTCTCGCTTAAACCAGAAGAACTGGCTAAGTCTTTCTCATATTCTTCGCTCAAAGGACTGGAATTCCTTATAAACTGTTTCAAATCAGTTCTGAGTCGAAGTAATATACTTCTTTGAAGTATAACTTGGCTATGAAGCTTCATTAGCTCCTCATACTGTTTACTTTGAGAATTTAGAAGAGATTCCAACTCGGCTTCTTCATCTTGGATCTTTTGAATCTGATCCATAAGACTAGTCATGGAATTGATTTCCATATCGGCTAAGAAAATCTGCAAACACATTATGAATTCCTTTAATGTTAACAACTTTAAAAGAATACATACTAAACCATGCAGATAACTTGGCTCTTCGCTGGCTAGCAATTGAATCTGGACATTTATTGTTAATAAATGCTTTTACTTGGGTATTATCTGTCTCAACAACAAATTCTTTGCTAACAATCCAGATTTCAAACTTCTTAATCCCATATTTAATGGCAAGAAGCTCTTTTTCATTTATATCATAATTTATCTCAGCTCCTTTGAATGTTCTTGAAGCATAAGATAAAATTGGATTTATGGGTTCTTCCCGCTTTCACAGTACTGCTCCCCAATAATGATTAGAAGCATCAGTCTGTAAAAACAAATCATCTTCATCATTTGGTAAAGGTAAAGGTTTGACTTCATTTTTTACATATTCTTTAATTCTTCTAATCTCTTGGATTTCAGTTTCTCCCCACTCAAAGGGTTTATTCTACCTAAGCATCTTTTGTAATTTGCCTCGAACTAAAGCCCCATAAGGGATAAAATTCATTGCATAATTAAGATGACCTAAGAAAGACATCAACTGTTTCTTATCTTTTATTTCATCCGGAAATGTTAAAATTGTCCAAATAATATTTGGTTGTAATTCTACAACTCCTCTGGGCTTTATTTTTAAGCCCAAATATTTTGTCTGAGTTTTTTCTATTTCTACTTTCTTTTTTGATAATACTAATCCATTTTTAAAAGCTAAACTAGCAAAAACAAATAGAGATGGTCTTCTATATTTTTAGAAAAAATTAGTACATCATCTATATAGACCAATATAAAAGATCTATATGGATTAAAAATCTGGTCCATCCTTTCTTGAAATATTGCTGGACTAGTTTTTAATCCCATTGGTAGGACATTCCATTCATAATGTCCATTTGATACACTAAAAGCAGTGCACTCTCTTGAGCTTTCTTCTAATTCAATTTGATAAAATCCAGACTTACAATCAAATTTTGAAAATATTTCAGAGCCATTGATTTTATCAAAGAGAACATCTTTTCTTGGGAGTGGATATGTATTAGATTTTACAACCTTGTTTAAAGGCTTATAATCTATTACAAATCTAGGTTCTCCTCTCTTCTGTTTTGAATAATTTCTTACAAAAAATCCTGAACAATTCCATGAACTTTTAGAGACTCTTATCATATTTAGATTTATCAATTTCTCCATTATTTTAGGAAAATCTTCCAAATCTAACTTTGAATATCTTCTCGGCTTTTCATAAACTGGTTTATCAGTTTTTAACTCTATTCTTGCAATATAGTTTTTTTCTATTTGCAAAAGCTTTAGGATTTTCCTCAAAACATTGATCTAACAATTTCTGAGTATTTTCTGAAAGTTTAAATTCTTCTTCTACTAATCCCCCATATGTGATATAGTTGTTAATTTATTTTTTTATTATTTGTTTATCTATTTGTTTATTTATTTTTTGGGCTGGGCCCTTTCATTCATTCTTTTTTTTTTTCTCTTTTGTTATTGGTTTGAGGGGAGGGTGAAGAAATTACAATTTTGGACAAAAAAAACCTAAAATTTACTCTCTTATTTTTTTAAATTTTGGGTTCCCGTCCAAACTTTACTCTCTCATTCCTTTTAAATTTTGGATTCCAGCCCAAAATTTTAAATACCTTCAACCTAAAAAGATAATTTACCCTCCCTCCCCGCCCCTCCCCTCAAACCAAACACACCCTCAGTTTCAGGTTATTCCCCCTTTTTTTTTTCTCTTAATCCTTTATCTATTACTTTCCCTTTTTTATTAACAATAACAATAATAATAGTATGTACTATTATTTTTACATTTTTATTCCGCTAATTTCTTTTACCATTATAAATTATATTTTAAATAAATTCTTTTTATTTCAATAATTACATGATACATCTATTTATCATGATTAATTGTTTCTTAATTGTAATTAAATCCTAATATAAAAAATAGGATGATACATATTGAATGTGATTTTTTTTCCATGGAATTCATCATGGTTTGGATTGCAAAACTTGTGATTGTGACAATGATACAATTTCATTGCATAATTTTCATAATGGCAAATTTCACAAATCCAATTATCACGAATTCTATGGATAAAATTTTGCATGTATGTATGTTAATTGAATCTTATTTGCCATGCCTTTGTTCTTTTCAAGTTTTTTTTTGGATGCATCTCATTGAAAGGGCTTAGATCATTATTGAGTGTTAGGTGGGAGTATCAATTATAATTTTAACGCTGACGTGTGAGAGCTGTTGATGCGTGGTTCGTATTGCAGATCATAGTTATAGTTGAATGAAATCACCCTTTGAATGGGTGCTAAGTTTACTAAGCTTAGACATTTTGACTCTTTTGAAAATTTAAGTAGAATATGGCTCTAGCTTACCTCAGTTTTTTACGACAAAGGTGAAGTATTTTATTTAATGAAACTAATGAGTCTAACATGGTTGATATACAAATTTGAGAATTCTATCTTATATGATTGAATATGATCATGTGATAAGGTCTCAGTTGAGAGGAAAATCAAAGTGAATGCCAATAATAATGAGCTACCCAATTAGGTGGAGTTACTAGTGATGGGTTGACGATTGAGATGTCTAAATTAGATAATGTTCTTTATCCTTCAATTTATAGTTATTAATCCTCACCTTGTCGTTATTAGTTTTTCCTCCTAGTCGGTTTTTTGTATTTTTGGTGTAGTTGGAATTATCCCGATGAGCCCTATACATTGATGCCTTTTGTTTGCGCAAAAACCAAAAAGTTTGGTTTTAGAGACTCGAGTTTGGAGCTCTTCGGCCAACGACGCAAAGTTTCAGAAATGCGGTACTGATGTGTTTTGGGTTATTTTTCATTATTGTTAACCTCTCAAAGGCTTCATGGAGTGTTTTAGGACTTCCATTATCACAAATATCTACACTTTATGATCCCAGATGAACACACTAGTTCTTGAACTTGTATAATCATCGCATGCTTATTCGAAAGAAACAGAGGCACATATATGTATTTGCAGAAGCTATGAAGGAGCGGATATATATACATATAAACTTCACGTTATCTCATGCGAAACACTTTGTTGATACATATCACGCATATGTATTCCTTGATAGGCAACACTCATATGGACATGTAGTTAACGCAGCGGAAAAAAATTTTAAGCTTCACATGTTGGAAAAACATAAAGAATATGAACTTATTTCATATGTAACCACGGCCTCAAGAATACAATGGCTGTGATACCAATGAAAAAAAATTAAAAGGGAGAAAGCATATCAGATGGATCCTATTCGGATCCAAGTCAAACCTCCAAAAAGCTTCATGAGTCCATCCTCCTAGTCACCTACGCAAAATATTAAACTAGTTTGGACTATTAGAGAACTAGAAAGTAATAGAGTGGAAGTTAAAGAGTTAGAGAACTCAATGACTAGGATAAGTAGAACTGATGAGGAGACTCTCTATTTATAGCAGTAAACTATGGGTATTTTGGGAATTCAAATTACCCATGACAACCATCAAATGAGAAAATCTCAACTTCTCTTCCGACTTAGTCAAATGAATATAAAATAAATAATTTTTATTTATTTCATAACTAACATTGAATTATTTAAATATATATAACTAAACTCATTCAATCATTTATCTGACTCACGATTTAGTCAGCAATCCACATTTTTCTCATCCAATTTATTTAATTAATTAATCTCTTAATTAATTAATCAATTAATCAATAATTACTCTAATTTTCCAATTAATTAATCCGGTTCATCAAGGGTGGATCAGATCTAAAATTCCAACCGTTAGTTTTTAAAATGTGTACGTGCCCTTATAAGTTCATCTACAACTTTTATATCAACTGTTAAAATATAAATTATGACTTGTAAATTTTAATTTGAGCCCTTATTATTTTACTATAGTTAGTTGTCAAAATATATATGTGCACTTGAAAATTCACCTCTGAACGTCAGTAAAAATAAAGGGCAATTTGATCATTTGCTATAAAACCGTATTTTTTTTCGGATAGGCCCAAAGTATTAAAGCATAATTTGAATTTGGTCTTTCAATACTACAGTGTAATTTCAGAATCTGTTAGTCTGTTTTTAATAAAGTCTCTTCAGCGCAGATTCACTGATATTCTCCCTTTTGTTTGACAGAAGTCTTCTCTACGAGATTCTCGAAATTATTTGAAGAAAGCTAACCATATACCCAAACAGCTAATATAACTTGCATATGTATTTATTTAGAATTATACTATCAACAAACGTTATCAACTTTACAACTATCTAGCAAAAGGAGAAGTGAAAGAATCAAGTATCATAAGAACAAGGCTCAGACGAACTATACATCTCACTATAAACCTGCCTTGGTACCATCTCAAATCTGTCACTCTGAGAAGGCAACTCCATTTCCAAACACTCTTTCAGCTCTCGCACCACAAAATTCAAGGAAGGTCTGTGAATGGAGGGTGATGCACAACATGCCATTGCTATTCCTAAAGCTTTTTCCATAGAACTTGCACTGAATTTGCCTTCAAATCTTGGATCTACAATTCTGCTTAAATCCCCTCTTTTAAGTTCATATGTTGCCCATGCGGTTATGTGTTCCAATTCTTCACCTTTTATCACCGCTGGTTGACCGGTTATTAGCTCTAATATAACTATTCCAAAACTATAAATGTCACTTTTCTCGTTCAACTTTCGTGACTTGTAGTATCTGAACAAATGATTACATATTTCTAAAATATTAATATCAATATGAAAAATAAAATTTAAAATAGGGTTAATACCATTGTTAATTCTTATAGTTTAATAGAATTTTGGTTTTGATCCTTATAGTTTCAAATAGTTTATTTTCAGCCCCATAACTTCACAAGGATTTTGTTTGAATATAGTCCCAATACTTTTAAAGAGTTTTTGTTTTACTGAAAATAAGTCTTTATAAAACTATAGAAATCAAAATCAACGATTTGAAACTAAAAGGACCAAAACAAAAATTCGATCAAACTGTAAGTACCAACAATAATATTAACTCTTTAAAAAAGTTGCACTATTAATAAGTTGCGAACAATACGGTTCATTCACTAGACTTTGGGTCATGAATACTTACTCTGGGTCAAGGTAGCCTGTGGTTCCCATGACTTCAGACTCCGAATTAGTGTTATCATTCTTAAACACCTTGGAGAGGCCAAAATCGGCTATCTTAGCTTCCAAGTTTTCATTCAACAGAATGTTGGCTGTCTTCACATCTCTATGTATTATAGGTGGCTTGCATCCATGGTGTAGATATTCCAATCCTGCAGATTAGAAGTCTTCAAGTATGTCTACTAAATGAAATTTTAAAGGCACATTATCAATATAATACCACACACCTTGTGCGGCATCAATTGCTATATCAAGTCTTTTTTGCCAAGTCAAGCTATTTGAGTTTTTATCTGCATCAATGATATATTACGAAGGAAGATCCTCACTTTGCTTAAAAGATTAGAGCAAAGGACTAATGGAACTATGATTCTGTGAAGAGCAGGGTAAGGTTTTAGTACCTGAGAGATAATTTTTCAGGTTGCCATTGGCCATGTACTCATAAATGAGTGCCATCTTATTATCATCATCACAATAACCAATGAAGGATACCAAATTTCTGTGATGAATTGTCATCAACAGCTCAGCCTGCAAATCATTATCTTTGTTTTTTAGCTGATTATTTCGATGTTGAATCATGTGTACTTTCAATGACAGAAATGTAATATTACCTCTGTTTGAAATTCCCTTGGCCCCTGAGATGATGATGGAGAAAGCATTTTCACTGCAACTTGGTTCCTATCTTTCAACTCACCACGGTACACTATTCCGAATCCTCCTTTTCCAATTGCCACTTCAAAGTTGTTGGTGATTTCCAAAACCTCCTCATAGCTATATTGCCACTTTTTGGAAGCTATAGTTCTGCCACCTTTTTTTGCCTTTTCTATCTCCTTATCTGAGTGTGGTACATGTACTAATAAGATATGAGATTGAAGCAATACAGAGACCTTTCACTGCATACTATTTAAAATTACCTGATGGTTGTTTCCTTCTCAATTTCCTGATAAGAGCAAGTGCAATCAACAGAACCAGAACTGATGATATAGAAACAGCTACGGGAACAGCAATATTCTTCTTTTTCTTGCACGTACTTGAGCCACAGATATTTTGGTCATCTACACTGAAGATGGTAATTTCTGTTAGTTTCATGAGAAATAAAACAAAGCAAACTTGAAATAAGATTCCTCAAGTCCGTTCAAGCAAGGCATACCTCAGTGTGAGTAATCCAGCTCTTGATCTTTCTAGAAGATTATCAGGGACAAAACCTGACAGATGATTGCCTTTCAAGTTCCTGCACAGAAAATATAATTGTTCTTTTAACATCTACCATCACGCAATATCAGGACTACAATACCAACTTGTATAGACTTACAGAACTTTAAGGGATTTGAAGTCTTCCATAAACTGAGGTATTGGTCCAGTTAAGCTATTGTTTGATAAATCCCTGACACAAAATAATGTGCTTCCAGTGATTTCAAGGATCAACAAATCCAGTTCTGGTTAGGACTGAAAAAACTCTTATATACTAGACATGACTATAATATAATCAGAATTTTTCTGGATATGTACTTACAATGATTCCAGTAACAAGAGATTGGATATTGCAGGAGCTATTGGCCCACTCAAACTGCTTGAACTCAAATTCCTATCAAAACAAAGTGATCTCTTCTAAAACTTTAACTCAATTCAATCACAACTCTCATATTGGGAGAATAAGAGCATAAAAAAGAGTAAATAGAAGGAACTTACAGTGATATAATTAGCGGAGGCGAGTTACTGTAGTTACATTCCAAGCCATCCCAAGTATAGTCCTTTGGCTCACAAGGATCACCTACCCAATTTCTTTGAACACCATACGTTCCTTTGATATTCATGATAGCAACAACTGCATTTATAAAAAATTCACTGAAAATAGGACCATTATGTTGTAATGATGCACCAAAACATAATTCTTTACAGATGAAAACAAAACATACCGTCTTGTTCAAATGTTGGTAGTGCATCTAGCTGTCTTACCACATAAATTTCAACTGCATTGAGGATGGGTGGTAAGGTTGAGTCTCCAGTTCTAGAAATTGAAATTTGATGTTTACTTCCCACTAAGGGTTTCGAATTCGACACAGTGGTTGCTTGTAAGTAAAGAGGGGAAAAGGGTCCAAATAATGGAGATCCATTCCAGGATATATTGAATTTCCTCAGTTGCTTCTTCTGAAACTTCTCAACTTCAGCAAAGTACAAATACACATAAAATTTAGAGTTCAGATCATTCGGTTCCCAGGAGAATTCCAAAGCGGCACTCTCATTCTTAGGTGTAGCAGCAGTCCTAATAACTTCAAATGGCGCTTTATAGCCACTTTCATCACCATTGATGGCTGAAGAAGTTTCCAAAGTCTCCCAAGAAGATGAACTGTAAGGAGACCAAATTCTATCATAAACATCGTCTTCATATCTCCCACTTCCATTGACAGATGCAATGTCCCATCTTTTGAAGAGTAAAAGTGAAGCCGATGATGACCCAAACTCAGTAGCATAAACAGGGCCATAAATAATCGGTCTAAGTTCCAATGCTGAGATGAAAGGAATTCCCAATCCTTTGTTCACCAGACAGACATTGATCTCCTCTGATACTTTCAAGCTGACGATTTCCATTATGAGTTGCAGTGAAGCATTTCTGAATGTTACTGAGGACCAGAAATTGACATCCACATAGAGATCAAATTCTGGAAGCTTGTTTTCTCCATCATAGTTCCCATACAAGAAAGAAGCCCTTATCAAATGCAAACTGTTTCTTATTGGAGTTTTTATACTGTAACAATTTCTCTTAGCCTCTGGAAAACTTCTGAGATCTGAGAGTGGCTGCGGCAGATTTGGATTCTTTGGGTAGTTATATTCAGAGGAAATATTTCTGCTGACCCCTGTGCTAATATAAGCTCCATCTGTGCTGTACTTAATGTTACCATCAGTATATTCAAAATTCTCTGGACCACCACAATCAATGCTTACGAAACCTGACCAGAAATACCCATCAGACTCAGAAAAAAAGAAGTTAAGATGTTTACAGTTTTACACTTCACACCACAAATTAGGATAAGCTTCGCAAAACCCATTAGCTTTCTATCGATTTCAAGGCTTGAGGGGAAAAAGAAAACCATGAAACCATGGGATTGGCAATTTTAGGGGAAGAAACTCAAAAACTCAAACACGCGAAGCTTCTTCGAGAGTCATAAACGGAATTGCGAGACGATAAACAAAAAGGTGAAGAGGCTGATTACAATTTTAAGCGAAATCAAAGCATAGCTTAATTTGAATATTTCAGATTATAAGTTTATACAAAGTTAAAAACAAGGGCAAATATCAATCTCAAATGCAGTAACAGGATGCCATTCTTTCTTTCTTACATTGCGTAACTACAAGAAAATGCTAACCTCTTTGTTGCTGTGCATGAGCTAAAATTGAAAGACGAAGAAAGAGCAAGAGGAAGGTGAAGAGTCTCTTTGATATTAACATCTTCAGACAAACGAAATGGAGGATTAAGCTGGCGAACCAAGAAATTAAGAGTTATTTTGTCAAATAAGGCCACGTGAAAAGTCAAAAACTCAAAAAGTAGAGAATCCTGGCCTGGCGTAATAGAACTATTGTTCTTGGTATGAAATTGAAAACTGTTGATTTATAATTAAAAATTTTAAATTATAGCCAACATCTACCAAACCTTGCAATTTGAAAATTATTTTTTTAGAAAAAGTGTTATGTTAATTTAATAGTTAAAGAATTGTTAAAAAGCAAGTCTCATTCATTGTGCTTACACATAATCAAAATAACAAATACAATAACTCTTGTCAACTACAAAGATAGATTGCATGTATCATAGTAAGATGCCACTCATCTATGTCATGAGATATGAGACAAGTTTGTTGAGTAAAGTATGCCGGTATGTGAGTGCCCATGGCATTTTTAGGGTAGACATGAATACCTTGCGTTTTTGGAGTAGACACCCGTGTGTGGTGCCATGTGGGGCCCACACACATATACTCTGACTTGGCATCATTTGGTGGGCCTCGGTATACGTAAAGCAATCCCTAGTGAAACCCCAGTGATAAAATAACTTTATTAAAGTAGCTTTAATAAAATAAGCAATAATGACACAACTTTTGTGTTGGACAAAGGAGAGGAGGACACATGTCCTTTTATCATGAAAGTCATAAAGTGACTTTTGTGTTAACACTCTTAGGAGGTGCCACCTAACGCTTGAAGTCAGGGAAATCACCAGTCTTCAATCTAGTCACCTGACTAACTTTCCCAAACACTGAACCTGGGAGCCAGGGAAAACTATCAGACCCTCACTTTCCCTGACAAGTTGGACGACTAATGGCATGCGAAAAGAGGTGGGACCCACTTTATTAAAGCAACTGACACGTGTCACCAAATCACTGGATCACCGGACAAATGGCACCACAACATGCTGACACGTGGCATAACTTTTTCAAGACCCTTTCTAGGTCATATATTTCGGCCACACCAGAAAATAACTGAACTAGTTTATTCAACGTATCTATATTGATCTTTTGAAAGTAACTTCTACATATATGGATACTTCCAAAAAAAAAAGAGGAGATTATAGGTATTCGCTTAGGGATTCAAATCTCCAGAAGTTACTTCAAAAAGAACGATAGAGAGGGAATCGTCAATCAAAGTAATAGATTGACAACTTCCTGTAACAGGAAAGAAACCTTTGATCAGAGCAATATTAGATTTTCCAAAAAAATATAACTTCACAAAAGCAATTTAATGTTACAGTGACAGTTACTGTAAGGCCCCACCTTACAAACCACTTTTCATCGATATTAATGAGAGTAGCAATTGTGAGTTCAGTGGATACATATGAATAGATAGATATACTAATAAAATGCTCATGATTATATTACAGAAATCCCAACAAGGTGTATTCACAATAGTTACAAACTTCAAATAATAAAAAGGTCTTCAAATAACCAACTGTCTTGATTGATCTGCACCGAAACCACCAGTTGCCGGTAAGTACATCTTTGCTACTTGAGTCGTTGCCTGCTGCTAAAAATTTTATATATTTATGGAAATGGTGAGATTCGAATGAATCACAGTAGTAACATGCAATTAGTCATATAAAATGCGACAAATAAATATGTCATACCCCATGTAATGCAACATAACAATAACACAAGGCATATAAACACTCATATAATGTATGAGAGAAAGAGTTACTATCTAGAATTGCCCTCTCCTGCTCTACTTGCCTATTTAAAATCTTGGTTCCGGCTCGGGTTATTGCAAATTCCTTTAAATTAAAGTTACAAGTAACTGGTTATTACTTGAACTATTACTGCCTTTAATCACATTTTGTTGGTTATCTATCACAGTTTCAGCAATTTCTGAACAATATAACTCTACACAGTGCAATTTCATAGTTTTCCAGAAAACTGACAAATTTTTAATCAATTTTGGAAAATCATAATTAATTTGAGGAAATTCCAAATTGGATTGTTCTAAAGCTTGTGTACAGCTCTCTAAGTGTATTTTCATAGAAAAATATCCAAGGATGGTCACTGTAATCACATTTTTCCCATAAATTTGCCAAACTTCCCCTGTTCCAAATTGCATTCTGGAAACAGTGCACAACTTTGGAAAATCATGTCTCTTAATCTACTTGTCCAAAAATTGTGTTCCACGCACCAAAGCTCTACATGTCTACTTTATGACTATAAAGTTTCATAATTTTTGGACTAGGTTTGATCAGCGAAATTCAATTCACAACAATATTGCATCCAGAAATCAAATCAAACAGCATTTACTTTAGACTTCTAAAAATTCCAGATTTGCATATAAATTTTCAAAAATCATGGACATACGTTCTCACACAATGTTCTATTCTAAACACAATGAAATCATCAAAAACACCAAAATCCAGTCCAAACACAATGAAAACAACTGCTGGACAAAAATCATAATAAATTGGAAAAATTGGAGTTTCTTGATTCCATTCCATTAATCACCTTCCTTACACCTTTAATCACTTGTTTACCCACTTAATCACACTTCCCACATGATTAATCAAGATTTGGGCAACACCTCCCCTTAGGATTTGAGCTTCCTAAATTACAAACTAAATAAAGACAAAGCCAATAATCAACCACAACCATAATATACACCTTGAATCAACCAAGATAATCAAGGTTTAGTGTGATTACCCCTTGGTTTCCCTTTCTCTCTCTAAAAACTGTGTCACACATTCTCCCTCTCCCTCTTGATTTTGCTTGCTACTAGTGGGATTCATGAAGACTTAGATATGAGAAGGGATTTACAAGAGGTTGAAGAAAAGAAGAAGTGAATTTCACAACTCAACTCACCTTGTTGCTTCTTGAACACTTGAGCTCCATTGTTCTTCATATTTTCATTCAGCACCCTCTCTCTCTTGCTCCCTAAATCTAGCCGAAAATATGGCCAAGGAAAGAGATAGAGAGCTTATAAAAATATCCACTTTCACCTCTTGGAAATATAGTATTTTATTACAATAAACATGTGCCAATAATCTTATGTCATTATCTTTTTCTCTTCCTTCCTCAAATCATACGAAATATGGCCCCTTTATTCAAGTCATCTTCTTTTTTGTTTAACCTACAATTATTGACGGAATATGGGACAAAAGAAAGAGATAAAAGGGCATCTAACTTTATCATATTTCCACCTTTTTATAGCATTAGATATTTGACTTGTATTTTCATCTTTTTGATCTTGTCTTCATCTTTTCTTTTCTTCTTCATATGTCATACGAATGTGCCCCTTTTTGAAGAGGAAATAGCTGGTTGAATTATCACAAATTTGCCTCCTCAAATATTACTTTTCAATTCTAGTTATTTGCCTACAATTTTTTACTTTTCTTCTCATCCTTATTTGGCCACAATTGTTCCATCTTTTGCTTAACTTGGACCAAGTAAATTATTTTCCCTCTTGCTTCTCTTGTTTGGACTTCCAAGAGAATAAAGAAAGGGAAAATATGAGCTTTTAATTTTATTTAGTCAAATGACTACTTTGCCCATACATTTTTGTGATTTTGGCACATTGATTAAAAGCTGATAGAATTTTCATCAAACATTGAAAATTCCATATATTTATTTGTAGATGTTCAATTGATGTGATTTTAAAGGCTATATGACCATTATGAAGTCTATTTTTAAGGAAAAATATTTTATTTAGTCAACTGGATGCACAACATTCCAGAACTATCATTTATTGGACATTGTCATAGAAACTTGCCAGTTTCACTAGACTAACTTCAAAAATTCATAACTCTTTGTGTATAACTCCAAATAAATTATATGACCTATCAAATTAAAGCTTGATACATCTACTTTTATTTTGAAAATTTTCACATTTATTGGACATCATTTAATTATCCAAAACTATCACACAACCAAACTACCACCCCAAGAAAAATATACTGACAACAAAGTTTACATTCCTGGGCCTCTTGCTAAACCAGGGCTTAGCAGTCTACTTGATTTAAGCTTATTCGCAAGCCTTTAATCCTAAAATTTGGGATATTATAGTTACTAATCACAACCGTTATTTATCTGCATGGTATTCTAATAAGTGATAGGTTTTACTTAACAAACCTTATGTATTTGACTTTTTTTTTTTATTTTGGTGGTTGATTACGTAATCACTATTTTACAAACAAAATAAAAAAAAAAAGACAATGTATATTAAACTAACTAACACTACTATAAAAAAAAACACAATAAGTGACGCTTATTTTCAAGAATACTATGGCGCTTGGGAAGCACCATAGCTTCCATTGTCATAAAAGAAAGCTATGAGGCTTCTTGAATCTATAGAAGCATCATAGCTTATTTCTTTTTTAAAAAAAAACTAGCATCCTATGGCACTTCCCTGGGGAAGGCCATAGGCAATGGGGCACTTCCTATAGCGGTTCCCTGGCAACGAAGTGGAGAAGCGCCATAGGAAGTAATATGACTTCTTATGGCACTTCCCCAAAGAAGTGCCATAGAAAGCCTTTTTTTAAAATTAATTTTGCATAATTGTTTCCTTTTCCTAATGAAACCCTCTGCATTTATAGTCAAAATCCATAGCAAAATAAACAAAACCAAATCAGAATCAAATTAAACCAGAATGAAATAACTCAAAACAAATAACTAATTCAAAAAGTCACTACTAAATGTGTTTAATTAGAACAATTGTAATGTACAACTAATTTTAAGTGAATAAACACACATATAAAATTCATGACAGATTTAACCTTAAAAAAAGAAGAAGAAAAAAGAAAACGTATGGATTTAAGCTTCTGTTTAAAAAAAAGACTTGCAAGCTAGGGAGCTTCTATAGGATATCGAGACAAGAAGAAAAAAACACGTGGGAGACCAAGCTTTATACTGCAACGGAAGTGGTGACCAAAATTTTGAAGAAATGAACACATGGAGGAGACAAGAAATAACAAAAAATGGGGGACCAAGGAAATTTCTACTTGTTGCAGTAAAAGAGAGGAGGGAGTAGTAGGGACAATGGCGCCGCAACTTCAAAACAGAGAAAATGAGTGCGGACTGTATTATATAGGAAGAGGGGAGTAGGAAGAATGATAAGGAAAGATGGTGAGTGAGGATGAAAGGATAAGGAGCAAGAACTAATGGAGTGGAGATTTGGGAGACGATTCTGGGAAATGAGGAGTTGAATGAGTGTGACAAATAATATATATGGGGGGCTGGGCAAATTATTTTTTTAAAAAGTAAGCCTTGTATGGCACTTGCTCAAACAAGCGTCATACAAGGCTTTAGGGAAGCTTTAGGCAAGCACCATATCTTCCCTTCATTAAAAAAATTTTTTTAAAAAAAAGGCCTTATAAGGCGCTTGGCTTCCAAGCACCTTTTAAGGCCATATGGCCTTGAATTCTTAGAAGGCGCTTGGCTTCCAAGCGCTTTCTAAGGTGCCTTGAATTATTCAATAATTCAAGGCCACACATGGCCTTGAATATTCAAGCGACAAGGGCACCTTGTATGGCGCTAGGCCAAGTAAGCGCCATACAAGTCCTTGATTTTTTTTTACAAAAAGAAATAAGGCCAGCTATGGTTCTTGCTAAACAATCGCTATAGCTGGCCTTTTATTTTTTTTAAAAAAATAAAGGCCTTGTATGATGCTTGTGTAAGCAAGTACCATTCAAGTCTAACAATAGTTATGGAACTTATAATAGGAAGCGCCATAGTTTCTAAATATTTCTTTTTTTAAAAAAAAAAAATTATCCATGACACTTCTCTAAAGAAGTGCCATAAAAGGGGCACCACTAAATTCTTCTTTTATAATAATGAGAAAGCGCCTTGCAAGATGTATAGCCTTAGAAGACGCTTCCAGAAAGCGCCTTCCAAGGCTAAATACCAAGGTAATTAAACCCGGACCGGTCAGTGAACCGGTCAGGGTACTGGGTCAAGGGTTAGTGGGTCAGATCGGAGTCAAACCGGAGCTAAATTGGGACCAAACCGGTGAGAAATAGAATATTTTAGACTTATAGTATGAAATTCTAAAGGAAAATTTTTTTAAAAAAAATAAAAAAATTTTTAAAAAAATAAAAAAGTTGACCCGGACCGGACCGGTTTAATGCCCGGATTGCCGGTTTCAGGGCCGGTTCGGCCGGTCCGGTCCGGGTTAGAGAACTATGCTAAATACATATGCCATTGGAAGGCACTTCCAATGGAAGCACCTTCCAAGTTCATTTATTTTTTTATAACAAATTAATGCCAGCTATGGTGCTTTCTAACAAAGCGCCATAGCTGGCACTTTATTTTTTTAAAAAATAAAGGTCACGTATGGTGCTCATTTAATAAAGTGCCACACAAGCCTAATACTAGCTATGACACTTATAATAGGAAGTGTCATAGCTTCTAAATATTTTTTTTAAAAAAAAATTCTATGACACTTCTTTGAAGAAGTGACATAAGAGGGGTGGCGCAAAATCCCTCTTTTATAGTAGTGTAAAAATAAAAAATTATAGAGATGTTTAAAGAAAATAATGCAATATCATATTCTTCCTTTTCTACACTACTACAATAATTGATTTAACGATAGGAATTAACATTCATTTTCAGAAAACTGTACTAAAAACAAGGCGGTGGCAAGGACCGTAAATAAAACAAGCTTTTCAAAGACTGTTTCTATCAAAACAGTCATTGTAATGCAAGTTTCAACGACTGGTTATCAAACCAGTCGTTGAAACTGATGATTTAACGATTGGTTTTTGAACCAATTGTTGAATACAAGTGTTTCAATGACTGGTTTTTAAAAACTAGTCATTGAAACATTTCCTCAATCAACATGTGTCGAAAAGCTACTTAGTCTCGGTCAGATTGATGCAGGAGCTTCTGGACATTCAAACTTTCAGAGTCTTAATTTCTCCATTGCGTCGAGGTTGTTGTTGCTCAAACTGGTGTCGTGCCTCCATCTCTTACCTTTAGACGGGACCTTTGCCTCCAAAGATGAGGGTTCTCTTGCTCAAACATTGCTCTCGGTTGAGCTTCATTCTCTGTCCTCTTCTCACTCTTCTATTGCTGTGGGTCCTATAGCTCAGTTATCCGTCCCTGTTTTCCCTCTTCTCCATCAGGACAAGGTAAGTCATGGAACCTTTATTTTGTTTCATTGGGTACTGCATGTCGTCCTCTGAACTTTCATTGTTGGTTTATTCTTTTTGAACACTACACAAGTTAACAGATTTATGAGTTTCATGGACATTATTTTCTAGGTCCTTCTTTCATGCTTTTTTAGTTTTTGTAAACGGGATCATGGCATTGAGATACATTAGCTAGCTACTAGAATGGGTATGGTTGAATTGTTATTGATGGCTTAAACATTGATTATCATGAGTAGCTAGATCAATTGTTAGGTCCATGAAAGTCAATTGTGTTGTTCTGGAAGTTAATATTAAGAGTCCGCTAGTATAAAAGTTGGAAGAATAGAGAGAGAAGAGAGTGACAGATGTGCATAAGCAGAGAGAGAGAGAGAGAGAGAGGAGCATGTGAGGTTCCCCTGCACCCATTTCGTATTCTCATCTGTAAAACCATATGTGATATGCCTTTGATTTACTAAAATTGACTTTAAGTTGGAGTCATAGCACATTTGTATAATGTAATTTATATATGCACATATTTTATCAAACAGTCTATTTTATCAAACAAAAATTGACTTCATTGTTTTTTTCTAAATGAATTTGTTTAACTTATAAATTAATATATAATCTAACCAACCATACACAAACTATTGTATGATTAAGTAACTTTTTTTGTTTTATAAATCTATTAAAAAAAGTCAATTAAATTTTATATTTATAACAGGAATGAGTAATATGTTGAAAACTCGCTTTTAAACTAAAACTTAAATGTGAGAAACAAGAAAAATCTTACTTCAACTTGAACATTGTTTTTGGTATTCAAAAAAGAAACAAATGTTATTCTTTTTTTATCACCAATCTATCTTGTTTCTGCCACAATCTTGAACATTATTTTTTTATGTAACTGAAATTTTTTTTGTCTCAATTAGCTTTGAAACCATCATAAGTTAAGTCAAAGATGCTTAATCATAATAATTAAATAGTTTACTTCAACTTTAACATCGTTTTTGGGATTAAAAAAGAAGCAAATCTTGTTTATTTTTTTAACTACAATCTATCTTGTTTCTGCCACTATCTTGAACATTATTTTTTTATGTAACTAATTTTTTTTGTCTCAATTAGCTTTGAAACCATCAGAAGGCTATGTCAAAGATGCTTAATCATAATAATTAAATAGCAGTAGCACACCCATTAGCATTAAGCCTTGGCCTTCAAGGTTTGGCCCCTCCCCATTAATTAGGCCACCCCCTTCTCCTTGCTTCTTCCTTTTCTCATTCCAATGTCAACTTCATTTTCTTCCTTCCTTTTCATGTCTCTTTTTTCCATGTTTGTTCTACATCACCTAATTTTCTTCCTTCTTTTTCATCATTCTCAAGCTTAATTCACTATTACCTAGTATTGAAGTTTGTTCACTATTATAGATTATTAACTCCATATGATTGCCATTAAAGTTTCTTGCTACTAGTCTGTCACATTGATAAGTTTTTGTTAATTTTTTTATTAGCATAATGTTAAACTTTTGCTAGTGATTTATTTTTTGGTGATTTCTCAATTTGAATAGTTTGCAATCTGGTTATTGGTTAACTTCATAATTTTTTTGTTTTTTGGTTCCATTTTTTGTATACAGTGTTTATTTTCTGTCTTTAAATTTTCCAATGTATGTAGGCTCCTGAATAGAATTTTCAATTTTCTCTATCTTTGAATTTTGCAAATTTTTTAATTAGCATAATGGTAAAGTTGAGTGCTATTGAAAATGGATTAGGTGGTACTCCCTCCGGTCCTAATTATAAGACAAAGTTGACTTTTTTGGAAAAATTAAGGAAGCCAATTAAATTACTTTAGAGTATTTATATGTTTAGTATCCTTAGATTATATATTAGTTTATTAGTCAAATTAAATAGTTTGGAGAAAAAAATAAAAATATAAATACTCTAGAGTAATTTAATTGGCTTCCTTAATTTCTCCAAAAAAAGTCAACTTTATCTTATAATTAGGACTGGAGGGAGTAATAAAATGAATCACAGTTGGATGAATGCATTAAGAACTAGTGAAGAATATGAGAATAGGGTGAAAGAGTTTATTGAATTTGCTAAAAAGAATGCACCTAGTAAAAATGGGAAGTATTTTTATCCATGTGTGAAGTGTTTAAATGAGAGTCGACGGGATATTATTGATATAAGGGATCACTTACTTTATAATGGAATAAATCTTTGGTACACAAGGTGTAACGCCCCAAATTTTCAATTAAGGGCTAATGATAATTATTGAGGATAATTATCGGATTAAAGTGGAATTAATGTATATTGGTGATAATATTAATTTATATGTCATAATTGATGAAAAATTTAAAGAATGGAATTATTGGCTTTAAGTTGGTGAATAATGGGGAAATTAATTACTAACTAAGAGAAAAATGAGAAGTGTGATTAAATGATTAATGAATGGGTTAGAGAAGCTAATTGGTGACTAAGTGTGTGGGAACCAATAGAAAGGTGACATGTGGCAAGGTTGTGGGTGTGTGTGAAGGGAGAAAAGTCAAATGAATATTTTAGTATTTCTCTCTCCTCTCTTCCCTCTTTGTACGCTGGACATGGTATGGAAGGGGAAGGAAGTGTCATCATTTTCCTCCTTCATCTCCTTCACTCACCTCTCTCCTTCTCTCTCTAAATTCCAGCGCCATTGTTGCCAAAAAGGGAAGGAAGAAAAGCTTGAAAAGGTAAGGGCAAATGATCTCTAATGCCAAAACTTCCTTCTATAAAGTTCTTCCTTGGAGTGAGAGCTTCAATTTGATGGTTTTAGATTTTCCATTGGTGGTGATTTGAGGAATCACGAAAATTTACAAGTTGGAGAATCATGAAATGCTTTTGGGAAAGTTTTTGAGGTAAGTGAAAGCTTCATTTTCATATAAGTTTTGTGGCCATTGGTTGGGCCTTGAATTTCTGGAATTTTAGCCCTAATTTTCGTGATTTAGGGTCTTGGGGAGTATGGTATGTTGTTGTTATAAAAATGGTGCCTTGTTTAGTGTTTTGAATTGATAGAATTGCATTGAAGCTTAAATGTGAAGTTTGGTACCTTTTGTGATGGTTTTGTGCTTTGGTCAAAATAGGGCATGTAGATAGGTTGTGATTTTGGTCATTTTGAGGTTACCATTGTGTTCCTTGCGAAAATTTATGTGGGAATAGGCTATGATTGTTAATTTGGAGTCATGGGACACTTTGGTAGAAAATTGGAAAATCTGTCCCTTGGAACTCTGCTCTGAGCATTTTATTTGTATGGACGTTTTGAATGACCAAATGATTTCAGAAAATTGTGAAACTTTTCAGTCTTAAAGTTCACATCCCAAGCTTCATAATGGACATATATTTTGTGTTATTTCGTTTAGTATTCTGGGAGATATGATTGTCCAAAGTTTGGGTTGGAAACAGAACTCTGCTTTAGAGTAGTGTTGAGTTTTGGGTGATTCTGTATTTGTGTGATGATTCGAAGTAATGATTCATATTTTTCCTATGAAGAGGACTTAAATACCTTTCATTTGGCTTTGGAATCACCTCATTTTGATTTTTCTACAATTAATTATGAATTTTTGAAGTTGCCTTGGCTGCAGCAGAAAATCTTGGCTGCAGCACAAAAGTTTCTGTGCACGTTTTGGCCGTAGCCAGAAATTCTTGGCTGCAGCCACAAACCTTCTGTGCGTGTTTTGGCTGCAGCCAGAGGGTTCTTGGCTGCAGCCAACCCCCATTTTTAGCATTTTGGGATTTTTAAAGGTGATTTCCAACCTAGTACTTCTCAATCCTTCAGGCTTTCATTGACCTTATTATAGCCACCTTAAGGTCATGAATGGTAACCAAATTTAAGTGTTATGAAAATGAGAATTTGGAAAAGAGAATGATCCTATGTCCTTGATTTGGTTATAGGGTGGGGTATTTGCCCTGATCATGGTTTGATATCCGCTCGGATCGTGAGTAGCCGATGCTGGAGCATACGTGGAAAGAAAAAAGTGTAGGGAACTTACCTCTCCTGCATGTATTGATATTTGTGTTTGTGTATTGATGCATGTTATTGCTTTGCTTGATTATGTGAAACATATATGAATGATTGAAGCTCTGTTTCTATTTATGCTATGGCCATGAGTATGTTGTTGAAACATTGAGCATGCAGATATATCATTATGTGAGCACGAGTTATTGTGATGCAAGCATGTCATGCATTAAACACTTATCTTGCATACATATTGGTATCTGTTTCCTACTGGGATTTTCTAGAATCTCACCCTCCCCTACCAACATTTTAGGCAAAACAAGTGGCTCGAGGAAGGAGCAAGTGACTAGGGACAGCGAGAATCCCTTATGGGCATTTGGATTTGGTAGTTGGTTATTGTTATATGCTGGGATAATTGTATATGTTCGGATGATAGATTAGAATGAAAAATTGGATATTGGATGTATATGTGCTTGGATGTCTATTGGGTTATTTGGTTATGTATTGGAGATGGATTTGTGTAATCCCTGTTGAGGAATGGTAAAGGGCGTATTGCCCTATGAATCTTTAGTGAAGGTATGAATCCGGATTTGCCGATATTATTATTGTGCACTCTGATATTTATATAAATGTGATTTATCTTCACGAAGTAATTGTATTCGAAATATGAATGTGAGACCAAGTTAAAGTGTTTGATTATTATTAAAGTGTTTGTGAAAATCCTATCTTAAGGATGGGAATGTAAATGAATTTTGATTATTATTAGTCTCTATTTCATTTTTAATCACGTGTTTCGGATATAATTACGGAGGGGGTTACACAAGGTGGAAATGACATGGTGAGGAAGTAACTGTTTGTGTGTCCCACGGGAAGGAAGTTTTTGATCTCGAAGATGACGATAGAATGGAGAAAGTGATTCATGATATTGAGGTAGAATGTTTTGAATACTCTCATGTATATGGTATCGTGCGGAGTAATGTAGAGACACCTTTATACCCTAGGTGTACTAAGTATACATGCTTGTCAAGTATTCTGCACTTCGTCAACTTAAAGGTAACTTATGGGTGGACCGATAGTAGTTTCACATTGTTACTTGAATTGTTGTGTGATATATTTCTAGATGATAATGTACTTCCAAATCGTATGTATGAGGCTAATAAATCTTGTCTGCGATGGTTATGAAGTATAAAAAGATACATGCTTACCTAATAACTGTGTTTTGTACAAAAAGGAGTCTGAAGGGCTAAGTGAGTGTCTGAAATGTAAAACTTCCAAATACAAAGTGAAGAAAGGTGTTGGTTGTAGTAATGAGATAAGAAAAAGGCAAACTTTAAAGGTTTTGTGACATCTTCCAATCATACCGCGGTTTAAACGACTATTTGCCAATACGAAAGAAGCGAAGAAGTTGAGATGGCATTATGATGGAAAATACCTTGGGCACCCAGCTACTCTTCACAATGGAAGAAACTAGATGAAACTTTTTCAGGATTTTCAACAAGCTAAGATACCTTTAGCTTGGGCTGTACACAGACATAATTAATCCTTATGGTACTCTTAGTAGTACACATAGTGCATGGGCAGTTCTGCTGGTGGTTTACAACTTACCTCCTTAGTTGCGCATGAAACGCAAGTATATGATGTTTTCTATGATGATTTTGGGACAAAAACAACCAAGGAACAATAACGATGTCTACTTGGCACCTTTAATAGATGACTTAAAGAAGTTGTGGGAGGAAGGCATATATGTGTTTGTTGCATATAAGCAAGAGTCCTTTAATCTACATGAAATGATTTTCACAATGATTAATGACTTCCCTGCATACAGGAACTTGTCAAGGTATAGTGTAAAGGGTCATAAAGCATGTCTGATATGTAAAGTAGTCACACACTTCCATCAATTTAAGCATGGAAGAAAAATGGTCTACCTTGGTCATAGACGATTTCTTCCTCGATTCCACCCGTACTGTAGGCTAAAGAAGAATTTCAACGGTTTCCTAGAGAATGGAATGGTTCCAAAGGCATTAACTGGAGATGAGGTTTATAGTCAGGTGGAAAATATCAGTTTCACTTTCAGCAAGAATCAGAGGACTACGAGTTATAAGAACATATGGAAGAAGAGGTCAATTTTCTTTGATCTTCTATATTGCAGTAGTCTTGATGTGAGATACAATATTGATGTGATGCATGTGGAGAAAAATGTATATGGTAGCCTTGTTAGTACGCTTTTGCAATTACCAAGGAAAACTAAAGATGGAATAAGTGAGGCTACACTTGGTTGAAATGGGAATAAGAGAACGGCTACATTGTTAGCCTCATGAATTTCTTGTCAGAATGGCACATTTTCTCTTATTTCCTCCGCATTTTGATGCATTAAGGGGCTATTGAGAATACTGAAGTAGAGGAAATGTGTGTAATACATATTAAGCACAAAAAGAGCATGAATATAGGGGTAATATGGGAATATCTGCGTTGAATATCAAACTGTGAGCTTTTATGAGTTCTTTATGTTGATAGGATTACAATTCAGTCACCGTTGGAGCCAGAAAAAGCCAATTCGATGAAGAGAAGGTGGCATGAAGTGGAAGCACTCAATCATGCCATGGACATGCAAGAAAGGATGAGAACATATCATAGAAAGAGAGGGAGCTGAACTTCAGAGTCACTGGCCGTGGCCAACCACTCTATGGGCCGCGGACAACTTGAGGTCAGAAAGTTACTGACCGCGGCTAACCACTCCATAGGCCGCGGCCAATGACCTTACAGAAACTTGTTGGCCATGGCCAATAGATTTTCTTGCCACGGCCAACCCCAGAAACTGCTGTCATACGTTTTGTCAATCGGGACCAATAAAAGGGAAATGTAGAGACTAAAGTAGGTGTTCTACAGCCCAAAAAACCTAGGGAAGTAGCTGTGACAGTCCTCTGAGCTTGAGTGCGTCTGAAATCAAGGAGAGATTGAAGATTTGCAGAGATTCCAACTCAAATTCTCTGGTTTCTTTGTATTCATTCCTTTTCTCCTTTGTAATTTTGATATGACTGTAATGAGAGTGTGTATCTGGGATTCATTTTCAAACATGGATAGCTAAAGTTCCATTCTATGATTGTTTATGAACTTTTGTATGGATTAAATTTGATTCCTTTTATCTCTAAGTATCTAATAGCATATATATGTTGATTTTACTTTGTTTTTACTGCTGTTTGTGACTGGCCATCACTATGGATGACGTGTTCAATTAAAGTAAGCTTGAGAGAGTTAATTTAATTGTAGAACTTGAGTAAAATTATGCTAGACTTGAAGTTTAGAAGTAAACGGATGGTTTGTTAGTAACATAGAGATATAGTTATTAACCTAGCATTGTCAAATTAAGATTAGTATGTAATGAATATTTTCTCTTAACTGTAGCAAGAGATTGTGCATGTTAATAGATGATATAAAATTGGTTATGACTTGAGAGAGCTTAATCAAATGCTTGTGATTCTTAGACTAACATATATATACCCCATGGAAAGGATTCTCGGAGAGGAAAAGAAGTAAGTTTATGAAATACTAAGGGGATGGACAGTCCTAGGTTTATTATACTTGATTGAAGTCACAAGAATCAGAGTTTTGTTCAGTAATTCTCAGTTTTACAAAAATATCTTTTGAACTTTCTTTTTCCACACACAACATGTTTTGGCTCAACTTAATTGAATTCACCAAACCTATTGCTTGACTAATTTGTTACTCAAATCCTCGAGGGAACGATCTTACTTATCACTTTATTACTTGGTGCAACCCGTGCACTTGCAGTGGTAAACAAGTTTTTGGGGCTATTGTCGAGGATCTGTTTAACAAATCCTTTAGTTGACCTTAGGCTTGTGATAGTAGATTTCGCTTGAGCTCTTAGTTAGGTTTAACATTTTTCTTTCTTTCTTTCTTTTCTTTGTTAATTTTTTGTTTTAGTTTGATACTTTCTTATTTGTGTCTCTTGTAGGTACTATCTCGGTATATGCAACACTTGCACTCGAACGGATTGATAGTGGTACTTGACGGATTACCTCGAATTGAAGAAGAAACTGAGCTCATTGAAGAAGAGACTAAGTTAGAGGAGACTGAATCTGAATCCGCAGCTAAAACTAAATCTGAAACAATGGCGGATGAATATGATAGGGCTACCATCAATGACTTCGCTAGCCAGAATATGCGGGGTACTCAATCTTGTATTAGGATGCTGGAGATGCAAGCCCACAACTTTGAGATCATGCCAGTCATAATTACAATGCTTCAAATGCATGGGTTATACCATTGTCTCTACAATGAAGATGCCAACAAACACTTGATGTACTTGTTGGAGGTATGTGATTCCTTCAAGCAAAATGGAGTGCCCCAGGATGTGTTGAGGCTACGATTATTTCCTCCTCTCTCTCTCTACAAGGGAAAGCTAGGGATTAGTTCAACAATCTCCCATAAGGATCTATCACTTCCTGGGATGATCTTGAAGCAAGTTTAGAGCTTGATTTTTCTCTGATGATAAATCTGTGGAAGCAAGGGATGAGTTTCTAAGCTTTAGACAACAGCCAGATGAGCATCTTTATGCCGCTTAGGAGAGATACAAAATGCTAATGAAGCAATACCCTAATCATGGGGTGGACAAGTGGGTAGTAATCCAAATTTTCTGTACTCGCTTTAATCCTCAATCTAAGGTGATGGTTGACTCTATGACCAATGGAGGCTACTGGAATATTCCTATTAATGAGGTGTTTCGGCTTTTGGATCAACTATCTGAAAACAACACTCAAGGCAATGATAGAAGGATTACCCTATTTATGCCTATTGCAAAAGAAGATTCTTCATCACAAATTGCCACAATCTTATCCACTTTGAACAAGCGTTTCGATGTACTAGAGTCTCAAATACATAAGGGCACTTCTCATGGTGTGCATTCTGTTCATGCTACGCTTATTGTATGTGAGCAATGCAATGATGTTCACATGCCTGACCATTGCCCTCTTTACATGGGTATTGAATCTATCAACTATATGGGCAAATTTCAACCTTCTCAAGGTAACTCGTATTCACAAACTTACAATCGTGCTCGGAGAGCTCATCCCAACTTCTCTTGGAGTCAAGGTAACACCTTGAATCCACCACATGAGTCTACTTCTGTCACTAAGCATGTTCCTCCACCAGGTTTTCAAATGCAATCAAGGCAAGTGCCTGTAAAAGAAGAAGAGTCTAAGATAGACAAAATGCTAGCCCGAATCTTGTCAAAAGTAGAATCTTCAAGGGTTGAGAGTAAGGCTACCTTTTCTCTTCATGAAACTACAATTAAGAACCTTGAAGTACAAGTGGGATAATTGGCAATACAAGTAAATGCTATGGCATGAAATGGTCTCCTAAGAGATACCATCCCTAATCCAAAGCGAGGTACAAAAGAGGAATGCAAGGCCATTCACTTGAGAAGTAGCAAGGTGATACCGGATGTGCCTAGCTCAAGCAAGACTAGCCCAAAGCAAGATGAGCAAGAGGATGTTAAGATTGATGATGAAGAAGCCATGACTCAAGAAAGTGTAGTGGAAGAGGACGACACTAGAAAGAGAAAGCAAACTGAAGGACGTTTAAATGATGTTGCCAAGAGCAAGAAGGGGGCAAGAAATAAATAATGAGAAGAAGAGAAAGCCAACCACCTCCACTATCATGCCACCACTACCCTTCCCTCAAAGATTTATGAAGAAAGAGGAAGATGCACAATTTAAAAGGTTTGTGAACATGTTCAAACAACTCCATGTGAACATTCCGTTTGCCGAAGCTTTGGAGGGCATGCCTAAATATGCTAAGTTCCTCAAGGATGTGTTGTCCAATAAGCAGAGATTCAATGAGTTTGAAACCATGGTATTAACTAAAGAAGCTAGCGTAGTTATTCAATGAAAGTTACCGACTAAGCTTAAGGATCCGGGAAGCTTCTACATTCCTTGCAATATTGGGACTAACTTCAATGGTAAGGCTCTATGTGACTTGGGTGCTAGCATTAACTTGATGCCTTTAGCCGTTTTCAACCAATTAGGGTTGGGAGAGCCAAGGCCCACCACGGCAACTCTCCTATTTAATGATTAGAGTATTTCTAAGCCTAGAGGAATCATTGAAGATGTCCTAGTCAAAGTGGACAAGTTCATCTTTCCAGCAGATTTCGTTGTGCTTGATTATGAAGTTGACTGGAAAATCCTGCTCATTCTTGGCCGTCCATTCTTAGCCACAGCAAGGACTCTCATTGATATGGAAAAGGGTGAGATCACTTTGAGGGTGGATGATGAAAAAGTGATCTTTAATATGCCAAAAGCTTTGAAGTTTCATGATGATTTAGCCCAATGCTCTTTTATTGACATAATAGATTCGATCATTCCTCAAGAATCATATGCTTCTACAATAAAAGACCCTTTAGAAGCATTCTTAATTGGTGAAAAGAGCTTGAAGGAGTTTGATGAGGAGGCTATGGAAAATCTCTTCAGTGTGGAAGCATTCCCTCACTCAAGACCAAAGACTTTTGAACCACTTGAAGTGTCTAATGCTTTAAGTACTCCATTGAAGCCTTCTGTTGAAGTCCCTCCAGTTTTAGAGTTGAAGCCTCTACCTTCTCATCTCAAGTATGTCTACCTTAGGAATTCTAACACTTTACCGGTTATTGTCTCTTTCGTTCTCTCTAATCTACAAGAAGAGAAGCTCCTACGAGTCTTGAGAGAGCACAAGCGTGCCATCGAATGGACGATAGCTGATATTAAGGGAATAAGCCCTTCTATTTGCATGCACAAGATTTTATTGGAAGATGATCACAAAACTTCTATTGATCATCAAAGGCACTTGAACCCAATCATGAAAGAAGTGGTTAAGAAGGAAATCCTCAAATGGCTCTCAGCTGGAATTGTATACCCTATCTCTGACAGTTCGTGGGTAAACCCAGTCCAATGTGTCCTTAAGAAGGGTGGTATGACTGTAATGGCTAAAACCCAAAATAAACTGATTCCCACTCACACGGTGACTGGATGGCGGGTGTGTATGGATTACCAGAAGCTCAACACTACTACAAGGAAGGATCATTTTCCTTTGCTGTTCATCGATCAAATGTTGGATAAGCTAGCGGGTCAGGAGTTCTTTTGCTTCCTCGATGGTTATTCCGGTTACAATTAAATTGCCATAGCTCCAGAAGACCAAGAGAAGACAATGTTTACTTGTCCCTATGGCACATTTGCTTTTAGAAGAATGCCCTTTGAATTATGTAATGCACCGGCCACATTTCAAAGGTGCATGATGTCTATTTTTGTTGATATGATTGAGAAGACCATTGAAGTATTCATGGACGATTTCTCTATCTTTGGTCCATCTTTTGATTCTTGCTTGGAAAATTTGGATGCGGTGCTTAAACGATATGAAGAGAAAAACTTGATTCTCAATTGGGAGAAATGTCACTTCATGGTGCAAGAAGGCATTGTACTTGGCCATCGGGTATCCAAGAAAGGGTTGGAAGTGGATAAAGCAAAAATTTCTATCATTGATCAATTGCCTCCGCCTACTAGTGTGAAAGGTGTCCGCAGCTTCCTTGGTCATGCCGGGTTCTACCAGAGATTCATCAAAGATTTTTCTAAGATTTCCAAGCCACTGTCCAAGTTATTGGAGAAAGATGTGGAATTCAAGTTTAACAATGAGTGCATGCATGCCTTTGAGGAGTTAAAGAAGCGGCTCATTTCAGCTCCTATCTTAGTAGCTTCAGATTGGGTTCTACCTTTCATTATCATTGTCCATACTAGTAACTATGCCATCAGTGTTGTTCTTAGGCAAAAGGCAGAGAAACTCTTTCACCCCATTTATTATGCTAGCAAGACGCTTGATTGTGCCCAACTCAATTACACCACCACTGAAAAGGAGTTACTTGCCATAGTCTATGCTTATGAGAAATTTTGACCTTATATTGTAGGTACTATGGTCATTATCTACACTGACCATTTGGCTCTAAAGTACCTACTCTCCAAGAAGGATTCCAAGGCTAGACTAATTCGTTGGGCGCTCTTACTTCAGGAGTTTGATTTGAACATCATTGATAGAAAAGGCACCGAGAATTAAGTGGTGGACCATCTTTCAAGGTTGAGTACTGAAGCTCAACTTGATGATTCTGATATGATCCATGCATCATTCCTGGATGAGCAGTTGTTTTTTGTTGATAATTTGTCCATACCATAGTCTGTCGACTTTGTAAACTACTTAGTCTGTTGAGTATTACCTCCAGATTTCAATCCTCATCAGAGGCATAAATTCTTGCAGGAAGTAAAGAAGTACTTTTGGGATGAACCCTACTTATTCAAGAGGTGCCCCGACCAACTCATTCGAAGGTGTATACCGAAAAATGAACAAGAGTGTATTCTACATTGTTGTCATTCGTCTGAGTATGGTGGCCATTTTGGAGGAGAGAAAACTGGTGTGAAGGTCATTCAAAGTGGGTTTTATTCGCCTTCTCTATTCAAAGATGCATATGCATTTGTCCTTCAACGTGATAGGTGCCAAAGAGTAGGGAACATATCTCGAAGGAATGAGATGCTACTGAATAGCATGCTCAAAGTTGAACTCTTTGATGTTTGGGGGATTGACTTTATGGGTCCATTCCCTAAGTCATTCAACAATGAATATATTTTGGTTGGAGTAGACTATGTCTCCAAATGGGTTGAAGCTACTACATGTTTGACTAATGATGCTAAGACAGTGTTGAAATTCCTAAAAAAACACATTTTCACTAGATTTGGAACCCAAGAGCAATTATCAGTTATGGTGGTTCACACTTCTGCAATCACCAATTCCAAAGCCTTAATGAGGAAATATGGTGTTAGACACAAAGAAGCATTGCCCTACCACCCGCAAACTAATTTCCAAGCTAAAATTTCCAACTGGGAGATCAAGAACATCCTTGAGAAGATGGTGAATACTACTAGGAAGGGCTGGTCTTCCAAGTTGGATGATGCTCTATGGGCTTATCGAACAGCTTACAAAACGCCTATTGGTATGTCCCCATATCGCTTGGTGTTTGGGAAAGCATGTCATTTGCCGGTAGAATTGGAGCATAAGGCCTATTGGGCTACCAAGAAGCTAAATTTTGATCCTTAAACTGTAGGACAAAAGAAGCTACTTCAACTCAATGAGTTAGACAAAATCCACATAAATGCTTATGAGAGTGCAAGGATTTACAAAGAGAAGACAAAGAGGGATCATGACAGAAAAATCATTCCTAAAAGCTTTGAACCTGGTCAAAATGTTCACCTTTATAACTCCAAGTTGAAGTTATTTCCAGGAAAGTTGAAGTCTCAATGGTATGGTCCATTCACAGTGATTCAAGCGTCAAAGTTTGGTGATGTGGAGCTGGAGATTGAGAAGGGAGAGAGATTCAAGGCTAATGGTCAACGGTTGAAGCATTATTGGGGAAGAGATGTGGATAGGCTGGTATCCATTATCTACTTATCTAATGAATCGTGACAAACATAAAGAATCAGGCTAAAGACTATAAACTAAGCGCTTTTTAGGAGGCAACCCAAGTTCTTAACTTAATCTTTTTAGTTTATGTGCTTTTAGTATATTTTTGGTAGATTTATGTTTGGTCTTTTGCTTTCATAGGTAGAGAGGAACCCCAAATAAAGAGGAAAAGAGAGCAAAAAGGATGCAAAGGAAGGGTGGTGACCTGTGGTTTGGAAAGGCTTATTCTAGGAAAGTTCTTCAATTCCTATGATTTGATTGAACCTAAATTTTTGATGATCATGATTTGATTTGATGACCACTACGCATTTTTCTAACCTCTGATCAACATGGATACATGGTGGTAGTATGAATTAATGATGCACTGTGCATTATCTCTGCTTAATCCTAGCAAATTTCTTTCATGCATAGTGAATTTTTGGATTATGGATGTGTTTGGATCATGAGGAATTATATTCAAATATGTGGTTAATAGGTGACGATTGTGTGCAACTCAAGAGAAATTTAGAGTGAAAGTGATCAATTTTTGGTATGCTGTATTAAGGCTCATAGGGTGGACAGCATAATGTGCTTTCTGTGCATCCATGTCGAAAAACTGACACTTGATGGAGCTAGGAGGAGAATGCTAGCTACGGCCCAAGATTGCACAGAAGGTTATGGGCTGCGGCCAGGAAAAGGTTGGGTGCGGCCAAATAGTGCACAGAAGGTTGTTGGCTGCAGCCAACCAATGCCCAGACAGATTTGGGCCATGGCTAATACAATGTTGGCCGTGGCCCTCCAATGCTCAGATAGATATGGGCCGCGGCCAGGACAACTTGGGCCACAACCCAAACGCGATAGCGGTTTTTTTTAAAAAAAAACCTATTCCTCTTCTTTCATTTCTTATTTCCCTCTCTCAGAGCCGCCGACTCCCCAGTTCTCTCCTTCCCTCCATTTTGACTTCCAATTCCATAACTTTTCTCCCAATTTTTCCTAAATCTCTAACCGCTATTGTAGTTTCCCTTCATCCATCTCTCTTTTCCTCCGTTGCTGTCTCATTCTTCAACTCCAATCTGCAATCTTCTGCAGCAAGTTTGCGACCTAGGGCATAGGATGTGCCCCTTCATCTCTGATTTCTCATATTTTCTATTGATTTTTCAACCATTTGAGGTAATGGAGTCTCATTCTCGCTCTTTTACTCGCATTATGGGTAGTTTAGTGAGGTTGAGATTTGGGGATTTAGGCCTAGGCTTGAATAATTTGGGGCTATGGCAGAATTTGAGGATAATGTATACCATTATGGACTTTTTCTATCCTTGTGCGTTATTGATCTCCTATTACTTTGCTTCCCATTGTGGTTTGTCACACTATTTTGCCCAAAACTCTGTGATTTCACACACCATTCACCCTATTTTTTTCTGTCATTGTGGTTTTTTTTGCCATTACGCATTGCTCCTCTTTGTTTTTTACCACAAACCATGTTCATCGACTTTCCAATAGATAGAATGTTGATCTATGTGTAAGCTTGAATCGAGCAGATTGGTTTAGCAGTTGGTAGGATTTTGCTGTGTCTTTTGCTTCAAAAATGCTTGTTGTTATTCATGTGTCCAGTGAACCATATTTCAACGCCAACTGTTAATTTCTTCATTGATTACAGTAATGCATTTCTTTTTGAACTTAAACCAGTTTTTCAAAGATAAGGGAATTAGGGCTAAACTAGATTTGTAGAGTCTAATAGTGGCTAGAGGTTTCTAGCACATTACTGAGGTCTTCATGAAGCGAGGATAGGAATTAGGGGGAAATTTTGATGGATGCTTTGGTAGTAGTAAGAGGCTAAGTTTGGGGGGAAATTGCTCTTTCATTGTCTTCATAGCTCTGCAAGTTCTTCGTTTTCAAAGTTGCTGATAGGCTTTTCTTCCTTGCTTTATTGTCAATCTTTGGTCCTGTTTGTCTGTATGTGGGTTTCATTTATCTGTTTCTCTAGCCACCTTGCCTGTAAAGCGTACTGCTGACAGAGTAGGCCCCAGGGCCATTATTGAAGCCAAAAGAAGATCATAAAAAGGCCCCTATTACAAGAACGTGAATTTCCTTTCACAGCCTGTTATGTCTTCCATAAGCTAGCTACCCAGACTTATAACTTGAATAAGCTCATGGAACCCAAGACTAGTGGCAATCTTTAGATTGTTTAAGTTTTATGCTAACGCTTGTGTGTGCCATGTTTGGCGGTTTCCCATTCGGGGTACCAATGTTGACTTTACACTAGCTAGCTTCAGGCAATTCTCATCCCTACTAGCAATCCAAGAATGCAGTTATCAGTAGCACTTAGACAATGAAGATGACATCCCTGAGGATGCCATTTCTCAGTTGCTCATTTATAACGGAGAAGTGTCTTGGCAGAGTAGAGGTGGGTCTAAAAAATATTTACCAACGCACAGTTATCGGTTGAGACCCGTGTGTGGTTGTATTTTGGTAAGGATTATTTCTGGCCTTCATCCAACCGTAATCACCTTACTAGGGACCAAACCCTTCTGATCTACCTGCTGATGAACAAGAAACCAGTGGATCTAGGAGCGGTGATTTACAAGTCCTTAAAGGACCACATTCATGAACACAATGGTGGCCTGATACTACCCCATCTGATCTCCGCTTTCTATTCCTTTATGGGGGTCCAATCCTTAGCTACTGATGTTATATTCCAACCAATCAAGAAATTTAACTAGCAGAGCATCAGGACAAAGCCAAATGAGAATGTCCCAGCAAACCAATGATTGGCTAATGATCTTGTATTCACGCAAGGTGAACCCTCTCAGCCTCCTATGGAACATGATGAGCCATCAGTTGCCCCTTCCTCCTCCCAGCCTCCTTCAACATTAGATGTGATCTTAAATGCCATCCAGCACATTAAGGCCACTATAGCCTAATGCCTCTCATATCTACAGGACCACAGTGTTCGCCTAACCCGATTAGAAGAATTATTTGCTGCATATATACCTGCCGCTGCTCAGGATGGTGAGGAAGATGACGACAGGGACGAGGATGATGATGATGCGGGTACCAATGATGATGGTGGCAAGGAGTAGCATTACTGTTCTTTGTTGTTTAGAATTTTCCTTCAGTTTTGTTACTTTGAATATTGGTCATACTCTGTTCAATAAATATTGTTGGAATTGTTCTGGTTAATAGCTGATTCTGGATTTAGCTTGATATTTCTCCTCTCACATATACCTGTTACTATTCTGTCTATGGATTGTTGTGTCATCTTTTCCATTACAGGTGATATGTGTATACGTTGTGCCTTGTGACAGTACGGACACTGTCTGTCTCAAGTTTGGGGGTGCTTGATGCATGTTTCTGATTGTTTGATATGTCCTGTAAATTATGAAAATGTATCAAAATGTGTCAAAAGCTAACAAGGATTTCAAATTTTGAAAATATGTTTTCTGCCCTGTCCTGTGAGTCAAAAGCTAAGTTAGATTTGATTAATTAGACCATAAGTTGAATGCATGATCCTATGATAGAAATGGATACTTGGAGTTTATGCTTTCCAGGAAAACAATAATAAATATTCATGAATGCTTGGTTCACATTTTAAAGCTTAATTCCTAATACTTTCCTGATTAAACATTGCGCATAAGGGTTGGAAATAATTTGAATTCTTTTGTCAAGAGATTATATAGCAAATTGAGATGTATGAATTTTTCTCATTGAAAGTCTTTTGAATTCATATTTGAATTTCTCGAAATGAGTTATTATTTGGGGAATGGCTTGTGCTCGAGATTGATTTTTAATGAAGTTGTTCTTGCTATTAAAGTTAACCTCTGGTTTAGTTGAGTTAATGCATTTTGATTAGACTAATGTTCAATTAATCTTTGTGAATGTGCATATGAGAAGAAAACCTCTGTTGGAAGGATTTTGAGCCAAATTTTCATTCATTAATGTGTGTGTGCCACCTATTCTAGCATACCTCTAAAACATGTTTAAATTCTTTTTCAAAATCACATGTGCATTTAGATTAATGAATATGACAGGGGCATTCATTTCTAAACCCATTTACCTAAACACAAACCTTCTATACTAATCCATTGCTACCCCTTTGAGCCCTTCACATTTCAAAATCTATTATTCGACAACAAGCACTATGCATGCTTCCCTTCTGCATTAGATTAGCACTTAAATAGCTTTGAAATGTCATGAATATAGTTGGTTTGAATAAATTCCATTCTCATGCATTATCTAAAAAATAAAAAAATGAAAAAAATGAAAAAGAAGAAAAAGAACAAGAAAGAGAAGACAAAGAAGATGTCACTATATACAGTTGTGCATGCATAGTCCTTATTTCATTGTTTCTTCCATGAGACCATCTCCAACATTATAACCTTTTTTAAAAGTCCCCTGGATTCATGAGTCTAGGTGTTATGAAGTGGTGGAGAGAGTAGAGTTTCTACAAGCATATGGCAGGGCCTAATCTAGGTGGTATTGAGCGAAATTTCCTATATTTGTGAGAGCTAAACACTTAAATCCTTGAGTGTTCTCTTGTGTACATGTCTTTGATTAATTGGGTACTATTCTAGTCTATTTACACCACCTCATACAAAAACTTGTATTAACTTCATTAGTGATAATAACTAATCCAATAAAAGTTGGAGTACGAGGAGGCAACATGAGATAAATGAAGAGAAAAGAGAAGGTAGAAGGATTAAGATCGGATATTGAGGTTATTTATACATGTTGAAATGTTGCATTTGATCTTGACAACTGTAGGAATATTGTTTTTCAACTCTCATCACACACACATATTCTGAAAAATGTTGGGAAGTTCGCCTTTAAACTGTGAACCAAGCATCCATTTATAACTTTATTGTCTTTCCTATCGAGCATTTCATCATAAGTATCCAATAAGGAAAATTATCATGTACGAACACTACATTTAGGATTAATCAATCTAGCCCTTGTCACTTAACTAGTTTTACTTGAGGACGAGCAAAAGTTTAAGTTTGGGGGTGTGTTAGCCTCATAAATTTCTTGTCAGAATGGCACATTTCCTCTTATTTCCTCTGCATTTTGATGCATTAAGGGGCTTTTGAGAGTACTGAAGTAGAGGAAATGTGTGTGATACATATTGAGCACAAAAAGAGCATGAATATAGGGGTAATATGGGAATATCTACGTTGAATATCAAACTATGAGCTTTTATGAGTTCTTTATGTTGATAGGATTACAATTCAGTCACCCTTGGAGCCAGAAAAAGCCAATTCGATGAAGAGAAGGTGGCATGAAGTGGAAGCACTCAATCATGCCATGGATATGCAAGAAGGGATGAGAACATATAGTAGAAAGAGAGGGACCTGAACTTCAGAGTCACTGGCAGCGGCCAACCACTCCATGAGCCGCGGCACACTTGAGGTCAGAAAGGTACTGGCCAAGGCCAACCACTCCATGGGCCGCGGCCAACTTGAGGTCAGAAAACACTCACAACTAGCTCCAAAGTCACTAGCCACGGCACACCATCTCACTAGCCGTGGCCAATAACCTTACAGAAACTTGTTGGCCGCGGCCAACCCATGAAATTGTTGTTGTGTGTTTTGTCAATCGGGACCTATAAAATGGAAATACAGAGACTAAAGTAGGTGTTCTACAATCGAAAAAACCTAGGGAAGCAGCTGTGACAGTCCTCTGAGCTTGGGTGCGTCTGAAATCAAGGAGCATCAAGGAGAGATTGAAGATTTGTAGTGATTCCAGCTCAAATTCTCTAGTTTCTTTGTATTTATTCCTTTTCTCCTCTGTAATTTTGATATGGTTGTAATGAGAGTGTGCATCTGTGATTCATTTTCGAACATGGATAGTTAAAGTTCCATTCTAGGATTGTTTATGAACCTTTGTATGGATTAAACTTGATTCCTTTCGTCTCTAAGTATCTAATGGCATATATATATATCTATATATATATATGTTGATTTTACTCTATTTTTACTGCTGTTTATGACTGGCCATCACTGTGGATGATGTGTTCAATTAAATTAAGCTTGAGAGAGTTAATTTAATTGTAGAACTTGAGTAAAATTATGCTAGACTTGAAGTTTAGAAGTAAACGGATGGTTTGTTAGTAACATAGAGATATAGTTATTAACCTAGCATTGTCAAATTAAGATTGGTGTGTAATGAATATTTTCTCTTAACTGTAGCAAGAGATTGTGCATGTTAATAGAGGATATAAAATTGGTTATGACTTGAGAGATCTTAATCAAATGCTTGTGATTCTTAGACTGACATATATATACCCCATGGAAAGGATTCTTGGAGAGGAAAAGAAGTAAGTTCATGAAATACTAAGGGGATGGACAATCTTAGGTTTATTATACTTGATTGAAGTCACAAGAATCAGAGTTTTGTTCAGTAATTCTCAATTTCACAAAAATATCTTTTGAACTTTCTTTTTCCACACACAACAACATGTTTTGGCTCAACTTAATTGAATTCACCAAACCTATTGCTTGACTAATTTGTTACTCAAATCCTCGAGGAAACGATCTTACTTATCACTTTATTACTTGGTGTGACCCGTGCACTTGCGGTGGCAAACATACATCCACAACTAAGAGATGATGGTAAGAGAGCGTATATAGAGCCAGCAACGCATACATTGTCAAAAGTTGAGAGAAGAAGTTTGTGTGGGTGTTTGCATGACATTAAGGTGCCACACAGGTATTCTTCTAATATGAGCAGGCTTGTGTCAATGGAGGATTTCAAGTTAGTAGGAATGAAGTCACATGATTACCATGCCTTAATGCAACAACTATTATTAGTAGTTATTGGAGGCATTATGAAAGATTATGTGTGAAGCACTATAACAAGGTTGTGTAGTTTCTTTAATGCTATTTGTAGCAAAGTTGTTGACATTAGAAAGTTAGACGGATTGGAAAATAAGGGTTATACTATTCTGTCCCAACTAGAGATGCATTTTCCTCCAGCAATCTCATTTGGTAAGGGAGATAAGACTATGTGGCCCAGTTTATCTAAGGTGGATGTACATTTTTGAGTGATACATGAAGAACTTAAAAGGATATTCTAAAAATCCTTATCGACCTAAAGCTTCAATTGTGGAAAGATATGTCATTGAAGAAGCTATGGATTTGTTTATATTGAGTACTATGAATTTGTTAGAGAAGACTTTGAAAAATGATGATGAAGCATTAAAGATTTAAGGATGTACATGTTTTACACTGCTAATAAGTCAATTTGATCCAGGGGTTGCCCTATTTATTATAAAACCCTCATGATAGTGCTATTGTTGAATCACAATGTTGTCCCTATATATTTGTGTGTGAATTGCGAATCCCTTATGACATTTATATGATGCATTTCTTAGCAAGAGTGTTTTTATGGTTTTAGCTATCCATTTCTTGTTTTGTGAGTGACATGGTATTTTTTATTTGAGCATTTTCCAAATTCCAAATATAAATGTCTAGAAATTGGTAGTTTTCAATGCTGAGGGGGAGAAAAGCAAATGATTTTTTTTTTTTAAAAAAGGGTTATAACGACTATTTTTGCAAAAACAGTCGTTCTATGTCAACATACACAACTGGTTTTTTCAAAAACAATCATTGTATGTTAGACTTACAACGACTGTTTTTGCAAAAATAGTTAACGACTATTTTTATGCCTTTTAGACGACCTTTTTTAAGGGATGTGTATGTGAGTGTCGTGGAAAGTTTCAAAATAGACGACCGTTGTTAAACAGTCGTTGTATGTCTCTTACAACGACCGTTTGAAAATGGTCGTCTATTTTGAAACTCTCCACGACACTCACATATATGTCCCCCTGAAAACCGTCGTATAAAGGGCATAAAAACAGTCGTTAAAAATGCCTTCTGTAGTAAAGACTCACCTTCTTGTTCAAAGAACGAACTGGTGGTAAGTTCTTCAAGAACTAGTTCATGCATCCTTGCTCTCGCAGGCAAACTTAGACCATATGATAGAGCTCATAAGTCGTATAGACGAGCCCTTTAAGGCTTGTTGGTGGAGGGAATTTATCTTTTGGTTTGTTCCCAGATGATAAAGCAAAAGTTCTCTTGCATTTGTCCATGATTTAGTGAAGAAGAATGAAAGCTTACAGTTGCCTATAAGAAGTTAAAATAAAAGTGGAATCTAGTTTTACATATGTTTATATAGAGGGTTTTATGGATTATCAAGCCGTACATCTTTTAGCGGTACATATCATTACATTTTATAAATGGTGACAATTGTTTTTTAATAATCATTAGGACTTTGAAGTTGTATTCTCATAAGTGACGGTTTTTTCTTAATAAATGTCATTTATTTGACATTTTCTTTTTTATTTTAATGCATGCATGGTTGCATATATCAACCAGCATATTACAGAAAAAAAAATTAAAATAACTGAATTTAATTAGAGATGTTTGAAAAGGTACTTTAAATAAGAGTAACTGGGGAAAATGTAGTTGGGAAAGACAAATCATTTGAAAGTGTTATTAAGAAACATAATATTTTTCATTCATACTTTATGGTCAATTGTTATGAGCGTTATGGTTTTGTTTTCGTTGATATAATGTTAGAAGATGAATCGTTTGTAAGTGTTACATGACGATTTTTATGTAAAACCCGTCATATTTGTCACTAAATAAATGATAGTTATTAAATACAACTATTATTTTTGTGCTTTCACGAATTCCTCGTAATACATGACAGTGCGCATAATTAACACTTAATTTTTAGCATTATATATTCTTACTCGACCTCCGTTTCGACATATATGACGTTTATTTGCTATAACTATTATTTATTAAGCATTAATATACGCGAATCTGTAGTGGTGTAGGGGTGACGACTATAGATTAAATTGATCAAACAAATTGATTGTGTATCGTGTTGTGATCAGAGATAAGCATTCGTTTTTTTTTTTTTGCTAGAAACTAAAAAAATTGAAATTCCGAATAATGAACTTTTTGAAACCAAATCAAAATTAAAAATTAGAAAATAACCAAGTTGACTTTGGTTTGGTTTAGTTTTGGTCTTCAATTTGGTTTTGCTTACTCCTAGTTGTGATAATTAATTTCTTACTTAAAAACACGATTATTAAGTCATATGACTTTGTTATGTGTAAGTCTCACATTAAGGAACCTCATAAGAGAAGCAGAGCTTATAAATTCAATGGGTCCTATTCTAATCTTTGGGCAAGAGTATTTGATTACCTTGATCAAAAAAGGACTACACACATGTACCAAAAAGAAAGAAAGAAAAGAAAAGAAAAAAGGGCTACCCAAAAAGGGTTTGAAGGGTAGGAGGTCGAGTGAAGTATACTAGTATGGAGTTGCATGGAAAATTGACACATTCAATATTCCCCCATGAGTTAATCTTTTAGGATGAGATCTCCTTTTGGACTTGTGTTGGTAACAAATTCCTTAAATCTTTCATCATATATAACGTATGCTTCCTCATGTTTGTGTGTGTTATGTTAAAATGAAAAGTGAAAAACAGTTATTGGCAATCCCTGAACATTTTTTCTGAGGGATAACTTCTGGTAATCAATGTTGTTTCCAGAAAAATAATATAAATACATACATACATACATAGATGTATGTATGTATGTGTGTGTGTGTGTATGTGTATGCATCACTACAAAAAAACACCTGATTTCCAATGGAATTTGCAATGAAATCTTTTTCATGGCAATTTCTAACGGAAATTCCGTGCCAAATTTTTTCGACGGAATTTTCCGTGGCAAATTTAGCCACGGAATTTTTTCTGTGGCAATTTCCAATAGAATTTCCGTCGTAAATTTTTTCGACGAAAATTATCGTTGGAATTTGTCTTCGAAAATTTTCCGACAGAATTTTTTCCGTGGCAAATTCCAACTGAAATTTCCGTCACAAAGTTTTCTGATGGAAATTTCCGTAGCAATTTGCTATGGAAAATTCCGTCGGAAATTCCGTCTGAAAAATTAAAAATTATTAATTTTTTAAAAAATAATATTTATAAAACTAAAATATTATTTATAAAATTAAAATATTAATTATTAAATAATTATATGTAAATTTAATTATTAAAATTATATTATTATTTATTAATATATATATGTTATTAATATTATATTTATAATTTTTTATTAAAAATAATATTTATAATAGTAAATTATTATTTATAAAATAATTTTAATTAAAAAATTATTTAATTTAAATATATAAAAATTTTCATTTTTATTATATTTTTCACTATTTTTAATAATATTATATTTAATTAATAATTAATTATATGTATATAATTAATTAATTGTATGTATGTATGTTTATATATATATATGATAATATTATATATATAATAATATGTAATAATATAACACAGGTTCATTCCGGCGCAACTAGCAAAGACTCGGGCAAGAAGGTGTCTACACCCTGAGGTCGCGGGTTCGAACGGGAGGAGAGGCATTTGGAGGAATTATGAAGAAGCGACACGTGGCAGCACGAGGAGACGACACGTGGCCTCTGGGGAGGGGACACTTTGCAGCTAGGGGAGAGGGACACATGGCGCTATGAGGAGTAAACACGTGGCATTTGTAAATTAAAAAAATTAAAAAAATGTTTGATTTTTTTTTTTAAATTGCGACGGAAACGAATTCTGTCAGAAATTTGCGACAGAATTGGATTCCGTAAAAATTTCAAACAGAAAATTCCGTAGGAAATTCCGTCGGAATTGACGTAACAGATTAATTGGTTTCCGTCGGAATTTGCAACGGAAAATTTCGTCACAAATTTTTTATTGACGCTATTATTGCCGATGGAATCCATTCTGTCGGAAACACGTTCTGTCAAAAATTCCGTCTCAAATTCCGTTGGAAATCAGGTGTTTTTTTGTAGTGCATGAAGAAATAAACAGAGATAGCGTCATCACAGTCATCTCCTTCATTATCTGTTGGCAAAAATAAAAGTTAATGCTATTTATCATGTTTGTCGTTCTTATCATGTCTATAATGTGATTAGTGTGCGTCACTTTTCTTTCATCCTAATTACCATATAGTGACTACACCCACGTAATTTCTAGAAATTTTCGGGCGCTTTTTGTAATAATTATTGAAGGGAAAATATGATGTAATATGGTTCATAAATCCTTTTTTTTATTACATAGGGCCACGGGATCGAACCCATGTAATGGGGGAGGAGGAGTGACCTAAGGTCACGTAGGTGACCACTGCGCCTAATGACGCTGGTCTATGGTTCATAAATCTTGCTTGTATGACTTTTATAGGTTTTTTTCCCTGACTTCTCCAAATATTTACGATAATTTTATTGTTGAATCTCATAAGAGAACACTACTACAAAAAACGTTTTTAACGTCCCTTTTTTAGGCTTTCTAACGTCTGAAAATAAGGGAACGTCTATGTGAGAGACGTAGTAAAAAATGACAATAACGTCCGTAGATAAAAGGACGTCTAAAATCTGGACTTTAGACGTCCCCATTTTAAAAAGGGACGTCTAAAGTGCTACGCTGACACTTTAGACGTCCCCATTTTAAACTGGGGACATCTAAAGTGGGGACTTTAGACATCCCCATTTTAAAATGGGGACGTCTAAAGTGTTACTGTACCACTTTAGACATCCCCATTTTAAAATGGGGATATCTAAAGTGCTTTTTTCTTTAAAAAAAATCGTTTTATATTACAGATCTGAACTAAACAGTATTTAAACCCAGAAATTACAGATCATCGTCAATAAAACTACAGATCTAGTATCTACAATCCAAATCTACACAATAATAACTCCAAAGCTGAAATCTCATAGGGAGAAGATGAAAACAATAAGAGGAATTAGTTGCAAAAAACTTATCTCCTTTTATTATTGAAATTCATTTTCTCGTAATAATGAATAGAGAAGAGCGACAGGGAGAGATGAACCTCATTTTCTCAGCGGGAACGTAGCCATGAAGCATGTTTCAGAATCCTGATCTACAAACCATAACAACACAAGTTAGAAGATAAAATAGAAGGAAAACCCAAAGAAAAAAGAGAAAGAGGATAAAATAATAAAAAAAAGATAAGAAAGCATTACAGATCTGGAGGTGAAAAAAAGAGAGATAAAGGAAGAAGCAAGAGTAAAAGGAGCATATAAAGAAGAAGAAGCAAGAGCACAAGGCGTGGTGGTAGTGTCTCTTATTGTGTTTGCGGTGATGGAAAGGGAAAGATGAGTGTAAAAGTAATATAAAACTGACAAATAAAGACTGTCAGAAAAAATTTGAATTGTTTTTTACGTCCCCGATTTAATTTAGGGACGTCTAAAGTTGTTCAGTTATTTTTTTTTAAATTTCTTTTACTTTAGACGTCCGCATATATATTGGGGATGTCTAAAGCTTTAAATTTTTTTTTTTAAATGAGGGACACCCTTTGGCATCTCTCATTTATATAAGGACGCCAAAGGGCGTCCCTGATGTATTTGGCGTCCCTGATGATACATCAGGGACGCCCTTTAGCGTCCCTATACTTTAGACGTTCCCATATACATTGGGGACGTCTAAAGCTTAAAAAAAAAAAATTTTAAATGAGGGACCCCCTTTGGCGTCCCTATATAAATGAGGGACGCCAAAGGGTATCCCTCATTTAAAAAAACAAATTTAAAGCTTTAAACGTCCCTAATGTATATGGGAACATCTAAAGTGTGACTTTAGACGTCCCCAATTTCAATTGGGGGCGTCTAAAGTAATTTTTTTTTACTTTAGATGTCCCTAATTCAAATAGGGATGTCTAAAGTCCGTAAAGTCATACTTTAGACGTCCCTATTTAAATTGGGGACGTCTAAAACTATTCAGTTCTCACTCATAATTACAAAAATGCCACCGTCTTTATTTTTTACCTCCTTTTTTTAAAAAGGAACATTCTTTAGGGACGTAAAATATATATTCTGTAGTAGTGGAAGTAGAATTTTCAAGTTCAAGGGATCCTATGCTAGTCTTTAGGTGAGAGCATTTGATAACCTTGACTGAAAAGGCCTACCCACGGGGGGTCTGATTGATACGAGGTCGAGTAAAGTATCGTAATGTGGGGTTGCTAGGAAAATTGACCCCTTCAACATTTCCCCATAAGTTAATCTTTTAGGATGGCTAATGTTCGTAATAGACTCCTTTAATCTTTCATCATGTATGACATATGCTTCCTCATATATGCGTGTGTTGTTTAAAAATAAAGGTACAAAACAGTTATAGGTAATTACTGAACATTTTCTGAGGGATAACTTGTGGTACTCAACGTTGTTTCCAGAAATATATGCATAAAGAAATGAACAGAACAAAAAAGGCACACATTAAGAGCAGAAGAAGAACATTAAATATACATATTACATAGGGTTTAATTCACGAGAAGCAACCAAGACCTTGGAAATCACATAGATGAGGCTAGCTTCAAACTCATTCATGGAAAATTTGTGTGTGACTTGACGAGATTTTGGAATTCTCTTTTGTCCAAACACGCCATCACCAACACCATTAGTAATACTCAAGCTTCCTCCTTTCACTTTTCCTGACAACTCAACATGAAGTCAATATAAGCATTCTTTAGTTTATTCATTAGCTTCAATGGCGACCTCACCACCAAACTCAGCTTTGGGATCGCCTTGATCCTCCAATACCTCCTTGTTCCTTTCAGCCGAACCATCTTCTTCTTCGCTTCCCATGTTCAACGCCACCATCCCCAAGTCGCCAGTACTGCATCAGCCACCGACCGGAACCAGGCTTTGGCAGGAGGGATTCTGTTTCCATGTTGTCTTGGTGAGAGAGAGTGGAGGGAGGGAGGGAGAGTTTGGCGAATGGCATAGACTTGGAGGAAGAGATTGTAAAAGTATGATTATATATAGGATATACGAGGTGCCTTGAATTTTCAATTTTTCAATATTAGATTGACTTTTTTTGTTTAATGTTACCATGAGAGGAATCCCGTATTTGGATTTTATTTAATTCTTCCTGTTTAAGAAAAATTAAATGCATTTGAGAAATTGATGGATTTAGATTTTCTACCTTGTTCCTTTTTTTTCCTTTTTCAGTAGATTATTTTTATTATTTAAGGTTATTGTTATATTTATAAATGTTAGACCAAGCGTTTCACCCAAGAGGGGGGGTGAATTGGGTGATACTAAAATTTCGTTGCAAACATAAACCTTGACGGTGAATATAAAGCAATAAAAAGTAAGGAGAAATATCACCGAAGTGTACACCGGGAGTTATACTGGTTCGGCCACAACCACTTTGACCTACGTCCAGTCCTCAGAGCTTCTCTGAGAGTTTCACTATCACTTCCAAGATTCAGTGGGTTCTTGGCACCTCAGTACAAGCAAGTTCCTTCACCTGGACACTCGCTCCCCTTTACAAGTTGTAATCCAATCCCAACTCAAGGTTCCACAACCTTAAGTTATCTCAATAACAAATATTGAGTTTGAATGAAATATCTCTCTTACAGAGTAAATAAGAATCACTGAAGCATAGAATCACAAGTACAATGGAAAACAGAGTAATGAACTTGATGATACGTTCGTGAGTGTGTTCTTGTGTTTTTGTCTGTTCAGATGTTCCCATATATATAGATATGTTGGTAATGATTGGTGGAACATATTTCTTCATGTCCGTTGGAGCGTGCGCAGCCACTATTGACTTTTCCAGTTTTTGAAAAACATACGTTGCGGTAGGTGACGGTCGGTGACATTTGAGCGTTGCTTTTGACTTTCCTTATTTGGTAAGATCTCTTCATTGTTTATCTGTTGAAATGCTAAGAATACTAATATAATGAAAAGTTAATCAAATAGGAAACAAAACAATGACCGTTGGAATGATTTCAAACTTTCTGGGTTTGCTTACTCGAGTAGCTACTCGAGTATCACATGAAGTTTACTCGAGTACTTACTCGAGTATCATTGGTAAATTTTAAATTAACTTCAAGTCAATAAACAAATACAAGAATACTCGGGTAGTGCATGGAATAAAATAAATCTAAGTTCTTGAAAATAGTTATTTACTCGGGTACCTACTCGAGTAATACATTCACAACTTCATAGGTTACTCGGGTACCAACTCGAGTAAATCTTCAAATATCTTTTGATTACTCGATGCTCTACTCTAGTAATATTGGCAGGATTTCAAGGCCGAGAGCACTTACCTTATTACTCGAGTACTTACTCGAGTAATGCACTCAATTCTGCATAGGTTACTCAGGTACCACCTTGAGTAAATGTACTTTTTGTGCATGACTTACCCGGGTAATGACTTGAGGTTTACCTTCAAAATAACTCTGCATACTCGGGTACCTACTCGAGTAATTCACTTAAAATGAAACATTAAATAATTGCATACTAGAGTAAAGACTCGAGGAAAATAAGGTGTAAAAGAAATCAAGTTGATCGGGTACTAACTTCAAGTTTTCACTTACTTCAGTGCGTTACTCGAGTAGCTCCTCGAGTAACATTGGCAGTAGTACAAAGTGCCGAGAGCTTCACAATTTCAGAAACAGAGTTACTCGAGTACTTACTCGAGTATCATTGGCAGGCCGAGAGCAACTGGAAGTTTTTCATATGGTTACTCGAGTAACTCCTCGAGTAACATTGGCAGGCCGAGAGCAACTTGAAAATACTTATACTATTACTCGAGTAGTTACTAGAGTAACGTTGGCAGGTTACTGGAAGGTGCCTCTGGTTACTTCAAGTTTTGGGTCATTACTCGAGTACCTCCTCGAGTAATGCCTTAGAAAAACTGCATCTGATCAAGTTTCTCAGCTTTTTCTCTTCGTCTTTCTTCATTACTCCAATGCTAACTTCAAGTGATGCTTATCCCTGTTATTCCTTTGTTCAAACTTGTTTATTAATCATTTCCTTTTCAAACCATTCTTTTGTTATCATCAAAACATGAGATCTAACATTCTCCCCCTTTTTGATGATAACAAAACTTTGGTGATTTTGGACATGGTTTTTCAAATTGAATTTTCAAATTAAATATGTCTTATTAAGTTTAGATTCATAGCACACACCTTGCATTCACAGTCAACTTCATTAATCCAACAATGTATCATAATTCAAAACTTAAATGGACTTAAAATAAAATCATAACTTAAGCACACTTGTATTAAACTTAAATTGCATATTACAAGATAATAAATTTAAAAGAACTAAAAAGAACTAACAAGTTCCAAATTGCTCCCTAGAACCCATATACACCCAAATACCCAAAATAAACTAGGACACATCCACAAAATCACTCTCAAGCTCTTCTCCCCCTTTTTGGCTTCATCAATCAAGTGGAGGGCTAGGAGGCTTGGCCATGGAAATGGGTGTCACTGGAAGGACCATAGAATCATCTGAGTCCAAAGAATCAAATGAGCTAGAGGGAACTGGGTCAGGCAGATGGACTGGAGGAATATGGATGTCATCGCCGGGAGGAGAAGGTTGGAAGATAACCATAGTAGAGTTTTCTCCTTCTGGAGTGGTCTGAATCTCAGGAGTAGTCTTAGCCTCAGGAGTATGATGTTCAGGGGAGGAGGAGGGAGATATTTCCTCAGTGTGGGTAGGAGAGGGAATAGGTTTAGGAGCGAGTTCAGGCTGAGGTTTAGGAGGTGAATCATCAATGACAATGTGTATAGTCTCATTGGTATCTGGGTTGTCCATTGTATATAGAATGTCTTTGGCTTGAGACTCAGGTGGACTAGATACCAGAGGGGTAGATGGTTCATCCTCAGTGATAGGATTGTCTGAAGGAGGGTTCACTGGAGGTGGTGGTGGAGGTGCAGAAGAAGATGGACCGGTAGAAGGTCCGGGACCTAAAGAGTCCAGTCGTGCCAAAATCAATCTCAAAGTCTCACCCTGGGCACGTTGCTCTGCTAGCAACTCCTCATGCCTCTTGTCCATTCTCTCAACCAACTCTCCCATCTTTGTATTCATGTGGGTTATCAGTTCGGCATTCGTGTTGGCGATATCCACATGGAAACCTCTCAGCATATTTTCCATAAAATTCTGGAGAGTGGCATTGAGGAAGAATGGCGATGATGTGGTAGCAGCTGGAGCCGATGACTGAGTGTCATCTATCTTGCTGGTTTCTGCCTCTGTGGTCTTCCTCTTCTTCTTTGACCTAGACTCCAAAGGGCCTTTGAGAGGGATGTCAATATTCAACTTCCCAATTTGGTTTCTCCCAACCGGAGTCATCTTCTCAACGGGCTCCTTGCTATCCAAATACCATATCTTGTTCTCTTTCAAGATCAGTGACACAATCTGAGGATATGGCATTGGTGTTGTAGCCTTCCCATCCACCTTATATCTCTTCATCTCAGAGAAGATATACTCCCCTAGATCTTTTTGTTCTTTCAAAAGCAGTGAAGCAAACCACCTAAAGTCCCTATCAGAGAAATGGGTGTAATTGTTGGCTTTGTTCACTAGGGACCTAGAGTAGATGTACCATAGGACCCTGTGATGATCACACATATCACTCGGTTTAAAATTTAGGGGGCCAACTAGCTCTCCGGGTTTAAGGATAGTGAAGATTTGGTTTGGCTCAAGTTGTGAATAGATATCATCTGGGAGGTTCTCTATTCCTAACCACAAGTTAATTCTAGATGGTGAAATTAAAATCTTTTGGCCTCTCACTGTGGTGGTCATTTCTTCCTCAACTGAGGTTCTGTTAGGTTCATCTATAATCTCTAGATTACAATAAAAGTGTGTGATCACTTTAGTACAAAATGGTAATCTAATTGAAAGCCAAGGCATAAAGGGATCTAAATAAGGACTTAGGTCATGCTTCACTACCTCTTGAAGTAGCTTAAGATCCACATAGTGTGTCTTGCACACTTTCCTCCTTGAGAATTGAGATAGGTACTTTGGGGATTCCACCAATTTGTTGACGTTGAACCCTTTTAGAGGGTTGATGATCTCCTCTTCTGGCAATTTGGATTTCTTGGAAGTTTGACCCTTCTCCATTTGATCTAAGATTCCAGCCATAGCTTTAGCCACATTCTTGTCATACTTTGGCTTTTTGGTAGGCTTTGGTGTGAAAGAGGGGGTAGAGGAATCAGAGTGAGGAGGTGAGGGAGATTTGGCACTCTTGCCTCTTCCAGTAGATGTACTCTTTTTGGATTATGCCCTTGTAACAATAGGCTCTTTAATCACAACTCCTTTGGGTTTTGGTTGAGATTGAGGTTGAAGAGGAATTTTAGCTTTTGGTCTTGGGGTGAGTTTTGTTCTCTTTTTGGGAGGAGAAGAAAGAGGATCAGAGTGTTGTTGGGATTCAGAGAAGACTATGGGAGTAAGGTTTTTAGTTCTCATCTTTCTGAATGATTGAAAACTAAAATTTTCAGAAAAACAGAGACACAGACGCGAATTAGGGCACAGAGATTCTGAGCAAAATAGGAGGTTTCTAGGACTAAAAATTGTTGGGTTTTGACGGAAAAGAAGCAAGGAATCACTTGTGAAAAATTTTTGTGAGAGAAAATAGTGATTTACTCGAGGAGATTTTGTGGAAATGACCGAGTTTGCGACAGATAAAGCCCTAGAACCCGACGTTACTCGAGGCCTTACTCGAGTAATCTTCAAGTTTACTCGAGGCCTTCCTCGAGTGTTCATACAGAAAAACCTTAAAATGATTTATTTAAATTGCGTACCTGGCATGAATAATATTGTAATTATCCATGGATGTTCCCTCGATCATTTATAACCCATTCTGAAAAGATTTGAGTCATTATTCATCAATTTTGAAAATCTGGACTCCGACATTACTCGAGGCCTTACTCGAGTAAGCTTCAAGTTTACTCGAGGCCCGCCTTGGGTAACCTGCTTTTCAACTTCTGACTCTTCATTTCTTTGAAACTGAACCGTTAGATTTAAATTTCAAGTAACTTGATCCATTACTTCCAGTTTTGGGGGCCATTACTCGAGTACATACTCGAGTAAAGTGTTACTTTACTTCAAGTTGGTCCTCGGGTATTGCTTCTGTGTTAGCCATAACTTCAAGTTGGTACTCCAGTAAATGTGTCCTCTGATAACCTCTGTTTTTGTTTCTCAAAACAGAATTTCTACCTTCCTGCAAAACAATTTTCTATACACTCCGATGCTTAAATTAATAATCATCAAAACATTATCAAATGACTTCATCTAATATTATGAGATATTGAAACAACTTACAACTCATTGGGATTTACCATTCCCAATTCTCTTCTAATGTATAGAAATTGATCTTTTGCAAGGGGTTTTGTGAAGATATCAGCTAGTTGAAGGTGAGTAGGAATGAATATCACTTTCACATCTTTCTTTTGAACATGATCTCTGATGAAGTGATGTCTGACATCGATATGCTTAGTTCTAGAATGTTGACCTGGATTCTTTGCCAAGCTTATCGTACTTGTATTGTCACAATAGATTGGTATTTCTTTGAGATAAATACCAAGATCTTGTAGTTGTTGTTTTAACCAAATCACTTGTGCACAACAACTTGAAACTGCAACATATTCGGCTTCCGTTGACGAAAGAGACACAGTATTTTGTTTCTTGCTAAACCATGACACGAGTGATCCTCCAAGAAATTGTCCTTGTCCACTGGTACTCTTTCTGTCTGTTTTGTATCCTCCATGATCAGAATCGGAATATGCAACTAGATATTCACTTCTTCCTTTGGGATACCACAGACCCAATTCTGGTGTGTCAGCAAGGTATCTAAAGATTCGTTTGACCGTTTCAGCATGTGATTCCTTTGGCGCCGATTGATATCTTGCACATATGCCAACACTAAATTGGATGTCTGGTCTGCTTGCCGTGAGATAGAGTAATGATCCAATCATTCCTCTATATTTTGTGATATTGTAGTCTTTCCCTTTGACATCAGCATCAAGCAACGTTGTTGAGCTCATAGGCGTGTCCGTGCCATTTGCTTCATCCATTCCATACTTCTTCAATAGCTCTCTTAAGTACTTTGTTTGAGATATGAAGATTCCATTCTTTCTTTGTTTGATTTGCAAACCGAGAAAGAAATTTAATTCTCCCATCATTGACATCTCAAACTCTCCCTGCATTATCTCAGAAAATTCCTTACACAGAGATTCATTAGTAGCACCGAAAACAATATCATCAACATATATTTGAACAATTAAGATATCATCACATTTTTGTTTTATAAATAGTGTTGTATCAACTTTTCCTCATACAAAACCTTGATCAATAAGAAATTTACTGAGCCTTTCGTACCATGCTCTAGGAGCTTGTTTTAAACCATATAAAGCCTTTTTGAGTTTGAAAACATGGTCAGGTTTGGTTACATCTTCAAAACCTAAAGGTTGTTCTACATATACTTCTTCCATGATGTAACCATTTAGAAATGCACTCTTCACGTCCATTTGATAGAGTTTGAATCCTTTGATGCATGCAAAGGCTAAGAGTACACGTATAGCTTCCAATCTAGCCACTGGAGCATACGTTTCCTCATAATCAATCCCTTCTTCCTGATTATAGCCTTTGGCCACCAACCTTGCCTTGTTTCTGACAATAATAGCAGATTCATCGAGTTTGTTTTTGAATACCCATTTAGTTCCAATGATCGGATGATCCTTGGGTCGGGGTACCAAATCCCAAACTTGATTTCTCTCAAATTGATTTAGTTCTTCTTGCATTGCTATAACCCAATCATTGTCTGATAGGGCTTCATCAATGTTAGAAGGTTCAATCTCAGAAATGAATGCAGAAAAGTTTACTTCATTGAAAATTCTATTTCTAGTTTTGATCCCTTCATTCACATCTCTTATGACTTGATCTAAGGGATGACTTCTATTGTATTTCCAGGCTTTAGGTTGACCTAGTGATTGCTCTTCTTCCTTAGTTTCATCAACTTCTGGAATAAGAGACTTAGAAATAGATTGACCATTTTCTTGATTTAAAACAACTTCCTGTTCTTCATCAATGGTTTTGTCAGAGGATTCAAATTCATCAAACACAATATGAATTGATTCTTCAACAACACATGTTCTTTTATTGAAAACTCTATATGCTTTACTTCGGTTAGAATATCCTAGGAAAATTCCTTCATCAGTTTTAGAATCAAATTTTCCTAAGTTATCTTTACCATTATTATGAATGAAACACTTACAACTGAAGATGTGTACATGAGCAATGTTTGGCTTCCTTCCTTTGTATAGCTCGTATGGTGTCTTTCCAAGTTTCGTTCTGATATAGGCTCTATTTGAGATATAGCATGCTGTACTCATAGCATCAGCCCAGAAAACTTGAGACATGTTCTTTTCATTTAACATTGCTCTAGCCATTTCAGTAAGCACTCTATTCTTGCCTTCCACAACTCCATTTTGTTGGGGCGTCCTTGGAGCAGAGAAATTGTGATCAATGCCATTAGTATCACAATATTCTTCAAAGGCTTGATTCTCAAATTCTCCACCATGATCAATCCTAATACCTGCAATGGACATACCTTTCTCATTTTGCACTTTCTTGGCAAAAACAATAAATTCTTCAAATGTTTCATCCTTTGATGATAGAAAAATAACCCATGTAAATCTGGAGAAGTAATCAACAATGACCAATATATATAGGTTGCCACCAAGACTCTTTACTCTTGCTGGGCCAACTAAATCCATATGCAATAATTGTAATGGTCTATTTGTTGAAATCTCATTTTTCAACTTGAAAGATGATTTAGTTTGTTTACCCTTTTGACATGTGTCACAAATCAAATCGTTTTTGAAATTTACTTTGGGTAATTCAAGAACTAAATCCTTTTTGAGTAGTTTGCCTAATTGATGCATATTGACATGAGCCAATCTCTTATGCCATAACCAGCTTTCATCGGCATTACTCAGAAAATAATTTTCAGATTCATTTCTACTAATATCTAGAGTATAACAGTTACCTTCCCTTTTAGCTCTGAGTTTTGCCTTGATATTTTTCTTATCAAGTTGTAAGTCTTCCTTATTGACAATCAGACATTCCTCTGAATCAAATATTATCCAGTTGTCTTTATCTGCACTTTGACTTACACTCAGCAAATTATGACACAAGCCTTCAACGTAATATACATCTTTGACTTGTATTCCTTTGTCATTTTTGATTTCAGCAATTCCTGCAATCTTTCCGGATTGATTTCCTCCAAATTTTACCTTGCCACCTTCCTTAGGTTGCAATGTGGTAAAACTTTCGAAATCCCCGGTCATATGTCTAGAGCATCCACTGTCTATGTACCACTTGTTGTTTTTGGATGCTTTGAGACATATCTGCAATTAAAGGACTAAATATTAGGTACCCACATCTTTTTGGGTCCTTTTGGGTTAGTATAACTGATTTTCTGAACATATGTGCCTTTAGGTACCCATTTGTAGGTTCCTATGTTTCCTTTCTTCTTATGAATGCATGAAGAGGTATAATGACCTTTTCTATTACAGTAATTACAAAATGTAAAAGGATTTGATATATGCACAGAATGCTGGAAATAATTTAAATATGGCTTACCTCCTACTTTCTTTTTACCTTTCCTTCTATCTGTTTTTGGATCATATCCAATACCAGATCGGTCATTTACAAATCGTTGTTCTTTTAAAATCACACTTAGCATCTCACTTCCTTTGGTAAACTTTTCAAGAGTTTTTGTGAGATCAATGTTTTTCTTTTTCAACGAAGAACAATTTTCACAATTCTTTTCTGAACTTTCTTTAAGTTCAATTTCAATAGCTTTGTTTTTCTTTTTGAAAATAATTAATTCTTTAACTACTTTGATGAATTCAGAATGTAAAGCATTATATTCAGAGAGTAATTCATCATAGGTAGGTTCAGAATCATTTACCTCTTCTTCTGTCTCTTCTTGAGCAACAAGACATATATTGGCTACTTCTTCTTCATCACTTTCTTCGTCAGAGGAACTATCTCCCCATATAGCAGATACAAATGCCTTCTTTTTGTTAAAGAATTTGCCTTTTCTCTTTTCTTTGCTCTTTTGATTCAGTTCTGGACATTCTGATTTGATATGTCCTGGTTTTCCACATTCGTAGCAAATGATATGATCTTTGCTGCTAGTTCCTCCTTTTTGAAAGTGTTTGAAGCCTTGACCTTTCTTGTAGAACTTTCTGAATCGTTTTATGATTAAGCCCATTTCATCATCATCAAACTCCTCATCCTCATCTTGATTTTCTTCTTTTGCCTTTAGTGCTAGACCTTTCTTTCTTTTGTCACCAATGTAATCTAGTTCCCGTTTGAACTTTAGTTTGCTTTCATATTCAGAAAGACTTCCAAATAGAGAAGCAACTGATCTCATTGATTCTCCTTTTGCCTCTTCTATCGCAGTGACTTTGGCCTCCCACTCTTTAGAAAGAATATTCAAAATCTTTCGTACTTGGGTATGTTGATCATAGACTTTCCCAAGTGCTGCAAGTTGATTAAAAAGATGAGTATATCTAAGTTCGAATTCAGAAATCGACTCACCTGATTTCATTCGAAGTAGATCGAATTCAGTGACCAAGGTGTTGATTCGATTCTCCTTTATTCCCGAAGTTCCTTCATGAGCTATTTTTAGAGCTTCCCACATTTCCTTTGCTGTTGGGAGTGTGCAAATTCTGAAGTATTCATTTGACTCAAAGAACTTTGTAACATCAGAATTGCCTTGCTGTTAAGAGTGATAAGTTTCTTGTCATTCTCATCATATTCTGCTGGCGTCTTTGGAATTTTCTGAGAATCTACAGTCTTTGTAGGTTGATAGTTTCCACTCTCAATTACATCCCATAGCCCATATTCAGTAGCCATCACGAACACTCTAAATTTTGCTTTCCAGAAAGAAAAGTGTTCTCCATTGAAACCGGGAGGTCTAGTGATGGATGCTCGTCGGGAAGAATTCCTTCACCCATGCTTGCCATTGGATTCTTCTTAGGTTGTTATACCTTAACAAGAAGACCTATTCTCTGATACCAAATGTTAGACCAAGCGTTTCACCCAAGAGGGGGGGTGAATTGGGTGATACTAAAATTTCGTTGCAAACATAAACCTTGACGGTGAATATAAAGCAATAAAGAGTAAGGAGAAATATCACCGAAGTGTACACCGGGAGTTATACTGGTTCATCCACAACCACTTTGACCTACGTCCAGTCCTCAGAGCTTCTCTGAGAGTTTCACTATAACTTCCAAGATTCAGTGGGTTCTTGGCACCTCAGTACAAGCAAGTTCCTTCACCTGGACACTCGCTCCCCCTTACAAGTTGTAATCCAATCCCAACTCAAGGTTCCACAACCTTAAGTTATCTCAATAACAAATATTGAGTTTGAATGAAATATCTCTCTTACAGAGTAAATAAGAATCACTGAAGCATAGAATCACAAGTACAATGGAAAACAGAGTAATGAACTTGATGATACGTTCGTGAGTGTGTTCTTGTGTTTTTGTCTGTTCAGATGTTCCCATATATATAGATACGTTGGTAATGATTGGTGGAACATATTTCTTCATGTCCGTTGGAGCGTGCGCAGCCACTATTGACTTTTCCAGTTTTTGAAAAACATACGTTGCGGTAGGTGACGGTCGGTGACATTTGAGCGTTGCTTTTGACTTTCCTTATTTGGTAAGATCTCTTCATTGTTTATCTGTTGAAATGCTAAGAATACTAATATAATGAAAAGTTAATCAAATAGGAAACAAAACAATGACCGTTGGAATGATTTCAAACTTTCTGGGTTTGCTTACTCGAGTAGCTACTCGAGTATCACATGAAGTTTACTCGAGTACTTACTCGAGTATCATCGGGAAATTTTAAATTAACTTCAAGTCAATGAACAAATACAAGAATACTCGGGTAGTGCATGGAATAAAATAAATCTAAGTTCTTGAAAATAGTTATTTACTCGGGTACCTACTCGAGTAATACATTCACAACTTCATAGGTTACTCGGGTACCAACTCGAGTAAATCTTCAAATATCTTTTGATTACTCGATGCTCTACTCCAGTAATGTTGGCAGGATTTCAAGGCCGAGAGCACTTACCTTATTACTCGAGTACTTACTCGAGTAATGCACTCAATTCTGCATAGGTTACTCGGGTACCACCTCGAGTAAATGTACTTTTTGTGCATGACTTACCCGGGTAATGACTTGAGGTTTACCTTCAAAATAACTCTGCATACTCGGGTACCTACTCGAGTAATTCACTTAAAATGAAACATTAAATAATTGCATACTAGAGTAAAGACTCGAGGAAAATAAGGTGTAAAAGAAATCAAGTTGATCGGGTACTAACTTCAAGTTTTCACTTACTTCAGTGCGTTACTCGAGTAGCTCCTCGAGTAACATTGGCAGTAGTACAAAGTGTCGAGAGCTTCACAATTTCAGAAACAGAGTTACTCGAGTATCATTGCAGGCCGAGAGCAACTGGAAGTTTTTCATATGGTTACTCGAGTAACTCCTCGAGTAACATTGGCAGGCCGAGAGCAACTTGAAAATACTTACACTATTACTCGAGTAGTTACTAAAGTAACGTTGGCAGGTTACTGGAAGGTGCCTCTGGTTACTTCAAGTTTTGGGTCATTACTCGAGTACCTCCTCGAGCAATGCCTTAGAAAAATTGCATCTGATCAAGTTTCTTAGCTTTTTCTCTTCGTCTTTCTTCATTACTCCAATGCTAACTTCAAGTGATGCTTATCCCTGTTATTCCTTTGTTCAAACTTGTTTATTAATCATTTCCTTTTCAAACCATTCTTTTGTTATCATCAAAACATGAGATCTAACAATAAAGTTATAAAGAATTTATAAATTTATTAAATAAAATACCAATGTTGTGACCCAAGTTAATTGAATCTTATATTCTAAAATAGTAAAAGTGCACATTTGATCTTTTAATTTTATACAATGTTCTAGTTTGATCCCTTCTTATTTTCAATTTTTCAATATTAGATTGAATTTTCACTACTACAAAATATAGATTTAACGATGTCTTTCTTATGACACTTCTTCAAACAAGCGCCGGAGGAGACTTCATATTTTTTTTAAAAAAAAAATATGTGACAGCTATGGCGCTTGAATAAGAAAGCACCATAGTTACTTAATACATTGCATGACGCTTACTTGAGAAAGCGCTATACAATGGGTTATTTTTTAAAAAAAAAATTAATCCCTTTACTACTATTAAAAAAATATAATATGACAACTATATAATAATAAAAATTCTGTAAGTGTCAAAGCTCCATTACTATGATAAGATATTTTCTTGAGAAAGTTTGTTCATACTAAAAAATAAAAATTTAAATTTAAAAATCGGTTTAGAGGTCAAATAAATCATTCCTATTAAAAAATATTTTAATGTTTTTTAATAAAACCCCTTGGTCGGCACTTGGAAAACAAATGCTCTTGTTTTCCAAGCACTGTACAAGGACCTTGAATTAATTCAAGGCACCACACAGGTGCCTTGAATTTTCAAGGCACCACGTGACGTAACAAATTCCTAATTTTATTATATATTTTTATATTTTATTTAGGGATGTCATAACAACTGAGTTTAAAATATCTTATTTGTGCTTAATTTAGATTAACAGTAAATATATTAAATTAGGACTAAAAATAATAAAATTATCAAAATAACTTTAATTACTCTTAATTATTAATTTTTCTGAGAATATTTGATATTGGTTAAATTGTTTTCAATTGAAAATACTTGAAAATTTAGATTAAATTTGAAAATGACAATTTAGTCCCTCAAATTTTGAAAATGCCAGTTTGATCCATGAACTCAACACAGCATTTTGACAGCATGTGTTTAGGTATGAATGTCTGATTCAAAGGGCTTTCAATGAATATATAGAGACACAGAGCACCGCAATAGAGAGAGCAGGGAGAACCTCCAAAAGCTTCAATCTCTATCTTCATCACCTTCGTCTTCCTCTCTCGCCGGCGGCACCATTCACCACCACAGCCGCCGGCGAGCTTCATCAACTACAACCACAGGATTTGAATAGAGCCAAGAGAGGAGGCAGAGAACATTGCGGGACTGAGTAGAGGAGGTGCAGCGACTAGACTTTACGAACTTCGTCTTCCTCCACCATTGTTCTCCACTTCGTCATCTTCACTTCACCGTTGCTCCCATCACCTTCGCATTTCTCTCCGTTTCTGAAAACTATCAAAGATCATAACAGAGTAGCAGCAGAATCTCTCGGACCTTCAAGCCTCCATCAATCGACTCACCATCTTCATCTTCAATTTCATTTATCTTTGGACGTGGCTTGAATCTTTCTTAGACATTTGACATTATATTTAATTAGCTTAATTATTATTTCTTTGTGTTGGTTAGTCATTGAATTGATGATTTTATGAACATTTTGTGCTAATTTCAAAGTAGCTTGGTTAGTGGATCAATAGTGTCTTATGTCTACATTGATTAATTAAATGTGAATTTATTAATTGTATTTAGCATTGAGTTTTAGCATCATTAATCTTGAATTTTTATATGGATGGTCATTGTTAAATTAAGAATGAGAAAATCAAGTGGTAATGCGAGGTGGCTTGGTTATTGGATCAAGAGCTAAATATGATTTTTTAAGTTCATTTAATTGTTAGAGTGCTTAATCAACCTAATTTAGAGAAATTAATATATAAGATAGTTTGGTATTAATCAATCTAAGTTAGGCCTAGTCTAAGGGGTGACCGTTAGAGTTATTTCAAAACTAACTTAATTAAATCTCCTATAATCATTTTAAGTGAGGATTGCTTGCATCATTGCTATGAGTGGTTACTTATTCCATTTTTGATTTTCTTGTTTCTTCAATTTCATTAAATCCATCATCATTCCATTTCATATTTTCAAGAAAAATCCCAAAAAGAATTAGTTTAGAATAATTTAATTCTTAATTGCAAAAAAGGGTAGTTGATAGTTAAAAAAACCGAAATTTCCCCTTTTTAATCATTTTATGTCAATCATTACACTTAGTTTCTAAGCAATTAATAAAAGGATCTTCAAGAAACGATTCAGGATTGTACTCTATATTGTAATCCTTAGTTTAATTTTTAAAAAGATTATCAAGGCATAAAAGCCGACAACACCTATTCTTCATGGTGCTTTGAAAATTCAAGGCACCTATGTGGTGCCTTGAATTAATTCAAGGCACCACACAGGTATTAATTCAAGGCATTGAGCGCCTACAAGCGCCATCCAAGGCCAATTCCTTAAATATTCAAGGCAACGTGCCTTGATATTTTAAGGCACCTTAGACGGCGCTTGGAAATCAAGTGTTATCCAAGACTCAATTTTGGACAATCCTTACTAATCAAGCGCCATTTAAGAATTACTTTTTTAAAAAAATTGGCCATCATTTTTTTTAAAATTGAGAAGCTTTGTCATTTTGAAAAAAAACACCATAGCTTTTGCTTTTTTTTTTCTTAATTGGCCTTCATTTTGTTTTTCAAATTGAGAAGCTTCGGCGTTTTGACAAAAAAGGTCTTAACTTTTCCCACCTTATAATTTAATTTCCATAACCCGCCGTTTTTTTTTATTTTCATTTTCATCTTCCCGCTTTCCCTTTAACTCCCCAATTTCCCAGAACTCGGTTGGTTGCTATAAGAAGCTTCATCTCCCATGTATTTTTTTTCTTGTCTCGGCCTCCTTCAGAAACTCCTTAGCTTATAAGTGTTTTTCTTTTTTCAACATTTGGTTCACGTTTTTCTTAGTTAAAATCTGTCATGAATCTTATATGTGTGCTCATAATTTTTTTCAGATTGTAGCGCCCAAAATTTGGAAAACAAGGAGCCGCCACCAAAAGTTTGAAGAAAGATAATTTAGGAAACCTTTCTTTGAAAATAAAATTGATATACAAAAATCATTTAGGGTTTGAGAGTCGTTTGTAGATGAGGAAGGTATTAGACACCCCACAACACCCATCACAAGAATGGTTACTCTAAGTTAATTATTTAAAAATATTATGGCCTTTAATTTTATTATAATTACCCAAATAAAAAAGAGAATATTTAAAAAAATAAATGAAATGAAAACTAAAGAAGAAGAAAAAGAGGAACATTTATTTACAAAAAGAAAATAAGAAAAAAATATATTTATTTACAAAATTGGACTTGACTTAGGATGAAAACCTAGAGCCTATGTACCCGTTAGAAGGATCAAAGCCCACGTAGTTCGAAGGGTAGAAATGCGTGTCACTTTTTTAGTACTTTTTAGAAAAAATGTTTATTTAATTTATTTGAGAAAAATATTTTTTTTGTTTGGTTTGTGTTTTTTATTTTTTTTTTAAAAAAAAACATTTTTTTCCTTATATGAAATCAAATTCATTTATTTTAAAAAAGGAACTTTTTTTTTTATTTTGAAACTTTTTGAGTTGCAAGAGAGAGAGAAAAGAAAAGGAAAAGAAAAAAGAAAAGAAAGAAAAGTTCATCAAACCAACAAAGAATCACATTCTCATCATATCATTCATTGTAGAAAGTTTAAAAAGGCAAGAAAATAAATAAAAACATGATGAGAGTGTGTACCTTTTATATTTTGAACCCTACTACAATAAAAGATAGGATGATAGAACCACATAATAAATAAGAAGCAAGTACAAGCATGTACCTCTTGAACACAAACACGTCCAACAGTGATAGTGTCATCTGTACAAGTGGCTCAATGAATGGAGTAGCTAATGTAATATCATATGTTAAAGTAGGTGGGGTGATTCATGTAGGAATGGCTCAATGAATGGAGCAGCTAATGTAATATCACATGTTAAAGTAGGTGGATGGGATGATTCATGCGCTTTTTTCTTTTAACAAAAAGGTGATTCACGCAGATAAACACTAAGAGAGGAATAGTCATAGAAGAGCATACCGGAGGGAGAGTTAGTCAAACACATAATTTGTATCAATGATTGAACATTATCACAAATAAAAGAAGAGCATGCGAATAAAGAGCATTAAGCGAAATAAAATTGCCTCTTATATCAACTATATATCAACTACATATCAACTACCTTTCAGTATGAGAATTATGTATGAGTAATGAAATGAAAAAAATAAAATTAGCTCTCTACCTTGCCTTCTTACTCTCCAAAAATTCTTGTGTGTCTTGCTTTAACTCTTGCTCCCCTATTTATAGTCTCAAGGTAGGGTTTTCTTCATAAATACTCCTTCTTTTTTGAATTTTCATTTTTTATTTTTTTGTATTTTATTTTAAGAACTATCTAACTTGGCCCAATCACCATCAATGGAGATTTTTTTTATTTCCATTTTTTATTATTTTCTTTTTATATTTTCTATTGATAAAACTTCCTAGCTTGACCTAATCACCATTAGTGGAGATTTTTTCGTTTTTAATTTTTTTATTATTCTCCCCACAAGTGATTTCCTAATTTAAACCTATCAACATAAATGATATTTTTTTTCATTTTTTTATTTATTATTTTCCCTTAATGAATGACAATGCCAATCATTATCAATTAGGGGATTTATTTTAATTTTCGTTTTTTTTATTTTTTCCCTTTCAATGATGATTGCCAATTTGGACACCGATCATCATCAATAGGAGGGTTTTCTCATTTTTTTTTTCTTATTTTTTTTATTTTTTTCCTTTCATTCTCCCCTAAACCTATCAACATAAATGAGATTTTTTTTTTCTTTTTTATTTATTATTTTCCCTTCATGAATGGCAATGTCAATCATCATCAATAAGGGGATTTATTTTAATTTTCATTTTTCTTATTTTTTTCCTTTTAATGATGATCGCCAATTTGGACACCAATCATCACCAATAGGAAGATTTTCTTATTTTTTCTTATTTTTTTTATTTTTTTTCTCTTTCAATGATGATTGTCAATTTGGACACCAATGATCATCAATTATGTTTGTATTTTTGAGTGGGGCCTGGATAAAATAGGGTATTCATAGTTGCCCCTATTTACTTGTTTCGTAGATGAGAAAAGTGAGATTCTCATCTATGAAACAAGTAAAGATAAGAACGAATATTTTGTCAGGCTAAAGAACAAGGTGCCCCCTTGAAACCAAAGAGGGTTTGGACAAAATACAGTGCCCATGCCTCTCTTTACTTGGTTCATAGGAGAGAAGAATGCAGGTGGAGATAGATGATTACCTGGACTGGAAGTGAAGCTCCTAGTTGCATAAGACTTTGCAAAAGAATTGTGTCAGTCAGTACTGGGCTTTGGGAGTACATGCTGATACAGGGCTTTAAAATTATAGTACCTGCCGTTACAGGGATTTGAAAGAATTATGTCAACCGTTACTGGGCTTAAAGGGAGCCTATTGATACAAGGCTTTGAAAGAATAATGCCAGCCATTACAGGGCTTTAAAAGAATTGTGACAGCTGTTACTAGGCTTTAAGGGAGCCTGTTGGTACAAGGCTTTGAAAGAATAGTACCTGCCGTTACAGGGCTTTAAAAGAATTGTGCCAAGTATTATTGGGCTTTAAAAGAATTATGCCAGCCGTTACTGGGTTTTGAGGGTGCCTGCCGATACAAGGCTTTAAAAGGGTGCCAGTCGGTACTGGGCTTTAAGGGTGCCTGCAAGTATAGGGCTTTGAAAGGGTGGTAGCCGTTACTGGGCTTTGAAAGGGTGCCAGCCGGTACTGGGCTTTGAGGGTGCCTGCCGGTACAGGGCTTTGAAAAGGGTGCCAGCTATTGAAGCTTCTTAGAAATTCTTTCACTTTTCTACTTTCTTTGCTTCTCATGACCAGAGATAAATGGCCATATTATTATAGCCATAACAAATAAAAGTATAATGGGCTACTTTAGCCTCTAGAACTTATCTTTATTCTTTGGGCCTATACTTGTCCCAAATTTTAATAACCCAGGACACCTTGGTTGGTTAACCTTAAAGTTAACACATTATGGCCCATGGGTATTTAATGGGCCTACACTAACTTTATAGGCTTTACTTAACCATTGAAGTTCAAATTAATTATCAATTGCCCTTATTTTCTTATTTTCGCCTAATTATCAAAATCTGCTGGAATTTTCAATAATATTTGAAAATTCATAACTAATTATATAGATGTACAATTGTGATTATTCCAAAGGCTATGTGATCCCTAATCAATCTAGTTTCAGCAAAAAAAAATATAGCTATTACACTTCTGCATGCACATCAATACAATATCTCACTTAATTGATCATTGCCCCCAGAATTCGCCAGTTTTTTATACCAAACTTTAAAAATTCATAATTAATTCTACAAACATCCAAATGGGTTGGTTCTATATTCTATTAAAAGCTTTTTAAGTCTTCTTTCAATGAAAAATATCACAGAGCATTGAATACAGCCACACATTTTCCAGAAATTCGTCAAACACAGACTGCCACAGATTTCATTCCAGAATCAAGTTCAAACTTTGAAAAATCATAACTTTTAATCTATTGGTCCAAATGACTAATATTACCTATTCAATTAAAGCTCAGGATGTGTTCTTTAATTTTGTAAAATTTCATAACATTTGGACTAAGTTTGACTGATCAAAAACGCATTGCAAGTTCACAACCTCTAGAAAATGAATTCAGGCAGCTTTAAACATAAACTTCTAAAATCATCATAAACCATCATTTAACCATAAAATACATGATTAAACCTAAAAAATACCCCTTGGAAAAAAATGAACAGTATTCCACCCTCATGCAAACTCATCCAAACAACAAACCAATCGGTTCAAAAGGAAGCCTACACTTACCTCTACACGTTTCTGCAATCGGTTCGGATATTCGGTGGCACTTCGAAAATCAAGATGGCACCAAACACCTCCAAATAAAAATCCAAAATAGTAGAAATGAAGTTTAGGATGAGTAGAAGGAGGTTATAGAAGGGTATTTTGAGAGAAAACATTGATTCCGTAGAGTTTCGGCAGATTGAAATCAAGAAATGTTATTATTCACCTTTTCTTTCTCCTTTTCCAATTTCTCTCTATTTTTGGCAATTTTTCTGATTATTTTGGGTAGCTAGCCGAAATTATAGGCTAGGGAGGAGTCTTGGAAAAATCATGCCAATTGTCAAGCTCTTTTTGTTACTCAATGAATTGTCAGGCTCTCATGGTGTCATTTGTCTGGTGATCTAGTAATTTGGTGACACGTGTCACTTGCTTTAATAAAGTGGGTCCTACCTCTTTTCTCGGGCCTTTAGCCATCAATTTGTTAGGGATAGTAAGGGTCTGATGATTTTCCCCTTGCTCCCGAGTTCAGTGTTTGAGAAAGTAAGTCGGGTGACCGGATTGAAGACCGGTGGATTTCCTAGGCTCAGGCTGAGGTAGCACTCCCTGGTGATGACAACTCAAAATGCATAAAGGTGATGGTAATGATGAGGGATACTTGTCACCTCCTTACTCTTCCAACACAAAAATGTCATAGTCCTTTGTAATGATTAAGGAACATTTGTCATCCTCTTGCTTAGCCAATAAAAAACCTAGTCATGATTGCTTACTTTATTAAAGTTACTTTATTGGTGTCTACTCAGGATTCTCCTCGGGACTTACTCGGGATTGCTTCACATATACCGAGGCCCGCCAAATGATGTCAGGTCAAAGTATATGTGTGTGGGACCCATATGGCGCCACACACCGATGTATATTCTCAAAAATGCAATGTACACATGTCTACCCTGAAAATGCCATGTGCACACCTATACTGGCATATTTAGCTCGATCAGTCAGTCTTATACCTGATGATATATCTAGGTGGCATTTTTCTACCAACCCAATGGCACCGTATATGTGTCTTATGCACATTTTCACCAACATTGATCCTACTGCCTACGCATACTAGGCCCGCTGCCCAATAGGGCCGGATCACCTAGTCCCCTAGAGTCTTTTTATCTCTCGACATTCTTGATACCCTTTCTGAATTGGGCTTAGTAGTCTGCCTGATATAGGCTTATTCTCAAAGTCCTAGATCCAAAATTCGGAATATTACATATATATCCTTAGTTTTTTAACCTTGACATTATTGGTCTTAAATGATAATTTGTTTGGTTAAAAATAATTTAATATATCAAATTTGATAATATTTTATTGATGACAGTTAAAATTTTGGTGTAAGCATTTTTGTTAACAATGTTAAACACCGGGTGAAATTAAAGGATTAGAAATGCAGTTTTACCTTCTAAAATAATATGAAAGGAAAAAGAAACTTTTTATCAATAAGTTATTAGTTGGTGTGATAAGAAGCTTTATCCCGTAAAAGCAAAATACAAGTTCGAATCTTGAGAAGCATACTTGTTAAAAGAGATGAAAACTCTTCGTGCTTCAAGTTTTAAAAAAAAACCCCTTAGTCAAATAAAAAAAAGAATAAGAAATTTTTGCTATTCAACCTCTCATGATATTAACAGAATTCAAAATCCAAATCCATAAAAATGTTTTATACTATCCCATGTTATAAAATTATAAAATTTTTCTCATCATTCGCACAAAAAGCGGTGCGGTATTAATTTATACATGGCACAGGAGATAGACTTTCAAAGATCTGAGAATTTCATTTTGAGAATAAAAGTCAAAAACGTCGGTTTGACCTTAAATTAAGGGAAAATCACTGTTAGGTCCCAAGGAAGCAAAATATTGTCAGAAAAGTCCCTGAAAAAACTGAAATATCTAAAAAGTCTATAAGGACTTTTCTGATATTATTTTCCAAAGTCAAATGACACACATGCCCTTCCTCTATTATCTCTCTCTCTCTCTCTCTCATGTTTTCATCTTGTAGATCTATGCTCTCTCTCTCTCTGCAGTTTCATTTTTTGCAATGGTGAAGGGTGAAGCTTTGAGGTGGTTAAAGATTTATGGGATGAGTTGTAAGATAGAAGGAAGAAGAAGATGGAAGAAAGTGGTGGGATTTTTTTGATGCTCAAGCTTCTGCCATTTTTAAAGAAGGAAGGGATGAATGTAACAATGATGATGAATAGTCCAACTCATCCCCCTTTTCCAACCTCATTGAAACCCCATCTCATAGTGGTGGGTGCTGCAAAAAAAAAATTAAACTGTTGTTAATTCTTGTAGTGGTAGTTGTTAATATAACAGTAGTAGTTGTTAATACGAAAAACGAGGTTGGGTGTCATGGTGCTCTGTTTTTGGGAGAGGAAACAAAGGAAGTGGTGTGTTTGAAGTAGTGGGGTGCTATGAAAATGATGATATGGAAAAAAAAAATTGTTGTTAATTTATGCAGTGGTAGTTGTTAATATAACACTAGTAGTTGTTAATACGGAAAACGAGGTTCGGTGTCATGGTGCTATGTTTTTGGGAGAGGAAACAGAGGAAGTGTTGTATTTGAAATGGTCGAGTGCTATGAAAATGATGATATGGAAAAATAAATAAATTGTTGTTAATTCTTGCAGTGGTAGTTGTTAATATAACAGTAGTAGTTGCTAATACGGAAAATGAGGTTGGGTGTCTTGGTGCTTTGTTTTTGGAAGAAGAAACAGAGGAAGTGGTGTGTTTGAAGTGGTGGGGTGCTATGAAAATGATGATATGGAAAAATAAATAAATTGTTGTTAATTCGTGCAATGATAGTTGTTAATATAATAGTAGTTGTTGTTAATACGGTAAATGAGGATGGTTGCCATGGTGCTCTGTTTTTGGGAGAGGAAACAGAGGAAGTGGTGTGTTTGAAGTGGTGGGGTGCTATGAAAATGATGATATGGGAAAAAAATAAATTGTTGTTAATTCGTGCAGTGGTAGTTGTTAATATAACAGTAGTACTTGTTAATATGGAAAACGAGGCTAGGTGTCATGGTGCTCTGTTTTTGGGAGAGGAAACAGAGGAAGTGGTGGGGTGTTATGAAAATGTTAATATGGAAAAAAATAAATTGTTGTTAATTCGTGCAGTGGTAGTTGTTAATATAACAGTAGTAGTTGTTAACACGGAAAACGAGGCTGGGTGTCATGGTGCTCTGTTTTTGGGAGAGGAAACAGAGGAAGTGATGTGTTGAAGTGGGAATGGTTGATTCTCATAGTGTTATGGCGGTTGTTCTATTTACAACTGGTAAAGCGTGTTTTCATAACAGGTTCAATGTGTTTTACAACCTTCCACACGTTTCTGCTTTACAACTTGTTTTCTTACGTTAAGAATTTGTAAGGAATTGTGTTGTTTACAACTCTTAAAGCGTGTATTCACAACCTGTTGAGTGTGTTTCACAACCTCCCACTCGTTTCGATCTGACACAATGTGTTCTCACGTTAAGTATGATGGATGGTATGCTTACAACTTTAAAAGCGTGTATTCACATGCTGTTGAGTTTGTTTCTTTTTTTCCAACCTCATTTTCCATATTAAAAACTACTACTGTTATATTAACAACTACCACTACACGAATTAACAACAATTTATTTTTTTCCATATTACCATTTTCATAGCACCCCACCACTTCAAACACACCACTTCTTCTGTTTCCTTTCCTAAAAACAGAGCACCATGACACCCAACCTCATTTTCCATATTAACAACTACTACTGTTATATTAACAACTACCACTGCACGAATTAACAACAATTTATTCTTTTTCCATATCAACATTTTCATAGCACCCCACCACTTCAAACGCACAACTTCCTCTGTTTCCTCTCCCAAAAACATAGCACTATGACATCCAGCCCGTTTTCTGTATTAACAACTACTACTGTTATATTAACAACTACCACTGCACGAATTAACAACAATTTGTTTTTTTCTATATCAGCATTTTCATAGCACCCCATCACTTCAAACACACCACTTCCTCTATTTCCTCTCCCAAAAATAGAGCACCATGACACCCAACCTCATTTTCCGTATTAACAACTACTATTGTTATATTAACAACTATCACTGAACAAATTAACAAAAATTTATTTTTTTTTTCATATCATTATTTTCATAGCACCCCACCACTTCAAACACACTACTTCCTCTGTTTCCTCTCCCAAAAACAGAGCACCATAACACCCAACCTCGTTTTTCATATTAAAAACTACCACTGCACAAATTAACAACAATATTTTCACAGTGCCCACCACTATGAGATGGGGTTTCAATGATGTTGGAAAAGGGGGATTTGTTGGACTATTCATCATCATCATTACATTCATCCCTTCCTTCTTTAAAAATGGCAGAAGATTGAGCATAAAAAAAATCCCACCATCTTCCTTTCATCTTCTTCGTCCTTCTATCTTACATCTCATTCCATCCCATAAATCTTTAATCACCTCAAAGCTTCGCCCTTCACCATTTGCAAAAAATGAAACTGCAGAGAGAGAGCACAGATTTGCAAGCTGAAAACGTGAGAGAGAGAGATAATAGAAGAGGGGCATGTGTGTCATTTGACTTTGGAAAATAATATCAGAAAAGTCCTTATGGACTTTTCAGATATTTCAGTTTTTTCAGGGACTTTTTTAACAATATTTTGCTTCCTTAGGACCTAACATTGATTTTAATTTCCCTTAAATTAATATTGTGGGTTTCAGTCCATGATTCAAGGGCACAAAATTAATAGAAAAAATCATAGTACGATTTTTGTAAAAAACAAAAAGAAGACGAAATGATATTTCAATAATTAACAAAAGTTATAAGTTACAATATATATATATATATATAGACACTCAAATCTAGGCCAAAAAAAAAAAGTTGAAACACATATATATGATGTTCAATGATTCAAAATTAATTTTTAATTTATTGAGCTGTATTATATAGATTCTTTGCTGCATTCCCCAATAGGATCATTAATCAGGATCACACCATAAATATTTAAATATTTACTCAATTATTGGGAGAGAGAGATATATATATATATATATATATATATATAATACCTGTATTTGTACTCATTTGTTCATTATTTAGTATTTACCTTCTTATAAGAAGGGACATCTAGAAGCATGAAGAAAAAAGAGAAACAAGAAAACAAGCATTAAAGGAGTTCCAATAATTTTCTTATAATACAAAGGGTTAATATACACCCAGCACTCTAAACTATTTTTCAGAGGTGCGTGCTGTCAACACCCGTTTCCATTTTGATATGCGCAGGGCAATAATAAATAAGTTCCATAGGCAAACAGAAAAGTACAATTATACTGATAATAAGTATTTGTTTACAGACAGTCATTAATAGAGCAGAAGTCGATAATAATGAAAAATATGTACAGAATGTTCCAAAACTATTTCACACACAGGCTATATACAACCACTGTATACATCTTGGGAAACGTGCTCGCCAATTTCCCTTCTCTGTATCCTTGGCTTTCGAGCCGCTGGCTCCCGCTGAGACATTTGGATTAGAAAAAGGGGTGAGATTCCAAGGAATCTCAGTAGAAACATAGGATCAACATATAAAATGCGAAAATTAAATATGCAATGCACCGTATCAAGTAAAATGAAAACTCATATCATCCGTGTGTACACACAAAATTCAGGGCCAACTAACCCGTTGAAACCCCTACATGTACCTCAGCTGAGTCCTTGACTACAGCTAGACAAGACTAGTGTACCTCAGCTAGGTCCTAGACCACAGCTAGGTAATGTGCCTCCAACACGTGTTCAGATCACAAAATACAGTAACACGCATCATACAAATAGTCACATAGTATATGAGAGATAGTAGTTCCTACCTTAACCTCTTTCCTGTCTCAAAGGGACCGCCCCGTAAAATGTGTCAACTATAAGCGTCCAACTCGGTCCTAAAACATCAAATGTACAAGAAATAGGTCATAACCTATCAAAGTATCATTTTAGACACTTCCATAGTGTTTCTTGTGGTTATATTAGCCTATGGTGAAAATTTACCAAAATACCCCCGGGACCCCGACCCGGCCCCGCCGTACCTGGCCCGATGGCACGTTTTCCCAAAATTTTGACTAGGGCTATCCTGACATATTTTCGTCCAAGGAATCCATTTCCGGACTCAAAATTACCAAATTCAAAGTCAAATTATGAAATTACCCTTGGCAGCCCTACTTTTAAGGTTTTAGGGGCGTTTCCGTAATTATGCTTTCTCAGCCTTTTCTGAAAAAGTGCCCAACTGTAACCCCACCTATTTTTGCCCACTGAATCCAATGGAACCATAAAATCATTGAAAATCCAACTCTAAGGCCCTCAAACATCCCTGGCCAAAATAATTGTGTTCTCCAAGAAAAATCGGGGTTTTACGATTTCGGCTCCGTAAACACGTTCCTTTCTACTCCTAACCACTTTATTAACAATCTAATTGAGTTATAACAACCATTTGAACTAAAATTGGGCAGCATAACCCTTAGATATACACTTTTCCAAAATTTAAAACCAAAGGCAATCCGGCGAAATTTCATCGATTAAATTGCCCACAGCAGCCAGAATAGTTAATATATGAAGGTTTGGAAATTACCTCAAGCTCCCACAAGCTTTTCCCAAAAATGGCTGAAAACCCTAACTTTTAGAACACCAAATTTGAGCTTTCCAAACCTTAAAGAACAAAGAGGAGTAGCTTAGGATCGGAGTTATACGCGTTAGGAGCGAAATCGTCGGAGAAATCGGCTTACCTTGTGATTTTTCTTCTATTTCTCTCTCTAAACTCTCTCAACTTTCTCTCACTAGTTCAGACCTGTTGCAGCACGAAAATGGGCTGAAGAGGATGATGATATATTTATTTATCACATATTTTGCAATATTTTATTTTTTTTTTTTATTTTCCAAAATTTCAAAAATGAACTTATGTACATATATCCTTATGTACATATAACCATGCTCATTAAGCCCAATCAATATTTCCTTATTTATGCCACATGTAGGAGACACCTAGGGGTCCCTCCCTATGGTCTCAATTGGCTTCACAACTTGTCCAGGTTACGTATACACGTAAAGTCTCAATTTTGGTCAAAATTGCACTTTTTGCTCAAATTTTTCATAAATTCATATTAAATTGACCAAAATATTCTAAATATATTTTTAAACTTTATTTTCCTTAATTAATTGAAATTAACTTCAATTAATTGGAAAATAATATATTTTGTGCTATTTTGGCAAAATTACGATTTTGCCATTACCTTTCTAATTCAATTTCTTTTCTTATTTTTCTTTGGCCAATTTCCATCTATTTTTGGACCAAATATTTTCTATAATATTCCTTCATTTTTGGACCTTAATATTGGGCTTTTTAAATTACCCAAATTAATTCCATAATTATTTTTGCCCAATTTCCCATGAAATTGAACATTTATGAAATTCATAAATTCCAAATTCATGAATATTTACCATTTTATTGAATTTTCCAAATAATTACAATATATTTGGTAAATATAAAATTTGGGGTGTTACACGTGCAACACCCTAAAGTATGTTATGGTGTAATTTATCCCTAATCCATTTAAAAAGGAGCAACCCCACCCTCATTCTAACATAACCTTAACGCCGTATACCCACCTGCCCAGTACCCATAAGAGCCGCAGACGAATCAACGTTCATTTGGAAATGAACCAGACCCCTTGGGAACCTGAATTTCTTGAAGTTTCTGGCAAACTTTACCTCGGAGAATGTGAAGTCGTGGATTGTGGCTAAAGATGCGTTTTTGCACGAGAAAGAGTTGGATGGTGAAGTGGGCATGCAAAAATCCATGACTATAGATTTGGGTTAGAATAAAAAGCAACAATGGATTCAAACATTAATGCAAAAAATCTCATCACAAGCGCAAATTAAATTTCCTTGAGAACAAAAAAGCGAAAGATGGATTGTAGAGAGAAAACAAGACATGAACGATCAGGAAGGAAAGAAAAACTGAAAGGAGAAAAATGTTCTGGATGGGAAATGAAACAAAACTGATTATAAAGTCTGTGTGTACGAGATAGATGCCTCGTGTGGATGGAATTTATAGAAATGTGCATTATTAGCCAAAAGCTACGATTTTGGGAAGGCCTCTTGAAGATGTTAGGAAATTCTACACTCTGGGGAAGAACTTGGGATATGGCAATTTGAGATTAGGAATTGAGAATTTCTCTGGCAACACTTTTGCTTACAAATCAATACTGAAGAAAAAGCTTGCGTTGGTCGTTGGGTATGATCCTCAGTAAGCGGAGTTAAAGGCTAGTAGGGCAAAATTGTACTACGAAATATTTCAGGGTATTGGGTGCATCTCTCAAACTAGCTTAGGGTGTTGGATACTCAAAAATAATAATTTATAGTACTGCACGCAATTAAAAATATCTTCATGGTCCTCAGTGCACTAGAAAAAATACTTCAAGGCATTGGATGCACCAAAAAATATTTTAGGACATTGGATGCACCAAAAAATATTTCAGATCACTGGATGTATTTAGAAAAATACTTCAGGGTACTGGGTGCACCTTAACCCTCATAATAACAAGAAAATTGTTTTTAAAATAAAAAATTTATTTAGGAAATTTGGTTTGGCCTTGAGCCTTGTCAAATTAGTGCAAGGCTAGAGAAAATGCCAAAAAATTTATTGGGAGCTATGTAGACTAGTTTTGCCACCTTTACCTCAAGAGGCTATTGGTAAGGGAGATTTAGAAGCGAGTGAAGAGTAGGAAAAAATTTTATAAGTTGAATTTTAAAAAAATTTAATAAGTGAGGTTATAAAAATTTTAATAAAGAAAATATATAAGATTAAAATAGTAAGAAAACTTAATTAAAAACTAGGGTTATAGGGCAAAACTGCCCAAGAGCTTTTCTCAAATGTGCACCCAGCACCAAAAACTTTTGTTAGGTGCAAAAATGCTTATAAGCTTTTAAAAATAGAGCAAAAACACCATTTCCGTTAAATACCCAAAACGTTCGTCACTTTTGTTTCTGTAGAACCCCCTTAGCGTCCGTGTGTCAATGATTCCCATGCACCCTTTCATGTTAGTCAACTCTCTCTCCCTTTCCCCATGCTCTCTCTAACTCTCTCATTCTTCTCTCTCTCCCCCCACGGAAACACCTTCCATACTCCATCTAAATCACCACACTTTCCAGGTTCACTCGAAATGAATTTTGCTTTATAAAAAAATGAATTATTCATGCTTTGCAATAGTTGGATGAGATTTCATTTAAAAGAATGAGCTTGCAAGGTGTGAGTGAGGCTTCATTTAAGTCAGAGCAAAATAATTTAATCACAAAAAGCAGAGCAAGCAGAGTGTTCGTCTAGATGTGGTGTTCCTTTTTGTTCATCATTCCACAATAACTTTATTCTTGGAGATAGCAAAAATGGAGACCAAAAATATTTTTAAAGAGATACGAAGTTCATAATAGAACGGAAACCACTCACTCCATTCCACCACCACCTCCTATACCTCCAAAATAGGAGGAGGCCACTTCATAGCATCATTATTAGTTTATGCAAGCATTATAAATTAAGAAATGATGGAGGAGAGAGAATGGGTTGGAGAAGCATCCAATGGGTTGGAGAATGGGTTATAATTTCACAAAACTAGTAGAGCTCGTTAAAAGAAGCATCCAATGCATAATAAAAGTGAAAGGCGTTGAAAAGGGATGAATAAGCCATCATCTTGTAAGTAATTAAGAAGACTTTGTTTCAGAAAAAGTGATAGAGAGAAAGCGACAAATAAAAAGAGCTATTGTCAACAGCCGTTTCCATTTCGATAATCAAAGAGCAATAAAGACGGAATTCAATGGGCATACAGAAAAATACAATTATACTGATAAAAATATTCATTTACAATACCGATATCGTTCATCGACAGAATACAAAAAATTACAGCGGAAACTTAATATTTACAAGATAACACAAAATATCTAAGGCATAGACTAATTATAACCACTATCTTGCCCTCGCCTTGAGACACGAGCTAATTACTTCTCGGGGTCCACACCTTTGCCCTTCGATCCACTAGCACCAGCTGAGATATTTGTTTTTCAAAAAGGGTGAGATTCTGAAGAAACCCCGTAGATACATACGATCCACATATAAAATGTGAAAATTAAATATGCAATGCACTATATTAGGAAAAAATGAAAGTTTGATTCAATTCATATATATATTTACCTCAGACGAGTCACCGACTACAGCTAGGATTTCCAATAATATACCTCAACTGAGTCATCGACCATAGCTAGGATTTTCCGATATACCGTTGTTGGGTAGCGAACTACAACTAGGTACTGTGCCTCTAGCACACAATCATATCACGAAATACAGTAACAAATACATATAATTATTCACATAGTGTATGAAAGATGGTAGTCCCTACCTCGAAGTTTGTTAAACCCCTTTTTCAGTGTGCCTCGTAAAACGTGTCATTTCCGGCGTCCGACTCGGTCATAAAATATTAAATGTACCAGAAATAGGTCATAACCTATCCAAGTATCATTTTAAACTCTTCTATAGTGTTTCATGTGATTATATTAGTCTATGGTGAAATTTTACCAAAATACCCCTGGGACCCCGGCCCGGCCCCGCCTCCATCATACTGGCCCGATGGCACGTTTTTTCAAAATTTTGACTAAGGCTATTTTGACGTATTTTAGCCCAAGAAATCCATTTACGGACTTGAAATCACCAAATTCACTGTCAAATTATGAAAATACCCTGACAGCCCTTATTTAGGGATTTCAGTGGTATTTTCGTAATTATGCTTTTTCAGCCTCTATCGAAAAAGTGCCCAACTTTAACACCACCTATTTTTGTCCACTGAATCCAATGGAACCATTTATTTCATGAAAATCCAACTCCTAATACTAGTTCTAGTTCTGGCTGAAAGTTGAAGGAAAAATGGAAACAAATGTAGTTTTGTGTTTTAACTTCCAAAACTTGTACTTTTTCACTTCTAATCCTTGATTAACTCACTTAAACACTTCCTAATCATGATTTAAAGAAATTTGAGCAGCATAACCCCTTAGGATTAGGGCTTTTCCAATTTCACAACTCAACCAAAAATCACAAAAACCAAACAACAATCACCAACAACAACTTCATACTAGCATAAAGTTGAGTTTGGTATAATTACCTCTTGATTCTTAGTGTTTCTCTCTCTAGGATGTTCTCCCTCTCTCTCCTCAACCTTGAAGATTAGCTTGCTAAACCATGATTTCCATGAATAATAAGGGATTAGAGGATGAACTACACAAGATAGGAAGCTTAATTACTTGAAACTCAAACTCTTACCTTAGATTTTGCTTCCTCTTGCTCTCTAAATCTCCTAAGAACTTCACAAGCTCACTCTCTCTCTCTTGTCCCCTTGCTTGGCTGAAATGTGTCTTGAAAGAGGAAGGATAAAGTGTTTTATTAATTTAGTCTTCCTTCTTCCTAGCCCTTGATCTAATCAAGGGTTGAGATTTCACCATATATCATGCACCATTCCTCCTCTCATACCTCCAACCATACCCTCTTACTTTATGCCATATCCTCTCATCATGACCACCATGCCTATGTCTTCACTTGGTGTACACTCCATCTTTGTCATCATTGAGAGGTTCATGTAGTATTTGACTTGTGCTTCTTGGAATTAAATTTTCCCTCTCATTTCCATATGTTGGGCGAAATTTAGGGAGGAGAAGAGAAGAAAAATGTTTTTCATAAATCCCATAATTCATATAATTGTATTATGTATAATTCCCCCTAATTTCTCTATTCTTGATTTATTCCATCAAGAATTATCCAATTGTACATTTTTCTTTATTTTCCTTGATTAATTGAAATTAACTTCAATTAATTAGAAAAATAATTAATCTTGGGTTAAATTGGCAAAATTGTGATTTTTCGATCACCTTTGTAAATTAATTCAATTCTTGAATTAATTTACCCATTTCCTTATGAATATGAATATTTCAAAATTCACAATATCCAAATTTATGAATATTCACTATTTTATTGAATTTCTCAATTAATTATAATATATTTTTGGTGAATATAAAATTTGGGGTGTTACAGCTATCCAAAGTCACCATGGAAGCCGAACAAAGAATTTCATTGCCTTTCAACTTCTCCATTTTCGGAGGTCATGGTGGACAAAAGTAGAATGAGAATCTAAAGGAGGAGAGAATATGACCATGTGAGATATGTGAGTACAAAATTTAGTTGCAGTATGGAACTGGACGATGTTTCAATGGCGGGGGAGGGAGAGAGAGAGGAAGGGAGAAAGGGAGAAAGAGTTGACTAAGATGAGAAGATATGGGAATCGTTGACACATGGACAATAGATAGGTCCCACAGAAACAAAAGTGATGGACGTTTTGAGTATTTAACGGACATGGTATTTTTGCTCTATTTTTAAAAGCTTATAGGCATTTTTGCACCCAATAAAAGTTTTTTGTGTTGGGTGCACATTTGAGAAAAACTCATAGGCATTTTTGCCCCTTAACCCTAAAAACTATCAACCAACCTTCTCTAATTTTCATAAATTTAAATTAAAAAAAAAATTCCATACCCTTGCTTTTCGTCCCCTCCCATCATAGCAAACAGACCCTAAAACATCTATGACTAGGATTGGATGTGAATTTACCAAGCTTCTTGAACCCGGACCAGATCGACCGGTCCGGCCCAAAAACTGGCAAACCGAACGGTAAACCAGTCCGGTTCCCGGTCTGATCTGGGTTCATATTTTAAAAAAAAATTATTTTTCCTTTAGAATTTCATACTATAAGTCTAAAATTTTCAATTTCTCACCGGTTTAGCTCCGGTTTGGCCCCGGTCCGACCCACTGACCCTTAATCTAGTACCCCGACCGGTTCAATACCCGGTCCGAGTTTTAATACCTTGGAATTTACCTATGTTGTTAGAAGTTTTGTTTTTGAATACAAATTTTGTTAAAAAGTTTTGTATTTTACATGCACATAAATGTTGGTTCAATTCACTCAATTATAAAATTTTTACTAGATTTCATATGCAATAACATTAGTTATATGATTATATTTAGTCAACCAATAATTAATATAGTATAACTGCATAAGTACTGAAAATACTACTTGTAATCATTGTTGTCAAACTTGCAAATTGACTCTCTGAGTTTACTATTCTTACGTGTCTAGTTTACAAAATCAAGTTGACTCATAAGCAAACATGTGTCAATGGTAAACTCGATTAAATTTACGAGTTTATACATCAGGTTTGCTATTTTTATGTTGCTAATTTATAAAACCGTGTTAACTTTTTGATTGAATCATGCTCACTAATTTTATATATAAATTTTACAGGAACTTCTTTATTAAGTATGATATATTATAAATGTTGATGGATTAAATTTTAATTATTTAGATTTAAAATATATTTAAATTAAATTTTTTTCATTTTTTTTGTTTTAATTATTTAATTATGCACTATTAATACCTATTTAATGATAAAACTAAATTTTTACGAATTTACGAGTTGAGTTCATGAAACGAGTTTACCATCATCGTCATGAGTTTGCTTAAACTCGTGAATTTAACAACCTTACCTGCAATGACTTTGACATTCCTCTTGATTTATAAGCTAAGTAACTAGAACATATATATTTTACTCTTGCATCCATAAATCTAATTATCATTGCATTCAAAATACTTGACTCTTTAATAATGATTTTAATTACTCTTTTTTTTAACTGCAATTTTAATTACTCAATGACCAAAAATATTGATTTACTACAATAATTATGTGAATGACACGTGTTGTTAATAGTGACTTAGTCTATTCAACTAATAATGGGTCAGTGTATGTGAATGACGCGTGTTATTAATAATTACTTGGTCTATTCAACTAATAATGGCTCAATGGGTGTGGGTCTTATTCAAACTTTCAAGTCTCTACATTCAATCTATCATATTTATTTATTGTTTTGATGATCAGGTCATAGCCTCTAATCCATTTTTAAGAAAAAAGGGTAATGTATGAGGGGGGAAAACCGCCTTCTATTAATATAATTAGGTACAGAATATGTTTAATTTTATATATGAAGCCGCGTTTTCACATGACAATGATATGCTTATAATAATATAGTATGTGTTATATTTGTTCAAGAGTCAAGACTTTGAAGTTAACTTCTCCATATTCTTAGTCATAATATATGCTCAATTATAAATCAAATCTGACATGTTGTTTACTTACGTATCTATCTTTTTTATAATACTCGTACTAATGTCATTAAAAACCATTCTATGTGTGACCATTTTTGGAGAAAATAGGTGTAATTATATTAAAGCTGTTAGTATATTCCGTTTTTTTTTACACCAATAAATTCTATCTCTTTTATAATAATCGTACTAACGCTGTTAAAAATCATTTTGTCAGCAGCTGCTTTTGAAAAAAATAGTTGTATTTATATCAACGATGTTAATATATTCCGTTTACTTTGACACCAATAATTCAATATTAGTTGGCCTGCATAAATTAAGGAGTTATCATAATCATAATTCAAACAAAGTCTATAAGAAGCTTAATGTCCAAGAAATATCAATATCCATATTTTTCAACTCTCTTTTGACTATCATAATTATTCATCCCTCTCCTTCATAATTCAATATCAATATTTTATATTTTATATCCATAAATTAAGAAAAATATGAGTGAGCAAAATACAAAAAAAAAAAGGGTGTATAATAGTGTCCACACCTATAGCCGACTTCATATATAACCTAATTGAGGCATCATATAGATATGAATTTGTCCGTGGCTATCACATAGATATGAATTTCCTTGTGCCATGCACTGTCACCAATACTTGCTTTTTTATATATAAATTTGAAAGTTTGAATTTATGTTAAATGAAAAAAGACTAAAGAATACATTCAATTATTTATGTTTACTCCAAAGTTTAATTTGGTTCCTTAAATTTATAAAGTATATTTTTGATATCTCAACCCTAACACCATTAATTTCATCTAACAGAAAATGTTGACTATATAGTTAAATAAGGTATGCATAAATTTTTAAAATATAAAAGGAAATTATTATTTGTTCCAATTGATCAATTAAAAAATATTAATAATTTAATAACCGGAACAATTAATCCCATCTTTTTCCCACCAGTATACACTTTTTACCCTCCTCCATGAATGGTTTATCCACTCCAATGTTCCTTCTAATTGTGTAGGCTTTTCCACTTTCAGTTTCAGCCAATTTTGTTAGAAGTTCTCGACTTCTGTAATTTTTTTGGGTATGCAAAAGCCTGGAATTGAATCCAAAACCTTAAATGGGTACAATTGAGCTTTGCAAAATGGAGTGCTTTTGTGAGCTTCGAGCGCCATTGAGAGCAACTATGGGTGACTTGATAGGATATTTTGGATGACGAGGGTTGATGGAAGAAAGAGATAAATTTTGGGATATGACAATAGAGGTAGCCATGGGATTAGCGAGAGAGGTGCGGCACTAAATTCTCCAGAAGAGAAGACATGTTCACACTAGTAATTATGTGGGTCCCAAAAGAATTTGAATGGATGAAAAATGAGATCAATTGAATAGAGGTGGAAGGAGTGCGGACTTCCATTAGGAGAGTTAGAAAATGTAAGGAACATTGGAGTGAAGAAGGTATTAATGGAGGAGAGTGATGAATGTTTATTGGTGGGAAGAAGATGGGATGATAGATTACTCCGGTTATTAAATTATTAGAATATATTTTAAAAATTTAAGTATATTTTGTTTAATTGCACAGTCAGTATTTTCCGTCAGATAAAATTAACGGTGTTAGGGTTGAGAGACCAAAAGTACATTTTATAAATTTAAGGGGCCAAATTGAATTTTAAAGTAAACATAAAAGACTAAACATGTACTTTAATCATGAAAAAAGTCAAAAACTATGAGATAATCATTTTTATATCCCTAGCAAAAGAAAATTCATTTTATTTGGATCTGATCGAATCTAATATGACTATTGAATGCTAGATAATGCTATAAAAAAAATAAAAATAAAGCGGTCATAAGGAAGTGAATATCTTGGAGGCAGATAATTAAGTTATAAATGCAATTTGAAAAAATGAATTTTTTTGAATATGTCCTATAAGACAGTAAACATTAAATAATTGAGTGTACCACCTGACATACTCTGTTAATTAATATGCGTACTACCTATAATATAATTATATATGTTGGGTTATAACTCACTTTATTTCTTAAATTTATAATTTATTCTATAAATTTATAATATCTAGAAATTAGTTATTTGATTTCATGGTAAAAAGAAATTATATTTAATAACTCCTACATTTAGATCGGAACTTGGAAGAGTAATTTACATTATATATATATATATATATATATTGTATAACTTCACACACACACACACTCACAAACGGTTTGGGTGTAAAGTTTAATTTAAGCTTTCGAGTTTATTTTAATAAAAGGTAATTTGTAAGGATACTATTGATGACTTTTTATCTAATTCTTAGTTAGTTCGTTATGATTTAAAATTATGTCAAACAAGAGGATTGGAAAATTTCATTAGTCAACCATTTTTTTTCTTCTATATTACATTTCCTTTGCCATTAGTAGTCATTTCAACTCTCTTGCTGGTATTTATTTTTCTTTTCCTTATTGTCATTTTAATAGCTTTGTAACATAAACTTTTTTCCTCCATATATATATATGTTCTTTTTCTCAAAGAAGTAGTTCTATATTTCTCATTATTAATATAAAAAATAGTCATGATTTCTTTTTCTCACGAACTAGAAAGTCAGTGGAATATATAATCAAACGATATATAGGATTTGTGGGAGAAAATGTGCTTAGAATTAATTCACACATTAATGAAATATTTTAACATACGTGATTGTATATATCTATTAAATAAGATATATCCCTTAAATAATTATTTTAAATATATATACTGTGTGCGATTCAGTGGGCTTGAAGGGTGAGCATGGCCCGCCAAAGACTCCATTAACAGTACAAAATTGCAGTCTAACTTCGACGGAAAAAAATTGCAGTCTAACTTGTTTATGACATGGCCCGATTTCTCTCGAGTCTTTAAGCATTAATTTTAATATGGATAAGCAATCATATCATCATCATCATCATCATCATTAACAACAACAACAACAACAAAAACAAAAAACCCTTATCCCATGATAAATCTAGAAATTAACAATATTTCAGCACATTTTCCAATTCATTTACTTATTTATGGACTTAAATTGTGTGTATCATAGACTCACACAAGGGAAAATGTGTGTAAATACCCTCATATCGAATTCATAGAAGTTCTTATTTTTTTATATATTATCATCCGATATTCGGTTTGGGGTTTGTAACTGTCCCTTCTAATACAAGTGTCTTCTCTAATATTTGAACTAGAGACCTAGAAGGATCTAGTGAGGTCTTATATCACTAGACTAACTCTATGCTAGTATAGAAGTTCTTGTTTTAGATATGAATATTTTAGCTCATTTGGAGTAATTGAGAAACTTACAAAACTTAGAGCCTGTTTGGTTTGATCTCATTGCACCTTGAAGTGCAGTGCAATATGATATAAAGGAAATGCAATGCAATATTAGTTACAGTGTTAGTATTTGGTTTGATTTTTAAGTAAGATGCAATGGGTTATTTTTTTATAATTATTTAAAATTAAAATATCACACAAAGTCTATTTTACTTTTAATAAAATCTTTGTAGAAAAATAGTTAAGCGCCATCATGCTGCCTCATCATAACTATTATGCTACCTCACTGAGGCTCATCTGATAGCGGTGGTGTGGCGGTGGCGGCGACGATAATGGCAAGTGATGAAAGCAACAACAATGTAGGAGGAGGTTGTAGAGGCGAAGACAATAGTAGGGTGGTGGCAGCGGGGGTAGAGGAGGAGGTAGTGGCGGTGACAGCAGTAGAAACAACGATGGAGTAGGAGAAGGCAATGGTGGCGATGGTAAGTGCTGACAGTGACAACAGTGGACGAGGAGGTAATGGTGGTAGCAGTGGTGAGGGGTGGCGAAGGTGGATGAAGAGGAGTCAATGGTGGCAATGGCAAGTGGTGACAATGACAATGATGAAGGAGGAGGTAATGGCGGTGACAATAGCTGTCATGGCTGCAGCGACAACAATGGTGGAGGTGGCAGTGGCGGTTGTGGCGTGAAAATAATTTAGAAAATAAAAATTTTATTTATATTTAAATTTTATTATGAATTTAATAGAGTTTGGATAAAATCACTTATACCAAAAGGCTAAAGTTGTCCATGTGAAAATAATTTCCCTCCCCTCCTGAATCAAACAAGGTAATATTAAAATCTCCTCCTTCTCCTTCCTTTTAATCAATCCAAACAAGGCAATATTAAAATTCCTCCTATCCTCTCCCTTCCCCACCTCTCTATTAAAATCCCTCACATTCCCTCACCTCCGTCAAACCAAACAGACCCCAAGAGTAGGCAAGGTATATTCCAACAACTTCTTTCAGTTTTAAAATACAAGAACTAGGTAATTAATCTATGGAAATAAAAAAATTACTCGTATGTAGTTATTTATAAAAGAATATGTTTTGATCTTAGTCAAGTACAATTCTAATTATTTGCATAAATAGGGTATCCAAATATAAAAGATGAATTGTTCATAAATAATAGAAGATGAGTTGTTGTTAATAAAAGTGTATCCAAATATAATTAGGAAAGCCTTCCATATATAGACTAGTATCAACTATCTGATTATTGCCCAACCTTTTTTTTTTCCTTATTTCCTTCCATCATAATAATAATCACATGCACGAGTTGAGAATAGTCTAAACTTGTATGTTGTCTCTTGGGTCAAGGTTATGCTCATTTCCTTTGCAATGGTGGTACATATATGAACCTATCTTCTTGCATATCTCGGTGACTGGGTTGGGCGCAAAATATATGAGGAGGCACATCAAGTAGATAATTATGATGAGTGCTAAAACAGGTTTAGAAACCAGCACTGATATGAGTGCAGCACAAGCCATGCTTCCTGAGATTACAGCTACATGGGACGAGAGTTTGAAATGAGAGGCATCATTATTTGTGGTGGAGGAGTGAGACTTGTAGTAGGCGGATGAGAAGGCATAAAGGAACAAACATACTATGAAAATCCAGAGGTTTGCAGAGTATTTATCGGCCGGAGATGAGTTTGGAAAGTGCATTTGAACCACCATGGCTATCGTTGTAATCAAGAATACAAAGATAGCATGCCCGGAATTTGAACTGCGAAGAATAACCAGCAAACTCATCATTATTATAAATGTGTAATACATTCAAATACTTAAAAGCTAAGTGCTCAGGCCTTTACTTTGAGTGAAAAACAGTGTTCTTGGTGAATATGAATTAGAGTACGAAAGTGCAATAGATACAAATAACACGACTTCAGTTATCGATGATAATGATTATTGTTATCCTAATCTCTTTGTTTAATGTTGTTTTGTTCGACCTAGCTACGAGCTCCGGCTCTACTCAAACTTTTATGGTTTACCTCAACATTTCCCACTTATCTGATTGTTGTTGAATAGTTTTTTGAATATCAAATGGACCTCTCGATAAGGTAATTTTAATGTAGCTGATTTCTCCTCTTTTGCAATTAGTTTTGATACAGCACCTACTGCTCTAGCTAATTATCCATCCATTCCAAGTCTGATTTCTATGTTATGTATGGCCATGTTTGTTAATTGAAGTTGCAAGTGTGTGTGTACAAAAATGGAGTGAGTGATTGAGAAATGAAAAATGATAAAGCAAAGTATGTAATTGAAAGAGAAAGCACCCTAACCTCACTGGATCAGCCATGGTGGGAGAGAACAGAGGGAGTGTTGAGATTGACTGTAGAGAAAATGAGAAAGAACGATAAGGATGATAGCCGTTAAGTTGAGAGAGACCAAGTGCCCTGTATTTGGAGTGACTTAAAAAGGGGAGAAACTTGTGCTGAAGAAGGGTGATGTGGTTCAAATGGGACAAAGATTATCTAAAGTGGAGATAAATTTATTAATAAAGCTATCAGCTTTAACTATAAAGCTATTTAGCTTTAACAATAAAGCTAAATAGCTTTGTTGAACTTAATTGTTGTCCACGGTTTATATGCTGTAATTTTGGTATACAGTGTGTTGCAACAAATATTCTATAAAAAATTTTGTTCACGTTGACTATCTAAAGGAAATGGAGCCATCTAAATAGACCTTTTTTGTTTCACTATGAATATCCATTTCTCGAGGTAAGGTTCCATTTAAGAGGGCTTCCAACTAAGTCATTTTGTTTTTTTTTTTTCTATGTAATTTTATTGTTTAAGAAAAGAGTCATTGTGTATTTAGTAGATTATTAGGAAGATTTTACTTATCTTTTAAATATTTTGAATCATCTTGCGGATCTTTTGAATTTTTCATTATTTTATTTTCATAGAATATTATTTTAGAGATATAGTGTCAAATAAGGATCTCAATGACATTATTCAATATCTTATATTTATTATCTTGATTTAATTTTAGTAGAAGAGATCTTATCATTTACAGTTTATAATATTTAGAGTCATATTAGAATTAGAAATTCTGTCTAGTTAAAGACAATATTCTATTCAGATGGAGAGATGATGAAGTTATGAATGAAAAGTTTTCCATTGACAATTATTTATTTGTGGGTTTTGTATTTTGGATAGAATACTTTGAGGTTGCAAGAGTTTGATAAGCCCGTGTGATGTCTTTTTATAACTAAAGATCTAGAGACGAGTTCCGATCCTCTAGGATTTTAGCTAGTCAAATTTCCTACCTTTTCAGTCTTTATTCAGTAATTTTTGTATGAATCTTTATTCTCCTATTATATGCAAATAATCTTACTTCCTAAAGGTTTCATTAATAACCTGGAAAATAGGGGGGGAGTGATAATAAAAGGAATCTTCATCTTCTTGCCTGGCAATTGTTTACTGATAAGAAAGAAGGACCTTTAGGAAGCAAGAACCTATGCAGGTAGAACGAGGCCTTCATTATAAAGTTATGCTGAAAGTTGCTTTGTGACAGATTCTTTATGGGTTAAAGTACTAAGAGTGAAGTATGATGGAGGGCAAACTTATAGCTTCTGCACACAAAAGAGTCTCTACTTCAAATATTCATAGCTTTGTGACAAAGATTCATCACTGATGTGGAAAGGTATTTGTGTAGTGCGGGATAAATTCAAATAGGACCAGGGCAAAAAGATTGAAAATGGTGTCTCTACTTCTTTCTTGTTTGAAAATTGATCTGAGTTGAATGTTCCCCTCATTAACTTAATTTCGAGTTACGAGAGTATGCATGATAGACCCGGTATAATGGTGCACCATGTTGATGGAAGAGAGAGTGGGACAAGGTGAAGCTAGCAAATTGTCTCCCCCTTGTGTAATTGATAGACTTGTGTACGTGCACCCATCCTGTGAAGAGAGAGAAGAGGATAAATTTATATGGAAACCATCTACTAATGATTGTTTTTCTCTGAAATCTATATATCATTTTCTTGTTGCAGGTATCCAATAACAGGCGGACAACATATCGAAGCAAATTTGGAGATGGTGTGTACTAGAGAAGATCAAATCATTTTTCTGGTTGTTCTCCCATGAAAGAATGAACACAGCTGCACTCAGAGTGAGCAGAGAGATGGCAGAATTAGCCGCGTATGCATTTAATCAGAGACTACTCGCATGCAATACATCGTTGGCAATTAGGGATTTCTTCTTCATTATGATCTCAATTCACTTCTCTTCAAGGAGTGAAGCGGGTACGATGGAATCTCAAATAGGAAGTGGAGTAGAACCATACTAAAAAGATTCCGGGATCGATTTTTTAGCTATACATATTGGGACATTTGGGTGTCACAATGTAATGAGCTTTATGACGCTGCATGTACCTGTGCTCACCTTAGTGCAAAGTCGAGTTTCTTCCATGCTTGTTGGGATCAAGATTTGGTGGCCAATTGTGATTAATATATTAAGAGGGACAGAGTGAAAGCAAGTAGGTACCAATTCTAGAGGTATGGTGCCCAATTGTCATTGGATTCATTGCTTTAACACATTCTTTTCATCAATTCACGTTTACCACCAACCCAAATGGCAATATGACCATTGGGCAGCTATAATAACAATTAAAGACAGTTACTTTCATTACCATGAAATAAATCTGAGAATACAACCATTAGAAACAACATAAACCATAACCAAAATTAACCAGTATCTAAAACATCATAATTCAAATTAGCTAACAAAATCTTCATTAGATCTGGCAAAGGTCTTGTAATCCAGTCAACGGAATACGACCCCTTTAACTAAGTTTTGGCAACTGAATCAGCTACCTTATTTGCTTCCCTGGGAATCCAATGAATCACATGGTTCCCAATTATTTTCCTTATCTTGATGACCCCTTTTCCTTGTTTACACATTTAATTAGAGATAAATTATCAGCTTAAAAAATAACATCATCCAGCTGGTTATTAATTGTATAGTCAATGGTTTTCAATAATGCACAGCTTTCAGCCATCATAACAGAAGCATTTTGGACATAGGCATGACCACTATCAATTAGCCATTCATTACAATCATGAATCAGAAAGCAGGTATATGCCATTTTCATGTTTGGATTAAATGCCCAATCAACATTAATTTTCAACGCATTATCAACAGGTTTTGACTAAATACCTTGAGGAGGAGATTCAAACGCAGTATTCTACTGCCTATCATTCTCACCGAGACTCCATCCATTTCCTTCCTAAAATTCCATTAAACATCATTCTGCTTGCACAATAACAAAATTTGAATCAGCCAAAATATTCTTATACAGGAACTCACACCGACCCTTCCAAATATACCACATTATTACTGCAATAAGGCCCTTATGCATTGAGAGAGACCAGTCTGCACAAGAACAAGATCTAGCCATTCATGCAGTTGCATCATGTTTGCGTTTGAGCTAAACAGAGAAAGGGAACAACCAAACCATGCCCTTTTAACCCACTCACAGTGCAAAAACAGGTAACTTTCATTCTCCACATCATTCTTACATATCAAACACAGGTTAGTTCCCTCACAATTTCTTCTAGATAAATTGACCATAGTAGGATTAGCATGAGATAGTACTCTCCACATAAAAAATTTAATCTTATGAGGAACCTTCAATTTCCAAATTTGTTTCCATAAATTCAGGAGTTTAGATGATTCTGGAGTTTCACCACCATTATGCAAAATATGAGCTTTGGCTACTCTATAACGTTCTTTAACAATATAAAAACTTCTTTTCCCCTCAATCCAAACCCATCTATCTTCTCTATTAGCAGGGGATAAGACAATATTCAAAATCACATATTCCTCATAATTACACAAGAATTCAGCTATTCCAGACAGACACCACTGCCCATTCAATCTCAGATCAACCACTTTGAAATTTTTTTAAAAATAGGCTCATGGCATGGGGATATGAGTTTATTACCTGGTATATCAACTAGCCATGGATCATGGCACACTTTTGTCTTCAACCCGTTACCAATTCTAACAGCCACCTTCTCTTCTAGGATTGATCACCCCACAAGAATAATACTCCAGATCCAAGAGGCAGAACCATCCTTTTTAGCATGCAGAAACCCAATGGGGAAAGTATCATGCATTGAGAACTCGCACCCACAATTGATTAGGTTCCTGTGAAATTCTCCAACCCAGTTTAGCAAGTAGGACAATATTAAAAGCCTGAAAATCCCTAAATCCCAATCCCCCCTCACTTTTATCTTTCTTCAATTTATCATTAGCTACCTAATGTATCTAATTTTTATCACTCAAACTCTTCCACTAGAATTTAGTAACAAGCATTTCCAGTCGTTGCAAAACAGATTTAGGGAATAAGAAGCAAGACATTGGGTATATTGATATGGAATTAGCAACATATTTGATTAATACCTCTCTCCCCGCATCCAATAAGTAGTCCTTCTTCCATCCCTGAGTTCTCTTCTTCAACTTATCCATAACAAAGTTCAATGCCTTGACCTTTGAAGTTCCACAAGTGATTGGGAGCCCCAAATTGTTTCCTGGAATATCAACAGCAGCAATCTGAAGGATCTGCCCAATCTCTTCCCTTAGTAGATGATCAGTGGTATGAGCAAAATACAAGCAAGATTTGTTAACATTTATCATCTGCCCCGATGCTTGACAATACATATCAAAGATGCATTTGAGATTTCTGCAATTTTCCATATTAGCTTACAAGAAAAAGACTGAATCATCTTCAAACAAAAAATGCGTCAATGTAGGACAACTTCTAGCAATTTTTACTCCCTCAATTTTCCCATCTGTTTCCCGCTTCTCAATTACCATAGAAAGAACATTACTAACAATAATGAATAAGTAAGGGGAGAGAGGATCTCTCTGCCTCAATCCCCTTTGTGGTACCACCTATTGAACTCTCTTCCCAGACATCGAGAGAAATCTACAAAATAAATGCACCAGAAAATTCTCTCCACCCATTCCCTGTGAAACCCTATCTTCAAAAGAACTGCAACTATAAAGGCCCACTCTACTCGATCATAAGCTTTATTCATGTCTAGTCTTATAGCTAATTCAGGGCCATACTTTTTCCTCTTCAAATGATGAAACACTTCATGTACAACAATAATGTTGTCCTGAATTAACCTTCCTGGAACAAAAGCTCTTTGGCTTTCCGGAACAAAAGCTCTTACACAGAATAGGTTTAAGCCTATTCGCTATCACTTTAGAAAAAACTTTTATATGAGGAATTACATAAGCTAATAGGCCTAAAATCACTCAAAGCAACAGGGCAGTCCACCTTTGGTATAAGTACCAAATTAGTACAATTAATGTCATTTAATTGAAAACCAGAAGCAAAAAAACTTTTTTGACAAGAGAGCATACCTAATCTTTAATTGTATCCCAGGATTCTTGATAAAACAAGCATGTATAACCATCAGGGCCAGGTGCTTTTGTTCCCCCCAGCTCAAACACAGCCTGTTTAACTTCTTCTTTTGTAATGTCAGGCATTAAGAGTTGGTCATCTTGTTCAGAAACAACCTCATTTACATATTCCAGAATCCGTGTGAAGTCTCTAGATCCCAAGGTTGTAAAGAGCTGGTTATAGAAGCACTGAAAGTAGTTACTAATATCTTCTTCTTCTTCAAGCCAGTTATTATTCTCATCTTTCAATCTTGTGATCTTGTTCCTGCATCTTCTGTCGATCGTAGAAAGATGGAAAAATATTAGTATTTCTATCACCACTTTTTAGTCACTGAATACGCGACTTTTGTGCCTAGTACAATTCTTCTTGCTTCCATATCATTAATTATTCTCTTGAGATAAGCAATTTCCAGCACAGTGCCTTCATTCCAAGGCTTGATAATACAAGAATTCAACCTATCCCTTAATTTGTTTACAAGTTTCTGCCCATTACCAAATTCCCTCTTGCTCCACTCTATTAAAATCACAGTCAGCTGCTTGATATTCACAACAAAATCATGCAGAGCTATTTCATTATTATCTCCAATCATTCAAGATGAGTCAACCACCTAGAATCAAATTGAAACAGCCAAGGAGTATTTTCCTCTACATGCTCAAATTCCACTAAAAGCGGGTAATGATCATATCCAACGGCTTCTAAAACTTGGCATTGGTCCCATTCAAACTGAGAGCACCACTCAAACTTAATAATAGCTCTGTACAACTTCTCTCTTATAAAATCCATATCCTCTCTATTATTGAACCAACTAAAGTGGCTTCCTTTCGTCTCTAACTCCAACATGTTGCAATTAATAATAAAATTCCTAAACCTTTCTAACTAAAAATTTGACTTTTGCTTCCCCCTTCATTATTTGAATGATATAAAGTATCATTAAAATCCCCTACCACCAACCATGGGATACCATCTTGCGGTTGAAAAAGTTACAGATTTTGCCGCCATTCTTGCTTAACTGAATCCACAACTGGGCCATATACAAAGGTTATAGACCATAATATCAATCCTCCTTTAGAAACATTTTCCACATTAATAACATTTCTATCCACCAACCCAATTGTTAGTTGTACCTCAGATCTCCACCATAAAGACAATCCCCATGATCTTCCAACAGGCTCAAAAACAACTCCACTCTCAAACCTCAACTTTCCTCTTATTTTTTCTACTTTAGTAAAAATAATCTTAGTTTTTGAAAGGAAAACTAAGCTTGGTTTAAGCTTCCTAGACTGGAACCTTAGATGACAAACTGTCAGGCAGGTTCCAACACCCTGACAATTCCAAACAAAGCAACTCATGGCCCCTAGATTGCTGGAGAAGGCCAACTACAACCCCTTTTAGATTCCAAATCCTCTCTATTCTGTGCATCCTGAGACATAACAGTGCTCTTCTAGTTTTCAGATCCCCCTCTTTCCCTTCTATATGTTTGAGAGAGCACCGAAGCCCCCCTGAACAGAACACGTCTAGTTGTACCCTTCCTTCTATTTTCCCCACTCGGATCCTCATCTTTCTTTCCTTCAACAAATTTCAAATCACCATGGAATTTAAAAGAGGATGTCTTACCAGGACTAGTTACCCAATTGCCGAAATGGCGCAATTGGCCTTCAATCCCTTGGAGTCTCGAAATTTCCTCTGCCTTTGCTTGTAATGCCTCCTCTTCTTTATGGTATCTTTTGGCAACCTTGTTTGTTGAGTCGTTGCTAAAACTTTTGCGTCTTTTCGCAATTGAAGAGGACCACAATTCATTTGCTAACCTCTTAAGATTTGCCGCACCCACCCATTCAATTAGAGTATTGACATCTCTTTTAGTGTGTGTTTGGCAAAGCTTTTTTTAATAGCTTCTGGGGGAAAAGTGAAGAATAGCTTTTAGAGAATAGATTATGAGTAGAATAGATTATGAGAAAAAAGTGATTTTGATAAAGTTAGAGTGTTTGGATGTTATAGTCAGAATAGCTTTTTTCATTGTCAAATTACTAAAAAGGACATTAGTTTTTTTAATAATTACATGTAAGGGATAAATTTATATTATATGCATTATTAAACATTAAATGTTTAATAAATTCAAAAAAATTCGAAATAAATTTTAAAAAAATTATAATAATAAAATTAGTCAAATATACAATATCAAAAAATATATAAAATTATTTTATAAATTATATTATTAGTCTATAATGTGGTTTAATATAGTAATAACATGTGTGTGTGAACATATGTGGTTTAAAATTAGTCAAATATATATACATATGTGTGTGTACATGTATAGTAATAACTTGTGTAACAAAAAATTAATTATAAGTAGTTAGGATATAAAATAATATACTACAAAATATCAAAGTACAAGTTCAGAGTAGAGATACGCATACATTTCACTGATTGGCAAAAATAGAATACGTCAAAATGTAAATACAATAACATTTAACAGATTGTCAATAAAAGCGTACGTAATGAGAAGGAAACTATACATGACTAAGCTTCGTGCATATAATAAACAATTTGATAACGCTCGGATCTGTATGGACCAAGGTATCCAGTCGGGGTGGGATAGCCAGAATCCACCAAATAATATTTCTAGATTCCTGCATCATGTTTCAGTGATACCTATAGTCAGCATTCGAACATGTCCCTGAAGAGAATTTTAAACACATTCCATTGTACATAGTTCCTTCTCCTTCTAAGGAGGAATAAATCACAATAACCAAGGTAGAGAAGAGAAAGAATTTAGAAGATGACCTGACATAATGTACAGCAAGGACAAATGAGATGGTAAATACAATCATCCAAGGAACTATCCCTATCCTGCAAAGGTATCAACACATTCAAAATTTATTTCAGAAAAACACTAAAGTAGACATATATTAGAAGTTACAAGATAGGAATAGGAAGTCACAGGGCACAGTATCAATATTACCTAGCCTAACCCCTACACAAACTATTGTATGCAAATAATAGCTAATTTCAGGAGATCAAATGGGAATTCATAAACCTATAAAATAATAATTATACCACCAATCCATGTAATTACACCCATGTCCCAAAACCTTCTACAAAAATGGTGTGACAGCTACACTTCTGAATTTTGAGCCACAATTATACTTCATATAGATATGAGGAGTGAATATAATTGAAGTATTGAGCAAACGAAAAGGATATGAACCCATCCAGAGATATGCAAAACATCTTTTTTTTCCTTTGTTGGGTGAAAGATGCTAAACATCTATTTAACTCAATACTTATACATGCGAAAGTTAGGAATTACAAACAAGTCTATAGAGAAAAACCCACCTTGATGTTAAATTTCTTTCGTATACGTGTTCGAAATACGCCTAAATATGCTCCTGTAGTAATAGCAAAGGAAACTGCCAGATAGAGAAAAAGGTGCTTTCTTGTGGCAATAAAAGCAATCAAACTGAGAATGACGCCAATTGTGAGAAGAAAGTAAACTATTCCCTGAAAAACAAAGGAAAAAATATATATATTCAAAGTTCAGACTCGGAGAGCTGACATAAATTGAATTCGTCAAAGTTTCGACTCAATTTGAATTTTCTTGCCGGAACAGAGAATTTTGACATCTTCTAGAAAAGTAAACATACATGAACATAAGGAAGAAAAAAGCCAGCTCTCTTCATGTTCTTCCCAAATCGATAGCAAGGACAGCTGCAAAACCAAACAAGCTGTTATTCACAAATTACAGGCATTATATCTTATAAGAATAATCTATAACAGAAAGCTTTCAAGCTATTCCTCACCCCTCTGGCCCTTTCCCTTTCTCTTCTTCTTTACCTCTTTATTTTATTCTGGCGTTTTGGTTTTTTACTGACCAGAGACATCTATACAATTATGAGGGTCAAGGCAGCAAATCAAAATGATTTAAATTAATTTGTCAAGAGAACCCAACCCAGGAAAAAACAGATATGGGAAGATAAAATCTCTAGATACTGCTAGAAATAGAAACCCAAAAAGGCAAAAAGACAAACTGAACACAAACCTTCAAAGAACCTAAAGGCAAATAGAGAAATCTAACAAGTAAATTCCTGATCGCTCAAAACCCTTGTCTCTACCCAGAATGTGAAAAGGCCAAAGCTCCAAGAAGAAGAAGGAGGAAAGTTACCATGTGGATTCAAGGGCGATTCGACGGTCTTCAAAGCAATCGAGAAGTTCACCTTCCCACATCCGGAAAACCCCACCAAATTCTGTAACCTCTTCTTCGTCTCCAACACCACCAAGCTTCCCCCATTTGCCATTAGCCTGCAAGGCCACCGTGGAACAGAGCATATCGAAATCCACGACAGCAATACCCTCCAAAAGCCGCTCCTCCTCGCCGCCGCCTCCGCCATTCTCTTCCTCAACCACCCTCGCCGTCTGTTTCTCCATCTCCGCCATAGCCTAAAAGCTTTCACTAGGACAGCTTTCACGGGATCTCAACGGTCAAAAAATCAGGTGTAAAAGCAGAAAAAATTGGATTGTGGTGAAAACCTTGGTTTCGCCCGGAAACGGGATTATCCAAAATTTATGAGTGTTTGGATACTTTTAGGTGAAACCATGGTTTGGGTCCAGAATCAATTAAAATAATTGAACCCAAACACTCTCTTAATCTCAGTCGAGATAATTTCCCGAGAGCCTCTTCTGATCCAGTTTCTCTGCTTATCAAAATGATGAGTTAGAGGAGCTAGCATGATCTATACAAATTAAATCTGGATAGTATAGATTTCATTTTTTTTAATTATGATTTTTAATTAAAAAAATTATTTTTTTAAAAATATTAATTAAAAGATTATTTTTATTTTAGATTCTTTATTTATTAAAATAATTTTTTTAAAAAAAATAAAATTAAAAAAAAATAAAATCTTAACCATCTAAATATAATCTAGATAATCCAAATCATACAAACTCTCTGTCTGCTCATCAGGCAAACTAGATTCCCCTCTTCCTCTTCCTTTAAAGATTGTCTTGGGCCCAAGTAGAATTTATTGGACCGTAACACCCCCAAGCCTAGTTCTCCAATTTTTGCAAAACAGGCCCGAAGACCTCGTGTGCAGCCTATATTGACATCATTAGATTTGAGAGTGCCAAACCTTGCATTTGATTTAAAACTTCCAGATCCTTCTATATTTACTTGACCCCTGCTTATGTCATCATGACCAATCACCTTGCCTCCTTTTTTTTTTTTTGGTTACCCACCCAGTTCACCGAAGCTTTGCCCCGATTATATTTGGATCCGACCCGCATCGCGCACCTGGCTATGGTGGGAGAGTTTCCCAATGGGAATTTTCTATATACACAAGGCTCGAACCCGAGACCTTGCTTAAGCGGAACCAAGCCGCTTACCACTTGGACCAACTCCCATTGGTCACCTTGCCTCCTTTGATTCCCGAAGATTCACCTCTGTCCCACCGAGAGACTCTTCCATTATTCTCGGGAAATTAAGGGCCCGTTTGGTATAAGGAATATTTTAGGAGGGAAAGGAACTTAGAGAAAGGAAAGGAAGATTAGGAGGGAACTTTAAAAAATTGAATTGTTTGGTAAACATGGAAAGGAACTTAGGTTGAGGGAATATGGGATGGGATGTTTGGTTGGAAGAAAAGGAAGTGGTTTAAATGAGAAGATTATGTGAAAAACCTAAAACACCCCTAACTTCAAGTTTGAACTTAACATCATAGTTCGAACTTAATAGCCCAGATCAAACTTAACAACCCTGGTTCAAACTTAACCTCGTCTTCACTGTTTACCGTCTTCCTCGTGGTACTGTTCATCGCCTTCCTCGTCTAGACCCGTCACACCATTCTTCATTCTTCATTCAATTCAAACACTGACTGGACCCGTCACACCATTTTCCATTCAACACCAACACCTTCCTTTACCACCTTCACTCTCTCTCCACCGTCCCCCCTCTCTCTGCAGCATCACTCCCTTTTCTTCCTCCCACCACTATCACAAAAGAGAAAATGGATACCGAGACACAAAGCAATTAAAGAAAGAGAGCGAGAGAGAAAGACCGAGAAAGCTTCACATGATTGTATTTTGGGGTGACATTTTGGTCAAAACACATATGCCTTCCTGGGAAGTTTTCATCTTCCTACCATTTTTGGAGGGATCTGAGGTACCCATATTTAAGGGAACATGGCAGGCGGTAGGAACTGAAATTTGATTCGAGTTGGAGGGCCAAACGTGTTTTGGCCGAGGGAAGTGTCGAATCTTCCCTCCTCTCACCTTCAGTTCCGTGTAACAAACAGGTCTTAAGGGTGTGTTTGGTTTGAGGGGATGGAAGCGAGGGAGAGGGGGTTAAATTACCTTTTTGGATTGAAGGTATTTAAATTTTGGGCAGGAACCCAAAACTTAAAAAGAATGAGAGGGAAAATTTTGGGCGGAAATCCATAATTTAAAATAATGAGAGGGTAAATTTTGGATTTCTCTTGTCTAATATTGTAATTTACCACCCATCTTCTCCCCTCCCCCCTCCCCTCTCCTCAAACCAAACACACCCTAAGGGATCTGGCTCAGATCCAACTCCCCTCCCTAACGCCTCCCATCCATTGCCTCTCGTATGACCCAAAACTACACCGTTTTAGGGTAAATGGGAGAGGGCTTTACCTTTTTTGTTTTTTTGTAAAATAAAATTCAGGTACTGAAGTTTTTTTCACTAACAGCCAATAATGTAAAATAATTTTTTGTGAGCTATATAACATAAAATAATTTTTCAAACTATTTTAGTTGCAACAAGCAGCCTCTAAATCGCATTTAGTACTTTGAATTATTTTTTAACTGTAACAAAGAGGCTCTAAAATGTTTTTTTTAGTTGCAATGAGCATTCTAAATTTAGGATATTAAGTATTGGATACGTTGAAATATAGTTTATAATATGGAATGTTACTGAAAAAAACTTCAGGATGCAGCTTGTCAAATATTGGGTGCTACTTAAAAATTATTTTATGTTACATTGTGCACAAAAAAATATTTTAGAGTATTAAGTGCTACACAAAAAAATACTTTAGACACTTGAATCTTATTTTACAAAAAAAATAAAAATAAAAAAGTGAAGTTTACCTCCCATTTACCCCAAAACGGTGTAGTTTTGGGGTGTGCTATAGGCAAAGGATGGGAGGCACCAGGGAGGGAGGAGGGAGCCGGACTCGAAAGAGACATTCTCTTTTCCGCCTGAGCTATCAATTCTTCCACGTTCCCTATGCATGTAATTAATGTCAGGTGACCTTTCCTCTTCCGCAGTGACTGGAATCGTTCGACCACCCTTGATCGGAATGGCACGCGAAGAAGAGTCGAAAGCATCATCCCCACCACCTCTATCATCTTCCTCTTCTTCATAGCTTGTAGTTTCGTGTCCCAATCTACCGTAGTTGAAACAAAACTGAGTTAACTTTTCATATTTAAACTTTACCCTAACTGGATCCAAGTTTCTTGGTCGAGGCATATGGAAACCAGGAACAATGGGACGTTCAACATTAAGGTCAACTTGCACCCGGGTAAAGTTCCTAGACCCAGATTGAGCACCAGCCGTATCTTCCAATCTCAATACTTTTCCCACTCTCCTAGCAAACAACAAATAACTTTCCTTAAGTTTTGCACCATGACGAATATTATGCAGCTGAATCCAAAATGGGCATCTAGTCAGTTGAATCTCATTGTCACACAGAAAAGGCTTTCTTCTTTAAAGAGTGAGCATATGGTGCTTTGCCACCCAGGGATTATCATCTAACACTTGAGTCGCCTCTTCTGGGTGCTAAAACTTGAAAGAAAAAGTATTGAATCCTACACCATTCACTTCCAGCGAGCCTCAAACCTTCCATGCAGCACCCACTCTTTCTTTCACAGCAGTGTATCCGATTTTTGTTTTCAAAATCACTCTTCCAACCAACTCAGTTGCACTACTTTCCAGCGGACCTTCTTCCTTCCATCGAATTTGAGACCTGAGATCGCTTATTTTCATTTCTTGCTTCGGCTCACGACTTCCCAAATCTAATTGGCCCTATTGGTAGCCACCGACTTTACCCTGCTATCCTCCTCACCACGAACAGAATACCAATGGGTAGTAGAATCGTGCTTAGAGAAAGCCTAGACACTAAGCGCACATGAACTCTCAGTCAGAGAAAAACCCTAGCAGACTAGCATTTGCGCTCTCAGTTAGACAGAATTCTTGTTAAAGATAGTTTACTAACCATCATTAGAGCAATTTCAAAACAAATAACGTGTTTATTATTTTAGAAGCGAGGAAAAAAAGAAAAATAAAATTTTTATCTTAAGTTATTAACTAGATTTCAATTTGTATGAGGTGCAATATTCTAAAAAATAAATTATTATTTATTTTTATTGGTTGTTATTTATTTATTTGGAATAACTCATGTTGATCCTTGGCTAAATATGTTTATAAATGTTTGCAACAAAAAATGTGCTTAAAAATTTTAAGTTTAAATTATTTACATAATCTCTCAAACTTGCACTCTCCTAATCATATTTATAAATCACTCCTAACATGTTAACTCAATTTAAAATCTTAAAATTCATTAAATCGATTTAAAATTAAATAAATTTTCAATTTTATCCCTATTTAATAAACATTATACCACATGAGAACAAAGTCAACACAACAATAAATAAAGGGTAAAATTATGCATTCATATGAAAATTTTATGAATATGGATCAACGAAGAAATTAAATTGTGCTAATGCTTGGTGGTTGTTTGTAAGTAATGTGATGTATGGCTTGAGTACAATGAGATGTGAGTGAGAGCTGCAGCATCGTCAGTCAGGTGTAATGTTAAATGAGCAAAGGCTACTACTCTCTTCTGAATGGAAGCGGCTAAAAAAGCTAGTTCACTAAAGCAAGATCAGGTTTGGCACTTAGCTCGGAACATTGGATCTCTCACTGACAAGTATATGGAGATGATAGGGGTAATGGTATGTCGTAAGATTAACATCTTGTATCTCCAAGAGACTAAATAGACGGGAGAAGAGTCTCAAGAAATTAATGGTTTTAAGCTTTGGTACACAGGAAATGTAAATGCAAGGAATGGTGTTGGTATCATCATTGATAAAGAAGGAGGAAGAATGTGGTGGAAATTAAGAGGATTGAGGATAGAATCATATCTTTAAGAATGATTGTTGGGAAGAATACTATCAACATTATCAATAATGTGTATGCACCTTGAGTAGGGGCAGAAGCGCATCTTAAGGAAACGTTTTGGGAGAATATCACTACTACAAAAAAATGCTTTTAACGTCCCTTTTTTAGGCCTTTTAACATCTGAAAACAAGGGGACGTCTATGTGAGCGATGTAGTAAAAATGACAATAACGTCCGTAAATAAAAGGACGCCTAAGGTCTAGAATTTAGACCTCCCAATTTAAAATGGGGACGTCTAAAGTGTCAGTGTAGCACTTTAGACGTCCCCATTTTGAAATGGGGACGTCTAAAGTGTTTTTTTTTTAAAAAAAACACTTTAAAACCAGAAATTACATATCATCGTCAATAAAATTACAGATCTAGTATCTAAACTCCAAATTCAAAATCTACACAATAATAACTCCAAAGTTGAAATCTCATAGCTAGAAGATGAAAACAATAAGAGGAATCAATTGCAAAAAACTTATCTCCTTCTATCATTGAAATTCATTTTCTCATAATAATGAATAGAGAAGAGTGACAGGGAGAGATGAACCTCGTTTTCTCAGCAGGAACGTGGCCATGAAGCATGTTTCAGAGTCTCGATCTACAAGCCATAACAACACGAGTTAGAAGATAAAATAGAAGGGAACCTCAAAGAAAAAAGAGAAAGAAGATAAAATAATAAAAAATGGTAAGAAAGTATAACAGATATGGATCGAGGTGAAAGAGAGAGAGAGAGAAAGAAGCAAGAGTAAAAAGAGTATATAAAGAAGAAGAAGCAAGAGTTAAAAAACATGGCGCAGTGACTCTTCTTGTGTTTGCAGCGATGGGAAGAAAAAGATGAGTATAAGAGTAGTATAAAACTAATAGTAAACCTGATAAATAAAGACTGTCAATATTAAATTGAATTATTTTGGGCATCCCAAATTTAATTTAGGGACGTCTAAAGTTGTCCAATTATTTTTTTTTTATTTTACTTTAGACGTCCCCAAACCAAATAGGAACGTCTTTTAAAAATAATTCTTGTTATATATATTAGGAACGTCAAAGGGTGTCCCTGATTTAAAAAAACAAGAAATTTTTTTTAACTTTAGATGTCCCCAATTGTTTAGACGTCCCCAATACATATAGGGACATCTAAAGTGTGACTTTAGACATCCCTATTTGGTTTGGGGACGTCTAAAGTAAAAATTGTTTAACTTTAGACATCTCCAATTTATGCTTTAGACATCCATTTTTAAATTGGGAACGCCTAAAGCTATTCAATTCTCACCTATAATTACAAAAATGCCATTGTCTTTCTTTTTTACTTCCCTTTTCGAAAAAGGGACATCCTTTAGGGTAATAGAATCTATATTATGTAGTAGTGTATGGAGAAGATGATTGAGAGCATCCCGCTAACTAAAAATATTTTTATTGGTAGGGATCTTAATGGACATGTTGGTAAGGAGGTAGGACTGCATGCTAAGGGCTTATGGTGGTTTTAGATGGGAAGCTTAATAATGAGGTCAACTATTTTTTATTTCTCCATGGCATATAACCTCAAGATTGTCAATACTTGCTTTAAGAAGTGAGAGGAGCATTTAATCATATACAAGAGTAGAAAAAGAAGGACACAAATTGACTTTTTTTTTGTTAAGGAATCTTAATAGAAGACTTTGTAGTAATTGCAAAGTGATCCCTAGGGATGATGTGACATCACAACATAAGGTTTTGGTCCTTGATGTACGAACTAAATATATAAAACAAACGCACCAACAAGTTTTAAACCGAAGGGTTAAGTGGTGGCGATTAAAGGGAGAGAAGCAAGAGATTTTCAAGAGAATTCTTTTAGAGGAGAGGATGTGGGAGCCACAAGGAAATGCTAATATCATACGGGAGAATATGGCTAAGAAGGTCTATAAGGTTGTTAAAGCAATTTCGAGAGAATCAAAAGGTTTTAGTCAGCTAGATAAAGAGACTTGGTGGGGGGATGAGTCTGTTCAATAGAAAGTAAGAATAAGAAAGATTGTTTTAAAACCATACACTTAGGTAATAATGTGAAAGTTGGGAGATATATCGTTTGGCTAAAAAAGAGACTAAGAAGGTAGTAAGTGAAGCTTGTGCTGAAGCATATGCGGAGTTTTATAAGGAGTTAGGAACAAAGGCTGGAGAGCATAAGATTTACAAGAATGCAAAGAATAAGGAGAGAGAGTCGAGAGATTTGAACCAAGTAAGGTGTATAAAGGATGAAGAAGGCAAAGTTTTAGTTATTTATGGAGATTTTAAAAGTTGGTGGGAAGCCTACTTTTATAAGTTGTTCAATGATTGAGGGGGAGAGTCAATTTGTGTAACATACTAAAATGTGAACACCCAGTGTTGCTTGTAAATAAATTAGTTAGACGAAGCTCATCGGTGCCAAGTATGTGTGTATGACGCCATTTTCCAAATAAAATGGACAATTGGCAAAATTCTATTAGTCGAATTCATAAAGTAATAATTAAATAATTAAATAAATTAATTCTGCTTTATGTGGGGACCAAGAAAGATGACACCTCATAGGTGGACCCGAGGGGGAAATCCTCTGACATCCTTCCCCTGATAAAGTGGACACATGGCACCATCTTATGGTGGAAGGACAAAAATGCTTTTTAACTTTGTGTTGGTACAATCTCCAAGTGACACATGTCCTCTAAATGATGAAGTTACTTTTTACTTTATGTGTTGGCTAAATGAGAGCATAACACTTGTCCCCTAATGATGATAAAGTCACTTTACCTTTTTAGTTGTCATTACCAGAGGATTGCACCTTGTCCCGAGCCGGGGAAATCTATCGATCTCCAATCCGATCACCCAACTAACTTTCCTGAATACCGAACCCGAGAGCTAGGGAAAATCATCAGACCCTCACTTTCGCTGACAAAAAGGACGGATAAAACTTGGGAAGAGGAAGCGAGACCCACTTTATTAAAACAAGTGACACATGTCACCACTTGATTATATCACCGGACATATGGCACCACAAGATTCTGAAAGGTGGCAAAATTTTTAAGACTCTTAAAGGGCTCTATAATTTTGGCCAACACCAAACAAATGAGGGAAAAATCAGAATTTTAATCAAGCAAATTGGAAAAAAAGTTGGAAGAAAGAGAGTGTGAATAGTGAATTCTCACAACTTCAATCCGTTGAAACACTGCCAAAACACCATTTTCTCCTAAAATACTCCTTACAAACCTTCTTCTACTCATCACAAGCTTCATTTCTACAATTCCAAATTTTCATTTGGAGTTGTTTGGTGCCGTCTCACTTGCCGAAATACTGCCGAATTTCCAAACAACTTGCAGAAACACGTAGAGGTAAGCATGGGCTTCGTTTTGAACCGATTGGATTGTTGTATGGATGAGTATTCTTGAGGGTGGGTATTGCTCATGATTTCGGCCAGGGGTGTTTTTGGAGGTTTAATCATGGTTTAATTGTATAATTGTTGTTAGATGATTATTTATGATGATATTAGACCAAGTTATTGGACAAAATTTTGTTTTGGAGATTTTGGTTAAAAAGGGGTCTGTTCGGTCAGGGCTTAAGGGGACTAAAGCTATATGATTTTGACATTACCATTGTGTTTAGAATGCAAAATTGTGTGGGGAATAACTCTTGTTTGTAATTTTAGACCATTAGAAATATATATTGCAAAATCGAAAATGCTGCCAATGTGTGTTCTGTGCAGGGCAGTCAGGTTGTATGACATTTTTAAATATGTAAATGATGTTCAAAAATTGTGAAACTTTCCAGTCTAATAGTAGACATGTCAAGCTTTAAATTGATATATAATTTGTGTCATTTGGATGTGTGTACTGGGAGTTATGTATGTTTAAAGTTTGGCCTGGAAAACTGGTGAATTCTGGGGGTAGTGAGCAATTAAGTGAAATACTATATTGACATGCATCCAAAAGTGTAATGGCCATATTTTTCCCTGAAACTACACTTATTAAGGGTCACATAGCCTTTGAAATCATAACAATTGGACATCTATATACTTAAATATGGTTTTTCAAATTTAGGTCCTGTTTCTGGAATGGAATATGGAACAAGTTGGGTTTATCGTAATTTTGGGAATTATGTGGCATTAATGGCTAGAATTGAGTATTTTTGTTGAAATTATATTGAAATAGCTTTACATAGAATTTGGAACCAATCAATTTAGAGTTCACTAGAATTTTTGAAGTTGATAGAAAAGCTGGCAGAATTAAGAATATGGGTGAAAATGAAAAATGTAATGGCATTAGGTAATTAAGTAGAACTTTAAGAGTGAAGTTAACCTACTTGGAGTAGTTGGACTACTTTGACTTTACTTCTGATTTAATACTCTATCTTTAATGATAACCAACATAAATGCTTGGATTGTAAGAGAATTGGACCAAATAACAATTTGTCGTCCGAAATTCTAATTATAGGACCTGATCACTATCCGAAATCTAAGACCAGTCCGAGCTCCAAGAAATAGTTGGATATTGCTCAAGGGAAGTGACCTAGTAGTAACTTGTCTTTCATATTTTTATAAGATACACTGCATGTTTTGTGGATTCATCATGAATTTTTTGACACATTCTGATTCTGTGGGGTGGTCGACTAAGGCCTATTAGACAGGCCAATGTAATGTTCTGTAATGCATAAGTGGATACCGGCGGCCTATTGCACTGGTTACACTAGGGGCCATGTGATATACCTAGCGCTATAGTGATATATGAACTGCATGTTATACATTGGATGTTGTTGTGATGATTCTGCTATATGATGATTGTGTGGCATGCTTTGTGATGTTATATCTCTATGATTGATTATCTGTTACTATTGAGATTTAGATCTTACTCAATAGTAAGATCTAAATCTCAATAGTACAGTAGTAGAATCATTAATACCAATAGCTTAGTAAAAGAATGGTGACTATATATATAGGTAATGCTTTTGTTTGACGAAGAAACATTAACTAATGAATATATTGTGAGACTTAAGTAGAGACATGCTCACGCACTCTAATAAAATGGATTCAAGTATCAATGGAACTTAGTGAGATAGTGAATCTTTATGAAACCATTTTAAAAAAAAAAATTATTACACCCAATATTCCCTCCCAATCCCAGGTTCACCTCTTGGGATAGGTTCGGAAGTTGTGAACATGTTTTCAAAGTAAGTTTTAATCCGGAATTGAACTTTGGTCCCATAATTGATTTCACTACTTTTTGTACTCATCTGGGTCTATTGGACATAATGTGTTACAATTTGTGACTTGGAGGATTTAACAACTCAAGAAAGTGACCTCAATTTATCATTTTAATACAGGATTCGAGTTGGTAAGGTTACGGAAGCCCTTAAAAAAATGAAAAATGGTAAAGTTGTTAAACCTGATGGTATTCCTATTAAGTTTGGGAATGTCTTAGTAAAGAGGGGGTGTTGTGGCTTTTTAAGTTATTTAATGAGATTTTACGACCCAAAAAAATGCCTAATGCTTAGAGAAAAAGAACTTTGGTCTTATTTATAAAAATAAAGGAGATATTTAGAAGTACGCAGACTATAGAAGAGTTAAGCTTATGAGTCATACAATAAAATTGTGGGAAAAGGTGATTGAACACAGGTTGAGGTTGCCGACTGGTATTTTTGATAACCAATTTGAGTTCATGTTGAGAAGGTCCATAACACAGGAGATTTATTTACTAAGCAGGCTAATGGAAAAGTATCGGAGTAAAAAAGGGACTTGCATATGGTTTTTATTGACTTGGAAAAAACGTATGACAGTGTACAAAGAGATATACTTTAGAAAGCCTTGGACAAGAAGGGGGTGCATGTGGCATATATCAAAGCCATTCAAGACATGTATGAAGGAGAAACAACCAATGTTAAAACGCCTTGTGGTGAGAGACAAAGAACTTTCCTAGCTATAAGAATTGGTCTATATCAAGGATTAACTTTGAGCCCTTATTTGTTTAACCTAGTGGTAGACATTCTAACAAAGCTTATTAAAGAAGAGATCCCTAAATGCATGTTTTTTGTTGGTGATATCGTCATGATAGGTTAATTAAGGGAGGAGATTAATTCTAAAATTGAGATTTGAAGAAGGACTCTAGAGTCGAAGGTTTTTCAGCTAAGTATGAGCAAAACAGATAATATGCATTGCAATTTTGACAAGAAACAAGTGGGAAATGATATGGAGGTTAAATTGAGAGAGCAAGTCATCCAACAAGTGGCAAAGTTTAGATATTTGGGATCGATTATACAACAAGATAGTGAAATTGATTGAGATCTTAATCATAGAATTCAGGCTAGGTGGTATAAATGGGGAAAAACAATCGGAGGTACTTGTAATCAGAAAGTACCTATTAAAGTAAAGAGGAAATTTTATCTCAATGCTGTAAGACCAATAATTCTATATGGTAGTGAATGTTGGCCTTTAAAGGTACAACATGAACATAAAGTAGGAGTAGCCAAGATGAGGTTGCAGAGATGGATGTGTGATCACACAAGAAAAGTAAGATTTGTAATGCTCATATACACGAATGAGTGGGAAGGACACCTATTAAGGAGAAAATGATAGAACATCATTTGAGGTGGTTTTGGACACGTTAAAAGATGGCCATTGAGTGCGTTGATGAGGAGGGTTGATCAAGTAGTTGGATTCATCTAAAAAGATGCAGAGGAAGATTGAAGCAAACACTCAATAAGGTTATAGTGCAGGATCTATTGGTTAATAATCTATCTAAAGATATGGTTTGTAATATAGTACAATGGCATCGTGCAATCAATATGGTCAACCCAACCTAAAGGAATAAGAGCTTTGTTGTTGTTATTATTGACTTATAAATAGGATAAAAAAAATTCATTCTCTCTTTGACCTGTAATTAGAACTAAAGGAGAATTGTTTATACCATATGATCAACAAAAATATGTGTTTGATATATATTTTTTTAACCATTTAAGGAATCAAAATAAATAAATTTCAATATATATATGATGAAAAACTAAAGTTATAAAATTTTGTAAAACAATCAAAATTAATACGTTTTATAATAAATTAGAAAGGTACATAATATTATTTTTTGGGTTGTATATAATCTTTTTGGATATAGAAATATTTAAATAATTATTATGTTAAAGAGGGGCATTTCAATTAAAACAAAGTTTAAGAGTCAAACTTAATGGTCAAGTAATGGTTTTGGTGGATGTAAATACAATCTTAAATATATGAGCGAGGTTTGTGCTACATACATTTAAATTTTAAAAGAAGTTAATATGATTTTCTTAAGGGGTTAAGGTGCAATTTTTTCCTAAAGTAACCACTCAAAATCGCTCAGTATTTGAAAGTTTTTTGAGGGGCAATTTTCCCTAAAAGTTTTAACAGAGGAGTGAATTCGCACTAACTATGAAAAAACTAACGTTGACCATAAAAAAATTGATGTTGATGTTCGCTAACAATTTTAATAGCAAGGGGAAAAATTGCTATATTTTGGTTACTTATAGAAAAAAATTGATCCTCCAAAAATTTTTGCATACCTGTACTCCAAAGTGGTTACTTTCAAGGCATGTAAACCATTTTTAAAAATGTAGGAGATGTTACCAACAAGCTGTTGGTTGATATAGTAAGCGGTCACATCCCGTAAGGAGAAGAATACAAGTTTAAATCCTGAGAAGCGCACTTGTTCGGAGGGCTTTAATCTTAATACTCCTAGTCTGATAAAAATTAAGTTCAAGTGTAAAATAACTTGGGAATACACTTTTTTAGACAGAAAATAATAAAATATAGGGGATGTTTGTATAATCAAGACAACATTGAGAGGTTTTGAAACAAGTCTTGGGCTAAAGAAAAGTTTGAATAATTGTTCCAAAAATAAAACATAGTTGACACTAAATTATACAAACTTGTTTGAAATAATTACTAAAAACTCAATTAGAAACAAAAATTATTCAAAAATCAAGTTGTTTTATGCTTTTTTCATGATTTTTGAAACAAAACAAAATTAATTTTACAGAATAACATGAGAAAATATATTAAAAAATTATTATATTGTTTTTTTGTTTTATAACATATTTCAATTTTTTATAAAATATTCATTAAAAATATTTATTAGATAATTTTTTTAATAATAAAAATTGTTTTAGAACTAAAAAAATTAAACAAGGCTTGTTGTGAAAATAAAAGAGATATGTGATAAGAGATATAGAAGAGCAAGACGATAGAGAGAAAATGATAAGAGAAAGGAAGGGGAGCAATTCTCATTCACTCGTATTTCCTGTTATTACAGTGCTATGTACAAGGCCTCTATTTATAGCTTTTAAGAGTCACTACCAATGGTCACAATTAATATACAATAAATTGTACAATTAATACTATATGACCCTTCGTATTATTAAATGGCTTTTTAGTTTCTCAACAATGTATTTATGAATGTTGACTAAAATATAAGTCAATATGAACATCCACATAATTAATATTCATAACACTCCTCCTTGGGTATCCATAATGAATATGCTTCATTAAAAACTTTAATTAGGAAAAACCCAATGAGACAAAAACCTAGACAAAGAAAATAGTATATCATTCATTGATACACTATTCAGTTTTGGTTCAGTAAAAACCTTTTTAGGAAAACCTAATGGAACAAAACCTAGATAAGGGAAAAAGAGTATAGTATATATCGACTCCCCCTCTTAACGATATCAGTTTTTCTCCCCCTGATGACAATTTTAAAAGGAAAATATGCTAAACATTATATTGTTCGTTGTGGAACAATAAAAGAATTAATACGAAAATCACCCAATCTTATTTTCTTTATCCATTGTGTACCTACAAGAACTAAATTTTACAAGTAAAATCATAATGAATACAATATTAACATGATCTCTAAATATTCTCATAATTATAAAGTACTTCTAGAATATCAAATTCAATATCTATTTTGCAAACAAAATTATCTTTGGGCATGTTTCTGGCATTTTGGATCTTTTGAAGATTCTTATATAAACTTCACTATTTAGTAAGCCATATGTATAGCCTATATATAACAATATCTAACAAATGCATAATTTTTCTTTCATAAATTGCCAGACTAATAATATACAAAATTATTGTATCTATCACAAAATCATATGTCTTATCGTAATCATATTAGACTATGTGAAAATCTTTATTTTCACCTAAACACATAAATATTCATATATCATAAAATACTATATCATATTTCTAGTGTTTGGACTACATGTCCTTAACTGTCACAATATAATCATATTTTTATTGTGTCTTTTTCATTTTTTGCTTTTCCTTTTTGGCCAATCATTTTTATGTCTACTTCTTATGACATATTTTTATATAAGATCCTCACTTGATCATGTAATATCATTTTCAAAATTATTGTTGACAACTTTATCTTATTTGTTCCATTTTTCCAGTTATGACATAACTTATTAATATCTATATTACTTTTTAGGTACCTAAAACTCTCTTGAGGTTTTTGCAATTTAGTTATGTCTCGTCCCTCTTTTGAAGTATCTGCCTCCTTAATATGATTATATTAATTATACGCTCCAATTTATAATATTTATATTTGGAATCAAATAATTTCTCATGCTTTAGGCATGTCTTTCTTTTATTCATACTTACTGGAGCATTATTAGTTGGAGTGTGATATTTAGTAGCTCTCATTTAGGTCAGTAATTCCATCTGGCAAATATTCTATAATATTTCATAAATGCATAGCTTGATGAACTTTTGGTTCATACTTCTATTCAAGGATCTATACTCAATGGTAATAATGCATTCCATGTATTCTCTTTTCCAACTATATATTCAATTTTTCCCCTTTATATTAGGAAAACATTGTCAAATGATAATTGACTAATCATATTGTATAAGTCTCAACTTTCTTTCTATATCCTTTAGAAACATCCTTTTGTTTCATTTAAAGACAAATAAGAAGAATAAGGTCCTTGCCTAACATTTATCTCAATTTTCTTTTTATATACATCTATGTGCATTGTGGTGGATTAATAAGCATTGCATATTTAAGCCTTTTAAAATGGAATATGTCTGGCTCCTGGCCAAAAGCCAATTTTACTGGGAGAATTTTGTTGGCTTGTATAAATGCTGCAATATATAGGATCAAATATACCAACATTGAAATACAAAATTTTGTTGTCACAAAAATTGATTTAACTATTTATGGAGGCTTTAATATATAATTTCTGGATCATATAATCTAAAAATTATGCACTTAATTTATTCAAACATTATTGCAAACTTCAGGTGGCAAACTAATAATAATCTCACATGTAATCATCTTATAGATGTATCTTTCAAATTTATCGAACCATTGTATGGTTTACATACTATTTCAATTGGCCCATATAATTATGTTTGATATATATCCAGAAAGGCAGGGATCCATTGCTAATCATGACCAATAATATTTTCATAGTCAATTTTGTTTGAGAATAAGCATCACTTAATAATTCTTGAATAATATGTTGGCTATGATCGTGATCAAGAATTTTCTAGCTCTTCAATATATGTCAATACGTAATTTTTTATAATTTGTTGCATTATATATATAACTTGGATAATCAAACAAGTCATGTCAATAATAAATTTGTTTGACTCAGAAGACATCTGGTTTACTGTAACATATGTCTCAACCAACCATAAACTTTTCAATTTTCATAACATATTAATTTAAATCATAATATGTCATCCATTCTGGGAAATCTATTAGGGTGTGTTTGGTTTAAGGGGAGGGTGAGGAAATTACAATATTGGACAAAAGAAACCCAATATTTACCCTATCATTTTTTTAAATTTTGGGTTCCCCCCAAAATTTACTTTCTCATTCTTTTTAAATTTTGGATTTCTGCCTAAAATATAAATTCCTTCAATCCAAAAAGGTAATTTATCCACCATTCCATCCCCTCCCACCCCTCCCCTCAAACCAAACACACCCTTAAACTTTGTGTAGGAAGTATATGAGTATAACTTTTCAAAAATTAGCTCATACTTGTGTTCTAACAATCTCCCTCTCAAGTGAGTCATATAAGTTTACTTCCTTTATTTCTGTATTTCAAAAAGAATGATCAATATATAATAGGCCAATGACCTAGCTTGCATTTAGAAATCCAAATCCTTCATAGTTTATATACAATTATGGATTCAATCTAAATGGGCTATCACTTTCAAACCCTTTAATAAATCTATTGTCATAATTTTCATGATAAATTATTCTCTTGCCCATAATATATATATATATATATATATATATATATTGTTCATGAACTATATCAATTTTGTTCCATATAGTTCTTCAGAAATTCTCATATAGTATTACATCGCTATATAATATTGTTACTCATTATAAATATGAATAGATTCATGATCAAAATAAATTAAAATCACAAGAAAATTATCTAGCAGAAAGTCTTAAAGGTAACAAACCCATGAGAAGTTTTTACGAAAAACACAATGTCACTTTTTAGAAATTCTCAAACATAGAAACTGCGATACAACCACAAATTCTTGAATTAACGTTCTCACGAAACAAACATTGTGACAAATTCTCACAAAAATAAATGTGAGAATTGTTTATTGGACTACATAAGCTGACACATTTTTTCTCAATGAATTACACCTATAAGAATTTCTCACCAATATTAAATCATGAGCAAACATTATTCATAAAAATCATCTCATGGGAAATTAAATCATGTGGAAAATTTATTAGACTACATAAGCTAACACAAATAATTTTTGAATAATTATGAAAACATTGATTTTGTCAAACAAATCAAATTCACATCACCAATTTAAAATGAAATTTCTCATGAAATTAAATAATTTCTCATGTTCTCAATTTAAAATGTCACATATATATATGATTTTTCTTTTTCTCTCAAACGTCACATAAAACTAATTTACATACAATATATATGTATCATATGATGATTAATGTTTGAAAGCTATATACAAAGAATATTCACATCTCATTTATTTGAATTTATACAAAAAAAAATGGGAGGAAAGAGATGGAAGTCAAAACTGAAATGAAAAGTAAGGGCTATTGGAAGAAAGAACCTTCGTGTTGGAGCATATGAGTTGATCATGTGTGGAAAATCTGTGAAGAAACCGAGAAATAGAAATTCTAAGAAAAAAAATACAGGCAGTTTGGAGCTTGAGCTTGACATAATAATCTCCGCTAATTACAAGATTAGAAAGCTTGTATAATTCCAATATATACAAGTCATATTATATCATAATTAATAGATGAATAATTTTCATAGACATCATATATTTAAATTTACAAATAAATTGTACATTTATGCATAAAGAAGATGATTAAAAAACTTAATTGTATAATTGGAGGTTATATTAATAAATCTTTCAATTTGGGAGTTATAAGGTATAATAGTATTAACCATAAGATTGATTCCTAAGAGACCATAAAATTATGAACATTCACACACCATAATATTTAATTTTGCAAATAAATAGACATTATATATTAAAATATCAAAATGACTAATAATTACTTTTTCATATAACACTCATGATGATAGTTATCAATAGCACAATATTAAATTTTTATAATAATTTCTCTCACACGAGTCAATAACAATAAATTTAAACAATAATAAATTTCAATAAAAAAAAAAGTAAATATCATATAGTCAACTGGGCATTTTTTTTTACTTCACAATAAATCTAGGCATCTTTCTTCACAACTCATTGCCTCTTTTGATTTTTTTTTTCATAACATCTCATATTTCTTCCCTTTCATAATTTGACCTCTATTTTCAATACATTGATACATATTTGTCAATGACTTCTGGCCATATTATAACAATTACTCATGACTTCACCTCCAAATATCATTTATTTAATATCATCAAATATTGTTGCCTCTAATTATCAAATTGGGCAAAATATGTTAATTAGTTCTCAGGATTATTAGCCTTTATAACTATTACTCTTGAGTGGCATAATTCTTTGCAAGTTATTGTCATCAGGACAATATATATTACAAATACTTTTTCAAATCTGTAAAGCTCTTTTGTATTATTCAATATTTAGACCCCATAATCCTTTAGGGCTTTAATATTTATAACAATATAGTCCCACAAAAATTTTCTTATCTTGCCATTAACTGGAATGGATAGTGTTCTTTTAGAAAAGAATCATTACAAAAAGTTATGAGACTTTTGTTCATCAAATCATAAAACTAAGAATATTATAGCTACTGGCCATTCAATGATATTAAAATATCAATAGATATCTAATTGATTAATATAAATATATGTAAGAATAAAAATTAAATTTTGAATGATAAAATAAAAAATATAAATATAACATCAAGTAAGGATAAAGGGAGAAAGAAACCCAATATATTAGTAATACTAAATAAATATTCACTAACATGTACTATAAATAAAATAAAGTAAAGGGAATTCATAAAATATGAAATATAAAAACGCAGTATGATATTATAAAACTCAAATGATTGAACTATATAATAAAGGGAATTCTAAAGTCAAGAAATAATTCATAGAGTAGGATTACAAAATTAAAACCTTTATGGCATCAGACCATTCAATTCTCTTGGCTTCAAGTCAATTAATCTCATGGCTTCTGGTCAATTAATCTTAAGATGAGAAATTAAATTTATATGGTTTTTTGTCATTTATCTTCAGGATAAACAAAAATTGTACATTACTTCCGGGCATAGAAAATAAAAAGTTATATAACTTTTAGCCACATAATCTCAAAATAGGAAGTAAAGGAATATGACTTCTCTCAAAATATAAAATCAAAGGTGTATGAATTCTAACCATAATAAAAATAAAAATATCAATAATATAGAAGAATTCGTAAAGAAATTAAAATAAGATATAAAAATAATAATAATCTCAAATCTTAGCAATGGAACTCAATAACAATAATCAGTAAAAGAGTCTCTTTAATTCCATATATTTGTTTAGATTATTCCAGATACATCAAATAAAGATTATGTAAAAGAAGATAGATGAAAATGTTAAAGAAATAGTGAGATAAATAAAACTTCATTAGAGTTTTGTGTTGATAACGTGTTGTGAAAATAAAAGTCATATGTGATAAGAGATAGAGAAGAGCAAGATGATAGAGACAAAATGGTGAGAGAAAGGAAGGAGAGTAATTCTCATTCACTCGTGTTTCTTGTGATTACAATGCAATGTATAAGGCTTATATTTATAGCTTTCAAGAGTCACTACCAAGGATCACAATTAATATACAATAAATGGTACAATTAATACTATATGACTCTTTATATTATTAAATAGCCTTTTAGGGCTTGTTTGGTATGAGGGGAGGGGAGAGAAAGTGAGCGGAAGGAAAATTTTTTTAAAATGTATTTGAAAAAATGAAAGACGTGAGGTATGAAGTTTTAATTAAGTATTCTTACTTTTTAATTTTACATATTGTCTATATTAAAATTTTATAATCCCACTTCTCCAATTTTCTTAAATCCAACTTATAAAATTTTTTTTTCTCCTCCCTTCCCCTCCAAATCCCTTATACCAAACAGACGCTTAGTTTCTCAATAACTTATTTATAAATACTAAGTAAGATATGAATCAAGGACATCTACATTTTGTTTTCTTGTTTTTTGTTTATTTTAAAATTTTCCTTCGAAAGTCTTTCCAATTACAAACCGAAGTTTCCGCGGTTTAAACATGACTTCATTTCGTTGTTTTAATATACAAAGACAAAATGAAATTAAATGTTTATTTGAGATAATTTAATTTTAGTTTATAAATACTTTTAATCTATGATTTATAATATACTAGATAAATATATGAGAGAAATTTTGTCTTAACTGAAATAAAAAATACTTATAAATAAAAAATAAACTATCTTAAAGATAACCTTAATCAATCAAAGTTTAAATAAACAAAAGCTAGAATCTGCTTGATGTGACCGACGGCGACCCACCGAATACTGATCTCCATCGCAATTTCAGATATTTCTCTCCAAAAAAATCTTGGCCTCGGGTAATGAAGCTTCGCTTTCTCAACCTCATGTTTTGGTTTTTCTTCCTGCTGCATACATGAACTTTCGGGTTCAATTTTTACGTATTTTCCAAGTCGTATTTTGTACCCGGTTATAAGCGTACGAAGTCACTATTCTTTTTCTTTGGGATTTTCGTTTGTTCACACTATGGCCTGGGAAAATTCAAGACTTCCCTCTTGTTTCCGAAATATTAGGAGTCACTTTCAGGTTAGTAGGCTATTAACACTGCTGTTAGGAATTTGTTCTTGATTGTTGATTGTTCTTGTTACTTTTTGCTATCTTCAAGGGAGTTATCCTTTCCGTTGTACACTATTCAAATTCTTGCAGCAGGCGTCTGCTTAGAAATTGCGAGACGCTTTTTTGTTTTTCCTCCTTTTCGTCAGCTGTTATTGATTATTCTTGGGTCGTGGTCCTCAACTCTCGATAGCTTGAATTTCAGGTACAATGAGTAATGGATGATTATTTAATCCATACTTTGAGAGTTCCAAACAATTCTTTTGTGCACAAATTTGGGAGTAAAATATTAAATCGACTAGAAGTAGTGTCAGTCTTAAACGGATAATGTTGAAAGTGGATGAATAATTTCCGATGTCCTATTGATCATCTCAGAAATGAATATCTTTAATTTGAATGCTGACGTTATGCATCTTGCTGGGACACTAGTTTCAGACTGGGAAATGAGCTTTTCAAGCTGTGGTTATGGTTTTAAGACGAGTAAGGCTCTAATTTTTACCTCATGATTCTTGGGCAAAGTAATGTGCGCCAATGTTGTTTATGTTTTTCTGCTAGTGACTTCAACGGAGCAAAGGATATTCTTTGATTTATTCCTGTACTTTTGTCAACTGGTTGGATTTTCTAATGAAGCATAGAATACTCTTCTGTCAGCTTGATTAAATTGGTAATAGAATGAAGAATCAAGTATTATTTTAGCAAGGTTTTAAAAAGTATATTTTCCACAGCACTTCTTTTGACAAGTGTTGCCTATTTGGTCTCTCTCTGTTCACCTCAAGATTGATGCCACGCCAATGAATTTTCAAGTTGGGATTGCATAGAGATTAAAAACTTCCATATGATCATTGAATACCCCTCCCCCCAACTGATTTAAAATTTCTGTTTTTGACAATACGTGCTTTTTGGTCATCTAAGCTCATTAAAGTAGAAAGTAAATGGTTAATCAGTTTCTGTTTTAGTTTTTGTGATATGATTATTGTGTAAGAAAGTTAAGCGCATACAGCAAATGATCTGTTGGTCTAATTATAGCAGTTTGTTGTTCAGTTGAACTATAGCGGTTGTTTACTAAATATTGAATGTATCTTTGTACTCTTAGATGTGGTCGGTAACTGTTTTAGCCTCCCCATCTCTTTCATGAAATTATGATTCACTTTGCCCCTTTTTTCTTGAGAATCTTGCCCATAGTGCTCCTCATTTATTTTTGGATCCTAATTAGTATATGGAAACCTTTCCTACAATTGTTGGCTTAATTTTGACTATGTTTATCTTGATATGTGGCGCTTTTCCTAAAATGAAAACCTAATTATTGGTTTACTGTGTTGGCTATCTGCTTACTTTTGAGGATACATTCTTTTGCTGACGTACATATAGAACAATGAAATGTTGGCTTTCATGCTGAGGCTTTATAACTCGGAACCAGGAAGGTTAGGATAGTTGTATTGGATACAAGAATGGATAAGATAGTCCTCATAGGGCATCTAATTTGGATTACTTACAGCTTTGCTTAATTCTTCTCAGTGCATTGCATTTGTCTTTTAGATCAGATAAAGGCTATGGCACTTGGGAAGAAAAGCAAATAGGGACCTATTTATTATATTTTGTTGCTAAATTGCTTTCTTCGGGGTTACCTAGGATTTATCAAGCAGGAGGCAGGGAATCTCTTCTGTGAGGGGTGATCACTTTTCATCCACTAATATTTCATTGATAGACAAAGAGAACGGAGAGGTATATAAATGGACTAAGATTTCCTTTGAATGAAAAGGATATATATTTTTTTTTATCAGAAATACTAATATTATTTGAAGAATTTTTTACTTTACATCTTGATATAAATTCTAATAATTAATTGAGAATAGGGAAGTGCATTCTTTTTTGGAGCGATTAGTTAAAATCCATGTGTCATAACAGCTTGAAGCATCTAACTTAGCTTGTATTTATCGTGTTATTGTTTAGTGCCTTCAAGTTTTGGTTAAAAGTAGTACCAATGCAAGCCCTTACCAAAGGTAATCAATTTATAAATCCACCTTGCTAGAATGAGATTAGGAGAAAGGCATTAGAAGTGTTCCTTCCGTTAGCTGCTTTTTGTTGCAACATACTATTGATGAAGTGGTCCTCATCCATTACTGCTCGTCTCAAAAAGAAATTAAAATGATCTATATGTTAGAGATCTGCATATAATAATTAGGAAAAAAAAAAAAAAGGAAATTTGTGTGTAATTGGGCTTATATTGACACTTTCCTGGTAAAATTTATCATTTATTAGTTTTATGTCCATGATATCAATATAGGTAGGATTCACTACCTCTAATATGTGCTACTTGCATTGAGCTAGTTAAAAAGGCTGGAAATGACTAGATCATTGGTGTATGAGTAGCTGTTCTATGAAGAACCAAGATGTTGCAAACTTCTGCACAAGTATAGTGCTAACTATTTTTGAGCTGCCTATTATTTTTAGAGTAAAATACACTCCACTCCCTTGGAAGATGGTCAAATTGTACAATTCTTTACTCTATTTTGAAAAATTTCCCTCCTCTCCCTTGGGATTGAAAGATGTGCTACACTGGCTTCTTGGCCTTGAAAGATAAGTTGCATTTTATCTATTTTATCCAAAATATAGTTTTCTTAGTTACCGTAACAAGTATAAAATATGAATTTAATCGATATATAATACTCAATTTTTTAAAATATATAATGAACTTTAAATTTTCAAGGCACAAGAAATAATATTAAAAGTAAAAGTTTAAAAAATATGAATTTAATAAAATATTTTTAATAAAATAAGTCAATAGTGTCCCTGTGTGTATTTGATCATCTACTATTTTTAAGAAAGGTTTGTGCATATTTTAATAATAAAGAGGACACACGTACAATTTAAGCATCCCTTTTGGTGGGGAGAGTAAATTACCTATAGTTTTACCACAGAAAGCATTCTCTGACTCTATTGTGCTGTTTTCTTGAAGGTTACTTTCTTATGGACTTTGACGTTTGTTAAAAGATTTTGATATACCAAGTTTACTACTTTCTTTCGTTTTTTTTAATCAAAACTTTACTACTTCCTAACATCACACAAAGATAAAGAACAATAAACATTTCCATTGGGGCTCACCTCTCGATTTGGTTGCTGATTAATTTGACATATTGAAGTTGTGGACATTTAGTGATGATTATAATAAACATTGAACACTCATTTATAATCATTCTCAATTTTGTTGTGTGCTCTAGCAATTCAAGATGAGGGAAATCCAGCTTGGTTCACATACTGTGATGTCTCATGGGTATTCGGTTGCAAGAACACACAGGCATGATTGGCTCATACTCTTGCTCCTTGTGTTACTTGAGATCATTCTATATATTATCCATCCTTTCTATCGCTTTGTTGGAAAGGATATGATGACTGATCTCAAATATCCCCTGAAGAGTAATACTGTTCCTGTTTGGGCTGTTCCTGTAAGTTTACTGCTTTGGATTATACTTGTGGAAAGATGATTTTTTCTTTTTTCTTTTTGGCGTCCCCCCACCCCCCCCCCCCCCCAAAAAAAGTAGTACACTAAGAAGGCTCTGTGTTTTCTTTTATGGGTAGATGTACGCGGTTATATTGCCTATGTTGATATTTATTTTTGTCTATATTCGAAGGAGAGACGTCTATGATCTTCATCATGCTGTATTAGGTAATAATGTGTGAAAAATCCTCATTCATTTATGTCACAGAGTATGTAGTGCGAATAGCTAAAAGGAAACAGCTATAGTAGGTGACACTATGTTGTTTGCTGATGCAGGTCTCTTGTTCTCTGTTTTAGTAACAGCAGTAATTACTGATGCAATAAAAGATGCTGTAGGTCGGCCTCGACCTGACTTCTTCTGGCGTTGTTTTCCAGATGGAAAGGATGTAGGTTTTTCCTTGTTGTTTGCGTGAGGGATCTATTTATCTATGTTGCAAAACTGATTTTGTATAATGATATAACCAATTTGTTGACTGTTAGTAGCTGTAATATCAAGTGATTAATTGATTCTCGTTAGGTTTATGACAAATTGGGAAACGTCATATGTCATGGTGACAAGAATCTCATAAAGGAGGGACACAAGAGTTTCCCAAGTGGCCATACTTCATGTATGTAGTTCATTTTTTATATTCTCTCTCTTCTGTGTAGAACAAAATTAAAGATTTTGCCAAGCTGATAACTGTTTTATATTCTTTCTCTTCTGTATAGAACGAAATGGCAGGTTTTGCCAGGATATAGATCCCCTGTAATGCCTTGTATTGTGTAGTGTTTAAATGTAGTTCTAAAAGGTAACACTTTTATGAAATTTATAAGTGTTTGTGTATGTATATATATATTTTTTAAGTTATAATGGATTTATCTTTTTCCTAATAGGTCACACTTGAGCACTGCACCAAAAAAAAAAAAAAAAAAAAGCACTGCAGGGGATTCAAATCCAGTTTTGGCATACTGATAATTTTCTTCAATTTTTGATGGAATACTGAAGATCAGCTTTGCTCATACATGGGTTGCGGAATTTCTAAAATTTTGCTTCATCAGTTGCTTGGCTCATTATATGCAGGGTCCTTTGCCGGTCTGGGTTTCTTATCTCTTTACTTGTCTGGTAAAATAAAAGCATTTGACCGGACAGGCCATGTTGCAAAGCTTTGCATTGTTTTTCTCCCTTTGCTCTCGGCATCACTTGTTGGCATTTCACGAGTAGATGACTATTGGCACCATTGGCAGGATGTGTTTGCTGGAGGTCTTATAGGTTCGTCTTTGATTTAGTAATGATAATTGACAGATAAATTTGTCATTTGGGCACTACACGACTTACTATATTCGAATTCTCCTTTCAGGACTTATAGTAGCTACGTTTTGCTATTTGCAATTTTTTCCTCCTCCTTATCACCATGAAGGTATGCTTCAGTGCAAATTACATAAATGGTTTATGTTTGTATGTCTATGTTAATTGTCAGATTGTGTATATTGGTTGTTTTCTCTGGAAAAGTACGAGACAGAAATTACTTTCTCTTTGGACGTGTAGATACTGTTTCGTAACCATCCAGGTAAATTGATTTGAGAGTGAGGGTCTTCTGAAGAAGGCAATTTCTCGCTTTTGTTACGTTATCTGAGGGACAACTGATTGCTTTTAATTCTCATATCTTAGAAAATTTTGAGTTGGCACTTGCTGCTCAGGAAAGAAGGACCACAACAAATCACTTTAGGTTATGGCTCGAGTTGATTCATTGTTGGAACATGTTTCTCCTTCCTAGGGAGCACAAGAAATTCATGTTTTTTTTTTTTTTTTAATTTGATGTTCCCTGTTTCATCTGTTATGATCTTGGCCAAGATATGAAACTCTTAATTACTTCCGACAGAATCCTTTGTGTTATGAAAGAGAACTGAGAAATTGGAGCTTCTTAATTGAAATATACTACCTCTAAAATCCACTTAACTACTTTGGGTAGATTGAGGAAATTAGTTATATTAGTTATTTGTTAAAAACATATATTCTGGTTTCCCTAAAATACCCTCCTAAGTCATTTGTATTGAAACTACTTTTAATACAAACTATCTTAACATATGCAATTAATAGGGATAGTTTAGGGGGAAAATGATAAGTATGGGAACAAAGTAGATTGAGGTCTTATTATATTTAGGACTATATCCATTACCGCAATTAGTTCTTATATAAGGGACCGGGGTAGTATTAATTTTCCATTGGACAAAATAGCCATGCTCAAATTCAAAACTTACACACATTATCCAACCTCATTTATATTCTAAATATGGGGCAGAAATATTTTTCAGAAGACTAGCCAAACAAGAATAACATTGATATGGTACATACCCAATGATTTGGCCCATCACAAACTATTTTGTACGGTTAGCAGATTATTATGATGACTCAAATCTGAAACTGTTTGATGCTCTGAATATGTTTTCTGCAGGTTGGGGACCTTATGCTTACTTTAGGATGTTGGAGGAAACAAGTGCAACCACTCATACTCCTAATGGTCAAAATCTAAATTCTGGCCTTACACAACCTACAGAAGCTCAAGAAGAGAACCAGGAGGGCCATGGCTGCCTTGGATGTGTGGGTCTTTCTGGGGAAAGGGATCATCATCATAATGCAACATTGGATGAAATAGAATGTGGGAATGTGAGAAAATAGTTGTTTGCATAATTTCTCCCTTGATCTGCTTTTTCAAAATTCCTGCAGTTCATGTGAGATTTTCTTCCCAAATTTGAAACAGTCTTTCTGTAGTCAACCTCTTGTTTAGAGAACAAATGAGTTGGGGGCAGTAGGTGCAGTAAAACATCTCTCTCTCTCTCTCTCTGATTAGCTTATTTTCAGTGATGTTGGGTTGTATGAGGTAAATGTGCTGGAGAAACTTTGTCTTGTAAAGTGCAAAAGCAATTATTTTAAGCAAGGGTTTGAGAACTTGACCAGTCTAATGCATTAGACCGCTTTTTTGAGGAGACGTTTTGGGCCGTTGTTTATTCGTTTTTGGGTTGCCAACCATTGTTAGGCCGGAATCTGGAACGGGTTTGCAATAACTGTCTGGCCCAATAAACATGCGAAAAAAAAAGTGCTGATTTTTTTTATTTTAAAATTTGATGCTAGAAAAGAAATTGAAGAAATGGCAATTTTTAATTAAGAATAATTTGTGAATTAAAGTGTGAATTATTATGTGTTATGTGACAATTTTAATTAATATGGCATCATTAATGGAGAAATTGAAAGAATGATAATTAGTTAGTTATTAATGGAAAAAATTAATTACTAACTAAGAGGGAAATGAGATGTGCAACTAAATGACTAGTTGAGGGGTTAGAGTAACTAATTGGTTACTTACTTTATGAGAGCCAATAAAAATTTAACACTTGACAAGTTAAAAGGATGAGAGAAGGCATAGAAAGTCAAATTGCAATTAAAAAATTTAACACTTCACTAACCAAAACTTGCAACTTTTAATACTAAGTTACACTTCACTAACCAAAACTTGCAAATTCTGAAAAAGTCAAAACGTCCTTGAATGGACAAATGGTGATGAAAAATTCTGAAACTTTCCAATCTTAAAATTCACATGCCAAGCTTCAAAATGGACATATAATTCATATCATTTTGATTTGTGAGTTAGGAGTTATGATTATCCAAAGTTTGATGTTAAATCTGGGATCAAATCTGGAATAGTATGAACATTTGTGAAATTCTGGATTTTGGTGGTTATATACAGCCTTGATTCATATTTTTCCAGTAAAGAGGACTTAAATACCTTTCATTAGGCTTTGAGATCATCTCATTTCAATTTTTCTAGAATTAGTTATGATTTTTGGAAGTTCAGCCCAAAAACTGAAATTTTCTTGGCCGCAGCCAGGAGACTCTTGGACGCAGCCAAAAACTCTCTGACCTAATTTTGGCCACAACCAAAAGTACTTGGCTGCAGCCCAAAAGTTTCTGACCTATTTTATGTCGTAGCCAAAGAACCTTGGCCATGGCCAATATCCAAAAATCAGAACTTTTTGCTATTGTAAGGTGGTTTTTGAGATAGTACTTCCCAACCCTTTAGGGCTTTTGTTAGAGACAATTGTAGCCATTTAAAGAACATTAATGATAACCAAATCTAAGTGTTTTGAAGTCAATTGAGTATTGGAATAAGTGGTAACCTGTCGTCCTTAATTATGAGTATAGGATTTGATATTTGCCCGGATCGTAGAAGGCTTGTGCTTGATCAAGAACGGAAAGACCAAGGTAGTGACACTTTATCCTATATCATGTTTAATGCATTGCTTGTGTGTATTTATCTTTGAATCTTGAGAGCTGTGACCTGTGGCCATATGGGGGGATCAACCTATAGTAAAGGACCGTGCCTGCGGGTCGGTGGAAATACAGGGCATATCAATGAAGAGTTGTGACCTACGGCCACATGGGGGGGATCAACCCATGGTGGAGGACCGTGCCTATGGGGCGGTGGGAATACGGGGCATACCAATGAAAAGTTGTGACTTGCAACTAAGGGTGGAAACAGGCCAGGCCAGGCCAGGCTTTTGCCTTAACAGGCCAGGCCTGTTAAGGCACAAACTGGCCTGAGCCTGGCCTGGCCTGTTAAGAAGGCCTGAATTTTTAAAATTTTTTAAACAAACCGACAGGCCTACAGGCCACACTGCAAAACAAGCCAACAGGCCACAGGCCGAAAACAGGCCTCCTTAAACAGGCCGAAAATAGGCTAAAACTTACAGGCTCAGGCGAAATTATCCTTTAACCATTATCTAATTTTTTTTAAAAAATATTTTTACAGGCTCAGGCCGGCCTGACAGGCCTAACAAGCCTGTCAATAGGCCTTGGCCTGGCCTATTAAGCAAAATAGGCTTTTGTTTTGGCCTTGGTCTGGCCTTTTAGCTTGACAGGCCAGGCCTGAACAGGCCAATCACATGCCAGGCTACAGGCCCCTGACAGGCCGCCTGGCCTGTTTCCACCCCTACATGGAACCATATGGGGGGATCAACCCATGGTGGAGGACTATGCCTTCGGGCCGATGGGATTACGGGGAATGACAAGAAACATTGAATATTGTGTTGTCGATATGTGATATATGCTTACTTGCTATATTTCATTATACATCATATATGTGAATTGTTACTACTGAGATTCTTTGGAATCTCACTCTTTCCAATTAACAATTTTTAGCCAGGGCAAGCGGGTCAAGGGACAAGCAAGTGAACAATGACAACTATGATTTTCGGTGGTAGTCTTAGTTTCTTTTTGGTTTGGTTATCATTTGGACAATTGTATATATATATATATATATATATATTTGTAGACCATAGAATAGTATAGTTGTGTAATCCTCGGTATGGAAAACTAAGATGGGCAATGATGCTATGTAAAACTCTTGGATTAATGATATTATTCCTGGTGAATGTTGGGAATTTTGTTAATACTCTGATGTTGTATATGTGACAAACCGAGCAGGCCAATTACTTTTACTTTGAAATGAATAGAGATCGTATTGTACAGGTTTTTGTAAAAATTTTTAATTACTCTTGATCTCTTATTCAGTTATAAAACGAGTTTAAACACTAATCATGGCCTTGATAAGGTCAGGGGTTACATCTGTCGTCATCTGCTGTCTTAATCATCGTCCTCTATTGTCAGTGGCATCTTCTTGTTACTATTGCCCGTGCTTCTCCCTTAAGCATTGTGCATTGTGGCATTGCCATCTGCAAGCTTTGTGCGTCGTCGTCTTGGACCATTTGTGCCATGTCGTCTGCCATTTGCGCTGTCATCCTTCATTGTGCGTGCCCGATATGTGTGGTGCTATGATTCTGCCTTTCTTCGTCACATCCAAACCCCCAAATCTCCTCCCTCACATCGTCACTGATGAAGCTTCTGTATGCTCTATTCTTGTGCTTTTCTCAATTATCTCAATGTGTGGATTGTTTAAATTGGAATATAAAGCTTTTTCCTCTTCTTAGCTTAATGTGGGTTTTGACTTGAGGGTTCTTATTTGAAACTGATGAAGTTATACTTGTAGCTGACTCTTATAAATTGTATTTCTTTTCAATGCTTTGTTTTTTTCACCTAACACAGAGTATAATGAAGCTGATGAAGTTATACTTGTGGCCGAAAGTAAATATTGCATCTATTTTTACAAGTGGCGTATAGGCAATAAAGTTGCTCAATTTTATCATTCTTTGTGATCATTAAGCGAGTTAGACATGACATTGTTCTGGCACTGCAGATTTTCTCTAGTTTTTAGTTTTTAGAATGTTAAAATATACTATCCTGATCTTTCAAGAATTCTGCATTTATATGGCTAAAATAAATCCTCCAGATACGTCTTGCAAGGTTTTCAATTAAATTGGGTTATGGAGGTTCAACCATGACGGGAGGGAAAGTAATATGAAGTAACTTGTTGGCTTATCAACATGCAGCATAAAGCTGGAATGGGACTTTCATGTTTCACTACCTTGATATGCTTTTTCATGACCTCTCCCTCTCTTGGCATCAAATTTTTTTTATGCATCTTTTGAATGGTTATGGATTTTCACACTTCAACTTTCTGTTTTGAATATTATGTTTAGTGATGAGACTTTCTCTTTTCTCACAAAACCTTTTTCTTTTTCCCATTCGTTTCCTGTTTTTTAACAAAGGTTTGTTTTCTAATGCCAAGAAACTCTATAAGACAAGCCCTAAAATATGCCTTATCCCCTCCTCCATCCTAATTGATTTCAACAAAGCCTTAATCACACGACCCATTCACATGTGATTGAGACCTTCCCTTTAGTTGGCGTGTGGCGTTATCTATCCTTCTCAAGTAACAATAAGTTTGGCGTCTAACACCAAACTCTGCAGCTAGCCCAAGTTCCTTTGTAAAATTCAGCTTTCTTCTTCAATAAGGTTCATCTGCTTTGTGATGACATCCCAATTTCCTAACATTGAAACTTGTTCTGACTTCAGTTTACTAATATCACTACAAAAAAATGTGATTTAGTAGTGGTTAAAAATGGGTATTAGTTGCGGTTTTAACCGCTACAAACAACATTAGTAGCGGTTAGCAAAACCGCTACTAAATCGTATGTTGCAAGCGGATTTATAGCGGTTATGCAAAACCGATACTCAAGGAAAATAACCGCTACATCCTTTGTAGCGGTTACAAAAAACCGCTACAACATCCTCATGAACGAATTTTTTTTTTCAGAGATATTTGTAGCGGTTATATAATCACTATAAATATAAAAAATTGAAATTTTGAAGGCAAAAAAGAAAAATGACAATTTTTTTCAATTTTGTAGCGGTTATAAAACCGCTACTAATTTTGAATTTTTATGAAATTTGTAGCGGTTATAAAACCGCTACTAATTTCATGAAATTCAAATTTGGCGCCAACAAATTTAATTTGAATTTAAAAAGGCGCATTTGTTAGTAGCGGTTTAATAACCGCTACAAATATTTAAATTTTTTTTTAATAAAATACGATCATTTGTTTATGCTATTTTAATATTAAATTAATTAGTTTATTTTTTTATTAGTTTATCTAATTTAGTTAGCTTATTAATAAATTAAAAGGATAAATTTAATTTAATTGGATTAGTATAAAAATTATATTAATAATATTATTAAGGATACATAGGTAATAAGGAATTATTATGTTGTCTAATATAATGTAATTGTGTATGAAAAATAGATGAAAATGAGATACAGCTGTAAAATATCTGAAAAAAAATGATGAGAATAAATTTTATATAAAGGAAAGAAGTATTGTAAAAAAAATAAAAAAACTTGTTACCATATGTAATCGTATTATTCAGCTCCTCTACTCATACAAAAGAAATTGTAAATGAGAGAAAATGAAAGAAAGGTAAGGTGAAAAGAAATTGGAGAGTGTTTGAAATGAGTTGTGGTAAGAGTATTTATAGGGATCCACGTACTATTTGTAGCGGTTAATGTATCCATTTTGTAGCAGTTTTTATTTAGTAGCGGTTATTTTTACTTTTATAGCGGTTATTAAACCGCTACAAATATTATTTTATTTTTTTTAAATTTTATTTTAAAATTTTTTTTCCAGTTTTTTCAAAGAGAAAAGCATAATTTGAATTTGATCACTCATCGTCGCCATCCCTACAGAAATTATGTAGAAAAATTATTGTTAGGGATGTTTTATTAAATTTCAAAAATTTAATTTAAATGACGTGGACTTAAAAAAACTCACCGCAGTAGAGGTAAATTGTCATCGCCTTCAGGGAAGTAGTTTTCAAAATCGGCTGGCTGAAATGGCTCACTCTCGTAAGCGATGTTATCGCCCTCACCCATGTCGTAAAGGTCTCGTGGCTTTAGATGAACGACCATGTGCCAATCCCTGTGCCTCTCGTCCTCGACATAATAAACCTGATGTGCCTCTGAAGCTAAAATATATGGCTCATTATCTTGAGAAATACCAGTATGAATCGGCTGTGAGAAATTGACTGATGTGATCCCTAAGTCGTCAGTAGTCTTTCCCCGAGAAGTAGTGGTATTTGCCCACAAACACTTGAACAGCGTCACGGTGAAACGACCTTGATAATTAAGTTAAACCACATCAAGAAGCTTGCCATAGTAAGGGACGGGTCTAAACTGCATGTTAGCGTCACTGCTGCTCGCATAACTCCTTGTCCCAAATGTGCCATAAACACCCGAATTCTGAGTTTGCAATCCTTGATCCCGTGAAACCGTGCAAAACTTAAAACCATTGACATTGTAAGCTGTAAACCTTTTTGCATGATCAAGAGGGCCGATTGCGATAGCTCTGAAATCTGGTGAGTGTGGGTTGTGGTTATTTAGTATTCTGCCCGCAAACCAGCTCGGGAATTCTCTGTGGACCCTCCTATCAACTTTCGAGGATGTCTGTGTACGGATCCTGAGTTGACGCTTAACATGACTTCTGAATTCCCTGCAATTAATAATGGAAGGCGATAGTGAAATGAAAGTGAGAAATGTTACGAAAGATATAGATCGAATAACATGTGAGTGTACAATTCTTACCGTATGAAAGGTTTAACTTGAGTGCAATTAATCAAGACATGTCTATGTGCTTGCAACTTCTCAGTTGCCGTTAGTTTGAAGTTCTCAGTTGCTCTAACTGGTTTACCAACATGAGGGATAAATTCTCCTGATATCGGCGCAGGTTCAGGACAATCGTCAACACGAGGTGGGCGGTTGAAAGCTGTCTCAAGATCATCAAAGTACCTTGAGCAAAAATATAGCACCTCATCCCTTATATAGCGTTCAGCTATAGAACCTTCTGGCCACGCCTTATTCCTTACATAAGATTTTAATTTCCCAACGAACCTACGAAGTACAGATGAGAAAAATTGATATAAAATGTTGAAAAGGACGACTAGAAAACATTAAATACGGAGAATAAAGCACATATTTAAAATGAGTACCTCTCAATCGGATACATCCAACGATATTGTACTGGTCCAGCAAGCTTTGTTTCATGAACAAGGTGGACTGTAAGGTGAACCATCACAGTAAAAAAGGACGGAGAAAAGATCATCTCCAAATGACAAAGCGTAAGAATAATTTTGGACTGCAGCTGATCGAGCTCCTCAAAGATCAAAACCTTAGAACACAACTTCCGAAAGAAAGAACAAAGTTCCACCAAAATGATGGAAACATCAGGAGGAAGTGTATTCTTTATAGCCAGAGGGAGTAACTGCTGCATAAGAACATGTGAGTCATGACTCTTTAGGCAAGCAACCTTTCGAGCTTGCAAGTTAACACATCGAGAAATGTTGCTTGAATACCCAAAAGGAACTTTTAATTTCTTCAACGTCGCGAGGAAGACTTCCTTGTTCGGTTTTGTGAGGGTAAACTTTACTGGTTGAAATCTGTCATGCTCATCTGGCCAAGCGTCTTCACGAACTCCCATGTCGCATAAATCTTTCCTTGCTTGAAGGTGATCATTTGTCTTGCCGGGTTCGTTAAGCAGCATTTACAGCACATTGTCGCAAACATTCTTTTCAATGTACATTACATCAAGACTGTGGTGAAGTAAATTAGATCTCCAATATGGAAGAGTGAATAAAATACTTATCTTCTTCTACTGCTGAGGCGCCGAAGTCCTGTGCGTCTTTTGGTGAGTTTGTGTTGAATAGTCGCTTTTTCCAAACTCGAAGTCAACATGCTCAAGCTACTGTAAGATATCTGTACCGGGCAAAGTCTGAGGTGGTCCTCTTTTTTCTGGTTTCCCATTAAAGCGATTCCGTTGTAATATGAACTTATGCGTTCCATCGAGAAACCTCCGATGCCCCATAAAGCACCACTTTCGGCTGTGGTGAAGGCGCACTGCATTAGAGTTAAAATTACAAGCTGGACATGCCGACCCAGTATGCACATTTCAACCAGATAATGTGCCAAGGCCAGGAAAGTCACTAATCGTCCACATCAAGGCTGCACGCAAGTTGAATAAAGTCTTGCTGTAAGCGTCGTACGTCTCCAAGCCGACATTCCACAGGTCAAGCAATTCCGCAATAAGCGGTTGGAGATACATATCGATGTCATTGCCTGGTGCCTTTTTGCCTGGAATGATCATAGACATAATGAAAGAGCTTTATTTCATACACATCCAGGGGGTAAATTGTAGGGAACTAAGACTACCGGCCAAATACTGTAACTTGTGCTAAGATTCTCGAAAGGATTGGAGATACACATCGATGTCATTGCCCGGCTCATCAGGAGGAGGAGGAGTTGTAGTCTGGACGACATACCGAGGGACAGGGGGAACCTGTGGATGCGCCTTGTCCGGGAATAGGCAACTCCATGACCGCTCGAGCATGTTGTTCGCGATATCACGCCACTGCTTCTGCTGAGCGTAGTTCATATCAGCCTGCAGTTGCATCTGTTGCAGATACAACTAGTGCATCTGCTGCTCCAAGTCTGACCGTAGCTGGTCAATAGACTCGTCCCTTGGACGTCTGACCCCTCTAGAGCTGCCAGCCTCAGAGGCGGCGCTCCGGCCGTAGACCATACTAGGTCTGGCGCCTATCCCTATCCCCCGCACACGTCCAAGTGCTCAGCCTAACCCATACCCGCCTTCAAAGGAGCTGTCGGGTCCACTGACCCCTGTGACTCCTCGGCCTGGGTCTGTCGCAGATCAGCCTGCGACTGCTGCATCCACTCCTGCTATTTTATGAAGCAATTCTAATTAGCAAATTTCATTAATACGTTGGTTTTATAAAAATTATAATAATAAAATTACTTACAATGGCTGCCTCTACCTGCTGAGAGGTTGTAGTCCAGTCACGGTGTCTGTGTGTGATGGCGTACAACTCCCTATAGTCCGTCTGACGGTTCTCCTGCTGTGCCTTCCTCTCCTAAAACAATTACATAATTCAATTACTATTATGAAATAACCAGCTAAAAGTCAGTGATATTTTGAAAAGTTACCAGCTCGCTGTAAGTGACAGTAAAGGTCTTCGATCCTGCTGTGTGGTGGATCGTCTGGTGCGCACGGATCCTGGAAAAAAAACAATATTAAATATATTAAAACAATAAAAACATTTAAAATTAATAAATTTCAAATTAAAAATAATTAAATTGAAATTATAATTTAATAATTAACAATTAAAAAAATATATAAATAATCTAATAAATACATTACCTGCCCCTCAGCGCTCCTCCTGAACTGGACGAAACCCGCCCAGTCGTTCGGCGGCACGCCGTCTGGGACGCTCTCGATCAGCTGCTCCAGAGGCATCGTCTCGTCCTTATCCACCCTGCGGAAGAGACGGTTCCTCCTGTTCCTCCAGCCGTCACCCATCTTCACGAGGGTGTACCTCTTCCGGTTGGCCTGGACGGCAAACTGCAGTTGCAAAAAAATTATTTAAATATCATTAATTACAAAAATCCTATTAAAAAATATTAGTTAAATAGAATTAATTACAAAAAATATTAATTAATTACTATTAATTACCTGAACCACCTCCTCCCAAGCCTGGTCCTTCAGCCCCTTCGAAACGTGCCTCCACGTCCTGAAGTGAAGGGGGAACCGCATCCAATTCGCGTCCAGGTCATTCAGGAAGCGGTTGAACATGTGACCCCCATTGTCGATGGGCTGGTCAATGCCCTCATTCCACAGCACTATAACTCGCAGGGTCCGGTCCATGCTGTTCAGACCAGCCACGTCCAGCCTCCTTGTCGACACATTCCCTTGCTCATCTACACAGTTTACCGCACGTTAGATAAATTGTAATTCAAATTTAACATTTCGAATTTAAATAAATAATTTATTAAATTAAAAATTTTATTTACCTTGGACCTGCACCTCAAACCCAGTGGACCGTGAAGACGACCCTCGTGGGTTGTTCTGCTCCCGAGCCTCCTCCTCATCGAGGAACTGCTCCATCTCCCTGATCCTAATCGGGATCTCAAAGTCCTCCTCGTCGTAGTCCTCGACGCTGATATCTGCCCCTCCAAACTCAGGCACCTCTGGTGCGGTCGTCTCCTGTGGGATCGTCTGTGGTGCCTATGGTAGGGCCGACTCCTATGGGGGAATGGGTTGAAATGTTATGGTCACCCTGCCTCCGCGCTGCCCCCTCCCTCTGCCCCTTGCTCGGCTGCTGCCACCCCACAAAATCGGTCTGGGGACCTCAGGGGCCTTCCCCTTATCCTCTCTTGAAGCTATATCAACTGTAAAAATAAAAAAAAAATTTTAGTCACATTATTATGCAAAAATTTAATAAAAATAAAAATACAAATAAAATACGTGTTGTATATGTACCTCAAGTGCAAATACTGAGAAATACTGTAGCAAAAACTCCTTCATAGACGTCTGAACGCTCAAATCTAAAAGAAATCACTCAGAGAAACTCCAGGAAACAAAATGAGCAAATGAAAAAAGGAAGGAGGCGGCCTCCTTAAATAGGGTAGCAATTTGTAGCGGTTATTCCAATAACCGCTACAAATCACCCAGGGCGCCTTAAATTTGTAGCGGTTTTATAATAACCGCTACAAATTACAAGAACCTTTGAAATTCTGTAGCGGTTATGGCCTAGAACTACTACAAACTTGGAGACTTCTGAAATTTTGTAGCGGTTATAGGGATATAACCGCTACAAATAGCTTGGCATTTTGTAGCGGTTTTGTTGCTATAACCGCTATACTGTTGGCGGGTCTTGGTCGCGCCAAGTGACGGGAATATTGTAGTGGTTTTTGTTTATTAACTGCTACAATTGAACCGCTACAAGTTTTGGTGGGAATTTCGCGCCATTTTTGTAGCGGTTTGTTCTACCTAACCGCTAGAAAAAACGCTGCTAATCTGTCGCTCCACTTGGCTCGTAGCTTGCCGCTACAAATTTGTAGTGGTTTAGCTTAGAACCGCTACAAATACTATAATTTGTAGCGGTTTGATATAACCGCTACAATACCACCGCTACAGAACACCATTTTTTTTTGTAGTGTATATGGTGTCATGTGCATTAAACCATGTGACTGTTAGTTACATAATGATTTCTGATGTGAACTTTGTCTTACTTTGTCAATATATCTTAAATGTGAGCTTTGTCTTACTTTGTCAATATATTATACCTAATATATGCTGCAATGTTTGAACTTTGTAGGAACTAGAAAATGTCATTCCAAACAGAATAAGTATCTACTACTGCCCCCTACCTAATCTGTTAGATTAAAGGCTAATCCAGCATTGGAGCATTGTGTTTAAGTGCCAAACAAAACCCCAAGTGGCAAATCTCATTCGAAATGCATGTATTATGGAAAGGAATTTACCGGGGGAGGAATACAGAGAGTGAAACAATGTCTTGCCAGATTAAAATGGGACATCATTAGTTGTAAAAAGGTTTATGGAGATGCTTGCTTTCGGTTGAACGAAAATTTGAAAGAAATTAAAGAGAAAAAGGGAAAGAAACAAGATACATTTGAAGAACACAATCCAATGGCCTTAATGTCACACCATTACAAGGGGATGCTCCGAATTTGGAAGAAGTTCCTCTTTCATATACCCAAAATCCTTTTTCAAGATCATCTGAAGTTTTGAAAAGAAAGGCACTTGCAACTGCAAATAAATTTTTTGCCCCAAGGACAACCTCAGGTGCATAGCTAGGAATAAGAAGTGCATTTGCAGGTGAAGAAGCTATGCATAGAGCAGACGTGGCTATGGCTAGGTGGTTGTATGATTGTTGCATTCCAATTAATGCTATGAATTCATTTTACTTTCAACCTATGATAGATGCTATTGCAGCTATTGAGCCTGGTTATAAAGCGTCATCTTACCATGCCTTCAGAACAAAATTATTACAAGACATGAAAAAGGAAGTTCAATTGTCAGTTGATGAGTGCATGAATTTTTGGGCAGAAACTATTTGCACAATAATGGTGAATAGTTGGTAAGATCAACAAAATTAGCAATTGATTAATTTCCTGGTTTATTGTCCTAAAGGAATTGTCTTCAACAAATCTGTGGATGCATTAGACATTGTTAAAGATGTTCAAACTTTGTGCAACCTATCCGTGGACATGGTTTTGTTTGCTAGAGTGGATAATGTCATCTACCTTATTACTGATAATGCAGCTAATTATAAAGCTACTGGAAAACCATTGCCTGAAAAGTATCCATCTATTTATTGGTCTCCATGTGCTGCATATTGCTTAAACCTGATTTTTTCAGATATTGGCAAAATGGAGATTGTCACACGTTTATATACACGTGCATCTTTGATTTCAAAATTCATTTATAACCATGGATTTTTGTTAGCTTGGTTAAGAAAAAGAGAAGGGTGTACAGAAATCATTCGGCTAGGAGCAACACAATTTGCTACTACTTTTATTGCCTTAAAAAGTATTCCTAAGCATAAGCATGATTTACAAGCCTTGGCAACTAGCAAGACATTTATTGACACTAGATACTCAAGAGACCATAAGGCAAGATATGTAATTGTTGTTGTATTGGATAGTGCATTTTGAAATGATTATCTGGCCATTGTTGAAGTTGTTAAACCTCTTATAATAAGACTTTTGAGAATTGTAGATTCTGATGATAGGCCTTCACTTGGATATACTTATGAAGAGATGCACAGGTCAAGGAAAGCTGTCAAACGTACTCTCAATTGCACAAAAAAAAATTGTACAAGACATTCACAAGTATTATTAAGAGTAGGTGGGATTCTTAGCTTCGCTAAGATTTTCATGCAGCAGCTTATATCTTAAATCCTACTTTTCTTTATGATAAGGCTAACTTCTCTTAAAAGCCAAAGGTTATGCAAGGATATCTATTTGTCATAAATAGAAAAATCACATATAATAATACCAAGTTTTTGCAAGAAGGCATATTATACTAAGACAAAAGTGGCACCTTAAATAGTCCCATGGCTCTTGAATATGCAAAATCACTGCAACCTGGTAAAATTTCTTACTTCTTAATTCTTATACAGTTATACTATACTATACGAACCTGACTTTAATTGTTGTTTTTTTTTTGCATTTGATTATGTTCATTTTAACATAATAGATGAATGATGGCGGCATTTTGGAGGTAGTTGTCCCAATGTTAAAAAATTGGCTATTCAATTGTTGAGCAAAATTGCTTCTTCTTCCAGTTGCAAAAGAAATTGGAGTGTCTTTGAAAGGATACATTCCAAGAAAAGAAATAGAGTAGAACATAAAAGGCTAAATGATCTTGTCTCTATTCATTACAATTTTTGTTTGAGGAATAGGTATATTTTTTTAAGCTTTTAACTTTACAATTTACATCTTACTTAAGTTTGTATTTGTAAAAAAAATTAATTAAATGACTTTTAATAATGATACTAATATTTTTTTTTTTCATGTGTTTTTTTAGGGTTCTTAACAAGAAAAAGATTTTGATCCCATTGATTATGAAGATATTGCTAAGATTGAATATTGGATAATGGAAAAAAGGTCATTTCGTCAAGAAGATGATGACATTTATTGTCCAAATGCCTTTTAAAAAATTCATGCTTGGATCAATCAAGAGCCATCAATGTTTGACAAGTTATAAAATCATTATTGTTAGTGCATTTTGTTAGGTTGATGGTTGACTTAATGTTCTTCCTTAAATAGTACTCCATCCGGTCCTAATTATAAGACAAAGTTGATTTTTTTTGGAGAAATTAAGGAAGCCAGTTAAATTACTTTAGAGTGTTTATATTTTTAGTATCCTTGGATTATATATTAGTTTATTAGTCAAAGTAATTAGTTTGGAAAAAAAATAAAAAAATAAAAAATCTAAAACAATTTAATTGGCTTCCTTAATTTCTCCAAAAAGTCAACTTTGTCTTATAATTAGGACCGGATGGAGTATTTTGTGACCTTGTTAACTTCCTATGAAATTAGATTAAAGACTACTTGTAATATATATATATATATATATATTTAATATTTTTAAATTAAATTATTATATCATCGGTCCGGCCAAATAGCTCAACCATTCGAATCATTTGAACCATGATCAGCTAACTTTTCTAGCTCGACGTTCGGTTCGGCTTTTAAAACATTGATTTTAAGCTAAACCAAACAAACAAGTTAATGGAAAATGAGAAATGAAATTAAAATTAATTTTTCTTGTGAGAAATTATAGAAATAACTAGACTTTTTCCATGTTATAAAAATGTTTTGAATTTGTTATTTTTGAACCAAAATATTACTGTAACATGCAGAAGACTACATTTTAACTTTAGTAAATATGGGTAATAACATAAGAAAGTGATAATTGATTGTCATAGTCCTTCGAAAAAAAGGTTAACTTTTAGAGCTATTAATTATAAGTTTGAAGGTCAGTACTGGTCATTTTCTTTTGCTAATGTTACTGGCTTTCAGATTGTATCATGTTGATTGAGAGGATGGTAAAATTGAACGTGCCCATCTAATAATTACTGCTTGTTAAAATTAAAATTGACTTTGGTTAATTCAACAATGAACGAAAAATGTCATTATTGGCGCAAGGCACGTGATTTAAGTTAAAGAATAACATCGTTATTCACATGAAATGATTTACTCTGAAAAAATCTTGTGGATTGTCAATGCACCAAGGAATTTTGCAAACAAAAATTAGCACCCCTTAAAATCCCATGAAAATTGATATTTTGACACCTCCTATACAAAATACTTTCTCAATTTTTATTTATAAGTCTTGCTCAGTTAATTCGTATAAATTAAGAAAATTAGTTCAGGTTATTTGATATTGAATTGTTTTGTTATTACCCTATCTTTTTTTTTTTTTTAACATGGATATCTGATTAGGTCATATTTAAATATTATAGGGCCTAATTAAGGGTAGCACTCCTAAATATTTTTGTTGTTTTGCATTCACACATACTTGAATTTGAAACCTCATACCTAAGCAGTCAGAGCCCATTCCATTAAGAACATTAGTTATTACCCCCATCTTTTCACTAATTAAGTGCAATTTCTTTTTAATAATTTCTCTCAATCCCCCGTAATTACTCAACAATATCCTTGAAAAAAAGCATTAATATAAAATAAAATACTCCCTCCGGTCCTAATTATAAGAGAAAGTTGACTTTTTTGGAAAAATTAAGGAAGCTAATTAAATCACTTTAGAATATTTATATTTTTATTTTTTTCTTCAAACTAATTAATTTGACTAATAAACTGATATATAATCTAAAGATACTAAAAATATAAATACTCTAAAGTGATTTAATTGGCTTCCTTAATTTCTCCAAAAAAGTCAACTTTGTCTTATAATTAGGACCGAAGGGAGTATTATTTACTTCATAAATTTTATAAAATGACTTGATCGACATAAAAAAAATTATAGAAGGTGACTTATGAATAAGAACGAGGGAAATGTTTCTTTTAATTCTTTTTATAAGAAACAAATAAACAAATCACCAAGCCGAATGAATATGTTTAAAATTAGTTAGATAATAAATACTTCCTCTGATTCTTTTTATAAAAACTTAATATTTGAATTGACTCAGAGCCCATTTTGTTGAACCACATTACGTGCTTACAATGGTAATTATGATTGTATTATCAAAATAAAAGTGTTTGGTTGTTCTTTAGCATAGTAATAGAGTTTACCATAGTAATGATGATTATTAAAAAATTGGTAATCCTCATTCATACCTCTTTCACTATGAATACTCGTTACCACCATATTGCGTGATTGAAAAAGTTCAATTTACCCTTTAGTTTTATTTGTCTTTATTGCACTTGTTTCATTTCACATATCACACCATACCACAACCGCTACTGCCACTACCTCCTCCTCCTTCTCCACTACTGTTGTCGCCACCCCACGCCATCGACATCACCTGCACCATTGTGGCCACCACTGCTGCCGCTTCCTCCTTATCATCATCCTCCACCATTGCCACCACCCACCGCAGGCACTATCTCCTCCTCTACCACCATTGTCGTTGCCACCTCTACTGTTGCTGCCATCACCACCACTATCCCTTCCACTGCCGCCGCTACCTCTTCCTCCTCCAAGGCCATTGTTGCCACCCTCACCTCCACTATTGCCTCTGTCGTCGCCACTATTTCCTCCTCTATCACCACCCCCCACCACTGCTATCTCCATCGTTGCTGCCATCACCACCACTACTTCCTCCTCCTCCACCGTCTCCTCACGAGCCCCAACTATTTTCACCCCAACCATTGCTGACACTACCATCACTACCTTATCCTTCACTGTTGTAGTTGTCAGCACTAGTCATTGCCACCGCCACATCATTGTTACTGTCACCTCCATCACCACAACCATTTACATTGGACGATCCTCGACGTGATATCGTGTCAGTTATTATAAGGCAATGCAATACCTCTTAACTATTTTTTCTACAAAGATTATATTAAGTTTAAAATTATCTTTGTGATATATTAATTTTAAATAATTATTTTAAAAAATAGCTCATTGCACTTTGCTTAAAAATCAAACCAAACACTAACCCTGTAATTCATATTGCATTGCATTACCATTACATTGCGTTACACTACAAGGTATAATGAGATTGAACCAAACAGGCCTTTAGTCTTTTTTATAAGAGTTCTATGAGCATTTAATGAGTTTGTTTTCAAATTAATCCCCTAATTAATTATATATGTTGTCTTAATTAAAAGGTTGATATTTATATTTATTCTATTTCTCTTTCTTATTTGGCTTTTATAAATAGAGGCATACTTGGAAACAAAAGTTTATTTCAGACATTTATTATTTTAAAATAATTTTAACTACTTTTTTAAACCGCATGATTCGATTATTAAGCTCTTATAAATAAGACAAAAAAGAGTATGTTACAAATACAACTTTGTTCAAAAAATATCTTTGTTCATATAGTTTACTGATGGCTTTTAGTTCATTGAAAAATATTATTCTCTTTTGTAAAATGAGAATAAAAAAAAAGAAAAAAATAAATTAATATTTTAAACAAGTTGTTTCTAGAAGTAGGACTAAAGAGAACCCTTCCAAAATTCTCTAATAAAAATGACACAATGCTATGTTATACCTTCCTAAGCCTTTTGGCAAAAATCAAGTGTACATACTAAATATTACTTCATTCTTACTTGATCCATTGTATTAATGTTATTGTTTGTTAACTTCACCTCTAACTTACGGCCTAATTAAGAGAAAACGGAATAAAATCACATGATTTGGAGGATGACAAAGCAAAACCAGTAAGTATGGATGCAGTATATGAAGAAGAAAGATGAATATTGTGGGAATAAATAAGAAGTGTAAAAATGAAAAAAAGAAGGGAATGAAGAGGAATATACATGTTTACCTCACCCTTTTCCCTTCTGTTACATTTTAAGCAAATTATACAGATTCCTATTGTTTTCTCTCATTTTCTCTCTTATATGAACCCCGTGTTCCTCTTGCCTTTAAAAAAGCTGGCTAAATGTGCGATTACCATCTTTTTCTTCCTCATAGTGAAAGGACTCACATGCCTACCTGCTGGTGAAGCTGACTTCTGAAACTTAGCTTGCTTGGCAGGAACCATAGTGGCATTGGATAATTTGATGCTCTTTCTGGATGTCGATCTCTGCAAATTATAATTGCTCGAACTTTTCATGCGTTTTCTAGCCGGATTCTCTACCCCGTCTCTGCTAGCTCTTTCTGAAATCATCTTCTCCTTCTCCTTTGCGTTAACCTCTATTATCTCTACCTCCTTTTTTGTTTCTTTAATCTCTCTCAGAGCTATTTTAGTCCTTACTGATATCTCATGCTCACTTGCCTTGAGAGCTTTGATCCATGCCTGTGCTGCTTCAACTTTTCTATCAGCAATTTCTTCAGCCACAGCTGCATGATTAGTTAAGTAATCGTACTCAAATTTCGAGATAGTAATTGAAGAACTATGCTTAGCTGCTAAAGCTCTTTCTCTCATGGTAGTTTCAGTGAGATTTCTCAGCTTCTCCAAAGCCTCACTTTCTAATGCTTTTATTACTTCCAATTCTTGCATCGCAGCTTCTAATTTTTCCTCAGTCATATCAATCTCAAGCTCAGTCGATTTGATTTCTTCTTTGGTGGTTCTATTCTCTTGGTTGATAATCTCTTTTTCCTTTATTGCTGCTTCTGTTTCTTCCTTTAGTTCTTTGAGAGAAACTGATAAGCTCATGGCTATTGATTTGGCTTTCTCTTCGGCATTAGATACGGTTTCTAGTTTTGATTTCGCTCTTAAAAGCTTTGAGTTGAGATTCTGAACTTTCGATTCCACTTTTTCCTCCTCCTTCTTCACCTGAGCCAACTCGGCAGTCACATGATTCAGCTCATTTCTTATGACATCTATGGAGGCCATAAATTGAAAACCTTCTTCTTTGATTGAAGCCAATTCTTTCTTTGCTGCTTCCAGTTCCTGCGTTATATTCTGCAACAAAGAAGAGCCTCTTGATTCATCTAATTCTCTTACAGAGTTCAGTTCATTCTGTAACATTTCAACGTCAGACATTGTCACAGCTAATTTCATTTCAAGCTCTTTTGATTTTTCTATCTCATCAATAGCCTCCTTCATCTTTTTCTTGGTGGTTTCCAATTTAGATAAGAATTGAGTTTCTTCTTTTTCTCTCTGAGTTTCAACATCTCTTAATTCTTTCGAAGCCTCAATCCTAGCCAATTCCACAAGTACATGGTCTTCGTTAACATCCTCAAGCTCCTTCCTAAGTTCTTCTGCAGCTCTTGAACCTGACAGAATCTTCGATCTTGATGCTTTTATCTGCTCCTCAGCTTGCAATTTCTCCTTCATAACAGAAGCTACATCAAGCTTAAGCTTCTGCAATTCCTGTTTAACGAATTCCAACTCTCTCATGACTTGCTCATAATCATAACTCTCATTTTTCCACACAACCAAAGCCTTCGCCTTTGAGCTCGATTCCTCAATCTTTGAAGAAAGACCTTCCTCTGTGTTCTTTGCATTAGCTCGATCAGATTCTGCAGCCCATCTGCTCTCTTTTTTCTGGTCAACGTCCCTTCTTGCTTTTTGGGTTTCTCTTCCTTTTGGAGATGGCTTCTGAGTGAAAAAGATACACAGGTTTGACAAAAGAAAGCGATAATTTAGCGTTCAAAAGCAACATTGTGTCGGTGAAGAAACCAAAAACAACAGTTTAGTAATCCTTTCAATAAACATACCCACACTCTAACTTAACCAAAACTCAAGAAATGAATTTGGATTCTCTGAATTTCTTCCTTGTAAATTTCCCCATAAATTTCAAAGAAAGAACAGGGAAAAAAAACAGAGTAATAGATAAGAAAGCAACTGAATCTTATGCATACTGTCAGTCCTTGGTGTCCCTATTACAGTTTCAAAAAATTTATGGGATGTTCAAGAATCCTTCTACACAATATTCTAAGTTTCTTAGACAAGAAAAGAAAACCACCAATTTAGTCATTATTATTGAGTGGTTGTATTTAAAAGTTTTTAGTTTGTCCTTATAATTGTGAAGATTCTTAATTTAGTCATTATTATTAAATTTTTGTCACATAAATGGATTGGATAAGTATTGTATTAATCAGACTACACATATATACAACAAATGAACAATGGCCCTGACAGAGTGTAAACAGAAAAATTCTAAGAAGCAACCAAATAAATTATCCTTGAACAATAGATTATATGATATAGTATATGCAGCACAAAAGCAAATAGCTGAAATCTGAACTTACCGCTGATAAATCCCCGTAGGTTTTCTTGCTATTATTATTTGCAATCTTATCACCATAAAAGCTGACAGCTGCTTTGACTGACCCAACTCTTGTTCTATCAATCTCTGACCCATTCATCTCCATTTATCCTTCTCAACAAAAATCCGCGAAACGAAAGAATTTAGTTTCTATAACCAGAATTTTGCTGCCACGCACTGGAGTTCTTAACAGAGGAAGCTAGTGATAGTATCATCGAATAGAGTCTATAAGGTAGAAAAGGTAAACCATACATACCTCAGACTTAGACAGAGGTTGAATTTGGGTATTGTCGTCAAGAGCTGAAAGATTCAATGGCGAAGGAAGACGACGAGGAGGAAGAAGGAGGAGAAGGAGAGGAGGGAGGGAAACCCAATGAATGGCTGATATTGGAGGCATCGATAGATTCTATCCCACTGTTTAATTTGGATCTTTCGTTAACTGAATCCAAATTTTGTTCGCAACTTCTCGAAGTTAGGGACCACCTTCAATCCACGCCTTCCTTCTCCAGAACCAGCCGAACAAGTTTTTACCAGTAATGTGATCCCGAACCCGAACACTGCACTCCAATTTTCCCCCTCTAAATTTGTGGATTAAGAAAGGAAAAAGCGAAAAAAAAAGCCACTTCAACTTTAAAATGATAATTCAGTATGTGTTTGGTATCATTTATTTTTAGACAATAAGTATTTATTACGCAAGTCCAGATAAAATTCCTCTCATATACTTACATCGTATTATGTGAATCACAATTTATAAACACTTATTGCCTAAAAATAAACTATTTCAAACGAGCACTTAATCTTGTTACTTATAGATATTAACTATAAAAGTACAATAATCAACAACATATTTTAGTAAAAAATTATTAATTTGAGATTTTAAAATTTAACTGATATTTTATTATCTTTTTCCTATTAGAAAAGGGAGAATCATGTGTAAATCTAATTGAAATATTAAAATCTAGATCCACGCTTATACTTTTAATAAATTATTGATGAGTCTAAGAAGCCTAAATAGGAATTTTTGAATGTTACTAAAAAACTAGAACACCCTCCTATAATTAAAAAGGAAAATTGATGGTAGATGTAACCATTTTTTATTATTTCAACAGGATTTAATTGATATTTTCTTTTTATTTTTAGTCGTTTGTTTGTTTTATGATTTGTTTTTTTATAAAAACAAAAAAAATATTTATCTATATATACAATATATTTTTTAAAAAATTTGTGCTATTTATCGAAATAAAATTATTTGAATTTGTATATATATCCTATATAATGGCAACAAATATTTTTGTCCAACAAAGATATTATATAAATATAAGAATATATCTATATGTACAATATAATTTTTTTTTTGAAAAAAAGTGCTATTTATTGATATAAAATAATTCAAATTTGTATATATCCTATATGATCGCAACTAATATTTTAATCGAACCAAGATATTATATAAATATAAGAATACAATGGATGGATTCATTCTTGTATTTCATTAAAAATCTTTGTATGAGGTAGTTGGGGAATTTCATTTGTTCCATTCTCTAACATTGACACTATATATAAGACAAAGAAATCTATCGTCCATTTTTTTAAGGGGAAACTAATGAACATTGATGTATCTATTCCATTTTTGAATCATATATTAAATCATGAAGTAAATTTTGTTGGGTTTAATTAATACACTAATAATCATAACTAAAAAATGAGAGAGCAAAGGGAGAATTGAATTAGCCGACAGAGGTGATTTGGGAGAAAAGAGATGACTTTGAGGGGGTAATGTGATCATTTAATAATATTTAAAAATCCCTAATTAGGCCTTTCGGCCTGATAAAAAATTTGTTAAAAGTGGAGGCATAAATTTAAATCTTAGCATTTCAGTTGGATTTATACAAGATTCTTTCCTAAAAAAACTTGCTCAAATATCAAAATTTTTGTCCAACCAACTATCAAAAGTTATGCTATAAACTACTTCAAATTGGTTTAAAGTCATGAGTGCAACCTATCTTCATCTTCTACTTTTAAAACTATGTGGCTAATGTTTAGCTGTTCAATTTTATTTATTTATTTATTTTTTAATAATTTAATATTTTATTAATAATTTTATAAAATATTAATTCTGAATCGTTCAAATTTCAATCTAATAGTTGAAATAGAAAATTCAGAAGAAGTGAGGGAGAAGGAAATGAAGAGAATTCAAGATATATTAACTCATTGAAAAGATATAACACACTCATCTGCCAATTTCCAACTCATAAGCCAAAATCATTAGCTTTGTTATTGACCACCTCATCATTAAAGCTTTGCATTGTCATCATCAAAGTCATACACCATGTCACCAACTACATTAGCAGAAATGACATGGAATCAAACAAGTCATCATACAACTCAATGATAACATCCTCATCATCATTGGTAATATTAACATCGTAATCATTAGTTATATGACAATCCTAAGCCTACTTGCTTCCATCACGAGTCTATAAGATGCCTCATCATCACTAAGTCCTTGTCATTATTTATGTTGTCATTTGAGCCATATACGCCACATCACCATCTAAGTCAAAAAGAATGGCATGTGTCAGACATGTCACTGATAAAATATGTAATAAGTATAAATAAGTAGTGTGTTGTATTCTGTAGTGAAGTAATTCGGTGTTAATTAGTTTTATGGGCATGAGGCCCAATAGGATATATGATAGGACCATTATATATACAAGGATCATTCTGTGATCCATCTATCCTTTTTGTAGAATTCATTTTTTCATATCAATAAAATATTTGAGCAGGTCTTGCTGCTTTTAACACCTCTGGTTTACATTTCCAACATAGTACCAGAGCCTCAAGACTTCATTTGCTCAAGGTGTTTTTTCAAGATTTCTACTCCATGATCCGCCGGTATTGGCCCACGACGGCCCAAGAAAGTCAAGACTGTCATTGAAAACCCGCCTGAGTTCTTTTTCTTTCCTGCCCGTCCCGATCCTTCTCTTCAGTTTGCCCTCCCAGTGTCTTCACCGATTGCCCTAATTTCCCTTCCATCTTCACTCCGATGGCCGAAGCTAAGACACTGTCCTCCTCGTCTTCCGCCGTTGATGACTTGACCTTCAACCACCCTCTTTATCTTCATCCATCGGAGACGCAGGGGATTACGATTATGCAACACGTCCTTGTCGGCAGTGACAATTACCTCATGTGGAGTCGAGCGATGCGCATCGCCTTGCGTAGGAAGCACAAATTGGGCTTCATAGATGGTTCGTGCACCAAAGAATCGCAGGAAGAAGGACTTCGTGAGCAGTGGGAACGGTGTAATGCCGTTGTTCTCTCTTGGCTTCTCAATTCCCTTTCGAAAGATCTCGCCAATAGCGTCATCTTCTACCCACACGCGCATCTGGTATGGAAAGATCATCAAGAAAGGTTCGATCAAGGTACTGGCTCTCGCATTTTTTCTTTGCACCGTGAGTTGAGCTCTCTATGCCAAGACTCTTAATCTATTTCTCAATATTACACTAAGATGAAAGAGCTGTGGGAGGAACAGTCGACTTTGTTTCCCATTCCCTCATGCCATTGCGAGACGTCACGAGTGTATGCTGACATGATTCAGCACCAAAAACTGTTACAATTCCTTCTTGGTCTGAATGATTCCTTCAGTGGTGCTCGCAGCCAAATACTCTTGATGAGTCCACTGCCTTCGGTTAATCAGCCTATACAATGATCGCCGAAGATGAAGCACAGAAATCTCTCACCTCCCACACTCTGACTAGTCCTGTTGAGGGTGTAGCCATGACTACTCGTGGTAGAGGGCGTGGTGGGGGTGTGGCTGATCCAACTCCAGACCAGAATGCTCCTATTGTGGCAAGAAAGGCCACCACAAGGATGTTTGCTGGGAGCTCGTTGGCTACCCAATTGATTTCCAACGCAATAAAGGCCAGACAAGGCGAGTGGCTGCAGCTGCTCAGATGACACCTGAACTTGTCCCCGATGGTGAAAAAAGGACTAAAGCATCCCACACTGTCTCTCCCAACTTCACTCAAGATCAGTACGAGCGACTTCTGGATTTACTCAAGCGTGACTCTGAGGCAACAGTGCATGCTCTCACTGGTATTGATTTCAGTTTGCCCTCTTCTATATCTCCTTACAATATATGGGTATTGGATTCTGGGGCTACTTCACATATTACGGGTGATCTTTCTTTGTTTGAATCTTATAGAGTTAATAATAGTAATATTAAGGCTATTACAATCCCAAATGGAGCTAAAATATTAATCACTCATATCGGTAATGTTAGGCTTTCTCCTGATATTTACCTAACAAATGTCTTGTATGCTTCCCAGTTAAAATTCAATCTCATCTCTGTGCCACGGTTAACTAAGGAATTACATAGCAAAGTGATTTTTTATCCTAACCACTGTCTAGTGCAAGCCCTTCCAAATGGGAAGAAGAAGGGGACTGGTAAGGTTGATGAAGGCTTATACATGCTGTCATTTCCTAAATGTTTTGCTGTTGTAAACAATTTGAATTCTGCTATTACCTCTTCTGCTGATTTGTCACTCTTACACAAACGATTAGGTCATGCTCCACTATCTGTATTGAGGCATTTAACCTTTGTACAAGATAAACATACATCTTTCAATAAAGACTGTGACATTTGTATACAATCAAAACAGACTCGCCTACCTTTTACCTCTAGCTGTATTAAATCTGTATTCTGCTTTGAGTTGCTCCACATGGATGTTTGGGGGCCTTATAAAACCCCTACACACCAAGGGCACCATTATTTTTTGACTATTGTGGATGATTTCTCTATAAGTAGTTGGGTTTTCTTGATGAAGTCTAAATCTGAAACCGTTAGATGTATCTGCAATTTTGTATCATATGTTCTCACACAATTCTCTTTGCATGTTAAAAGGATTCGTAGTGACAATGGTTCTGAATTTATTAATCTTGAATTGAAAACCTACTTGAATGATAAAGGTATCATTCATGAAACTTCATGTCCATATACTCCACAACATAATGGTATAGTGGAACGTAAACATCGCACCTTGATGCAAATAGAAAGAAGTCTTATGATACAGTCAGGGGTACCCCTTAAATATTGGGGGGAATGCGTTTGTATGGCAGCCTTTATTGTTAATAGAGTCCCGTCAAAAGTCCTCAGTTTCAAACACCTTATGAAAAGGTTTATGGTCATGAACCTAGTTATGAAAATCTTAGAACGTTTGGGTCTCTTGCTTATGACACCAATTTGAATGTCACCGATAAATTCCAACCTCGTAGCACCCCTTGTGTGTTCCTAGGATACCCCAATAATCAGAAGAGTTTTATCCTTTTAGAGTTAGGATTTGACCGCCTTATTGTTAGACGGCATGTTACATTCCTTGAACATAAGTTTCCCTTTTTAGATGAGCCGGGCTCCATCCAAGGGGGAGTACTATCAAGAGAGCTGAGGGATATGTTTCTTTTTGAAGAAAATGATATGTCACAGCCTAGAACACAGGTAAGGTGTCCTCAGTCAAGGTCTGCTCCTGATGCTGTTGCACAAGACAGATCTGAGCCTACTGTTTCTGAACAGATAAGATTTGACTCTATTATTCCTGCAGCTGTTTCAGGGTCTTCTGCGTGCCCTGAACAAGGTCAAATCCCACATACAAGTGTCCGAATTGATAGAGAGAGGAGGCCCCCCATTTGGGCTAAGGATTACGTATGTAGTTTAATAACCAAAGAATCTCATGTAACTTCCTCCACATGTCTCTATCCCATTGAAAACTACATTTCATATGATAATATTTCTACTTCTCACATGTGTTTTCTATGTCAAATAGACTCTATTAGAGAACTAAAAACTTACCAAGAGGCTGCACATGATGTTGATTGGGTAAGAGCAATGAACCTTGAGATGGAGGTACTTGAAACCAATAAAACTTGGGATTTTGTGCCACTGCCTGTTGGTAAGAAACCCATTGGTTGTAAATGGGTATATAAAATCAAATATAAATCAAATGGGGAAATTGACAAATATAATGCCCGGCTAGTAGCCAAAGGGTATAATCAAAAGGAGGAAGTGGATTACCATGAAACGTTTTCTCCCGTAGTAAAAATGATTTCTGTACGCATGACTCTGAAACTTACTGCATTGTATGGTTGGTCTATATATTAGATGTATGTGTATAATGCTTTCTTGCAGGGTGACTTAGAGGAAGAAGTCTACATGACTATTCCCCAAGTTTTTCACAACAAGGGGGAGAACCTTGTGTGTAAACTTCGAAAGTCCTTATATGGGCTTAGGCAAGCTTCTCGGCAATGGAACTGTAAGTTGACTAAAGCTTTAATAGCAGGAGGTTTCACCCAAGGTAAGTATGATTACTCACTATTTTTTAAGCAATACAGTGATAATAGTGTGGTTTTGATTCTGATTTATGTTGATGATGTGCTAATTATTGGAAACATGCAAGAGAGGATAAGTGAGGTAAAGGAATTCTTACATAGTAATTTCAAAATTAAAGATCTAGGTATAATGAAGTATTTCCTTGTGATAGAAATGGCTAAATCTGATAGAGGCATTGTTATGTCCCAAAGAAAATATGTTTTAGACTTGCTGGCAGATTTAGGAATGAGTGCTTGTAGACCCCTTGGCATGTCTATGTCCCAAAATTTAAAATTGATAGGATACCAAAAAGGTAAGGATAAAACCACGGATTTGTTGAAAGAACCAGATAAGTATAGAAGGTTAATTGGAAAGTTAATCTACTTGACAGTTACCTGTCCTGACTTATGTTTTTCGGTGCAGGTCCTAAGTCAATTCATGTAGCAGCCTATGAAAGTACACATGGCAGCAGCTTTAAATGTAGTATGTTATCTAAAGAAAACTCCCAGGATAGGGATTCTGATCAGCTCCCAATGAGATACTACCATGAGTTGTTACTGTGATTCTGATTGGGGTTCTTGTAGTATGACAAGAAGATCCGTGACTGGTTATTTGCTCAAGGTTAGAGGTTCATTGGTCCATTGGAAAATGAAGAAACAATCCACAGTGTCCTGATCAACAGCAGAAGCTGAATATAGGGCTCTTGCTTCTGCAAGTTTAGAAGTTGTTTGGCTTGAAGGGGTACTAAGGGAGCTAGGTGAACCTCAACCAAAACTAGTGGATGTTCACTGTGATAGTAAGGCTACAATTCATATTGCCACGAACCCTGTCTTCCATGAATGTACTAAGCACATCGACATAGACTGCCATTTTGTTCGTGAGAAGGTACAATCCAAATTGATCAGGCTGGTGCATGTTAGTTCTACTGACCAGCAAGCAGATATTCTGACTAAGGCCATCACCAAGAGAGCACAGAACCGCATTCTGCACAAGTTAGGCGCAGTGAATATTTTCTGCCCCCAACTTGAGGGGGAGTGATAAAATATGTAATAAGTATAAATAAGTAGTGTGTTGTATTCTGTAATGAAGTAATTCAGTGTTAATTAGTTTTGTGGGCCTGAGGCCTAATAGGATATATGATAGGACCATTATATATATAAGGATCATTCTGTGATCCATCTATCCTTTTTGTAGAATTCATTTTTTCATATCAATAAAATATTTGAGCAGGTCTTGCTACTCTTAACACCTCTGGTTTACATTTCCAACAGTCACCACACAAAGTGGCCACATCATCATGCCATCCTTGTCATCAATGGCATCATCGTTGTACTTTTTGCCAAATAACCATATGACTTGTAAATTGTGTGCGAAGATCTGTAAATAATAATTATATTTAAATTTATATATAGTATGTATTCATATTTGAATGAGATATTACTAAAAAAAGTTTAATTAATTAACGGCAGCATAATAGCAATCCAATAATAATAATCTAGTAGTTGCTTAAAGTAGTGGTTCAAAAATGATATTTTGCTCTTTTAAATGGGTGAAAAAATAGCATTGGTTCATTTATTTGTAACTTTGGAGATTTAACCATGATTAATTTAATTTTAGAGGGATTATTTGTTATTTTATGGGGCCTTACCTATAATTTTCTTTGTCCCAATAATAGTGGTCAAAATAACATAGATCTTATGAATGGGCAACATTGTATCACTTTTAATATTTAGTGTGTTTGGATAAGTCCTAAACTGTAGTTTCAAAAGCCCTTTTCTGCAAATCGAGACAAAATTCTTCTCATATGCTTACCTCGTAAATCATAAAAACATTTTCCAAAAGCTAATAAAAAAATGATCAGCAATACTGTGTCACCGTCAACTTCAGGGTGAGAGCTTTTGCTGGCCACCCAAATGTCAAGTAGGTCTTTGAAAGACTCTTATGCTCCATTCAGTATGTTGGGGTGGTGTAATCTCTTATCTTTTGCTTCAGGCCTAAAGATTGCCCCTTGTCATTAAAAAAAGAAAAAGATAGGATACAATAATAAAATCATAATTGGGTAGAACCGAAGCCATGATTCAGTTTTCAAAAGAAATCCAAGCCCAAGAATGGTATGAGTCTATAAACAAATCCTTACTCAATTGCCTCAATAAATTCCCAAGAGTCAACACAAGCCGAAACGGATCCAAATACTCACATTTTATAAGAAGATAAAAGTTCACAAAAGTCTACAAGCCGAAGCACAATCAACATGCTAACTATGTGCCTGTTTGGATTAGCGGTGGAAAAGTGGCTTTTTTTTTATCTGACTTTTGAAAAATTAAGACTTTTGAAAAAGTAAGGTAGGATTAAAAGTGAAAATGTAAATGTGATTTGTGTTTGGATTAGTGGTGGTAGAAGTGATTTTTTATTTCTAACCTTGAACTTGTTTGGATTAGAGTTTGAAAAGCCCGTTTAGATACAAAATGATTGAAAAGGGCATGGATGCTATTGAATATTACATACATATGATTCCTTTCATAACCCGGGTTATGTTCAGTCAAAATCATTCTGGTTTTGGAAAATCCCTAAAAAAGAACTTTAAAATTAGTAAAAGATAAAAAGGTGATCCGAAATTGCATATTTCCAAAAAAGTGCAAGTGCCTGAACTGGGATATTGAATTTGAGACAAAATGACGTGCGTAACCCTGAAAGTTTTTAAATTGAAAAACGTTGAGGGAGTCGTGATAAGAAGAGCGAAATTGTGCAAAAATGCGGTCGGGACTCTTCATCTTCTTCTGGTATCGTCGGTGCCGTTGGTCGACCCTGGTTCTGTGGCGTTAAGAGATGATAGTGGCAACGACACTGTGGGGCAAATTTGGGGTGGATTTGAGGAGGATCGAAGGTGAGGAGAGGTTGTGGTGAAAGGCATTAGACAGTTGAAGGGGTACCAGTGTTCGGATGTGAATTTGAGCTTCGGTGCTGAAGTTTGGTAAGTGGTTGTATTTAAAAATGTATTTCATTTTAACTTCTCTAGTTGATTAGAATGGCGGTTCAATGTGCATGGGTTAAAATAAGTCTGGGAAATATGGATAAAATGTAACGGTGACAAAACCTATGAACTCTGTTGTGAGAATGTGCATAGGTTAAGATAAGTTTGGGAAATGTGGAGAAAACGTAATGAGGAAGGTTGTAAAATAAGTTGTGAAACTCTGTTGTAAAGTGGGGAAGTTTGAATTGCAACTTTTGAAATTTCTAAACCGTTAAAATAGCATATAAACGCGTCAATTGGTGAAGTTGTGAGACGGTGTTGAGATATAGGAAATTGTGATTTTATTGTTGTGAAAATGTTATACATACAGTTGCGAATGGCTTCAGTGAAGTTGTGAAACAAAACCTATGAAAACCTAAAGATAACCTGCAAAAATCGAATGTTATAGGATGCAGAACTCGAGTTTTCCATTGATAACTCGAGTTCATATAATCACTGGAGGGTAACCGGCGAGTGATTAGGCTTATAGGATGCATAACTCTAGTTATAAATTGATAACTCGAGTTTACCAACATAATCTTACATTTTCACAACATCCCATTAGACTTTCACAACTCGAGTTTACCATTCACAACTCGAGTTCATATAATCACTGGAGGGTAACCAGCGAGTGATTAGGCTTATAGGATGCATAACTCGAGTTATGAATTGATAACTCGAGTTTACCAACACAGTTTTACATTTTCACAACATCCCGTTAGACTTTCACAACTCGAGTTCATATCATCACTGGAGGGTAACCGGCGAGTGATTAGATTATAGGATGCAGAACTCGAGTTATGAATTGATAACTCGAGTTTACCAACACAGTCTTACATTTTCACAACATCCTGTTAGACTTTCACAACTCGAGTTTGCCATTCACAACTCGAGTTCATATCATCACTGGCGGGTAACCGGCGAGTGATTAGATTATAGGATGCAGAACTCGAGTTATGAATTGATAACTCGAGTTTACCAACATAGTTTTACATTTTCACAACATCCCGTTAGACTTTCACAACTCGAGTTTGCCATTCACAACTCGAGTTCATATCATCACTGGCGGGTAACAGGCGAGTGATTAGCTTATAGATACAGAACTTGAGTTATGAATTGATAACTCGAGTTTACCAACACAGTCTTACATTTTCACGACATCCCGTTAGACTTTCATAACTCGAGTTTGCCATTCACAACTCGAGTTCATATCATCACTGGAGTGTAACCGGCGAGTGATTAGCTTATAGGATGCAGAACTTGAGTTATGAACTAACACAGTCTTACATTTTCACAACATCCTATTAGACTTTTACAACTTGAGTTTGCCATTTTCACAACATTGCAGCGTGATCATCCCACTTCTGGAGATAAGACCATATTCAATAATTCAATTTTCTTCATAAAACAATTACTAAACAGAAAATTTACCAACCTTCCCATGTGAATATGTATGCATAATTTTAACTACCACAATCAGCAAAATCTGAATTATAACGTTTACTATTTTGGCAACCAAAGAATATCCAGGGTGAAGGAGCAACAACATCAGATGTCATAGGATCCAAAGTTGTAGAAGAAAAAAGAGTCCAGTCTAAAGAATTTGAGTGGCTTTTCCTGCTAAAACCACTTAATCTGTAAGCATAGAAACACCAATAGTATTAAGGGTTATGCAATAAAAATATCAAGATAACATCACAAGTGAATAATAATTCAAAGTTTTTCTATTTAGACATCTTGAAAATTCATTGCAGTACAAGTGTTTTTCATATTGCATGAAAAATTCAGTTACTTTACCTAAATGACAGAGTCCTGGACGGAGAGTCGGAAATGCTCTGATTCGAACAATGGTGACACCACCGGAAGCTTTGGTTCGAACGAAAGAGAAGGCTTTGTGCATGCGTGAACAAAGAAGCTCTGATTCAAAATAATGAGTTCAGTAAGACAAAATAATGACAATATAATGCTTCCAACGGTCTGCCTGTGAGCATTGATTGAAGAGAGAGAGCAGAAGCACGGGGAGGTACTGAAAAAAGCCACGGGTGTGAGCTTTTAAAAGAAGCCACGGTATTATAAAAAGCGCAAGGAAAACTACCGCTTTGCCAAACATTTGAAAAATGGCCATCGTGGTTTTTTAGCTCTAAACGTGCAGTCACAGCAGCCTGCTGCTTTGCCAAGCAGACCCTATAATAAACTTACTGGTTGCGCAATGGCATTAATCAATCCTTTATCTATTTTTCAATTAACGGAAAATTTTGATTTAACAAATCTAAATGGTGATTCTACAGTTAAATGCTGACAAAATATTCTAAAATTTAAATTCTTTAATATAATCATTTTTATATTTTAAAATTTAAATATGATTTATCGTATTTCATTGCAAATCATCGTTTAAATTTGTTGAGTCAATATTTTTTGTTTAAGCAAAACTAAGCATGTTAAGATTAAAAGACTAAAAGTAAACTTTTTAAATTTAGGGGACCAAATTGAATCTTGATGCAAAACTTAGAGGACAAAATGTATACTTTAGCTGCAAAAAATTATTCTCAAAATCATTAAACATAGACACGTCGTTTTTACAAGACCAAACCCAAGTTTCCTCATAAAATAATTCTAACGGGACCTTACACCACTAGACCAACTCAATGTTAGTTGGGTGTATTGTAGTCACTACTACAAAATCGCTGATATATGATGGTTATTATTGACCATAAATCACGGTTTCAAACCATCATATATGCAGGAGCTATATATGCTTAGCACAGATATATAATGGTTCTGAACTGTGATTTATTCAGTATCTATTATAACGGTTCTAAGATAACACTTGTTATATATTGAAGTTTGGTGAGGCCATGATATGCACAATGCTGTGATAATAAATAATGGACACACGTAAACAATCATGTCATAATATATTATAATATTTGCATAATACATAACAATCCTGCTTTAACAATTGTGATATATGTAGTAACATAAATAATGGTTCTCTAAAAAAACCATTATATAGTTATAGTAATGCTAATGTCTTTATTTAAATAATTGTTATATATAGCTAAAATAAATTACAGTTGTTAGGTAACAATCGTGATGTATTGAAGCTAAATTTTTTAAAAACAATTGAACGGAGGGGAGTTCTGCTTTTCAATATCCTAGTGCATATACATTTGTACAAAATGAATTATCAGAATATATATTTACAGTCATTCATATACACAACAATACAACAAATCAGAATATATTTACATTCATTCATGTACATGTATATACTATTAAAACCAAGAGTTTAAAACAAAAAAAATTAGTATATATAAATTTACATTCATTCATAACAGGTTGTCCCCTCCCACTGAAGTTGCAGAGATGTTGCCAACTCTTCAGCTGCTTCTTTCATTTGTGACTGGCTAAACTTCATGCAGGAGGCATAAAAATACTATGCACAAAAGGAAACAATAGATGAAGTTAGATATTGTAATATATGGTTGAGAATATATATATATATATATAAATGAATTGAGCATATAATATAACTTATTAGGATCAATATTTTCTAGATCTTGTGTGATTGTGTCCTTCATGAATTGTATCACGTAATATCCACAACTGTAAAATATAGATCACATATATTTGACAGTTGTTTAGAAATAACCATAAACTTCATATACTTAAAGGTTGTTTAATAATAACCGTTAAGGATATTCTTTAATTAACCCCTCCCAAACCTATTTTCGTTTGACATTTGAAACTTACAAGTTACTGAGAGCTCACCCTTAACACCTCTAACGACTCGATTCCCGCTCCTCCACCACCATTTCATTCTCCTTTGTTGCTCCCTTGGTGGTTTTATTCTTGTCTCCTCTGCCGGTCTCCTCCGTAGCTCTCCTTTGTCCTTTGTCATTCGTGGGTTCGTGGGTTTCATGGGTGTCATGGTTCTAGAGTGATTCTGGGTTATGGGTGTTCCTACTAGTGGCATTTGGGTTGATTTCTTCTTCTGGGGTTCGTGGGGAAGGGCTTTGAGCTCGTCTCTTCTTCCTTAAGGTGAGTTTAGTTCAGTTTCTCTTACTAGTGGTTTTTTATCTCATTTTTTTTAATTTTGATTTAAGTAAAGAGTATGTAAAGATTGTTTTTAAAATGATTTTATATGTGTATAGGGTTTTACCACTGATTTTAAGTGTTTGTTGTCTTTAAAGTTGTTATTTGTTAGTATTGATTTGAATAAAGTTTCTGGAAATATTGTTTTTTGAGTGATTTTGTTAAGTTGTTTTCGTATTTCCTCTACATACTTGATATGCTTTAGGTAGGAAGTGCAAATAAAGAATGGATGTCTACCAATCATCTATTGAAGGAGTATTGGGATGGGGTGGTTGATTTTGTAAGGTTTGTGGTTTGAAATAGTGCTATGTTCGTAGTATGATTATTTTCCCTTGTGTCAAGTGTGTTGTTGTGAAGTGTGTTGACCTAGACAGTTGTGAACATACTTAGTGATGTATGGAATTGCTAAGAGTTATACTTATTGGACAAAACATGGGGAGACAGATATGGGCAATAGTGCTAATTTGCCGAATTTGGAAAGGTGTAAATCACCTAACTTTGACACAAGTACATTTGAGGCTAATTGTCTTCAAGATATGGCCGATGGAATTGAAGTGGAATTCAGTGAATGTCCAAAAAAGTTTGAGAAGATGAAGAACAATGCAAAGAAGCCTTTATATGAGAATTGTACTGAGTTCACTTTATTATCTACAGCATTGAACTTGTACAACTAGAAATCAAAGCTGGGTTGAGTGACTTAGGCTTAACATAATTGCTTGAGCTTTTGAGAAGAATGCTACCATTGGGAAATGATATGACAACTAATACTTATGATGCAAAACAAGTGATACACACTACTGGCTTGAGTTATGAAAAGATATATGCTTACTCAAATGATTCTATTTTTTTCAGATAAGAATATGAATTGTTAATCGAGTGTCCTCTGCGTTCTGCCTCACGTTACCAAGGAATAGAAAGAGTCCAAAGAAGGCATAATGGTATTTTTTTAATGATATCTAGATTTAGACGCTTGTTTAGCAATGCAATTTATTCAAAAAATTTAAGGTAGCATGTGGATGAAAGGATTTAAGACAGTATGCTTTGGCATCCTACAGACTATATGGAATCAAGTAAGTGTGACTTTAAGTATCTTGAATTTCCTGAAGAACCAAGAAACCTCTACTTAGTATTGGCTACTGATAGGATGAACCCATTTGGGATGCAGAGTAGGACCCACAGTACATGGTCGGTTATGTTATTTATATATAACCTCCCTTCATGGCTTGATGAAACAAAAGTATATGATGTTATCAATTCTAACCTTAGGGACAAGGCAACCAGGGAATGATATAGATGTATACCTTGTGCCACTAATTGAAGACTTGAAGAAGTTATGGGATAAAGGGGAGACTGTATATGATGATCATAAGAAACAAACATTTAATATAAAGGCCATATAGATTGGCACAATCAATAACTTTCCTACATACAATAATTTGTCAGGGAATAGCATTAGAAGCCAACTTGGATGCCTAATTTGTGAAGAGGGTACAAAGTCAATCAGATTGAAGCATCGTTTGAAGAATTCCTTTATAGGTCATTATAGATGGTTGTAAAAGGATAATCCATAATGTCGTATGAGAAAATACTTCAATGGGGAATCAGATGAAATGATAGCACCTAAACCTTTGACTAGTGAGGATGTTTTTCAAAAAATGAAACATATAGACTATAAATTTAGGAAGCCATTTGGGAAATATGTTGGGACAAGCGGGTGGAAGAAAATGTCTATTTTCTTCTATATGCTATATTAGAGTTCCCTTAATGTTAGACATTTTCTTGAAGTCATGCATATTAAGAAAAATGTATGTGAGAGTCTTTTTGGAATGTTACTCCATATTCCTGGGAAGACGAAGGATAGTATAAATGCAAGACTAGATATGGTTGAGATGAGAATAAGAGAGGAATTGGCACCAGAGGAGAGGGGATCTCGTATATTCCTTCAGCCAACAACTTTCACACTATTTAAAGAAGGAAAAAAAACTTTTGTGAGTTCCTTGCTGCAATAAAAGTACCAAAGGGTTACTCATCAAACATTATCGCAATCTTGTGTCAATAAAAGATTTGAAGTTGATAGGTCTTAAATCACTCGATTGCCATGTGTTGATGGAAAAATTTATTCCAGTATCAAAACAAGATATTTTTCTTGACAAGGTGAGAGCTATGATCACGAAGCTATGTTTCTTCTTTAAGTCACCGTGTAGTAGAGTGATTGACCCTAATAAATTTTTGAGGTTACAAAAATGAATCGTGACTACGTTGTGAGTTGAAGTTGTTTTTTCCTCTAATTTTCTTTGACATAATAGTGCACTTAATTGTTCAATTGGTTAGAAAGGTACACCTGTGTGACCTAGTCTATATGAGATTAATGTATCCAGTCGAGCGCAAGATGAAGGACTTGAAAGGATATGTGAAAAACTGAAGCCGACTAGAGGGTTGCATTGTTGAACAGTACATTTGTGAAGAGGTGGCTGGATTTTGTACCGATTACTTGAAAGATCCATGTGATATTGGCCTTATTGTGTGTTAGCATGAAGGAAAGATATCTGGACAAGGGTTTATGGGAAAGAAAGTTCTCTTTGTCTTAAAGCAACAGTGGGAGCAAGCACACCTATATGTACTTTACAACTCCGAAGAAATTGACGAGTTTGTAGGTATATATTCATAAGGATGAGCTTAAGAGGGAAAAACCCAACAAAGTATGTAACAACCTAAATTTTATTCCTCAATATGTCTTGTAAACATTTGGGGCATTTGATAAAATGGAAGGGTGAATTTTAGAGAATGTGGTTATGCTGCTAGTGAAAATTTCTGGTAAGGCAGTGAGATTGTCATGCCATTTTGGATGTACAAATGATAATAAAAAAATTGTGAAATTATACACAGTGAAATTAGACATCCTAAGAGTTAATTTAATAGGTCATGAGTAATTTTTGGAGCTATGTACAAAATGTTTATGATTTTTAAAGTTAGCCTAGAAAAACTGCTATTTTCTAGAACAATATCCAAAGAATTTAAATCTAGGAATTTTGTGCTTTCAATTGACAAAATACTATATTTTTTCTTGAAACTAAACTCAATAAGGGTTCTATAGCCTTTGAAATCACTCTAATATGATGTCTATAAATTTAGTTAAGAGTTTTCAAAGTTTGGGCAGAAAATCTGCCAGAATTTCCAATTAATCCAAAATGAAGGAAAATTATGGGATAAATTCATATCATCTTATTTCTCCTTCTCCTATGGGCTTAGACGTGTTTGAGAGCTGACTAAAGAAGAGGGAATATTAGTCACATGCTAATGGGCCTTATGTCATAAAATTACATGAAGGTAAGTCCATGTACACAAAAGTTAAAGTTTTTGATTTTTGGAAAGTTAAATAATTAGTGGAAATTATGAGATAAAAGTAAAGTGTTATAACATCATTTCCTTCCCTTCCATGCTCACAAGACTGTCGTTCATAGCCATAGGAGAAAGAGAGAGCTTGTGAGAATTTATAGAGAGAAGGAGGAGCAATTTGGCCAGGTAAGCTTGATTTCTTTGGTGAATTAGCTCCTAACATGTGTAATCTTTCCTCTAAGCTTTTCTTCTACATTTTATAGTGTTTAGGAAGCAAAATTTTGAGGTTTGTAGAGGCTAGGGTTCAGCTAAGAGAAGAGCCAGAAAGAAGCAAAGGTGACTTCCTAAACTTTAATCTTTGGTTGTTTTTGCTGTTGTAGTTAGTTTAATTGGTGAACTTCTGGTTGATTTGCTGTAATTGTAAAAATTGGGAAATGTTGAACTCTAGACGTTATGCTGCCAAAATTAGGTCTAAATGGTGTTTATAACACAATTAAGTAGTTAATAAAGTGATTAGGAGTAGAAATGAGTCAGCATTGAAAAACCCCAATTTTTCTCGAAGAATTGTAGGTTTCGGCCAGAGCTATAACAGGGGTGAGGGCTAGATTTTTGACAATCTGTTGGTTCCATTATGTTTAAGAGGGAAAATTAGATAGGGTTACAGTTGAACAAGTTTTTAGAAAAAGCCTTAAAAAGCATAATGACCAAAAGGCCCTTGAAACCTTGAATTAGGGGCTACCAAAGGCATTTTTGTCTTTTGGCAGTAAATTTGGTAATTTTGAGGCTGGAAATAAGTTCCTTGGGCAAAAATATGTTAGAATATAGACTTGTATAACCACTAGAAATACTATGGAAGTGTCTAAAATGGTACATAAATGTATTTTAACCTAATTCTTATACATTTGGAATTTTAGGACCTGATTAAATGCCAAGTTGCAACTTAAACTTTGAGGCATGCTTTATGAGGTGAAAAGGGTTAAAGTAGTAACTCTATCTTTCATACATTATATCAATGTTTATATGCTTTCTATATGCCATTTTTTTTTGTAATATGTATGATGCATAGTGTAACCCCCTCCGTAATTATATCCGAAATACGTGATTAAAATGAAATAGAGACCAATAATAATCAAATAACATTTACAACCCATCACATGACGGGGTGTTCACAAATACCTTTCGAAATCATTTATAAACTTGGTCTCATATTCACATTTCTAATAGAATTACTACGCGAAGATAAATCACATTCATATAAATATCAGAGTGTACAACATAATCATCCCGGCAATCCCGGGTACATACCTTTGCTAAAGATACACAGGGCACAATTGCCTATTACAATTCTTCAAATAGGGATTACACAATCTCATCTAAAATTCATAACTCTATATTCAACCGAATTATATACAGTCTTCACAACTCATTGATAACCAACTACCAATTCTCATCTCGAAGGAGTCCTAGCTTAGCTGCTCCCTTCACGAACCACTTGCCCTGTCTAAATTGTTGGTAGGGGAGGGTGAGATTCGAGAGAATCTCAGTAGGAAATAGATACCATAATGCATGCATGATAGATGCTATGTGTATGACATGTTAGCTTTATCTAGATGCATGCCCCATAATGACATTTCTGCATGCTCAATGTTTCATGTAACAAAACTATAGCCACAGCAAAATAGAAACAGAGCTTCATTTATTCAAATATGCTCTACACAATCAAGTAAAGCAATCATATACATCACTACACAAGCAAAGATATCAAATACATGCAAGTAAAGTAAGTCTCCTACCTCCAGTCTTTTCTCCTTGATTTGCGTGCCAGAAACTCGGGGCTTCACATTCGATCCTACAATATCAAATGTACTATTTAAACACTTCCATAGTGTTTCTAGGGGTTATATGAGGCTATATTGAAAATTTACTAAAATACCCCCGGGGACCTGGCCTGGCCTCGCCGTACCCGGTCCTGCTGTACTTTTCTTGAAATATTGACATGGGCTATTCTGACATATTTTCACCCAAGGAATCCATTTCCGGACTCGGAATTATCAAATTCAATATCAATTTACAAATTTACCCTTGGCAGCCCCACTTTAAGAGTTTCAGGGGCATTTTCGTAATTATGCTTTTTCAGCCTTTTCCGAAAAAGTGACCAACTGTAACCCCACCTAATTTTTGCTCCTGATTTCAATGGAATCATCAAATCATTGAAAATCCATCTCTAACCCCTCTAAACTAGCCTTGGCCAAAATTCTCAATTCCCCGGGAAAAATTGGGGTTTTTTGGTTTCGGCTCCGCAGACGTGTTTCTTTCTACTCCTAACCACTTTATTAACCATCACATTGGGTTAGAACTACTACTTAGTATCAATTTGGGCAGCATAACACCTAGGCCAACCCATTTTCCAAATTTACAAACAAAGACAATCTGGTGAAATTTTACTGATTAAATCAACCACAGCAGCCAGAACAATCAAAGATTGAGGTTTCAGAAGTTACCTCAAGCTCCCTCTGGCTTTTCCCTAAAATGGCTAAACCCTAAATAATTTTCAATCAGAAAAATTCTTGCTTCAACACCTTAAATTACATAGAGTAGAAGCTTAGGAGAAGTATTGACCGGTTAGGAGCTAAATCATAGGATGAATCGCCTTACCTTGCAATTTCTTGCTCCTTCTTTCTCTAGAAACCAAACCAGCTCCTCTCTCTCATGTTGCACGAAAAATGAAAGAAAATAAATGAAGAAGATGAGGCAATATGTTTTAATTCCATGCTGATGTCATGTTTTATCTTGATGATGTCATAATTCTCATTTTCGGATTTTTTGGCAGATTTTCTGTCCAAACTTTGAAAAATCATAACTAATTCTAGAAAAGTCTAAATGAGGTGATCCCAAAGCCAAATGAAAGCTATTTAAGTCCTCTATATAGGAAAAATATGGGCCATTACCCAAAATCACCACAAAATTCCGGAATTACATAAAACTCATCACTGCCCCAAAACAGAGTTCAATTTCCATCCCAAACTTTGGACAGTCATATCTCCTAGCTCACAAAATGAAATGGCACAAATTATATGTTCATTTTGAATCTTGGGATGTGAAGTTTAAGACTGAAACGTATCAGAATTTTTAGACACCATTTGATCATTCAAAACATTCACACAAACTGACTGCCCAGAATAGAGTTTCACTGGACAAAATTTCAGATTTTGCATCTTTGCTTCCAATGGTTCCATTTTCATACCAAACATCGTACCCACATAAATTTTCTCAAGGAATCCATTAGAAAAACCAAATCAATCAAATTCACATGTCATTGACATGTTTTCACAACAATCTCAACATGTCAACACAATTCACATTTCAAAACCTAACATTGCAACTTTTCCATTCCAAAGTTCCAAACCAATTTCAATGACATCAAAACACACTATGACACCATTTCCAACACAATACCCCATTCAATTCTTCCCTCTATTCTAAGTCAATTTGGATGTTAATCCACAATTGAACTCAAATACAGGGTTTCGGCATTGCTCACAACACACACGAATCACATTCGAGTGCCAAATCACATCATATTCTCCAAAAGGGTTATTTATCACTAACCACATCCACTTTTGAAGTCATTAACCCTTAATCACAATTTGGGATCTTGCTAAACTGGGGCTTAGCAATCCACTAATCTCAGGCTTATTCTCTGGCCTCGAGTCTCAAAATTTAGGGTATTACACATAGTGCCTACGGGTACACCGAACACAGTGCTTACAGGTGCACTGAACATGACCGAAAATAGTGCTTATGGGTATAATGAACATAGTGCCTACGGGTACACTAAATATGACCAAATATAGCACCTACGGGTATATTGATAGGCCTAGTTGGTAGTCACGAGCCCAGCTGAGGTATGGAACGGGTAGGGGTTGCAATAGTGGTTGGCTCTAAATGTTCCTGACTGAAACAAATTATGTGTTATTATAATATTGCTGTATGTGGTTTTTGGCATATTTATTATTGAATTTTCTATGATTGATTATCTGTTACTTCTGAGATTCGTATGAATTTCTCCCCTTTTCAAATAAATCAATATTCCAACAGAGGCTAGTGGATCAAAAGGGAAAAAGGTAGATAAGGACAATTGAAGGTTACGAGTCCTAAGAATAGAGCAGCAATGTTATATGTAGTTTATTTTTGGATTTTTTGGGCAAAAACTGATAATGTAATCAAATACATTGTATCAATATGTTAGTATATTTATGCTATTCCTGTGTTGCTCACCGAATTACGCGCAAGCACTATGAAAAATGTGAAAATAAGATAAGGGTATTACATTTTGGTATCAGAGCCCAAAGAAGTTTTGGCAGAGTGGCGGTTCTAGCAAATAGGATAGTATATTGATATGGTACTGCTTATACAACGATAGAATATATGTACAGACGGTGTTACTAAAGCAGTGAATCTACCCAATCTGTGAATTAGCCCCTAGAAAGACTTGGGAACACTTAAGGGTAGCACGTAATGCCATACTGGGAGAAGATTGTTATTATCGAGAGAGGTCTAACTGAATGCTTTTGGGACTTCATGGAGCATTTTATTGAGCTGGTAATGCAGTACATGTACAAAGAGTGATGTGGGGCCTAGTTATTATATTTTGGGTGACTAGAGGTAGCCGGTACGTCTTTTAAGGCGAGAGTAGTCTCAGGGTACCTATGGTTAGGAGTAGATAGAGCCGATAACTGTGTTTCGGTATGGACACAAAAGGTAAGCATGCTCAACCCAGGGAAATCTTAGAATGGGTGACCCCCTGAGAAGTTAAGTTGGCAAGGTCATGGAAACTTAAGGAATATTGATTGTCTTAAAGTTTCTCCATGACTAATGATCATCTTAATTAGATGATTTGAAGGATGCTTAGAAGTATAGAGTGATGATGTAAGTATTGATTTCAATACGGAACATTTTTATGGTAGTGAGTACTGCCAGAGAGGTTCATTTGATGAGGTTATAGGAACTTGATGCATAATAAATGTTTTGAGGTTTCTCCGTGCTAGAAGATTTAGTGACACCGTGGTGTTAAGGTATGTAGGAATGATATATGGTGATACATGATGCGTGGTGATTTTGCCGTATGTCAATTAAAGGATCCAATTTGATGATACTGGAGGTTGATAATAGACCTAAATTAGATTTAAGCTAAAATAGCGTTTAGGTCAAAATGTGAACTGGTTGCACTATGGTTCTATTCCATGATGGAAGTTTGAACCTTGTGAACCTTATGGATAGTGTCAAACCTTTAGTAATGTTTTGAGGATAATATCCGAATACCATAAAGATTAGAATATGCACTATTAGTTATGATTTTAGCATGCCTATAGGGTGTAATTGAGGAAATAATTTCCAATTTTGGGTGATGTTGAGGTTCTAGATTACATGATAAACTTAAAAGTTAGGTTAGAGACCTAGGCTGTATGATCTTACACGTCGGATATGTTGTAGTGGACCTGTGTGTCTAAAGGCTCAAGACCTAGGGGACCAGTGTGTCCTTAGGCTGGAAGATATATTCAGAATAGTGTTAGGCTAATGATGATCCCTAAAATTGAGGAACAAGATTCTTACAGATACAAGTACTTATTGAAAGGGATTTTGAAAACTAGCTAGCTGTTAAGTCTAGCATAAGGAAAGATTATGATCATAACATATTCCCTTAAAGGATTGATTGAGGTGATAGCTCTCTGATGTAGTGAGAGAAAGAATTTATCTGCCTGTTATTCCACCAACCTTAGGCTATACTAGGAAATTGGTGGATGGCAAAGAATGTATTGAAAAGTATGAGTAGAGAAGGTTACCGAGTAATCTATAACCCAGGAATCAACTATTAAGTTTTGATTCCACGAAGTTTGAAATGGCCCAGAATGATTTAAGTTGGAACGAGACAAAAACTGGCACAAAGGAATATTGAGTGCCGGTGCAATTAGGTGTTATAGGAGGTTCCAGTGGGACTCCTACTCAATCATCCTGACATTATTAAAACTCCTATGAGGAGATAAATATCAGAGTGCGCAGTGAAAGTCTACCACTTTGTATTCATTACAAGAAGTTGAATAAGGTTACTGTTGAGAATGAAGTTAAATACACTGAAATTTAAGCAACTTCATGCCAAGTTGATGTACATGTGAGTTTTGGCTTTTGAAAACTAGTTTTTTTAGCCATATAGCCTTATAGCAAGGAGTCTTGGGGGATATCTTTGTAAGAAAGAGAGAGCTTGTGAGAATTTGTAGAGAGAAGGAGGAGCAATTTGGCCAGGTAAGCTTGATTTCTTTGGTGAATTAGCTCCTAACATGTGTAATCCTTCCTCTGAACCTCTCATTTATATGGTTTATGGTGTTTATGAAGCAAAATTTAGAGGTTTGTAGAGGCTAGGGTTTGGCCAAGAGGAGAAGAGCCATAATGAAGCAAAGTTGACTTCCTGAACTTTAATCTTCAGTTGTTTTGGCTGTTGTGGTTAGTTTAATGGGTGAATTTTTGGTTGATTTGCTGTAATTGTAAAAATTGGGAAATGTTGAACCCTAGACGTTATACTGGTAAAACTAGGTCTAAATGGTGTTTATAACATAATTAAGTAGTTAAAGAATTGATTAGGAGTAGAATGAAGCAAGTTTACAGAGTTAGAATTGAAAAACCACTCCACTTTTCTCTAGAGAATTGTAGGTTTCGGCTAGAGCTAGAATAGGGGGTTAGGGCTGGATTTTTGATAATCTGATGGTTTCATTGTGTTTAGGAGGGAGAATTAGGTGTGGTTACAGTTGAGCACTTTTCCAGAAAAGCCTTAAAAACATAATGACCAAAACACCCCTAAAACCTTAAATTAAGGGTTGCCAAGGGTATTTTTGTTTTTTGGTAGTAAATTTGGTAATTTTGAGGCCGGAAATGGGTTCCTTGGGGAAAATATGTTAGAATAGCCTAGGTTAAAATTTCAGGAAAAGAACAGTCAGTGGAGTAAGTCAGGGCGGGGTTGGGTCCCTAGGGGCATTTTGGTAAGTTTTTAATATAGACTCATATAACCACTAGAAACACTATGGAAGTGTCTAAAATGATATATGAATAGGTTTTAACATAATCCTTGTACATTTGGAATTTTAGGACCCGATTGATAGCTAAGTTGTGACACGAACTTTGAGGCATGCTTTACGAGGTGAAAAGAGTTAAGGTAGTAACTCTATCTTTCATATATTATGTCAATTTTTATATGCTTTCTATTTGCCATTTTCTGTAATATGTATGATGCACAGTGCCTACGGGTAAACCAAATATAGTGCCTATTGGTACACTGAACATGACCGAACATAGTGCCTACGGGTACATGAATACGACTGAACATGACCGAACATAGTGCCTACGTGTACACTGAACATGACCGAACATAGTGCCTATGGGTACACTGAACATGACCGAATATAGTATCTACGGGTGTACCGATGTGCCCAGTTGGTGGCCACGAGCCCAGCTGAGGTACGAAATGAGTAGGGGTTGCAACAGTGGTTGGCTTTGAATGTTCCCAACTGAATCAAATTATGTGTTATTATAATATTGTTGTATGTGGTATCTGGCATATTTATTATTGTATTTTTTATGATTGATTGTCTATTACTACTAAGATTCATTTGAATCTCACCCTTTTACAAATAAATCAATATTCCAATAGAGGCTAGTGAATTAAAAGGGAAAAAGGTATATAAGGATAGTTGAAGGGTACAGGTCCCAAGAATGGAGTGGTAAAGTTATATGTAGTTTATTTTTAGATATTTTAGGGGAAATTGGTAATGTAATCAAATATATTGTATCAATATATTAGTATATTTAGCAATTCCTATGTTACTCATCGAACTACACGGAAGCACTCTGAAAAATGTGAAAAATAAGATAAGGGTATTACAGAGTACATAGTTGGTATGCCAAAAAATATAATAAACAATTCATAGCATGATTGAATCAGCACGTGGATGATAAGTACAATGTTGACCATAATTCAGTTCTTGTGAAAGTAATGTTCTTAACGCATGGTCCAAACAGACATGTTCTTTCTTTCTCAAGCTATGTCATCAATGGATATACGTTATACTAAAAAGTAGGATGCCTAAAGTAAAATGCAAAATAGTGGGGTAACTGTTGTTACTAACACCATGCATGTATCAAGTGCAAAAGTAAGAATTCTATCTATTTGAATATGTCAAACTTTGGTGTGGTTGAGCACATGTAGGAGTTGGATTACGTAGAATTTCAGGTTCCATTTTTTGGTTGCAAGTGGGTTGACAATATAATGCTTTGAAAGTGGATGAGTTAGGGTCAATACAATTGAATTTAAACAAGTAAGGGTATAAAGAAGAGCCTTTTATTTTGGCTTCTCAAGCTAAATAAGTGTTCTATGTTCCCGATTCTACTAATAAAGAATAGTCTTTTGTTTTGTTATCAAACAAAACAAATGAGGATGCATGAGATGAATTTAATGAGGATGATCCTTTCCAAGGGTCTTCTCTTAAAACATAATTTGATGATGATGATGATGCTTTGTACGTTAGTCATAACCACAATGAAAGAATTTGGATATCAAAGAGGGGGAAGTTGCTTCATAAATTAAAGAAAAAAGTTGTTGCTAAAGAGAGCATTAAAATTATTAAGACTAGGAATAGAAAAAGGGCACTTGATCATGTAAATTCCCTTACTTTTGATGTATTCATAATTGTATAGATAGTATTGGATGATTTGTTTTAATTTGTTGGCACTTATTGGCCGGAATTGATTATTTTGTATATTGTAATACCTCCAATCAGAATTGGATTTGTTTGGGTGTTTGGTGTGTGTGTGTGTATATATATATATGTTGTTTCTATAGGTAATTTTGTGGGGGACTGATCGAAAGGGAGCCCCCAAATTTTTTTAAAAAATTGGTCACGCATACTTAACGGTTATTCACAAATAACCGTCAAGTATTAACAACCTTCAAGTATATTGTTATATTTTATAGTTATATACAACCAACAGGTCAAACAAATCTCTTTCTCTGGTGACAAATACTTTGTCATTCATCATTTTAATCGTTAAGTATTGCAAAAAATATTTCACAGTTATTAGTAAACAATAGTTGAATATAGATTGCTATATTTAATAGTCATTGTCTTACAACCATTAAATATAGTACCATATAAATAACAGTTGTATTTGAAAATTTGTGAAATTTATTGCCCTATTTTTAACAATTAACAATTGATAAATATAAATATTTAGTGCTCAAATATTAAATGGTTTAAAAAACATAAATATAGCTAAAAATAACTGGTAAATATAGACAAATATGTAGTAGTGCTCTTTCATTTGTTCATGACATTGATGAAGAACAAAAGTCAAAAGTTGGATATGAGAAATTGAAATAGAAGTGGAGAAGTGGATTTCAAATTTCGGACATTTAAATAGAAAGGGTTTCATGGATTATCTTATGGCCGAACCCATCCTTTAGTATTAAAGATAATTTCTTGTTAAAATTAAATAGAATTAGAATGGAAAGGATTTCAAAGTTTATCAAGTAGAATGTGTCCTTTGGAATGGAAGGGATTATAGGGCCACACGTGTCCTTATAAGTTGCCATGGTTACTAATATAAGTAATGCTTATTTACTAATAACCATAAACTTGTCCTTATAAAATGCCATGGTTACAAACATAAGTAACAGTTGTTTACTAATAATCGTGAAGTATCAATTGATTTTTTTAAAAAATAGTTTTGCGCTACTTTGTCCTAACAATTAATTTTTGTAATATTCAAAAAAGAAAAAAACAATAGTGGCTTTCAGTTATCACCACTACTACTGTCCTCCCCCTTCTGGTCCTCCCCCTTACTGGGCACATCATTGACATTAGAGGAAGGAGATGAAGGGTATGACTGGAAGTCATATTCAACTTCATTATGATGAAGGATGAGATCCAACCTTTGTTAGAGCAAGCGTTTCACCCAAGAGGGGGGTGAATTGGGTGATACTAAAAATTCCGTTGCAAATATAAAATTTGACAGTGAAATTAAAACAATAAGGAGTAAGGAGAAATATCACCGAAGTGTACACCGGGAGTTATACTGGTTCGGTCACAACCACTTTGACCTACGTCCAGTCCTCAGAGCATCTCTGAGAGTTTCACTATAACTTCCAAGATTCAGTGGGTTCTTGGCACCTCAGTACAAGCAAGTTCCTTCACCTGGACACTCGCTCCCCCTTACATGTTGTAATCCAATCCCAACTCAAGGTTCCACAACCTTAAGTTACCTCAATAACAAATATTGAGTTTGAATGAAATATCTCTCTCACAGAGTGAATAAGAATCACTGAAGTATAGAATTACAAATATAATGTAAAACAGAGTAGTGAACTTGATGATACGTTCGTGTGTGATCTTGTTGTTATTCTTTGTTTGGATGTTCCCATATTTATAGATACATTGGTAATGATTGTTGGAACGTTTTTCTTCATGTCCGTTGGAGCGTGCGCAGCCACTATTGACTTTTCCAGTATTTGAAAAACATCCGTTTGTGGTAGGTGACGATCGTTGACATTTGAACGTTGCATTTAACTTTCCATATTTGGTAAGATCTCTTCATTGTTTATCTGTGGATATGCTCAGAATACTAATATAATAAAAGGTTAATCATATAGGAAATAAATCAATGAACGTTAGAATGATTTATAAGTTTCTGGACTTGCATACTCGAGTAGTCATTTAAGTTTACTCGAGTACATACTCAAGTATCATCGGGAAAACTTTGATGGACTGCAAGTCAACACACAAGAATAAGATTACTCGGGTAGTGCATGGAATAAACTAAATTTCAAACCTTTGGGAATAGTTGTTTACTCGAGTACCTACTCGAATAATGCACTAATAACTTCATAGGTTACTCGAGTACCTACTTGAGTAAACCTAAAATAAACTTTGGGTTACTTGATGCTTTACTCCTGTAATGTTGGCAGGATTTCAAGGCCGAGAGCACTTCAAGTTTGATTACCTTGTTACTCGAGTATACTTACTTTTTGTGCATCACTTACTCGGGTAATGACTTGAGGTTTTCCTTCAATCATAACACTGCATACTCGAGTACATACTCGAGTAATCCACTTAAAATGAATCATTAAATACTTGCATACTAGAGTAATGACTCGAGGAAAATGAAATAAAATTAGATCAAGTTATTCGAGTACTACCTTCAGGTTTTTGCTTACCTCAGTGAGTTACTCGAATAGCTACTCGAGTAACATTGGCAGGGTACAAAATGCCGAGAGCAACACATTTTCTGAAACAGAGTAACTCGAGTACATACTCGAGTATCATTGGCAGGCCGAGAGGAACTTGAAAACTTTTACCTGGTTACTTGAGTACCTACTCGAGTAACATTGGCAGGCCGAGAGCAACTCCAAGTATTTACTTGGTTACTCGAGTGGCTACTCGAGTAACATTGGCAGGCCGAGAGCAGCTTGAAAACATTTCCACTATTACTCGAGTACTTACTCGAGTAACGTTGGCAGGTTACTGGAAGGTGCCTTTGGTTACTTCAAGTTTTGTCTCATTACTCGAGCACCTACTCGAGTAATGCCTTAAAAAAATTGCTTCTGATCAAGTTTCTCAGCTTTTTCTGTTGGCCTTTCTTCATTACTCCAATGCTAACTTCAAGTAATGCTTTTCCCTGTTATTACTTTATTTAAACTTATTTATTACTCAATTCCTTTTCATACCATTCTTTGTTATCATCAAAACATGAGATCTAACAACCTTTACTCAGATTGTTGGCGTATGTAGCGAGATACCTTGAGGAGTGATAAGGATGGCCAACATTTGTAGCACAGCCTCCATTTCAGGAGGAGGAGAAGAAGGAGGCGATGGAGGAGGAGGGGCGGGGAGCTTGTGGAGGTAGTGGTGGAGGGGGAGGAGGCCGAATAGAAAGAGCTCTCTAGCATATAATCATGATGAAGGAGAGAATGACAAGGTTGATGAAGAAAGTAGTAAGAAAAAAAGGAATAGGTCAATTTAAATAGAGTTAAAGTGTACTTTGCTCTAAAGCGTATTTGACTTAGGAGAACTGGTTCTTGGTGTAGGACCGAACGAGATTATGAAAATATGCTTTTAAAAGTTATTCTTTACTGAGAGTTGTTTCTTATGAAAGGTCATTCTTGTCTTTCATACTTTACAGTTAATTGATATATCTATTTTGTTTTTGTGTTCACTGATATAAGCTTGGACGACCAATCGTTTGTAAGTATGTAGTGACAGTTATTTAGTAAGAATCATCATTTTTGTCACTAAATAAATGATGGTTATTAAATAATCGATATTGAAATGCATGATTTTTGCAATTAGCACCTGGGGGTTCAACGTTATGCTTATAAGCTTTTTCAAAAATTGGAGTTGATTTGCTATGTTAAAAACTGTCATGTATAGTTCATCCATGTAATGGATGAGGCCCAAAGTCATTGGGATTGGGTCCAAATGCAAATAACAAATAGTATTGGTGATTAACTCACTGTAACAGATTTGCGCATATAACAACGAACACAAAAACAAAATGGTTATATCAATTAACAAATAATATTGATGATTTTTTTTTTCTCTAACTTTAAACCTATTTAAATTATTTTTTGAAAAGTCAATTTAGATGAAAAATGACTGAAAAGGGAATGAATCTTATTGAATACTACATATATATATATATATATATTAATTATGTATATATTGTGATAAGTTAAGAGAAAATTTAAAATTATAAAAATTAGTTAATTTATTATTTGAAAAACTTGAAAATACTAACCTGTACCATCTAATAATGATATTTGTTTTGCAAAATTGGTTCTTTTAAAGTAATTTTATATTTAAAAAAGACAAAGGGGCATCTAGAGTAATTTTCATATATTTCTTCTTCTCTCTCCACGTTCAGCAATGAAAAAGCAACTTGAAGTTTCTTCAGCATAAAACGTACGAATGGGGACGAAGCACGATGGAAACAAATATAATTGAAACGGTATGTATAGTGGTTCACCGTGCTTTTCATCTAAAAAGTAGTTTTTGGGATCGCTAAACGCCATCCCAAATAGGCCCTCTATCTTGTTATTTTGGTTTAAAATCCCTCTTATTACTTTTTTATGCTGACAAAAAGTGAGAGTAAATTAGATATTTGGATTTAGATATTGGATATATTGCTTTCTTGGAATATTTTTGAAGATATTTTTCCAGGATATATTCTAAGCAAGAATGTTTCAAACAGCTTGGATAGAAAATTGTCAAGAGATTGAACTTTAATTCTGTCAACACTTATTGTTGGTTTTGATGATAACAAAATGTTATAGAAATTATTTCAAATATAGCATAAATTATTATATGCTGAATTATTTGTTAAAACAAGAATCAATATCAATTGAGAAAATTGCTTTCGTTACAAATGGACAAGTGTCAAATAAAATCTTTCACTAAAGGGACAAAGAGCTCTTATTGACTTGGTACAAGAAAAGAAATTAGACATAGAAAAATACAAGAGAACAGCTTGATTGTCAAACCGTGAAAGAAAATCATTTTGCATTCTGAGGAAATTAAAATTTGAAAACTCAAGTGTACCTGAGCGACACAGGAATCATCCTCTTTCTAGAGTAGTTGCATTCGATGTTAATGTGAGCTGTGTAAAATGTCTGTGTGAATATATTAGGTTTGGGTTAGAAGAAATCTTGAGTTGTAGTGAACTCGGGAAAAAAAAAATGAAAAAAAACCTATCGGATTGCACCTAGAAGATTTTCATAATAGGACGGAGGCAATGGCTCGCCTTTCTCTATCTCTTGATTTATTTGTTGTATGTTCAACTGATGAGTGATGACAGAAGCTTCTATTCATCTATTTAGTAACGTACTTTATTTATTTAGCTAGCGAGCACAAGTCCTGTGAAGAACTATATCTCAAATTGGAGTTGGTAAGCTCAATGCCTTATAAGGCCTTTTTTTTTAAAGGAAACCTTGACGACGTAAGACTTATGAGAATATACAGTGTTAAAAGTCACAAGCCTTCTATCACTTTTGTACACATAGATTGCGTTTTGTCTTTTGGACCTTCACCACAACAATGATAAATAAACCATTAAATATATTAAAATCGTGAAGTACCTAAGAATAATCAACTTAACTCTTCAATTTCTATTATGGCAACAACCATACATCGTTTACAGTTCAAGGACCGTGAGCATGATGCTCATCATACATATCAGCATACAGAATATTGCTACACCCAATAGGAGAATCCAACAACAAACTAAAATCCCACTCCATCACAAGAGCCTGGTGATATATATATATATATATATATGCTTTAAAATTTAATGTCTATTAGACATCGAAGGTAGGTACCTACACACACAAGGTCCATGCACAAACACAAGTCTCTGTAGTGACAAAAGATACATACCGGTCGTACGTAAGAAAAATCTATTCTTAAAGTTCACATACACACACGTACACGTGTACCTATATATATATGTAATTGGCTACTAATTGTAAGGAGGATCGGGCACTTGGCCAGACTCAATACGCTTGAGGTCTTCGACAAGGAGTTCGTACTGCTTCTTCACTTGTTCTGGGGTTTTGTTGCCGCCAACAGCCTTAGCAACGTTGTTCCAACGGTCTGGTGTTTCCTTGTCATAAACAGCCAGAGCCATTTCAAAGGCTTTGTTGTCCTTTTCACTCCACAATGAACCACCAGACGAAGACATATTATTCCTTCAGAGCAAAACAAGAATAACAATAATCAGTCAAATAATGAATTAAAATGGACTTGTAAGCTAAAGTACATAGGGATGCAGAGAAATATGAATATGGCTGCTCATTTATATATAAGCTGGTGGCAGTGGGAGAGGAGAATATGTACAACAAAGAGTGATGATTGGTACTCGAGCATGCATATATATTTTATTCTTAATAATTATTGCATTATAATTAGGGTTCCATCTAGCTTCTAGTATCATCGTTCTTTTATTGCAAATTGGCATGAGGAATCTGGCCAATAATTTGTCTCTTTAGGAACCACATATCAAAGTTGGACCAGGAAGAAGAATAACCAGATAAATAAGAATCAGTATCTTCGGCAAAGAGTGATTGCATATATATGAGGATAATATATAGATACCTAAAGAAATTTTTTTTTAATCTTATTGTAAGTATTGAAACACAAGTCATGTCAATTTATAAATTAGCTTTAGGATCTTCATTGCGTCCAACCTTACCGTGTGAATCTAATGCTAGATGTGTCCATAGGAGAAGGAGCTGTGAGTACCCAGAAGGTATTTCGGCTCATTGTTGCCCGGGAAGTGTTACAAAAGGAGTAATGTCACCCTATTCTAATGGTAGCCAAATGAATGTCTACCATATATGATTCCGTGTGGGCATAATCTTACTTTCTTCTTTGATCTTTTTTGCTCAAATTAAAAATTTTTCATGAAGAAGCAATGGGTTTACAGAAGATTTTTTTGGCCCAATGTCCTCCCAAAAGTTTAAAAAAAGAAGCAATGTCGCCCAAACTCAATGGTGAAATGAGTAAACGCATATGAAAGATTGATGAAGACACATAATGAAGTACATGATAGGGGCGATTAAGGGATTACCCTACTGGTAGGAATCTAGAGGGTAATTTTGTCAATTCCACTAGGTGTTCTGCGTGGCATTCAATTTCCGAGAGATGCACATAGAAGAAGACAAATAAAAGATCTTATTTAATAGGGCTTTCAATTAAGTCATTTTTTTTATTTTCTATGTAATTTTATTATTTAAAAGAGAGTTATTTTGTATTTAGCAGGTTACTAGGAAGATTTGATCTATCTTTTAGAGGTTTTGATTCATCCAGAAGATCTTTTGATCATTTATTAGCACTTTATCTTTTTATGATATTATTTTAGAATTATGATTACCAAACAAGGATCTCATCTCACGGATATTATTTGACATATTATTAGAAGGTTCTAATTTAGCAGTGAAAAATTTCACTAAAAGCACCCATAAGAATTAATTATTTTTTGGTGCAAAAGTATACATAAATAATTTATTTGGGAGCAGATATAGTAACACGATTAAGAAAACTTAACTTCAATTACTTTTTGCATTGTGGGTCCCACCAGTCTTCTCTCTTTATATTATTTTAATATTTTTTTAATGAAAAAATATCACTTAAACCGCATGGAAACAATTTTATTTCAGTTAACTCCTAAAAAATTATAAAATTTCACTACACCCCTTGGATCAAAATGAAATTAAGTTTTTTCAGTGAAAAGACAATAATGCCCTTTATTTTTTTCATAAGTGAATTACAAGACAAATATGGGCATTTTTAAGATAAATAAAGGCATTTATAAGACAAATAAAAAAATTAAAAAAACTAATGAGTTAACAAGAATATTTTGGCCATTCACAAGACAAATAAAGTGATTTACAAGAAAATAAATGCATTTATAAGACAAATAAGGATATTTACAATACAAATAAATGCATTTACAAGACAAATAAAGGGATTTAAAAGAATGTAGGAAGTTAAAAAAATTTTCCAAGTCAAACATAGGCACTTACAAGATAAGTATGTGAATGACCAACTTTTTTAACTCCCTGGTCATTAACATGTTTATCTTATAAATGTCCTTATTTGTCTTTAAAATGCTCATATTTGTCTTCTAAAAGCTCTTATGAAAAAAAAAGGGCATTATTGTCATTTTACTGACAAAACTTAACTTTATTTTAACCCAAGGAGTGCATTGAAATTTCAGAATCTTTTAGGAGTTAACTGAAATGAAATTGTTTCCATGAGGTTTAAGTGACATTTTCCCATTAACAAAAAATACTAAAATAATAGACCTAATAATTAGACTGGTTGGACCTACAGTACAAAAAGTAACCAAAGTTAAGTTACTTTAACAGTGTTGCTATATCTATTACGAAATAAATTGTTTGTCTACTTTTACATCAGAAAATAGTTAATTCTTATGGATGTTCATAATGAAATTGTTCATTGCTAAATTTGCACTTCATCCTTTATAATATTTAGTGTCATATAATAGGATTAGGAAGTTTCTTTGATGTATTACGTGTGCTTTTGCGTTCTTTATAAGATATGTTTAGGTTGAATGAGTTTGATCAACCCTTTGTGAAACCTTTTTATAGCTAAGGATCTAGAGATGAGATTCTTTAGGATTTTAGAGGACCAAATTTCCTGTTTTTCAGTTTTTATTCCATGAGTTCTGTATCTAGCTATGAGAGCTTGGTTAGTATTGTAAAACGTGTTTGAAAATGTCTGGTGAAAAGAAGTTATCAATGTTTACTTGAAACTAGAGGACTCAAGTAAACATTGTTAAATTCTCATTATTAAAATTTTATAAATTATTGGTTTTTATTTAAATTATTAGCACATATGTATGTTTTGTGAGAAGATGGTTTTATATGATTATGAAATTGAAAGCAATTAGAAATATTTTCTATACCAATAATCATAGATAAATTAATCTTAATCTAAAAAATTATACTTATTACTTGAAATTAATTAGAGTAAATGTATAATAATAAAATTTATAAAAACATTATGAGTTTCAGAAAAAAGAATTCAACAATAAAAAGTATGAATTGTCTCGGCTACCAAACGAGTTGTGCGTATAATTTAGATGGCAATAGTAGGTTTGGGGGCTTCAATTGGTACAGGGACATGATGTGTACATAGAATTATGCTACTCCAATAAACCAGCAAGCAATATCAAAGCAGCTATAACGAGCCAACAAATAATATTTGATCATTTAATGCATGCCCTTAAGTGTGCAAGGGAGAGAGTAAATAAAGAAAAGTAAGAGAGGCATATTCATACCTTGGTAATATACGTATGGAAGGAGCATATGAAGATGCAAAAGCTTGTAACGTTATTGTACTCCAGAAAATAGAACAATAGCAAGGAGTTGCAAATTTTGGAGGTGTGGCGGCTAATGAAAGCAATAGATGATTGAACAAGAGATGGAAGTTAGGTTTTGGTTGCTTATATAAGTTTTAAAAATTCATGAATTTAAATTTAATTCCCTTATCGGTCTCATCTCATTATATTTTTTTAACTCTTATTAAATATAAAATTGATTTCAAGATAATTTTTAAGGTAATGATTTAAAGAATCCTAAAAATTCAACCAAATGTTCCAATTATTATCATTTTTCCTTATAAAAATGAAATTTAGATATATCTATTTAAGGAAAAATCAATCTTTTGGTTTTTTTAACTTTTAACTCACTTATAATTTAGCCACTTAACAATGACTCGACGGGACTCGGTTCCTAAACTTTTGACGCAATACTCCCTCATATTTTTATTTTTTCATATATTATTATCCTTATCATTTACAACTCACTATGACTCATCTTATATGGCAATAATGGGCAAAAAAAATTATTTCAAACTCACCTCCGTGTAAGCACAAAAAAAAAAAAGAAAAAAAAGAAAAGAAAAGGATGACCGGAGAAGACAAAAAGAAGAAGAGGTGACCAAGAAAAATCTGAACTGCTGAGAAGAAAAGAAGAGGTGCCCCTTTTTCTTTCTTCCCGTCTTCTCTAGTCATCCTTCTTTGCTTACATAGAGGTTAGTTCTAATAATTTTATTACTATTTATTGCCACATAGGATTAGTCATAATGAATTGTAAATGATAAGGATTATAATAAAAAAAATAAAAAGATGAGGGACTATGTCATAAGTGAGTTAAAATTAGTTTAGCAACTGATGAGTCTCACTGAGTTATAGTTGAGGGACTGAGTTATAGAAATATAAATGAGTTAAAAGTTAAAGGACTAAAGATTAATTTTCTCTTTATTTAAAAATTATCTGGATTTTAAAACTTGACTTAATATAGATAATATATATAGCTCAAATAATTTAAAACCTTAAAATTTTTTGGTTAATTGATGTTGTTGTTGATGCTTATATATTTATATTTACATACACATATGTAAAACTATCATTTAGGGGAGATTTTTCTTTTGATATTCATTTGCAAATTTCTTTTTTTAATGCTCTAATGGGTACAATAAAAAGTTTAAAGCATAGAATATTTATCATAAATCATAATGCATTCTTTATATATTCTAGATCACAACTCACAAAAAAAAAAAAAAAAGACAGTTCGTAGTGGTGCATTTGTAGCGGTTGAAATAAACAGCTACAAGTACCTGGATTTGTAGTGGTTTTAAACAAAATTTGTACATATTTGCAACGGTAAGCCTCGCTCCAAGTGGCACGTGGGTTAGTGAATGCGCTTTGTAGCGGTTTACAAGGCATAACCGCTACAAAATTTGGCGCCAAATTTGCCGTGGTTACTTTGTAGCGGTTAGTATATATTAACCACTACAAATGTGGCACCAAGTGGCGTAAAGCTAGTATGACTATTGTGGTGGTTAGTTTGTAGCGGTTTTTATGATAGTAACCGCTATGGAATGAAAATGGCCACCTTTTTGTAGTAGTTATGAGGAACTACTACAAAGTTTAACGCATATTTGTAGCGGTTAGAGCGTATAACCACTACAGAAAGCAAAGAGTCTGTAGGTTTATAGCGGTTATTGATAACTACTACATAGTTTTACATTAACTAAGGTAGGGTTTGTGGGTTTATAGCGATAAGGGTAGTGGTTTCTTTGAAAACAGCTACAAATCCAAGCGTTATAAAAGTGCTGTGACCCCTAATTTCCACAGTTTTGGCAATTTGAATTCTCACGCACCCTTTGAGATTTTCCTTAAGATCTGATGTTCAGCTGAAGCATTTTACAAGTTTGCCACTTGAGGTTAGTAAAGTTAAGTCCTTTATTTCTTTTTTTTGCCTATTATTCTATAATTTTGAAATAGATGTTGCTAATTGTATTTTTTTTTTATTTTTTCAATTAAATATTATGACTTTTGAGCGAGACAAGGGGAAGGGGAAGGAGGTTGAGCTTCCCCTTAGACCTATTCTGTAGGCGAGCAGTAGTAGAGGGGGTAGTGGGAGAGGCGGCAGAGGGCAACGTGGAGGTAGTCACATCCCCATGCCATTGCAGGAGGAGACAACCCCACAATAGCCACTGCAGACGGCCCTACAGAAGGTGACCATACTAGAACTGCCTGTTTAGCCCGGGGGGAGCTCAGTGTCAACGATTACAACAAGAATGAGGAATTTGACTTCTAGATTTCTATTAGTGACATGGAACGGTTCTTGGATGAAGAGGACGCCTGGGATCAGAATAACCCACGATGGTCGTCTGACCGGTCGACGGGATTTGAGGTGCATGTTCAAGGTAAATTTAATTATTGTTTTAATAATTTAATATTGAAATTCCATAGGTTAAATGTGGATCAAAATTTAATTAACGTATGTGGTAAATTGTGCAGATGAGTAGTGGTACATTTCCAAGAGAAGGTTGGATGTGGCCGGTCTCAATAGCATGGACTAGAGACTACGTATGATAGTTTTATGGAATGAGGCCATGGACTAACCGATCGAGAATGGTAGTCACTTCTTCAACCACTATCTGAATGAGTTGGGCTTAAATTGGATACGGTTCCCCATCCACTTCAGGACGTGGAAGAATGTTCCCACGATATCAAAGGATCTAGCGTGGGACAAGTCTGTGAAGGTAATTAATTGTATTTAATTACTATTTATTAATTGTATCATTTGTAAGTAATTGTATTTAATTATTATTTATTCAATTGTGTTATAGGATAAGTTTGCCGTCTGGGACAACAGGAAGAGATACACGTTGCTGAAGATGGGGGACGATTGGAGGAATATAAGGAATCATCTCTTCCACATTATGAATAAGGATAGGATGATACCTCTGTAGTAGCTTATCGACAATGTCCTGGACAACATCCCACTAAATGGCTGGGTAAGTTTTGTCCAGTACAAGAGAAGCCCAGAGGGGCAGGCAACTTTTTTATAATTATAATTTTAATAATTTTAATATTTTTACTAATTATACTTTATGCATATTTTTCTTAATAATTTTATTTTTGTGTTTGTCATGTAGGCTTTTTCTCATAGAAACACCAGGTACAGAGGGTAGCAAATGATCCGTCATATGGCAGGATCAAAGACATTTGCTGTGACTTACAGCGAGCTTGTAATGTTTTGCAATGTCAATTACTTTTAGCAGGTCATTTCATATTATAAATTTATTATTTTATTATTCATAATACTAATTTAATGTTTTAATTGTTTTAGGAGAGGAAGGCTCAGTAGGAGAACCGTCAGATGAACTACAGGGAGTTATTCACTATCACCCATAGACACCTTGACAGGACTCCTACCTCTCAGTAAGAAGAGGAGGTCATTGTAACATAATTTATTGTTTTATAATAATGCTTTATTGTAATTTATTGTTTTATAATAATGCTTTATTGTTATATTGTTTATAAAACTACTTTGTTGTAAATAATAATAATAATAATTTATTGATTCATAAAATGGTAGGAGTGGATGTAGCAGTCACAGGCTGAGCTGTGAGATACCTAGATCCAGAAGTCACAGAAGTTTGTGGACCCCACTGCACCATTGAAAGCTAGTCTGGGTCCAGTTGAGCAGTTTAGATGCATGAGGGGTATGGGGATAGGCGCCAGACCTAGTATAGTCTACGACAGGAGTGGCACCTTAAGGCTGGCTCATCTCAAGCACGAACATCCTGGGTTAGACGTTCGAGGGAGGAGACTATTGATGAGATCCATTTAGAGGTTGTATGGTATATGCTGTAATGGCCCATCAGATGCAGCAGATGCAAGAATAGGCTGATTTCAATTACGCTTAACATATGCAGTAGCGGGAGATCACGAACTCCATGCTTTCTAGGTCGTGGAATCGCCTGTTCCCTGACAAGGAGTATTTATAGGTCCCCCTATCTCTAGGTTTATTGTCTAGCCACCTCTTGTTATAGATGATGATGGTGCCGTTCACTCTGCTCAGTGCCGTGATCCTGCCCCTCCTGAGAGAGGACATGATGATTAGCCCTGTGATCCTGCCCCTTCTGAGAGAAAACCTTATAATCAGGCTCTGGATAGTTAGTTATATATGATATTAGCTAGCTTTAGGACAATTATATTTTTATTTTTAAAAGCTGTAAAAGAATTTGGACATTCATATTTTCATTTATGTTAAATTCTTGTTTCGATTAGAACTTACCAAAAAAATTGAAAAAAAAATCTATTTGTAGTGGTTTTTATATACAAACTACTACAAAGTATGGCTCTTTGTAGTCGTTAAATGGATGAAACCATTACAAAGGGCAATGAAACATAATTTTCTAGTGGTTTTAAAATCGAAACTGCTACAAAATCAACATAAAAAATTTGAAATATAGGCAATAGTCATGAATATTTATAGCGGTTTTGCAGTGGTAATGCTACAAAGTGTGGTGAATATTTGTAGCGGTTTCTCAATGATAACTGCTACAAAGTGTCCATTTGAAATTTGAATATTTTAAATCCCGCTCATAAACCTTTGTACCAGTTTGTATACGTAAATGCTACAAATTGGTAGCGGTTTCTTAACAGGAACCGCTACAAATTGGAAATTTGAATATTTTAATTCCCACCAGCGGTCATGAACATTTGTAATGGTTTTTTGAACTTAACTGCTACAAAGTGTTACACATTTAAAATTTGAATTTCATATCCCCCCAACGATCATGAAAGTTTGCAACGTTTTTTTCTAATATAATTGATACATAATTACACTTAGTAGCAGTTATATAGTGGTTTTAGAATCACTACAAATTGTTGAACGTTAGAGGATTTGAATATAAGCTTCCAGGCACATATCATTCTCTCTTCACTCATCTTCTTTGCTAAAGTTTTTCACTAGCTATGGATAAGTCATGGATCAGGTTGCCATGCAATTCTCTAGAATATATGTATGGATTAACAATTTCTTGGATTTCACATACTCTCACACCAATTGTAATGGTTAGATCGTCTGTGCGTGTCGGAGATGCAAGTTCAAGAAGTGGCATGTACGACAATAATAGGTTTTCTAATAAAAGCATAACTTCACAAAAGTAAATTATTGTAACCTTGGATGCTTTATCATGTAATGACCTGAGAAAGGTAGCCTATCTGATCGAGTTGAACACTGCAAGAAACAGGAGAAGAACCATTAGAAGTGAATGTAGGAAAGATAATGTGAAATGGATGAGGGAAATCATAACTAGGGCTCATGAATAAAAACAACTCGTGTAGCAGCCACTTGATAAGGGTCAAGTATATTCATTAGTAGGCTGTTGTTGAAAAGTCAGGCAAAGGCTTTTTGTAATGGCCTAAATTATGATTAAGGGCTAATTACTCCAAAAGTGGATGTAATTAATGTTAAACAAACACTTTCAGAGAATACAATGGGAATTATGATTCAAACTAGCTGTAGACAGTGCCCAAACTCTATATTTAAGCTTAATTGTGTTATTAAGGCTTAAAATAAGTTCAAAGAGAGGGGAGGGCACATGGATGAGAAAAGGAATGAAATAATGTGTTAAGTGGTGATCTAATAGAAATTGCTATAGTAAGGGGCAAAATGGTAAAAAAAGAAAAGTTAGATGCCAATTAGTTAGCAACCGAAGAGGAATTCCACTAAGAACTTAAAGATTAAGTAGTATGACTAATTGCCAAGTGAAATAAGAGAGAATATTCACATGGTTGTATGTACATGGGATAAGTTCCAAGATCATGACACATGGCATCATATGGACTATTGGATTAAAGTCAAAATTTCAACTCTTTTCTCTTCCCTCTCTCCACTTAAGGTCAGTTATAAGGGCTAAGGGAGGCCAAAAATCTGAACTTATCATCATCATTCCCCCTCTCTAAGCTCTTGGATGTCTATGATAGTAGAGGAAAGAGAAAGAAGAATTCAAGGTAAGTAAGCTCCATTTGACCTTGAAGATGACCTTGAATACTCAAATCCTCTTTTTTAATGTTGTTCATATTGATGAAAGCTTTAATCCTATAGTTTTAGATTTTCAAGAGAAGGTGTTTGAGTGTTCAAAGGAAGACTAGTAGTTGGAGAATTGAAGAACATGCTTAAGGAAGTGATAAAGGTGAGTAAAAGCTATCTTTTGACATATATGTTGTAACCATTGGTTTAGACTCTTGAATTCTGGATATTTGGCCCAAATGTTACTGACCTATTCTTGGTTGTGGCCAAAGGCTAGTTGGTTATGGCCCAAAAGTTTCTGACTTGATTTTGGCTGCGGCCAGTGATTTTTTGCTACAGCCCAAATCTTTCTGACCATCTCTTGGCCGCAGCCAGAGAATAGCTTGGCCATGGCCAACCCCTCAAAAACTGCATTTTGAACTTTAGAAAGATGGTCTTCGGTTTAGTTTTTCCCAACCCTTTAGGTATCTGTTTGGACTTATAGTAGCCACCTAAAGGTCTTAAATGATAACTAACCCTAAGTGTTTTGGAAATAAGTATTGGAATAGGAAATAACTCGTCATCCTTGATTATGGTTTATAGGATTTGACATTTGCCCTGGGTGAGATAAACTGGTACCAGAGCACGAGCGGAAAGCAAAATATAGTGACTCTTTCTCTTATATTATGTGTAATGCATGGTATGTATGTCTTATCATTGAATTATGTTGATTGCAAATGTTGCGGTGTATGTTGCTATGAAAGCTTTGTAAATATAGTTGTGAGTGCTGTCGTTTGTGACGCAAGTTACACATCATGTGGATACAGCCGTGAGCTCTGTCGTTTGTGATGCAAGCCACGTATCATGTGGATACAGCTGTGAGAGTCGTCATTTATTATGAAAGTCACGCATCATTGTGATTGTTGCTGCTTTGTGATTTTCTTACATGCTATGTTATTATATGTTTTATGAGTGAATTGTTACTATTGGGATTCTTTTGAATCTCAATCTTTCCATTGACTAACCTACAGCCAGGGCAATCATGTCAAATGAAAAACAAGCGATCAAGGGCGGCTAGTGCTCCCAACTAGGAGGTTTAGTTTTATTAGTGGTTATCATATTTTGGGATTTTTGTAAATGCTGTAAATTTGGATAATGTTATGTAATCCCCAATATGGGAAATTAAAAGGGACAAATATTCCTGTAAACACCATAGTGAATGGATGAAATCTGAATGTTGTCAGAAATTTTGTTTATACTCTGATATTATGAATGGAATTGAGCCATACAGGCCACATATATTCAAAAATTGCATGTGCAACCGTATTGAACAAGCTTTGATAAAAAGTTTTGAGAACCCACTTTATCATAGGACCGAACTCTATCTTGAAGTTAGGACTTCTAATACGTTTTGAGTTATCCGTTGGTTTCTAATTTACCATAATGACACATTTTCGAACTATAATTATGGCTATTAAGGTAGGGAGTTACATTTTTGGTATCATAGTTGTAGTTCCTGGCAAGTATAGGTTTTGCTAGGATAGTTGCAATAGTTGTTGCTTTAGCAATGGTAGTTAGCCTATGATTGTTTATTGTATACACATGAATGTTCCTATTATTACTGGTATATGAATTTTAAGGAATATGTGTATACATTTATTATAATATTGATGTTGTGAATCATTTGTAAAGTGAAAAGGAACAATGGTTCATCCAAAGGTTCGCTGAGTAGAACTAGAGGATGTGATAAATAAATATGCCAAGTACTACTTAATGCAATATTATACTAACACATAACTTAGTTCAGTCAGAAATGTGTTAAGAGCCAATCACTGTTGCATCTCCTACACAATTCTGTACCTTAGTCCTCGACTGGGCATATCAATGTACCTGTAGGCACTATTCATCAGTGTACCCAGAGGCGCTGCCCGAAGGCACTATTCATCAGTGTACCTGGAGGCACTGCCCGAAAGCACTATTAATCAGTGTACCCGTAGGCTCTCTGTATCATATATATTACAGAAGATGGTATATACAAAGCATATAAAAATTCACATAGTGTATGAAGGATAAAGTTACTACATTGGCCTTTCCTGGATAATATTGGATCTCTAATCTTCCATTAGTCTGTGTTCTGCTACATCATTCACAATTCATTACTATGATCCTTGATCATTGATCCTTGTTTGATGTTCTACTAACATGCCCAAGATTTACTATATTGGGTCAGGTTCTAGCTTCTTGACCCTGCCCAGCATCTGTACCTCTTAACCTTATCATCTTTGTGTTTCACTGCTTGGAAACAAGGAAGAAGTAAATTCCACATAAACCAAGGGCATGTCTGTAATTTCATAATGTTTTGGGTACACAGGTACCCTAAAAACAACATATCATATATGTTTACAGTAGTCAGAGAAAGCCTGTAACAACATACAATCTCAAAACTACTGTACAACATGTGCTTGCCCTTTTTCATAACCTGACATAACATGTGCAACAACTTACTAGGGTGTCGCCCATCATGGCATTTCCCTAGGTTGAACATACTTAACTTTCATGTAACCGTGTCAAAATGTAGATACCGGCTTTATCTGCCCCTGACCATCGGTACCCTGAGACTACCATTGTCTCAAACATCATGCCAACTGCTTCTGGCTGACTAAAAACGATGTCGATACCCTGGCTTTGGATGTACCTGCTTTATCAGGTTTCATAATATCCTTAGACCATTCTCAGTGTGGTATGCACTACTTACTACCCTCGAGTATTCCTTAACCTTTCAGGGCTGATTCATAGAAAAGGGGTAGTTCGCTTCCTTAATACCCTATTCGGTGTATATCCCCCTTTACCATGAAATCAGGACCTTATCAGTATACTATCTTGTTGCCAGAACCGCTTGCTCTCTTCTAGAACCTCTTGGACTCCTCCAGAACTGCTTTGGGCTCTGATACCAAAATGTAAGACCCCGCCTTACATACCACTTCTTATCGATCTTAATCAGAGTAGCAATGCGCAGTTCAATGGACAACACAGGAATAATATTAATATACTGATAATATGTGCATGATTATGGAAATTCCCTTCAAGGATTGTATATAACAATTACAATCAATGTAGCCTTACAGGGCTACTTAGGTGTCTAAACCTGTCATAGTAAAACAGAGACATCTTTCTATCTTCGTTCTACCATTGCAATCCTCTCGTGTAGTTCTTGTCTTTGATCTCTGCATACCTTCTGTATTCACCTGTTAAATTGTTGGTGGGGGAGGGTCAGATTCGGGAGAATCTCAGTAGGAAAAAAGTTACCTTAATGCGGGTAAGACATATGCTATGTGCATGACAAGTTAGCTTTAACTAGATACATGCCCCATAATAAATTTTCTGCAAACTCAATGTTTCATGCAATAGAACTATGGCCACAATATAAACAGAAACAGAACTTCATTATTCAAATATGCTCTACACAATCAAGTAAAGCAATCACATACATCACTATATAAGCAGAGATATCAAATACATGCAAATAAGGTAAGTCCACTACCTTTGATCTCTGAGTCCTTCTCTAGTACCTTTCTATTAGTCCAATAGTTTGTATCCGGCTCGGGTTACTATCTGATCCTAAAATCTCAAATGTATAGGAATTATGTTAAAACCCATTCATGTACTATTTTAGACACTTCCATAGTATTTCTGGTGGTTATATGAGTCTAATTGAAAAATTACCAAAATGCTCCTAAGGGACCTAGTCCCTACCCCACCGTACCCAGTCTGACTATACTTTTTCTAACATTTGGACCCAAACTATTCTTACATATTTTCGAGCAAGGAATCCATTTCTAGCCTCATAATTATCAAATTCACTACCAAAAGACAAAAATGCCCTTGGCAGCCCCTAATTTAGGGTTTCAGGGGGTTTTGATCATTATGCTTTTTAGGGCTTTTCTGAAAAAGTGTTCAACAGTAACCCCACCTAATCTTCTCTCCTGAACTCAATGGAATATAAGAACATCAAAAATCCAACTCTAACCCCTCTAATTGGTCCTGGCCAAAATCTACAATTCTCCAGAAAAAATTGGGGTTTTCAAAATCCGACTCCGCAGACTTGCTCCTTTTTACTCCCAACCACATCATTAACTATTTAATTACGTTAAAACCACCATTTAGACTCAATTTGGGTAGCATAACATTTAGGACACACCCTTTTCCAAAGTTTACAATCGGAGCAAATACAACAGAAATCCAATTACCCACAGCAGCTAAAACAATCAATATTTAAAGTTTCGAAAGTTACCGTTGCTTCTTCCTGGCTTTTCCTTGTGTGGTCGAAATCCCTAGCTCCCAAAACACTAAATTCTTGCTTCAAATACCTTAAATCACATAGAAGATAAGCTTAGAAGAAAGATTATACACGTTAGGTATGAATTCACCAAAGAAATTAACCTACCTTGTGAGATTGTCCTCCTTCTCGCTCTAAAATTCTCTCAAGCTTTCTCTCTCTATTTTGGGGCTGTATGCGTCACTTTAGGGCTGTAGGAGGAAGAGGATGATGTTTATATTATATCCCATAATTTTGGTTAATTAATTTTCCCAATTTTGGATTTAAACAAAATTCTAGTAGATTTTCTGCCCAAATTTGAAAAATCATAACTAAATTTGTAGACATCAAATTAGAGTGATTCCAAAGGTTATAGAACTCTTATTGAGTCTAGTGTCACAGAAAAATATAACCTTTTGCCAATTGGAAACATAAAATTCCCAAAATTAAATTCTTTGAATGTTGCTCCAGAAATTTTTCAGTTTCACTGGGTAAATTTAAAAAACATATAACTTTTGGTATACAACTCCAAAAGTTACCCATTACCTATCAAATTAAAGCTTAGAATATCTATTTTCATCCTATAAAATTTCACAATTTTTGGACATCATTTGATCATCCAAAACCACTTGACAAACTCATTGCCTTGCAGAAAATTTCACTAATAACATAATCACATCCTCCAAAATTCATCCTTCCATTTTTTTTAAATGCTACAAATGTTTACAAGACATATTGGGAAATAAAATTTAGGGTGTTATATTAATAACATCCTTGAGATCTCTATTTGACATTTATATTTCTAAAATAATATCCTAAAATGATAAAGTGCTAATAAATTCCAAAGATCATCAAAATATCTAAAAGATAGATCAAAGTTTCCTAATAAACTACTAAATACAAAATGACTCTTTTTAAAATAATAAAATTACATAGAAAATAGGGTTAAGGGGCAAAACTACCCTTAAACTTTTTTCAAAAGTGCACCCATGACTATAAACTTTTTTTTGGTACAAAAGTAACCATGAACTTTCAAAAAGGGGGCAAAAGTGACACTACTATTAAAATTAACAAACGGCCGTTTACTCAAAAGTGTTTAAGGGGCAAAAATACCCATAACCTTTTTTCAAACACTACAAAAAAAACCACTTTTAGCGGCGACATTTGGCGGCGACTTTTAATGTCGCCGCTGAAAGTTAGACTTTTAGTGGCGACTTTTAAAGTCGCCGCTGAAAGTGAGACTTTTGGCGGCGACAAAAGTGTCGCCGCTAAAAGTTACACCTTCAGCGGCGACAACACAATGTCGCCGCTGAAGGTGTCACTTTCCGCGGCGACATTGTGTTGTCGCCGCCGAAAGTGTGTTTCCGCGGCGACAAAAGTCTTATTTAAAATTAAAAAAAAAAAAATTTTTAAAAACACTTTCAGCGGCGACTATTAAAAGTCGCCGCTGAAACTCACTTTCAGCGGCGACTTTAGTGTCGCCGCTAAAAGTCTTATTTAAAATTTTTTTTAAAAAAAAATTTAAAAACACTTTTAGAAGCGATTATTAAAAGTCGCCGCTGAAACTCACTTTCAGCGGCGACTTTAGTGTCGCCGCTAAAAGTCTTATTTAAAATTTAAAAAAAAAAAAATTTAAAAACACTTTTAGCGGCGACTATTAAAAGTCGCCATTGAAACTCACTTTCAGCGGTGACTTTAGTGTCGCCGCTAAAAGTCTTATTTAAAATTAAAAAAAAAAAATTTTAAAAACACTTTTGGCGGCGACTATTAAAAGTCGCCGCTGAAACTCACTTTCAGCGGCGACACTAAAGTCTTATTTAAAATTTAAAAAAAAAAAAATTTAAAAACACTTTTAGCGGCGACTATTAAAAGTCGCCGCTGAAACTCACTTTCAGCGGTGACTTTAGTGTTGCCGCTAAAAGTCTTATTTCAAATTTTAAAAAAAAAATTTTATTAATATTTTTCGAAAATAATATTTATAAAATTAAAATATTAATTATTAAATAATTCTATTTAACCTTAATTATTAAAATTATATTATTACTTATTAATATTATATTTATAATTTAATTTAAAAAAATAATATTTATGATATTAAATTATTATTTATTAAGTAATTTTAATTAAAACATTTTTTAATTTAAATATATAAATATTTTTTTCGTTTTTATTTAATTTTTCATTATTTTTAATGATATTATATTTAATTAATAATTAATTATATGTATATAATTAATTAATTATATGTTTGTATGTTTATATATATGATAATATTATATATATAATAATATGTAATAATGTGACATAGGTTCATTTCGGCGCAACTGGCAGAGACTCGCGCGCGAAGGCATCGGCTCCCTGAGGTCACGGGTTCGAACTGGAGGAGTGTCACTTGGAGGAATTATGAGGAGGAGACACGTGGCAGCACGCGGAGGAGACACGTGGCAGCACCGGGAGGAGACACGTGGCAATTGTAAATTAATTTTTTTTAAAAAAAAAATCGAATTTTTTTTTTTAAAATAATTTTTCAATTTTTTTTAAAAAAAATTAATACTTTCAGCGGCGACCTTTGGTGACTTTCAGTGGCGACAAAAGTCGCCACTCAAAGTATTACTTTTTAAAAAAAAAAATTGAAAAATTATTTTTTAAAAAAAAATTCGAATTTTTTTTAAAAAAAAATTAATACTTTCAGCGGCGACTTTTGTCGCCGCTGAAAGTCACCTTCAGCGGCGACAAAAATTGTCGCCACGAATACTATTCGCGACAGTCGCATAGGCAGCGACTTTTTGTCGCCGCTGAAAGACTTTTAGCGGCGACTTTTGTCGCCGCCAAAAGTCTTTTTTTTTTGTAGTGAAAGTTCACCCACCACAATAAACTTTTATTGGGCGCAAACCATAAACTTTCAAAAAGGGGCCTAAAGTGATGGTTCTCTTACTGGGTTCAAATGTCATCTTTTGATTGTTCTAAGTCCAAGAAAAGAGTACTCTTTTTTTTTTGATTACAAAGAAAACAGAACCTTATCCACTACCACTACCCTGAACCACGTGTAGATCCTTGTTAATGTGCCATGCAAGGCCAGGTTGAACTGTTGAGAACACATGGAATCCACTATTAGCCTGAAGTGCTTCCTTCGCTACCCAGTCCGCAGCGGTGTTGCATCTCCGATCCACATAATTAAACTGCACTTCCCATGCTCTTCCCAACATCGACTGAATTTCACGAGCGAGGTTGCTGTCAACATGCTCGTCATTTACTCCATTAGTGCACAGATCTATGGCTTCCGTCGAGTCCATCTCCAGGATTACCTTTCGGAACCCAAGATCCCATGCTAGCTTTAAACCATGGAGGCCACCCCATAGCTCTGCAGAGAGTGCATCACCATCGTCAAGCCGGCAGAGGAATCCCTGAATTAAATGCCCAGTCTCAGTTCGTAGCAAGCCGCCGCACGCCGTTGCATTCCTAGTCACAGAGAAAGCACCATCCGTGTTACATTTTACCCAACCTGTGTCAGGAGGCTTCCAGTGAGGGGGTGATGCTTGCCCAGCTCCAATTACCTTGACTCCTTGAAGTTTTGTCCGTGCTTCTAGCATGCCAGCAATCATACCCCTGGCACCTAGCAGGATGGTCTCATTAGAGGTCGCTTTATCCTCAAACACCCGTAGGTTACGACGCCGCCATAGCCACCAGTTGATTATAATGAACATAGCACCCCAGTCAGGCCCGTCACGGCCCCTCTGAACGCTATTTTGCCAGAACCATTCATCAAAGTCCACAGTGAAAAACCTGCGCCACTTGGACCGGGGAATCACCTGCTTCCATAAGTCCTTCGTTTGAGTGCAATCGCGAAACACATGAAGCATAGATTCATTTTCGTTATGGCAGATCGAACATAGCGCATCTGCACTAAGGCCTCGCCGAAAACGGTTTTCGTTCGTGAGTAACCGTTTCCTCGCTGCCAGCCATGCAAATGAACGACAGCGTTGTGGGATCTTGTGCTTCCATAGTTTCTCCCATGGTCGATCAGTTTGTGGTAATTGGTTAGATAATTTCTCATAAGCTGATTTAACCGTAAAACATCCCGACTTCTCCCATCTCCAACGCACATCAGTACCGTTATTAATCTGCTCTAAGCCATCATTGACCGTGCATCTACCATAATTTTTCCAAACCAAAAATTGAAAAACTCATCTTTAATGAAGATGACATTGCTTTTCACCTTATATTCCAAGAAAACCATCACAGTAAGAGAATAATCAAAAGTTTATGGTGGACAAATCGGGGTGTTCTTTTCCTAGACTTAGAATAATCAAAAGATAACATTTGAACCCAGTAAGAAAACGGTCACTTTTTCCCCCTTTTTGAATGTTTATGGTTACTTTTACACCTAAAAAAAATTTATGGTGGTGGGTGCACTTTTGAAAAAAAGTTTATAAGTATTTTTACCCTTAAACATTTTTGAGTAAACAGCCGTTTATTAACTTTAATAGTAGTATCAATTTTGCCCTCTTTTTAAAAGTTTATGGTTACTTTTGTATCAAAAAAAAAGTTTATGGTGGTAGGTGCACTTTTGAGAAAAGTTTAAAGGTAATTTTGCCCCTTTACACTAGAAAATAAAACAAAATAACTTAATTGGAAGCCCTCTTAAATAAGATCTTTTATTTATCTTCTTCCAAGTGTGCCTCTTGGAAGTTGAATAGCATGCAAGATACCTCACTAATTGATATAATTGCCCTCTGGATTCCTATCACCACCCTTGGTATTGATCCATTCCTTTTTTCCCTTTCAGCATCACAGCAAACAAGTTGAATTTGTCAAGGCCAAGCATGAAACTCCAAATCTTGCAATATAATTCACCTAACAAAATCATGTATGCAATTATGATTTAATTATTTTTTTATATTACAGTGAGTATTAAAAGTATAGTACCGTGAGACGCTGCCTAACGAGAAAGCATCTGGCGCAAGCCCAAAACGACCACAAGATGTTGATTGTAAGATACAAAGGGGAGCACCATCAAGCTACGGAATTTCTTATTTTGATTTTTTTTCTTTTTAGATTTGAACTTCACTTTCTCATTTCTTATATCTAAATTTTTCATGCTTGGTGCTATAGAATCTAGTGTGTGGAAATTGTTCTTACACTTCTATGCCTTATCATTATGACTATGATGTTGAGCAGATATATGATCCATATTCAAGTGCATATAATCCTAGATGGCATGATCACTCGAATCTTGGATATGTCAATCAAACTATACTAATTCATGACGAGGACTCAATGTTATATAACAAGATGGATGTGATGAAATTCTTTTTGGACAAATTTAAAGAAGGGGAAATGGAGCGTAGACAACAGATTCAAGCTCTACGTACATACTCAAATTGAGGAGTTGTCAAATGCAATTAACAATATGCAAAGAGAAGAATTAGAAGTTCAGGGTGAATTTTCATGTGGTAATATACTTTCACCTTCTAATGATTCATTCCCTTTTTCTTCTACCACTTCAAATGATGGGATAATTGGTACATTAGCTGAATATGCATGCACTGATGTTGCTTTTGAATTGACTAGTTCCATTGATTTAAATAATGTTGAACCTTGTGATTCATGCATTGATGCTTATTCCTATGCCTCTAGTCCTATGAATTCTATTGATTCTGATGGTGAGGTTGATGAAGAGATTATTGTTGAATCCGCTGACACTATTTATTTTAAAGATACCTTGCTTAACACTAATCGTGATGATACTTTGAATGCTAAGAGTAATATCTCTATTGATTTTATTGATACTACTCATGATCTTGACATTACTATTGTTAATGGGGATTCTATTAAGGATAAGTGTTGGGGAAGCCTTGATTTGGATATGAATTCAGATAGTAAGAGCATAATGCATCATGATGTTTCACATGTGGAATTTGTCTTGAGTGATGATTTGAACAAGCCTGATGAGACCATTTTAAGTAACCACTTGATTTATTCTTTAGAGAACTTGTTTCTTACTAAGGAGAGTCATATTGATTTTGTGGGTTGTTCAAAGTATTTGGAAGTTCCAACACTTTCTATTGATCAATTTCTTTTGGGATCTTCCTTGATTCTTGATAAATCCTATTTAATTGATTATATCTATGTGGGACGAGAAACTGCTTGGTGCTATGATTTTATGTAGGTACATGGGTTGATTCCTCCCATGCAGACACCCTTCATACTTGAACTAAAGCGTTGCTTGAGAATCTTAGAGAGGGAAATGTTTGCTGAACATCAAAAGCGAACACCACTAGTGCTTTCATATGACTTACAACTAGACAAAGGAGAGAAGCCATATATGTTACTTCAATTGGGTCTTCAATCTTTTGATATTCTGGTCGTACTCCTTCCTTCCTCATTTACTTGCATTGCTTGTTCTTGTTTGTTAGATCTATCTTTTGCATTGCGGACAATGCAAGATTTAAGTGTAGGGGAGGGATTTTGTTCTCACTCTTGGTTTTTGTTCTTTGTTTTTAAAATGAGAAAAAGAAAAATATTTTGATTTTTACTTTGGTTTTTGTTCCTTGTTTTCAAGAAAAGAAAGAAATTTTTTTTTTGAGAAAAAAATTGCAAGTTTTAAGTACCTTTTGTATGATGCATTCTTGATTTGAAAAGTGATTGATCATGTTTTGAGTTAATAGACTAAGTGACAATGAATTTGACTTAGGCGGATTTAGGCTAGTGATCATATATATACACCTAGTGCGATTTTGAGCATAATACTTTTTTTTTTTTCAGTGTGTACCACCTATCTCTTTACTTAATCTAGAACTTGACTTGAATTTTATTTGAGGCCACATTTTATGTATGTGTATTTATAAAGATGATAAAGGAATTTATTTCATTTTAGCTAGATAAGCCAAAAGACCTACCCTTTTCATACATATATCATTTTCTTCGCCCCTTTGAGCCTATATTTTTTTTCCATGTTATCTACACCCATAGCTGCAAAAAAAAATATCCTACCCTTTTGAATGTCATAGGAATTGAAGAGCATTGCAATATATCTATTTTGGATGGAAAAACATATATAAAATTAGGAATTGGGTCATTGTGAAAAGTATGGTAGATTATCTTGAAAAAAAAAGAAAAAAGAAAAAAGAAAAAAAAGGACTAAGATTCCACTCCGCTAGTTTGAACTGTACTTAGTAACCGGGGGTCTTCATCATCAATGTTGATCTTCTCACGTCAAACGGCCAGTAAGAGCTATGAGCGTGCTAGTAGCATCTTGATGCTATTGAGTTATAAATGTTTGAGTAACCGAACCTTTGTATCACCAATATACAAGTTCGCGTCAAAAGAACATATATATAACAGCCCAAGAGAGTTGGAAAAAGAAAAAAAATAAAAAAAATGAAGGAAATAAAAAGAGAAAAGAAAAGTATTGACCTAGTTCAAGTGTGGTTTGATTTCTTTCATCTTGTTTACTCTGTTGCACCATTCTCTTCATCCTCTAAGATATTCAACTTTGTTTTTTCCAAACACTATATCCTTTCTTTCTTAACCTTAGCCTCATTATAATCTAATAAAAGTCCTTGGGATTTATGTTTGCATTTGCTTTGCTAGTGGTGGATAACTTACATCCTTGTCAAACCTATGGAAAGAGTATTGGATAGGATGGATTTGAGTGCAAACACAAGCCTATACACTTTTGAATGATGAGTGACACACTCATTATCCTTGGTGAGGGATTTCTAGCTTAGATTCCCCTTTGTCAAATAAATTGCCATGAAGTTTGCTTTCTTGAGTCATGAGAAAATTACTTGGATAAGAGAAGTGTTGAAATGCTTTCATTTACTTTTTGCTTGTGATTGGAACATTCACTTTTAAAGCTTTTGTTTTGTTTTGTTATTCTCCCTTGGACTTGATTTGTTTTGCCCAGGAGTGCAAATGATAAGTGTGGGGGAGCTGATAAATCCAAAATTTAATATATTTTATCCCACTTTATTCATTTATTTTGGGGATTATTTTACATTAATTTGGATTTATTAGATAATATTTGGATTGTTAACCAATTCTAGAAAATAATATAAATTTGAATTGATTATGAGATTATTGAGCTTAAATTGTTAATATTTTGATTGTTATCTTACGATTGGATAATATTTTTAAATATATGATAGATGATGATGTTATTTAGTTCTTGCAAGGCAAGGAAAAGCAGATTAGAAGATTCTATGGTGTAGAAGTTTTCTTGGAAGTGACAAGAGAATCCAATGGTTGGATTTTATTAGGCTACCTAAATTTTAATGGGCTCAAATTTAGACCCCAAAAACTCTCTCTTCCTCCCATTAATTGACCTAGCTGCTACCCCTATTAAAGGACGCACTCACAGACGCTGAAAGGGGGCTGAACACATACGGAGGCGGACACGAATTTGGCTCCTGGAAGCTCTCTCATTCGGCTGCATTCACCCATCTCCAGACCATCATCAATTCTCATTCCCTTTCTCTAACCACGGGTGCCACGGCATTAACCCACCAATACTTCACAAATTAATTTGACGGCTGTGGATCATTGCTTGGGGCGTGAAGGAGAAAGGATTTTCATGGCAGCTTAAGGTTTTTGGGAGTAGTATGGAGGAAGCTAGAGCCTAGGAGTTTACACTTAAAGACCACAAGGGAGTGCCTTTCCTTTTATATTTTTAATTCAAAACTTGAGATTATTTAGTTTTAAATGATTTTGAGTTGTAATAATTGAGAACAATCTAGTTTTAGATTGTAGAATATTTCTTTTGGATTGGATTGATAATTTGGAATATTTTGTGCTTGACACATTTGTTGGAATTTTTATTTGCAAACATTTGAATTGTCAATTGAATTATTAATTGAGTTTTCATTATTAATTTAATTGTCAATTTGGTTTATCCTCTTGGTTGTTTAATTGAGTTAGTTAATTGTCTAGTTGTTCAATTGGACAATTGTAAACAAGATTTACAAAATTATTTTGAAATTAATCGTGATTGTTTTTTAATGAATTTAATTAACCACCGCTTATTTCTTTATGAATTTTCTAGCGGAATAAGTGTTATTGAGCTTGAGGGTTTTCTATATTTCGATTAGGTGATTAAATTTATTAATTCCAATCTTTCATCAACCTCCCTTTGGTCTAATAAATTGAATGGCTAAGAAAGCTAAATCCATGTGAATCCTTAGTTGTTCCGTTCATCATCATAATTGAATAAAATCTTTGTTGTTTGTCTGCTTCTTCTTAATCTTTTTGCTTAGGACTTTAATTCCTCTTTATAAACAAAACCTTTAAAAATTGCATTCAAATTCATATAGATTAATTTTATTCTCATATAGGTTTTAAAATTATTTGCAGATTGCATTTAGGTAGTAGAGTCTTGCATTTTAGTTTAGGTCTATTCCATTGCATTTTTCATCATCTAAATTTAATTCTAGAGAAAACTCAGAGATTGCTCTTTGGAAAAATAACATAGGTTGCCACTATATTACATTAGTAGATTGTCCTAGTTATTAATTGATTGCTTTAGCGACAGAACTAGACATCAGTTTACTACATGCTTCATATGGTCTTTGTCATTTACTTCGTTCTGCATCTTTATTATATTGATCTTCATATTTTTTTTTTTTTTTTGCCGTTAAAATTGAGCGACACTGCTCATTTGTAAAGACTTTCAGGTTAAAAATGACAAAAGAAGAAAGCATGGTTATACCCATGTAGAATGATACATGGCATAGGATCCGACATGGTAGTTTGGCTGCCATTGGAATACGGCAATATTGCTCCTTTTCCGGCACTTTTGGGGCGACATTAAGCCATACAATTTTTTAGGTACTCACAACTCCTTTGCTATAACTTCTAAGACAAAAATACCCATCACTCATACACACACACACACACACACAAAAGTTGTAGAAGTCAAGTTGTTTGCACATTGGAAATGGTGGGCTCGTTTTGGCACGGGGCCCACTCCAAATTGAATGGAAGAAACAGCAAGTTTATTCTGGTTGGATTATAGCCACTGAATCTAAAGAATAAAAATTATTTTATTTAAAAGGACAGTTATAGAAATTACTTCAAGTACATGCATGTGTGGGTAAAGTTTTTCAAAAGCTTTACATTTTATAGGTCGGCGGTGTCATTCACCAAAGGGGAAAGAATACAACAAAGTCGGTGGTGTGATACCATGGAATTATCCAGCTGCAACTTGAAATCGAAAAATAAAGACCTGCGTGTGGCCCTATAAATTTGATAATATCTTGCAAATAGCATTCGGTATAAAATACAGCTAATTAGGGTGAAAATAAGTTAGACTTTAGTTAAATAGGCCTCAATTTAAAGTATAAATCTAAAACAAACATCTAAGCCTAAGCCAATCTATAGTTTTTTTTTTAATTTTCAAGTTTGAGCCTTCAAAAGGCCTAACATACATGACCTGAATCCTTTTCAAAGGTTTATCATTTGCCCTTCATATTTTTGAAAGAGTAATTTTTATTGTGGGTGACAACAAAAAATATCTCTGTCATTGTTTAATTTGGTGTGGTTTTTGCAGGTAAAAATCATAGAATTTTAAGGGTCCAACTTCAATATACATAGTTTCAAGTTACTCTAATATTTATGGCCAGCTTCTTTATTACTTTCCGTTGCTCATAGCATTATTACAAGAAATTATATATAGATGGTGTCGTTGTTCCTATCTAATCATAGTCATTCCCACACTATTCCTTCATACATTGAACTGGACATTATCATTAACTATATTAGTAATCATTCAACTAAATTTAGGGCTAGGAGAATCAGGCTCTCCAATAATTAAAGCTTGAGCCTCTCGTCATTTATTCATCCCAATGGTAATTAGTTTAGGTGATTCAAAATACATTCAATTCCTTGAAGTAAGGTCTTGGGTTCAAGCTAAGAATTATAAGTAGCTAGAAAAAATGTTGAAGAACTTTATGATGAGAAAAGCTGGCTCAAGCTTTGCTCACGTTCAGACGTACTGTTCCACTATATACAATAGAATGTGACAACTTCCAAGAATTAAACCAACACTTCCTGTAAGAAAACAGGAAAACAGAACAGCTGAAAGAAGAACTTAGATGGAGAGAAGAGAGGAGCTCAAAAACTTTAGATTCTAAGCACAAAGCTAGTAATGTAATCCGTTGTTGTGTTCACGGGAGGAAATTGGTAGATTTCAACCGCATTGATTTGTGTTGGCCTGTTGTTGTGCACATGAGCCCCTATATCTTTTTGACCCTTTTATCATAACAAGTTTACATCTTATATTAACACAATTTCAAATTCCGGGGAAGTACACTTGTTAGAAAGGAGAAAAATCCTTTGCGCTTAAGCATCAAAAGGGGAAACTCTGATCAAATAATAAAAAAGGAATTCTTGAGCAATGTGAGACTTCATTTGACTCGCGCGTAAGAACTCAAACACTTTATAATCGCGTGATATGATATAATTGGATTCTAATAGGCGGAAGTTTAATATAGCTTATGAAAATCAGTTGACGCATTCAAAATAAATATTTATTCAGTTATTTTAAGACTACAATATATAGAAAATAACATTTAATCACTACGCAAAAATTGAACTCTGGCAAACATGAACCGCGCGTCGGCTTATGAAATTTTGAAGTGAATCATGTAATATGGTCAAGTTGCAAAACCGTGTCCGTGTGGCCCAAGCCAGTAGTACTACTAAAGTGACTGACCCGTACAAAAAATTTGGTCGACGAATCTTCATGATAAGGAATCCTTATCATTCCTGTACAATAATGTACGCAGCATAAGACTCGTCCCACCTTGTTGGAATTATCTCATCCCATATTCTTTCACCATTCTTGATGTGGACGCTTAAATTCAATATATAACGGTTAACAATATAAATCACGACTTATTAAAAAATGGTTTTTAACCGTCATTTGTTAAAGAGATAAGATACAAATCTACCTATGAAGTATTCCCCATTCACATATGAAGTTTTCTTGGATGCAAAACCATTAATTGTTTGACAAACGTGCTAGTTAAAAAAATGATGCAGAAGTACACATAAAAGGGTTCCAAAATGGTGTAACAATATAACGGCCATAAGTCAACATACATTGACCAATCAGCAAACAGACGCTTGCAGCAGTCCTATCTGCCACTGTGGCATCTTTTGCATAACATAATAGCTATACCTCCTAAGTGCCGAACTTAACCCATCCTCCAACCACCTCATCCACTATCCTTATTTTTGGTTTTTTGGTCGGCGATGGTTTTCCCTTGAAGCAAACGAGCTGCGCGGATTAGAGCTATTGTTGTTATAAATCAGTCCTCTGCTGGAAGAAGACGAAGAAAAGAATGACAGAGAAGGTTGACGATGACTCGTCCGTCATCACAGTAATCATCATGTCCAAATTCTCTCACAATGTTATTAATTTTCGAGTAGACTAAATTGGATTCTTTATATATTTCGAAGCGGTGATAATTATTAGTCTTGTAATAATAAAATCTCTTAATTTGATTCGTCAAACATACTCCCTCTGGTCTTAAATAACTTTCCATTTGATTGCGCAAAACGAACTAGTAGTTAAAAACAATAAATGTGTCAAAAATGCCATATTGTTTTTTATATATGCCCCTATTTATGAAAAGAGTATTGAAAAGAGAATAGATAAAAAGTATAAAAGATAATGAGTATAAGATATGAGAAAGAATGAGTATTTAATAAGGGTAAAATAGGAAAAAGACACTTACATTTTTAGACAAAAAGTGAAAGTTGCTTATAAAAGGGACCAGCCCTATGAGAAAGAAAGTTGCTTATAAATAAGATCGAAGGGAGTATACTACAAGGCTCAGAGATTCATGGGCGGTTACTTAAAGAAAATAGAGTGAATGGGAGTATGTTGCATTTTAATTGATAATTTCGACTTTACAAAATATTACAACCTCTAGTCCTTAGTGTGAGAATTAGCTTGATGTTGAATTTGGTCCTAAATAAAACACTTGAATTCACTTTATCTCCTAAATTTATAATTAATTGTTCTCTAAAGAAGTATCCCTTTTGATTACACACATTAAAGGATTTTTATCCAAGTGTAGTTGTGATGAAAAATATTATTTTAAAAAATCAACCAATATTTATTAAAAATAACTAACTGATGCAGGACGGGGTGGGGAAGGGAGAGGATAAAAGAAGAGAGAAGAGAGGAGGGAGGACAACAAGAAAGTAGGGAGAGAAAACAAATGAATAGAGGAGAGAAAAAACTCAATAATCCATATTATTTAATCATAAGAAGTCTACAAAATAATATGTGGTGCGAGTTATTTATAGCACCAACTCTATCCTAGGAATTAAAAGAGAACATTCTATAATCCTATAATTAAATGCAAATAACATTAATGATAAAAGATAACAACTAATCAACATTCAAACAAAATGTTTCCTAATCATCTTATTAATCATAAAACTACTTCGTTGTCTTCAAATCTCATAGAATCCTCCATTGTTATTTTTCTATCTTTTTTTTTTTTTTTTATCTCCATCACCAACATAACTAACTCCATTATTATATCCAAATTAGTTATGTAACTCTTATATTAAGGGTTGAAAGTAGTATTAGAAAACAGGAATCTGCAACTTTATGGACAAGAAAAGTTGTCCACCTCTTGTTTATCTGTATATATTCGTATATAGGCTGGTCCTAGAACTTTTGCAAAAGTATATAGATCGACTTTTTGAAGGAATACATTCTCAATGTAAAAAATCCTATTTGGGTTCACGACAAGACAAGTAGTATCTATATTTTATAAATTTCCAGGAAGAAAAGGATTAATGAACCATGTATAGTATTATTTTGTGACAAAAAAAAAACAGTATTTCAATTATCGGGTTAAGTTGAACTTTTATTCCTGAACTTTTTTCAAGGTACTCTAGTTACCATAAAGTTAAGGGTGGTATATCGTCCCTTAATTAATAAAAGGGGGCAATATTAATTTTTCATAGGATAAAATTAGTTGACTGAAAAATTTGCATAAATGACTCTAAAAGATTGTACATAAGCACCCTATAAAAATTAATATCAATTAAGTTCCTAATGAAACACCTCACACTTGAAACTTGTATGCATCAAAATTTTATATGTGGACTTAGGAACTCCGTTTTAACTCAATCAAAGTCAAGACCATCACAAAAATACCTGTATAGATTACCAAATTTACTCATAAAGTTCTTAGAGAGGGGCTCAAGCCCAAACAGTTTTCTGTATAATACAATTAAAATCATAAAGCTTTTCAAAACTTGTCAACATAAATAGCTTATAAAATTCCCATGAAAAGCATAAAACCAAATAGTTCATAGCCACATCTACTTTAAAATTAAAAGACTCATAAATAGCTCGAGTATAACAAATGAACTCCAAGAGAGTCCTGGTAAAGTGAACCTACACAAAACAAAAAATGTGTCCAGGAGCACACAAAAGAATTTTACTCCTTCTGCACCTTTCCTTGATTTTTAGTTTGTTCCTCGTCTGAAAATGGTAAATAAAGGGGTGAGATCTAATGTCTCAGTAACTCACTACTGGCATTATAGCACAAATAAATTCATAAGAAAACCGTGTGCAGCCTTGTAGAGTATTGTGTATATGAAATACACACACACATCAAACCCGTTCACAAATATTTTCTCAGGAAGCATTCAAATCGTTCACATCATAATATATCATCAAACATAAATATGAAATGCAAAATCTCTTGTTCTCATGAATGGGTTGACACTGAGTCAACACCAGTATTTGAGATATATCTGGCTACAAGAACAGGCTACGGCTGCCCTTCTTAATATTGGGAGGTGTCACAGTCCCACATTTCCTTTACCGTCCTACCCATAGAAAGCTAAGGCATGGAAAACGAGGGTCTACAAGTGCCCAACAAATAATTTTATATTGCCAATTGTTTTTGAAAAAAAAAAAAAAGCATGTTCAAATGAGAACCATAAGAATCATCTAATTTAAATGAAGATGCCCAAATATAAGACGTTAGACAACCGGATCACATTATGTGTGCGTTTGGAATGGCTTATTTTTGTCCAAAACGTGCTTATAATTCGTGATTCACGGTATACGAGGTAAGTATGTGAGAGGAGTTTTTTCTCGGCTTGCGTAATAAGTGCGTTTTTCCTGTAGAAAAAGCTTAAACAAACAAGCCCTATCTCTTGCAATTAATTTTTAAGGAGATGAATATTTTATTTTAATTCAAAGCTCAAAAAAGTACAATGTTATTTTTACCTTTGCACAAAACCAATGAAATCATTTATTTATTTATTACATTTGTTTCAAAAACCCTAAGCTATTTAGAATATTAGATACTTTTTTATAAATTGCATAAAATCTAAAAAATAAATTGCCTACAAATAATATAACTCATAAATTTAAAATAAGTGCATATACAATTTGAGAAATAAATCACGCTTCATGATTTTAAATCATACAAATTTTATAATTATATATATATATATATATTATTCACATATTTTTATAATAACAACTATTGGTACCCGTGCAATATAAAGCATTTTGAGCTTTAAAAGCTTTTGCAAGGATAAAAAGATAGTTTATTGATTTACAGCATTTGTTTGCCAGAATATTGATTTAAAGCATTGCTTTATGAGGCATGTAATATTTATTATATAATTTGTATGATGTGAATAATGGTATATATAAAAAATTATAAAATTTTCATGATTAACAGATTTTTATAATAGTTCATGTGACGCAGGACACAAAATAAAAGGGTCTAAATCCGTACGGAATCATTGGTTAATATTCTGTTCACTCTACGTACAATATAAGCATATACGACTTGTTCGACCTTACATAATGGAAATTTACACCATTTTCTTTGGTATTGATTCTTTGTTGCCTATTGATGGAGACGCCAAACTTTTCTAGAATTGTTCTTTCCTTCGAGTAATTATTAAAGTCGTGTATATTCCAAGTATATTACCCTTGACTTTTTCTAAAGTAAATTTACTACTATTTTACTATTTAAAATTACTACTACTTCTTATGTAAAAAAACAAATTAATGAACTAAATCACATAAAATACCTCCCATATATTAATTTTTTTTATAACATAAATTTTGAGTTCCCTATATATGAACGACTTTATTAGATTTTAAAACTTGACTCCTTGACGGCATCAATCTTTTAAATTTTGAAACTTGGAGAATTCACTCTCTTGTCATAAATCTATGACCAAAATAACTCTGTTATCATAAATCATTCATATGCAAGCTAAAGTATACGTAGATTCTTTAAGTTTACATGATTATTTAAGTTTATAAAATTTATTTTCAGACCCATAATCTTATCATTAGCCTCATTAACAAAATATGATGACTTGTGAATTTAAATCATGACTCTGCAATTCAATTTAAGGGATTATAATTAAAACAATATATATAATATTTTTATATTTCAATTTTAAAATAGAAATATTATATTAAAATATTAAAATTTAAGCATATTTTCTTACCATTTAAATTTATTAACTCACCCTTTTTCTTTAATGAGGCTAACAATGTTAAGATTAAGGGTAAGAAAATACACTATAAATTTAAGGGATTCTTTAGTATGATGGGGGGTTCGGTTTCTCTCATTGTCAATTTTCTCATCATCCCTCATAATCTCTAAATCATGTCCATCCAATCAATCTAAAAGGTAAAAGATGAGTCACATCATCAAGTTATCACTCATTTCACTTTTCTCTCCCCTTCTTAATCAACGGTCCAAATGACTCCTCTTCCAAATCAACGGTTCAGATGGGATAATGAGGGATGATGAAAAAATGAGATGATGAGAGGATCTGCTTCCGTATGATGGGAGGGGAGGGGAGTAAAAGGAAAATTTTTGGGAGTTGGATTTAAAAAATAAAAATAATGAAATGAGATTAAAAGCTTTTAATTAATTTTTTTTACTCTTTAATCTCACATATTTTCTTTATTAAAATTTTGTAATCCCACTTTTTCAATTTATTTAATTTCAACTCACAAAAAGAAAAAAATCCCCCTCCCGTCCAAATCCCTCACACCAAATAGACCATAAGGGACTAAATTAAAACTTAATGTAAATTTAAATGACAAAATATATACTTTAACATTCATATGAAGTAAAAAGTTTTGTTAAAAGATAACCTAGTTCATCAGTAAATTTCCACAAAGGAGCCATGATGGAAAGTTGTGGTATACCCGCCAACCCGGGAAAAAAAAAAAAAAAAACTTGCCTTAGAGGTCCTCGGGTTTGCACGATTCCAATTCAATATGCAGGTGTGACAAAATCTCCTTAACTTTAATCATTTTATGCGAATAGTCTTTAAGACTTTTTTGTTACTTAACAAAATCTCTTGTCAAATTCAAAGAGATTATTCATGTAGAATTAGGAGGTAATTTTCTTTTCGGAAAAAACACTTTTTATAAAGATAAATAGGAAAAATTTCACTTAAATACCATTTGAATTTACAAAATCACAAAAAGCCTATTAAGAAATTGAAATGACAAATAGATCCCTAGGTAAGAATTTAGGATTTTGAAAACTGCTTTGATCAAAACTTCCCTTACTTTTTTTCCCAAAAAAAAAAAAAAAAGGTAAATTCCCTTACTGGTGTTTCGGCAAGTTTTTTTTTTTTTTTTTTGTGTCAAAGGTGTTGGAGTGAGGATTTGAACACTTAACTCTTTAGGGTCACAAAAGTTAGGAGCCCATTGGGCCACCATGCATACACTCTTATTATATATGTGCACAAACAAATCACAAATACTTATATACTCTATAAATATCATATCATTTATACTTTAACTAATTAAAATATGATAACGTATCTTATTTTAATCCTACATCATATATGAGTCATCTAAAGAAATTTAAATTTTATAATTTTAAAAAACAACAACTCATAGGAGGGAATTGCGTCTTTTATTTTTCTAAATTAAGAAGTTTATGTTTTTTTAAATTATAAAATTTGAATTTCTATGGACGACTCATATGCCATGTAGGATCAAAATAAGATGATTTGTTGTATTTTAATTAGTCAGAGTACAGATGATGTGGCTCTCTTAGATTATATAAGTATTTCTCCAAACAAATATAAGTTAATATTTAAGGTTTGGCCACATGCAATTAACGACTTCTATAAAGCAATTGACAACATTACAATAGATTTTTACTATACTTATAACAAGATTGATAACATTTATAGTTATAAAAATAAAAAAATAAATAATTAGATTTTTGTTCTATTTTGTAGAAATTTTTCTTATAATAATTTGAATTTTAGAATTAAAAAATAATTAAATCAATTTATTACATTATTTCATTTAAAAATTGATTTAGCCACATGCAATTGACAACTTCTATGATAAAATTGACAAAACTTAAATAGATATTTACTATGCTTGTAATGTGGTCGAAAACATTTATATTTATAAAAATGTAGTATTTTACTCACGGACTATACTTATATAGTGAATAACAAAAATTGTAAAGATATTCATCATTTCAATAATGACATTTGTAAAAGTATACTTATATTGAAATGTATGACTAAATGAGAAAATATATTGACTAAAGGCGTAAAGATATTGACTTGATGAGTAAATGTATTGACTAGATGAGCTAGTCAGTATCTTTACGCCTTTACTCATTTAGTCAATACATTTACACCTATAGTTAATATCTTTCATCATTTACTCAATACATTTCAATATAATATACCTTTTATAAATGTCATTATTGAAATGGTGAATACCTTTGCAAATATTGTCATGTACTATATAAATATAGTTAATGAGTACAACATTACATTTTTATAATTATGAATGTTTTCGACCTTGTTACAAACACGCAAACATGTGTCATTATAAAAGTTGTCAATTGCATGTGGCCAAATCAATTTTAAATGAAATAATGCAATAAATTGATTTAATTATTTTATAATTCAAACTATTATAAGAAAAATTTCTACAAAGTAGAATAAAAATCTAATTATTTATTTTTAATTTTCATAATTACCAATGTTATCAATCACGTTATAAGTATAGTAAATATCTATTGTAGTGTTGGCAATTGCTTTATAGAAGTTCTTCATCAAATGTGGCAAAACCTTAAGTGTTAATTTGTATTTGTTTGTGCACATATAGAACAAAAGTGCATGGTGGCTCAATGGTCGCCTACCTTTTGTGGCTCCAAAGGGTTGGGCATTTTTAAAATCTCAGATTCCTACCGAAGGATATTTGTCCTTTCTATTTCTTAACGGATTTTTTAGGGTTTAACAAATTCAAATAGTATTTAGGGAGAATTGCTAAAAAAGACCTTATTGACAACTTATTTGTTAAATGGGACCTGAGAATATGTTTTGCATATGGAGGGAAGATATCTTCACACGGAGGGAAGATATCTACATACGGAGGGAAGATTTCTGCACACGCGTAGGGAAGATTTCTGCACATAAGGAAGATTATCTACACACCAGGGAAGATATTCTACACATATGGAAGATAATCTGCACGCGAAGGTCCCATTTGGTAAATAAGTTGCCAACGAGAGATTTTTTCACAATTTTCTCTAGTTTTCAAGTAGTGGAATTTTCTCAAAGAAATAAGATTACAATAAGTTTACACAACAAAAAAGGCCTAGGGCCAAACAATATAAAAGTCTAACCTTAAACTACACAAAACAATAAAAGCAACACAGCCATCGATCCAAAAAAAAAAAAAAAAAGTGAAAAACAAACAAGAAGCCGTCGGGCCCCACCACTAAAATGGACAAAGCAACTCTGGTAAACCCACTGAAAATAAGTAAAGAAACTTTGGTAAATATGTAGGAAACAAGAGATAGGGGTTCATTAAACCACCCATCAATCCCATCCCATTTAGTGGCATGATTGCGATCCTCATAGCAGTTTTGAAATCGAGAAGATGATAAAGACAAATGCCATTATCAGCTAACAGTATATGGTAATTTTAATTTAAAAAGGTTAAGAATTAAAATGACTGTATGTATAAAAGAAGAATTAAAATAAGACAAAAAAAAAAAGAATTAAAATGAGATATCAATTTGAATTTTATTACTAGAAAAAAGGCCTTTAATATAACGCCCCAAATTTTAATTAAGGGCTAATGATAATTATTGAGAATATTTTGTGATATAATGGTGAATATTCATGAATTTGGATCTTGTGAATTTTGAAATATTCATATTCATAAGGAAATGGACAAATTAATTCAAAATTGAATTAAATTACAAAGGGGATAGCAAAATCATAATTTTGCCAATTTAGCCCAAGATTAATTATTTTCCAATTAATTGGAGTTAATTTCAATTAATCAAGAAAAATAAAGGAAAATGCATAATTGGATTATTCTTGGTGGACATGTGATTGTGACAAGTGCCACATTATGGTCCCTTGATGAGATCAAGGGCTAAGAGGCAAGAAGATATAAATGATGTGAAGGCATGGCATAAAGTTGGAAGAGTATGGCCTAAAGCAAGAAAGTATGGTGGGAGGTATGGTTGGAGGGATCGTATACATGAAAGGTGGAGAGATCTCAACCTTTGATTAGATCTACGGCTAAGAAGAAAGATGACCAAAATTAATAAAAACATTCTCCTTGCTCTTTCAAACCATATTTCATACAACACCAAAGAAAAATAGAGAGAGAGAGAGAGAGAGAGAGAGAGTTTGTGAAGCTTTTGAGGTTAGAGAAAAAAGAGGAAGAACAAAGGTAAGTTCTTGCCATTTTGACCCTCCAAGTTGGAATTTTTGGGAATTTAACCCTATTTTCGAAAATTAGGGTCTTGTGGTGTTTGAGTTGTTGTTGTCATGGATATGGTGTTTTGAGATGTATCTTGGATAGATAGAAGTTGATTGGAAACTTGAATTGAAAAGTTGCAATTTTGGTCAGTGAAAAACTTTGTGCTGGCAGTGGTCTTATATGGACGTTTTAAAAAAGCAAATAGTGTTGGAAAATTATGAAACTTTCCAGTCTTAAGGTTCACATGCCAAGCTTCAAAATGGACAAATAATATATATAATTTCGACTTTTGAGCTAGGAGTTATAACTGTCCAAATTTTGATGTTAAATCTGGGAATAATTATAGAGCAGTGTGAACATTTCTTAAATTCTGGATTTTTGTGATAATTTCTGGTAATGGTCCATATTTTTATAGTAAAGGGGACTTAAATAGCTTTCAATGGGCTTTGGGATCAATTCATTTTGATTTTTTTAGAATTAGTTATAATTTTTGGAAGCTAAGACATAAAAGTCTAATTTTTCCAATTTTTGCCTAAACTTTCGGCCAGCACTGTTCTGAGGGGTAGGAGCTGGTTTTACATGAAATGGATGGTTCCATTAGATTCAGTGGGCAAAAATATGTGGGGTTACAGTTGGGCACTATTTTGGTAGAGGCCGAAATAGCATAATTATGAAAACGCCATTGAAATCCCTAAATGGGGGCTGTCAAGGGTATTTTCATAATTTGAAAATGATTTTGGTGATTTCAAGCTCGGAAATGGATTCCTTGGGCAAAAATACGTCAGAATAGCCTTGGTAAAAATTTTAGAAAAACGTGCCATCGAGCAGGGTAAGGCTCGGCCGGGCCAAGGTCCCCGGGGCATTTTGGTAAATTTTCACCACAGGCTAATATAACCACAAGAAACACTATGGAAGAGTCTAAAATGATACTTGGATAGGTTATGACCTATTTCTTATACATTTAATACTTTAGAACCGAGTTGGAAGCCGAAAGCGGCCCGTTTTATGAGGCACACTAAAAAGGGTGGTATTTGATATAGTACTTCCCAATCTTTCTAGGCAATTGTTAGAGACCTTCATAGCTACTTAAGGGACTTTAATGATAGCCAAAACTAAGTGTTTTGAAGTCATTTGAGTATTGGAATAAGTGATAATGCGTCGTCCTTAATTATGACTATAGGATTCGATATTTGCCCGGATCGTAGAAGGCCTACGCCTGATCAAGGACGGAAAGAACAAGGTAGTGACACTTTATCCTATATCATGTTTAATGCATTGCTTGTATGTATTCATCATTGAATGAGCGAGGGGACGAGGCAGTAAGCCCGGCCTTGAATAGGGGACGTGGCGTGAGCCTGGCCTTGAAATTTGATTGAGGGGACGTGGCGGTTAGCCCGGCCTTGAATATTGTTATGCTGCATTGTGATATATGCTTACTTGCTTTGTTTAATTATACATCATATTCGTAAACTGTTGCTACTGGGATTCTTTTGAATCCCACTCTTTCCAAATAACATTTTTAGCCAGGACAAGTGGATCTCGAGGCAAGCAAGTGAACAAGGACGACTAGGATTGCTAGTGGTGGTCTTAGTTTCTTTTTGGTTTTTGGTTATCATTTGGACAACTATATGTATATATTGGATTGACCATAGGTTTGTAGTTATTGTGTGATCCCTGGTATGGGAAATTGAGATGGGCGATGATGCCCTATAAAACTCTTGGATTAATGATATTATCCCGGATGAATGTCAGGAATTTTGTTAATACTCTGATATTGTATATGTGACAAACCTAACAGGCCAATTGTTTTTATTTAAAAATGAAAGGAGATCATGTTGTACAAGTGTTGCAAAAAGTTTTTAATTATCTCGGATCTCTTATTCAACTATAAAACATATTTAAACACTAATCACGACCTTGATGCCGACGGGGGTTACATTTAAGACCACCACATCTAGACCTCTTATAAGCAAAGACGGTTTAAAAACTATGGCTAGTAGCATTTTTGTAAATATTAATACAAATAAGAATAGTCGCGCTTCTACACAGTCTAAATAATATTTTCTATACCGATTATAATATAATGTGGTTTCAATAAGTATTAAAAATTGTGAAAATTTCAAAATTTAAAATCTTAGACTAGTCACTCATATAACCAGTTTAAATATCCTTTTAGAAACTGTCATTTCTTTATAATCGGTCTTAAATATTTCAGAGTTTCTATTATTTCAGCTTCTAACATAAACTTCCCAATATGTCTCTTTGAAATCTAAAGCCACTTCTATAATATCCCAAATTTTGAGATTATAGGCTTAGGAATAAGCCTGAATTAAGTGGATTGCTAAGCCCAAGTTTAACAAAGTCTCAGGAATGAGGATTTGCTACTAGTGAAAATTTCTTGTGAGGCAGCAACATTGTTATATAGTTTTGGATGATCAAATGATTTCCAAAAATTGTGAAACTCTACAAGATGAAAATAGATATCCTAAGCTTTAATTTGATAGGTGATGGGAATTATTTGGAGCTATACACAAGGAATTATGAATTTTTGAAGTTAGCCTAGTAATATGGCCAACATTCGTGGCAGTGTCCAAAAACAAAATTCTAGGAAGTGTGAGGTTCTAGTTGGCTAAAGGCTATATTTTTCATTCAAACTAGACTCAATAAGGGTCATATAGCCTTTGGAATCACTCCAATTGAAGTTCTACAAAGAAAGTTATGATTTTTCAAAGTTTGAGCAGAAAATCTGCTAGAATTTGCCACTAATCCAAAAATGAGAAAAAAATGTGATGGCAACATTGTAATTGTGGAGCAAATTACCATCAGCCTATTTTGCTCTAACTTGGACCCTAAAGTGACGTGAAAATGGGCCAATAAAGGATAAAAAAATTATGGTTCAATTGGAATGGGATTTATGACATTAATTCCATGTAGATAAGGTCAAAGTGCTTTATGTCATAAAAAGTCAAATTTTTGGAAAATAAAAATTAGAGAAAATATGAGAGATATTTATGAAGCATTTGCTTAATCGTTCTCTTCATATTTTCGTCCCCAAGCCACCAACACAGAGAGAGAGAGAGAGAGAGAGAGAAAGCTTAGAAACATTTAAAGAGAAGGAGGAGTCAAGAGGAAGAGATTCAAAGGTAAGACTTAATTAATCATGTGTTCAAGCTTCCCTTCTTGCTTAATAGCTTCTCTAACCTCTCCTTCTTCATGAAACCATGTTGTAACCAAGCAAAACTTCAAGGAAAAGAGGGGGTGTTCGACCAAGGAGAGAGAAAGTGAGAAATTAGGAGGTAACTTCCATAATCTCCTTCTCTTTGATGATGATGATGATGTTGTTGTTGAAGTTGTTGGTTGGATTTGTGGTTGATTGTTTGGATTTGTAAATTTAGGAAGTGATAAACCTAAGGGGTTATGCTACCCAAATTTCCTCAAATCTTGTGTATTGAGTGTTTAAATGGTTAATCAAGTGATTATAAGTGGAAAGGAGCAAGCTTTTGGTGTTAGAATTCAAAAATCCAATTTTTCCTTTTTACACTAATATGTTTCGGACAGAGCTAGAACAGGGGGAAGGAGTTGGATTTTTAATAACCTAATGATTCCATTATGTTCATGAAGGAAAATTATGTAGGGTTGATGTTGAACACTATTTCAGAAAAGCCCCCAAATGGGAAATTGCCAAAATAACCCTAAAAAGCTAAATAGGGGTTATCAAGGGCAAAACTGTCATTTGATTATGATTTTGCAAAAACCGAGGTCAAAAATGGATTCCTTAGGCAAAAATATATAAAAGGTGCTTGGGTTAAAATTTCTGAAAAAGTACGGTCTGATTGGGTCATGGGGCTGAGACCAGATCCTCAGGGGCATTTTGGTAATTTTAACTTTGGACTAATATAACCAACAAAAATACTTTAGAAGTGTCTAGAGTAGTACATGAATGGATTTTAACTTAATTCTTATACATTTAGAATTTTAGGACCGGATTAATAGCCCGAGCCATTGCACATAGTTCGAGGAACTATTTTCGAGTTGCAAAGGGACAAAAGGTAGTAACTTTATCTCTCATATACTATGTGAGTGTTAATATGTTGTATGTTGCTGTATTTTGTGACTTGAACATGTGCCTAGAGCATATTACTCAGCTATGGTTGGGGACTCAGCTGAGGTACACAGACATGTAGGGGATCTAAATAGTCATTTAGCCCTAAGTATTATACACACACACGTTATAGTATGAATTTTCATTTTACACTATATAGTGCATTGCATATTTAATTTTCATATTTTATATGATTGATTGTATGTTACTATTGAGATTCTTTTGAATCTCACTCCTTTTCAATTAAATAAATATTCCAGCGGAAACCAGTAGCTCCAAGGGCAAGGTAGCAGGTATTGCCAATTGAGGTGTGCGGGCTACGAGAGATGAGCTGTTGGTTATATTATTAGTCTTTTGGTTATTTTTGGACATACTTTATATATATTATCAAACCCTGTGGGGAAAAACCTGTGATGTAATCAAGTACCTTGTATTAATATATCAATATATTTACGTTATTCCTGTGTTGCTTACCAAACTGCACTCAAGTGCTCTGAATAATGAGAAAATAAGATAAGGGCATTACAACTTCAATTAATTTACTCTTCATCTGCCATGTCTATTTAAACTCCTCTAGTCCTTTCATTTCTTAAAACTTGTCTTTCAGGCTCTCTCTTTTCTCCTGTCGATCAATGTTATGGTGAGATGCGATATAAGTATATCAATCCGTTCCCCCCTTTTTCCTCTCATACACCGTCTCCACTATCACCTTCAATGAGGGATAGTCTCGACGAGCAACATGCAAGGGTTGAACTGTCAAACCCCTAAACTTTTGATATTCACAGAGTGATAAAGGCATAATTCCACAGAGTTACAGAAATAACACAAATATACTAATATTAAGTACATGTTTACATATAAGAGTCTTCCTTAAATAGGGTTTGAAAGTATATATACAATTTCCTAAAAATCAAAAAATAAACTAAATATAACCAAATGGCTCTGATCTTAGGATTTGCATATCTCAATAGCCCGTATTCACTATTTTGCCCTTGGAGCCACTAGGTCTATAGGAATATTTATTTATTTGAAAAAGGGTGAGATTCAAAAGGATCTCATTAGTAACATTCAATCAATCATATAAATTGAAAAAATTAAATATGTCATGTTCCATGTTATGCAATAAATTAATAATAAAACTATGACAGTATACATAAGTTAGGGGATCAATCCCCCACTATCCGTATAACCTTGGCCGGGATATTACTCAACAACCTGGTTAGTATGTCTCAATACACACAAATTGCCCTCCTCGGCAAAAATCACATTTATTAATTAAATCACTAAAGATGGCATACATGAACATATAAATAATGGCATAGTGTATGAATGATAGAGTTACTACCTTGTATCCCTTTTTACAACAGAAAAATAGTTCCTAATTTAGACCGGCACTTGTGTTGGTTATATTAGTTTAAAATTGTAAAATTATCAAAATGCCCCTGGAAACTTGGTCCAGGCCCCTTTGTAGTTGGTCCAACTATACTTTTTTAGAAATTTTAACCCGGGCTCTGTAATGCCCCAAATTATGATTAAGGGCTAATGATGATTATTGAAAATAATTTATGAATTAAAGTTGAGTTATTTTGTGTTATGTGACTATTTTAATTAATATGCCATAATCAGTAAGAAATTGAAAGAATGGCAATTAGTCAGTGATTAATGAAAAAATTAATTACTAACTAAGAGGAAAATGAGAAATGTAACTAAATGACTAATGGAGTGGTTAGAGTAACTAATTGGTTACTTACTTTATGAGAGCCAATGAAATGGTGATATGTGGTAAGTGGGTATGAAGAGAGAGGTAGAAAAAAGTCAAAATCCCATTTGTTTAACATTTTTCTCTCTCTTTCCCTCCATATTTTCGGCTGAAGCATTGTATGGGGAAGGGAGTATAATCATTTCATCTTCAAACTATGATCTCTCTCATTTTCTCTCTCTCCATTTTCATCCTCCATTGTTGTTCTAGAGAGAGGAAGAAAAGCTTGGTAAAATGTGAGTATTTGACCCTCTTAATGACCTTTAATAGAAAAAACCACTTCTCAATCTTGTTCCTTATGTTGAGAGCTTTGATTTCATGGTTTTAGATTTTCTATTGGTGGCATTTTGAGAGCACAAGAAAATCTAAAGTTTGGAAAACCAAGGAACTTCTTTGGGAAAATTGTTGAGGTAAGTAAGACAAAACTTTCTATATAGGTTTTGTGGCATTTGATTGAGTTTGGAATTTCTGGGATTTTGGCTTGATTTTAAAAAATGAGGGTCATGGTGTGTATTGAATATATAGAATGCATTGAGATTGAATTTGGAAGTTTGAAGTTTTTGAGAAAATTGCATTGTGTTGTTGCCTTGGTTATATCTTGTGAAAGCAATGTGAAATTGGTCATTTTGATGTCTCCATTGGTTTCCTTGTGAAATTTTGTATGAGAATGAGTTTTGGATTGGAATTTGGAACCATTGGAGACATAGGTTACAAAACTGGAAATTTTGGAAATGTTAAGTGTGAAATTGCTGTTCAAGTAGTCAACTTTGCTTGGTAATTTAAAATAGCAAATGGTTTTAGAATGAGGTAAAACTTTCCAGTTTTGTAGTTCACATTTCAAGCTTTTCATTAATATGAAGTTTTTTCCAATTCTGAGTTTTGTACTGAGAGTTATGGTCGGTTGAAAATAGCCAATAATTAGGACAATTCTTGGCCGCAGCCCAAATGTTTCGGACCTGATTCTGGCTGTGACCCAAGGTGACTAGCCACGACCCAAAACTTTCAAACCATATCTTGGTTGCGGCCCAAGGGTGGGTTGGCCGTGGCCAAGCACTGTTTTTTAGCACTTGTAGTTTTGAAAAGTGGTTTTTAACCTAGTGTTTCCCAACCCTTTAGGGCTATAGTTAGAGTCATTTATAGCTTCTTAAGAGTCATTAATGATAACCAAATCTAAGTGTTGTGAAGTCATTAAGTATTGGAATAGAGAATAACACTTCGTCCCTAATTATGAATTATAGGATTCGATATTTGCCCTACTTATGAGAGACCAATACCAGGGCACGCACATAATAAAGTCATTAGGTAGTGACTTTTCTCTCATGTTATGTATGATGCTTGGTATGCATGACTTATCATTGTGTTGATATTGTGAACATATGTATGTGTTATCTGTCGTAGGGCATTACAGCGTGAGTAGTCGTAGGGGGTGATGATTATCATATCTACCCCTGCCATTGTATCTGCCGTTGTAATTATTGAGGCTGCTTTATGGAATTGTGGATTCCTACTTTGAGAATATGCCAGTGTAGCATGAAAGTAATGTGAAATATTTTATATGGATCCTAGTTGCGGTGATATATGTGATATGAACATGTAAATGTGCAATACAGCGTGAGCAAACGTAAGGGTGACGCAAAAACACATTTTCAGTTGGTAACTGCCATTATAGTTACTATGTGTTGTGTGATGATTTTCTTTCATGCTTTGTAGTTGTGCATACTATGAGCGATTTGTTACTATGGGGATTCCTTAGAATCTTACTCCCCCAAAAACACATTTTCAGACAGGGCTGGTAGTTCAAAAGAAAAGCAGGTGATGAAGGGTGGATGAAGCTCCGAGCTAGGAGTTTAATTGGGTTTTTAGTTATCATATTATAGATTTTGGATATTTGCTGGGAAACAATTGTATATTTCGGAATTATGGTATAGTTTTGTGTAATCCCCTAGTTAAGGGAAAATGGATTATGGGCATTGGTACCTTGTAAAACCCTTATTTGATCAATGGATCCTAAGTGTGTCGAGAATTTACATTGTACTCTAATATTTATAAATGAAATCGAATTGTGCAGGCCATTTATGTATTGGAATGTGAATATGAGACCATTGTTGAATAGGTTTTAGAAAGGTTTTTGTAAACCCTGGTTTAGAAAGTTTAATTTCAACAAGTCCCAAATCATCTACACTCTCTAATTCAACATAATTACTTGTTTATGAATTTAATCTCGGCCTTGATTTTGAAGAGGGTTATAGGCTTTTCCTATATAGTTTCGCTTGTAGAATCCATTTTTGACCTCAATTTTCACAAAATCACTACCAAATGAAACACTTGCCCTTGATAGCCCCTAATTAGGGTTTTAGGGGTATTTTGGTCATTTTACTTTCTAGGCCTTTTCTCACAAAATGATCAACATCAACCCTAAACAATTTTCCCTTTTGAACACAATGGAACCATTAGATTGATGAAATTCTAGCTCCTAGCCCTAGTTCTCATACTAGTCAAAACTATGTCTTAAGAAAAGAGAAATAAGTTTTTGTTGATCCAACCCTTAAAGCTCCCTTCTTTTCACTTCAAATCACTTGTTTAACTCCTTAAATACTTATTAGTCATGATTTGGAAGAGTTTGGGTAGCATAACCCCTTAGAGTTTCCATTTCCCAAATTTGTAAAACCAACAAACAAACCACAAATCACAACCAAATCAACAATAACACTATCTCCCAACATCAAAGAGAAGGAGATTTTGGAATTTACCTCTTGATTCAACTCTTCCTCTAACTAGGCGTCACCTCCCTCTCTCTTTCCTTGAAGATTTTGCTTGGCTACTCATGAATTTCATGAAGAAGAGCTTAGAGGAAGTATTGCACAAGATAAAGTTCATTAGCACCAAAAATCACACTTACTCACCTTGATTTTGCTTCTTTGTGCTCCCTTGTGCTCAAGCTCTCTCTCTCTCTCTCTTTCTCTGTCTCTGTCTGTCTCTCTCTCTCTCTCTATTTCTTGTGTTAGGCATGAAAATGGCTAAAGGAAAGATTATGAAGATGTTCTAATAATATCTCACACATTTCTTAGGAAATAATATTTTAATAGGTTATAACATGTGGCTTTTGTTTTTGCTTTATCTCTTTCAAATTTTTGTGTCATAAATTCCATTTAACTTGAACCAATTCCCTTCATCTTTTTGTCCCATTTTCACGCCAACTTGGAGTCCAAATTGAAAGAGGCAAGCTTCACCCAAGAAGGGGGTGAATTGGGTGATGTGATAAATTTTTCGCTTAATATAGTGATATGAAAATAATTGTAGACAGAGTAGAGTTGAGAAGATTGGAACACAGAGAATTATACTGGTTCGGCCTAAAAACCAGGCCTACGTCCAGTCCTCAGAGATCAAGACCTACTGAGATTTTCACTATTCTTTCAAGATTCAATAGGCTCTCAGAATGCCACAAAACAACAATTGTCCTCGAACGGACTACGAGCAGAAATATTCTCATACTAAGAAATTTCTCTCCCCTTACGACAAGTCTTACGTGCAAAAAAACAACCTATGACCTTTCCCACGTGCTTACGTATACAAGTCTTATGAGCAGCAACGTTCTCTCCCGCTTACACCACTGTAAGTCTTACGAGCAGCAACGTTCTCTACTGCTTGTATCTTATAATTCTTATGAGTGGAAGGTTTAACTAAGAATTCTCTCAACTGCTTCTCTCATAAGGATATCTACCCTCTCAAGGTCCCAATACCTTGAGATCAAATGAAAATAGAATTTGAAATGTATATGGACTCTCTTACAGAGCAAGTATGATAAACACTGAAGATCAATATGAATACAGAGAAAATATGAATAACAGAGACTCGTGTATTTGCTTGTGAATTCTTGTACTTAGTTATCTTTGACGATCTCTGGGACTCTGTATTTATAGACGTTCGTTTTTGCCCGTTTGAATAATGATCATTATGGAGCAGGGCATGTTACTGTGGAACGGCATGCGCATGTTTGAAAACTTTGAATGCGGTAGGTACGTGCTTGCCATGATGTTGTCTGCCGTTGTTTGACTTCCTTCGCGTCTGTTTATTTCAACGTTCATCCTCCTGTATCACACTTATAATACTTTCAAAATGATGTTAAATATTAATAAAAAGTGATGATAAGATAAATAAATATCATTAAACCATATTCGGATTGAACGTTGTAAGACTGGTGCATTTTGTCTTCTGCCAGAGTATCACTCGAGTGAACTCACCATTTTTCTACTTGCTCTTCAATTTTCTTCTTATACTCGCTCAGGATTTTAGAGAGATAATTTTTTCACTCTCGAGTGATGTGGGGCCTCACTCGAGCACAACTCCTTCTGCTCGAGTGGCCTTGCATATTACACTAGAAGACTCGTCTCTAGACAACACTCGCATACCATTTTAGTAAGAGTGAGATTTTGCACTCGCAGGTGATGTGGGCCTTTACTCAAGCACACATACTCTTGCTCGAGTGATTAGGATATTCTCATGTAATATACTCTTGAGATCAGCACTTGTATCAGAATTTGAGAGAGTTAGATTTCTCACTCGTGAGTGCTGATGTGTCACTTAGGCATATGAAGCCTCACTCGGGCATACTTGTGCTTCTCTGACCTTTATGACTCTCGGCCAAACACTTGCACTCTCTTACTCGCTAGTGCTCGAGTACAAATAGCTTCATGCTCGAGTATTGATTACAATGCTCGAGTGCATCAATAAGGATGACAGGAATTGCTCTCGGCCAAGCACTCGCAGTCCCTCACTCGCATGTACTCGAGTGAGAAAGAGTCTTCTGCTCGAGTATTGTCTTCAGTGCTCGAGTGAATCAGTAAAAATGACAGTAGTATGCTCTTGAGAAAGCACTTTCTGGCTATCACTCGCATCTGCTCGAGCATAAAAGAGCTCCATGCTCGAGTGCTAGTTCATGTGCTCGAGTACATCAGTTAAATCTGACAGCAGACTTCACAGAACTTTGCCATATGCATTTGGTAACTTTGTAATCATTCCTTAAACTTATAAAACTATGATTTGCACATAATTGTCTTTTGTTATCATCAAAACTTGGGATCTAATACAAGTTAGGGCAATTGGCTTTTCTCCATTTATCTCATTCCTTTGGTTAACATAAAATATTTTATTGAAATTTAAACATGTGCTCATCTTTATACGTAATAATATTTAATTTTTGGGCTTTATGATAATGGCAAAATTTATGAGAAAAAGGGACATCATAATTATCTTTTGCATTTCCCAAAATCTCCCTAATTAGTTTGTGCACAAGTCCAACTTTAACTTGTCAACTTTGAGTTATTTGACCAAGAATGTTCCAATTATGTATATACCATTTAGTTAATTGGGAAAATAATTAATCTTGTGTTTTATTGGCAATTTACCATTTTGCCTTACATTCTTGGATTTAATTTTAGCTTGTTTCTTTTTCTTCCTTCTTGAATTCCAAGTACTATAATATTCACCATTCCATTTCATTAAATGTGACAAATAATTATAAGACATACTAGTGAATAAAATTTGGGGTGTTACAGTTCTCCCCCTCTGAATTAAATTTCATCCCTGAAATTTGCTATGCGTACATAGTCATAAACTTCGAGTAACGCTTTCACATATCCTCTTCCATTTCCTATATGGCTTCTTTGGGAGATAAACCTTCCAGACAAATTTGATAAACATGATGCTCTTGTTTCTGAGCTATTTCTCCTACCGATCAATGACTCGGTTAGGTATGACTTTATAAGTCAAATCGTCCCGCATCTCTACGTCTTCATATTCAATTACATGCTCTAGATAGGGTTGGCATTTCTTTAATTGGGAAACATGAAAGACATCATGCAATTTGCTCAGGTTCGGTGGCAAAGCTATACTGTATGCTATTGGCCTAATCTTTGATAGGATCTTGAACGAACCAATATACCTCGGATGTAGCTTCTTTACTTTCAATGCTTTACCAACACCTATGACTGGTGAAACTTTCATGAATACATTATCACTAACTTTAAACTCTAGAGGTTTTTTGCCTCTTATCAGCAAAACTCTTCTGTCGACTTTGAGTAGTTAATAATCTCTGCTTAATCAACTTGATCTGCTCAGTTGTCTGATCAACTATGTCTAGCCTAAGTAAGTGTCTCTCAGACAATTCCATCCAGCACAAGAGCCATTGACATTTTGTTCCATACAGTGCCTAATATGAATCCATTTGAATGCTTGTATGATAGCTATTATTATAGGCAAACTCTACTAATAGAAGGAATTTATCCTAGCTATCTTTGAAATCTAACGCACATACCCTCAACATATCCTCAACTATCTTTATTGTTCATTTTGTCTGCCTATCCGTTTGAGGATGATATGTTGTACTGAATCTCAGATTAGTACCCAAAGCATCATGTACTGCCTTCCAAAACTTGGAAGTAAATCGAGGATCACAATCTGAGATGATATTCTTTGGAGTATCATGTAGTTGCATAATTTCTTTAATATAGATCTCTGCCAGTTTATCAAGAGAATAATGAATGCTAATAGGTAGAAAGTGGGCTGTCTTCATGAATCTGTCAACAATCACCCATATTACATTGTGATTTCTGATTTTTGGTAGCCCCATTATGAAGTCCATAGTAATGCTTTCCCACTTCTACTCAGGAATTTTAGGGTTTTGCAAAAGCCCTGATGGTTGTTGATGTTCAACTTTCACTTTCTGAAACTTGAAACAAGCAACAAACTTTGTTACATTGCTCTTCATTCCTGGCCTCCAGTATAAGGACTTCAAGTCATGGTACATTTTGGTAGCCCCTGGATGCAGAGTATATTTACTCTTGTGTGCTTCCTCTAGGATTTATTATTTTAGCTCTATCTTCGGTGGAACATATATCCACTTCTGATAGCTGACTAGCCCGCTTGGTGACAAGTCATACACTTGAGTTTCTCCCCTGGTAATCATATCTCTGATAGACTGTGTGAATCTATCTTGTAGCTGTGGTTCTTTAATTGCTGCCCTTAGGTCATTATACACCTGACTGATGATATTGTTGCTCATCAAGATTTGACTAGACAGATTAAGATCTCAAAAGTCCTCAATCATGGCTGCCACCTGCACAGATTTATGGCTCAATGCATCAGTAATGACATTAGCCTTCCCAATATGATATTTAATCTCCAAATTGTAATCTTTCAGCAATTCCATCCACCTGCACTGTCTTATGTTCAGCTCTTTCTGATTATAAAGATATTTCAATCTCTTGTGGTCACAGTACAGCTCTACGGGTCATCATAGAGATAATGTCTCCATATTTTCAATGCAAACACAATAGCTGCCAACTCAAGATTGTGAGTGGGATAATTCATTTCATGAGGTTTCACCTGACAAGATACATACGCCACACTCGGCCATGCTGTATCAACACACATCCCAATCCATGCCTACTGGCATCTGTATAGACAACATAAGTAAACTACGGATCTGGGATAGTCAACACTGGTGTTGTCGTTAACCTCTGCTTCAAATCCATGAAGCTCTTTTCACAACTATCATTCCACACAAAATGTTGAATTTTCCTCGTCAACTTTGTCATAGGCAAACTTATTCTAGAGAAATTCTGTATAAACCTTTTATAGTACCCGGCAGAACCCAAAAAAATGCATATTTCAAAGATAGTCTCTAGCCTCTTCTATTTCAGTACTGCTTCCACCTTGCTAGGATCAACTAAGACCCCATGCTGTGAGACTACGTGGCCCAGAAACTTAACCTCTGAAAGCCATAATTCATATTTGCTAAGCTTTACAAGAGTTTCTTATCCCTCAATACATTCAATACCATTCTCAGATGTTACTTGTGTTTGGTTTTACTCCATGATTATACTAGAATATCATTAATGAATACTACAATGAATTGGTCCAGATACGGATGAAAATTTGATTCATGTAGTCCATGAACATGGCAGGTATATTGGTCAATCCAAACGGCATCACAAGAAACTCGTAATGGCCATATTTGGTCCTGAAAGAAGTTTTCGACACATCTTCTACTTTTACCCTAAGTTGGTGGTGTCCCGATCGCAAATCAATTTTTGAGAATACATAAGAACTAGAGAATTGATTGAGCAAGTCATCAATTCTAAGGAGTGGGTATTTCTTCTTGACAGTCACCTTATTCAACTCCTGGTAATCGATACAGAGTCTTAGGCTTCCATCTTTCTTCTTAACAAAAAGCACTGGAGCTCCCCATGGTGAGACATTGGGTCAAATAAACCCCTTTTCTAGCAGCTCCACTTCCTTATTTGGGGGTAATTCGCTGATATCCGTGGGAATACATCATCAAATTCATTTACTACAGGGATACTCTCTAATACTATACTAGCCTCTGACAATATGAAGAAAAGCACAAGGTACCCCTGACAACCTTTCTGCAAGATCTCTCAACAGTTACGAAGAGAAGATTAAGATTGATTTTCATACCCACATGCAGTTATGAGTTAGGATATATAACCCTTTTGCCTCTGCAATCGAGCAACACACTATTGGCCATCAACCAGTTAATACCGAGGATTACCTCTAAGCCTTACAGTGGTAAACAATTCATATCCACTGTCAATTTATGTCCCTCAGCATTTACCACACAGTTTAAACAAACATCAGCTGTGACATTCTAGTACCCGTGGGAGTAGATATGACCAGATTGTATGGGAATTGATGTACTTTCAAGTTTAATTGTCTCATACAGTCGTATACAATGAATGAATAGCTTACACCCAAATCATACATAACATGCACTAAGTTGCCAGTAAGGGAAATTGTACCATGTATCATATCAGGAAACTTCCTAGCTTCCTCCTGTGTTAAAGTATAGACCCTACCTAGAACTCTAAGCCTTGTTTCCTCTGGCAATATTTCTATGGGCAATCTTTGGTAATGTGCCCCAGTTTGCTGCATACGAAACAAGTAGGCTGTCTGGTGGGATCTGGCCTTATTGGAGCACCACTGCAAGTTCTGCCAGGGTGAAATGATTTATGTGCCACCTGCATGATTTGTTGCCTGAGAAACCCTGGTCTCTACAGCCTCCCACCTAGTTTGGCCTCTTATTATCACCCCTGGATGGTCCAACTTGGTCTTTCCATTTCTGTGACGAACCACCACTTCAAGACACACCCTTGCTAGTGTTTCTAGTAGCCAGGCTTAACAATTTTCTCTCAATAATACGACATTCTTTGACTGCTTGGCTGAACTCAGTAAAGAACTTTGAAACCAGTTTTTCCTTAAGCTCTGGCTTCAGTCCCTCAATTATCATGTTAGCACTCCATTTCTCGTCATCTTGATATTGGAGATCTGCCAAATATCTAGACAATCGAATATAACAAGTGAGGTACTCATCAAAGCTCTCACGGTCTTGCTGTTAGATGCTAAGGAACTCTTTCTCTTTTTCATGCTTGACAGAAGGGGGTAAATATTTCTCATTAAACTTTTCTAGGAATAATTCCCTGGTCAATGGAATATTCCTGTCCCACAGAACCAACTCAGTATTCCTCCACCATCAATCCGCATCACCCTCCAGCTTATAAATGGCTAGAAGGACTTTGATTTCCTCTAGACACAACAAAATATCAAAGATCTTCTCTAAACGTGACAGCTAATCTTTAGCTATCTACGAATGGAATTTCCCTCAGAAGATAGGAGGTTGCTGCTGCTTATTGAACCTGCCTACTTAAGTCTGTATGTTAGCCTTAGGTTCAGGCACAATATCTTCCAGTTAGGGTTCCTCGAGCAGATCTTCTTCTTCTCCTCCACCCCTCACCAATTCCTCTAAACCATCTTGCCTCTACTGCACCTCTTGTAGCTCCTCCCGGATCTCAGTGATGGTAGCCTGCTGTTAGGTCAATATACCTAAAATCTGCTACTAGATTGGGTCTGGTCTGGCGCTCATGTCTTCCTCATTATTACTATCCCAACCCCCAGTTCTACCTCTTCCTCGGCCTCTACCTTAGCCTCTATCACCTCTCACAGGTCATGTCATCTCTATAATTCACTCTACATGAAAATAGAGAAGAAATAAATCTTCATATAAATGTAAGGGTATTTTCATTTTTTCATAATAATTCGGGTACACAGATATGTCAAACATAACATACATCAAATATTTATAGTAGTTAAAGAAAGCTAGAAACATTACATAACCTATAAATTACTATACATCACATACTTGTCCTTTTTACATTACATGACTTAAGTTACATATAGCTTCCCAGGGGTCCATCCTAGAATTACCCTGGGTTAACCATGCTTAACTTTTTATGTACCCGTCTAAAACACCGATACCAGCTCTATCAACTTTCGCCCATCGATTCTATATGACTGCCCTCGCCCCAAAATACGTGCTGGCTACCTCCGATTACCTAAAATATACTGACTTGGTCCCACATCACCCGATGAACATGTACCTCTGTACTAGGTTAGTAATGTGCTCCACAAACTCCCAAAAGTTCTCGTTCAAGCCCTTCTCGACAATATTAATCTTCTGCTGGTTCCACTAAGTTAAGTCCGAAAAGAAGTCCATTATAGTGTAGACCCAAAAATCGTCAAGCAAATCAACCTCCAGTTGATCCTAAATCTGGTACAGGGATTCCACCCTACTTAAGAATGCAAGATACCAGTCAATGGGAGTGGTCTAAGCTCTCAACGCTTGGCTATATCTACCCTGGATATAATCCCACAGCTCCAGGTTTGGCTACAAGTCGTATGGCACTTCCATTATCTCATCTCAGGAGTCATCAAGCTTGCTCAAATCCTCCTCGGATTCATCTATCAGTGAATGCCCTGACTCCCCAAACAGTGACCAGGTTGGAGACGTTGGTCTCAGCTTAGGACCATATAATGGTAGCGCTGGTACACTCTTCCTGGCTGTCCGTCTTATACGGAGACTTCTTGGTGCATAGTACTCTACGTACTATTGCCCCTCTAGAATCCACTACTCTGGTAGAATCTGGTCCCCGAACGCTTGTGATCACTCGACTACTTGCTTCCGCTACTCATGATTTTCTGTTACCGTGCAAAAAAGACCATATCAATATACCATTTTGAATATGCCAAAAATCACTTTAAGCTCTGATACTAAAAATGTCAAACCCCTTAAGATTTTGATATTCGCAAAATGATAAAGGCATAGTTCCATAGACCTACAAAATAGAAAAAATATACTGATATTTAGTACATGTTTACATATAGGAGACTTCCCCAAACAGGGTTTGAAAGTATATATACATTTTCCCAAAATATCCAAATATAAACTAAATATAACCAAATGGTTTCGATCTTGGGATTTGTACACCTCAATTGCCTATATTTTTTGTTTTGCTCTTGGAGCCACTAGCTTCTATTGGAATATTTATTTATTTGAAAAAAGGTAAGATTCAAAAGAATATCAGTAGTAACATGAAATTAATCATATAAATTGCAAAAATTAAATATGTCATGTTCCATGTTATGCAATAAATTAATAATAAAACTAAGGAATTTATACAAGAGCGAGAGTACTCAATCCCCCATTATCTGTTTAACCTTGGTTGGGATATTACTCAACAACCAGGTTAGTGTGTCTCAATACACACAAATTGCCCTCCTTGGCAAAAATCACATTTATTAATTAAATCACTAAAGATGGTATACATGAACATATATATAAATAATGGCAAAGTATATGAAGGATAGAGTTACTACCTTGTATCCCTTTTTGTGATAGAAAAACATTTCTTAATTTAGACTGGCTCGGGTGTAACATCTACTTCTAAAAATCCAGATTTACAGGAATTAGGTTAAAACCCTTTCATGTACCACTTTAGACTCTTCCAATACAGTTGTGTTAGTTATATTAGTTTAAAAATGCAAAATTACCAAAATGCCCTTGGGAACCCGATCCAGGCCCCTTTGTACCTGGTCTGATTGTAATTTTTTAGAAATCTTACCTAGGCTATTCCTACACAGTTTTGTGTGTAGAATACATTTTTTACCTCAGTTTTTGTAAAGTCACTACTAAATGACACATTTGCCCTTGATAGCCCCTAATTAGGGTTTTAAAGGTATTTTGATCATTTTACTTTCTAGGCCTTTTCACATAAAGTGATCAACATCAACCCAATAAAATGTTCACTTCTAAACATAATGGAACCATCAGGTTTATCAAAATTCCACCTCCTGGCCCTAGTTCTCATACTAGCAGAAACTATGTCTTAAGAAATGGGAAATCAGTTTTTGTTGATCCAACCCGTAAAGCTCCCTCCTTTTCACTCATACTCACTTGTTTTACTCCTTAAACACTAATTTGCAAATCACTGGTTCCAACTTGGAGTCCAAGTTAGAGCAATTGGCTTTTCTCCATTTATCTCATTCGTTTGGCCGACATAAAATATTTTATTGAAATTTAAACATGTGCTTATCTTTATACGTAATAATATTTAATTATTTGGGCTTTATGATAATGCCATTTGACATAATTAATTGACCAACATATATTTTCCTTTTATTTTCCATGTATGGTGAAATTTATGAGAAAAAGGGACATAATAATTATCTCCTGCATTTCCCAAAATCTCCCATATTAGTTTATGCACAAGCCCAACTTTGACTTGTCAACTTTGAGTTATTTGATCAAGAATGCTCCAATTATGTATTTTTCCTTTATTTTTCTTAATTAACTAAAATTAAATTCAATTAATTGGGAAAATATTTTTATTGCCAATTTACCATTTTGCCCTTACGTTCTTGGATTCAATTTGAGCCTGTTTCTTTTTCTTCCTTCTTGAATTTCAACTACTTTAATATTTACCATTCCATTTCACTAAATGCCACAAATAATTACAAGGCATACTAGTGAATAAAATTTGGGGTGTTACACGAACACATGGAATGAACCCTTTTAAGAGTTGTCACTCAGCTACACGCTATCAAAAAAAAATTGAATCTTATACTTGACGATAATGACAATGAGTATAATCTATCTTCTAACACATCTCCTTCCTCTTCTTCCTCCCCTCCTCCTGGTGATGATGAGGAAAGATGAGGAGTATTTTTTATTATGTAATTTTTTATTCATGTATGTAATATGTTGCCTTCAAGCAACTAAAAAAATTATTAATGAAAAAATGTTTATTTTTAATCTTTACCTTGATCTTGAACATCTCTTGTTTATATGTTATATATAATATATTAGTAAATTATATTATCTGAGTATTTTTAATTATAAAATTTTTGGATATTTAGACTAGTTAAGATGTATACCATGTTAGTGCAAGCGTTTCATCCAAGAGGGGTAAATTGGGTGATAATAAAAATTTTAACTTAAATTAACAAATAACTAAAATTTAGATGGAGTTTCAAGTTAGAAAAATATCACCGACGTGTACACTGTTAGAATCGGCTATCACCCAAGAGGGGGGTGAATTGGGTGTATAATAAAAACTTAAGAACTTTAGAAATCTTTTCGTATCTTAACAAAAGCGGTAAGTATGAAGGTTTATAAATCAACAGTTAGATTAAATAATATATGCTGGAAATATAAGAGTTTAGGGAAGAGAATATGCAAACTGTGATTTATCCTGGTTCGGTCCAATCTGTGATTGCCTACGTCCAGTCCCCAGGCTCCTCCTGAGATTTTCAAATCCACTATCTTCTTGTTTAATCCGGGCATAAGAAAAGCCTTTACAATCCCACAAGTTTAGCCGGGTACTTGTGAAACATTTTACAAATCTCTTACTGAAATACTCCCCCTTACGGCAAGTTTTACGAGCAGAGCAATCCCGAAGATCTTCCTCTCCTTCTTACTTATGCAAGTCTTACGAGCAGTAACGTTCTCTCCTGCTTACACCCCTGTAAGTCTTTTGAGCAGCAACGTTCTCTACTGCTTGCACCTTGTAAGTCTTACGAGCAGAATGTCTTACTGGCAATTCTCTCTACAGCTTCTCTGTAAGAAAATCAACCCTCTCAAGGTCCCTCTACCTTGAGATTAACTCAGAAATATAGTTGAAGGTGTTTACAGACTCTCTCACAGAGTGGGATAATACTCACTGAAGTACAATACAAATAATCACTCTCTCAATGATAAGTAATACAGAAGCTGGAAAACAGAGAGTGTTTGGGTAGAAGCAGAGGATTCACATTTCTATCATTTTTCTCGTAGTTGCTCGCTGTCTCTATTTTTCTCCGTTACCCATCAAAGTTGAATGCTCTCTAATTTATAGTTGATGAAGATGATGACCGTTGTGAGCATTCATCCGTTGGAGTCCCATTGCTTAATTTGAACGTTTGAGTATATTTGAAAAACAGCTACTGTCCGTTGTGGAGCAAAGTGGAGCGTCTCGTTGAACAGCAGGAAGATTCATATTGAGCTGTACATCACGTTGTGGAGCGTTTTGTGTTTTAGACAATCTCTCATGGTGGGTCAGTTACTTGTCGAGGTTGGTAGCCGCCATTCGGTGTGTAATGATGGAGTTCACCGTAATTGACTTTTATTTGAATCTACAACCCGAACGTTTAATATCCTGTTTCACACTGTAAAATACTTAATCATTAATATGATGAAGTATTAGTCATGGGTATGTTGGATCATTGGTCAAAAGCTAAATTTCTGGCTTCTGAGACTCATCACGTTGAGTGAAAACTTTTCCATACGTGACCTCCATTCTTGAAGATGCAATCCAAATATTTAATCTCCTGTTTTACACTTGAAATATATGTTAGTTAATGTTTAGGAACAATAACAAGTGAAAACATAATGATTTAACCACGTTTGGATTGATTGCTGTGAGGCTCTGAACTTCTACGTTGCTTCTGTCAGAACCTCACTCGAGTGCAATATGGCTCACTCGAGTGCAGTTCATATTTTCACGTTTTGACTTCCTCTCAGGCAAGCACTCGCTGCACTTCACTCGCATCTGCTCGAGTGAATTCTCGACATCACTCGAGCACAACCAGTCATGCTCGAGTGCGTTTCCTGCTTTCACGTGCATGCTTCTTCTCGGGTTATCACTCTCATGTCAAAACTTGCATGTGCTCGAGTGAGAAATAATCCAATGCTCGAGCATGAATCCTAGTGCTCGAGTGTTACAGATTTCTTCACGTTTTAGTTGCTTCTGGACATCACTCACACAACTTTTTCAAAGAGATAGTTTTTACACTTGCGGGTGATGTGGGGCCACTTTAGAAAAAATTTGTTTATTTGATTCAAATGATGTATCATAAGAATGCTCTTGCCATATGCATTCCAATGCAACAAGAATTAGCTCCAAACTCCTTGTATTTTGCAAGTTATGATCGAAAGAGTGTATATTTCGATAGATTGCACAAGCGTCAACTTCCAGAAGGCATAGCTCCTAGAATATACGTTCAAATTAGTCAAATTACCTATCCATGGAAAGCTCTTTGAGTCTAGTTTCATTTAGCACTAGTCTCGTCTCAATCCGATGCGTGGTTTGTGAGTTATGCTCAAAATACCGAACCTGTGTCGAAAAGTGATGGTGATTTCACTGTCTTCTTCCACAGATCATATCTCCTTTATTTGAGCTTCTTTCAATGTGATCTTGGTTCGCACTTTACATGTTGGAAGTCTTCGTTCATATGCCACCAGTTTCGGGTCAATCCGATGTGTGGTTTGAGAGATATGACCAAAATACCAGACCTCGCTCAGGCTGAACGTAAAACAGAGTAGAACAGAGTGTTCATCCCGTGCTCGAGTGAGTTCTTCCTGTGCTCGAGTGAAACACCTCGTGCTCGAGCATAACTCCCCTAGAAGTGCCATAACTCACATATAAGTCATCTTAGCTTCGTATTAACCTATTCCAACCATCATTTGATCATAGAAACCTCCGGAATCATCATAGAAACATCCAGTATCACTTCTAACAACTTGAATCTTGATATTCATGATAGATCTTCCAAGTTCTTCATTCTTCAATATCTTTCTTTTTGATTTTTCTTTTAATAATCATTCTCCATAACCCAAGTAAGCATCTCCTTGACTATCTTCAATTTCTTTCTTCTTCTTCCTCTTGTTCATTTTCATTAATTCAATCTTCTTCATTCTTTGCTTGACTAATCTACAAAATATGTAACATTAAATATAGTAGTTAGTCAAAGAAATACATTATATAAACTTTTTGCTCTTATCATGTCATATCTATATTTGACATCATCAAAACTAATCATATCTAACATACACTAGAGATTTATATTGGTTCGGTCACAACCTCTTGACCTACATCCAGTCCTCAGAACGACTATGAGATTTTTCATTATATCTTCCAAGATTCAGTAGGTTCTTGGCACCTTAGCACACTGTAAGTTCCTATACTGGACCCTCGCTCCTCCTTACAATTTGTAAACTGATCCCTCTCTCAAGGTCCTACTACCTTGAGAATCACCTTATAGATGAATGAAGGTATTTAAAACTCTCTCAAAGAGTGGACAGATAAAAATTGTAGTACAGACAATATGTCAAGGAATATCAAACAAGAATGAAGAACAGAGCAATTAATGAGAAAATTAATTGTCGTCGGAGGTAGTTCACTCTGTCTTAAATGCTTCTGTACTTATAGGTAGAAGTAATTTAAAGACCATTGAGTATTCAAATTTGTACGTTAGAGAGTAATTATAGCCATTAGTGAAGAGAGTGTTTTCATCTCTTTTCTCTGCTACACATTTAATGCTTATATCAAAATTTTTGATCTTCAAGATTTTACATTTAATTCATCGTTAAATCACCTGAAACTTGCTAGGAAATAAGTTTTAGTAAGAATCAATAATAATATAAAGATTCATGGAGTGATTCAATGTTAAGAACAAGTGTTGACTTTTTCAAGATGATAAACTTTAAATGCAGAGTGATAACTATGAAGTTGTAGAAGTGGAAGGTCGAGTGGGTGAAAGATGAAGAGAAATTTAAAAAGAATGAGAAGAGTCGCGATAAGCTAATATAGCTTCTGATACACCATTTCACTTGAGTGATTAACTAAGTCACCCAAGTGATTTGGATAGTTACTCGAGTGAACTTTATGAAATCACTCAAGTGATCTCCATAAAACCCGAATCCCTTGAGTGAATATACCAGATCACTCAAGTGAATTTTTATTTCACTCTAGTAACTCTTAAAATCACATAAGACATACCTTGAATGCGTACCTTACTGAGTGATTTGCTTTTAGGTCACTCAAGTTACCCTTCCTAGTGTGTTTTTCAATGTGTATCACTCGAGTGATCTCCTTTCATGTGTTGTTTGTGGCCTTGCCACTTGAGTGAATTTTATTATCACTCTAGTGATTCTTCTCCACTTTTAATGCACTCAAGAGAACCTTCCAAGTGAATGCTTCTCTGTTGACCCCTATTTTTCAACGTAGGAACAGAGGATCAGGTAAAAAAAATTTCTAGATACTTTTATGCTTAAGTTAGTTAACAAATCATCAAAACATATTGAAACTTAATTAAGACATATGTTAGATCCCAAGTTTTGATGATAACAAAATGACAATTGTATGCAAATCATGTTTTTATAAGATTAAGAAAAGTTTACAAAGTTACCAAATGCATATAGAAGTGTTTTCTGGTATCTGCTGCAAAATTGAACTGGAGTGCTCGAGCATAAGTTTTGCACTCGAGCATAGATCCCTTCTGTGCTCGAGCAGGTGCGAGTGAAAGCCAGAAAGTATTCACCCGAGAGGCATGCCACTGTTATTTTCATTGATTCACTCGAGCACTGGAGTTTGTACTCGAGCAGAGAAGCCATTCTCACTCGAGCACATGCGAGTGAAGGTCCACGAGTACTTGGCCGAGAGCAAGTATTATCATGCTTCCTTGATTCACTCGAGCAGAGACATCAATGCTCGAGCATGAGCATTCTGTACTCGAGCAAGGTACTGCGAGTGCTTGGCCGAGAGTCATGAAGTGCAAAGAAGTGCAAGTGTGCTCGAGCACCACCTCATATGCTCGAGTGACACATCTGCACCTGCGAGTGAAAATTCTATCCCTCTCCAAATCTGATGCGAGTGCTTGTTTAAAAGGTATAATACTTGAGAATATTCTTCTCACTCGAGCAGGAGTCTGTGTGCTCGAGTGAGGGCCCACATCACCTGCGAGTGATAAATTTATCTCTCTGAGTTCCTGATGCGAGTGTTGGTATTGAGAGCATATTCCTCTATATTATGCGTCTCACTCGAGCAGGAGTGTGTGTGCTCGAGTGAGGGACCACATCACCCGCGTGTACAAAATCTCACTCTTGTCAAAATGGTGTGCGAGTGATGACCCGAGAAGACACTCCCAGTAGAAAATGCAAGATCACTCGAACAGGGGGTGTTGTGCTCGAGTGAGACCCCACTTCACTCGCGAGTGAGAATTCTGTCTCTCTGAAATTCTTTGCAAGCACAACCCGATAACTGAAGCACAAAGAGGAAAATAGGAAGATCACTCGAGTGAGCCATCCATGCTCGAGTGATGCTCTGCCAGATCATCAAAAATGCCAAGTCTCACAACGTTCAATCCGAATATGGTTTATTGTTATTTATTCATATCATTATTACTTATTATCATTGCTTAACATCATTTTGAAAGTATTATAAGTGTGATGCAGGAGGATGAATGTTTGAAATTAGTTGTTACGGAGAAAGTCAAACAACGGCAGACAACATGATTACAAACACGTTCGCACCTACCGCATTCAGAATATTCAAACATGCGCGTGTCTTTCAATAGTTGCAAAAGTCCCACTCCTCAAACGTTGATTTCCCAAACGGGCAAAAACTGGAGCAACTATATATACAGAGATTCAGAGATAGTCAAAGTACAACAACGAAGCACAAAAACTCACAAGCTTATACACGAGTCTCTGCTATTCATCATTTTCTCTGTATACACATTGATCTTCAGTGTTTATTCATTTACTCTGTAAGAGAGTCTTCATACAATTCAAATTCTATGTTTATTTGATCTCAAGGTATTGGGACCTTGAGAGGGTAGTTTTCCTTACGAGAGAAGCAGTTGAGAGAATTCCTTGTTGTACCTTCCACTCATAAGCCTTATAAGATACAAGCAGAAGAGAACGTTGCTGCTCGTAAGACTTACAGTGGTGTAAGCAGGAGAGAACGTTGCTGCTCATAAGTCTTGTATACATAAGCAAGTGAGAAGAGTCATAGGTTGTTTTTCTACACGTAAGACTTGTCGTAAGGGGGAGAGAAATTTCTTATTGAGAGAATATTTCTGCTCGTAGTCCGTTCAAGGATGATTGTTGTTTTGTGGCATTCTGAGAGCCCATTGAATCTTGGAGGTATAGTGAAAATCTCAGTAGGTCTTCATCTCTGAGGACTGGAAGTAGGCCTGGTTGTTAGGCCGAACCAGTATAACTCTCTGTGTTTAAATCTTCTCAACTCTACTCTATCTACTATATTTTTCATATCACCACACCAAGCAAAAAATTTTTAACATCACCCAATTCACCCCCTCTTGGGTGAAGCTTGCCTCTTACATTTGGTATCAGAGCCTAGTCTTCTTCGAAGAGCCTAACAGCTTGAGAAGGATCCGACAAATGGCAACAATGGGTGAAAACATTCTTCCAGACGGAGCTTCAATCACTAGACCTCCTGGTTTTGCTGGAGAACATTTTTCGTTCTGGAAAGCTAAATTCAGAGTATTCGTGATGGCCAACGAATACGGATTGTGGAATGTTATACAAGATGGTGACTATGTTCCAATGAAGAAAATCGAAGATAAAGCAGTTAAAAAGAGCCCAGATGAATTTGACGGGAATGACAAAAGGTTAGTGACATTAAATAGTAAGGCCATTCTTATGATACAGAGTGCTCTTAGTCAAAAAGAATATTTTCGTATATGTACTCTACCAACTGCCAAAGATATGTGGGATGCTCTTGAAATTGCTCACGAAGGTACATCTGGAATCAAAGAAAATAGAATCAATACTTTAATTACAGAATATGATTTATTTCGTATGAAATCTGGAGAAAGTATATCAGAGTTTGAACTCAGGTATACTCATCTTGTTAATCAATTATCTGCTCTTAGAAAGTCGTTTGATCAAAATTCCCAGGTAAGAAAGATTCTTAATATTCTTACGAAAGAGTGGGAAGCAAAGGTGACAGCCATCGAAGAAGCTAAAGGAGAATCTATGAGATCCGTAGCTGCTCTCTTTGGAAGTCTTTCTGAATATGAAGGTAAGTTGAGATTCAAAAAGGAACTTGAAGAATTCGATGATAAAAAGAAAAAGGGAGTTGCACTTAAAGCTATCAAAGAAGAAGAAAAATCTTCCGAGAATGAAGATGTCCCTAATGATGATGAAATGGGAATGATCGTGAGAAAATTCAAGAAATTCTACAGAAGAGGTCAAAGGAATTTCAAGAACTATCAAGGTGAACCAAGCAAGAAAGAAAATAAAGAACAACAGATAGTATGCTATGAATGCGGGAAACCAGGACACATCAAATCTAAATGTTTCAGAAACAAAGACAAAAAGAAGCTAAAAAAGAAAGCATATATATCATCTATATGGGGTGATAGTTCGTCAGACGAAGAAAGTGACAACGACGAAGTAGCAAATCTATGCTTGGTAGCTAAGGAAGAAGAATCAGACTCTGAGGTAAGTGATTCTGAACCCTCTTATGATGAATTGTTATCTGAATATAATGCATTGCATACAGAGTTCATCAAAGTTGCTAAAGAAATGGTTAGTTATAAGAAAAAAGTAAAAGAATTAGAAAGTACTGTCATATCATCATATGAAATGTGTAAAGAGAAAGATAAGAAAATAGAAGATTTAACAAAAATTGTTGAAAAGTTTACTAAAGGAAGTGAAACTCTCAAGGTTATATTAAATTCTCAGAAAGTTTCATTTGATAAATCTGGAATTGGATATAATTCTGTTCATGATAAGAATAAAGGATATAAGAAGAATAGTAGAGCCTATCTTAAATATTTCAGGAATTCTGTGCATACATTGAATCCATTCGCATCATGCAATTATTGTAATAGGAAAGGACATTATACTTCATTATGTTATTTCAAAAAGGGACAGGTTGTTGGAACATATAAATGGGTTCCGAAAGGGACACATACATCACATACTAACCACAAAGGACCCAAGAAAGTGTGGGTACCTAAAACTTGATCATCTTATTCTAGGTTTGTCTCAAAGCATCTCGAGCGAACAAATGGTATATTGATAGTGGATGTTCGAGACACATGACTGGTGATAAAAATAAGTTCACCATGCTAGAAACTAGAGAAGGAGGAAAAGTAACATTTGGAGATAATCAATCTGGACGTATTGCAGGAATTGGTGAAGTAGGAAAATCCGATGGTGTTCAAATCAATGGAGTATATTATGTTGAGGGATTATGTCACAACCTCCTGAGTGTAAGTCAAAGCACTGACAAAGATAACTGGGTAATTTTTGACTCAAAAGAATGCTTGATAGTAAGCAAGAAAGATCTACCTCTGAACAAAGAATCTATCAAGGCAAAGATCCGAGCTCAAAGGGACGGTAATTGTTATACTATTGATTTAAATTCAAATTCTTCTGAAAATTGTTTTCTTAGTCGATCAGAGGAAAGTTGGTTATGGCATAAGCATTTGGCTCATGTCAATATGAATCAACTTGACAAACTGATTAGAAAAGATTTAGTTGTTGGCCTTCCCAAACTCAAATTCAAAGATAATATGATTTGTGAAGCATGTAAAAAAGGCAAACAAACTAAGTCTTCCTTTAAAACAAAGTATGAGATTTCTACTTCAAAACCTTTACAATTACTTCATATGGATTTGGTAGGACCTGCAAGAGTAAAAAGTTTTGGAGGAAATTTATATACTTTAGTAATTGTCGATGATTTTACAAGATTTACTTGGACTATATTTATTGCTTCAAAAGATGAAACCTCTGCTGAATTCATTATGTTTGCCAAAAAGGTTCAAAATGAGAAAGGTATTTCTATTGTTTCTATTAGGACAGATCATAGAGGAGAATTTGATAATCAACTATTTGAAAACTACTGCAACAACGAAGGAATAGATCATAACTTTTCTGCTCCTAGAACCCCTCAACAAAATGGAGTAGTGGAAAGAAAGAACAGAGTTCTTACAGAAATGGCGAGAGCATTACTCAATGAAAAAGAAATGTCACAAGTATTCTGGGCAGATGCAATGAGTACTGCATGCTATATTTCAAACCGAGCATATATCCGCAAATCACTTGGAAAGACGCCAGATGAACTTTACAAAGGAAGAAAGCCAAATATTGCTCATCTTCATATCTTCGGGTGTAAGTGTTTCATTCACAACAATGGTAAAGAAAATTTAGGTAAATTTGATTCAAAGTCTGATGAAGGTATATTTCTAGGATATTCTAATAGAAGTAAGGCTTATAGAGTTTTCAATAAAAGAACATGTACTGTTGAAGAATCTATTCATGTTGTGTTTGATGAAATTGAATCTCAGACAAAACTTATTGATGAAGAAGAAATGGATTCAATCAAGAAAAACAAATCTATTTCAAAGCAGGATGATTTTGAAACAAATGATTTTCAAAATTTAGAAGATGTCGATGATCATGCTCAACCTAAAGCATGGAGACATATGAAGGATCATCCAATTGATCAAGTTATAGGAGATATTCATGAAGGTGTCAAAACCAGAAATAGAATCCTCAATGAGGTAACTTTTTCTGCTTTTATTTCTGAAATTGAACCTTCTAATATAGAAGAAGCTTTATCTGACAATGATTGGGTGATTGCTATGCAAGAAGAACTAAATCAATTTCAAAGAAATCAAGTTTGGGATTTGGTTCCTTGACCTAAAAATCATACGGTTATAGGGACCAAATGGGTTTTCAAAAACAAACTTGATGAGTTAGCAATCATTGTGAGAAACAAAGCAAGATTGGTTGCAAAAGGCTATAATCAAGAAGAAGGTATTGATTATGAGGAAACATATGCTCCAGTGGCAAGATTGGAAGCAATACGAGTACTCCTAGCTTTTGCTTGCATTAAAGGTTTTAAACTTTATCAAATGGATGTGAAAAGTGCTTTTCTAAATGGTTATATTATGGAGGAAGTATATGTAGAACAACCTCCTGGGTTTGAAGATGAAACAAAACCTGATCATGTATTCAAACTTAAAAAAGCACTATATGGTTTGAAACAAGCACCTAGTGCTTGGTACGAAAGACTAAGCAAATTTCTTCTTGATCAAAGTTTTGTTAGAGGTAAAGTTGATACAACTCTATTCATCAAACATAACAAAAATGATATTCTAATTGTTCAAATTTATGTTGATGATATTATTTTTGGTGCTACTAACGAATCTATGTGTCAAGAATTTTCTAAGATTATGTAGGGAGAATTTGAAATGTCCATGATGGGAAAATTGAACTTCTTTCTTGGACTTCAAATCAAACAAAAGAAGAATGGTATATTTATATCTCAGACAAAGTATTTGAGAGAATTGTTGAAGAAATATGGATTAGATAATGCTAACGGAGCTGATACTCCAATGAGTTCTACAACGCTGTTGGATGCTGATGTAAAGGGACCTAGCTTCAACATCACAAAGTATAGAGGAATGATTGGCTCATTACTCTATCTCACAGCAAGCAGGCCAGATATTCAGTTCAGCGTAGGAATGTGTGCAAGGTATCAATCCGCTTCTAAGGTATCACATGCAGAGACAGTAAAAAGAATCTTCAAATATCTAGGAGATACTTCAGAACTTGGTCTTTGGTATCCGAAAAGAGGGAGCGAGTATTTAATGGCATATTCAGATTCAGATCACGGAGGATATAAAACTGACAGAAAGAGTACCAGTGGTCAATGTCAATTTCTCAGAGGCTCTCTAGTATCATGGTTCAGCAAGAAGCAGAACACAGTTTCATTATCTTCAACTAAAGCTGAATATATAACTGTGGCCAGTTGCTGTTCTCAAGTATTATGGTTGAAACAACAACTTCAAGATTTGGGAATTTATTTAAAAGAAATTCCAATTTATTGTGATAACACTAGCACGATAAGCTTGGCCAAGAATCCTGTACAACACTCAAGGACCAAGCACATAGACATTCGTCATCATTTCATTCGAGATCATGTTCAAAAGAAGGATGTCAAAGTGGAATTCATACCAACTCATCTTCAACTTGCGGATATTTTCACAAAGCCAATTGCAAAAGATCAGTTTTTATATATTCAAAGAGAATTGGGAATGGTTAATCCCAATGAGTTGTAAGTTTTCTTGTTAAATATTTTAATTAAATGTTTATTTTGATGATAACCATACTGACTTTGGCATCGGAGTGTTAAAAACCTTTTTGCAGGTCTGTCACTCGAGCACTAGGAGTGCTGCTCGAGTGATAAGCTGGTTCACTCGAGCACAAGCAGCTCTGCTCGAGCACAGCACTATTTAAAATGCTCTGCTTCTTGACATGCAAAACAGAGGTTAACAGAGGAAATAAGAATACCAAGAGATTATATCAAAAGAAACAGTGAGAATCGAACTCACTCACGAGTGAGGAACTCTCACTCGAGCATGATATGAACATGCTTGAAGTGAGGAGTGCCTGCTCGAGTGAAGAAGAAGAATTTCCTTTCAAAAGCTATCCAAATCATGGTTACTCAAATGATTTTGGAGGATTTGAGTACAAAGCCACAAGATATGTCAAGAAATTCACAATCCAGGTACGTTTTACACATTTTATTAATTTTCCAGAACATCACTCGAGCACTGATAGAACACACTCGAGCACAGTATGAACATCACTCGAGCACTAGGGTTCATGCTCGAGCACTGTCACTTATATCAGTTACGGGGGAGCTCAGAACGTCGCACTTCCTACTCTCACTCGAGGTGTTCTCTCACTCGAAGGGCGTAACTCTTCACCTTCAACCGTTTTCTCTTCAATCAATCGCGTCCATTTGCCTCAAATCACCGTTACAACTCTTCAATCTTCTATAAAAGGTGATTCTTACCCTCTGCATTTCTCATTCGTGCCCTAATCTCCATTTGCTTTTTCTTCAAAAACTGAGAGTTTTTGCTTCTCTTCCACTTTCTCTACAATGGCAAGAACTAAACTACCCTCTATTCCTCAAAGATCTCACTTTCCTTCTCCTACTCACTCTGCTGCCAGTGCATCTGGTACCCCAGAACCAACACCTCCCTCTCCCAAAATCTCTTCCTCACCGTCTCCACCTCCTAAGCCCAAGACCAAAAAGAGGACTCCGGCTAAGAAACCTCACCCAAAACCTCAAATTTCAAAGAAAGACCAACCTCCTCAGAAGAAACCAAAGGGTGTGGTGTTCAAGGAACCAATAGTTACCCGGTCTCAATCTAAGGAGGTTCAAAGAAAAGGGAAGAAAAAGGAGTCAGAGCAACCCCAACAATCATCTTCCTCTTCTGGTGATTCATTCAACAAACAACTTCGGGAAGCATTGGAGAAGTCCAAACTTGAAAAGATAATTGGAAAGATTGCTTCTCAAGCCGGTGTTTCAAGTTCACAACATATTGGCCAATCAAGTGCCTCTGCTTCAGGAGCACCTTCTGCCTCACAAGCACCAGTGGATGATCACATTACTAGTCCTCCTGAGGGATTCAATACTGAAGAACTTAAGGCCTTGCCTCAGAAGGTATATGATGATGAATTTAGTCATAGACACTTCTGTCCTGTGGTATATGTGGATTTGGATTACTTAAAGAAGAATTGTCATTTGGATTTATACCCTTATCTTCAATACTATACTCCCTGGCTAAATATCCATTTGCCATACTCTCCCACTGTTGTGAAAACTTTTTATTGCAACATGAAGTCTCATAACATTAAGTCTAGATCTGGTGAATTGATTGAGGAAGCAGTATCTACTACTGTTAGAGGAAGATTTATTATGATATCTGCCAAGATCATAAATGACTTACTTGGTTATGTTGCACCTCCTCCTGATCCACCTTCTTTCTCTGCCAATGAAGCTTTCAATATCTTGAGACCAAAAGACCCAATAGGCCCCCTCAATTTCAAACCTATTGACATGCCTGATATTCACAGAGTTCTTCATTATATATATTCCCGAAGCATAGTCAATAAGTCTAAAAATTATACCCATTTTGCTCAAAAGGATTATTATCTGTTGGCCTCTTTCATTGCCGGGCAACAAAGGAATATGGGGGAGATTATCATCAACGAGATGAGAAGATTTCGATTTTCTTCATCAAGATCCACAACCATACCATACCCTCATATTGTTTCCTTCATACTGATGAAAAACAAGATTTGGTATTTGGAAGGAACTGAAAGGGTACTCATTTCAAGGTTTGGTAAGACTCAGTTAACTCACATGGGTATCAATCTTCCGGTGAGTCGAACCAAAGCCACATCCAAGAGGGAAGCCACTCCATCCAGAGGTGATGAGGCACAATCATCTGCTCAGAGTCCTATTCCTCCACCTTCTTTCATTAAGGCCTCTCTTTCAAACCATGTTACTGAGGCAATCAATCAAGCCGTATCAAGTCTGAAGAAGGAGTTAGTGGTTGAGTATGAGAAGCTAGTGGAAAAGATGGAGTCACAGGTCATCAAATTGGTAGACAAAGCCAATACCAATTTTGAGTTGATGTTCAAGACTCAGGATGAGATGTCTCAGAGGATAACAAGTATGGAGACCTTCTTGTACTCACATTTCCCCTCTTCATCTTCAGAGGTGCCTCCTGAGACCACTCATACCTCCGTACCACAGACTCATGTACTCTTCACCGATCCAGATTCTACTGTTGATGTTACTTTTGATCGGTCGCCTTCACTACCTCCCTCATCCTTTGTACCACAGCCAACATCTCCAATTGACCCTCTCACTGCCATGGTATCTTATGTTCCACCTTCTGATATCACTTTTCCTCAGCCCCCTTCTGATGGTGACAAAACGGGGGAGAAGGATGTGTGATGGTTTCTGAGCTTCTGTGGGATGTTTAGGGAGTTTGGGTAGATTGTCTGTATAGGTAGGATTTAATGTTATTATGAGTTATTATGTTAGATTGTTGATCATTTGAATTCAAGGTTAATATTAATGAAGTTTTTCAAATTTCAAGTTATTCATGAGTTTGATTATCAAGTTTAAATGATGTTTCAAGTTGTTAAAGTTGTTATTTATCTCATACTATGCTTATCTTGGTTGTTAAGTGTCCAGAGGAAGCATTGCAGGAAAACTTGAACTTGAAACTAAAACTTGATATGCATTTGGAAACATTGAACAATTTCAAAAATTTTCAATCTTAATCAATCTTTCTTAAACTTTCATCACAAAGGTTTTGTCATCATCAAAAAGGGGGAGAATGTTAGATCCCAAGTTTTGATGATAACAAAATGACAATTGTATGCAAATCATGTTTTATAAGATTAAGAAAAGTTTACAAAGTTACCAAATGCATATAGAAGTGTTTTCTGGTATCTGTTGCAAAATTGAACAGGAGTGCTCGAGCATAAGTTTTGTACTCGAGCATAGATCCCTTCTGTGCTCGAGCAGGTGCGAGTGAAAGCCAGAAAGTGTTCACCCGAGAGGCATGCCAATATTATTTTCATTGATTCACTCGAGCACTGGAGTTTGCACTCGAGCAGAGAAGCCATTCTCACTCGAGTACATGCTAGTGAAGGTCCACGAGTGCTTGGCTGAGAGCAAGTATTATCATGCTTCCTTGATTCACTCGAGCAGAGACATCAATGCTCGAGCATGAGCATTCTGTACTCGAGCAAGGTACTGCGAGTGCTTGGCCGAGAGTCATGAAGTGCAAAGAAGTGCAAGTGTGCTCGAGCACCACCTTATATGCTCGAGTGACACATCTGCACCTGCGAGTGATAATTCTATCCCTCTCCAAATCTGATGCGAGTGCTTGTTTAAAAGGTATAATACTTGAGAATATTCTTCTCACTCGAGCAGGAGTCTGTGTGCTCGAGTGAGGGCCCACATCACCTGCGAGTGATAAATTTATCTCTCTGAGTTCCTGATGCGAGTGTTGGTATTGAGAGCATATTCCTCTATATTATGCGTCTCACTCGAGCAGGAGTGTGTGTGCTCGAGTGAGGGACCACATCACCCGTGAGTACAAAATCTCACTCTTGTCAAAATGGTGTGCGAGTGATGACCCGAGAAGACACTCCCAGTGGAAAATGCAAGATCACTCTAGCAGGGGGTGTTGTGCTAAAGTGAGACCCCACTTCACTCGCGAGTGATAATTCTGTCTCTCTGAAATTCTTTGCAAGCACAACTCGATAACTGAAGCACAAAGAGAAAAATAGGAAGATCACTCGAGTGAGCCATCCATGCTTGAGTGATGCTCTGCCAGATCATCAAAAATGCCAAGTCTTACAACGTTCAATCTGAATATGGTTTATTGTTATTTATTCATATCATCATTACTTATTATCATTGCTTAACATCATTTTGAAAGTATTATAAGTGTGATGCAGGAGGATGAATGTTTGAAATTAGTTGTTACGGAGAAAGTCAAACAATGGCAGACAACATGATTACAAACACGTTCGCACCTACCACATTCAGAATATTCAAACATGCGCGTGTCTTTCAATAGTTGCAAAAGTCCTGCTCCTCAAACGTTGATTTCCCAAACAGGCAAAAACTGGAGCAACTATATATACAGAGATTCAGAGATATTCAAAGTACAACAACGAAGCACAAAAACTCACAAGCTTATACACGAGTCTCTGCTATTCATCATTTTCTCTGTATACACATTGATCTTCAGTTTTTATTCATTTACTCTGTAAGAGAGTCTTCATACAATTCAAATTCTATGTTTATTTGATCTCAAGGTATTGGGACCTTGAGAGGGTAGTTTTCCTTACGAGAGAAGCAGTTGAGAGAATTCCTTGTTGTACCTTCCACTCATAAGCCTTATAAGATACAAGCAGAAGAGAACGTTGCTGCTCGTAAGACTTACAGTGGTGTAAGCAGGAGAGAACGTTGCTGCTCATAAGTCTTGTATACATAAGCAAGTGAGAAGAGTCATAGGTTGTTTTTCTGCACGTAAGACTTGTCGTAAGGGGGAGAGAAATTTCTTATTGAGAGAATATTTCTGCTCGTAGTCCGTTCAAGGACGATTGTTGTTTTGTGGCATTCTGAGAGCCCATTGAATCTTGGAGGTATAGTGAAAATCTCAGTAGATCTTGATCTCTGAGGACTGGAAGTAGGCCTGGTTGTTAGGCCAAACCAGTATAACTCTCTGTGTTCAAATCTTCTCAACTCTACTCTATCTACTATATTTTTCATATCACTACACCAAGCGAAAAATTTTTAACATCACCCAATTCACCCCCCTCTTGGGTGAAGCTTGCCTCTTACAACATATAGATTTACTTATAGTTCATTAGAATTTACCATTCCTAATTCTCATCTTATATACAAAATTTGATCTTTTGCCAATAGTTTAGTGAAGATGTTATCTAATCGGAGATGAGTAGGAATGAAAACCACTTTCACATCTTTCTTTTGAACATGATCTCGTATAAAGTGATGTCTCACATCAATATGCTTAGCTCTTGAATGTTGAATTGGATTAATTGGATTCTTTGCTAAGCTTATTGTACTGGTGTTATCACAATAGATAGGTATCTCCTTCAAATGAATTCCAAGATCTTGAAGCTGTTACTTTAACCAAAGCACTTGTGAATAGCAACTTGATGCAACAACATATTCAGCTTTAATAGAAGATAATGATACTGTGTTTTGCTTTTTGCTGAACCATGATACCAATAAACCTCTAAGGAATTAACATTACACGTTGGTGCTTTTTCTATCAATTTCGTACCCTCTATGGTCAAAATTTGACTATACCACAAGGTATTCATTTCTTCCTTTTAGATACCAAATGCCTAACTCAAATGTGTTGCCAATATATCTAAAGATTCTTTTAACCATATTGGCATGTGATTCTTTTGATGATGACTGATGTCTTACGCACATTCCTACACTGAACTAAATGTCTAGTCTACTCCCTATATGATAGAGTAATGATCCAATAATTCCTCTATAGTTGATAACATTATAATTAGCTCCTTTTACATCGGCATCAAGTAATGTTGTTGAGCTCATAGGTGTGTCTGCTCCATTTTCCTGATCCATTCTGTACTTCTTTAGTAGCCTTTTAAGATACATTGTTTGAGATATAAAGATACTTTTCTTCCTATGTTTGATTTGTAAACTAAGAAAGAAGGTTAATTCTCCCATCATAGGCATCTCAAACTCACCCTGCATTATTTCAAAGAACTCCTTGCACAAGATATCATTATTAGTAGCATTGAATATGATGTCATCAACATAAATTTGAACAATTATAATATCATTTCATTTTCTTTTTATAAACAATGTTCACTAGTGGAAAAATGGCTTTTTAGACCGGTTAAAATTGACTTTTTGGATAGGTTTTGGATCAGATCTTGATACAGTCGGTCTAAAAAGTATGTCACTTTTAAGACTTTTAAGACAGGTTGTATTGATAATCGGTCTTAAAATTAACTATTTTAAGACCGGTTGTCATGAGCACCGGTCTTAAAAGGCCTCTTTTGTAGGCAATACAGAAACATTTTTAAGACTGGTTTTCCTTATAACTGGTCTTAAAAGTTTGACTTTTAAGTCCGGTTATACATAAAACCGGTCTTAAAACTTGAATTTTAAGACCGGTTTCATAGGAAACCGGTCTTAAAATAACTTTTAAGACCGGTTATATTTATAACCGGTCTTAAAATAACTTTTAAGACCGGTTATATTTATAACCGGTCTTAAAAGTATCATAATTTTTTTTAATTGTCTGTAATTAGGTTAGTTATCAGAACACATCCTAGAATTGCTACTTCCAATGTCATACTTATTAAGTGACATAAGGTATTCAGTTTGCTTCCACTTACCATTTCTTTTTTCATTAACCTTCTCATTGGGAACTTGTAACATAACATGTCATATATCCTCATGTAATGTGTTGTTTAAAACCATCTATATATATGCATAATTGTTTAAAACACATACCGGCCAATGATATGGCTCAAACAGATTCACATGTATAAATGTATGGTTGCACATAATCACAAAAACAACAAACATGTCAAATCATACAACCAACAAGTTTTGTAACCAACCAATATGTCAATTCATCATCAATATATACAAAACATTCCTCAGTTTTACAAGAACTCACTTTTGTAAAAGTTCATAAATGAATTTAGCACAACATTGTGAATGTGATCAATATCTTCTTCTGGAAAGGGGTCAGCAAAATCAAACATCTGAAAAACCAAAGCCAGGCAAAACATTAACTTCACTTAAAAAAATAAAAGTAATACAAAATTTTTGAAATATATATACATCTACCTCTTGAGTAAATTCTATCTTGCCTAAGGTAATAATATTATAAATGTGCCTCAGAACAAATAACCCACACAAGTTGGACCCTGGTAGTTGCCTACGGGTCTGAAAAATAATATGATATCATTAAAACAAGTATAAAATTAAAGCATGGCTTATTATTAAATACATTCTTAAAACAAACCAATCTGTAACTAACCTGTGGCAAGATCCATGTAAGGTCTTTTAGTTCACGAATAGGCCTACCACAAGCAGTGTGTAGGAATGTTCACATAGCCCTATATCATCAAAATCACAAAGGTTACTTATTTTACATAAATTTCATAAATTTTGCACACAAAAGGTAATTAATAATGCAAGAAAACTTACAAGTTCAAGGACTTCTTCAATTCACTAGTTGGCTTGCAGAGGTGGATGGGGCATAAGAGGATGACAAAATAACTATTCTTACACAAAATAGCCAATTGCCAATTATCACTGAAAAAAGGGAAGACTTTTAAGCAAAAATAAAACATTATGTATATTATAAAATATAAATTTGTTTCTTACTCATGCAAATATGGAGCCAAGAAACACTCAATTTGGGTTTCATTAAGCCTATGCGATAAGTATTTATGTCTGATAACAGCAGTGGTCCCTTTATCGTAAAGTTGAACTTGGCATAGGAGTCCAAATTTATTGGTTTTGCCCGAGTCAACCAACCTATGATTCATGTACCTAAAATAATACAAGCACATAAATCAAAGTTTAACGGCGTAATTTATAAAATATTAACTTCCAATTTGAGAAGATACTTACATTAAAAAGAGTTGGACAATTGAAACCGTAAGCTGTTGTAGAAGAGATACCAAGGATATTAAATCATCCCTCTTAAGATAGCATTGCACCCCTGACTTGCCAATAACTAACTCAGTAGGCCAATCTCTTGATCTAAAGGACATATCATATGCCATCAGAATCACTTGCTGCATGACATTCAATAGAGGCTGTGAAACATCTTGAGTAGAGGGAGGTAGAGGTGGAGTTGGAGGTGGCGAGGATTACTCAGCTCAATCAGAAACAAATTTATTTGGCCACAAGATGAAAGAGTTGAGGACATCGCCCACAATCTTGAAGTCATCAACAGGGATAGGGAGAGGTGCATCTGCAATGATCACCTCTTCAACTACCACTCTGACTTGATCATCCTTTATTTCTTGGTGGTAGACAATTAATCCTAAGTTGTGCATGCTCCCCCATACAACTAATTATCTCAAAGGATCATCCACAAATAAGTCACAAGCTCACCAATTTCTTTTCCAGGACCCTCTGATGACTAACTAATATCCTTTAGTACTCTATTTAGGGTTTAGGGAATAAGCCTAAGGAGCACCAGTATCTGCTTGTCTTATGCTCGTCATGATCATCCATTCCTCCTTCATCTTGCTGAACCTTTCTTCAAATCATGCATCAAATGATACCTCTGCCTCAGCCCTAGCTTCCACCCTCATAGTGGCCAATATATGCTCCATTTCCTCCCTAGTCACCATATACTACTTGAGGAACGCCGTGAGGGTGCTCCAAAGTAATCCCTTATGCCTACCCCTCCTCCAACCCCCTGACACGGCCGGGATGCTCACGTTTTCCTATAGCTATGGTTAGGATGTCATTCCTCCCATCTAACCTAAACGATCCCTCGGCTTGTTTTTTTTAAGCTCCTCCTATAAGACATAGATGATAAATGCTAGTAATAAAATTTGTTTACTAAATAATTAATAACAACAAGTCAACAACAATACTTACAATTTTCTCACCAACTATACGAGATCGATCACTCGTATAAGACCTGCTCCTCTTTCAGTGAGCGAACAACCACTTCTCTTTGCGACGTATTAGAGATAATTGAGAAAGAAGAACTGAAGGATTGGATTGATCTGCTTCTTCCAATCTCTTCTTTTTGGCAGCCAACAAGTTTTTTTTGCCTTCGCATAACCCCTACGAGACATTGTATGGGGGCAATCATTCTTTCTACCACTCTCTTGGGCCTTTTGCCTTTTTTCCTATAAATAAGAAATCAAAATTAAGGTTACAATCAATAAAGACAATTCACAATTCATAAGTAAATCAAATGCAAAATAAGTCAACTTACTAATGCTTCTGGAGTAATCCGAAGCCATATAAATTCTTTCCAAATATATTCGTCAATATAAGAATACTGGTCGCACAGATTAGGACGAGATTGACCTTCTTCCAAGTTGATATGCACGTAATTGTTGGCTAGACTTATCTTAAACTTCCTCCAGTGTTCATCACAATATGTCATTGTCTTGTTATGCAAGCTTCATCCTTAGGAATGTTGTAAGTGAGCGGATAGTTTACCAAACATGTTGCTTCACATTTTTATCCATATTTCTCCACTGCTCTATTAAGATGCTAGGCTTCTTACGTGCTAGGAGGCCGACAAAACTCCTATACCGTTGGGCATTAGGCCTAATTGGTTTCCAATATCTATCAAACTCAATCGGAATCTTTTCCCTGATATTCTGATTAAGGGGAATGTCTCTCAATCCGATGCCTTTTCTACCCCTTTGTTTGGGTTTTGATTCTGGCTCAGAGCATTGCTAGGAGTACCCTCACTTTGATTAACACTAGTTGGCTCCGAAGTACCCTCAGTAGGACGACTCATTATGTTTACTTGAAATTGAATGAGCTAATTAATATTCTTATATGGTCATGACACTTTAAATTTCAGCCTCCAATTTTCATTTCAAGTACTATATTAACATTCTAGACTATGTTATATCCTTGTTGGCACTTAAATATCGTACCAGGCATCAAAATGCACAATACAATTCCATGTCAGAATCCGGAATTTTCCATCAACTAACTTATAACAATTTCTTTCTGATGCTTTCCTTCTACGATTCCACCTGCTAAACTTAATGGAGCTATAAAAAGGAATAGAATCTAACTTTGTCTAACACATTACTTTGTCTAACTCATATTATAATTCAACAAAATAGAGTTAATAAAGGTTGAGAGACATAGAAGTAACTCTAAGAAAGGAAAGATAGGCTTTGCATCCACATATAATATTCACAAGTTCAGATAATTCAAAAGGCAGAACAATGCCTCAGAGCAAGCAACGGAAAAAAGAAAATTTATCACATAAAAACCTGGAGTTGGAGCTTGAGGAATAAACCTAGGAGAGGCAAGCAACGAAAACGAGGGAATGCAATCCACTGTAGCCCTGTGTCAACTAGTGGCGTTGGTAGGAGAGATATAGGAAGGACAATGTTAAAGACAAAAACCCAGGGGAGGCATAAACCCTACTTGAAGAAGAAAACAATCGGAGGAAACAAAAGCCTAGCCTTAGAATAACGTTTCCACCGAATGTGGGAAGGAGGAGATGCCACAAAAGGAGGGAGGGGTTTGTAAGAAGCTTGAAGCGACGAGGTTGAAATGTTTCATAGTAGAAATTAGGCACGATGGATTTTTAGGGCATTTTTAAGATCGGGTTTACATAACAACCGTCTTAAAATTTATATTTTAGATCAGTTATTTAGTATAACCAGTCTTAAAAATATTTTAGACTGGTTCCTATCAACAACCGGTCTTAAATTTTCAAAAAAAAATTTTAATTTTCTTTATTTCAGAAAATAGATTAGACTGGTTACATTTAGAACCGGTCTAGAAAATACATACATATATTAATATTTTTTAATGATTATTTTTTTAAGACTGGTTGTTTATAAAACCGGTCTTAATAATATATTTAAGATTGGTTTTTAGTATAACCGGTCTTAGAAGTTGATCATAATCACAAAAATGCCACCGATCACTTTTTTAAGACTTTATCTGCTATAACCAGTCTAAATACGCCGGTCTTAAACACCATTTGTGTACTAGTGGTTGTGTCAACTTTTCCCCTGACAAAGCTTTGATCGATGAGAAATTTACTGAGTCTTTCGTACCAAGCTCTGGGAGCTCGTTTCAAACTATTTAAAGCTTTCTTTAGTTTGAAAACATGATTAGGTTTAGTCACATTTTTAAATCCTAGAAGTTGTTCCACGTATACTTCTTCCATAATATATCCATTTGAAAATTTCACATCCATTTGATAGCGTTTGAATCTCTTGATACAAGCAAAGGCTAAGAGTACTCGTATGACTTCCAATCTTGCTACTGGAGTATATATTTCCTCATAATCAATTCCTTCTTCTTGATTATAACCTTAGGCCACCAATTTTGCCTTGTTTCTGACAATTATAGCCTTTCACCACCAATTTAGTGCCAATAATCGGGTGATCTTTAGGCTTAGGTACCAAATCCCAAACTTGATTTCTTTCAAATTGATTGAGTTCTTCTTGCATTGCTATTACCCAATCATTGTTTGATAGGGCTTCATCAATGTTTGAAGGTTCCAATTTAGATATAAAAGCAGAAAACTAACTTTATTTAGAGTTTTGTTTCTCATTTTTACACCTTCACTTACTTCTCCTATGACTTGGTATAGAAAATGACTCTTGTTATACTTTCAAGTTCTAGGTTGACTTTTTGTAGAGGACATGTTTTCATTTTTTGTTTTCTCAACCTCAAGATTTAAAGTGTCAGAGAAGGACTGTACATTTTCCTGAGAATTTGTTCTTTCCTGATCATCGTCAGAGACTTTGTCAGTAGATTCATTTTCATCAAATACAATATGAACTGATTCTTAAATAATGCCTATTCTTTTATTAAAAACTCTATAAGCTTTACTTCGATTAGAATAACCTAGGAATATTTATTCATCATCATAAGGATCAAATTTTCCTAGATTATCTTTACCATTATTATGAATGAAACACTTAAGCCGAAGATGTGCAAGTGAACAATGTTTGGCTTCCTTCCCTTATATAGCTTGTACAGAGTCTTTCCAAATTTTAATCTAATGTAAGCTCTGTTCGTGATGTAACATGCGGTGCTCATGGCATTAGCCCAAAAAAACTTTAGACACATGTGTTTCATTCAACATGGCTCTGGACATATCTGTGAGAACTCTATTCTTTCTTTCTGTGACTCCATTTTGTTGTAAAGCCCTTGGTGTAGAGAAATTGTGACCAATGTCATTGGTGTCATAATATTCTTTGAAGGCCTGATTTTCAAATTCACCTCCGTGATTTGTTCTTATACCTGAAATGCACATACCTTCCTCATTTTGTACTTTCTTGGCAAGTACAATAAATTCACTAAATGTTTCATCTTTTGAAGATAAGAAGATAGTCCATGTAAATCTAGAGAAATTATCAACAATGACCAATAAGTATAAATTACCACCAAGACTTTTAATACTTACTGGTCCTACTAAATCCATATAGAGTAGTTAAAGTGGCCTGGTTGTTGTAATTTCCTTTTTGGATTTAAAAATGACTTTGTTTGTTTACCCTTTTGACATGCATCACAGACTAAATCATTTTTGAAGTTTAATTTGGGTAATATAATAATTAAGTCATCTTTAAGTAACTCGCCTAATAGGTGTATATTGACGTAAGCCACGTTTTTATTCCATAACCAATTTTAATCAATGTTACTTAGAAAATAGATTTCAGAGATATTATTGTTCATATCAAGGGTATAGCAGTTACTTGTTAGAATCGGTAGGCACAGCGGAAAAATTTTAAAAATTTTCACCAATCCTAATCGAGGATCTATCAACGGCGTTTAAACCAAGTTGGAAGGATTCATACCTTTTGATGATTCAGCGTTTTCACGATCTTTAGAAGCCAACACGTCAGGTCCGCTCCCTCTACCGGTATCCACACGAATGCTCTCCAACCGAGACTATGTGCTAGCGTCTCTAATGTCTCCTAGGGTTTTACTTGCCGCTCTCAATTCTCATGTGTATATGAATATATCTGCTCTATCAAGTTTATAACCTATGAGGGCTATTTTCAAATTTCAAAATTAATCATCATTAATTTCAAAATTAATTAACAATTAATTATCTTGATGAGCTAATTAAATAAATTCAGTGTAAATTAAATCTATCCAACAGTTTTAATTTAACCTATTTATTTAATCCAAATAAAGAGCCATTAGATTTAATTTATCTTCATAAATTAAATCTGAGATACTATATCTCTATCATGTTAGTTATTAAATTTAATATATCTTAATAAATTAAATTTAAAACTAACACAATATAATAATATAATATAATATATATATACATATATTTATATATATATATATATAAGATATATATTTCGAAAATATATATATTTAGATAATATTATTAAATATAATAATATCATATAATATATATATAAGATATATATTTCGAAAATATATATATCTATATAATATTATTAATGAATTTTATATTATATATATATATATAAATATAAAATTCATCCACCCTAAATTAAATATCATCTCGTGTTGGGCCATTCTTATGTGCGACCCTGTAGGCCCATATGAAGTTGGCAGTGGGCCAATAACTATACTAACCCAAAAGTCGCAAGCGGCCTCTAGCAAAACATTACGACTACCCAATTCATATGAGGATCGTTATCACGATGCAACCTGTCATACAACCATGTCATGTCCTTTTTGTCACACGATATATCGATCAAGGATAAGGTATGGATAATGTCATCCTCTTGTTCCTGACCATTACTTTCTCGATTCCTGAGTAGCCTGATAACAGAGACAGAAACTCCTTTCATCATAGTATGGCCATACATTTCTCAGACTCACTCATCGAGGGGCCCAGTAATATCTCTCTACTAATGTGAGGGACAAATTCCATCTTGATCATTCATATTCCTCTGCATGAAAAACCACCAAGCCCGATCTTAGCCTTTATCATCACCCGGTCAAAAGTGACTTTTGACTAGTTCAAAGCTTAGCAACTCTCATGTAGGAATCCATGATGACCTCAGGTCTAAGGGCATTATGATGTGGTTATACATGAGAAAAGCTTATGACTTGATCCATGTAGCTTTCTCATAGTGGGTCGATCCAGCACCTTGTACTCTTACAAGTGCCTAAGACTTTGATTTGTATCTCTATATCTTATCAAAGTCATACTGGTCTTGTTTCATCTCTGCTCCCGCATAGATGACTGACCAGGGACATTTTAGGACAATCTTTATGAACTATCCAAGGATACAATTATCACAGTTAACATGCAAATAATATGATAATAGAATGGAGAAATTTTATTAAAATAATAATATTCAAAGTACAATGATTGGCCCTTAGGGCACAATTTCCAACATTACCTTCTCTTGTCGCTTTGATTCTTGCCTTAAAATTTTTCTTATTTATTTATAAGTCCTTCTTGCTTACAATTAGACATTCTTCTGAATCAAATATTATCCAGTTGTCTTTGTCTATGCTCTGACTCACACTTAGCAGCTTATGACATAGTCCTTCTACATAGTATACATCTTTTACTTGGATTCCTTTGTTACCTCCAACTTCTCCTATTCCTACTATCTTGCCAGACTGGTTCCTACTAAATTTCACTTTTCCACCAACTTTAGGCTCCAGTGTAGAGATATTTTCTTGGTCACCAATCATATATCGGGAGCATCTACTGTCTATATACCATTTGTTTGTTTTGGATGCTCTGCGACTCACCTGCAATCAAAGATAGTTAAGTTTTAGGTACCCATATCTTTATAGATCCTTTTGGGTTAGTATGATTTACTTTCGAACATGTGATCCTTTAGGTACCATTTGTAAGTTCCTATTTTTCCTTACTTCTTATGAAAACATAATGAAGTATAATGACATTTTCTATTACAAAAGTTGCAATGAGCAAAAGGGTTTGATATATGTACAGAATGTTGAAAATAGTTCAAATATATTTTGCCTCATGTTTTCTTTCTTCCTTTCTTTTTGTTTGATTTGGGATCATATCTAATACCAGATCGATCATTCACAAAATGTTGAGCTTTCAAAATAACATTTAGCATCTCACTGCCTTTAGTGAAATTTTCAAGAGTTTTAGTGAGATTGACATATTTCTTTTGCAAATCAAAACAGTTCTCACAATGTTTTTCATAATAGAAAAGCCCCTTAAGTTTTTCTTCAAGAATTGTATTCTTCATTTTGTAAGAGACTAATTCTTTAACTATTTTGATGAATTTAGAATTAAAGCATTATATTTAGAATATAATTCATTATAAGTAGGATCAGAATTAGTTACCTCTTCTTCTCCTAATTCTTCTTATGCAACTAAACAAATGTTGGTTACTTCTTCTTCATCACTATCTTCGTCAGAAGAACTATCTCCCCATATTGCTGATACAAAAGCTTTCTTTTTGTTGAAGTATTTACCTTTTCTTTTCTCCTTATTTTTTGAAGTTTAGGATACTCTGACTTGATATGTCCTGGCTTTTCACATTCATAACATATAATATTCTCCTTGATCTCCTTCTGGTTGTTGGTTCCTCCCTTTTGAAAGTTTCAAAATCCTTAAACCTTCTTGTAGAATTTCTTGAATCTTTTCACTATCAATCCTATTTTGTCATTGTCAAGATCTTCCCTATTCTCTTGATCTTTTTCTTCCTCTATCACATTCAATGCCAGACTTTTCTTTTTCTTATCATCAATTTCTTCCAATTCTCGTTTGAATTTAAGCTTACTCTCATATTCGAAAAGACTTCCAAACAGAGAAGCCACTAATCGCATTGATTCACCTTTGGCTTGTTCTATTGCTGTGAATTTAGCTTCCCATTCTTTAGAAAGAATGTTCAGAATCTTCCCCACTTGGGTGTTCTGACCATAGAACTTCCTGAGAGCACTAAGTTGGTTTACCATATGCGTATATCTAAGTTCAAACTCATTTATCGATTCTCCTGACTTCATTCAGAGTAGATCAAATTCAGTGATGAAAGCATTAATGCGGCTATCCTTTATCCCTGATGTTCCTTCGTGAGCTATTTTTAGGGCTTGCCACATTTCCTTTGCAGTTGGATGTATGCAAATCCTGAAATACTCCTTTGACTTAAGGCACTTTGAATCATCAGTATTGCTTTGCAGTTGAGTGTCATGAGCTTTTTATAGTTGACATTGAATTCTACTGGGGACTTAGGAACTGGTTACCCTTCTACAATTTTTATAGGTATGTAATTTCCATTTTCAATCAGCTCCCAGAGTCCATATTCTGTAGCCATCATGAATACTCTGAACTTTACTTTCCAAAAGGAGAAGTGTTCTTCATTGAAGCCTGGAGGTCTAGTAACTTATAATCCGTTAGGAAGAATTCCTTCACCCATGCTTGCTATTGGATCCTTCTTAGGTTGTTATACCTGAATAGAAGACCTACACTTTGATATCAACTGTTAGTGCAAGCGTTTTATCCAAAAGGGGGTGAATTAGGTGATAATAAAAATTTTAACTTAAATTAACAAATAACTGAAATTAAGATAGAGTTTCAAGTTTGAAGAATATTATCGACATGCACACCAGAGATTTATATTGGTTCAGTCACAAACTCTTGACCTACGTCCAGTCCTCAGAACGACTCTAAGATTTTTCACTATATCTTCTAAGATTCAGTCGGTTCTTAGCACCTCAGTACATCGTAAGTTTCTACACTGGACACTCGCTCCCCCTTACAATTTGTAAACTGATCCCTCTCTTAAGGTCCCACTACCTTGAGAATCACCTTACAGATGAATGAAGGTATTTAAAACTCTCTTAAAGAGTAGATAGATAAAAACTGAAGTACAGAAGTATGTCAAAGAATATCATACAAGAATAAAGAAAAGAGCACTTAATGAGCAAATTAATTGTCATCGTAGGTAGTTCGCTCCATCTTGAATGCTTTTGTATTTAGAGGTAGAAGTAATTTGAAGACCGTTGTAAGTATTCAAATTTGTCTGTTAGAGAGTAATTTTAGCCGTTGATGAACAAGAGTGTTTCCGTTACTTTTCTCTGCTACGCATTTAATGCTTCTGTCAGAATTTTTGATCAGCGGTTTCTGAATTTATTTCACAAACTTTGATCAGTGGTTTCTAAATTAAAGTTGAGTCCTAATATTTCCACCATGAAATTCACTTTTATTCTTTTCAAAAGGATTTAATTCTTAAATCTAATTAAACAAGATTTGTTATCATAAAAAAATATGAGGACTAATATACCATATCTCATTAATATTATTTAGACCTTAGAAGATGAAGATGACTAGTCTAAATACAAATATTTTACTTTCTAATACATGTCATCATGTTTCTTTATTTTCTAAAGTTTCTAGCTATCAATTCCGATTATAAATACCAATGTGCCTTTAGTTCTGAAGTTTAAATTTAAAAGTCCCATTGAAAAGGAAGCATTCTTCCTCTTTGTCATCGGCAATAGCCATCTCTTCTCAGCCCCTTCCACTTCTAACCTTAAACAAAATCGCAGAGGCAATTTGTTGTGTGGGCACAATTTTGGAGCTCATGTAGAAGCAAAATTGCTTCTCTCAACAATTGGAGGAGTTGGTGGCAAAGGTTGATACAATCTTAGACCATTTTTTTTAAGGAGTGTCTACCGGAATAATGGTGATCATATGGCCTAGTTATTAAACCCTGTTGTTTGCACATTCTGATGTACAGCTTATTTTGTGCTTGATCATCATCATATTGATAACTTTCCATTTTTAGTATATTTAAAGTATATTTTGAAGATATTTGGAAAGTTATCTAGCAAATTTTGGGAGATTTTCTTGAGATTATGATAATATATTAATTGGGTGCATTATTTGGGGATCTTAAAATAGAAATAAATAAGTTAGAATAATAAAAATAAATAGCATTAATATTATAAGTTTTTCTAAAATTAAAAAAAGGAAAGGGAAGATTTTTAGTTTAGTTCCATTTTCATTATTATTATTGTCACCATATTTTGTTTTCACTTGATTTTTATTCTTTTCTCATTAGCTGGACAGTTAGGTGCGACACTGTTGAGAGTCAATTTGGAAAGGAAGAGAGAAGACCTAAAGGAATGGAAAAAGAGCTATTGGAATTAAGCAAAGGAGCAGCTGTTTTTGAAAAAAAGAGAACGGATCATTATTCATACCAATGATTATTATCATTGTAGACGACAATGTTCATCGTTACTATAGATGTCACTATTTGTCACTGTTTACTGTCACATCTCATTGCACTGTTCACGCCACTGTTCATCATCTTCTCAACTAAGAACCAGAGGCATCAAACATGGGGGGCTTCTTCTTGAGCACCATCTTCTTCCTCGAGCTAAACTAGAAAGGAGGCTAAATTTGGATCAGAGGAGCAACCGTGAGCTTGACCAAAATCGCCTTCTTTAGCAAAGGAAAGATATAGGGATGGAGAAAAAGCAACCAACAAGCTAAATTAGAGGTAGCTCATCCATACTTCATTCTACTCCTTCAATTATATTTTATTATGGCTCTGAATTCTAATTTTATTGTTGTTGTGATGATGTTTAAAGCCATGTGTGGTTAATTTTGTTTGAAACTAGAGTAGCTATGAACTAATTGGGGGATTTGAGCATATATGAACCATTTATTTGTGCTTAATGCTACTTTGTTTACTTAATCTTGCCTTATTTTGTCTACTTTATGCTTGATCACCACTAAGTATATGAAATTGGAAAATTTAGATTAGACTAGGAAGAGGGATCTTAATTGGACCATGTGATTAAGTAATATGAGATTAGAATTTATTCTAATTTGCCAATAGGATATGAATATACCTATTGGACCTATATAATCCTATTAGAGTGAATTTGGATATTTATTGGTTTTTTTAGTAAATTAGTTAGGAATAACAATTTTAACTTAAGAGAGGGGTATGAGTAATTGGAAGATACTTATATCCATTTAAACTCTAGATTAACAATTTAACATTAAGTGATTTTAATTGGGTAAATACATGCTCTAAGCCCTGAAAAGGGGATTAGCCACTCTAGGTTTCTTTTAGCAATTGAATTCCTATAAACATTAGAGGGTTTTTTTTTGGACATAAATATTAGAGTTAATACTTGTGCACTTGTTTAAATTGATTTTCAAATTCCTTCTTTGATTTGCTCAACTTAAATGAAATTGGGAAATTTAATGCCTAATCACTTATTCAATTGAATCTCTGTAGGATGACATTGATTTGCTATTATACTATTTCCACGGCTTATATACTTGCGGTGCCTACATAAAATTTTGGTAGCATCAAGTTTTTGACACCATTGCCGGGGATCACAAGGCACTTGGTTATTAGAATTAGAAATTCTTAGTAGTTTTCACTTGAGCAATTTTATTTTATTTGTGTTAGTTCTTTGTGCTAGTATGATACTCTTGAGATCTGTTTTTCTTTTCAGGTACTTTAGTATATGCCCCGCAGATCCAAAGTTACTAAGACACCACATAAAACAAAGTGCGGCCAAGAACTTTTGGAAGCTACAAAACCTCAGACTTGAGCAATGAGACGTGTAAAAACTAAGACTAAAGTAATGGCTGAGGATTAAAATGATTGTTTAGGTGTCAATGATTTTCTGGGAAAACAATCTCATAGGTATCAACAAGGAATCAGAGTGCCTAAATTTTAAGCTAACAACTTTGAGATCAAGCAGACTATGTTAAAGATGCTTGGACTACATGGTCAATATGTAGGAAATGATTTAGAAGATCCAAATTAACACTTAATTCAATTTCTTGATGTTTGTGACTCATTCAAGCAAAATAGAGTTCCTAATGATGTGATTCACCTTCAGCTTTTTCCTTATTCTCTACAAGGAATAGCCAAAAAGTGGTTCAACAACTTAGAAGAAGGTAGTTTAATTTCTTGGGCTGATTGAACAAAAAGTTCGTATCAAGATTCTCTCCACATAACAAGATGGTGGATGTAGGAGCCGCTCTTACTAATTTTTGCCCACAATTTGGGGAACACCTATATGAAGCTTGGGAGAGGTTCAAAGTGCTTGTTAGGCAAAATCTTGGCCATAATTTTGAAAAGTAGGTATTGCTTTAAATCTTCTGTGCTTGGTTGACTCTTGAATCTAGATCAGAATTGAATGTTGTTACTAATAGGGGCATTACAAAGCAATTGGTGAATTATGTTTGAAGTTTTATGGATGACTTATCAGCTAGTTTTATCCAAAACAACAATGAAAGAATGATGCCAAAGTCAAGTGCAATAGTTACTGAGGACGCATCTTCATAGTTGGTGGCCATATTAAGTGTTGTGAACAAGAGATTTGATCATTTGGAAGCTCAAGTCAATCGATCCAATAGTGGACACAAGGGAGTTCATGCTATATATGCTCCTTGTGATTATTATGGAGATGGTTATGCTAATGGACAATGCCTAATATCTCAACAAATAGAGCCAGTGAACTTTGTAGGAAATTAACATGGCAATAACTAAGGAAATCAATACTCAAACACCTACAATTCTGGTTGGCATAAGAATCCTAATCTCTCTTGGAAACATGGTGCAACTCTTAATAAAGCATCAACTTCTGATTCAAAGTAAGTGTCACCTCCTGGGTTCTATCAATTGGAAAAAGAAGCTATTCCTCTTCATAAGCCTAAAATTGATTTGGAGGTAATGATGTCTCAGCTCATAAGTTTTCAATTAAAGAGTACTCAAGATCAAGATGCTACTAATGCAAGATTAGATTCTTTCATTTGTTAGACTTAGCTGACACCCAAAAGGGGGGTGAATTGGGTATCAGATAAATACTTAGGAACTTTGAAAATATTTTCGCATCTTAGTGAAAATAATAAGTATAAAGATAATGAACCATAAAATCACAATTAATTAAATAAATCAAGTATGCTGGAAATATAGGATATAAGGGAAGAGAATATGCAAACTGTGATTTATATTAGTTCAGTCCAATCCTTGATGACCTACATCTAGTCCCCAAACTCCACTTGATATCTTCTTTCCACTATCTTCTTGTTTAAAATGGGCACAAGAGAAGCCTCTACAATCCTACAAGTTTAGCTAGGCACTTGTAAAGCCACTTACAATATTCTCACGGAGATAACAATTCCCCTTTGCACACCATAAGGTTACAATCTCTTTTGATGATAAATGTTTATAATCAATCTTCTCTCTTAAAAGTGAATAATGATAATTACTGAAGCACAATATAAATAATGTCTCTCTTAAAGCAAATAGTATAAGAACTGAGAAAACAGGGACTATGTGCATGAGCGTTGACGTTAGAGTATTGGCATTTCGATGATGTATGCATTGGATCTCTCATCTTTCTATTTTGAATTATCTTCTATTTATAGTTGATGAAGAGTATTTTCTCCTTGAACATTTTCTTCTTCCTATTGAGAATATGACCGTTGGATGTCCATTGGAAGTAGCTGTTAGAAGTTTATGACAAAAAAGTACTTTTTTCAGTTTGTGTGTTAATCCTTGTTTGATTACACAAAAAATGCTTAATCACTAATATAATGAAGTGTTAAAGTGATTAGAAGCAAGAAGAATGAGTTACACAATCATTCCAATAATTTTTAGCAGTTACAAAGCGTGCTCTATTTTTGGCATACTATATCACTCAAGTATTTTGTCCTTTTACTCTAGTGATCTACCTTTTAATGTATATCACTTGAGTGATATCAGCTTATCACTCGAGTGATCTGCTTCTCAAAACTCATCACTCAAGTGATGTCACCTTATCACTTTGAGTGATTTGTAACTCAAAGCATATAGCTCGAGTGATATCACCAAATCACTAGAGTGATATGCTTTTGTCACATATCACTTGAGTGAATCTCCTAATTTACTCGAATGATCTGTTCATCAGATCACTATTACCTATATTTTCACTTCTAATCCCTCTAAGAGCCATCTGTAAATCTTCTCATATCATAGATATAGTAGTCAACTTCCAATGGGTATATCTCTTCGAATATAACTCCAAATTTGTAAATAACCTATCCCCAAAAAGCTCTTTAAGTCTACTTTTCACAGCAACTAGAATTGATCTCAAATACATTGTATTCCAAAAGTTATGATCTAAATAGTGACTACTGCTCTAGATAGTGTTTGAACTCTTGAGCGTCAACTTCCAGAAGGTAGAACGCTTCGTATATAACTCCAAATTTGACACATGACCTATCCATAGAAATATATTTAGTCTAGTTTCATATGAAACATGTTTCATCTAAATTGGACTTATAGTTTAAAAGATATGTCCAAAATACCAAACCTATTCTGAAATGCATCATTGATTTTGAGTGTCATCTTTCAAAATTCATATCTCTTTCATCTAAGCTCCTTTTAACTTGATCTTAGTGTCAAAGTGATACATTGAAATTGTAGTTTCATATGAATTAGGTTTCACCTCAATTGAAGTTGTGGTTTGGGAGATATTACCAAATTACTGAACCTCGCTCATACTGAACAAAAATAGAGCACAATAGAGAATGTTAAAGTTTGATAATCACTCGAGTGATCCTTCAATTCACTTGAGTGAATTATAAAAAAAGTCACTTCTGGAGCTACCACTTGAGTGAAAATGTAGTATCACTCGAGTGAATAAGTGTCACTCGAGTGATATTGAAATTTTACTCGAGTGAATATGGAAAAGCTTCCAGATTGGGTATTGTAACTTCAAATTGAGTCATTTCAACTTCCATTTGATCATCGAGACTTCCAATATCAAATCTAAGAACTTAAATCTTGATATTCCCATTAGATCTTGTAAGTTCTTCTTTCTTTAATCTCTTGCTTCTTGAGTTTCCTCTTGATGATCATTCTCCATAACCTAACTAGATATCTTCTTCCTTTTCTTGACTATTCTACAATATATTTCACATTAAACATAGTAATCAGTCAAAGTAGTCAGTCAATGTAAACGATAAGTATATTATGCAAACTTTTTACCCGTAATATTTGGCATCTATATTTGACATCATTAAAACTAATCATATCTAACACTATTAAGAATCTTGAGGTACAAATGGGACAACTTGCAACTGCTATAAATACATTATAACAAAGAGAGTTGCCAAGTAATACTGTGTCTAACCCTACTAGAGATGGAAAAGCAGAGTGTAAAGCCATTACCCTTAGAAGTGGTAAAGAATCATCTGAGATACAACAAACAATAGAGAAGTTTTCAAGTTTTAATGGTGATAACACTCTTGAAGTTATTATAGAGAATGATGAAGAGTCTCCACAGAAGGCTAAGAGAGTGTATGAGAACAGTAATGCCAAAAAGAAAGAAATGAAGAAAAAGGCAACACTTCCAAAAAAACCTAAGTGGACACCGCCTTTACCATTCCCCTAAAGATTCCAAAAGAAGGCTTTTGATGCACAATAAAAGAAATTCTTGGACATCTTCAAGCAATTACTCATTATTATCCCTTTCATAGAGGCTTTTGAGCAAATGCCCAAGTATGCTAAATACCTGAAAGAGATATCGAGTAAGAAGAAGCACTTTACTAAGTTTTCAACTGTAGCACTGATGAAGGAGATCACTAGTGTTATTAAGCCTAATGTGCCTTTAAAGTATAAATGTCCTAGTTCTTTCACTATTCCATGTCTTATTGGTGACAAATTTGAAGGACGTGTATTATGTGATTTAGGTCTGCTATAAATCTTCTACCTCTATCTCTTTTCAAGAAGCATCAGTTAAGGGTGGCCAATCCCACAACTATTACATTAAAGCTAGCTAATCAAAGTTTCTCTTATCTATATGGCATCATTGATGATGTACTGGTGAAAGTTGGCTCTATCATTTTTCCTACTGACTTCATTGTTCTTAACATTAGGACGATAAAGAGATTCCACTAATTGTTGGGAAACCATTTCTAGCTACTGCAAGAGCATTAGTAGATGTTAAAGAAGGAGATATAGTTTTATGAGTTAGTGATGAGAAAATCAAGTTTAAGGGGGACAAAGTAATGAAGTTTCAAAATGAATGAAAACAATGTGCAAGGGTTATTGTTATAGATGACCTTCATCAAGCTGAATTAGATTCATTTGCTATTAAAGATCTTTTTCAAACTATCTTTGTTGAGAAAAATGGTGTCGAGAGTGCTTATAAGCATAGTATGCAAGTTTTGAATACCTCTACTTCATTTTATGAGATACATTGGCACTACTTGTTTCAACCTCCCTAAATTTCTAACATAGTCTAGTTAAGGACTATAAACCAAGTGCTTCTTTGGAGGTAACACAAGGTTTTGGTAGTTCACTTTCCTATGATTCTCTTTAGTTTACTTGTTTTGATATTTGTTGATTTTGTAAGACTTTTGGTAGCCTCTAATGATGTATTCCACTTTTATAGCCACAATCAAGAGCATTCAATAGCACAAGACAAGGATTGAGAGGGGATTTTTCATCTACTTTTACTTTTTTTTGTTTCATTTGATAGTTGATTACATGTTATGGATATGAGTGCTAGTTATAGTTTACATTTTCATGTGATAGATGTTTGTTAATGACTATTGATTTGATTGATCGCACTTGTTGGTTTTGCACAATTGGTGACAATTTGAGATGTTAGAAGATTTTGCTATCCTTACACTTGGATATGGTTATATCTTCACTTCCATTACTTAGTGTTACTTGTTCACATTGAGGACAATGTGACATTTAAGTATGGGGGTGAGGTTACTATTGATTTTTTGTATGACTTGTCCTCAAATTTTTTTTTTTTAAAATATTGAAAGTTTTCTTTGGTTTAGCATATAAATAGAAACATTTTGACAAATTTTGAACAAAAGTTTTTCTTTTCATGGAAGCTTGGATTCCACTTGCAAACATTGGCAAAGTTGGGATGATTTGAATTTGAATGGGATTGAGTTTAATTATAATTCGATTCTATCTTGGAATGTTAGTAGATAGGCAAAGCATTTGGCTTGGATGACTGCCTTTATGATGTCAAATGTCGATAAGAAACTTGAGTCTAAATATTCATTTCTTTCAAGATAGAGTACACTTATTATGATTTCATCTCTAAAACTTGTCTTGAATCTCTTTTGAAGCTTAAAATCCTTTTGCATGCACAAAGATGATTTCACTACTACAAAATATGGATTTAGTAGCACTAATCTTATGGAACTTCTTAGGAGACTTCAATTTAAAAAAAAAATACATGTGGCAGCTATGGCACTTGACTAGGGAAGCATCATAGCTGCCTAATACCTTTTATGGCGCTTGCCTAGGGAACCGCCATACAAGAGGTTATTAAAAAAAATTCTCCCTTTGTATGGTGCTTGTCTAGACAAGCACCATACAAGGGATATTAAAATATCCCCTTCAATAAAGGGATCCCCGTAAAGGGGAGCCTTTGTATTGCAAGCACCATATAAGGGCAATATCCCATTCAATAGGATCCCCTTCTATAGCGCTTGCTAGGCAAGCACCATACAAGGTAGTGCAATTTTTTTAATAACTTCTTGTGTAAAAGGCCTTTATTTTTTTAAAAAATAAAAAATAAAGGGCCAACTAGGGAGTTTTCTTTGGTAAGCCCCATAATGGGCCTTTTTTAAAAAAAAATTAAGGGTGAAAGTGAGGGACATACATAGTAAATGGCTTGAATGACCTTTTTTTTTTGCCTTGGCAGGTGTCAATGCATTTTTTTTACGAGCTAGGCCTTGGAAGGAGCGTGCCCAAGGAAGAGCCTACCAAGGCCAATATACGGTTACATTTAAAAAAACAATTTCCAAAAAAATAGTCTGTCATTTTTTTTTTGTTTATTTTGTTTTAAAATCAAGGGAAGCAATAGGTGGCATTTTTAAAAAAATAATAATTTTTTATAAAATTTTCTGAAATGTTTTTTTAAATTTTTTTTAAAAAACTGTGCCTTGTATGGCCCTTGTACATCAAGCACCATACAAGGTTATTTAACTTTTAAAAACTGTGCCTCGAGCTATTACAAGTCCTATAATTTATAGTTAACAAGTGTAACACACCAAATTTTATTCCTCAATATGCCTTGTAAGTATTTGTAACATTTAATGAAATGGAAGGGTGAATTTCGGAGAATGTGTTTATGCTGCCACTGAAATTTCCTGCGATGCAGTGAGATTGTCATTTGGTTTTGGATCACCAAAGGATGATAAAAAATTATGAAATTTTATAAGATGAAAGTACACATCCTAAGCTTTAATTTGATAGGTAATAGATAATTTTTGGAGCTACATGCAAAAAGTTATGAATTGTTAAAATTAGTCTAGAAAAACTATCTATTTTTTGGAACAGCATCCAAAAATTTAAATTCTGGCAATTGTGATCTTCTAATTGGCCAAAAGCTATATTTTTCCTTGAAACTAGACTCAATAAGGGTTTCATAGCCTTTGGAATCACTCCAATTCAATGTCTACAAATTAAGTTATGATTTTTCAAAGTTTGGATAGAAAATATGCCAGAATTTGCCACTAATCCAAAAATGAAAGAAAGAAATGTGATGGCAATTTTGAAATTATGAGATAAATAGGAAAAGTCATTTGGGTTGAAGGAAGGACCCCCTAGGCGTGAATATGGGCTAACAAGAGAGAGAAGGATTGTTACAATTAAATTAGGCTTTATGACATCAAATTACATGTAGGTAAAATTGTGTGCACAAAAGTCAAACTATTGGATTTTCAGTAATTAAAGAAAGAAAGGGAAAATGGGATATTTTATAAAATCAGATTTCCCTTCCTCTTCCTTTCATTTCCATGGCCAAGCACGAGAGAGGGGAGAGAGAGAGCTTCAAGGGTTTCTAGAAAGAGGGAGGAAAAAACCTCAAGGTAAGTTGTGATTTTTTTTTTTTAATGATTTAGCTCCTAACTTGTGTAATCTCTTCCCTAAGCTCCTCTTCTCCATGATTTGGTGAGTTTAGCAAACATAATTCAAGGTTTGAGAGGGGAGGAGGTTTGGCCAAGAGAGAGAGGAAGAAGAAACACAAAGGTAACTTCAAAACTCTCAAATTCTTGTTGTTGTGGTTGTTGTTGTTGTAGTTATCAATGGATTTGTGGTTGGTTTACTCTGATTTGCAGGTTTGGGAAGTGATAACCCTAAGGGGTTATGGTACCCAAATTTCCTCAAATCTTGTGTAATTAAGTATTTAAATGGTTAATTAAGTGATTAAGAGTTAAAAGGAGCAAGCTTGTGGTGTTAGAATTCAAAAACCCCAATTTTCCCTTTTATTTCTCTAAGTTTCAGCCAAAACTAGAATAGGGGGTAGGAGCTGGCTTTTCTACAATATGATTATTCCATTGTGTTCAAGAGGGAAAATTAGGTAAGGTTGATGTTGAACACTTTTTCAGAAAAACCCTAGAAAGCGAAATTACGAAAATACCCCCAAAATGCTAATTAGGGGCTGTCAAGGGCAAAATTGTCATTTGACAGTGATTTTACAAAAGCCGAGGTCAAAAATGGATTCCTTTGGTGAAAATATGTTAGAATAGCCAAGGTCAAAATTTCTGAAAAAGTACGGTCGGACCGGGTACATGGGGCCAAAACTGGGTCCCCAGGGGCATTTTGGCAATTTTGTGAGGTAAACTCATATAACCACTAAAAACACTTTGGAAGTGTCTAAAATAGTACATGAATGAGTTTTAACCTAATTCTTATAAATTTGGAATTTTAGGGCACGAGTTATTGTCTGAGTCATTAGCACATCGTTCGAGGAATGCTTTACGAGTTGAAAAGGGTTTAAGGTAGTAACTCTATCATTCATACATTATGTCAATATTTATATGCTTTGTGTATGCCATTTTTTCATAATATGTATGATGCATAGTACTTACGGGTAACCGAACTTCGTGCCTACGAGTACACCGAACATAGTGCCTAACGGTACACCGATATGCCTAGTTAGTGATCTCGAGCCCAGCTCAAGTATGGAACAAGTAGGGGTGCAACAATGGTTGGCTCTGAATGCTTCTGACCGAACTAAATTATGTTTTATTATAATATTGCTATATGTGGTATTTGACATAGTTATTATTGCATTTTTTATGATTGATTGTCTATTACTATTGAGATTCTTTTGAATCTCACCCTTTTTCATAAATAATGAATGTTCCAGCAGGAACTAGTGGCTCCAAAGGCAAAGTGGTAGATACAGGCAATTGAAGGGTGCAGATCCCAAGATAGAAGTTGTTTGGTTATATGTAGTCTAATTTTCGAATATTTTGGATATTTTGGATAATTGTATGTATATTATCAAACCATATGGGAAAACTGGTAATGTATTCAAGCACATTGTATCAATCTATTAGTATATTTACGCTATTCTTGTGTTATCTATCGAACTGCACGCAAGCACTTTGGAAAATTGAAAATGAGATTAGGGCCTTACAACAAGTAACTGGTTATTACTTGAACTATTACTGCTGTTAAATCAAATTCTGTTGGTTATCTCATGCAGTTATAACAGTTTCTGCACAGTGCAGTTTCACTGGTTTATAGAAAACTGGCAGATTTTCAGTCGATTTTGGAAAATCATAATTAATTCTAGGAAATTTCAAATTGACTAGTTCTAAAGCTTATGTACAGCTCTCTAAGTGTATTTTCATGGAAAAATACCCAAGGCTGGTCAATGTTATCACATTGTTCCCAGAAATTTACCAAACTTCCTCTGTTCCATATTGCATTCCAAAAACAAGGAACAACTTTTAAAAATCATATCTCTTAATCTACTCATCCAAAAATCATGTTCTACCCATAAAATTAAAGCTCTACATGTCTACTTTAATCCGACAAAGTTTCATAATTTTTGGACCAGGTTTGGCTAAAGAAATTCCTTTCACAACAACATTGCCTCTAGTGAAGCAAATCAAACAACATTTCCTTTCAATTTCAAAAATTTCCACATTTGCATACCAACATCCAAAAATCATGAACATATATATTCCTACACAATTTTCCATTCTAAACACAATGGAATCATTAAAATACCAAAATCTAGTCTAAACATAGTGAAAACAGCCCCTAGATGAAATTCCATAAAAATTGGAAAAAATTGAACTTATTGATTTCAATCAACCAAACACCTTCCTTTTACCTCTAATCACTTGTTTAATCACTTAAACACTTCTTGAACATGATTAATGAAAAATTGGGCAGCACCTCCCCTTAAGGTTTGAGCTTTGCAAAATCACAAAGTCATGAAAGCCAAGTCAATAACCAACCAAACCACTAACAACAAACATAAATCAACATGTTAGGCAAGGTTTCATGATTTATCTTTGATTTCTCCTCTTTCTCTTTCTAAAACGCCACCTCTCTCTCCTTCTTTCCTCTTGATTTGTCTTGCTACATAGGCTATTCAAGATGGCATAGAGATTAGAGAGAGATTCCCATAAATTTAGAGACAAAACTACATGAATTTTGCACCCAAACTCACCTAGATGGCTTCTTGAATAACTTGAGCCCTTTCTTTGTGTTTCTTGCTCTTCAAAACTCTCTCTCTCTCTCTCTCTCTCTCTCTCTCTCTCTCTCTCTCTCTCTCTCTCTCTCTCTCTCTCTCTCTCTCTCTCTCTCTCTCTCTCTCTCTCTCTCTCTCTCTCTCTCTCTCTCTCTCTCTCTCTCTCTCTGTGTGTTCATGTGTTGCCCGAAATATGAGGCCTTGGAGGAGGATAATGAGCTCTTAAAATATCCACTTCCACCTCCTTAAGATACTATATTTAATTGCTATTTCAACGCATGATATTTATTGAGTTTTTCTTGCCTTCATTTTTTGTTATTGGGCCATAAATATTCTTTCCTCTTCCTCCATTTGCTTAACCGAAATATTGGCCCATTGGAAGAGTTAAAATACTTCTTGATTTACCATAAGTTTACCTCCTCAAATATTATATTTTACCTACAATTTTTTACTTTTCAAACTTTAGCTTTTTTGCTTGATTTACTTGCTTCAACTTGGCACTTGGAATTTAATCATTAGTTTCCCTTTGCTCCTTGCCCATACATGACGAAATGAAGGCCCTCCAATTACCAAGTTGGCTTCTACAATTATTTTTTGGAAGGTTACACACATAGCCTACAATTATTGACTTTTCAACTCAACTTTTCACTTGGTCACAATTCCTCTATATTGAAACATAATATGAACCAAGTATTTAAACTCTCTTCTGGCTTCCTCATTTGGATGTCCAAGAACACATGAGAAAGGAAAAATTATGGGCTTTGGATTAAATCTAGCCAAATGACTATTTTACCCATACATTTTGTGATTTTCACAAGCTGACAGAATTTTCATCAAATTTTAAAAATTCCTATCTAATTGTACAAATGTCCAATTGGTATGGTTCCAAATGCTATATGACAATTATTAAGTCTATTTTTAAGAAAAAATTTAACCTTTGGCTAACTGGAAGTTCATAAGTCCCATAATTTTCATTTTTGGACGTTGTCACATAAATTTGCTAGTTTCGCTGGGCTAACTTCAAAAATTTATAACTTTTTGTGTATAGCTCCCAATGACTTATATGACTTATTGAATTAAAGCTTGATAATTCTATTTTTATTCTGAAAAATATCATAGGCATTGAACATCATTTGATTATCCAAAACTATTACACAAGCAGACTGTCATGCAGGAAAACATACTGGCAGCAAGGTTCACATTTTTGGGACTCTTGTTAAACTAGGGCTTAGCTATCTACTTGATTCAGGCTTATTCTCAAGCCTCTAATCCTAAAATTTGGGATATTATAAAAAAGAGTTTAAGAAAGTTTTATTCTTGAAAATTTGAATAAAATCCAATTTTGTAGTATTTGCTTTAAAAATCTTACTTCCTTGAGCTTCTTTGGTTGTTTTAAACTTTTGAAATCTTGAAGACAAGTTTTGATGCAAGTGTAGGGTTGTGATAACTCTCCATTTTTAGTATATTTAAAATATATTTTGAAGATATTTGAAGAGTTATCTTGACAAATTTTGAGAGATTTGCTTGAAATTATAATAAGATATTAATTGGGTACATTATTTAGGGATTTTAAAATAGAAATAAATAAGCTAGGATAATAAAAATAAATAGCATTAATATTATAAATTTTTTCTGAAATTAAAAAAGAAAGAAAGAAAAGATTTTTAGTTTAGTTTCATTTTCATTATTATTATTATTACCATCTTTTGTTTTCTTTTGATTTTTATTCTTTTTTCATTAGCTGTACAATTGGGTGCGACACTGTTGAGAGTCAATTTGGAGAGGAAGAGTGGAATGGAATAGAAAAAGAGCGACCGGACCTCAGCAGAAGGGGCGGTTAGTTTTGATGAAAAAAGAGGGGATGCTATTCATTATCACTGCAGCGATAGTGTTCTCCACACTGTTAACTGTCACTGTTCATAATTACTGTAGCTGTAATGGTTTACTATTACTATTCATCGCTCTATTCACGCCACTGTTTATCATCTTCTCAACTAAGAACCAGAGGTGTCGAATAGGGGGGCATCTTCTTAAGCAACATCTTCTTCCTTGAGCTAAACCAGAAAGGAGGCTGAATCTGGATCAGAGGAGCCGCCGTGAGCTTGATCGAAATCGTCTTCTTTAGCAAAGGAGATCTATAGGGACAGAGAAAAAGCGATCAACAAGCTGAATCAGAGGGAGCTCATCCATTTTCATTCTACTTCTTTAATTTCATTTTAGGGAAAATCCCTATATAACACAGTTGAAAGAGGGAAATCTCAAATCAGTGCGCCAAAATTGCAAAATCTCAAGTTAATACTATGTCAGTACGGAAGAGGAATCTGGGATTTTGAAACCTCAGCGAAAAGATGAATGTGGCCTTCAGCTGTCCTTCTCTCTTAGCTCGGAATAACAACACCTTCCTCTTGATTAACAACACCGCATTCTACATTAACAACTCCACTTTATTCTTTCACATCTTCGTATCTCAAAATATGGTGTTGTTAATGTAAAATACAGTGTTTTTATTAAAGAAAGAGGTATTGTTATTAACCTTGAAACTTAAATTATAAAGTTGTGAAATAAGAAAGTGGAGTTGTTAATGTACATTATGGTGTTGTTAATAATGAGACCAGTGTTGTTATTGTGAAAATAGAAAGTGGAGTTAATGTAGTGTTGTTAATCAAGAGTAAGGTGTTGTTATTCCGAGCTGAGAGAGGAGGACAGCTGAAGGTCACATTCATCTTTTGCCAATATTTCAAAATCTTATATTCCTCCTCCGTACTAATATAGTACTGACCTAGGATTTTGCAATTTCAGATCACTGATTTGGGATTTTCCTATTTTCAAAGTAGTTTTTTGGAATTTTCCTTTGATTTTACTATTCTTGTGATGATGTTTAATGCCATGTGTAGCTAATTATTTTTTAACCTAGAATAGCTATGAACTAATTTAGGGATTTGAGCATGTATGAACCATTTATTTGCACTTAATGTTATTTTGTTTACCTAATCTTGTATTATTTTGTCTACTTTGTGCTTAATCACTACTAAGTATGAAATTGGGAAATTTAGATTAGCCTTGGAAGAATGATCTTAATTGGACCATATGATTAAGTAATATGATATTAGAATTTATTCTAATTTTCCAATAGGATATGAATATACCTATTGGACCCATATAATCCTATTAGAGTAAATTTGGATATTTATTGCTTATTGAGTAAATTAGTTAGGAATAACAATTTTAACTTAAGAGAGGGGTATAAGTAATTGGAAGATACTTATATCTATTTAAACTCTAGATTAACAATTTAACATTAAGAGCTTTTAATTGGATAATTACATGCTCTAAGCCTTGAAAAGGGGCTTAGCCACTCTAGGTTGTTTTCAGCAATTGAATTCCTATAAACATTAGAGTTAATACTTGTGCACTTGTTTAAATTGACTTTCAAATTCTTTCTTTGATTTGCTCAACTTAAATGAAATTGGGAAATTTAGCACCTAATCACTAATTCAATTGAATTTCTGCGGAACGACATTGTTTTGCTATTATATTATTTCCATGGCGTGTATGTAATATTTTGGTAGTGTCACATATATATAGTATGCATGTACTACTGCCTCTTAGCAAAAATTAATGAAAAATTTCAATTCTTCTATCTCTTTTGATCATTTCCTATGATTTCATATGGATGATCTTAATAAGTTCTTATTATATGATCATTCATATTGTTTAAGATCTTGTTTTTGAATTTTGTTTCTTAAATTTTATTTCTCTGTTTTTAAAAAATTATATTTTAGATCGGTTGTTTTAAAGCCGATCTAGTTATGATTTAAATATGTTTTTTTTACATATTTAGACCAGTTGTAAGGAGGACCGATCTAGAAAAGTTTTCCCAATTATTTATACTCACTTTTAAGCTCAAACTTTATCTCTCGCCTTGCGAAGTCACACCAGCGTGCTCCTCCTCTCTTCTTTGCCTTCCTCCATCATGCTCTCTCTCTCTCTCCCCCTACTGTCATGATGACTTAGTCTTTGTTTCTGTTGGGATCTCCCTCTTTTTCTTTTTCATTGTGCTCTCAAGTTCGATGACCATCATTGGCTTTCAAAAATGCTTGTTAGATCTCTTTTGTAAGTGTTCTCCTTCATGGCCTTTTGCTTGCATGGAGGTTTCAATCGGTTGTTAATGATGCTTACTCATTTTTGTTCTTTTTTGAAACCTAATTGAAAGTTTAGATTTTTTTTGTCTTACATCCAAATAAATGACAAGAATGTCGCCGGCTTGTATGTTCATTTTGTGTGAAAATATCTTTGCATGCTTGATATTCTCTGCATTTGTTGCATTTATTATATACTTACTGATACTTACTCATTTTCGTTATTTGTCGAAACCCTTATTGAAAGTTCATATTTTTTGTCTTGCATCCACATAAATGAAAAGAATGTTGCATACTTGTACATTCACTTCCGCATGAAAAATTTTTCTGCTTGCTCAATATTCTCTGTGGCTGTTGCAGTTATTGCATGCAAATTTTTGTTCGTATATTTCCTTTTGATTAGAAAGCTTCATAAATCCAATCATCACAAATTCCATAGACAAAAATTTGCATACACGAATGTTCACTTGAGTGTGAAAAATATTCGCATATATCTTAATGATTGCATATTGTACAGAAAAGAGTATGAAGTGCTTGAGAAGTATTCGATATATGATATATGTGGTGGTGGTGGTGGTGGTTGCCTAGAATTATTTAATTTGTTGCTTACTCCAAATACAATGTAGCAAATGAACATATGTAGCTAATTGCATTTGGAGCAAGTAGCAACTATTAATTCTAGCAAACCAACACCACACATATATCACAAGGTTCAACCTACAATAGACATGAATACAAGACATGCATAAATAACATAGAAGCTGGATAAGTCCCATGTTAAGTGGTTAATGGCACTATATATTCATGAGTAAGTCAAAAACTCTTTTCATCATAATGATTTTGTATTTAATTTGCTTATTACACATTTATTCATTTTCCAACAATAACCACTAACAATTGATAGCCTTATTTGTATGCTTGGTTGAATATGGTCATGTGATAAGGTCTTAGTTGAATACGCACACACCAACACATTTACGTGTTTGTTTAATTGAATCTTGGTTCCCATGACTTTGTTCTTTTCCAATTTTTTTTTTTTGGTTTGGATGCCCCACCTTGAAAAGGCTTAGATTCTTATTGAGTGCTGGATGGAAGTGTTGATTATAATTTTAACCTTGACGTTTGGGAGCTACATATTCGTGGTTCATATTGCGAGCCATCCTTAAATTTGAATACTGTGACTCTTGTGTTTGGGGCTAAGTTAACTAATCTTAGGCATTTTGGTTCTTTTGAGACTTCAAATAGAATATGACTCTGACTTACCTTAGTCTTAGGTAAAAAAGGAGAAGCTTCTTATTTATTGAAGCTGAGTCTAATATAGTTGATATACAAACTTGATAATTCTATTTTGTATATGGTTAAGTATGGTTATGTGAAGAGGTGTTCGTTGAGAGGGAAATCATAGTGAAGGACAACAATAAAGAGCTATCCAACTAGTTTTTTTTTTTACCTACTCGATCACTTCCTTATTATTGGCCTTTAGCTTGTTTTCCATCTCATCCAAGACCTCCTCACGATATTATATTTGCTCACATAAAATCTAGTTCTCATATTTATATATTAACTCTGTTATACTCAACTTCATTAAATAAAAATTTTCTCCTTTATTATCTAAGACTGGGTTAGGGCAAAGCCATGTTTCATATTGAAAGTCTAGATAGAAAGATCAAAATGCATAAGCATAGTAACCTAGCACCAAAGCTAGGGGTCGTAGCATTCACCGTTAATGAGTCTCACGATATGAATTATGTATCAACAGCATGCAAATGCTAGGCCTAAAATTTCATCAACTATATTCAACACTAAAAAATCATCTAACTCCTTTGGAGGTGGGGGAAATACAATCCAAAAAAAATAAACCTTAAAAAAGCAAATGTCAAAATTAAGATTCAATTAATAATATTGATAAGATTCATGTATTAGTTATAATTATTTTTTATATCAATTGTATTTATATTTTAGGTATGTCTTTTGAAGTTATATTGCATAATATAACTTTTAGATATTATAATCTAACAGGGCTTCTGTGAAACAAAATTAAACGCATATTTTTTAAAAAAAAATATTGCCCATGTTTTAGACTAGGTATGAAATTATCTAGTCTGAACAGTGGGTATTTTTATATTATAAATTGATACTTTCTAAGACCGGTAAATAAAACAACTGGTATTAAAAAGTAACATTTTAGACGGGTTATAGGATCGTCTAAAAAAGGTTAGACTTTTTAAATCAGTCAATGTAAAACCAAACATAAACTTAGTTTAAAAAGCTAATTTCAACCAATTTAAAAGACCAATTTTCTAATAGTGTTTCTAATGGCTTAAGCTTATTCTTTTTTTTTAAAAAACAAAATGCTAGTAGTCTTTTTTTGTTGTTTTCAACGAATAGACCCATTGTTTGAATTAACTGTAAAATTGTTATAAACCCAAACATAAAGCAACATTTTTAAAATTATCCATATGTTTAAATTAAAATCTACCCCTGTAATTGTATAGGACACTATATGAGTCTTAAATGTTTAATATGTTTTCTCATGTCTTATATTGATCATATGAATTAATAACATTGATATTGATAAATGATAACTAGTAAATTAAGGATTGAGGTAAGGCCCCAAAAGAAAGGGATTGAGATTTTTTGGCATAAATTTGAGGACTGGGTTAAGCGTCTATTTAATGAGCACAAATAGGCTTAAGACACATGTATGCTTCAAATACCATCATAGTTGCCCAAAGAAAACGGAAGAAAGTGATGTGCAACCAAATAACCTACCTAGGTGTATATTGTTTGGTTAGAGGGATTTGGAGAGTTGGGAAGAAAAATTTTTGAGTTGGTTTTGCAAAAAAAAAAAAAAAAAAAAAAAATCGAGAAATGGGGATATAAAATTTTAATGAAGAGAACATGTATGATAAAAGAGTAAGAAAAGTTTGCCAAAAAAAAAAGATAAAAGAATAAGAAAAATTAATAAAAAAATCTTTTAACCCCACTTCTCAATTTCTTTTAAACAAAATCTAACTCATAAAAATCCTACTAGAGCAGAGAAAGTGATACATAACCAATTAACAAGGTTTTTATTGCATATTAATGATAGAGATTAGATATGAGAAAATTAGGGGAAAATACTAAGGAAAAATAGTTTTTATTGTAAATGATCTTAAAAAATGTAATTATTTAGGAGGATTACATTTCAAAATATTAATTTAAAAATGCTAAATTACTCTTGGTCAAATTTTCTAAAGTCTCCCCTTCAATCTCTCCCTCATTCAATTTTAAAACTAATTTGAATTTTATTTTCCATCAAAATTTAAAATGCCAAAATATCCATGATAGGATATTTTTTAACTTTTATTTTCCACTAATATCAACATAATTATATAGTCACGAACAAATTTATGTGGATATTGTGAGATTATGAAAAATGAGCCATATTTATAATTTATTGTTAATTAAATAGAGGGGTGATTTGTTAGAGTTTTATGTTATATACGTGTATTATAAAACTCATCCTCAAAATCATTTAACAAAAACCTTCTAATTCATATATTAATGACTAAAAAAAGTACTTATAACAAGAAAATAAACAGTAAATATTAATGTTATATAGGATCCAATATTTAGAGTAAATTATATGATAAAAATTTAGAGTAAAATATAAAACGTTTGTATAAAATTTTCGAAAATATATTATATAAAGATAAGGGATACAAATATGCTATAAAAATCTTGTGACTTGGTTATGCATCACTTTCTAAAGAAATATAATGCCCTTAGCTTGGTTATAAGTCACATTCTACCCTTTTCATAAAAGAGGGTGCTGCACATGTTCTGAAATATACAAATAACTGAATTAAGAAATTTAAGAGTTAAAATAATTAACTGTACCAACTTTTGATAAAATAATGCACTTGGTTATCATAAAATAACCTTTGTTAGTCATTCATAATATATGTATAACTCAGACTGTAAACTAAATAGCCAACAAAAATTGATTCAATTAGTAAAGAATTAACTCATAAGCCACAAAATTATGAGTTCGTCACAAAAAAAAAAAAAAAAAAAATTTGTTGAGATCAAAATCAATGTACTCTTTTTGTTATCATTTTGATCTAAGTATTTTTGTTTATATATTCTTATCAAATATATTTTTTCTATGTTTTAAAAATGATTATATGTATTTTAAAATATTTATAAAATTTAAAAAAATTTATAGAAAATTATTATAATTTAGGAATTTAATCTACTTGGGCCCAAAGTTGAAGAAAACATACGGATATAATTTAGAGTAAATGAAAATTGGTAAATTATACGTAGTTTTCATAAAGTTTTAATTAATCTTAAGCTCTTCAGGTGAAAAATTATTAATTTTGAGCTTTAATTAAAAAATTATACATAAATTTATTTTCTTTGAAAAAAAAAACCAGGAAAAGAAACAGTGCCCCCTAAAGTTGTGCCATAATGGAAGGAAGGCTAAAGTCATTTTTCTTTAAACCATAAAGCAATGTCAAAGTTGGAAAAGAAAAGTATATAGGCTGCTGAAAATGAAAAGTATACGAGGACAAAGTCCTAAGTCCTCATTTTCAGCAATTTTATTTCTCAATCAAAAAATCAGAGAAATAACGAGGTTTCAATTTCATAAAATATGGTTAAGTGTGAGGTTTCAATTTTGTGCCTGCTTATGGGAGAGTTGTTAGATACAATTAGTTTTGATAATGTCAAATATAAATATTAAATATTAAAAGCAAAAATTTTACATGATGTATTTATCATATATATTGACTAACTATTATGTTTAATGTAAAGTATATATTGTAGATTAGTCAAATAAAGATTATAATATGTCAAATTGGAATATGGAGAATGATTAGCAGAAGAATAAGAAGATAGTGAAGAAAGAAGTTATCACATTGGAGGAGAGAAAGTCAAGAAGAAGAAAGAAATTGAAGGAATTAGTCAAGAAAGCAAGGAGTTATCAAAAGGATTGTGGAGAATAATAAAAAGAGAAGAGATTAAAGAAAGAATAACTTGTAAAATATAATGAAAATATTAAGATTCAAGTTCTTAGATTTGATATTGGCTGTCTCAATGATCAAATGGAGTTAGAATGGCTTAATCGGAAGTTAAAGTGCCTTATATGAAAGTCATATTAACTTCACTCGAGTTATATTTCATTATCGATTGAGTTGCACCTCTAGAAGTGATTTTGACACGATTCACTCGAGTTAAGGAAGCTTCACTCAAGTGATAATTTCATTTCTGCATACTCTGTTCAACTTTGTTTTCATATAGTATGAGAGAGGTTTGGTAATTTGATCATATCTCCCAAACCATATATCCGATGGAGCTAAAACTTATTTCATATGAAACTAGGCTTCAAATGCGACACACAAACACCAAGATAAAGCTCAACAAAGTTCCAATGAAAAGATATGAGTTTTGAATATTGACATTGGAATTTCTTGCATTATTCCAAGACAGCTTCAATAATTTGTACATATCTCCTACACCAAAACTTTGAATGAGGTAAAACTTATTGCATATGAAATGGTACTCAAAATGCGCTTTGTAGAAGCCATGATCAAGCCCAAAGGCGCTCAAACAAAAGAGATATAGATCTTGGAAATTGACACTCAATGTTCTCACAGTGTTCCAGAACAGTAGTCATTCTTCTGATCATAAATTTTGGAAGACATTGAGTTTTAGACTAAAACATATTGAATATAAAAGTAAACTCAAGAGGCATTTCAACAACATCAAGATCACACTCAACAAAGGTCAGATGGTAGAGATATGAATTTCGGAATTGGACAATCATATATAGATGCCTCTCTAGACCAGCTGGTATAAATTTAATTATAATTTTCAGAATATAATGAATTTGGAATTGGTTCATGTTGCGTTGGAAAGAAGACTTAAAGAGCTTTCTAAGGATAGGTTCATTGCCAAATTTAGAGTTACGGTCGAAGAGTTATCCCAACTGGAAGTTGATCTCTATGCCAAACAATCTATATTCTGAAAAGAAAAAGGGCACTCGAGTGATATGGGAATCACTCAAGTGATAAACATCACTTGCAAGCAATTTGAGAGTGATATGATCAACAAAGACTAAATCACTTGAGTGATGACAATCACTTACTAGTCATTTACAAGTGAAGTTGAAGTCATGTGATCTTCAAATGAAGGTCACTTAAGTGATTGAGGAAATCACTCGAGTGATCCGTGATCACTTGCAAGGCATCTTCAAGTGATCTAAAAATGCACTCAAGTTACTTGATAGTGATTGATCCTATTTTCTTCAAACCTATGGAAGATCACTCGAGTGAATGAATATGCACTCCAGCGATATTCATTTTCACAAATATCACTATCATGTCACTCGCTAGTGATTATTAGCACAAGATTACTTGAACACTTGAGTGACAAAATAGGCACTTGAGTGATTATTCATCAGAAGCTTTTGAATCACCGTCTCAGATTTTTTGATATTCTTTCACACTCATAAATCTTGATTATCTTGTTCCTAACCATTACTATATATTCACTAATCAAGTTTACATGAGGATTATAGGTGATTAAACTTGGATTAGAGCTCAACGACCAAAAAGCAACTATGTCAAAAGCTTCAACAGCTACTATCAATGGACTTCCAACAAACATATTCTAATAACCCTAATGGGAAGAAGAAAAAGCTCAACAGTCATATATCCATCAACTATAAATAGAAGAACACTCAAAGTTGAATTTAGAAAGCAACTACACAAAAATGTTAAAACCATGAATCACCTACTTCAAACCGGAATACTCTCTGTTTTTCTAGCTTCGATATCATTTATCTTAGAGAGAGAGAGAGCCTATACCTACAATGTTGATATGCTGATACTCTGAATCTTATCCAACTGAAGCGCTATACTCATACTCCCACCATGTACTTCAGTGTTAATCATCATCTACTTTATATAGAGAGAAGTATACTTTCATTGCAATCATTCTATCTTTGTGAGAGTTACTCAATATTGGGGGATCTTGAGTGAGAAACATATTATATCCTTATAGTGTGTAAGGGGGAGTTCTTATCTCAGTACGAGAATTATAATCAAGGAACGAAAAACCGGACCGGGCAATGAACCGGTCACAGCACAGGTTCAAGGGTTAATGGGTCAACCGGGGTCTAACCGGTAGTTGAACCGGTCATAACCGGTCATATTAAAATATTATAATTTATTAGTAATAATATATATTAATATATTTTTAAACTTCTATAGATAAAAATAAAGATTTTTAGAAAAAAAAATGTTTAAAATCTATTAGTATTAGTTATAATACCTATACTTATACAAAGATATCTCATTTCCTATAATTATTATATCTTTTTAATTAATTTTTTTCATTATTTTCTTCATTTTTTTAGATTTGTTCTTTCTTTATCTATTTTTCTCTTCATTTTAGTCTTCAACTTTCCATTTTACCCTCAAAAAACACAAAATAAAAATTTGAAAAATTTAAAAAAAAAAAAAAAAGGAAGAAACCGGGTCAACCGGTCGGACCACCGGTTTTACCGGTTTTGACCGGTCCGACCGGTTCTGACCGGTTCGACCGGTCTGACCGGTTTTTGCTCAAACCGGACCGGACCAGGGACCGGTTCCCGGTTCAACCGGTCGAACCGGCCGGTCCGGTCCGGTTTTTTGAACCATGATTATAATGGCTTCATAAATGCTTGGATTAAACTTGAGAGATTGCACGTAGTGATTCTCAAGTACTTTGTTTAAACTTGAGGGAGATAGTGGATTGAAATCTCAAGAGAAGTCTGAGGACTAGACGTAGGTTACAATAGATTGAATCAAACTAGAATAAATCACAGTTTGCATATTCTATTGCCTAAGCTCTTATATTTCTAGCATATATTATTTGAATAACTGTTTGTTGATTTATGATTTATTACTTTTCATACTTAGTGTTTTCACTAAGATATAAAAAGATTTTCAAAGTTTTTAAAATTTTTATCTTACATCCAATTTATCTCCCTTTTGGTGTCAACCGGTACTAGCAAGAGCTACCCAACTAAGAGACTAATGTCTATAGTCCAGTGGAGGATATAATAAGTGCAAAGTAAGTGAAGACATTCATCTCTTTCTAATTGGGCCTGACAATGGTCAAATTTGACTCAGTCAGTCACCAATAGGAGGATAACTATACCTAAAAAAAGAAAATGAAAGAAAGAAAGAAGTAGGATTCATTCTTAAATTTGATGTGTAATGTTTATGACTCAATTCTAGCGAGCTGATTAAATAGTATATAATGTAATATTTATAAAGAAAATTACTTTATTTATAAATAAGAAATAATACAATATAAATCAAACAGTATTTAATGGACAGCGTAATAATTTTTTAAAGAAATAATTATAAAAAATAAAAAGATATGGCAACAAGTCAACAACACGTGAATGTGGACTTTCAAGGTTTGAAGCACAAATAATAATGGCTGAACCTGATTGGCAAAAAATAATAGCAGTAATAATAATAGCTGAACCGGGACAGGATAACCGATGGCAGCCGCGCATTATGGATACATATCTTAGGGAAAATTGTTCAGAAATATCTTTTGAGTAAATTAATTGCTGAATGCTACTGAGTGTGTAAGTAATCTTTTGTGTGTGCAAACGATCCTCCGTTATATACAAACAATCTTCCGTGTGTACAAAAATCTTCTATATGAATGTGCAAACAATATTCTGTTGTGTGCAAAATATCCTCCGTTATGGGCAAAATATCTTTCTTTCAAGTGCAACAAATCTTTCAAGGTAGCATTTAGCAATTAATTTGCCCAAAAGGTATTTATTCACAATTCCCCCTTTATCATATCATTAGTAATAAAATATTTAAAATATATTAATATGATAATATGTATACATTAATTAAATAAATATTTAATTAATATTTTTAATTACAGTGAACTTAATGAAATATAAACCATAAATTAACAGTTTCATTGATTCAACGAGAAATCCAACTCGGAAAATTTTGTTATTACTTATGGGCTATGGCCAAAGATGGACCAAGAACTTCTTCTCGAAGCTAATAGAAAAAATTATTCATAAGTGATAAGTCTCACATAAAAAATAAACATATCTCTGAATCCATTTAATAAAGTTTAACTTATAAATATTAAATTTCTTGAGATCTAATTAAATATTATTTTTCCCAAGATGTAATTTATTGTTAGCAAAAGTATATCTTTAGTCCTTTAATTTTATATAAGATTTTCTTTTAATTCTGTAATTAATTTTATAAAAAGTGCCTTTTAAATCCATTAATTATAACGTGGTTACAGAAATGCTGACATTAAAATTTTAAATATTTGCAAAACAGTTTCAGAATGCTGACACATTAAGTTTAATTCTGAAAATAATAAAAATTCTTAAAAACTTATTTGAGACTGCACGTGGTAAGATTAGAGTATTGAAAAATATTTGTAAAGTTAAAGGACCAAATTAAAATATTGTATAAAGTTAGCGAACAAAAAATGTATTGTAGCCTCTATTGTATTAAATATGAATAAATTTGACAATTTTCCTCATTTTAAATAAACTTAATGAGTTTGCCACAGCTCCGTAAATCAGATGAGATAGCTGATAGTGCTTATAATTGAGATAATTATAAAAAGATGGAGTAATCCTTTGGGAAAATCACTTTAAGGCCATAAAGAATCAACGTAATCACCAAAAAGTCATTTGGATTTTCTGGTTTTCTTTTCAAAATCTCATTTCCAACCATAAATCAAGAAAATGAATGATTTAGATTTCACATTTTATAAAATTAATATTATTATAAAAATAAATAATAATTTAAATTTTTAAAATTTCACCTACATAGTTCATAATATAAAAGAAATAAACATTTTTAGTTTATAAAATATTAAATTTAAATCATTCATTTTTTAATTTAATGATAGAAATAAGATTTTGAGAAGAAAAGGAAAGGATATGCTTTCCACAGTAAGTGAGCAACATTGTAAATAACATGTTTTTAAAAAAAATGACTCCATGTCTATTCAATTGCTATTACAATTTTTTTTTATTACATTTTTTCCATACGAAAATGTTCCTATTTCTTTTGCGTCTGATCTCTAGCTTACCAAGTGGGGATTAGAACAATGGCCACTAACCACGATAATGGATCACTCTTTTTCCCTTCGGTGGCTGGGCTTATATTCAAAAATGTATTTTTGCCTCTATTGTATTAAATATGAATAAGTTTGACAATTTTCCTCATTTTAAATAAACTTAATGAGTTTGCCACAGCTCCGTAAATCAGATGAGATAGTTGATAGTGCTTATAATTGAGATAATTATAAAAAGAGGGAGTAATCCTTTGAGAAAATTACTTTAAGGCCATAAAGAATCAATATAATCACCAAAAAGTCATTTGGATTTTCTCATTTTTATTCTTTAAATCTCATCTCCAACCATAAATCAAGAAAATGAATGGTTTAAATTTAATATTTTATAAAATTATTATTATTATTATAAAAATAAATAATAATTTAAATTTTTAAAATTTCACCTACATAGTTCATAATATAAAAGAAATAAATATTTTTAATTTATAAAATATTAAATCTGAATCATTCATTTTTTAATTTAATGAAAGAAATAAGATTTTGAGGAAAAAAATGAGAGTATATGCTTTCCACAGTAAGTGAGCAACATTGTAAATAATATGTTTTTAAAAAAATGACAACGTGTCTATTCAATCGCTATAGAATTGTTTTTTATTACATTTTTTCCATACGAAAATGTTCCTATTTCTTTTGCGTCTCTAGCTTACCGTGAAGTGGAGGTTAGAACAATGGCCACTAACCACGATAATGGATCACTCTTTTTACCTTCGGTGGCTGGGCTCATATTAAAAAATGTATTTTTGCCTCTATTGTATTAAATATGTATAAATTTGACAATTTTCCTCATTTAAATAAACGTAATGAGGTTGCCACAGCTCCGTAAATCAGACACTAGTGGAAAAATCAGTTTTAAGACTGGTTAGAAATGACATTTTAGACAGGTTCTGGATTCGGTCTTGATACAGCTGATCTTAAAAGTCTACTACTTTTTAGACCGGTTATAGAACCGGTCTTAAAAAAAATTTAAAACTGGTTATTTATGAAATCGGTTTTAAAATAATTATTTTTAGACTGGTTATGGAAGAAATCGGTCTAAAAATTTGAACTTTTTAGCTCGGTTTTAGATATAACCGGTCTTAAAAGTAACTTTTAAGATTGGTTTTTAATAGAATCGGTCTTAAAAGTTTTTTTTTTTAAAAAAATGTTCCTTTTAAAAGATTTACCCAACAAGCCATTTCCCCTGTTTTACATTTCACTCAACAAACAGTCATTTCAACGATATCCAAATAAATTCTTCTCTTACACATTTTAACAAACATCTTACATAAATCACATATATGACAATCCAAAATGCAAGTAGACATAGATTTACCCATATTTATTGATATACATGTAGTAGCATAGATGGAAATTAAAGAATATTAGAACCACCTGAATTAGATGAATTAACATCAACAATAGGCCTTGGAAAAAAAAAGTATCAACAATAGGTAAGAGACCCTTTAACTCAGACTCAGACAAATTAAGCTCACTCTTTGCACTTAAGTAGGCCCTCACGTGCCTTCATCCTATATGAATTTAAATATGCATGCAAAAAATAGTTATTCTTCTAGTTTCTAAATAATAAAACAGTATAAGTTTGTAACAACATTGATTCACAGAATACCAGTTCACGTTGCCTCTAAGAGTGTTTATTTCTCCATTATGACCTAATATGCGCATAGGTTGAGCTCGGTCCCAGCTAAGACTCCTCATTAATTTGCTTCATTTTTTTGTGACGACAAAAAAAAAGTAGTTATATATATATATACCAACAACAATATAGGTGATAGTTATTTTAGCTAACTAACCTTCAAAGTAGTGTTATAAAGGGATATCGATCCTCCCACATCCCTTCATGATGATCATTGCTTGTGCCGTGTTCATTGTCTGCTTCATCTTCTTTATTCAATTCTAGTAGACCCCTAGAAAAAGGAGTCTCAAGAAGCTCATTCATTGAATGACTTTCCTAATTAATGTCAACGACCTTTTTTACTTGGAGAGCTACAGACCACATTTTATTTGCTTGATCGGTGACATAGAACACTTGTTTCGCTTGATATGCCATAATAAAAGGTTTATCTCCAAAAATTCTATTAATTAGATCAACCAATGTAAATCCCAACTTATCAATCATCACAATATTGTTGACATCAACCCACTTACATTTGAAAATGGGAAATTTAATTTTAACATAATCAATCACCCAAATCTCTTCAATAATCCCATAATAAGGTATTGCTGCCAATATAGGATTCATATCTTTCTAAGTAGAGAAGTACATAGATTCAGCCACTAACATAACCCCACTATTATGGATGGTGCTCCTATAATCAAAGGACTTTGTGTAAAACGTATAACCATTTATCACAAATGAAGTCCAAGTTATGACATTAATCTCAGGACTACGTGCTAACCATTTAATTGTATCAGAAACACATTATTCTCCGTCAACCTTTTGTTTGAACCAATATGCAAAACTTTTGTTATACTCCCTAATTAACTTTTGTTCGGTCATTCGACTATTTTCTTTCCAGACAATTTTTTTATGAGCATTAATGTAATATTGAACTTCATCAACATTATTCAAAATGTACAAGTGGACTTGTTGCAATTAATCAGAATCAACATTTTTTATTATAGCCCCACATTTACCCCCTTCTTCATCACGACGTTCAGGAAGCTCAATGTATCTTATATTTGATAGGTAATCTTGACAAAACTCTATGGCTTCTTCAAAAGATGCTTCAGGCCGATTTGCATTCTTCACATACCCTTTTAGGATTTTTATAATTCTTTCAATTGGGTACATCCACCGTAAATAGATAGGCCCACACAACTTTATCTCCCTTACTAGATGAACAATTAGATGTACCATGATATCAAAAAAAGAAGGAAGAAAAATCTTCTCAAGCTGGTTCAAGATCAGATATCCTTCATTTTCTAGTTCATCCAATCTTTCTGTCTCAATGACTTTACTACAAATAGCATTGAAGAAGAAACAAAGTCTAGTCAAAATATGTTGAAGATCATATTCGGCAATGTCATGAATTGCTACTGGGAGTAGTTGTTGCATTAAGACATGGCAATCATGAGACTTTAGCCCTACTAACTTCAAATCTTTCATCGACACAAGGTTCCTTAAATTTGAAGAATACCCTAAAGGAACTTTCATGCCATGTAAACACTCACAAAAGTTTCTTTTCTCATCCTTAGACAAAGTATAAGTAGCTGGAGGACAAAAAGTTCTCTTATCATATGGCTTTGGATGCAAGTCTTCTCGTATCCCTATTTCTTGCAAATCTAATCTTGCCTTCATGTCATCTTTAGAACTACCTTATATGTTAAGCAGTGTCCCAACAATACTATCACATACATTTTTCTCTACATGTATGAAATCAATACAGTGTCTGACATCAAGATTAGGCCAATATGAAAGATTGAAGAAGACAGACCTCATTTTCCATTTATTTTTTTCATTACTATTCTTTATAATCTTACTAAAGATAACATTGATATTTTTCACCTTTTCATAAACTTTCTCTCCAGTCAATGCCTTTGGAGCATCTTCAAACTCTTGTCTACCAAAAAAAGCTTTCTTTAATCTACGATATGGGTGGCCTCGTTTGAGAAATCTCTTATGACCAAGATAAATTGTCTTTCTTCCATGTTGAAGTTGATGGTAGCATGTTCCTTCTTCACAAATCGGACATGCTTTATGGCCTTTAACACTATATCTTGACAAGTTTCCATATGCAGGGAAGTCATTTATAGCACAAAAGATCATGGCTAGCATTTTAAAAACCTCCTTCTTGTTCGCATAAAAAACATCAATACCTTCGTCCCACAACTCTTTCAAGTCTTCGATCAAGGGTTCTAAGTAAACATCTATGTCATTTTCAGGTTGTTTTGGTCCCAAAATCTTTTATTTCATACATAACATAGGAGATAAGTTGTAAATTACCAACAGAACATACCATGAACTATGTATACTACTCAGGCTACCAAAAGGATTCACACCATCTGTGCTAAGTCCAAGTCTAAGGTTCTTAGGTTCTTCACCAAAGATAGGAAATAATTGATCGATTTTCTTCCATTGAGAAGAATTAGCCAGATGTCGAAGCTTTCCATCGGATATCCTCTCATCCACATGGCATCTCAAATTCTTTGCATCATTTTCATTAGCAAACAAGCGCTTGAACCTTGGTATGATTGGAAGATACCACAACACTTTTGCATGGGCGTTATTTGATTTGTACCTTGAGGTTTCACATATCGGACACTGTTGTTCATCTTCATACTCTTTTCTATACAATATACAGTTATTAGGGTATGCATGGATCTTTTTATACTTCATCCCTAGTGGACACAGTATTTTCTTAGCATCATAGTATCAAGAAGGCAACACATTATCATCTGGAAGCATGTCCTTAAAAGCCTCAAGCGTTTCTGAAAAACTCTTATCGCTCTATCCATGCCGTGCTTTCAAGCTTACCAATTTCAATACTGCTTTTAACAATTGGAATTTTTGACACCGTAGGTATAGCGGTGTCTCAGCATCACTGCACATATTACCATATGCATGTGATTGCTCAAAAGCCTCTTCTCCTATATCACGAATAATATCCTCTATCCGATTATCTGTATTCGTGTCATTATTATCAAAGTCCACTCCCCCCCTGTTTAGATGAACTTGGCATTTCTAATTCTTCACTATGTCATACCCATACTGTATAACTCTTACAAAATCCTTTACAAATTAAACGTGTATATATATCTGCAGCACTTAGTCGCTTCTCATTCAAACATACTACACAAGGGCAATAAAGCTTTCCATTACCATCATCGACATTTCTTCTAGTGAAGTCTAAAAAACCCCTCACCCCATTATCATATTCAATACTCGTTCGTTTAGCTTTATCGAACTATGATCCATAAATATCTCAACACTTGTAGCACCCTATATCCAATAGCAGAAGGATAGACAAAAAAAAATCACAATAGAGTTTTAGAGATTTCAACGAATTTTAACATGCACCATTTGAAAGTAGTAAAAAAATAGAACTTCGAATCAAACAATCACACTAAACCAATAACACTGACAATCAAACAATCATACTAAATTAAAACAAAATTAAACTTAGAATGGTATTACTCCAAGCCAATTATCACAAGTCAAAGAGCACCTTATTTACTTGTGGTCCCAAACAAGAAAAACATATATAGTAATAAAGTCATCGATCACACAGTTTTCCCTTTAACCTTAATTACATTTTTTTGTAATTATTTTGTGTCTAACCACTATATAATGTCAAAGTTAATATTGTTGAGAATAGTAAATACAAGCTGAAAGTTGAGGGCTTTAATTAATAGAACACTAACCTGATTGAAGACCAAGGAGTGAGCTTCTACCCAAAGTCATGGTAGCAAAGGGAAGTCACGACAGAGGAGAATGGTCACTGCGAAGAATAGAGGTGGCGGCGGAAGAGAGTGACAATGATCAAAGAATAGCAACGAGGAGCACAGCAACGTCAGTGTTAATGACGGAGGAGAGTGGAGCAAAAGAGGAACGGGGAGCGATGGAGGAGTTCAGAACAAGCAGGGATAGAGCTTACAGAGAAATGGCGACAAAAGAAGAAAGGATTCAGAGCACAGGATCTAGGGGCGCGGGAGTGAAAATATGACAAAATATCTCACCTTTTATACCAGTTTTCCATTAAAAATGGTCTTAAAATGGAAAAAAATAATTTTAAAAATTTTTAAATTTTAAGATCGGTTTCTATAAAAACCGGTCTTAAATATTTTATCTTTAAGATCGGTTTTCATATAAACCGGTCTTAAAAGTTAAAAATTTTTAAATTTTAAAATATTTTCATATTTTCAGATCGGTTCATTTATAACCAGTCTAGATAAGTTTTTATTTAAGACTGGTTTACTTAATAACTAGTCTTAAAAGTTAAAATTTTTTTTACATTTTAAAATATTTTTATATTTTAAGACCGGTTTTTTTAGAACCGGTCTAGATAAATTTTTTAAGACCGGTTATTTTTAGAACCGGTCTTAGAAGTTCTATATATTTACAAAACTGCCACCGGTCAAATTTTTAAAACCTTATCTGCTATAACCGGTCTAAATGTGGCGCTGTTGCGGTCTAAAAAGGAAATTTTGTACTAGTGAGATGAGATAGTTGATAGTGCTTATAATTGAGATAATTATAAAAAGAGGGAGTAATCCTTTGGGAAAATCACTTTAAGGGCCATAAAGAACAATGTAATCACCAAAAAATTATTTGGATTTTCTCATTTTCTTTTCAGAATCTACTCTCCAACCATAAATCAAGAAAATGAATGGTTTAGATTTAATATTTTATAAAATTATTATTATTATAAATATAAATAATAATTTAAATTTTTAAAATTTCACCTACATAGTTCATAATATAAAAGAAATAAACATTTTTAGTTTATAAAATATTAAATCTGAATCATTCATTTTTTAATTTAATGATAGAAATAAGATTTTGAGAAGAAAAGGGGAGGATCTGCTTTCCACATTAAGTGAGCAACATTATAAATAATATGTTTTTAAAAAAATGACAACGTGTCTATTCAATCGCTATGGAATTTTTTTTATTACATTTTTTCCATACGAAAATGTTACTATTTCTTTTGCGTCTCTAGCTTACCGTGAAGTGGGGGTTAGAACAATGGCCAGTTGGCCACTAACCACGATAATGGATCACTCTTTTTCGCTTCGGTGGCTGGGCTTATCTTCAATTATGGTACACTCTTCTCGATGTGGGGCCTCTTCCTTTATTGCAACCTTCCAACTTTTCATCACCGGATACAGTTACCCTGCTCGGCCAACAAATTGGTATGGGGCGTTTGTTCAGATCTGGACCGTTTATAGTTGGATCTAAACCGTTTAGATTTATTTTAAAAAAAAAAAAAATTGGTGAAAAAAATTAATTAAAAGATTATCTTTATTTTAAATTTTATATCTATTAAAATAATTTTTTTAAAAAACTAAATTTGAATCGTGGTACAGATCTATTAAAACAGTCTAGATTTTCGTGCTCATCCAAATGATGAGCAGGGCAACAGGACCCTCACTTCATCACCAAGCACCAAACCAAACCCCACACCCTCTCTTTTTCTATATAAACTGCCACAGATCAATCCCATTTTCACACTTCATCACTACACAGAACTAAGAAATAAGGAAAAAAAAAAAGGTGTACGTTTGAGTCACCGAGAAAGGTAAATTGCAGGAGTAGCTAGTAATGGCGATGAAGAAGATGATGGGTGTGATGAGTCTGATGGTGGTGGTGGTGCTGATCCTCGTGGCAGCTCCACGCATGGCTGAGGCGGTGACTTGCAATCCGTTGGCTCTGAGTCCGTGCGCGGGAGCCATATCATCGTCGTCTCCGCCTTCGAGCCTGTGCTGCCAGAGGCTGAAGGAGCAGAAGCCATGTCTGTGTGGATACATCAAGAACCCTAGTCTGAGGCAGTACGTTAACTCTCCTGGCGCCAAGAAGATTGCTTCCTCTTGTGGAGTTCCCTCACCTTCTTGTTGATCGAATAAAACTAGTTTTATAGTAAGTGGGATCATCAGTATCGATTAATTAATAATTATTAGTACCATCTTTTGTGTTTTAAGGAACAATTTCAGAAAATATGTTACCTCTTGGGCAATATTTATATAAGCTGTGTTCAATGATATATGTTGTGGAACCGTTTGATCAATGGTTATTTTGTCGATTGATTATTACTTATTTTATTTTATTTCTCCGTCGCTATCTAGCGCTATTACTAACAACCGATAAATCCGGTTTGCAAATATGTTGGTTGATTATTACTACACTGCTGTAGGAAGCACTGTCTAGTTACCAAATATTTTTTCTTCTTATTTCCAAAATCTACCTCTGATTAAATATTTTAAAATGATAACGAGTTGAGAAAAATAAATAAATAGAGGTACACGTGAAAATATATTATTCAACGTCATAAAATTTCAAAAAATTATTAATTAATGGGGATTTACACATAATTAAAATATAAAAATTATTATTAAATTTAAAATTTCGAAAAAAAAAATATTTGTATGATTTAACGTTTAAAGTATGAAATTTAATTTGATAAAAAATAGTATATGTTAATTAATTTCCAAAAGTTGAAGTTAGCCTCCCTTGTCTCACTTTCAAATATTGTTAGGACCCATATATTCAATAGGGGATATTAGGACTAGTCGGTTATCAGGAGTCTATGCTGGTAAATTCGATGTTGACCTCCCGGTTTTCACAGGATACCTGAAAGTTTGGTGCACCGAAGACAAAAAATGGTCCATTGCATACTATAAAAAAAAAAAAATTGTTTCATGCTAGTGGTTAGATCCCATTATCTCTCACGTTGGGACATATCTTGTTCTTTTCTCCACCACTCTATCCTTTCCACCTAAGCAATTCCACACTCTCTTCTCTTTTTAACCCAAAACAAAAGTCTTAGTCAATCTTCTTTTCAAGAAGAAAGCTTGGTTATGTTGGAATTATTTTAAATTTATTATGTGTATTAGACAATATTGACCATGTTTTTCTCATTAAATTACAATCAATAAATATTACTTCGTCTGCACTATGTTATATACCAATAACTGAATTACTTAGATAAAAAATGTGGTTATTAATTAATTTATTTTAAAAAATATCTTTACATATAGAGAGTAAGAGAGAGAATGAGTATGAAAAAGAAGCGTGTCAGAGACAATTATTGTATCGATATAACATGTAATTAATGGGGACAAAATTAAGAGGCATGTATGTAAATAGCTTTTATAAAGGCTTTTGATGGGAAAAAAACACTTTTGTGATTCGATCAAGGGTTTCTTCTTGTAAGATTTAGGGTTTAAAAGATTTTGAGAAGAAAAGGAGAGGATATGCTTTCCATAGTAAGTGAGCAACATGCAAATAAAAAATGACTACGTGTCTATTCAATCGCTGTGAGAATTTTTTTTATTACATTTTTTCCTTATGAAAATGTTCCTATGTCTTTTGCATCCCTAGCATGGGAGAGGCCGGGGTGTCTCCATTGATTTTCCTCTCCATTTACTCTATATTGAATGTATATATTGTAACTTTCTGCCTTCACAGTCGATAATATGATTCGAAAATGTGTCATAAAGCAAGTGAGAGACCAAAGAACAATTTAAAACTCATTTGCAATCCCAACTCCAAGACAGGACTTGGGCCTGTGGTAAAGAAGATTTCTCATGCCCACATTTCAAAACTATTTAGCCTACTCGGTACCATTCTATTCATTCATATCAGAGTACTAAACGAAATTCCCCGATGACCCTTGGGATTCAACCTTTAACTATAAGACCCTACAGGGCATATTTGCCCATTTTCGAATGGGCATTACAGACAATTACACAAATCTACTACATCAGTCTATATTTTATGTAATATCAATGAAATGGTGAATATTTAAGGCCAAAGGAATTAAATATTGAAAATTGAAAGTTGAACAGTGTTTTCAGTGAAATCGCCTGTGAGGTAGTGAGTTTTTCATGTGGTTTTGGAAGAACAAATGATGATAAAAAATTATGAAAGTTTACAGAATGGAAGTAGACATCCTAAGCTTTAATTTGATAGGTCATATGACTCAATTGAAGCTATATACAAAAAGATATGAATTTTTGAAGTTAATCCAGAAAATCTGGAAAGTTTCTGGAGCAGCGATCAAAGATTGAAAATCTGCGAATAATATGATCCTATCCAGTAAAATCCCATATTTTTCCTTGAAACTAGACTCAATAAGGGTTCCATAGGCTTTGGAATCGCTTCAAAAAGATGTCTATAAAATTAGTTATGATTTTTCAAAGTTAAGGCAAAAAATCTGCTAGAATTGGCATTATTCCGAAAATTTAAGAAATAAAGTAATCTTCCTTTTTCTCTTAATTATTTTAGAAATTAAGGGATGAAGGAGGAGAAGACAAGTGTCAAAATCCAATGAGACCAAGTTTCAACACCACATGAAAGATGATGGAGATAATTGTTGTGTCATAAATCCTTACTTATGTCATAAGGTTAGGTAGCCAACTTTTGTACCAATTGACTTGAGTAAATGGAAGGAACACTTGATTTAGTTGGAGCATAAGAGGGAGCACGTTTTTGGCCAACCAAGGAAGAAGGAAATGATAATCAAGGTTGAGTATACACAAAAGGGAAGTATGGCAAGGTTGAGTGCACACAAAAGGGAAGTATGGTGCAAGCATGGATGTAAGTATGGTGGTTGGCATATGTCACTATAACAACCTTAGATGAGATCAATGGTTGGGAATCAATGGAGCATTTTTATGAAGGCTTTCTCTTCCCTTCCCTTCATGCATTTTCATTCAACATAGAGAGGGAGAGAGTTTGGAGAAACTTTGAAGAGTTAGAGAGAAGAGGAAGAAGAAATCTTAAGGTAAGAGTTGATTCTTAAGCTTTGCTTGTAACATTTACCCTAGATCCTTCTCTAAACCATGTTTCTTTATGAATCTATGATCTTGAAGACTCATTCTTAGCTCAAGGAGAAGAGAGAGAGGACGTCCTAGAGAGAGAAACACCAAGGATCAAGAGGTAATCTCTAAAATATCAACTTCTTTGTGTATTGAAGTTGTTATTGGTAATTGTTGTTTGGTTCATGTGATTTTTGGTTAAGTTGTAAAATTGGAAAATCCATAATCCTAAGGGGTTATGCAGCCCAAAATCCTTTAAATCATGATTATAAAGTGTTTAAATGAGTTAATCAAGGATTAGAAGTGGAAAAGTACAAGTTTTGGAAGCTAAAACACAAAGCTCCATTTTTCTATTTTCCTTCAATATTTTGGCCAGACTAGAACTGGTACAAGGAGTTGGATTTTCATGAAAAAAATGGTTCCATTGGACTCAGTGGGCAAAAATAGGTGGGGTTACAGTTGGGCACTTTTTCGGTAGAGGCCGAAAAAGCATAATTACGAAAACGCCATTGAAATCACTAAATAGGGACTGTCAAGGGTATTTTCGTAATTTGACAGTGAATTTGGTAATTTTGAGCCCGGAAATGGATTCCTTGGGCGAAAATAAGTTAGAATAGCCTTAGTCAAAATTTTGGAAAAACATGCCATCGGTTATGACCTATTTGTGGTATTTTTGTAAATGCGCTTTATTAATTAATACGATTTGCCCAGAGACTAATATAACTATAATAAACACTATGGAAGAGTCTAAAATGATACTTGGATAGGTTATGACCTATTTGTGGTACATTTAATATTTTAGGACTGATTTGGAGGCCGGATATGACATGTTCTTCGAGGCACATTTAAAAAGGAAATATTAAAGCTTTGAGGTAGGGAAATATTCATACACTATGCCATAACTTATGTGATTGTGTTGATGCCAATATTTGTAAATGCGCTTTATTAATTAACACGATTTGCCTAGAGAGGGGCTAGAAGTGTCAGATGCACTTATACTGGAGTTGGTGAAAATCCAACCGGTGCAGAATAGTGGGGCTGGGCCCTACTCATGTATACATGCAAATAATATGTTTATAATGTTCATTAATTGGTACATACATGGCATATATCATATTTACTTTTTGCATTTTCTATGAACGATAGCATGTTTCTACTGGGGTTCTCCGGAATCTCACCCTATTTTTAAATAAACACCTCAGCGGGTACTAGTGGGGCAAAGGGAAAAGACATAGACGTCGGAAAGTGAACGGCATGTGTTTCGAGGCAAGGACAAGAACGTGGTTATAATTAGTCTATTTTGTGATATTTTGGTGAAATTTGTAAATATTAAAACTTCCGCTGTATTTTCTGTTTTCGTCGACGAACGATATCAGAATTGTAAACGAATATTATTATTAGTGTAATTGTACTTTTCTGTATGCCCATTGAATTCCGTCTTTATTACTCTTCGATTATCGAAATGGAAACGGGTGTTAACAATTTATACATACAATCATCCCAACATTTGATAACTAACACAAAAACAATCTCTTAGCCATGAACTCTAGCCAGCCTTGTATACCTGCCTCTCCTTTAATCTGCCTGCCCTAGCTATAGGTTAGTAGCGGAAAGAGTGAGATTCATATGAATCTCAGTAGCAACACTTTCAATCATATGATATATAATAAACAAAGTATATAAGCAATTGTCCCAAAACAATAACACAATAATATTCTCAGCAACAATTTACAATAGTAGCCTCAATAGCTTCCACATTGATGCGTGACGATTGTCACAACAGCTTTCGCTGTATTCAGCTACCACATTGATGCGTGACTTTTGTCATAAACGACAGCTTTCACTGTATCCATGATGATACGTGACTTGTGTCACAAAACGACAACCTTCGCTATAATCACAATGATGTGTGATTTGCATCACAAAATGACAGCTTTCGCTGTAATCACAATGATGCGTGACGATTGCCACAATAGTTTTTGCTGTATTTGGCTAACACTTTCTTCACAATTCAACTTCCTCGTTCTTCACAATTCAATGATAAACACAAACATATAAGTATTATATATGATATAAGCAAAAGAGTCACTACCTTATTCTTTCCGGTCTTGTTCTTGCACAGATTTCTTGAGCTCAAGGCAGATATCAAATCCGATAATTAGAATTACGGATGACAGGTTATTACTTAAAGCAATTTTTCTTTAATTCAAACACTCAAGTTGGTTATCATTAGGGACATTTAATCAAATCAACTAAGGAGTTAGAGTGATCAATAACATAAAAAATGAATTTATAATCTCAGAGTTCAACAATATTACACTATGCCATTACATCTTCAAATTTTGCTCAAGTGACTAAATCTGCCAGAATTTTTCATCAACTTTGAAAAATCATATCTTTATGTACAAAAATTGAATTGCAGTGATTTCAAAGGCTACGCGACCTTTATTTTGTCTATTTAAAAAAAAATATCACCCACCACCAGTTGGACGCACAACATTCCCAAATTTGTCATTTATTGCATACTGCCAGAATTCAACCTAGTTTTCATGACCTAACTTTAAAAATTTATAACTCTCAGTGTACAAATCGAAATGACGTAAAAGACTAAGTAATTATCTCAAGTTAATCGGAACTAAAGTTATAACAAAATTTTTAAAGGTAATTTTGTCATTAATCCCACTATTTATTATGTACATTTAACCCTTGAGTACATTTTAGGGTATTACATATATCATTAAATCAACTTTCAATGGTTGAGATTTACCATGATAGATTTTTATTATAATAATATTCTTTAATATTATTAAATTTTAACCATTAAAAATTGATTTAATAAAAAATACATTCAATAAAAAATAAATGTAGCCACTAACATACCTTGAAGTGGTGGATTAGAACAATGGCCACTAATCACGATAATGGATCACTCCTCTTTCCTTCCACGGGGGAGCTTATATTCAATTATTGTACACTCTTCTCGATGTGGGACCTCTCCTTTATTGCAACCTTTCCACCTCTTCACACCCGGCCACCAAGCACCAAACCAAACCCCACAGCCTGTCTTTTTCTATATAAAATGCCATAGATCACTCCCATCTTCACACTTCATCACTACACAAAACTAGCAAATAAGAAAAAAAGAAGTGTACGTGTGATTCACCGAGAAAGGCAGGTAGGTAAATTCCAGGAGTAGCTAGTAATGGCGTTGAAGAAGATGATGGGTGTGATGAGTCTGATGGTAATGGTGGTGCTGATCCTTGCCGCGGTGGAACTGCCACACATGGCTGAGGCGGTGACGTGCAGTCCGGTGGCTTTGAGCCCCTGCGCGGGAGCCATATCGTCGTCGTCTCCGCCTTCGAGCCTGTGCTGCCAGAGGCTGAAGGAGCAGAAGCCATGTCTGTGTGGGTACCTCAAGAACCCTAGTCTCAGGCAGTATGTTAACTCTCCTGGCGCCAAGAAGATTGCTTCCTCTTGTGGAGTTCCCTCACCTGCTTGTTGATGGAATAAAACTAGTTTTATAGTAAGTGGGATAATCAGTATCGATTAATTAATAATTATTAGTACCATCTTATGTGTTTTAAGGAATAATTTCAGAAAATATATTACCTCTTGGGTAATATTCATGCTGTGTTCAATGACATATGTTGTGGAACCGTTTGATCAATGGTTATGTTGTCGGTTGATTGTTACATTTTTGGATTTCTCCATCGTTAACTACGCTATTGTTAACAACCGACAAATCCAGTTTGCAGGAATGCCGGTTGATAATTACTACACTGCTGTAGAAAGGCCTGTCTAATTACCAAATATTTTTTTCATATTTCCAAAATCTACTTCTGATTAAATATTTTATGATGATAAAATTATGTATTACGCGTTGAGGAAAATAAATAAATAGAGGTGCGCGTGAAAATATATTATTAAACATCATAAAATTTAAAAAAAGTATTAATTAATGGGGAAAATTATTTACACATAATTAAAATATAAAAATTATTATTATTAAAAAAAAATTATGTGTATGATTTAAAGTTTTTAAAGTATGATCTTTTGCTTGACCAAAAATAGTATATGGTAATTAATTTCAAAAAGTTGAAGTTAGGCTCCCTTACCTCACTTTAAAATATTGTCTCATGCTAGCGGTAAGATACCATTATCTCTCACGTGGGGACATGTCATTCTTTCTCTAATTTTCTCCACCAATCAGTCCTTTCCACCTACCCAATTCCACTCTTTCTTTTCTTTTTTTAACCCAAAACAAAAGTCTTAGGCAATCTTCTTTTCAAGAAGAAAGCCTGGTTATGCTGGAATTATTTTGAATTGATGTGTATTATGTAACGCTTGTTACTTTTGAACCTTTATTATGTATTGAAAGCGTTAATTTTATTATTATGGCTCAGGAGAATCAATAAATAAAGCTCCTAGCAAAAAACTTACATCTTTATTCTTGGGGCACCGTTCATTCGGTAAACCTGTATTTACTAAATTAATTAACTTTATTTATGGGGTTACTATTCACTTTAACTTTTCAATTCTACCATTCATTATTACCAAGGTTTTTCCTTGGCTTATCAATTTTTTGGATTACTTAACTAATGGGCTCGTGCTATGCGATTACCCATTCCTAGTTTAATTTCGCGCTTATGAAACAATTCATCCGTCATGCAGATTATACAGTTAATCACTTCTAATGTTACTTTATACATGACGATTAGCGCGTAATAATCTTCAATTCTTCTTTGCAACTTCTTCACCTGGCACATTGTCCTCTACTCCTCTTCTGTGCTCATGTGCCTATATGGTTAATTGAGGAAGGGTGAGATTCGAGGGAATCTTAGTAGCAAACAGTACCACTATGCATGCAAGATATATATTTAATACATGACATGCTTGCCTTACATAATTTTATGCCAACATAATAACATATCTACATGCTCAATGTTACAACATACTCATGGCCATAGCATAAATATAACAGAACTTCAATCAATCAAATTTGCTCAACACAATTAGGCAAAGTAGTCACATAAATCAATGCACAAACATACATATCAAGTATATGCAGGTTAGCCAAGTTCTGTTAGAATTGGCTAACACCCAAGAGGGGGGGTGAATTGGGTGTAAGATAAAAGAACTTAAGAACTTTGAAAATCTTTTCGCATCTTAGTAAAAGTAATAAGTATGAAAGTAATGAATTATAAATCAACAATTAGATTAAATAATATATACTGGAAATATAAGAGCTTAGGGAAGAGAATATGTAAACTGTGATTTATCCTAGTTTGGTACAATCCATGATGACCTACATCCTGTCCCCAGGCTTCTCTTGAGATTTTTAATTCACTATCCTCTTGTTGAATTCGGGCACAAGAGAAGCCTCTACAACCCACAAGTTTAGCTGGGTACTTGTGAAGCCTTTTACAAATCTCTTATCGAGAAACTCCCCCTTACGACAAGTCTTACGAGCAGAACAATTCTAAAGACCTTTCTCTCCCTCTTAGCCATACAAGTCTTATAAGCAGCAACGTTCTCTCCTTCTTACACCCCTGTAAGTCTTACTAATAGCAATGTTCTCTCCTGCTTGCAACTTACAAGTCTTACGACCAGAAAGCCTCACGAGGAATTTTCTCTACAACTTCCCCTGTAAAGAAATCAATCTTCTCAAGGTCCCTCTACCTTGAGATCAATTCAGAAATACAACTGAAAGTGTAACGCCCCAATTTTTGATTAAGGCCTAATGATAATTATTGAGGATAATTATCGGATTGAAGTGAAATTAATGTGCATTGGTGACAATATTATCTAATATGTCATAATTGATGGAAAATTGAAAGAAAGGAATTATTGGTATAAGTTGGTAATTAATGGGGAAATTAATTACTAACTAAGAGAAAAATGAGAAGTGTAATTAAAATGACTAATGGAGAGATTAGAGAAGCTAATGGGTGCTTATTGTGTGAGAGCCAATGAGGAGTGGACACTTGGCAAGTTTACATGTGAAGGGATTGGGAGAAAAGTCAAAGGGAATTTTTAATTGTTTTCTCTCTCCTCTCTTCCCTCACTTGGCGCTAGAAAACTGAAATGGAGGGAGTATAATCATTCTTCATTATCTCACACTCCACCTCCATCTCTCTCTCTCTCGTTCTCTCTCTCTCACTCTCATTTTTCTCTCTCGTCGGACACCATTGAAGGCCAAAGGGAAGGAAGAAAAGCTTCAAAAAGGTAAGGGAAATGTCTCCAAATGCTCAAACTTCCTTCTCTAATATTGATCTTTGAATGAAGAGCTTCATTTTGATGGTTGTAATGTGTTCATTGGTGTTATTTTGTGACCTCAAGAGATTGTGAAAGTTGAAGAATCAAGAAATCTCTTTAGCAAAGTGAAAGAGGTGAGTGTTAACTCCCTTTTGATATATATATTGTGGTTGTTGGCTGAGCATTGATTTTCTGGAATTTTTTGCCCTATTTTCGAAAATTAGGGTCTTAGTGGGTCTGGCATGTTGTGATCATGGAAATGGTATATTGTGATGTCTTTTGGACAAATGGATTGGTTTGAATCATTAAAAGTAAAGTTTGGGAACTTTGTGTTGGTTTTGGTATATTGGTCAAAATAGGGCATGTGGTTAGATTGTGAATTTGGTCATTTTGAGGTTACCATTGTGTTCCTTATGGAAAATTGTATGGGAATATGTCTGGTTAATGATTTTGGAGTCATTGGACACTTTGGTAGAAAAGTTGGAAAATGCTGTCAATGTGAATTCTGTCTGGGCAGTTTATTCGTGTGGACGTTTTGAATGACCAAATGATTTCAGAAAATTGTGAAACTTTCCAGTCTTAAATTTCACATCCCAACCTTCAAAATGGACAAATATTCTGTGTCATTTCGTTTAGTATTCTGGGAGATATGGTTGTCCAAAGTTTGGGGATGGAAACAGAACTCTGTTCTGGAGTAGTGTTGAGTTTTGGGTGATTCTGTATTTTTATGATGATTTTAAGTTATGAGACATATTTTTTCTTGAAAGAGGACTTAAATACCTTTCATTTGGCTTTGGAATCACTCTGTTTTGATTTTTCTACAATTAGATATGATTTTTCGAAGTTCAGCCAAGAATCAGAAAATTTCTTGGCCGCGGCCCAAACCTTTCTGGCCTGATTCTGGCCACGGCCCATGGGTGGCTGGCCGTGGCTAGTGGCCTTCTGACCATATTTTGTCCGCGGCCCAAGGAAGGGCTGGCTGTGGCCAACCCCCTGTGTTCTAGCACTTTAAGTTTTTGAAAAGAGATCTTCACCCTATTGTTTCCCAACCTTTTAGGGGTTTTATTAGAGGCATTTATAGCTTCTTAAGGGTCATTATTGATAACCAAATCTAAGTGTTGAAGAGTCAATTGAGTATTGGAATAGAGAATAATGTTTCATCCTTAATTATGACTTTAGGATTTGATATCTGCCCGGAGCATAGAAGGCCTGTGCCTGCTCAAGGAAGGAAAGACAAAGGTAGTGACACTTTATCCTATATCATGTGTATTGCATTGCTTGTTTGCATTAGTCATTGAATACAGTGAAAGTGAAGAGGATGTGGCGAAAGCCCGAACTCGAATACAGTGAAAGTGAAGGGGACGTGGCGAAAGCCCGGACTCGATTACAGTGAAAGTGAAGGGGACGTGGCGAAAGCCCGGACTCGAATATTGATAAAGTGATGGGGTGTGGCATAAGCCCGACCTCGTATATAGTGAAGGAAACGTGGCGAAAGCCCGGTCTCGAATATTGATTGCTGCATTGTGATATATGTGACTTGCTTTGTATATATACATCATATAAATAAACTGTTGCTACTGGGATTCTCTAGAATCTCATTCTTTCCAAATAACATTTTAGACAGGGCAAGTGGATTGAAAAGCAAGCAAGTGGCAAAGGACGATCAGGACTGCCAGCGGTAGTCTTGGCTATATATTTTGGTTTTATATTGAATTGGTTATCATTTTGGATCAATGTAATTATATTGTATAGATCATAGTACTATAGTTTTGTGTAATCCCCGGTATGGATACTGAGATGGGCAATGATGCCCTGTATAAACCTTTGGATTAATGTTATTATCCCGGGTGAATATCGGGAATTGTGCTTACTCTGATATTGTATATGTAACAGATCAAACAGGCCATTTGTTTTAATGAATGAAATGAATGGAGATCCATTTGTACAGGTGTTTTAAAAAGTTTTTAATTGTCCTGGATTTCTTATTCGATAATTAAATGTGCTTAAACGTTAATCCCGGCCTGATTATCGAAGGGGGTTACAGAAAGTATTTACAAACTCTGTCAGAGAGTTGATATGATAATTATTGAAGTACAATACAAATAATCTCTCTCTCTCTCTAAGGTAAATGATATCGAAGCTAGAAAAAAAGAGAGGATTTGGGTTGAAGCAAATTATTCATGATTTTATCATTATGTCATAGTTGCTCGCTATCTTTGTTACGCATTGACTTTAAATGCTCTCTTATTTATAGTTGATGAAGATGATGACCGTTGTGAGTATTTGAACCTATCCATTGAATTTCGTTACTAGTCTTGACCGTTATGGTGTTTGAAAAACTAAACGTTACGTTAGACGCTCCTTACACTCTATGAAGTCACTTTTTCCAAGTTGAGTGTTAATCTTGTTTAATCACCTAGAAAATGGTTAATCACTAATATGATGAAGTGTTAGAGTGATTAAAAGCAAGAATGAGTTACACAATCATTCCTATGATTTTCAAAAGTTATGAAGCATTACTCTGTTTTCTAGAAAAAGTGTCACTGGAAGTATGTGAACACTTTCTGCCAAAACTCAAGTGCAAACTGGAAGTACGATATAACTTTCAACCAAAACTCAAGTGCAAACTGGAAGTGTAGGAAATGCAACTTAGAAGTGCATGATCCCTTTCAAGTGTAGCTTCTTACTTTCAAGTATAAGCTTCTTACTTTCAAGTGCAACATGATAATCTTCAGCCAGAACTCGAGTTCTTCAAACAGCATAACTGGAAGTGCAGGAAATACAACTTGGAAGTGCATGATCACTTTCAAGTGCAACTTGCCAAACCTAAGTGCTTTAGCATACAGAACTTGAGTTCTCCTCTAAAACTCGAGTGCATCAGAGTGTTTTAGTTTTAGACTTCACTTCTGGACAACACTTGCAAGACTCGAATGCACTTGTGACCAGAACTAGAGTGTTGAATCAGAACTCGAGTTCTATAGATAGTTCTGTTTTTGCCTTGACTCTCTATGAAACACTTTTATGGTCACAATTTCTGGACTTGAGTTCTTTGGCACATAGAACTCGAGTGCACTTCTAAAACTCAAGTGCATAAGTAAAATTCTAGTTTCTTCATCAGAGTTTGCATCAAACTTGCAAGAGTGAAGAAGCAAACTCGAGTGTTGCAGCTTACAGAACTAGAGTGCTTCATCAAAACTCAAGTACAACTCATAGGTTTAGATTCTAGTTTCTTAACATGAACACACTTGTAGGGATTTACTTGCTCAACTTGAGTTCTTTTAATAGCATAACTCGAGTTTTGTTCCAAAACTCGAGTTCTTTACTAAGTTCTAGTTTCGGAGCAACTTTCGTATAAAGCTTGAATTTCAAGCCTGAACTTCCAGAAGCCATAACTCTTAGTATTTAACTCCAAATTTAACAAATTATCTATCCCTAGAAAGCTCTTTAGGTCTAGTTTCATATGCAAGTAGTTTCATCTCAATTTGACATGTAGTTTGGGAGTTATGTCCAAAATAACAAACCTGCTTTGGAATATAATGGTGATTTGAATGTCATCGTCCAAAGCTCATATCTCTTTCATCTAAACTCCTTTGAATATGACTTTGGTGTGTATTTGACGCATTAGAAGTCTAGTTTCATATGCCACTAGTTTCATCTTAATTGAATGGTGGTTTGAGAGATATGTCCAAAATACCGAATCTCTATCAAGCTAAACAAAAATAGAGTACAACAGAGTACTTTCACACTCGAGTTCTCCACTAGAACTCGCATTCTGTATCTTGCAGCACTCAAGTTTGGACGTTAAACTTGAGTGCATCATCTCTAGAGGTGCCATAAGTTCCACATAAGTTATCTTGGCTTCGTATTAATCCAATCCAAGCACCATTTGATCACAGAAACCTCCAGTGTCACTTTTAAGAGCTTGAATCTTGATATTCTTATTAGATCTTGAAATTCCTTCTTTTTTTCAATATCTTGCTTCTTGAATTTCTTCTTGATGATCATTCTCTATAACCCAACAAGATAGCTTCTTTATTTTCTTGATTATCTTCAAGCTTCCTCTTTCTTTGCTTGACTAATCTACAAGATATTTTACATTAAATATAGTAGTTAGTCAGTATAGAAGATAAGTATATTATGCAAATTTTTTTCTCTTAATATTTGACATCTATATTTGACATCATCAAAACTAATTATATCTAACAAGTTTACTACGTTTTGTCTTTGAGTCCCCTTTTGTACCTTTTCTTCCAATAACAGAAGTTGCTTCTATCGCCTCTTCTTTGTCATCTCATGGAACTAGATAAATGGCGATATTATTAGAGCCATGACAAATAAATGTCTAATAAGCTACTTTAGGCTCTAGAACTTGTCTCTATTCCTTGGGTCCATACTTGTCCCAAATTACCTTAAATGCCATTACTTTCTTATTTTCTCACAATTTCCAAGTTGACAAAATTTTCAACAAACTTTGAAAATTCATATCTTTTTCTACAAATATTCAAATTAGGTAGTTCAAAGATCTAGGTAACCCTTATTAAGTATATTTTATGGGAAAATGGATCCCACTGCCGCCTAGAAATATACAGTTCCAGAATTCTCATGTTATCCTTACTGCCACAGAATCGTCCCACTTTTAATTGCTTGATTTCTAAAATTCATAACTTAATCTTTATAACTCTAAATGGGATGGTTCAAAATCCTATGTGACCCTCTTTAAGTCTATTTTCAGGAAAAAAATATTAAACACTACCAATTACGGGGATAAATTTCCTAGAATCATCGAACAGCACAATTGGCCCAAAAAATGTTTTAGAGTCAATGCCTCAATTTAAAAATTCATATTTCACAATCTAAAAACTCAAATGACACATATTATATATTAATTAATTCTAAAAAGTTTCATGGCCATTGGACAAGATTTGGTCACTCAAAAACTCGTCACAAGTAGACTGCCACCAAAAAACGAAATCTAGCAGCACTACTACTTGGACTTCAATCTTTGGGTTTTCAATCCAATCCTTCTAAAATCATGTTCACAACCTATTCCCACACAAAATTGTGTGTAGAATCCATTTCCAACCTTAAAAACACCAAAATCGTCTTCTTTCCATAGGTTCTAGGTTTGAACGAAAATTAAGGGAAATATAAAAACTCAACAAAACCTCAAGATATTCGGTTCAAATCAAAGCCGAGGCTTACCTCTTCATGATTTTACAACTGGTTAAGAATTTTGGCGACACTTTAGCTAGCTAGACTATACAAAACACCTCAGATTAGAAAACATAGACTATAGAAATGAAGCTCTCAGTGAATAGAACAACTTTCCTGAAGGACTTACCAAATGATAACAACGATTCAGGGTCGGAATTAGCTCTGTAGCTCAAGAACTTTTACTATTCACACTCCTTCTCTCCTTTTCCAATTTCTTGTATTTTTTTCCTGATTTTCCCCCTTCCTTACGGCCTTTGAGCAAAATTTTGATGAGGAATGGAGGGATGAGATTAAATCTTGCCTTTGATTACTTCTTGTTATGCCAAGTGTCATGTGATCAAATCACAAAGTGACATATGTCTTAAAAAGTGGGTCCCTCTCATTCTCTCTCCTCTTAGGCGTCCTTTATTGGTTAGGGGAAAGGAGAGGCCTGAATATTTCCCTAAACTCTTGGGTTCGGTGTTCGGGAAGTCTAGTATACGACCGACCAGAGACTGGCGGATTTCCCTGACTCAAGTGACATATGGCACCTTATGAGTGTGCCAACACAAAAGGTAAAATGCAAGTGTCATAATGAGGGACACGTGTCACCTTCCTATCAATCAAACACAAAAGGCACTTGGCACTTTGTCATGATGAGAGGACACTGGTCACTCTCTTATAAAGCCAACCAAAAAGTAGCATCATCATTAGCTATCATGACTTACTTTATTGAAGCTACTTTAATAAAATTACTTTATTTGCATCTACTTGGGACTTATTTGGGATTGCATCACGCTTATCGGAGTCTGTAAGACGACGCTAGGTCGGAGTATGTGTGTGGGCCCCACATGGCGTCACATACCAGTCTCTTCTTAAAAAACGCTAGGTATACATGTCTACGTTGAAAATGCTATATGCACACCTATACTGGCATATTTCGCTCGACTAATTGGTCCCATGCCTTATGACATAGCTGTGTGGCATCTTTCTACTAACCTAATGGCACCATATATGTGTCTTGTGCTTATCTTCAAAGTCTTAGGTCCAAAATTCGGGATATTACATATTAGACAATATTGACCATATTTTTCACATTAAATTATAATCAATAAATATTACTTCATTTGCTACTATATGTAATATAACAATAACTGAATTACTTAGATAAAAAATGTGGTTATTAATTAGTTTATTTTTAAAAATATCTTTATCTATAGAGAGTAAGAGAGAGAGTGAGTATGAAAAGGAAGCATGCAAGAGACAATTATTGTATGGTTATAACATGTAATTAGTCGGAACAAAATTAATAGGCATTTATGTAAATAGCTTTTATAAAGGCTTTTGATGAAAGGAAAAAAAACCTTTTGTGATTCAATTAAGGGTTTCTTTTTTCAAGACTTGGAGTGCAAAAGATTTTTGACTCTCCTAATAAGTACGCTTCCAAGGATTTGAACCTGTATTCTCCTTCTTATAAAGTGAGACCACTTATAACCTTAACTAGCTTGTTGGGTGATAAGAACTTTTTATTCAATATAGAAAACCAAATACCTCCATACATTGCCAATTCAGGTTCATTATATAAACATGAATAAAAATTTTCATTTGGTTTCCAATTTTCAATATACTCCCTTTTGTGTATTCAACATGAACATATTGTAATTATTATGTTTGTGTCAAAGAAAAATAATCTTATCAACATATTTCTTCTTTTTCAAGCCAAAGGAAAATAATCTTATCACTTCATCTTTTCTTCTTTTTCAAGCAAAGAAAAATCTTATTAGTGCATTTCTTTTTTCCCAAGTTGTTGATGATGCATCTCTTACTTTGCAATCTTTTATCCACATGACTTAACAACTTTATCCATCATTAATTACTTTCTAACTTGCCCATCTATCTGATTTGATTATTTTGATATGTAGCATGATAGATTAGGACATGCTAGTAAATCCTCTACCAAAAAGACTACAATGCCTTTGACTAATTTCTAGAATCAAAGGTGAGAATTTTATCAAATGTGAAATTTGTATAGAAAGTAAGCAGACAAAAGAATCTCTATTTTCTAGCCAAGTAAAAATTGAGCTTTTATCTTTAATACATACAAACTAGGACTAGAGGTGGTAAAAGATATTATATTACCACTACTACATAATCACACACATATGACGATTATTATTGACCATACATGACGGTTCTGACTCGGCGCAGATACATAATGGTTTTGAGCCGTAATCTATTGAGGGCATACATAATAGTTTATTTGTTAATAACCTTAATGTATTGGCTTTCTCTTTTTTTATTATATATAGTCACTTTTAATTATTTTTATTTATTAGCATTATTAACATTTATTATATAAGAGACAATATAATTATCGATAATAATATTAAATAAAAAAATTATATTTATAGTATTCAAAATTCAATATGTAATACCTTTATCTTATTTTACCTTTTTTAGAGTATTTACGGGAAAACAATACGCAGTTCGGTGGGTAACACAGGAATAGCATAAATATATTGATAATATGTGCATGATTACATAAATTCTCTATACGGATTGTATATCATAATTACAATTGATGTCGCCGTATAGGGCTACTAGGGTATCTAAACCCGTTCTAGTGAAAAGGAGACATTTTCCCGTCTTCATTCCACCATTGCAACCCTTTCGTGTAGTTCTCTTCTCTGATCTCTGCATACCTTCTGTTTTACCTATCTAAATTGTTGGTAGGGGAAGGTGAGATCCAAGAGAATCTCAGTAGGAACAGATACCATAAATGCATATATGATAGATACTGTAACACCCCAAATTTTATATTCACAAAATATATTGTAATTATTTGAGAAACTTAATAAAATGATGAATATTTATGAATTTGTAATTTATGAATTTTATAAATGTTCATTTTAATGATAAAATGGGCAAAATAATTATGAAATTAATTTGGGTAATTTAAAAAGCCCAATATTAAGGTAAAATTGAAGGAATATTAGAGAAAATATTTGGTCCAAAAATATATGGAAATTGGCCAAAGAAAAATAAGAGAAGAAATTGGATTAGAAAGGTAATGGCAAAATCGTAATTTTTTCAAATTATCACAAAATTAATTAATTTCAATTAATTAAGGAAAATAAAGGTGAAAAATATATTTAGAATATTTTTGTCAATTTAATATGAATTTATGGAAAATTTGAGCAAAAAGTTCAAATTTGACCAAAATTGAAACTTTACGTGTATACGTAATCGAAACAAGTTGTGAAGCTAATTGAGACCATGGGGAGGGACCTCTAGGTGTATCCTACATGTTGAAAGAGGAAGAAAATATTGGTTGGGATTAATGAGCTTGGTTACATGTACATAGGGTTTATGTACATAAAATTGATTTTTGAAAGTTTTGGAAATTGTTAAACAATTAAAGTATAATGTTATATATATATATATATATATATTATAAAACACATGTGCATCTTCATCCTCAGCCCATTTCCATCACAGACAGCAGCTGAATATAGAGTGAGAACGTTTGGACTTGTAGAGAGAGAAAGGAGAAGAAAATCACAAGGTAAGCTAATTTCTCTGACGATTTAGCTCCTAACGTATAACTCCGATCCTAAGCTACTCCTCTTTGTTCTTTAAGGTTTGGAAGCTCAAAATCTGTTGTTGAACACTTAGGGTTTTCAGCCATATTTGGAAAAAACTTGTGGGAGCTTGAGGTAACTTCCAAACCTTCGTATATTAACTATTCTGGTTGCTGTAGGCAATTTAATCAGTGAAATTTCGCCAGATTGCCATTGGTTTTAAATTTTGGAAAAGTGTGTACCTAAGGGTTATGTTGTCCAATTTTAGTTCAAATTGTTGTTATAAATCAATTAGATGGTTATTAAAGTGGTTAGGAGTAGAAAGAAACACGTTTACGGAGCCGATATCACAAAACACCGATTTTGCCTAGAGGACTCCATTATTTCATTCAGGGCCAGATCTAGGGCTAGGAGTTGGATTTTCAATGATTTGATAGTTCCATTGGGTTTAGGAAGGAAAATTAGGTGGGGTTACAGTTGGGCACGTTTTCGGAAAAGGCCAAGAAGGCATAATTACGGAAACGCCCTTAAAACCCTAAAAGTAGGGCTACCAAGGGCAATTTCGTAATTTGACATTGAATTTAGTAATTTTGAGCACGGAAATGGATTCCTTGGATAAAAATATGTCAGGGATAGCCCTAGTCAAAAAATTTAGGAAAACATGCCATCAGGCCGATATGGCAGGGCTGGGCCGGGCTAGGGTCTTTGGGGCATTTTGGTAAATTTTCACCATAGGCTAATATAACCATAAGAAACACTATGGAAGAGTCTAAAATGATACTTGGATAGGTTATAACCTATTTCTTGTACATTTAATATTTTAAGACCGAACGGGAGTTGAAAGTCGACACATTTCACGAGGCACACAAAAAGGGGTCAATAGGACTTTGAGATAGGGACATTATCCTTCATACATCATGCCATAGATATATGGTTGTGTGGATGCCAATGTTTGTAAATGCACTTTATTAATCAACATGTTTTGCCCAGAGAGGGGCTAGTAGTGCTAGAGGCACTTACACTGGAGTTGGCGGAAGACCAACCGGTGCAGATTAGTGGGGCTGGGCCCCTACTCATGTATACATGACGATGATGTGTTTATATTGTTCATTAATTGGTGCTTATATGGCGCATATCATATTTACTTTTCGCATTTTCTATGCATGATAGCATGTTTCTACTGGGATTCTTCGGAATCTCACCCCTTTTTCTAAATAAAACATCTCAGCGGGCGCCAGTGGATCAAAAGGCAAGAATGTAGACCAAGGGAAGTGACTGGCATGTGCCTCGAGGAAAATACAAAGTTCGTGGTTATAGATAGTCTATGTCTAAAATACTTTTGGATATTTTGTAATAGTGGTGTATATTACCGCATTCTGTATGGTTGACTTTGGACTGTAAACAAATACTTTTATCAGTATATATGTACTCTTCTGTATGCCTGTGGAACTTGGTCTCTATTACTCTGTGTATATCAAATTGGAAACGGGTGCTGACAATTGCTATGTGTATGACTTGTTAGCTTTAACTAGATACATACCCCATAATGACATTTCTACTGCTCAATGTTTCATGCAACATAACTATGGCCACAGTATAAATAGAAACATAGCTTCATTATTCAAATATGCTCTATAAAATCAAGTAAAGAATTCACACACATTACTACACAAGCAGAGATATGAAATACATGCAAATAAGGTAAGTTACCTACCTTAAAACCTTTTTTACCTTGTAAAGTGTGCCTCGAAGTTTGTGCCAATGACTCGGCTCTTAACTAGGTCCTAAAATTTCAAATATACAAGAATTAGGTTAAAAACTATACATGTACTAGTTTAGACACTTCTATAGTATTTTTGGTGGTTATATGAGCCTATATTGAAAAATTACCAAAAAGCCACTTGGGACCTGGCTCGGCCCCCTGTACCTGGTTCGTCCGTACTTTTTTTGAAATTTTGACCTGGGCTATTTTGACATATTTTTACCCAAGAAATTCATTTCCTACCTCAGAATTACTAAATTCACTACCAAAAGACAAAAATGCCCTTGGCAACCCCTAACTTAGGGTTTCCAGGGTGTTTTGGTCATTATACTTTCTAAGGCTTTTCTGGAAAAGTGATCAACTATAACCCTACCTAATTTTTGCTCTTGAAGACAATGGAATAATCAATTTCATGAAAGTCTAGCTCCAAGCTCTCTTATTAGTAATGGCCAAAATTTAGGATTCTCCGGGAAAAGTTGGGGTTTTTCAATTTTGACTCTACAAAATTGCTCTTTTCTTCTTCTAAGCACTTTATTAACTATTTAATTACATCCTAACTATGATTTAGACTAGATTTAGGCAGCATAATAGCTTGGGTTTATCCTTTTCCCAAATTTACAAATGATAGAAATCATCCACAAATCCACCGATTAAACCAAAAACAGCAGCAATAGCAACCAAAGATTGAAGTTTATGGAGTTACCTTTGGCTGCTCTTGCTTTATCTCCCTTCGCTGAAACTCTAAGCTCTTCAAACCCTAAAATTTAGCTTCCCAAACACCTTGAATCATGTAGAAGAGAGGCGTAGAGGAAGAATTAGACAAGTAAGGAGCTAAATCACCGAAGGAATAAAGCTTACCTTGGAAATTTTGCCCCTCATTCTCTCTAGAAATCAAAATTCTCCCCCCTTTCAGCTGTCTTGGCTAACAGAAAATAAGCATGGAAGGGAAGAAAATCGTTTTCAAAATAGGTTACAATTATCCATTGATTTATTTAATAAGCCAAAATTTAATAATTTTGACTTTTTTGTGTACATAAAGTAATTGGACTTTTTCTCTAAGTAGTAGTGCCATAAGCCCAATCAGTGTGTAGCTAATTCTTTCCTCTTTTTGGTTAGCCACATTTAATGTCCCACACTGATGTGAATCTATCTCCAAATTACCTTAATTGCCATCACAAATTTTTCATTTTCGGATTTTTGACAATTCCAGCAGATTTTCTGACCAAATTTTGAAAAATCATAACTTAATTCGTAGACATCGGATTGACAAAGGTTATAGAATCCTTATTGAGTCTAGTTTCAAGAAAAAATATACCTTTTAGCCAATTAGAAGCTGAAAATTTCCAGAATTAAAATATTTGGACGTTGTCCCAGAAAATAGCTAGCTTTTTTGGGCTGACTTCAAAAATTCATAACTCTTTGCATACAGCTCCAAAAATTACCCATTACCTATCAAATTAAAGCTAAGGATGTCTACTTTCACTATAAAATTTCACAATTTTGGAACATCATTTAATCTTCCTAAATCACTTGACAAACTCACTGCCTCACAGGAAATCTCACTAGTAGCATAATCACATTCTCTAAAATTCACCCTTCCATTTCATTAAATGCTAAAAATGTTTACAAGGCATATTGGGGAATAAAATTTGGGGTGTTGCAGAAACACTATAGATAAACATTATAAATTTAAAAGAAATAAATTACTTAACACTCTCACAATAGAACTTTATCTTATAATTTTTTGAATTCTAAAAGAAAATCAATTAATAAAAAATTCTACAGTATTCTTTGATGCCTTTGTTGTAGATTGTCCATAGATCACGTATCAGTCCTCCAAGAGTTTCCATCATATATCCTTTAACTGCAAAAGGGTAATATAAATATGAAAATAAGAATATATATATAGAGTGAAAATAAGAAAATTTAAAAACTTAAGAAAATCTCAAAATATAACTATGAAAATCAAAATATATTAAAAATTGGCAAATATAAAAACTTGAGCAAATCTCAAAACCTGATTCAACAAACCTAATTTCAACAAACAATTTGGGTTGCTAAAATTTTGGGAATGTGAGATGCTCAACAATAAAAAAAATTAACATTTTACCTCATTGTTTTCTTTTTCTCTATTTTTCTCCTACATTTTTTTTCTCTTTTAATCTTTAAACCAATGGCCATCATTAGATTGGATATCGTAATCTCAACCAAGAACCTTAAGCATCAACTAGCGAGCTCTCATTACATAAAAAATGAAATGAAACTAAAAACATTATTTGAAAAAAAATGAAAGCTCACATAAGGAAGATTCACAAGAGGAAGGAAGATTCACAAAATTTGGGGTGTTATAGTTTTTCCCCTCTTAAATAAATTTCATCCCCAAAATTTGCTACACATATATAGCTTTAAACTCCGAGTAATGCTTTCTCGTATTTAGTTCTTTGTTATTATACTAATACTTCAAATCCTAGTCGTTGCAGTACAGCACTACTGTCGTACCACAACGGTATGTCTCCAGATTTTCAATGCAACACAATTGCTACTAACTCAAGATTATGTGTGAGATAATAATTAAACTTTTTTCATAAGGCTACCATTCTTTAGATGTATAAGCCAATACATGGCCTTGCTGCATTAAAACACTTCCCAATCCTACCTACTCGCATCAACAAGGACAACAAAGATCCACAGTGGATCTGGGATTATCAATATCAGTGCTGACGTTGATTTTCATCTCAGCTTAGTGAAGCCCTTCTACCAGTTATGGTCCCACAGATAATGTTGAGTTTTAAAACTATTTTGGAGAAATTCAGTACTCATCTTTTGTAATATTCAGCAAAACCCAGAAAATTGTGTATTTCAAAGACAGTCTCTGGCCCCTTTCATTTTAGTACTGATTCAACCTTAGTTGGATCCCACTTGACCTTCATAGTAATACACAATCGTTCATAGAGAATGTGATAAGGTATGTGCCTTGCACTATTATATAATGCAATATTATACTAACACATAACTCAGTTCAATCGAAATGTATTCAAAGCTAACAATTATTGCAACCCCTACACATTCCGTACCTCAGTCCTCAATTAGGCATATCAGTGCACCTGTAGGCATTATTCAATAGTGTACCCGAAGACACTGCCTGTAGGCACTATTTATTGAGTGTACCCGAAGGCACTATTCATCAATATACCCCGAAGGCATTGCCCGTAAACACTATGTATCATACATATTACAAAAAATGGAATATACAAAGCATATAAACATTCACATAATATATGAAGGATAAAGTTACTACATAAGCCTTTTATGGATGATATTAGATTTCTAATTTTTGTGATCCATGTTTTACTTTTGCTGCACCCCTCGTAGCTGATTACTATGATCATTGATCATTGTTGGATGTTCTACTAACTTGCCTATGATTGGTTGAATTGGGTCAGGTCTAACTTCTTGAACCTGCCCAGTACCTATACATCTTAATCTCATCATCTTTATGTTTCAGTGCTTAGAAACAAGGAAGAGGTAAATTCCTCATAAACACTAGGGCATACCTATCATTTCATAAAGTTTAGGGTACACGGGTGCTCTCAAAATAACATATCATAGATGTTTATAATTGTAAGAGAAAGCTTGCATCAACCTGCAGCTTTTAAACTAGTACACAATATGTGCTTGCCCCTTTTCATAACATGTCGCCATATTTACATGTGACTTCCCAGGGGGTCACCCATCTTATGATTTTCCCGAGTTGAGCATGCTTAACTTTTATGTACCCATGCCAAAATGTAGATACCGCCTCTATCGGCTCATGACTACCTATACCTTAAGACTACTCTCATCTTAAACATCATACCAGCTGCCTTCAGCTGACTAAATACTGTGTATGATTTGCACACTTGCTTGGCCGTAACCGCTTCCTCGAGTTCCGCAATGTCCTTAGACCATTCTTTGTAACACCCCAAATTTTTATAGTAACTGAATATATTGTAATTATTCAAGAAATTCAATAAAATGGTGAATATTCATGAGAAAATGAGTAAATTAATTCAAGAAATGGAATTAGATTACAAAGGTTATGGCAAAATCAAAACTTTGCCAATGTAGCACAAGATTAATTCTTTTCCAATTAATTGAAGTTAATTTCAATTAATTAAGGAAAATAAAGGAGAATGTATATTTTGAATATTCTTAGTAGAATAAATTAAGAGTTGTGAAATTGAAAGGACTTTTGCATAATTCAATTAGAGGCATTATGGAAGTATTGAAACCATTTCTATTTCCATTTCCTTATGAATTTTCACCTAGCACAAGGAAAATGGGAGGGAAAAATGGTTATTGGGATTAAATCAGCCAAGTGTCAATATCCTATGGTAATGGAATTAGTTTATAATTGATTAAGAAGAGCACATGTCTAATTGCATTAAAATATTGCTTCTTAGACAAAGTAATCACGATTATGGTACAATACTTGAGTGCATAGTTGGAAGAAGCAATTTGGTTAGTAGAGAGCATAAGAGGGACAGTTTTTGAGGCTAACCAAAGGGAGAGGAAATTAGTTCAAAGCTAATTGAAGCCTAACGACACAAATGGAAGAAGATAAGGCCAATGACAAGTGTCAACACAAGATAAAGTCTTGAAAATAAAGCAAATAAAGGAAAGAGAGATATTTTATAAAACACTTTCCCTTCCTCTTCCCTTGCATATTTCGGCCAACATAAGAAAAAGAGAGAGAGAGAGAGAGAGAGATCTTGAGATCTAGAGAGAAGGAAGAAGAAGCTTAAGGTAAGAGTTGATCTCTTGAGCATTTTTCTTATAATATTGCTTGGAAACATTCTCTAAACCCTTCTTCTCTATGGAATCAATGGTTTAGAAGAAATCTTGAGCTTAAGGAGAGAGAGAGGAGGACGCCTAGAGAGAGAAGACTCAAGAATTCAAGAGGTAACTTCACAAACCTTATATCTATACTAGTATGATGTTGTTATTGAGTTTTGTGGTTGGATTTGGTGATTTTTGGTTAAGTTTGTAAATTTGGAAAGTCCTAATCCTAAGGGGTTATTCTGCCTAAATTTCTTTGAATCATGGTTAGAATGTGTTTAAATAACTTAATAAGGGATTAAAAGTAAAAAGGCACAAGCTTTAGAAGCTACAACATAAAACTCCAAATTTTCTCTTTTCTTAGAGGAAGTTTTGGCCAAGCATAGATTTGGGGGAAGGAGTTGGATTTTCAATGATTAGATGGTTCTATTGGATTCAGGAGGCAAAAATATGTGGGGTTACAGTTGGTCACTTTTTCGGAAAAGCCTGAAAAAGCATAATTATAAAAACGCCTTTAAAACCCTAAATCGAGCCTGTCAAGGACAATTTCATAATTTGACTCTGAATTTGGTAATTTTGAGCTGGGAAATGGATTCCTTGGGAGAAAATTTGTCAGTATAGCCCTAGTAAAAATTTTGGGAAAATGTGCTATCGGGCCGGGCACGGTGGGGTCGGGCTGGGATAGGGTCCTGAGCGCATTTTGGTAAATTTTCACCATAGACTAATATAACCACAAGAAACACTATGGAAGTGTCTAAACTGATACTTGGATAGGTTATGACCTATTTCTTGTACATTTAATATTTTAAGGCCGGTCGGAAGCAGGAAGCGACACATTTTATGAGGCACATCAAAAAGCGGTTGAAAGAACTTTGAGGTAGGGATATTATCCTTCATACATCATGCCATAGTTATATTATTGTGTGGATTCCATTATTTGTAAATGTGCTTTATTAATCAACATGTTTGATTAGAGAGAGGCAGTTAGTGATAGAGGTGTACTTACACTGGGAGTTGGTGAGAATCCAACTGGTGTAAATTAGTGGGGCTGAGTCCTACTCATGTATACACAATAATGATGTGTTTTATATATTTTATTAACCAGTGCATACATGGCTCATATCTTATTTACTTTTCGCATTTTATATGAATGATAATATGTTTCTATTGGGATTCCTTGGAATATCACCCCTTTTTCTAAACAAATATCTCAGCACATGCCAGTGGATCAAAAGGCAAAGGCATAGATACTGAGAAGTGATTAGCACGTATCTCGAGGCAAGGTTAAAGTCGGTGCTTATAGTTAGTTTATGTTTAAGATATTTTGGGAAATCCTTTAATTATTGGGAAATATTGTAGTACTCTGTATTTTATCGACGTTGTAAACGAATACTGTTATCAGTATATATGTACTTTTCTGTATGCCTATGGAATCTAGTCTTTATTACTCTTTGAATATCAAAATGGAAATAGGTGTTGACATTTTTGGTATCAGAGCTAATAAGCGGTTCTGACATTATTGGAATGGTATACTAATATAGTTTTGTTTGCCTAGCGACAGGACTGCTCATAGATATTTCGAGTGAGCCTATGATTGTGATCAGCAGTGCTAGCGAGTCGTCTAGGAGCAAGATGATGGTGAACCAACGTGTTCCTGACATACGGCCGATGATAGACTATTTCAGGCATGACGGTATGCGTATGAGATATACAGCATGGAAGAGCGTGCTGAGGCTATCTGTATACGGTCTGGAGCTGAGGCCAGCATCGCTAGGAGTGACAGAGGTTGGGGAGACTAGAGATGCGCTAGAGGAGTACCTAGAGTGGGATTCTGACTATGAGCTGGAAGAGATGTTAGAGGATGAGCTTAGCAATAGTGATTTTCAGGCAGAGCTGGTTCATGTGCCGTACGATTTACAACCAGACATGGAGCTATCCTACCTTGTATCACAGGCCAAGTATCACAGGGCACTGTAGGAGCACAATACCCCGAGAGGCCGATACTTCTTATTCCTTGACAGTGTAGAGACTATGTATTGACTGCAGATATCGTTGGGGGTTACGGTGTCCGATGAGTGTTGGGTTTGTTCTACGATGTACCTTTTCCCAAACTCAACATTTTGGAATAAAAAGAAGAAGCTTATTGTTGAGCGGGGCCCGAAATAGAACTTCTGGGTTTTTCGGAGGCACATAAGAGGGTTAGTATAGGATTTCATGTATACCGAGCTATGATGTAGGGCCTATGCTAGCTATTTTGGTAACCGGAGCTGATTGGCACATATTACGAGTTAAGGGCAGTCAGGTTGAAGTGACAAACAAAGAAAGAGTTAGCTAGAGTCGGTATTTTGGGAGGGTACAGAGATAGTTAAGTGTGCACGACCCAGGGTAGTATAGGATGTTTGACCCCAGGGAAGTTGCATGAACTTAGTATTTTGGTTATGTAAAGTTTAATATGTCATGTATAGTAGTATGTAGGACATGTGATATTTCTATTTCTCTGTAACTACTATAAATAGTTGTTATTTGCTATGTATAACATATTTAAACATTGACTTTTATGAAATGATGAAAATTCCCTTGCTCTTATATAAAATGTAATTCTTTTCTATCTTCGTGTAGTTTGAAACATAGAGATGGTTCAACCTAGTAGACCTCATGGTAGGCCACATGTAGGGCATCATCATGTTGCACTTGAGCACAACCTGATCTAGTACAGCAGTGACTACTGGATATGTTAGAACAACAGCAACAAACAATGAATGAAATAATAGCTGATCTTCAGGTAGTATAGCAAGGGTAGGATCATCTAGAGAATCATTTGGATAAATTTATGAGGGGGAATGACGAAGAAATATATGAGGAACCTCCACCAGAAAGTGATATACCTGAGCCTGAGGTGGATACTTAAACTTGGCTGACCAGATTCAGTAAACAACAGCCACTTATGTTCAAAAGGAAGTTTAATCCTCAACTAGCGGAGGACTAGTTAGCTCATTTGGACAAGATTTTTGATATGCTGCAATACCCAGGCGAAGTAAAAGCCTGGTTAGCTATATACAAGTTGGAAGGTGATACAGACTGCTGGTGAAAAGGGATCGATCTTATCCTGGAGGGGAGGAATGTTCCTATCACATAGGAATTATTCTAAGAAATGTTCAATGAGAAATATTTTCCCCCGACTGTCAGAAGAGAAAAGGAGAAAGAATTCCTCTGTATCAAACAGTAAGACCAAGAGAGCTTTGATGGTTATTTGGCCCAGTATATTCGATTGTTGTGATACTCATCATATCACATGCTGATTGACAATGAAGAGTGGAATATAGATATGATAATTGAAGGGTTAAGACCCGAGTTCAAAGAGAGGCTAATTTCTCAACACTTTACTGAATTCAGCAAAGCAGTAGAAAAATGTCGATATATTGAGAAACATGTGTCGAATTGGGCAATACAGACTGGGAAAAAGGTGCTTTTGGAAGTGGTAACTCAGCACTAAAACGAAAGGAACATAATGGATTTTCCAGAGGGGATCCTAAGAGATCAAATTAGTTTGGGGGCCGTGGAGGCCAGAGTTCTTCTGGAAGCAAGAGTTGTTGGCATTGTCGAAAGCCACTTCACCCGAGTAGATCTTGCAGCGGGATTTTGTTTAGGCCAGACCCAACTAAACCACTTGTCTATTATATTTGTAACAAGTAGGGACATATGGCTAAGTAATGTCCACAAAAATAGTAGCAGGAGGAGACTAGACCTAGAGTTTCAGGCAAGGTCTACACATTGACACAAGAAGAAGCCAGAAAGTCTTTGGAGATGATTCAAGGTATGATTTCTCTAAACTGCAGTTTAGTGTGTGTTATGTATGATTTTGGTACAAGCCATTCATTCATTGCATATGACTGTGTGAGACGGTTACATTTACTTATGCATAAATCCCCATATGATTTGGTTGTATTTATGCCTATGGGCACACGAATTGTGATGGCTGACGTTTGTCTAAATTGTGTGGTAAATGCTGAGGGGCATGAATCGACTGTAGATCTAATTTGTTTGCCACTGCAATGGTTAGAAGTAATTTTGAGGATTGACTGGTTGACAACGAATGGTGTGTTGTTGGATTGTAAATAGAACATAGTCATATATCTAAATCCACAATCGCAACATAAATCACTCTTAACCTTCTCTCCACAGCTAAGGTTGAGAGATATCTACAAAAAGGTTTTCAGGGGTACATGGTATTCTACTCTATGCAATTGGAGGCTGGTGTAGCCTTGGAAAGTATCCCTATAGTAAGTGAGTTTACTGATGTTTTTTCGGAAGATGTCGGTGGATTACATCCAGATAGGGAAGTGGAGTTCTCTATTGATCTGAGGCCTGGATCGAGTCCACACTAGTACAGAAAAGGGTTTTTAGACCGGTTAAAATCTACTTTTTAAACCGGTTTTGGATCCGATCTTGATACAACCGGTCTTAAAAGTATGTCATTTTTAAGACCGGTTTTGAAACCGGTCTTAAAAGTCTAACTTTTAAGACCGGTTATATTAAAACCAGTCTAAAAGTAACAATTTTAAGACCGGTTGTCATGAGCACCAGTCTTAAAAGACCTCTGGGGGAAGGGGTTTTAGAGAAATTTTTAAGACCGGTTGTTAAAAATAATCGGTCTTAAAATTAATTTTAAGACCGGTTCTAAAACTAACCGGTCTTAAAAATTTTAATTATAAGACCGGTTCTTTTCAACAACCGGTCTTAAAATTACTTTTAAGACCGGTTCTTTTCAACAACCAGTCTTAAAATTACTTTTAAGACCGGTTATTTTTATAACCGGTCTTAAAAGTGTTATATTTTGTTTTTTTTAAATGTGTGTGATTAGGTTTTTACCAGAACGCATCCTTGAATTGCTACTTGCAATGCCATACTTGTTAAGTGCCATATGGTGTTCAGTTTGCTTCCACTTACAATGTCCTTTTGCTTTAACTTTCCACTTACCATTTCCTTTTGCTTTATCCTTCCACTTACCAGTTCCACTTACAATGTTCAGTAGGCATAAATAAATTCAACCATGTTATATATATCATGCAACCAACAAGCTAGTGAATTCATCAAAATATACAAAAATCATCTTAAAACCAACAAACATGTCAAATCATGCAACCAACAATATTTGCACCCAATTAACCACCATGTCAATTCATCAATATACAGAAAACAATTCCTCAATTTTACAAGAACTCACTGTTGTAAAAGTTCATAAATGAATTCAGCACAACATTTGCGAATGTGCTCAATATCTTCTTCTGGAAAAGGGTCAGCAAGTTCAAACATCTGAAACACCAAAGCCAGGAAAAACATTAAATTCACTTAAAAAAAAATAATATTACAAAATTTTTAAAAAATATATATATATACATTTACCTCTTCAGTAAGTTCTGTCGTGCCTAGGGCAATAATATTATACATGTGCCTCAGAATATACATTCCACACAAGTTGGACCCCGGTGGTTGCCTACGGGTTTGAAAAATAATATGATATCGTTAAAACAAGTATAAAATTAAAGCATGACTTATTATTGAATAAATTCTTAAAACAAACCAATATGTAACTAACCTTTGGCAAGATCCATGTAGGATCTTTTACCTCACGCATAGGCCTACCACAAGTGTGTTGGAATGTCCGCATAACCCTATATCATCAAAATCACAAAGGTTACTTATTTTACACAAATTCCATAAATTTTGCACACGAAAGGTAATTAATAATGCAAGAAAACTTACGAGTTCAAGCTTTTCTTCAATTCACTAGTTGGCTTGCTGAGGTGGATGGAGCATAAGAGGATGACAGAATAACTCCTCTTGCACAAAATAGCCAACTGCCAATGATCACTGAAAAAAGGGAAAACTTTTAAGAAAATATAAAATATTATGTATAGTATGAAATATAAATTTGTCTTACCCATGCAAATATGGAGCCAAGAAACACTCAATTGCGGTTTCACTAAGCCTGTGCGATAAGTATGTGTGTCTGATAGAAGAAGCGGTCCCTTTGTCGTAGAGTTGATGAGGGCATAGAAGTCCAAATTTATCGGTTTTTCCAGAGTCAACCAACCTGCGATGCATCAGCCTACAATAATTCAAGCAGGGACATTAAATCAAAGTTTAACGGCGTAATTTGTAAAATATTAATTTCCAATTGGAGAAGAAACTTACATCAAAAAGAGCTAGACAATCAAAATCGTAAGCTATTGTAGAGGAGTTACCAGGGACATTAAATCATCCCTCTCAAGATAGCAGTGCGCTCCTGACTTACCAACAGCTGACTCAGTAGGCCAATCTCTTAGTCGAAAAGATGTATCATATGTTATCAGAATCACTTGCTGCATGACATTCAATGGAGGCCATGAAACATCTTGAGTGGAGGGAGGTGGAGGTGGAGGCGGAGGCAGGGATTCCTCAGCTCGATCAGAAACAAGGTTCTTTGGCCACAAGATGAAAGAGTTGATGACATCACCCACAACCTTGAAGTCATCAACAGGGATAGGGAGAGGTGCATCTGCAACGATCACCTCTTTAACTACCACTCTGACTTGATCATCCTTTATTTCTTGGTGGTAGATAGTTGATCCCAAGTTGTGCACGCTCCCCCGTGCAACCAATCGTCTCAGAGGAACCTCCATAAACAAGTTACAAGGCTCACTAATTTGGCCGCCAAGACCCTCTGATGACTAACCAATGCAACTCCCTTTAGTGCTCTATTTAGGGTTTAGGGAATGAGCCTGGGGAGTACTGGTATTTGCTTTTCTTGTGCTCGTCATGATCATCCATTCCTCCTTTATCTTGCTGAACCTTTCTTCAAATCGTGCATCAAATGATGCTTCTGCCTCGGCCCTAGCTTCCGCCCTTACAGTGGCCAATATACACTCCATCTCCTCCCTAGTCACCATACCACTTGAGGAACGGCGTGAGGGTGCTCCAAAATAATCCCTTATGCCTACCCCTCCTCCAATCCCCCTGACACGGCCGGGATGTTCAAGTTTTCCTGTAGCTACGGTCAAGATATCATTCCTCCCATCCGACCTAAACGATCCCTCTGCTTGTTTTTTTTGAAGCTCCTCTTATAAGATAGATGACAAATGTTAGTAATGAAATTTGTTTACTAAATAATTAATAATAACAAGTTAACTATAATACTTACAATTTTCTCACCGACTACATGAGATTGTTCACTCGTATAAGACCCGCTCCTCTTTTGGCGAGCGAACAACTACTTCTCTTCTCAATGTATCGGAGATGGTGGAGAAAGAAGAACAGAAGGATCGGATTAAGCTGCTTCTTCCAATCTCTTCCGTTTGGCTGCCAACAAGTCTTTTTCGGCCTTCGCATACCCCCCACGAGACATTATATGGGGGCAATCATTCTTTCTACCACTCTCTTGGGCCTTTTTCCTACGAATAAGAAATCAAAATTAAGTCATTGTAAATCAATAAAGACAATTCATAATTCATAAGCTAATCAATTGCAAAATAAGTCAACAACTCACCAATGCTTCTGGAGTAGTCTGAAGCCGTCTAAATCTTGCCAAGTCTGTTTGTCAATAAAAGAATACTAATCGCATGGATTAGGAAGAGGTTGACCTTCTTCCACCTCGATATGCACGTAATTGTTGGCTAGATTTGTCATAAACTTCCTCTAGCGTTCATCACAATATGTCATTATCTTGTCATACAAGACTTCACTCTCAGGAATGTCGTAAGTGAGCTGGATAGTTTCCCAAATATGTCGCTTTACACCTCTATCGATATTTCTCCATTGCTCTATCAAGATGCTAGGCTTGTTGCGTGCTAGGAGGCTGACAAAACTCCTATACCGTTGGGCATTAGGCCCGATTGGTTTCCAATATCTATCAAACTCAATCAAAATCTTTCCCCCGGTATTCCGATTGAGAGGAATGTCTCTCAATCGGGTGGCTCTCCTACCCCTTCGTCTAAGCCAGTTATGTGGCTCATTGTGTTCCAGACTCAGAGCATTACTAGGCTAGCTTTGATTTGGATTAGTTGGATCGGGAGTACCTGTTAGATCTCATGTTTTGATGATAACAAAAGAATGGTATGAAAAAGAATTGATTAATAAATAAGTTTAAACAAAGTAATAACAAGGATAATCATCACTTGAAGTAAGCATTGAAGTAATGAGGAAAGACCAAGAGAAAATGCTGAGAAACTTGATCAGAAGCAACTCTGCTAAGGCATTACTCGAGTACGTACTTGAGTAATGAGACAAAACTTGAAGTAACCAGAGGCACCTTCCAGTAACCAGGCAACGTTACTTGAGTAAGTACTTGAGTAATAGTGTAAATGTTTTCAAGTTGCTCTCGGCCTGCCAATGTTACTCGAGTAATTACTAGAGTAACCAGGTAAATATTTGGAGTTGCTCTCGGCCTGCCAACGTTACTCAAGTAGGTACTCGAGTAGCCATGTAAAAGTTTTCAAGTTGCTCTCGGCCTGCCAATGATACTCGAGTATGTACTCGAGTTACTCTATTTCAGAAAATATGGTGTTCTCGGTATTTTGTACCACTACCAATGTTACTCGAGGAGCTACTCGAGTAACGCTCTAAGGTAATTGAAAACTTGAAGGTAGTACTCGAATAACTTGATCTTATTCTATCTCATTTTCCTCGAGTCATTACTCTAGTATGGAAGTATTTAATGTTTTATTTTAAGTGGATTACTCGAGTATGTACTCGAGTATGCAGAGATATTTTGAAGGAAAACCTCAAGTCATTACCCGAGTAAGTTATGCACAAAAAGTAAGTTTACTCGAGTATGTACTCGAGTAACAAGGTAATCAAACTTGAAGTGCTCTCGGCCTTGAAATCCTGCCAACATTACTGGAGTAAAGCATCGAGTAACCAAAAGATTATTTGAAGGTTTACTCGAGTTGGTACCCGAGTAACCTATAAAGAAAAGAGTGCATTACTCGAGTAGGTACCCGAGTAAACAACTATTTACAAAGGTTTGAGATTTAGTTTATTCCATGCACTACCCGAGTAATCTTATATTTGTTTGTTAACTTGAAATTGATTAAAGTTTTCCCGATGATACTCGAGTAAGTACTTGAGTAAACTTCAAGTGATACTCGAGTAGCTACTCGAGTAAGCAAACCCAGAAATTATGAAATCATTCCAACGTTCATTATTCTGCTTACTATATAATTAATCTTTCATTGTATTAGTATTCTTAGCCTATTTACAGATGAACAATGAAGAAAACATATCAAGCAAGGAAAGTCAAATGAGAAGTTCAAATCCCACCAACTGCCAACGGATATTTTTCAAAAACTGAAAAGTCAATAGTGGTTGCGCACTCTCCAACGGACGAAAGGAAAATGTTCCAACGGTCTTCACCAACATATCTATATATATGGGAACATCCAAACAGAGAAAGTACAACAAGAACACACACAAACGTATCATCAAGTTCATTGCTCTGTTTTTACGTTGTAATTGTATTTCTATGCTTCAGTGATTCTTATTCACTCTGTAAGAGAGATATTACATTCAAACTCAATATTTGTTATTGAGATAACTTAAGGTTGTGGAACCTTGAGTTGGGATTGGATTACAACTTGTAAGGGGGAGCGAGTGTCCAGGCGAAGGAACTTGCTTGTACTGTGGTGCCAAGAACCCACTGAATCTTGGAAGTTATAGTGAAACTCTCAGAGAAGCTTTGAGGACTAGACGTAGGTCAAAGTGGTTGTGGCCGAACCAGTATAACTCCCGGTGTACACTTTGGTGATATTTCTCCTTTCTCTTTACTGTTTTGAATTCACTGTCAAAGTATTATATTTCTGACGAATTTTTAGTATCACCCAATTCACCCCCCCTCTTGGGTGAAACGCTTGCTCTAATAGTACCCTCACTAGGATGACTCATTGTCTAAAAACACTTTAAGAACACTATTTAAGGCAATTTTGCTATACGGTGCTTATTGTTATAACACGGCACTATCTATAAAGGAATCGTTCAAAAGCAATTTCCAAGTTATGAAAACATGAACAAATAATTGCAATGCACAAGGTAAAGATTTTAAATTCAAATCGCAGGGCCGAATCAAAAGAACGAAACCAGAAGCTACAAAATCAATATAACAGAAGAAACAAGCTTAAACCAAACAAAACAATATAACAGAAGCTACACCACTAGAAGCAACAAGCTTAAACTATAGTCTTCAACGTACTAGGAACAAAATCATCACTACGACTCTCAAAATCATCACTTTGAAATGGAATAATTAACCCAGGTCCACTAGAAGTAACAAGCTTAAACTATAGTCTGTAATGCAAATGGAAAACCACCAAAATAAACCCACGTCCTCAATTTCAGAATAATTCAACCGTACCTTAAACCTTTGCTTGAGGATCCTCTTATTCCTCTGGATTTGAATAGTCCTTGGCCACTTGCTGCAGGAATCGAACAAAGAAAATGGAGGATAAGTAATCTCACAATTTCAATGAAAAACCCAAAAACGAAATGGAAACACAAACCTGACAATAAAAATGAGGTTGAGAACGAAACCAATCGGAGGGAACAAACGACGATAGCCTTCCGACAATGAATTCAACAGTAAATCTCAGTTGACGATGGCGAAGTTAAGGACGGAGAAGAGAAGGGGAAAGGAGGAGCTGCCGCGAACAGACGCAGGGGTTTCGCTGATGTGCTTTAGTCTTGAAATGAAATTTCAGAGCTAAATTTAGGTGGGTTTTGAAATCCAGGTCAGTTTTAAGACCGGTTGTCAATTAAAACCAGTCTTAAAAATAACATTTAAGACCGGTTCTTTTTTAAAACCGGTCTTAAAATATATATTTAAGACCGGTTATTAATTAATAACGGGTCTTAAAAATTGAAACTTTTTAAGACCGGTTATTAATTAATAACCGGTCTAAAATTTTGAATTTTTAAGACCGGTTATTATTTACAACCGATCTTAAAAATAATAAACATTTTATTTTTATGATTATCTTTAACTCAGATAATAATTTCTAGACCGGTTATTTTTAAAACCGGTCTAGAAAATATATTACATATTTTTATTTTTTTTATTGTATATATTTTAAGATCGGTTGTTTTGTAACCGGTCTGAAAATTATTTTTAAGACCGGTTGTTACTATAACCGGTCTTAAAAGTATTTTTAAGACCGGTTATATTAAGAACCGGTCTTAATATTTCATCATAATTATAAAAATGCCATCGATCATATTTTTAAGATCTTATTCAATGTAACTGGTCTAAATGTTCTGGTCTAAAAACCCTTTTCTGTACTAGTGCCAATTTCCAAAACCCCATACCGTATGGCTCTAAGTAAAATGGCGGAGCTAAAGAAGCAGATCAAGGAATTTCTTGAGAAAGGATTCATACAACCCAGCGTATCACCCTGGGGTGCTCCAGTGCTCTTCGTAAAGAAGAAAGATAAAAGCCTGCTTCTCTGTATTAATTACCGAGAGCTGAATAAGGTGATTGTTAAGAAAAAATATCCACTTCCTAGAATTGATGATTTGCTCAATTAATTGTCTAGTTCTTGTGTATTCTCAAAGATTAATTTGATTTCGGAATACCACTAGTTGTGGGTAAAAGCAGAAGATGTATTAAAGACTACTTTTAGAACTAGATATGGGCATTATGAGTTCCTGGTGATGCCATTTGAGCTGACCAATGCACCTGCTGTGTTCATAGACTACATAAATTGAATCTTCCGTTCGTACTTGGACTAGTTCATAGTAGTCTTTATCAATGATATACTGGTGTACTCATAGAGTAAGGCTGAACACAAATAGTATCTGAGAACTATGTTAAACGTATTACGGGATAGGCAACTCTATGCCAATCTGAGCAATTGTGAATTCTAGCTTTCAGAGGTAAGTTTCTGGGCCATGTTGTCTCACAGCATCGGGTCTCTGTTGATCCTAGTAAGGTGGAAGCAGTACTGAATTGGAAGAGACTAAAGACTATATTTGAAGTACGCAGTTTTCTGGGTTTAACTGGTTATTGTCGTAGATTTATACAGAATTTCACAAGAATTGCATTACCATTGACAAAATTAATGCAGAAAGCTCAACATTTTGTGTGGGATGAGAATTGTGAGAAGAGCTTCTTGAAGTTGAAGCAGAGGTTAACTACAACACCAGTGTTAACTGTTAGTTCAAGCATTTCACCCAAGAGGGGGTGAATTGGGTGATACTAAATATTTCATTGCATATAAGAAAATTGACAGTATATTTAAAATAGTTAAGAGCAAGGAGAAATATCATCAAAGTGTACACCATGAGTTATACTTGTTTGGCCACAACCACTTTGACCCACATCCAGTCCTCAGAACGTCTCTGAGAGTTTCACTATATCTTCTAAGATTCAGTGGGTTCTTGGCACCTCAGTACATAGCAAGTTCCTTCACCTGGACACTCGCTCCCCCTTACATAGTATAATCAAATCCCCAACTCAAGGTTCCATAACCTTCTTCGTTCATCTTATCCATCCTATCCACAAGTTGACCCATTTTCTCATTCATGTGGGTTATCAACTCTGCATTGGTATTGGCAATGTCAATATGGAAACCCTTCAAAATATTCTCCATGAAAGTTTGCATTGAGGCACCAAAGAATGAAGGAGAGGATATATTAACTGGAGCAGAAGACTGTATGTCATCCATTCGACTTGTTGTAGTTTCAGTCTTCTTCTTCTTCTTGGGACTTGCTTCTAGAGGAGTCTTCAGGGGAATATCAATGTTCAACTTCTCAACTTGATTTCTCCCAATTGGTGTTATCCTCTCAATTGGTTCCTTACGCTCCAAATACCATATCTTGTTCTTCTTCAAGAATAGAGATATAAGCTGAGGATAAGGCATTAGAGTAGTAGGTTTCCCTTCAAACCTATATCACTTGATCTCAGCAAAGATATATTCTCCCAAGTCCTTTTGTTCTTTGAGGAGTAATGAGGCAAATTTTCTGAAGTCCCTCTCAATGAAATGAGTGAAGTTGTTGGCTTTGTTCACTATAGTTCTCGAATAGATATACCATAGGACTATGTGAAAATCACTCATATCACTCGGATTGAAATTGAGGGGTCCCACAATCTCACCAGGTCTTAGGATAGAGAACAATTGGTTTGAATCAAGATTAGGATAAATTTCATCAGGAGGATCTTCTATTCCTAACCAGGTATTGATTCTGGATGGTGATATTAGAATTCTCTGTCCTCTAAGCTTAAAAGTCATTTCTTCTTCCACAGATTTTCTAATAGGATCATTTATGGGCTCAAGATTGCAATAAAAATGCCTCATAACTTTTAGGCAAAATGGGAGTTTAATAGACAGCTAGGGCATATTGGAATCAAGATAAGGATTCAGGTCAAATTTTAATACATCTTGAATAACCTTGTAGTCAATATAGTGCATCTTGCACACATTTCTTCTTGTAAAGTGACTCAGGTACTTCTGAGATTCCTCAAGCTTGCTTACCCATATAAAGAGTATAGCAATTACCTTCCTCTTTTGCTCTGAGCTTTTCTTTGAAATTCTTCTTATATAATTGTAAATCTTTCTTGTTTACAATTAGACATTCCTCTAAGTCAAATATTACCTAGTTGTCTTTATCTGTATTTTGACTCACGCTCAGCAAGTTATGACACAAGCCTTCAATGTAATAAACAACTTTGACTTGTATGTCTATATCCTTTTTTATTTCACCAATTCCTGATATCTTTCCGGGCTGATTTCCTCCAAATTTTACCTTCCCACATTCTTTTGGTTATAATGAGGTAAAACTTTTGAAATCACCGGTCATATGTCTGGAGCATCCAATTTCTATGTACCATTTGTTGTTCTTGGATGCTTTAAGACATATCTGCAATCAAATACGATTAAGTTTTAGGTACCTATATCTTTTTGGGTCCTTTTGGGTTAGCACAAAAGATTTTTGGAGTATATGAACCTTTAGGTACCTATTTGTAGGTTCCTTTCTTCTTATGAATGCATGATGAAGTATAATGACCTTTTCTATTACAATAATTACAGTATGCAAAAGGATTTAATGTATGCACATAATGTTAAAAATAATTCAAGTATGATTTACCTTCAGTTTTTTTTCTTCCTTTCCTTTTATCTGATTTTGGATCATATCCAATTCCATATCGGTCATTTACAAATCGTTGAGCTTTTAAAATTACATTTAGCATCTCACTTCCTTTAGTCAATTTTTCAAGAGTTTTAGTAAGATAAGTATTTTTGTTTTTTAAAGAAGTACAGTTTTCACAATCCTTTTCAAAATTCTCGTTAAGTTCTATTTCAAGAACTTTGTTTTTCTTTTTGAAAACAACTTGTTTTTTAACTACTTTGATGAATTTAGAATGTAAGGCATTATATTCAGAAAGTAATTCATCATAGATAGGATCAGAATCAGTTACCTCTTCTTTTGTTTCTTCTTGAGCAACTAGACAAATATTGGCTACTTCCTCTTCATCGCTTTCTTCATTAGAAGAGCTATCTCCCCATGTGGCATATACAAAGGCTTTCTTCTTATTGTAGAACTTGTCTTTTCTCTTTTCTTTAATCTTTTGAGCCAGTTCTTGACATTCTGATTTGATATGTCCTGGCTTTCTGCATTTATAGCAGATGATATGTTCTTTACTGCTTGTTGTTCCTTTCTGAAAATTCTTGAATCCTTGCCCTTTCTTGTAAAACTTTTTGAATCATTTTATTATTAGACCCATTTCGTCATCGTCAAGCTCTTCATCCTAATCTTGATTTTCTTCTTTTGCTTTTAATGCTAGGCCTCTCTTATTCTTGTCACCAATGTCTTCTAGTTCTCATTTGAACTTTAATTTACTTTCATATTTAGAAAGACTTCCGAATAGAGAAGCAACCGATCACATTGATTCATCTTTTGCTTCTTCTATTGTAGTGACTTTGGCCTCCCACTCTTTAGAGAGTATATTAAGAATCTTTCCCACTTGGGTCTGTTGATCATAGACTTTTCCAAGTGCTACAAGTTGATTAACAAAATGAGTATATCTAAGTTAAAATTCAGCTATTGGCTCACTTGATTTCATTCGAAGTAAATTGAATTCAGTAACTAGAGTGTTGATATGATTTTCTTTAATTTATGAAGTTCCTTCATGAGCTATTTCCAAAGCTTCCCACATTTCCTTAGCCGTTGGAAGTGTGCAGATTCTGAAGTACTCATTTTGACTCAAAGCACTTTGGATCATTAGAATTGCCTTACTATTAAGAGTGATGGGTTTCTTGTCATTCTCATCATATTTTGTTGGAGATTTGGGAATTTTCTAAAAATCTACAACTTTTACAGGTTGATAGTTTCCACTTTCGATCACATCCCATAATCCATATTCTGTAGCCATTACGAATACTCTGAACTTTGTTTTCTAGAAATAAAAGTGTTCGCCATTGAAACCTGGAGGTCTGGTGATAGAAGCTCCGTCGGGAAGAATTCCTTCACCCATGCTTGCCATTGGATCCTTCTTAGGTTGTTATACCTTAACAAGAAGACCTATGCTTTAATACCAAATGTTAGTGCAAGTGTTTCACCCAAGAGGGGGTGTATTGGGTGATACTAAATATTTCGTTGCACATACGAAAACTAACAGTATATTTAAAGCAATTAAGAGTAAGGAGAAATATCATCGAAGTGTACACCGTGAGTTATATTGGTTCGGCCATAACCACTTTGACCTAAGTCCAGTCCTCATAATGTCTCTGAGAGTTTTACTATATCTTCCAAGATTCAGTGGGTTCTTGGCACGTCAGTACACATCAAGTTCCTTCACCTGGACACTCGCTCCCCCTTACACATTGTAATCAAATCCCCAACTCAAGGTTCCACAATCTTAAGTTGTCTCAATAATGAATATTGAGTTTTGTAATGAAAATCTCTCTTACAGAGTAAATGTATAAACAGTGAAGTATAAATAATGAGTATAAGAAAACAGAGCACTAAGAATGTGTTGGTCAGTGTATGTTTGTGTGTTCTCAGTTGTTGTGTTATGTTCTTTAAATGCTCCATATATATAGATGATTTATGGTGTCTGTTAGAAGCATTTCAAACATGTCCGTTAGAGTCACGCAGCTATTATTGACCGTTATTCAATTTTGAAAACTATCAGTTTGTGGTAGGTAGCGGTAGGTAGCAGTAGGTAAGCGTTCAGACGTTTTATTTTACTTTCTACTTATATCATGATCTCTTTATTGTTTCTTTGCAAATGTTCTTAGATTACTAATACAATGAAGGGTTAATCATATAGAGAACAAATCAATAAACATTGGATTAAAATCATGTTTTGTGGACTTCATTACTTGAGTGGCTACTCGAGTGGTCATATTCATTACTCAAGTAGTCCCTCAAGTAATCTCATTAAAAACAAGTAATCTCATTAAAAATCAGAGAGAGAGAGTAAGTAAATGTTTTCTTACCATATTACTCGATTAAGCCTTCAAGTAATCTTTTTAATAATACCTGGCAAATAAGGTTACTCAGGTGATCCCTCGAGTAAGCATTTGTTATCTTTACAGGTTACTCGAGTGATCCCTCGAGTAAATTTATAATAAGTTTATAGATTACTCGATTACTCACTCGAGTAACAATATCAAATTCTTGGCTGAGAGTACCTGTGCTTTGCTTACCTGATTACTCGAGTAATCCCTTGAGTAATACTTCAAATAACTCTACAGATTATTTGAGTGGTCCCTCGAGTAAATAGTTTTCTCAAATGGTTACTCGAGTAGCTACTAGAGTAAAGTGTATCAATTATTGGCCGAGAGCTACTGGAAGGTATTTGTCCTAGTTACTTGAGTGGCTACTCAAGTAATACCTTTTCTCATATTTTTACTCGAGTGGTTACTCGAGTAATGATCCATATAACTTTGTAGATTACTCGAGTGGCCCCTCGAGTAACTTCTTCCAAATTTTGGCAGTACCCCTTTGGAACATTTTCTTCAATATTACTTGAGTGCTCAATTGAGTAACCGAGTTCATTACTCGAGTGCTCACTTGAGTAAGCCTTTAAAAAATCTGTCTGTAATGTTTTTCCTGTGCTCTCTCTCTCAGTTCTTCATTACTCTAGTGCTTACTTCAAGTAAAGCTTTTGTCTAACATTTAGTTACTTTATTCAAATTCTTTTCTTTGTTATCAAATCCTTTTATATTGTTGATCCAATCTTTGTTATCATCAAAACACATGGGATCTAACATTAATGATCCCAAATCTGCAGTTTTCATATATTGTTTATATAAATGCCAGTGGGCATGAATTGGGATGCATATTGATGTAGGGTGGCTGAGAAGTGGCATATGCAGTGCATCAACTAAAAGCTCATGAATTAAACTATCCTACCCATGATCTTGAGTTAGCAGCAATTGTGTTTGCTTTGAAGATCTTGAGACATTATCTCTATGGTGAGATTGTAGAGTTGTACTACGACCACAAGTGCTTGAAGTACTTGTATGATCAGAAAGAACTCAACATGAGACTGTGTAGATGGATGGAGTTGCTAAAAGACTATAATCTAGAAATCAAGTATAATCTTGGTAAGGCTAATTTCATCCCAGATGCATTATGCCGGAAATCATTGTAGGTGGCAGCCATGATCTATGAGTATAAACTAATCGAGGATTTAAGAGACCTAAATCTGTCTAGTCCAATTTTGTTAGGCAGTAGGGTTAGCCAAGTATACAAAGATTTGAGGGTAGCGATTGAAGAAGCTCAACTACATGATGATGAAGCACTATTTATTAGAGGTAAGATGGATAGAGGCAAAACTTAGGATCATGACTTGTTACCCAGTGGATTAGTCAGGTACAAGAAGCGGATTTATGTTCCACCATAACCAGAACTGAAATAGCAAATCCTGGAGGAAGCACATAAGAGTAAGTACACTCAACATCTAGGGGCTATAAAGATGTACCATGACATGAAGATTCAATACCATTACCTAGGGATGAAAAGAGAGGTGAATGAGTTTGACACTCGTTGCTTGACATGTCAGAAAGTAAAAGTTGAACATCAACAACCATCGGGGCTTTTGATAAACCCTGAGATTCTTGAGTGGAAGTGGGAAAACGTTAGTATGGATTTTTTGACAGAGTTTCCTAAGGTCAGAAACCATGATGCTATATGGGTGATAGTTGACAGATTAATAGAGATAGCTCACTTCCCATCGATTAGTATTCATTATTCTCCTGACAAACTGGAAGAAATCTACATTAAGGAGATTATGAGATTACATGGTACTCTGAAGAACATTATATCCGATCGAGATCCATGGTTCACTTCTAAGTTTTGGAAGGAGGTACATGAAGCTTTGGGTATTAAGCTCTGATTCAGTATAGCATATCATCCTCAAACTGATAGGCAGACAGAACGAACAATTCAAACCCTTGAGGACATGTTAAGGGCATGTATGCTTGATTATAAAGGTAGTTGGGATAAATTCCTTTCGTTGACAGAGTTTGCCTAAAACAATAGTTATCATTCGAGCATCCAGATGGCTCCATATGAGGCATTTTATGGGACGAAGTGTCAATTGCCCTTATGCTGGACTAAGTTGTCTGAGAGGAAATTGTTGGGGCCAGATCTTGTTGATCAAACAATGTAGCAGATAAAGTTGATCAAGCAAAGGCTGCTAGCTGCTCAGAGCCGACAGAAAGGTTATGCAGATAAGAGGCAAAAACCTCCAGAATTTGAAGTCATTAACTACATGTTCATGAAAGTATCACCTATTATGGGTATTACATAGCAATGAAAGTAAACAAGCTATAACCAAGATACATTAGTCCATTCAAGACTTAGAGAAGATTGGCCCTGTAGTGTACCATATCGCTTTGCCACCAAATTTAAGCAGGCTACATGATGTTTTGCATGTTTTCCAGATGAAAATGCATCAACATGATCCAAAACACGTAATAGAGTATGAAGATGTGGAAATGAGTAAATATTTGATTTACAAAGTCATGCTTGACCGAAATATTGATCAGTAGGAAAAGCAACTCAGAAAGAAGAACATTTTGTTTATCAAGATCATCTGGAAAGGGTTATTGCCTAGAGAAGGTATGTGGAACATAGAAGAAAGTATAAAGAAACGTTACATGAAATTTATGAATGTATAAGTATAGCAAATTTCGGGGACAAAATTTAATTAAGTAGGGGAGAACTATAACACCCCAAATTTTATATTCACACAATATATTGTAATTGTAATAACCCGAATTTTGAGACTCGAGGTTAGAGAATAAGCCTGAGATTAGTGGATTGCTAAGCCCCGGTTTAGCAAGATCCCAAATTATGATTAAGGGTTAATGATTTCAAAAGTAGATGTGGTTAGTGATAAATAACCCTTTTAGAGAATATGATGTGATTTGACACTCGAATGTGATTTGTGTGTGTTGTGAGCAGCGCCGAAACCCTGTGTTTGAGTTCAATTGTGGATTAACATCCAAATTGACTTAGAATAGAGGGGAAGAATTGAATGTGAATTGTGTTGATATGTTGAGATTGTTGTGAAAACATGTCAATGTGATGTGAATTTGATTGATTTGGTATTTCCAATGGATTCCTTGTGAAAATTTATGTGGGAATGATGTTTGGTATGAAAATGGAACCAATAGAAGCAAAGATGCAAAATCTGAAATTCTGTCCAGTGAAACTCTATTCTGGGCAGTCAGTTTGTGTGAACGTTTTAAATGAACAAATGGTGTCTAACAATTCTGAAACTTTCTAGTCTTATAGTTCACATCTCAAGCTTCAAAATGGATATATAATTTGTGCCATTTCGTTTTGTGAACTAGGAGATATTACTATCCAAATTTTGGGATGGAAACTGAACTCTGTTTTGGGGCAGTGATGAGTTTTATGTGATTCTGGAATTGTGTGGTAATTTTTAGTAATGGCCAATATTTTTCCTATGACGAAGACTTAAATATCTTTCATTTGGCTTTGGAATCACCTCATTTTGCGTTTTCTATAATTAGTTATGATTTTTCAAAATTTAGGCAGAAAATCTGCCAGAAATTCTGAAAATGGGAATTATGACATCATCAAAATAAAAGATGATATCCGCATGGAAATTAAAACATTTTCTCATCATCTTCAGCTCTCATTTTCGTGCTGAACCAAAAGCCAAGAGAGAGAGAAAGTTTGAGAGCTTCTAGAGAGAGAAAGAGAAGAGAACTTACAAGTAGGTTGATTTCTTCGATGAATTCGTACCTAATGCGTATAACCTTGTTCCTAACCTTCTCTTCTATGTTATTTAAGGTGTTTGAGAAGAAAATTTGGTGTTCAGGATGCTAGGGTTTTCAGCCAAGTCAAGGAGAAGCTATTAGGAGCTTAAGGTAACTTCCAAACTTTCGTATATTGACTATTCTGGCTGCTGTGGACAATTTAATCGGTGAAATTTCGCCGGATTGTCTTTGTTTGTAAAATTTAGAAATGTTGTGTTAGTAGTGTTATGCTGCCAAAATTTGTACTAAATGGTAGTTTTGACCTAATAGAATAGTCAATAAAGTGGTTAGGAGTAGAAAGGAACGCATTTACGGAGCTGAAACCGAAAAACACCAATTTTTCTCGAGGAATTGAGAATTTTGGCCAAGGCTAGTTTGGAGGGGTTAGAGATGGATTTTCAATGCTTTGATGGTTCCATTGAGTTCAGGAGTGAAAATTAGGTGGGGTTACAGTTGGTCACTTTTTCGGAAAAGGTCGAAAAAGCATAATTACGAAAACGCCCCTGAAACCCTTAAAGTGGGGCTGTCAAGGGTAAATTTGTAAATTGACATTGAATTTGATAATTCCGAGTCCAGAAATGGATTCCTTGGGCGAAAATATGTCAGAATAGCCTATGTCAAAATTTCAAGAAAAGTACAGCCGGGCTGGGCCGGGTCCTCAAGGGTATTTTAGTAATTTTTCAATATAGCTTCATATAACCCCCAAAAACACTATGGAAGTATCTAAATAGTACATTTGACATTGAAAGATCGAATGAGAAGCCCCGAGTTGTTGGCACGTAAATCGAGGAGAAAAGACTGGAGGTAAGGAACTTATCTCTCCTGCATGCTCTAATAACTGTATTAATGTGTTGATGAATGTTATTGCTTTGCTTGATTATGTGGAACATGTATGAATGATTTAAAGCTATGTTTCAATATATGCTATGGCCATATGTGTATCGTTCGAATCATTGAGCTTATAGATTTGTCATTGTATGTGTGCATGAGTTATGTGATGCAAGCAAGTCATGTATTAAACACTTATCTTGCCTGCATATTGATAATGTTTCCCTACTGAGATTCTCTCGAATCTCACCCTCCCCTACCAACAATTTAGACAGGGCAAGTGGCTCGTGGAGGGAGCGGCTAGGACTCCTTCGAGATGAGAGTTGGTAGTTGGTTATCAAGGAGTTGTGAAGACTATATATGATTCGGTTGAATATAGGGTTATGAATTTGAGATGAGATTGTGTAATCGCCATTTGAAGAATTGTAATGGGCAATTATGCCCCGTGTATCTTTAGCGAAGGTATGTACCCAGGATTGCCAGGATGATTATATTGTGCACTCTGATATTTATATGAATGTGATTTATCTTCGCGTAGTAATTGTATTCGAAATGTGAATATGAGACTAAGTTAATTAGATTTTAAAAGGTATTTGTGAAAACCCTATCTCAAGGATGAGATTTTAAATGAGTTTTGATTATTATTGGTCTCTATTTCACTTTAATCGCGTATTTCGGATATAATTACGGAGGGGGTTACATTTTTTATTGTCATACCCTATCGGCCTACACACACGGCTCCACCGTAGCCCTCACCGATGGCGGCAGACTCACAAGAGTCCCTCGCTCCCCAAGCGAGGTTTTTCGCCTCCGTGGGGATCGAAGCCACTACCTGGGGGTAAGTAGCGCCTCAATGCATCCCCACTACCACTTGAGCTAGGGATCGAAGCCACTACCTGGGGGTAAGTAGCGCCTCAATTCTTCCCCACTACCACTTGAGCTACCTAGCTCAAGTGGTAGTAGGGAAGAATTGAGGCGCTACTTACCCCCAGGTAGTGGCTTCGATCCACAAGGAGGCGAAAAACCTCGCTTGGGGAGCGAGGGACTCTTGTGAGTCTGCCGCCATTGGTGAGGGCCACGGTGGAGCCGTGTGTTTGGGCCGGTGGGGTGTGACAGTAATTATTCAAGATATTCAATAAAATGATGAATATTCATGAGAAAATGAGCAAATTAATTCAAGAAACGTAATTAGATTACAAAGGTTATGGCAAAATTAAAAATTTGCCAATGTAGCAAAAGATTAATTATTTTCAATTAATTGAAGTTAATTTCAATTAATTAAGGAAAATAAAGGAGAATGTATATTTAGAATATTTTTAGTAGAATAAATCAAGAGTTGTGAAATTGGAAGGACTTGTGCATAATTCAATTAAAGGCATTATGGAAGTATTGAAACAATTTCTTCCCTTTCCTTATGAATTTTTGCCTAGCACAAGGAAAATGGGAGGAAAAAATGATTATTGGGATTGAATATGCCAAGTGTCAATATCCTATGGTAATGTGATTAGTTTATAATTGATTAAGAAGAGCACATGTCTAATTGCATTAAAATATTGCTTCTTGGACAAAGTAATCATGATTATGGTACAATACTTGAGTGCATAGTTAGATTAGTTGGAAGAAGCAATTTGGTTAGTAGAGAGCATAAGGGGTATGGTTTTTTAGGCTAACCAAAGGGAGAGGAAATTAGTTTAAAGCTAATTGAAGCCTAATTACACAATTGGAAGAAGATAAGGCCAATGAAAGTGTTAGCATGAGATGAAGTCTTGAAAATAAAGTAAATAAAGGAAAGAGAGATAATTTATAAAACACTTTCCCTTCCTCTTCCCTTGCACATTTCGGCCAACACAAGAAAAAGGAGAGAGAGAGAGAGAGAGAGAGCTTTAAAGAGGTCTTGAGATCTAGAGAGAAGTAAGAAGAAGCTTAAGGTAAGAGTTGATCTCTTAAGTATTTTTCTTGTAATATTGCTTGGAAACCTTCTCTAAACCATTCTTCTCTATGAAATCCACGGTTTAAAAGACACATCTTGAGCTCAAGGAGAGAGAGAGGAGGACGCCTAGAAAGAGAGGACTCAAGAACTCAAGAGCCAACTTCACAAACCTTAGATCTATACTAGTATGATGTTGTTGTTGAGGTTTGTGGTTGGATTTGGTGATTTTTGGTTAAGTTTATAAATTTGGAAAGTCCTAATCCTAAGGAGTTATGCTGCCCAAATTTCTTTGAACCATGGCTATAATGTGTTTAAATAACTTAGTAAAGGATTAGAAGTGAAAAAGGCACTGGCTTTGGAAGCTGAAACACAAAACTCCAAATTTTCCCTTTTCTTAGAGGAAGTTTTGGCCAAGCACAAATCTAGGGGAAGGATTTGGATTTTCAATGATTTGATGGTTCCATTGGTTTCAGAAGACAAAAATAGGTAGGGTTACAAATGGTCATTTTTTTGGAAAAGCTTGAAAAAGCATAATTATGAAAATGCCCCTGAACCCTAAATCGAGGCTGTCAAGGGAAATTTCATAATTTGAAACTGAATTTAGTAATTTTGAGTCCAAAAATGGATTCCTTGGGTGAAAATACATTAGGATAGCCCTAGGAAAAATTTTGGGAAACTGTGCCATCAAACGGGGTACATGCAGGACCAGGCCGGGGTCCTGGGGGCATTTTGGTAAATTTTCACCATATATTAATATAGCCACAAGAAACACTATGGAAGTGTCTAAAATGATACTTGGATAGGTTATGACCTATTTCTTCTACATTTAATATTTTAGGACCGAGTCGAAAGCCGAAAGCGACACGTTTTACGAGGAATATCAAAAAGGGGTTAAAAGAACTTTGAATTGGGACATTATCCTTCATACATCATGCCATAGTCATATGATTATGTGGATGCCATTGTTTGTAAATGTGCTCTATTAATCAACATGTTTGCCTAGAAAGAGGCAGTTAGTGCTGGAGATACACTTACACTAGGAATTGGTGAAAATCTAACCGGTGTAGATTAATGGGGCTGGGCCCTACTCATGTATACACTATAATGATGTGTTTATATTATTCATTTGTTGGTGCATATATGGCACATATCTTATTTATGTTTCACATTTTATATAAACGATAGCATGTTTCTATTGAGATTCTTTAGAATCTCACCCCTTTTTCTAAACAAATATCTCAGCAGGTGCCAGTGGATCAAAAGGCAAAGGCATAGACACTAAGAAGTGATTGGCATGTGTCTTGAGGCAGGGTTAAAGTCGAGGCTTATAGTTAGTTTATGCTTAAGATATTTTGGGAAATCCTTTAATTATTGGGAAATACTGTAGTACTCTGTATTTTGTCAACATTTGACTTTGAATTGTAAACGAAACTTTTATAAGTATATATGTACATTTATGTATGTCCATGGAATCTAGTCTTTATTACTCTTAGAATATCAAAATGGAAATGGGTGTTGACATTCTTCATCTAGTATTACACCACTTGTTGCCCTTCGAATATTCACTTATCCTCATAGGCTAGTTCACTGACTAGGGTGGTTCACTCCTTTGATACCCCCGTCCATGCATGTATCCAGTCATTACATAATCAAGACCATATCAGTATACTATCCTATCACCAAAACCGCTACTCTGCCAGAACCAATTTGGGCTCTGATAGCAAAATTGTAATACCCTATCTTATTTTCACCTTTTCTAGAGTATTTGCGAGAAAACGGTACGCAGTTCGGTGGGCAACATAGTAATAACATAAATATACTGATAAAATGTGCATGATTACAAAAATTCCTTATAGGGATTGCACATGATAATTAAATTGATGTCGCCACACGGGGCTAATAGGGTATCTAAACCCATTCTAGTGAAACGAGGACATCTTCCTGTCTTCATTCCACAACTACAACCCTCTTGTGTAGTTCTTTTTTTTTATCTCTGCATACCTTCTGTATTCACTTGTCTAAATTGTTAGAAGGGAAGGGTGAGATTTGAGATTTTCAACAAGGCCGTGGAAGAGTGTAGAATTGTGGAGTATAACTTAAGGGAGTTGTATCCATCGAAGGGTAGTGGTAGCCGGAATGAGCCTAGCAAGGCTAATACGTCCCAGAAGCGGAAGGAGCAAGGATCCTCTTATGGGGGTGGTAGCAAGAAGCCCTATCAACCTGGGGGTCGTAGTTATAAGAGACCTCCAGCGGGACCAATGTGTAATCAGTGCAGAAAGTACCATCCGGGAAGAACTTGTTCTGGAGAGGTGATTTGCTTCAATTGCAAGCAAGTGGGTCACATTTCTCCTAAGTGCCCACGACAGCCGGCAGAGCAAAGGCCCAGGAATCAGGGTCGAGTGTTCGCGATGACACATGAGGAAGCCCGGAAGTCGCCTGAATTGATCCAAGGTAAAATTCTTCTTGGTGATAATAAGTTAGAAACTTTGTTCGACTTGGGTGCAAGTCATTCGTTCATAGCTTATGACTGTGTAAAGCGCCTGGGATTGCATGTGCATAGACTACCATTTGATTTGGTTGTGTCGACGCCGATGGGTGTCAAGGCCGTGGCGGGCGAAGCTTGCTTGAATAGTGTAATAGTAGTTGAGGGTCGTGAGTCAGTAGTTGATTTAATCTATTTGCCACTCCAACAATTGGAAGTTATTTTGGGCTTTGACTGGTTGACAGCAAATGATGTATTGCTTGATTGTGGTAATAAGAGGATTACTTTCCGTAGTGTACAGCGGGATAGCAATGTAAATGCCAGTTTGAACTTGCTTTCATCGGCTAAAGCAGAGAAATATCTTGAGAAGGGATGCCAGGGATATATGGTGTTCTTCTCTGTTCAGGGAAAGTCAGGTGAAGTTCTAGAGAGTATACCTGTGGTAAATGAATTCCCTGAGGTATTTCCAGACGATCTTAGTGGATTGCCTCCGGAAAGGGAAGTGGAATTTCCAATTGAGATTGTGCCTGGAGCTGGTTCGATATCGAAAGCCCCATATCGTATGGCCCCGAATGAAATGGCGGAGTTGAAGAAGCAAATTGAAGAATTGCTTGAGAAAGGATTCATCAGACCCAGTGTATCATCGTGGGGAGCTCCAGTGTTATTTGTGAAAAAGAAAGACGGAAGCTTGAGGCTTTATATCGATTATCGAGAACTTAACAAGGTAACCGTTAAGAATAAATATCCACTCCCAAGGATTGATGACCTGTTAGATCAATTGTCTGGCTCGTGCGTATTCTCTAAAATTGATCTAAGGTTGGGATATCATCAATTACGTGTGAAGGCAGCGGACATTCCTTGTAATGCCTTTTGGTTTGACGAATGCACCAGCGGTATTCATGGATTATATGAATCGCATCTTCCGATAGTATCTTGACCAGTTCGTGGTTGTGTTTATCGACGACATCTTGATCTATTCCAAGAGTAGGGAGGATCATGAGCAACATCTGAGAATCGTGTTGCGAATTCTGCGAGAAAAGCAACTCTATGCCAAACTGAGCAAATGTGAGTTTTGGCTTACGAAAGTGAAGTTCCTTGGCCATGTGATCTCTCGAGACGGGGTATTGGTAGATCCCAGTAAGGTGGAAGCAGTACTTGAATGGAAAAGACCAAAAACTGTTTCTGAGATTTGCAGCTTTCTGGGTCTTGCTGGTTATTACCGGAGGTTCATTCAAAACTTCTCACGTATTGCCTTGCCGATGACCAAGCTCACGAGGAAGGATCAACCGTTTTTGTGGGATGAACGTTGTGAGCGGAGTTTCACTGAGCTGAAGGAGAGATTGACTACGGCACCAGTGTTGATTATACCTGATCCCAGTGAGGCTTACATCGTGTATAGTGATGCGAGTAAGCAGGGGTTAGGGTGTGTCCTGATGCAGCAGGGACGTGTGGTGGCCTATGCCTCTCGACAGCTAAAACCGCATGAGATGAACTACCCCACTCATGATCTGGAGCTTGCAGCAATTGTGTTTGCATTGAAAATTTGGCGTCATTACCTGTATGGTGTGACAGTGGAACTGTACTGCGACCACAAAAGTCTCAAATATCTGTATGATCAGAAAGAGTTGAACATGAGACAGCGTCGGTGGATGGAGTTGCTGAAAGATTATAACCTGGAGATCAAAATCATCCGGGTAAGGCTAATGTCATCGCGGATGCTTTGAGTTGGAAGGCGGTGCTAGTGGCAACAATGATGATCCAGGAATGGAAACTGATAGAGGATTTTCGGGATTTGAATCTCTCTAAAGAAATCCTGTGTGCCAGTTATGGTGTGGTCCAAAGGGAGAATGACCTGAGGACTGAAATTGAAGAGGCTCAAATGCATGATGAGCTAGCCCAGTCGATCTGAGCTAGGATTGAGCGAGGGGAGACTCGAGACTATGACTTGTCACCAAGTGGATTGGCGCGTTATCAGAAGAGAATCTATGTACCACTGAAGGCGGAGTTGAGATTGAGAATTCTTGATGAGGCACATAAGAGTCAGTATACTCTTCACCCCGGTATGACCAAGATGTATCACAATTTGAAATCTATGTATTGGTGGCCAGGGTTGAAGAGTGAGGTGATGAAGTATGTGGCACGGTGTCTTACCTGTCAAAAGGTGAAGATTGAACACCAGAGACCGCCAGGTTTGCTTCAGAGTCCAGAAATCCCAGAATGGAAGTGGGAGAGTGTGACCATGGATCTAGTGGTGGGTCTGCCCAAGATCAAGAACTATGATGCAATTTGGGTGATTGTTGATCGACTCACGAAGTCTGCGCACTTCATACCTATCAATGCTAGCTATTCTCCTGATAGGCTGGCTGAGATATATATCAAAGAGATTGTGAGACTCCATGGTACACCGAAGAATATAATCTCCGATAGAGATCCTCGGTTTACTTCGAGATTCTGGAAGGCTCTACACAAAGCTATGGGTACTCAAATGAGGTTTAGCACGGCTTACCATCCTCAGACAGACAGACAGTCAGAGAGGACTATCCAGACTTTAGAAGATATGCTGAGAGCATGTGTCCTAGACTTCAAAGGAAAGTGGGACTACTATCTTCTATTGGCTGAGTTTGCTTATAACAACAGTTACCATGCGAGCATTCAAATGGCTCCGTATGAAGCACTGTATGGGAGGAAGTTCCAGTCACCATTGTGCTGGTCAGAGTTGTCTGAGAGGAAGTTGTATGGGCCGGATCTTGTTGACCAAACCGCTGAGCAGATCCGAGTTATCAGGAAGAGGCTCCTTACAGCACAGAGTCATCAGAAGAGCTATGCTAATAAGAGGAGAAGACCTCTTGAGTTTGAAGTGGGGGATCATGTCTTCTTGAGAGTGTCTCCGGTCACAGGCATCGGGAGAGCGATCAAGCGGAAGAAGCTGAGTCCGAGATACATTGGTCCATTTGAGGTTCTGGCACGAATCGGACCTGTAGCATATCGGATAGCCCTACCCCCGAGTTTGAGTAGATTGCATGATGTATTCCATGTCTCGCAGCTCAAGAAGTACCAACCAGACCCTGAGCATATCATTGAGTATGAAGAGGTTGAGTTGCAAGATAATTTCACTTATGCGGTAGAGCCAGAGCGTATCATTGATCGAGAAGAGCGGAAGCTCAGGCATCGAAGCTTACCATTCATGAAGGTGGTCTGGAAGGGTATGTCTCCAAGGGAAGCCACTTGGGAGGCGGAAGCGGACATGAGGAAAAGATTTCCTAAGTTTATGCCCCAAGATATGTAACAAATTTCGAGGGCGAAATTTATTGAACGGGGGGAGAATTGTAATATCCCAATTTTTAATTAAGGGATAATCATGATTATTGTGGATAATTATGAATTTAATTGGAATTATTATGTGTTTTATGGCAATATTAATTAATGTGTCATAATTATTGAAAAATTGGAAGAATGAAATTATTGGCCATGAGTTGGTAATTAAGGGAGAAATTAATTACTAACTAAGAGAAAATGGGATGTGTGATTAATATGGCTAATGGATGGATTAGAGAAGCTAATTGGGGATTTAGTGAGTGAGAGCCAATGAAATTCTGACACATGGCAAATTGGTTGGGTGAGAGAGGATGTAAGAAAGTCAAATATGGCATTAAGAAATCATTTCTTCTCTCTCCTTCCCTCTCATTTTCGCTGACATAGAAGGCATGGGGATGAGGAGTCATCATTTCATCTTCAACCTCCTTCTCTCTCTCATTTTTCCCTCTCTCTTGCGTCCTCCATTTCTGCAGAAGAAGAAGAAGAAGCTTGTGCAAAAGGTGAGTCATTTGACCCTCTTAATGACCTCTATTGCTCAAACTCCCTTCATCAAAGTTAATCCTTGAGTTAAGAGCTACATTTCTATGGTTGTAGCTTGTCCATTGGTTATGGTTTGTGGCCACACGAAATTCTTGACTTGGGAGAATCAAGAAACTCCTTTGGAAAAGTTGTAGAGGTGAGTGAGACCTATCTATCTATCTAAGTTTCATACCATTTGAAATACTTTGAATTTTCTGGAATTTTGGGGTCATTTTCGAAAATGAGGGCCATTAGGAGTTTGGTATGTGTTTGGTATGAAATTTGTATGTTTGGAATGCATTTTGGATAGATAGAATTGTTTGGGTTGGAAATTGTTAAGTTTGGAGAATTTGAGATTTTAGTGTTTAATGTTACCCAAAACCAAAGCATGATAATGGAATAGGATTTTGGTGATTTTGATATTCCCATTGGATTCCTTGAGTGATTTTGTGTGGGAATGAGCTTGGTTATTGATTTTGGGTTCATTTGGATCACTTGGGAAAAGTTGGAAAGTTGTTTGGTTTGAGCTCCGTTTTTTGCTGTCAGTTTGAGCGAGTGTTTTGAGTGACCAAATGGTATTGGAAAATTATGAAACTTTCCAGTCTTAAATTTCACATCCCAAGCTTCAAAATGGACATATATTTTGTGTCATTTCGTTTAGAATTCTGTGAGTTATAGTTGTCCAAAGTTTGGGATTGAAACAGAACTCTGTTTTGGAGTAGTGGTTAGTTTTTGGTGATTCTGTATTTGTGTAGTGATTCCCAGTGAAGGGCTGTATTTTTCCTTGAAATAGGACTTATATACCTTTCATTTGGCTTTGGAATCACCTCGTTTCGATTTTTCTAGAATTAGTTATGGTTTTTCGAAGTTCAGCCCAGAGTCAGGAAATTTCTGGGCCGCGGCCCAAAAGTGGCTGGCCGCGGCCCAAACCTTTCTGGCCTGTTTTGGGCCGCGGCCCATGAGTGGCGGGCCGCGGCCCAAGACCTTCTGACCATGTTTGGGCCGCAGACCAAGGAATGGTGGGCCACGGCCCAACCCTGTGTTTTGGCACTTTGTGTTATCGAACGGGGATCTTTAACCTATTATTTCCCAACCTTTTAGGGCTTTTATTAGATGCATTTGGGGGCCTCTTAAGAGTTAATTATGATAACCAAAACTAAGTGTTTCAAGTTAATTAAGTCTTGGAATAGAATATAACCCTTCGTCCCTAATTATGAATATAGGATTTGATATTTGCCTTCCTCGGGAGAGACCGGCGCTAGGACACGCACGGAAGGATCAAGGTAGTGACTTTTCTCTCATATCTTGTATGATGTTTTGGCATGCATAACTTATCGTTGAATTTGTGAAATGTGTGCCATGGTCCATTACGGCGTGAGCAGGTCAGCGTGAGCCGTGTAGGGATTGACGGTGGTCATCTCTAGGTCGGCCGTTGAACTGCCGTCGTAATCGACATGGATATTGTGAATCCGACCCGTGGGGTGGCGTTTGTGAATCCAGCCGTGGGCTGTGTGTATTTTGCCTGTATGGCTTGTGTATGAAATGCATTATATGAATCCCAGCTGTGGTGAAATGTATTGTGTGAATTGCTGTGATGCAATGCAACGTGAGCAATTCAGCGTGAGCAATCGTAAGGGATGACATGTGTCATACTAACCATTGCCGTTGTAACTGCCATTGTAGTTGCTTGTTGTGGTTAATGATTTGCTTACATGCATTATTGTTGTACATTATATGATTGATTTGTTACTACGGGGATTCCTTAGAATCTCACTCTTCCAAAAACCATGTTTTAGACAGGGCCGAAGGATCGAAAGGCAAACGGACGACGAAGAGCGGATAGTGCTCCAGTTTAGAAGTATATTTTGGCTTTATTGGTTATCATGTATATCATTTGGATGCTTTTGGGAAACAATTGTATATAATGGGATTGTAGTATAGTTTTATGTAATCCCCAAGTTAAGGGTAATGAATTGTGGGCTTTGTGCCTTTGTAAAACCCTTATTAATGAATGGAACCCGAGTGTGTCGGGAATTTGCTTTATACTCTGATATTGGTGAATGAAATCAACTTGTACAGGCCATTTAGTATTGAAATGTGAATATGAGACCGTCATGAACAAATTTTCTAAAAGTTTTTGTAAGCCATGATTTTGGGAAGATTGACTTTGTTTAAGTCCCAAAATCTATTACGGTCTCTAATTCCACATTAATTACATGTTTATGAACTAAATCTCGGCCTTAAGCGTGAAGGGGTTTACACATTCCCCATAATGACATTTCTGCATGTTCAATATTTCATGTAACATAACTATGCTACAGTATAAAATAGAAGCAAAGCTTCATTATTCAAATATGCTCTACACAATTAAGTAAAGCAATCACACACATCATTACACAAGCAAAGATATCAAATACATGCAAATAAGGTAAGTTCCTTACTTAAACCTTTTCACCTCGTAAAGCGTGCCTCAAAATTCATGCCCAAGACTCGGCTCTTAACTCAGTCCTAAAATTTTAAATGTATAAGAATTAGGTTAAAACTCATTCATGTACTAGTTCAGACATTTCCATAGTATTTTTGGTGGTTATAGGAGTCTATATTTAAAAATTACCAAAAAGCCCCTGCGACCCCACCCTGCCCCGTTGTACCTAGTCCAATTGTACTTTTTCTGAAATTTTGACCTAAGCTATTCTGACATATTTTTGCCCAATGAATCCATTTCTAGCCTCGGAATTACCAAAAGACAAAACTGCCCTTAGGAACCCCTAACTTAAGGTTTCAGGGCGTTTTGGTCTTATGCCTTCTAAGGCTTTTTTGGATAAGTGATCAACTATAACCCTACCTAATTTTCCCTCCTGAACACAATGGAATCATCAATTTAATAAAAATCTAGCTCCTACCCCTCTAATTAGTCTTGGATGAAACTTAGGATTCTTCGGGAAAAGTTGGGGTTTTTCAATTCTACTCCACATACTTGCTCATTTCTACTTTTAATCACTTTTTAACTATTTAATTACATCCTAACCATGATTTAGACTAAATTTGGGTAGCATAACAGCTTGGATTAATCCTTTTCTGAAATTTACAAATCATAGAAATCATGCATAAATCCACCAATTAAACCAACAGCAACAGTAATAGCAACTAGAGATTGAAGTTTATAGAGTTACCTTTGGCTTCTCTTTCTTTATCTCCCTTGGTGGAAACTCTAAGCCTCATAAATCCTAAAATTTAGCTTTCCAAACACCTTGAATCATGTAGAAGAGAGGTTTAGACGAAGGATTAGACAAGTTAGGAGCTAAATCATTGAAGGAATTAAGCTTACCTTGCAAATTTTGCTCCTCCTTCTTTCTAGAAATCAAAACTCTCTCTTTCTCCTTAGAGCTCTCTTGGCTGACAGAAAATGAGCATGGAAAGGGAACAAAAGTGTTTTTAGAATAGGTTGCAATTATCCATTGATTTATTTAATAAGCCAAAATTTAATAATTTTGACCTTTTTGGGTACATAAAGTAATTGGACTTCATCTCTAAGTAGTGGTGCCATAAGCCCAATTAGTGTGTAGCTAATTCTTTCCTCTTTTTGGTTAGCCACATTTCACGTCCCACACCCCTAAATGGGTTGATGTGAATCTACCTCCAAATTACCTTAATTGCTATCACAAATTTTCCATTTTCGGATTTTTGACAATTCCAGCAGATTTTCTGCGCAAATTTTGAAAAATCATAACTTAAGTTGTAGACATTGAATTGAAGTGATTTCAAAGGTTATAGAACCCTTATTGAGTCTAGTTTCAAAGAAAAAAATATAGGTTTTAGCCAATTAGAAGCTGAAAATTCCCAGAATTAAAATTTTTGTACGCTATCCCAAAAAATAGCCAGTTTTTTGGGCTAACTTCGAAAATTCATAACTCTTTGCATACAGTTCCAAAAATTACCCATTACCTATCAAATTAAATCTTATGATGTCTACTTTCACTATAAATTTCATAACTTTTAAACATCATTCAATCTCCCAAAAGCACATGACAAACTCACTGCCTCAGAAGAAATCTCACTAGCATCATAATCACATTCTTCAAAATTCAGCCTTCCATTTCATTAAATGCTACAAATGTTTACAAGGCATATTAGGGAGTAAAATTTGGGGTGTTACACAATACACTATAGATAAACATCATAAAATTTAAAAGAAATCAATTACTTAAACACTCTCACAATAGAACATTATCTTATAATTTTTTGAATTCTAAAAGAAAATCAATTAATAAAAAATTCTACAATATTCTTTGATGCCTTTATTATAGATTGTCCATAGATCACATATCAGTCCTCCAAGAGTTTCCATCACATATCCTTTAACTGTAAAAGGGTGATATAAATATGATAAGAATATATATATATATATATATATATATAGTAAAAATAAGCAAATATAAAAACTTAAACAAATTTCAAAATATAACTATGAAAATAAAAAAATATTAAAAACTGGCAAATATAAAAACTTGAGCAAATCTCAAAACCTGATTCAACAACCTAATTTCAACAAACAATTTAGGTTGCTAAAATTTAGGAACGTGAGATGCTCAACAATAAAAAAATTTAACATTTTACCTTGTCGTTTTCTTTTTCTTTTTTTTTCCTCCTGCATTTTTCTCTCTCTTTTAATCTTTAAACTAAAGGCCATCATCAGATTGGATATCGTAATCTTGACCAACAACCTCAAGTATCAACTAACGAGCTCTCATTACATAAAAAATGAAATGAAACTAAAAACTTTAATTGAAAAAAAAAAATGAAAGCTCAAGCAAGGAAGATTCATAAGAGGAAGGAGTTGCAGAGTGAAGACCTATGTTAGTGGTGGGGGGACAAGACCTACAGCTACAGAACAAAACCTATGGAAAAAAGAGAATTAAACCCACTAGGGAAGTTAAAAAAATATTTGAGAAGGAATTTAAAGAGTTGCAACAAATAAAATTTGTTCAGAAATCTTCCTCCTTAAATTTGATATTTTACATAATCTTGCCTTTTTATATTAAAAAATATTTAACAGTTCTTAGTGAAGAACCATAATATATTGCCAAATAATTTTATTTCAGAATCCTATCTTCTTATATTTGATATCGTTGAGAATCCCACCTTTGTTTATGTTAAAGAATACTTAATGGTTTTTTGTGAAAACCGTAATGTATTGTCAATTGTTTTCAAGATTTCAGCCTCCTTATATATGATATCTTTTAGAATCATACCTTTATTTATATTAAAGAATATTTAACGGTTCTTTATGAAGAACCATAATGTATTGTCCTATTATATTTTCCAGGATCCCCCTCCTTATATATAATATTTTTCAGAATCCCACCTTTATTTATATTAAATAATATTTAACGGTTCTTTGAGAAGAACCATAATTTATTGTCAAATAATATTTTTTAGAATCTCACATTCTCATATTTGGCATTTTTCATAATCCCATATTCTTATATATGACTGTGATTATTTTTAACTATTAAGTATTCTTGAAGAATATATAATAGTTCTTTAAGAAGAAATATCAAATATTATTAAATAATTTTTTTTTAGAATCCTACCTGCTTATATATGAAGGTTTTCATTTTTAGCCGTTAAGTATTCTTAAAAAAAGTATTTCGAGATCATACTTTATAGTTAATTTTTATAGCCATTAAGTATTTGTTTTTGCTAATATAAAGTTGTGAAGACAAATTGTTTGAATGTATTATATGACAGTTGTTTTATAATAATTGTCATTTTTATTACTAAATAAATTATGGTTAATAATTACAACCGTTATGTTTTTATTTTCGCGAATTTCGCCTATCAATACATAATAGTGCGTATATTTAACAATTAAGTTTTAGTATTATATATTCTTGCACAACCTCTGCCTTGACATGCATAACATTTATTCATTGTAACCGTTATTTATTAAGTGACATATATGGGTGATTATGTAGTAGTGTACTTTATTGATGATTTTTCAAGATATGCTAAATTTTATTTACTGAGGAATGAGGATGTTGTTTTTGAAAAATTTATTTCAAATAAAGCAAAGGAAAATTGGTTAGAGAAAAAGATTAAAAGAATTAGGTCAGAAAAAGGAGGGGAGTTTTTGCTATTATATGATTTTGTGAGAAAGAAGGAATTATTCATGAGGTAAGCCTTCCATATACTCCTAAATCCAATGGTGTTGTACAAAGGAAATATAAAACTTTAAAAGAAATGATGAATGCTTTACTTGTTATATCTATTATAATTTGTGAGGTGAAGCTTTATTGTATGCTTGTTTTCTACAAGATAGTATACCCCGTAAGAAAACTAATAAGACACCTTATGAGTTGTGGAAAGGTTGTTTCCCCTAATCTTAAATATTTGAAAGTGTGGGTGGTCTTGCAAAATTTTTATTACTTGATCCTATAAAGAGAAATTTTTTTCCTAAAACTGCCAATGGTTGGCTTATTGGATATGCTCAACAAAATGTAGCCTATCACTTTATGGTTCAAAAAAATGATCCAAACACCATTATTGAAACAAAAGATGAAGAATTTTGTAAGCACATTTTCCCTTTTGAGAGTTGAGCATACTTCTAAAAGAATTTACGAAGAACTAAGAGACGAAGAAAATAAACTTCTTTTGGAGATAATTTTTATACTTATTTGACACAATATAAACTAAAAATATTATGAAACTGTTACTTCTTTGTATGCAATGTCTTGGAAAGAAACCATTAAAGCTAAAATTGATTCTTTAAAATAAAATAGTACCAGGGCTTTGGTTGACTTGCCTCCAGGGGCAAGGCCTACTGGTTGCAAATGATTTTTTTAGGGAAAAAATTATTTTCCTGATGGGTCTATTGACAGGTATCAAGTAAGGCTAGTAGCCAAAGGTTTTACTCAAAGAAAATATTGATTATTATGATACCTTTTTTCCGGTGACAAGGATTTCTTCTATTAAAATCCTTAATCTTTAGCCTCAATTTATAAGCTTCTTATTCACTAAATTGATATTAAAACAACTTTTTTGAATGGTGATTTAAAGTAGGCATTTATATGGTACAACCTAAAGGGTATATTGTTCCTGGGCAAGAAAACAAGTTTGCAGACTTGTTAAATATTTATATGGTTTGAAAAAGCAAATAAATAGTGGCAAGAGAAATTTGATCAAGTTTTAACAAGTGGAGGTTTTTTACTATTGAAGTAGAAATATATGTTTATACAAAACTTGTAAATGGTGGTTGTGTGATTATTTGCCTTTATACAGATGACATGCTTATCTTTGGTACTAGTATGGATGTTGTGCTTAAAACAAAACATTTTCTTGCTTCAAATTTTGACATGAAAGATATGGATAAAGCAAAAGTAATTTTGGGTGTTAAAATCATAAGGAATGATGACAGTATTTGCTTGAGCCAAGAACAATATATTGAGAAAATTATTAAAAGGTTTGGACATTTAATAATGATCCATTAAGCACTCCTTATGACTATAGTGTATATTTGGTAAAACACAAAGGGAATCCAGTTGCTTAATTTGAGTATGAACAGATTATCAGGAGTCCATTGCATTTAATAAATTCCACCAGGCCAAACATAGGATATGTTGTATGTAGATTGTGTAAGTCTATTCTTTGCCCAAGCAGTGAACATTGAATATGTAACATCTTAAAAATTAGAACTCATAATTTAGGCAACTCGCCTCAATGAGTAAGACACTCGCCAAAGTGTGTAAGCCATAACTGAGGGAGTGACTCTCTATGTAACTTGCTTTGGTGAGTAAGCTACTGGCGAAGACAAATGACACAATGAGAGGGACCGCTTCTTTATGTCACTCACTTCAGCGAGTAATGCACTTGTCGAACCAAGTTGTCGAGTTTTTCAATAAATATAAGGGCTTGTGACATTTATTATTTTCATAATCTCTAACATAGAAAGAGTAGAGCTCTACTAGGGTTTCATCCAAAGGACTCCTAAGGGTTTTGATTCATCGAGTATGCTTCTCTAACCTTATCTGAGCTAGGCTTTAAGAACCCCAATTTGGGGATTTTCTTTAGAACCCTAGCTTAGATCCTCTAAAGGTCCTAAGCCTAAATTAATGATATAGAGATGTTAGATGAGCTCAGTCTAAGACTTTGTTGAAAGGAATTCCCATCCTAGCTTATTCCTCTAATGTTGGCAATACTTGTAAGATTTTTTAGTAACTTTGTAAATGAGCAGAGTCTTGTTTCTTGACTAATGCTTTTTTTTTTGTTACTTTGTAGTTGAATTTGCTCAAGATAAAGCTTTCCTTAGTTGTAGCTAAGAAAATTACAAGTATTGTGGTCCTACTCGCTTTACTTACCGATATTACTTGTGGGAGTTTTTGGAAAACTACTTAAGCCTATGATGAGATAGATCTACTATGTTCGCAATTGTTTTAGACCAAAATTCTGACTTGTGGGACTTGCTTGTATGAACCTTTAGGACTAGATATAAATGATTGCTATGAATGTAGAGAAAAACATAGGCTGGGATCCAAAAATTCAAAATATTGCGACTGTGTCACTCACTTTATTGAATAACATACTCGCCAAAAAAAGTTGGTACTAAACTCACCCTAGCAAGCAATATACTTGCTAATGCAAGTGATGTATTCCTCATCCTAGTGAGAGGCATACTCGCCGAGGTGAATGTGGGTTATTTATTATATTGTCTTTGATGTCATTTATGATTATGCATATGTATTTGATATGTGAGCATGTGATCCTTGATATGATGTGATAGAATGAATAATATATGCATATGATAAATGTTAGACTTATGGTGTCAAACCCTTTAACATTTCAATATACACAGAGTGATAAAGGCATAGTTCCATAGGCATACAGAAAATAGCACAATTATACTGATCAAAAGTACTTGTTTATATAAAGGAGTCTCCTTGCAGGGTTTGAAAGAATATATACAAATTATCCAAAATATTTAAAATTTAGACAAAATATAACCAACAGCTCTGATCTCAGGATTTATATTCCTCAACTGCCCGTATTCATTGTCTTGCTCTTAGAGCCACTAGCTTCTGCTAGAATATTTAGTTATTTGAAAAAGGATGAGATTCAAAAGAATCTCAGTAGTAACATAAAATTGTTCATATAGAATGCGAAAGTTAAATATGTCATGATCCATATTATGTAACAATTCAGAACAATATCATATCACGGCATGTATATATGAGTTAGGGGCTCAATATCCCACTATCTATAAACCTCAATTGGGCCCTTTCTCACAACCAGGTAAATGTGCTTCCACACAAATTTAAATGTGCCTCCATACATAAATTGCCTTCCATGGCAAAAACCATGTTCATTAATTAATTCACAGAAGATGGCATACTTAATCATATATACATTGGCATAGTATATGAAGGATAAAGTTACTATCTTATATCCCATTTTGTAACAAAAAACAGTTCCTAATTTGATCTGGCACGGGCACAACAGACTAGTCTTAAAAATCCAAGTTTACTAAAATTAGGTTAATACCCATTCATGTACCACTCTAGACTCTTCCAAAGTGTTTTTGTTGGTTATATTAATCCAAAATTGCAAAATTACTAAAATGCCCTTGAGGACCCGGTCTAAGCCCCTTTTTACCCGATCAAACTGTACTTTACCACAAAATTTGACCAAGCTATTCCTACACAGTTTTGCTTGAAGAATCCATTTTTGAACTTGGTTTTTGCAAAATCACTGCCAAATAACAATTTTACCCTTGACAGCCCTTATTTAAGGTTTTAGGGGTATTTTCGTAATTTCACTTTCTAGCTCTTTTCTCAGAAAGTGGTCAACATCAACCCTACATAATTTTTCCTCCTGAACACCACAGAATCATCATATTCATGAAATTCTAGCCCTAACCCCTTTAACTCCTCTTGGCCAAAACATACACGCATGGAAAGGGAAAATGTGATTTTTGCTTTTCAACACCAAAAGCTTGTTTCTTTTCACTCCTAATCACTTGTTAAACCAATTAAATATACACTAAACAAGATTTGAGGAAATTTGGGCATCATAAACCCTTAGGGTTTACACTTTCCAAATTTACAAAATCAACAACAAACCACCAACCAAGCCAAGAATAACTATAATAACAACAATATACCAGAGATTTGAAGTTCTTGAGGTTACCTTGGCTTTCTCTACTTTCTTTCTCTAAAAACCGTCCTCCCTCTTTCTCCTAAACCTTGAGATTTTGCTTGCTACACAATGTTTACTATGACGATCAAGAGGTTAGAGAAGAGATTACACAAGTTGGATGTCTTAAAACTTGAAATCACAAAGCCTTACCTTTGGATTTTGCTCCTCCTTCTCTTTAAAACTCCAAGTTTCTTAAGGCTTCACACACACACTCTCTCTTGTTCTTGTAGTGAAAAATGAAGAGGAAAAAGATGAAGGCAAGTTTAAAATATCCTACATCTTTTCCTTATTTAATAAATTATGATATAAGCATTTGTACTTTGACTTTATCTCTTGCCAACTTGTGTCATATAATCCCATTACATGTGAACCAATTTTTCCTCTCCTCCTTAGCCCATAAAAGATGCCTAGCCCCCTGCATAAACCAAGTTTGGGCCTCAATTCCATTACACTAACCACATGTGCATATATGTAGTATTTTATTCTAATTAAGCATGTGCTCAACTTCAACAATTATAATTTAATTCTCTTGCCTTAGGATAATGACACTTGGCATATTTAGGATTCAAATAATTATTTCCCCTCCCATTTCCTTTATTTGGGTGAAATTCACAAAGAATAAGGGAAATAATATTTGCTCCCACATTTTCCACCATCTCTTTAATTAATTTATGCACAAGTCCACTTTGACTCTTCAAACCTTGATTTATTTGACCAAAAATGTTCCATATATATATATACACATATATTTCCCCTTTATCTTCCTTAATTAATTAAAATTAACTTTAATTAATTATAAAATAATTATTCTTGTGCTTAATTGGCAAAATTATAATTTTGCCATTTCATTTTTGGATTTATTCCTTTTTCTTCATCCATGGCCAAAATTAACTTTAATATTGGGCCAAATAACATGCTTTACTATTCTTCCATTTTGGGCTTTAGCATTAGGGTTTTTGAAATACCCAAAAATTAATTCCATAATTTGTTCTAGCCCAATTCTCATGAAAATGAAAATTTATTAGCTTCATAAATTTCAAGTTCATGAATATTCACCATTGCATTTCATTGAATATTTTAAATAATTACAATTCTTATTGGTGAATAAAATTTGTGGTGTGACCTATAGCATTGATTAACATAAGTGAGCATGAAAATAGTAAATAACCCCATAAATAATATGATGATATTAGAAGAGAGAGATGTTGTGATGTGTTATGTAAAAACTAAATGACCATTAACTGCCTTGATTGACAAGGCAATATTCCATTATACAACACTCCAATGGATATCTAGGCAATATTTTGAAGACAATAACCCTATTGTAGGAATTCATGGTCTCTTGTGTGCTCTATAGTATTTTGGTCTGTCTACATCATGCTTATGGAGAGCTTATGAGAGTCACAAATAACATGAACTATGACTTAGCTTATGGGTTTAATCTAAGGAAATAGGGAAAATATAAGGATAGTTGGGGGTTAATAAAAGATAAAGAATAACAAATGCATTATGATATTTTGTGATGTAGCATGTTGTGATGTGAATAAATGTTTTCTAAGGAATATAAATTCATACTACATGCTCCTAATTTGCATTTTTTGTTGCTATATACGTTTGTTAGTCCCACCTATCACCCTATGGGTGGTGCTGGTAGGTAAGTTGGGTGGTGTTCATGTTACTGAGATAGAGGTTTCATGCCATTATTCTCATTTTTTTTCAAGTGAGAATTTAAAGAAGGCACATGATTCTTGAGGCTACTGTGACAAGTAGCCCGTGGTTACATATTTAATATTATTTTTATTTCCACTTAGGAATTCCATTTAATTGATGCTACACCGTACATATGTCTAAACATTGGTTGAGTTTCTTTAGTTGTAGGCTAGAGGCCTAGGACTTGTTCATGAATTTTCTTGAGATGTTATTTGACATTTTGTATAGAATGGCCAAAAGCCTAGGTAATGCTCATTTCTATTTGAAATCTTTATTTGGAGTATTTTATTTATGAATTATGATAAGACGTGCTTGATAATTAATCTTTATATTGTATGGCCTAAGGCTGCAGCAAAGCTCCTTTCGAGATGATACTGTTATAGGAATATGCTTGACATTAATGAATGTAGTTGCAATAGCTGAAGCATTTTAATTAACCATGATAGACAATGTAGGTTTGTTTCTTTTCTATTATATTTGATCCTTAAAAAAGTGATGTCACTAATTTTATAACCTTAATAGTCACATAAGGTTGAGTTTATTCTTTTCTAACGCGGTTATGAATTTAAAACGTTTTAAAAATCATGCTAAGTTTATGATATAGAAATTATGGTGTTACATGAGGGCTTTGGTAAGAATATTGAGATACTTGAGAGGTACTATGAAACATGGTATATTTTATGGTGGATTTTTGTTGTACTAGAAGGATATAGTGATGCTAGCTAGATCTCAAGTTTATAGGTATCCAAATCCACTAGTGGTTATATTCACTCTTGGTGGTGATACAACATCATGGAGATTAGCCAAACAAATTATTTAAACTAAACCCCATATGCTGAGTTGATTGCTATGAGGTTGGCTAGTAATGAGGCTAAGTGGTTGAAAAACTTCTTGGCAAATATCCTATTGGGTAACAAATAAGCACCATTAGTGTTTTCTCATTGTGATAACTAATCTATAATATCTAATGCTAAAAATAAAACATTTAATGGTAAACATAGACATATTCAATTGACACATAATATTATAAGGTAGCTACTAAATGATGATGTGATCTTAATTGATTTTGTGAGGCCAGAAATGAACCTAGCAGATCTTTTAACAAAGCCCCTGGGGAAGATATACAAATTATTGAAACATTGAAGAGAATGGAACTAAATCAACACTGGTGGAAAAGGCACTTTTTAGACCGGTTAAAAACAACATTTTAGACTGGTTCTGGATAAAGTCTTGATACAGCCGGTCTAAAAAGTCTAGTACTTTTTAGACTAGTTAAGCAACCGGTCTAAAAAATAAGTTTTTAGATCAGTAATGTCTCACTTTTTAAACTGGTTCTTGATAAAATCGGGCTAATAAGCACGGTTTTTTAGACTAGTTATTCTCTAATAATCGGTAAACCGATTTTATCAACAACCGATTCAAAATATCATTTTTTAAACTGGTTGTTTAACAACCAGTCTAAAAAGTTGCCATTTTTTAAAAAATATTCCTGTTACCCAGCAAGCCATTTCTCCTGTTAAAACATTTTACTAGCAAGCCATTTCAGCGACATCCAAATAATTCTTCTCTTACATGTTATAACTAACACCTTATATAAAAGCATTTTCATCAAGCATTTTAAAACATAATTCCAACTGGTGCAATACTTACATCATTCTTCCTATACCCCACATTCCATAATACAGAAGAAACAACAATAAATCATTCTTCTTCCTGCACCCCAAATAAATTCTTCTCTTACACATCCCATTTCATCAAGCATTTTAAAACACAATTTCAACTGGTGTAACTTACATCATTCTTCCTATGTACACCCCACATTCCACAGAAGCAACAACAATAAATCATTGAATATCAACACATTATCACACACAATAAAAAACTTAAGGTATGCTACTACAAATTTTTATTCCCCTGTTTTAATATTACAGTTTGACAAAAATATCAAAACTCTAGCTAATAAATAGAGGAATCTACCGAGAAAGAACACAGAAGATAGTAATCCATCGCTGATTATTACTAGCTAGCTCCAAAGCATCTACATTAGGACACCTCAAATCCTTCATTTTCCTATGATGACAACAAAAAAAGTAGTTTTATATATAAAATAACTATATATATAATTCAAATATAATTCATGATAATACTGTAATTAGCCAGCTAACCTTCAAAGTAGTTTTATAAAGGGATATCCTCCCATATCCCTTCATGATGATTGTTTCTTGTGTCGTGTTCATTATCTGCTTCATCTTCTTCATTTAATTCTGGAAGACCCCTAGAAAAAGAAGGAGTCTCAAGAAGATCATTCATTGAATAACTTTCCTTATTAATAGCAAGGACCCTTTTTCCTTGGAGAGCTACAGACTATATTTTATTTGCCAGATCTATAATATAGAACACTTGTTTTACCTGATATGCCATAATAAAAGGTTCATCTCCAAAACTTCTACCATTCAAATCAACTAATGTAAATCCTAATTGATAAATCATCACACCATTGTTGATATCAACCCACTTGCATTTGAAAATGGGAAATTTAATTTTGACATAATCAACCACCCAAATCTCTTCAATAACCTCATAATAAGGTATGGCTACTAATCTAGGGTTCTCATCCTTCAAACTAGAGAAGTGCATAGATTCAGCCACTAACATAATACCATTGTTCTGGACGGTGCTTCTATCATCTTGAGACTTTATGTAAAACGTATAACCATTGATCATAAATGAAGTCCAAATTATGACATCAATCTTAAGACCTCGTGCTAACCATTTAATTGTATCAGAAACACATTCTTCTTCGTCAATCTTTTGTTTGAACTAATGTGCAAAAGTTTTGTTATGCCCCTAATTAACCTTTGTTCAGTCATCGACTATTTTCTTTCCGTACCATTTCTTTATGAGCATTAATGTAATCTTGAACTTCATCAACATTATTTAAGACTTCATCAACATTATTTAAGATGTACAAGTGAACTTGTTACAATTTATCAGGATCCACATTCTTTACTAAAGCCCCGTATCTACCCCTTCTTCATCATGACGTTCAGGAAGCCAAATATGTCTTACATTTGACAAGTAATCTTGAAAAAACTCCATGACTTTTTCAGAAACATATTTCTGAACAAAAGATACTTTAGGCTGATTTGCATTTTGCACATACCCTTTTAGGACTTTCATAGTTCTTTCAATCGGGTACATCCATAATAAATAGATAGGGCCACACAACTTTATGTCCCTCACTAGATGAATAATTAGATGTACCATGATGTCAAAAAAAGAAGGAACAAAACGCTTCTCAAGTTGGCACAATATCATATATTCTTCATTTTATAGTTCATCCAATCACTTTGTCTCAATGACTTTACTATAAATATCATTGAAGAAGAAATAAAGTCTAGTCAAAATATGTTGAAGATCGTATTTGATAATGCCTCGAATAGCTACTGGGAGTAGTTGTTACATTAAGATATGACAATCATAAGACTTTATCCCTACAAACTTCAAGTCTTTCATGGATATAAGCTTCTTAAAATTTGAAGAATACCCTGAGGGAGCTTTAATACCATGTAAACACTCACAAAAACTTCTTTTCTCATCCTTAGACAGAGTATGAGAAGCTAGAGGACAAAAAGTTCTCTTACCAAATGGCCTTGGATGCAAGTCTTCTTGTATTCTCATTTCTTGCAAATCTAATCTTACCTTCATGCCATCCTTAAAACTACCTTGTATGTTGAGCAGTATCCGAACAACTCTATCATATACGTTTTTCTCCACATACATGAAATCAATACAGTATCTCACATTAAGACTGGGCCAATATGGAAGATTGAAGAAGACAAACCTCTTTTTCCATTTATTTTTCTCATTACTACTCTTTGTAGTCTTACCAAAGATAACATCAATATTTTTCACCTTTTCATAAACTTGCTTGCCAGTCAATACCTCCGGAGCATCTTCAAACTCTTGTCTACCCAAAAAGGCTTACTTTAATCTATGATATGGGTGGCCCCGTCTAAGAAATCTCCTATAGCCAAGATAAACCATTTTTCTTCCATGTTGAAGTTGATGTTAACATGTTCCTTCTTCACAAATTAGACAAGCTTTATGGTCTTTAACACTATATCCTAACAAGTTTCCATATACAGGGAAGTCATTTATAGTACAAAAGATCATGGCTCACATTTTAAAAACCTCCTTATCGTTTGCTTAACAAACATTAACACCATCATCCTATAACTCTTTCAAGTCTTTGATCAAGGATTCTAGGTAAACATCTATGTATTTCTAGGTTGTTTTAGTCCTAAAATCAATATAGACAACATGATGTATTTTCCTTTCATGCATAACATAGGAGATAAGTTGTAAATTACTAACAGAACATGCCATAAACTATGTATATTGCTTAGGCTACTAAAAGGATTCATGCCATCTGTGCTAAGCTCAAGCTTAAGGTTCCTAGGCTTCACTGAAGCTAGGAAATAATTTATCAATTTTCTTCTATTGAGAAGAATCAACAAGATGTCAAAACTTTCCATCGGATATCCTCTAATCCACATGCCATCTCAATTATTTTGCATAGTTTTCATTAGCAAACAAGTGCTTAAACCTTGGTATGATAAGAAGATACCATAACACTTTTGCAAGGGCGTTATTTGATTTGTACCTCAGGGTTTCACATATCGAACACTGTTATTTTTCTTCATGCTCTTTTTTATACAATTTGCAATTATTAGGGCATGCATAGATCTTTTTATACTTCATCCCCAGTGGGCATAGAATTTTCTTAGCATCATACTATCGATAAGGCAACAAATTATCATCTAGAAGCATGTTCTTAAGACCCTCAAGAGTTTCTGAAAAACTCTTGTCATTCCATCAATGCCGTGCTTTTAAGCTTACCAATTTTAATACTGCTCTCAACAATTGGTATTTTTTACACTCAGGTTCAATGGCTTCTTAGCATTACTGCATATATTACCATATGTATGTGATTACTCAAAAGCCTCTTCTCCTACATCATGAATAATATCCTCTATCTGATCATCCATATCCATGTCATTATCATCAAACGAGATGTACTTGGCATTTCTAATTCTTCATCATGCCATACCCATACTATATAACTCTTACAAATCCTTTACAAATCTACAAAATATGCAGCATTAAATATAGTAGTCAATGTAAAAGATTAGTATATTTGCAAACTTTTTGCTTTTAATATTTGACATCATCAAAACTAATCTTATCTAATAATAGTGAGAAGGCTGGTGTAATGTCCTAAAAAAGGTATAAGGGATTAATGACACCAAAAGAGAATGTAACAAATGTTAAACAAACACTTTTGGGGGAATAAAGTGTAATTAAGACTCGAGTTAGCAATAGAAAATGCCTAAACCCAGTATCTGCATTTAATCATGATATTAAAGGCTAAATTAGGACAAAAAGGGGAAGGGAATGATGTATGGAAAGGAAGGAAAGAAAAATAAAACATGAGACACTAAATGGAAATTTAATTAAAATTGCCATAATTAAGGGCAAAAAGGGAAGAAAGAAATTATTGGTCAATTAATCAGCAATTCCCTCTCCTCTTAGAAGAAGAAAATTGGTTATTAATTACAAGAATAAGGGGGAAGACTAAATGGCTAACTAAGTTGGTTAAAGTAACTAAGTAGTTACTTACATTTGGTGGAACTACAAGGTGTTGACACTTGGCATTATTAAAGCTAAGTAATTAGTATTAGATAAGGTCTAACGCCTAATACTCCCTCTCTCTTCACAATTTTAGTCAAGAGGCTAGGAGGGGCTGAAGATAATTCATTTTATCACATTTCACACACACTCTCTCTCTCCAAGCTCTCAAGGTCAACCAAGCAAAGAAGGAGGAAAGAAAAAGGAGCCAAGGTAAAGGTAAGCTCTTTCACTTAGGTTTTGACCTTGTGAATCACCTCTATTGCTTAAAACTTCTTCCCTAACCTTGTTCCACTTGATGAGAGCTTGATTTCTATGGTTTAGGCTTTTTAAGAAGAGGTTTTTGGTGAGTTCAATGAAGAACTAAAGGTTAAGAATCGAAGAATAACCTAGAGGAAGTGCTAGGGTAAGTAAGAGCAACCTTTTGGTGTATATATTGTTTTGATTGGTTGAGAACTTTGGCTTGTGTAATTTTGTTATACTTTTGAGTTAAATTAGGGTTTTTGAAGTTTCATGGCATTTTGTTGGACAAATGGTGTCTTGTGGTGTGTATTGAGCATATGAAACTAGTTTGAGGCTTAAATGTTAAGTTTGGTGATTGTTGGAGTTTATGCATAATTTCTACCAAAACAAGACATAGAAAACAAGTGGGAATTTGGCTTTTTTGAGGTTTCCATTGTGTTCTATAGGAAAAACTATGTAGGGAGTAGCCCTGGTTGTAAATTCTGGACTAATGGAAAGATATATTGCAAAATTGGAAGTGTTATCAATGAAGGTCCTGTGCAGGGCAGTCAATTTGCATGACATTTTTAAATAAGTAAATGATGTCCAAAAATTTTGAAACTTTATAACTTAATAGTAGACAGGTCAAGCTTTAAAATGATATAAATTGTGTTAGAAGTTTTGATTTTTGGAAGTTTAACCAAGAAACAGGACACTTTCTTGGCCGAGGCCAAAGGTTCTTGGCCATAGCCAAAAAGCTTCTAACCTGTTCTAGGACTAAGCCAAATGTTATTGGCCATAACCAAAATGTTTCTGACCTTTTCTTGGCCATGGCCAGAGAATTCCTTAGCTACAACCAACACCCAATTTCAGCATTTTATATTTTTGAAAACCGATGTTTGGTCTAGCTTTCATTAACCTTCTTAGGCATTTGTTTGAGCTTCTAATGCTACTTAAAGGACTTAAATGATAACCAACCCCAAGTATTTTAGAGTTATTAAATAATTGGAATAGGCAAAAACTCTTCATCCTTAATTCTAATTTATAGGATTTGATTTCTACCCTGAACGCAAGAAATCTGTGCAAAAACAAGACCAGAAAGACCAAGGTAGTGACTCTTTCTGTTATATCATGTATAATACTTTGTCTGCATGTTCATATCATCTATCATTACAAAATGTTAAGAATGCCAAGAATGTTATGAATTGTCAAGAACATCAAGAATGTTACGAAGGTTATGAATGATGTTATATGATGATTGTTTACATGCTTTGTGAAATTATATGTCATATGAGTGAATTGTTACTACTGACATTCATATGAATCTCACTCTTTCCAATGACTGACCTACAGTAAGGGCAAGTGGCTTAAGGGGCAAGTAGGTAAACAAAGATGGCTAGAACATACAAATAAAGGAACTGAACATGATGTGTATATATAAGTACACTGTAAGCCTAGTACTCTGTGTAATAGCAAACGTACCAAATGTATATACGAATATTGGTACATAACCCTGGTGAATGAAGTAAAATAGGGTGATAATGTACTATAGACCCTTTAGTTAACGAACTTACCTCGAATGTCTATTAAGTAGTTTGATAAGTACTCTAATATTAACAAATGGAAATAGAACCGAATGAGTTAAACAGATTTGAAAAGTAAAAATGAGGCCATCTCAAACTTGTTTTGAAAATTTTTTAAAAACCCACTTAAGTATAGAACTTAACCCTGTATTGAACTCGAGATCCTAAATGAGTTGAAAACGGTTTTTGGTCTTTGGTTTGATTTCATTACATGTTTTGAACTATTTTCAACGCTTTGAAATAATGGTGTTACATTTTTTTGGTATCAGAGCATAGTTCATAGCGATGTTAGGTTGTTACTTGAGTTCTTTGTTTCAGTTGATAATTTCTTACCATGACTAGTGACTTTGTATTAGGAACTATGGATGGTAGGAGAAGACTAAGGAGTCAATCCCTCTCATCAGTTAACAGTTGTCAGAGGAGAAGTGCATTTCAGAAAGGGAGTATATAGTAGTGTATAGGATGAAAGGTGGTGCTAAAATGATGCGTACTGCTAGGAAAAGAGTTGTTATCCCGATAATGATCAAGAAAGAGTCTAGCCCGAGTGTATTGTCTTTGGTTGGAGACAAGGATAACCCAGTAGTTAGGATGGTAGTGCAGGATACCGATTCTACCGTTGACTCTAAGGCTCCAAAAATAAAACTAGCTTTTGATCCCTATCCTAGTGATGAATGATAGAGGTGTATGAAGGTGTTGTACCCCAGTAGCTATAAGGAGTGTAGTACCACCCGATCATAATATAATATGTTCCTATTTAATGTAGAACTGTTGTATAGTAAGCGCGATATGTATGAGTTGTGGATGACTTATGAAGTATAGATCAAGACCATTTTGGCCTACTTTCCCGATACAGTTTTTTGGGTCCCAAAGAAGAACAATATAATAGAGTAGGGTCCTTATAAGTTTCCTCCTTTTATGGGCCTTATGTTTAATAGTGTATAGAAGTACATGTAAATAATGTTGTGTTATTATGAACTTGTATGGCTAAGACAAAGTAGTATAGGCTTCTTTTGATGTAAATATTGAGCCTTCTATTGTAATTATGACAGTTTGTAGTATACATATCTATGTTTCTGTTGTTTGTTAGTGTATAAGTTTTAAGGAATATATGTATACATTTAATATGATGTTGATGTTGTGAATAACTTTATAATAGTAAAAAGAAACAAAGATTCGACCAAAAGTTAGACATATGGAACTAGAGGTTAAAGAGATAAATCACAACCCACCCGATCCCATACAACAGATGCTTGGCATGCTGATAGGACCATGAGATATGATTTATTAACTAAGGGAAGAGCTTTAAGATGTGAAAGAAAAACAAAATGAGGATAAGGAACCATCGATACCAGATAAGACAAATCATGAGAAAAAAGAGGAAGGGCCGACTTAACCTGAGGAGTCACAACAACATGCTGAATCAAACCAGGAATCTCATGGGGTGCCAGTCTGTGATGATAGATATCTACAGTTCTTTGTCTCCAAGTTCTGTAACCATCTGCCTCTGGTATTTAGGGATGATTTGACCCCCCAAGTAGCTGAGGATTGGCAGGTTCGTCTAAAAAAGAAATTTGACATGTTAGAATGCCCGACCGAGGTAAAGTCACAGCTCTCTATTTATAAGCTAGAGGGGGATACTGACAGGTGGTGAAGGAACATCGCTTTGACTCTGCGGACCTGGAATATGCCTGTGACCTAGGAGTTGTTCCAGGAAAAATTCAATGAAAAGTATTTTCCCAGATCAGTTAGGCTTGAAAACGAGACAAAATTTCTGAAGCTGCAATAAGGCAATGCAAGAACCTTCAATGACGATCTATCCTGGTTTATCCCACTAGCTTATTGCTCCTCTTACTTACGACATAAAGATGATGAGGAGTGGAGTTCTTACATGTTGATTTGAGTATTAAGGCATGGGATGAAGAAAAGGTTAGTCTCTTGATAGTTTACCGAATTCAATAAAGCTGTGAAAGAGTGCTGAATTATGGAGAACAACCTAAGGGACTTGTATCCAGCCAAAAGTGTTAGCAGCCGAGGTGAGCCTACTAAGGGAAATTCTACTCAAAAGCAAAAAGGTCAAGTGTCCTCATCCAAAGGCACCAAAAAGAAACCATATCAGGCTAAGAATCATGGGAATCAGAAACCCCCAGTGCTATGGCCATGCTCTCGATGTGGCAAGATACATGTTGGTAGAACATGTGCGAGGTAAATAATTTGCTATAACTGTCAGCAAATAGGACATATTGCTAGTGACTATAAGCAGTGGCCTGTAGAGACAAAACCCTATAGTCAAGGTAGGGTGTTTCCCATAACACATGAAGAGGCATGGAAGTCCCCAAAAATGATTCAAGGAAAAATCCTTCTCAATGGTAGTTTACTGGAAGCTTTATTAGATTTGGGTGCTAGTCAATCCTTTATTGCTTATGACTATGTGAAGCGCCTGGGACTACGTGTGCATAAACTACCATTTGACTTAGCTGTGTTAATGCTGATAGGTGTCAAAACCATGACTAGAGCGCGTAGATAAAGGATTAGAACTTTTGTTGGTTATCTAGTTTTGAGAAACTATACATGATATGTATATATAAGTGCACTATAAGGCTAGTACTCCTTATAATAGCAAATATACCAAATGTATACTTGAATATCGGTACATAAACCTGGTGAAAGAAGTAAAATAGGGTGATCATGTACTATGGAACCTTTAGTTAACAAACATACCCGAATGTCCGTCAAGAACTTTGATAAATACTTTGATATTAATAAATGGAAATAGAACCGAATGAGTTAAACAGATTTGAAAAGTGAAAATGAGACCACAACCAACATGTTTTGGAAAGTTTTTTAAAACCCACTTAAGATAAGACCAAACCATGTATTGAAGTTGGGATCCCAAATGAGTTGAAAATGGTTTCTGGTCTCTGGTTTGAGTGCATTACAGGTTTTGAACTGTCTTCAACGCTTTGAAATAATAGTGTTACAGCTAGTATGAGATATGATGATGCTCTTCCTCGAAGTTCACAAATAGGAGTTCAAGTAAATGAAGATGATCCTATTAATGATGTGTGTGTGATGCGTTGGTTTTCAAGTTGACAACTTCAATGAAGAAGTACAAGGTTCAGAGCCGGTGTTCTTGAGGAACGAAGCAGCTCAAGATGTTTTTTAGCTTAATGGATTAGTAAATTGTCCTTTATATCAAGGTTGTAAAAAATAATCGAAATTATCTTTCTTGATCAAATTATATCATATCAAGTGCTTATGTAGAGTCACAAATAAAGGAATGTCAATGTTTCTAGAATTTTTACAAGACACGTTCCTCGATGCTGATAGTCCAACATCATTCTATGAGATCAAGAAGATTATTAACATATTGGGCTTAAACTACCAAAAATTAATGCATGCCTTAATGATTATATGTTATACTGGGGAGATGATGCTAGCAGGGAAACTTGTGAGCGATGTCATACCTTTAAGTGCAAGATAATTTTGAAGGGGAAAAAGAAGAAGAAGAAACCTACAAAGATTCTCAGATACTTCCCTTTGAAGTTGTGCTTTCAAAGATTGTTTATGTCATCCAAAATAGCAGAGCACATGAGGTGGCATGAAGTTGATAAGAATAAATATGGTAAATTAAGACATCCATGGGGTGTAAAATTCTAGAAAGCGTTCGACTTAGACTTTCCATCTTTCATGACTGACCTTAGAAATGTTTGACTTGCTTTGGTGACTGACGGTTTTAATCTATTTAGGAATCTTAGCACAAGTTATAGTAATTGGCATGTAGTCTTAGCTCCCTACAACTTGCCCCTTGGTTGTGCATGACACAAAGCTCCTTCATTTTATATGTAACATCCCAAATTTTATACACCAAAATTCCTTATATTAAAGGGAATAAAATGGTGAATTAAAAAGAACATGAAATGACAAAATAGTGCAATTAGTAGTCACACACAACTTGATTATATTTGGAACACAAATTGTAAAATGAGGATTTGCTGCCAATGTATTTTTCCAACGTGGCAGTCTGGTTGTGTGATGGTTTTGGATAATCAAATGATGTCCAATGAATGTGAAATTTTCCAGAATAAAGTATACTAATCAAGATTTAATTTCATAGGTCACATACGTTATTTGGAGCTATACACAAACAGTTATGTATTTTTGAAGTTAGCCATGTGAAACTAGCAAGTTTCTGTGGTAGTGTCCAATAAATGCTAATTCTGGAATGATGTGCATCCAGTTGGCTAAAGAAAATATTTTTCGTTAAAAATAGACAGAATAAGGGTCATATACCCTTTAGAACCACTGCAATTGGATATCTATAAACAAAGATATGAATTTTCAAAGTTTGAAGAAAATTCTGTCATCTTTTAGCGTATGTGAGAAATTGAGAAGGTAATAGCAAAAATGTATGAGCAAAGTAATCATTTGGCTAGGTTTAATCCAAAGCCCTTAGTTTTCCATTTTTGTTGTGTGTGGGACGTCCAAACAAGGAAAGGAGCAAGGGAATTAAACACTTTTCTAAATTAATCAAGAAAGAAGTAATCTTGGCTAAGTAAATGAGTTGAAAAGTCAAAAGTAAGCATGTGATTAATTAGCCATAAAATAATATTAAGTAAGGCAGTGGATGCGATATTTCAAGGGCTCATTTATCCTCCCAACGGCCCTTAATTTTTGTCCAAACAAGGGTTAAGGAGAGACAAAGAGTTTTACAACACAAGAACATAAAGAAAAAAGAAACTGGACGGTTGAAATCCAACCGAATGGCAGCTTAGTAATTTTTGAACAAACTAAGGGCAAATTGGGAAATTGAATAATTATCTCTCCTTCCCTTTATTAATTTCATCCAGCACATGAAAAAGGAGAGAAAAATAGAGAAAATAAAGAGAAAATGGAAGAGGAAAGAGAAAGGATAAATAGTGAAAGCTCTTGAGCTCCGGAGCCAATTTCACCTCTGACTCAACGTTTCCAGCTTCTGGAGTCTTCTCTAACGTTGCTCCTCTCTTGGAGAGCAATATTTCTATGGTTTTGGATTTTCAATTAGAGGTGTTTGATTCCATCTACTTAGAGGAGGTGTTGCGAAAATCAAGAACAGATCACATATTCGTGTTCCGATAAGTATAAGCTCTAATATGAACTGAATATTTTGTGATTTTGGTTAGTATTTTTTGAGATACCTAAACCCTAATTTTTTTCCAAAGGGAGTCTTTTAGGGTTTGATATTCATATGATGATGATTATGGTGTTAAGAGAGGTTTTATGATGATTTTGGAAGTTGTGTTCAAATCTACCTGAATTCATTTTTTGGAGGCAAAGAACTTGTAACGTGTTTTTTTAGTCAAACTTAGTCAAAATGATATTAAATTCTATAGGATTAAAATAGACAAGCTGTGTAACCCCCTCCGTAATTATATCCAAAATACACGATTAAAATGAAATAGAGACCAATAATAATCAAAACTCATTTAAAATCTCATCCTTGAGATAGGGTTTTCAAAAAAATACCTTTTCAAATCTAATTAACTTGGTCTCATATTCACATTTCGAATACAATTACTACTCGAAGATAAATCACATTCATAGAAATATCAGAGTGCACAACATATTAATCCCAGCAATCTTGGGTACATAGCTTCGCTAAAGATACACAGGGCACAATTGCCCATTACAATTTTTCAAATGGGAATTACACAATCTCATCTCAAATTCATAACCATATATTCAACCGAATCATATACAGTCTTCACAACTCATTGATAACCAACTACCAACTCTCATCTCGAAGGAGTCCTAGCCGCTCCCTTCACGAGCCACTTGCCCTATCTAAATTGTCGGTAGGGGAGGGTGAGATTCAAGAGAATCTCAGTAGGAAACAGATACCATAATGCATGCACGATAGATGCTATGTGTATGACATGTTGCTTTATCTAGATGTATGCCCCATAATGACATTTCTGCATGTTCAATGTTTCATGTAACAAAACTATGGCCATAGCAAAATAGAAACAGAGTTTCATTTACTCAAATATGCTCTACACAATCAAGTAAAGCAATCACATACATCACTACACAAGCAAAGATATCAAATACATGCAAATAAGGTAAGTCCCCTACCTCCAGTCTTTTCTCCTCGATTTGCGTTCCAGTAACTCGAGGCTTCACATTCGATCCTACAATGTCAAATGTACTATTTAGACACTTCCATAGTGTTTCTGGGGGTTATATGAGGCTATATGGAAAATTTACTAAAAGAACCCCGAGGACCCGGCCCGGCCCCGCTGTACCCAGTCCGGCTATACTTTTCTTGAAATTTTGACATGGGCTATTTTGACATATATTCACCCAAGGAATCCATTTTCGGACTCAGAATTATCAAATTCAATGTTAATTTACAAGTTTACCCTTGGCAGCCCTACTTTAAGGGTTTCAGGGGCGTTTTCATAATTATGCTTTTTTGGCCTTTTCCGAAAAAGTGACCAACTGTAACCCCACCTAATTTTCTATTTTAAACTCAATGGAATCATCAAATCATTGAAAATCCATCTCTAACCCCTCCAAAATAGCCTTGGCCAAAATTCTCAATTTCCCAGGAAAAATTAGGGTTTTTTGGTTTCGGCTCCGCATACGTGTTTCTTTCTACTCCTAACCACTTTATTAACCATTACATTGGGTTAGAACTACCATTTAGTATCAATTTGGGCAGCATAACACCTAAGCCAACCCATTTTCCAAATTTACAAACAAAGACAATCCGGTGAAATTTCACCGATTAAATCAATCACATCAGCCAGAACAATCAAAGATTGAATTTTTGGAAGTTACCTCAAGCTCCCTCTGGCTTTTCCCTAAAATGGCTGAACCCTAACTCATTTTCAATCAGCAAAATTCTTGCTTCAACACCTTAAATTACATAGAGTAGAAGCTTAGGAGAAGTATTGCACCGGTTAGAAGCTAAATCATAGGATGAATAGCCTTACCTTGCAATTTCTTGCTCCTTCTTTCTCTAGAAACCAAACCAGCTCCTCTCTCTCATGTTGCACGAAAAATGATGGAAAATAAATGAAGAAGATGAGGCAATATGTTTTAATTCCATGCTGATGTCATGTTTTATCTCGATGATGTCATAATTCCCATTTTCGGATTTTCTGGCAGATTTTCTGCCCAAACTTTGAAATATCATAACTAATTCTAACAAAATAGAAATGAGGTGATCCCAAAGCCCATTGAAAGCTATTTAAGTCCTATTTATATGAAAAATATGGTCCATTACCCAAAATCGCCAAACAAATTCCGGAATTACATAAAACTCATCACTACCCCAAAACCGAGTTCAGTTTCCATCCCAAACGTTGGACAGTCATATCTCCTAGCTCACAAAACGAAATGGCACAACTTATATGTCAATTTTGAAGCTTGGGATGTGAAATTTAAGACTGGAAAGTTTCAGAATTTTTAGACACCATTTGGTCATTCAAAACGGTCACACAAACTGACTGCCCAAAATAGAGTTTCACTGGACAGAATTATAGATTTTGCATCTTTGCTTCCAATGGTACCATTTTCATACCAAACGTAATTCCCACATAAATTTTCACAAGGAATCCATTGGAAACACCAAATCAATCAAATTCACATCTCATTGGCATATTTTCACACAATTCACATTTCAAAACCTAACATTGCAACTTTTTCATTCCAAAGTTCCAAACCAATTTCAATGACACCAAAACACACTATGACACCATTTCGAACACAATGCCCTATTCAATTCTTCCCTCTATTCTACGTCAATTTGGATGTTAATCCATAATTGAACTCAAATACAGGATTTTGGCACTACTCATAACACACACGAATCACATTCGAGTGCCAAGTCACACCATATTCTCCAAAAGGGTTATTTATCACTAACCACATCCACTTTTGAAGTCATTAACCCTTAATCATAATTTAGGATCTTACTAAACTGGGGCTTAGCAATCCACTAATCTCGAGCTTATTCTCTAGCCTCGAGTCTCAAAATTCGGGGTATTACAACCTGGGCTTTTATTTGATAGGTAATATAAGCTATTTGGACTAGTGGATTGAAAGTTTTGATTTTTCAAAGTTTGACTTTGATTTTGGAACAAATTCTGTAACAGTATGAGTTTGATGAATTTCTGGGAAATGTGTGGATTTGATTGAGCCTCTGTGATTTTTTTTTATTGAAAGAGGACATAAAGAGATTTTTATAGAACATAGAACCAACCCATTTAGATTTGTTTAGAATTAATTATGAATTTCCAAATTTTGGTCCATAAAACTAGCAGATTTGGTTAACCTGTGAATTTATGGCAATTATGTTGAATTGTCATAAATATTGTGCCAAATATAAGAGACATGTCTTAAAGGCCCATATAGCCCCATTAGACATTCATTCTCATGGCTTTAATAATATGGGTATTTATTTAGGGCCATGAGAAGTCAAGAAGAAGCATTTTTAGTTGTTGGAAAAGAAGAGGTATAAGAGAAGGACTCAAAGACAAGAGGTAGTCAACTTACCTTATTTTCATGTATTTGATAATTATGCTTATGTAGTGATGTATGTGATTGCTTTACTTGATTGTGTAGAGCATATTTGAATTATGAAGCTTTGTTTCTATTTATGCTATGACCATAAGTATAGTATGTGAAGCATTGAGCATGCAAAAATGACATTATGGGGCATGTATCTAGTTAAAGCTAACATGTCATGTACATAGTATATATCATGCATGCATTATGTAAACTGTTTACTATTAAGATTCTCGTGAATTACACCCTCCCCAACCAACTATTTAGACAGGTAAAAGTAGAGAAAAGAACCACACAAGAGGAATGCAATAGTGGAACGAAGATGGAAGATATCTGTGTTTCATTCTAATGGGTTTAGACACCCTAGCAGCCTTATATGGCTACATTATTTGTAATTATTATGTACAATCCCTACAGGGAATTCCTATAATCAAGTACTTATTATCAGTATATCTATTGTATTCCTGTATGCCCACCAAACTACATGTAAGTACTCTGAAAAATATGGAAATAAGGTAAGGGTCTGACTGCCTATGATCATTCCAGGAAAAAAGGCATTGGGTAATTACATCGATATGTATCTCCAATCGCTTATTGCTGAATTGCTAGACTTGTGGAATGTTAGCATCGAGACATATGACGCGTAAGATAAGTCACTATTCAACTTGTGTGCAGTCTTGAAATGGACGATAAGTGACTTTCCTGGCTTGGAACATTATTCAGCTAGAAGGTGCAAAGGAGGATGGCTTATCTAACTTGCAATTTTGACTCTGACTCAGTGTGCCTTCCCCACAGTCGGGTCATCAGAGGTTTCTCGATAGTAAGCACAAGTTTAGATTGCAAAGGAATCGTTGGAAAACAAAAAAAAATAGGGCTTCCTTAAAATTTAACAGGTATAGACATCTTACAGCAGCTTTAAGATGTTGAATTCGAGTTTGGAAAAGGCAACGATGCAGCAAAAGTAAGGCAAAAGACTATTAGGACTTACTGCTTCTACTCCTTAGTAATGGTGGAAGATAAGCATTTTCTTCACTCTTCCATATTGGAAATCTAGTTTACTTCGACATAGTCTTAATATCATGTACATTGAAAAAAATATATGCGAAAATATGCTATACATACTGTTTAATGAACCCGGGAAGTCAAAAGATCATCTTCAAGCAGTGAAAGATTTATGGGCCATGGGAGTTCATGAAAACATGTGGCCAGATGATCATGATAAATTTCACCCGATAAAATTCACCCTCACAAAATCAAACAAGGAAGTCCTCCTCTTAATATTGAAGAAAATAAAAGTTCTTGATGGGTATTCATGTAACATTTCATAATGTATTAACATGCAGGCTCAAAAGGTTGCTGGGCTAAAGAGACATAACTCACATGTTCTTATGCAATAGTTACTTTCGCTGGCTATAAATAATGCACTGCCTCCCAATGTGTCTATCATTTTGGTGGAGCTGTGCTCCTTCTTTCAAAAGTTATGTTTGAAGGTTTTCATTGTTGAGGAGCTCGATCAGCTGCAGTCTAAAATCATTCTTACGCTTTGTCATTTAGAGATTATCTTTCCTCCATCCTTTTTCACTATGATAGTTAACCTGATAGTCCTCCTTTTTCATGAAACAAAGCTCGCTGGCCCAATTAAATATCGATGGATATATCCTATTGAGAGGTACCCATTTTACATGGGCATCATCATTACTTTATAAATTTGCTATTCATCCATTTAAGCATAAAGTATCATTCTTCCTTCTTGACTTTATTGGTTTCTTGTGAAATTGAAATCTTACGTAAGGAATAAGGTGTGGCCAAAAGGTTCTATACCTTAAGGATATATAGGGGATGAGGTTCTATATTTCTATTCAAGGCACTTTGATAACATTGAGATCGCTTTCAACTGACCGTATTGTATAGACAATTGTCCTGAACTTGAGCCATCATTAAGAGAGTTGTTAATCCCTCATGTTAGTAAACCAGTTGGAGGAAGTGAGAACTTCAAACTAACGACAACTGAGAAGTTGCAAGCACATAGACATGCTTTAATAAACCCTTCCTTTAGTAAAAATTGTACACTCATATATTTTTCTATATCTTTCCTAACTTTTATGCTTACATTTCATGATCGTCTTCCCATGATTAATTACAGGGAATTCAGAAGACATGTGAAGCGTCAACACAGGATCCGTACACAAACATCCTCCGAAGTTGATAAAAATGTCTATAGAGAATTCTCAAGTTGGTCTGCGCCAGAATACTAAATGACCATAACCCATATTCCCTAGATTTCAGAGCTCTCACAATCGGCCCTGTTGACCATACAAAAAGGTTTATAGCATACAATATCAATGTTTTGAAGTTTTGCACGGATTCATGAGATCAAGAATTGCAAACTCAAAATTTGGGTGTTCAAGGCACCTTTGAGACAAGGAGTTGTGCAAGCAACAGTGATGGAAACATGCAATTCGGAGGCGTCCCTTACTATGGAAAGCCTCTTGATGTCGTCAAACTAAATTACCAAGGCCGTTTCACCATGATGTTGTTCAAGTATTTTTGGGCAAATACAACAACTTTCTGGGGACTCACAACTGACAATTTAGGCATCAAATTAGTCAATTTCTCTCGACCAATTCACACTGGTCAATCTGAAGATGATGAGCCATATATTCTTGCCTCAGAGGCACACCAGATTTATTATATCGAGGATAAGAGGCATTGGGATTGGAACATGATGGTTCATTTAAAGCCTCAAGACCTTTACAACATGTGTGATGATGATAACATCGCCTATGAGAGTAAGCCATTATAGTTTGTCAATTTCAAAAACTTCTTCTCTAAAAGCGATGACAATTTACCTTAGTACGGTGCATTTTTTAAGTTCACATCATTTAAATTTAATTTTTATACAAAATAATACGACACTAACATTTTCTTCATATATATTTTGTAAGGATGACAATAAAGAATGATTAAACAAATTATGTTTTTGTTCCTATAAACCTTAATGTATATTTTTTAAAAAAATTCAGAACAATATTTCTAGTGGTTTTATAACCGCTACAAATGTAACAACCGCTACAAAGAACATCATAATAACCAATACAAACATCAACCGCTATAAAACCTATCACATTAACTGCTACAAGTGCTACGCAAATCCCTATAAATAACCCTACCACACCTCATTTCAAATACTCCTCTATTTCTTTCAACCCTTCCTTTCTTTCGTTTTCTCTTATTTAGAAATTTTTTTGTAAGAGTTGAGGAGATAACAAGGTGATCAAATATAGTAAAAAAAATTTTAATTCTTTCACTTCAATATTTTTTGTCCTCGCATAATATTTATTCTCATTATTTTTCTTTTTTACAGAAATTGAAGGACATTTAATCACCATTTTCAATATTCCTTCCATAACGATAACCATATAGTAGAAAATATAATAATTTCTTATTACCTACATTTACTCGATAATATTACCGATATAAAGTTTATAATTATACAACTTAATTTAATCATTATTTTTAAATAATTGTTTGATCCACATGTTTTGATAATAACAAAGATTAGATTAATCTTACAAATGGTTTTGATAATAGACAAAAGAGTTTTGAACAAAGTAATTAAGTACTTGGTGGTAGGCAAAGCCATCACTTGAGTAGACACTCGAGTGGTGAAGAAGAACTAGAAGTCAAAGAATAGGAGAAAGAATCACTCACAGAATTCTGAAGAGATCACTCGAGTAAGCACTCGAGTAATGATCCTTCAATACTCAAGTGACCACTCGAGTGATATGTGTCAAATAGTTCCAGAAACACTCTGCCATGATTTGCATAATATCACTCGAGTGATCACTCAAGTAATGACAAAGGATCACTCAAGTGACCACTCGAGTGACCAGGTAAAAAATGAGGTAGTGCAATCTCTGCCAATATTTTAAAGTAACTGCTGAGTGATGCCATTGAATCACTCGAGTGATTAGGTCAAAAATGATGACTTCACTCTCTGCCAAGTTTTTCAATGGATCACTCAAGTGATCACTCGAGTGATGGATTTAGATTACTCGAGTGATAAAGTTTAAAAAGCATAATTTTAATCTTTTGTTTATTAATTTGTTATCTATATGATTAATCTTTCATTATGTTAGTATTCTGAGTATATTTATAGAGAAACAATAAAGAGATCATGCGTTGAGAGAAAAGTCAAACATAACGTCTACAACGTCCAAAACGCTCACCTATGCAAACAACTAGTTTTTAAATTCAAAAAACGGTCAAATGAAACGGACATGTTGAAATGGTTCCAACAGCTATCACAACATATCTATAAATATAGGAACATTCAATATAGAACAGACAACAACTAAGAACACCCAAACATACATCGATCAACATATTCTTAGTACTCTATTTTCTTGTATTCATTCTTGTACTTTAGTGATTACATATTTGTTTTGTGAGAGATATTTTCATTGACAACTCAATATCTGTTATTGAGACAACTTAAGCTTGTTGAACTTTAAGTTGGGGATTTGATTACAACGTGTAAGGGGGAGTGAGTGTCCAGTGAAGGAACTTGCTCTGTACTGAGGTGCAAAAAACCCACAGAATCTTGGAAGATATAGTGAAACTCTCAGAGAAGCTATGAGGACTAGACGTAGGTTAAAGTGGTTGTAGCCGAACTAGTATAACTCCCAGTGTACACTTCGGTGATATTTCTCCTAGTTCTTAATTGCTTTAAATTCTGAGTCAATTTTTATATATGAAATAAATTTTCTGTGATCACCCAATTCACCCCTTATTGGGTGAAACACTTGTACTAACATTTGGTATCAAAGAATAGGTCTTCTTGTTCAAGTATAACAACCTAAGAAGGATCCAATGGCAAGCATAGGTGGAGGAATACTTCTCGATGGAGCCTCTATCACCAGACCACCGGGTTTCAATGGCAAACACTTCTCTTTCTAAAAAGTGAAGTTCAGAGTATTCATAATGACTATAGTATACGAACTGTACATGTGGGTGGTGATTAAGAATGGGAACTATGAACCTGTAAATATTGTAGATTAACAAAAAGTTTGAAAGACACCAGCCAAGTATGATGAGAATGACAAGAAACTCATTATTCTCAACAGTAAGGCAATTCTCATAATTCAAAGTGCCTTGAGTCAAAATGAGTACTTCAAGAGTGTCTTGAGTCAAAATGAGTACTTCAAGAGTGCCTTGAGTCAAAATGAGTACTTCAAGATTTACACACTTCCAATGCTAAGAAAATGTGGCAAGCCTTGGAAATAGCTCATAAAGGAACGTCGGGAATAAAGGAAAACTATATCAACAATCTGATTACTGAATTTGATTTAATTCGAATGAAATCAGGTGAGTCAATAGCTGAATTTGAACTTAAAAATACTCATCTTGTTAGTCAACTTGCAATGCTTGAGAAAATCTATTATCAGCATACCTAAATAAGAAAGATTCTGAATATATTCTTTAAAGAGTGGGAGGCCAAAATTACTACGATTGAGGAAGCAAAAGGTGAACCAATGAGATTGGTTGCTTCTTTATTCGGAAGTCTCTTTGAATATGAAAGTAAATTGAAATTCCAATGAGAACTATAAGATATTGGTGACAAGAAAAAGAAAGGCCTTGTACTAAAATCAAAAGAGGAAACCCAAGAAGATGATAAAATGGGCTTGAAAATAAAACGATTCATAAAATTTTAGAAGAAAGGCCAAGGATTCAAAAATTTTCAAAAAAGAGAAATAAGCAATAAAGAACACATCATCTGCTATCAATGTGGAAATCCAGGACATGTCAAGTCAGAATGTAGCCAATAAAAAGATAGGGATATATGGGGAGACAGTTCAGAACATCTGCTTCAATAAGAAGAAAGCTTTTATATATGCTATATGAAGAAAGCTTTTATATATGTCCAGAACACATCATCTGCTTCAATAAGAAGAAAGCTTTTATATATGCTATATGGGGAGACAGTTCATCTGACGAAGATAACGATGAAGAAGAAGTAGCCAATATCTATCTGGTCGCTCAAGAAGAAGAGGTAACTGATTCTGATCCTACCTATGATGAATTACTTTCCAAATATAATGCTCTACATTCTGAATTCATCAAAGTAGTTAAAGAACTATGGTTTTCCAAAAAAAATAAAGTTCTTGAAGAAGAGCTTAAAGAAAGTTAAGAGAAAGCTTGTGAAAATTTCTCTTCTTTGAAAAAGAAAAATATTGATCTCACTAAGACTCTTGAAAAATTTACTAAAGGGAGTGAGATGTTAAATGTTATTTTAAAAGCTCAATTATTTGTAAATAACCGATCTGGTATTGGATATGATCTAAAAACATATAGAAAGAAAACAAGAGGTAAGATGTATTTGAGTCATTTTCAATATTCTGTATATACATCGAATCCTTTTGCAAATTACAATTACAGTAATAGAAAGGGTCATTATACTTCATCATGTATACATAAAAAGAAAGGACAAAGAGAAACCTATAGATAGGAGCCTAGGTTCATATGCTTAGAAAATAATTTATACTAATAAAAAAGGAACCAAAAATATATGGGTACCTAAGACGTAATTGTATTTGAATGCAAATATGGCTCAAAGCATCGAAAGGTAACAAATGGTATATAGATAGTGGATGCTCCAGACATATGATTGGTGATTTTGAAAGTTTTACCATATTGCAACCTAAGAAAGGTGGAAAGATAAAATTTAGAGGAAATCAATCCAAAAAGATAGCAAGAATTGGTGAAATAAAAAACGACAAAGGCATATAAGTCAAAGACGTATATTACATTGAAGGCTTGTGTCACAACTTGCTAAGCATAAGTGAAAGTGCAGATAAAGATAACTAGGTAATATTTGACTTAGAGGAATGTCTAACTGTAAACAAGAAAAACTTACAATTAGACAAGAAGAATCTCAAAGCAAAGCTCATAGCAAAAGGGGAAGGTAACTGCTATACTCTTAATTTCAGTAGAAATGCTTATGAGAACTATTTTTTAAGTAATGCTGATAAAAGTTGGTTATGGCATAAGAGACTAGCTTATGTTAATATGCACCAACTAGGTAAGTTACTAAAAAAGGATTTAGACTTGGTCTACCCAAAATAAATTTCAAAAAATATTTGATATGTGACGCATGTTAGAAGGGTAAACAAACTAAATCATCTTTCAAATTGAAAAAAGAGATCACAACCAACAGACCACTTCAATTCTGCATATGGATTTAGTTAGACCTGTAAGAGTTTAAAGACTTAGTAGAACTTATATTCATTACTCATTCTTGATGATTTCTCTAGATTTACATGGACTATTTTCTTATCATCGAAGGATGAAACCTTCAGTGAATTTATTGTTTTTGCTAAGAAAGTGAAAAATGAGAAAGGTATGTCTGTTGTAGGTATCAAGACAGATCACGGTAGAGAATTTGATAATCAAGCCTTTGAAGATTAGTGTGACACTAATGGCATTGATCACAACTTCTGTGCTCCAAGGACATCTCAACAAAATGCAGTCGTGAAGTGAAAGAACAGAGTACTCACTGAAATGCCTAGAGCAATGCTGAATGAAAAGAACGTGTCTCAATTTTTCTAGGCCAATGCAATGAGCACAGCATGTTACTTTCAAACAAAGCCTACATCAAAACAAAACTTGGAATGACACCGTACGAACTATACAAAGGAAGGAAACTGAATCTCACTCATCTGCACATCTTTGATTGTAAGTGTTTCATTCATAATAATAGTAAAGATAACTTAGGAAAATTTAATTCTAAAACTAATGAAGGATTATTCCTAGGCTATTCCAATAAAGTGAAGCATACAGAGTTTTCAATAAGTGAACATGTGTTGTTGAAGAATCAATTCATGTTGTATTCAATGAATTTGAATCCTCTAACAAAATTATTGATGATGAGCAGGAAATTGTATTAAATCAAGAAAATGAGCAACCTAATCCTAAACCATACAATCTCGAAAATGATCAAGCCAAGGAAGAAGAACAACCACTAGGACAACCTAGATCATGGGAATATAACAAGCATCATCCCATAGAAAAAATTATAAGAGATGTAAGTGAAGGTGAGAAAACTAGAAACAAAATCTTTAATAAAGTATGTTTTTCTGCATTTATTTTTGAAATAGAAACTTCTAACATTGAAAAAGCCCTATCAGATAATGATTGGGTTATAGCAATGCAAGAAGAACTCAATCAGTTTAAAAGAAATCAAGTTTGGGATTTGGTGCCCCAACCCAAGGATCATCCGATCATTGCCATAAAATGGGTATTTAAGAACAAACTTGAAGAATCTATAATAATTGTAAGAAATAAGTCAATATTAGTGGTTGTAGGCTATAATCAGGAAGAAGGAATTGATTATGAAGAAACGTATGCTTCAGTGGCTAAATTGGAACCTATACAAGTACTCTTAGCCTTTGCATGCAATACGGGATTCAAACTATATCAAATGGATGTAAAGAGTACATTTCTAAATGGCTACATTGTGGAAGAAGTGTATGTAGATCAACCTCTAAGTTTTGAAGAAGTGACTAAGCCTGACCATGCTTTCAAACTAAGAAAAGCTTTACACAGTTTACAACAAGCCTCAAGAGCATGGTATAATAGACTCAGTAAATTTCTCATTAATCAAGGTTTTGTACGAGGAAAAGCCAATACAATACTTTTTACAAAATGAAAATGAAATGATATTTTAATAGTACAAATATATGTTGATGATATAATTTTTGGTGCTACCAACGAGAGTTTTTGCAAGGAATTTTCTAAGAAAATGTAGGGGGATTTTGAGATGTCAATAATGGGAGAATTGAATTTCTTTCTTGGTTTGCAAATCAAAGAAATAAAAAAAATGGAATTTTCATATCTAAAACAAAATATTTAAAGGAGCTATTGAAGAAGTACAGAATGGACGAAGCATATGGAGTAGACATGCCAATGAGCTCAACTACGTTGCTTGATGTCAATGTCAAAGAAAAATATTATAACATCACAAAGTATAGAGGAATAATTGGATCATTATTCTGTCTTATTGCAAGTAAACCTGACATCTAATTCAGTGTTGGTATATGAGTAAGATATTAATCAGTACCAAAGGAATCACATGCTGAAACCATCAAATGAATCTTCATATATCTTGCCAACACAGCAGAATTAAGTTTTGGTATCCTAAAGGAGGAAATGAATACCTTGTTTCATACTCAGACTCTAATCATAGAGGATACAAGATTGACAAAAAGAGTACTAGTAGGCAATGCCAGTATCTAGAAGGCTCACTTGTTTCATGGTTCATCAAGAAACAAAATACAATATCTCTTTTATCAACAGAAGCTGAGTATGTCGCAGGTCAGGTTGTTGTGCACAAGTGTTATGGCCGAAACAACAACTACAAGACCTTGATATATGCTTAAAGGAGATACCTATCTACTATGACAACACTAGTACAATAAACTTGTCAAAGAATATGGTTCAATATTTAATAACTAAGCATATCGATGTTAGACATCACTTCATCAGAGACTATGTTTAAAAGAAAGATGTTAAAGTGATATTTACTCCAACTCATCTTCAACTAGCTGATATCTTTACAAAACTCCTAGCTAAAGATCAATTTCTATTCATTAGAAGAGAATTGGGAATGGTAAATCCCAATGAATTGTAAGTTATTTTATGTTAGAAATTATAATTTGATCATGTTTAGATGATTACTGACTTAAGCATCGGAGTATCTAGCCATATGTTGTGTAGGACTTTAATACTCTATTTTGGGGTATGAAAAGCATAGGTTAATAGAGAACAACATCACTTAAGGGGCAACTTCAAGTAATCTCTAGATTACTTGAGTGAAATTGGAAGTAATGGATAACATCACTCGAGTAACCACTCGAGTGATGCCTTAAAATTCGAGGAATGAGCATTCAACTCAAATAATTTTAAAAGAAATGGCATAACAGTTGAATTAGAATAGTCAGGAGGTGAAAAGACTGACCACTCGAGTGATCACTCAAGCGATGTCTCAGAATCACTCAAGTAAGCCCTCAAGTGATCATCAATGTAGAACACAATTCAACTAAGTTTTTACTCAAATCTGCCTTGAACTACATCAAATCACAAAGGGAATATACATGAGTAATTACAATATTACTCATGTCAAGTACATACCTAAAAGGTATTTCTTTTAATTTTTTGGTATAATCACTCCAGTGACCACTCGAGTGATGTCGGGCTCTAGGGCTATATCTATCGGTACTCTATCATTTTTTTACAAAATCTCTTCTACTGATTCTCCTATTGTTCTTACAAAATTTTCCCACAAACACTTACCCATCAATTTTTGACCAAGACTCACCGATTTTAACTGTGAAAAACTTCCTAAAATCTCCTAAATCCTCAGCCCTAATCTTATATGTCGGTACTCGAAAACCCAGAAATTCACTCTTCCTTTCAATCACAATGGTTAAAACCAAAAATCTATATTCTAACACTTCTTCTCGGTCTTCTGATCCCCAGTAACCCTCTGAATCTCCTCCATCTCCTCCAACCAAGAAATTGAAAAGCATCTCAAAGCCGAAACCGAAACCTAGAGCTCAAACAAAACCTAAAGTCAAAGGGGTTATGATCAAGGAGCCTAGGGTCACAAGGGCTCAGATAAAGAAGGTTATTCCTCCAGGCAAAGCTAAAGGAACTGCAGTGCTATCTCTATCTACCTCAAACTCATTAGACACACCTACCTGGACTAGGAAAGGATTGAAGATTCTAAATATGATGAAAAACTTGACAAAGTCATGGCAAATATGTTAGAAGAGGCTCTATATTCTAAAGGAAGAAAGAAGGGACAATCGTCTAAGAATCCAAAAGAAGAAAGGAAAGAAGACATTACTTTTCTACTGAAGGGGTTCAATATAAAGAAGCCAAAGGAGTCTCAGAAGTTTAAGGATCACTTTTCAAGGAGAAAAGTGTGCAAAATACACTACATTGACCTCAATCTTCTTCAAGAGGTACTAAAATTTGACCTCAGCCCTTACCTTAAGTCATACATGCCATGGTTATCTATTAGACTTCCATTTTGCACAAAATTAGGTAGACATTTTTATTACAATTTGGAACCAGTAGATTATGCCCTTAGAGACTCATTAGAAGAGGAAATGGTATATAAGGTTAGGGGGCAAGAAATCTTGATCTCACCCTCTAAAGTAAACACTTCATTAGGGATAGAGGATCCTCCTAAAGATGTTCATCCCAACATTGATTCAAACCAATTGTTTACCATTTTGAGGCCCGGAGAAAGAATGGGACCACTCAACTTTAATCCTAGTGATATGTGTGACTTACACCGAGTTCTATGGTATATCTACTCTAGAGCTATAGTTAATAAGTCAAACAATTTCACATATTTCATTGAGAGAGATTTCATAAAAATAGCCTCCATTATTCTAAAAGAGCAAAAAAACTTGGGTGAACTCATTGTGCAGAGATCAAGAAACACAAATTTAATGGAACCAAGACCACCCCTATGCCTTTTCCCCAACTTATCTCCTTGTTTCTAAAGAAGAATAAAATTTGGTACTTGGAGAAAAATGGGCCTATTGAGAGGATAGTCCCAGTAGGAAGAAATCAAATTGGGAAATTGGGAATTGAGATTACACTGAAAAAGCCACTTGAATCTAGCCCCAAGAAGAAGAAGAAGAAAAATGAGGCTGAGTTAAGTAGGATGGATGATACTCAGTCCTCCGCCCCTGCTTCTACAGCTCCTCTATCATTCTTCTGTGATACTCTACAAACTGTCATGAAGAATGTACTTGACGGCTTTCATGTAGACATTGCCAACACAAATGTAGAGCAAGTAAGCCATATAAACCACAAGATGGGTGAGTTGGTGATCGGTATGAACCAGCACAATGACGCAATACTAGCAAAGCAACGGGCACAAGGGATTGCCATTCAGGAGCTTGGTAACCTCATACGATCATTACATGCCAAGATTGATGCCCTGGCTCTCAGACCATCCATACCTACCTCTGCTCCTGCTACTGATATAGTTTCATCATCTAAGCCTAATCCTTCTACTATTCCTCCTCTTATCATATCCACTATGACTCCCAACAAACTTCTTTTCACCATGCCTGACCCATCCACCTCTGAACTAGTTCACATCACTATCGATGATCAAGTCCAGGCAGTCCAGCCAGAGGCAGTGCCTACACCTGTTGCCTCACCGGCAGGCACTGCCCACTTTCTTTACACCGGTCCTCTAGTGATCCTTCCCATCAATCACCTACTCGTATAAAGGAGGTGGAAGTTACTTCACACATACCAACACCTCAGAATCCTTCAACCTTTACCCCATCTCCCAATAATCCACTTCAGATTCCTCCAGTGAAAATCCCTGAGCTTAAGCCATCATCTCCTAGCCTTTCTCATCAGGGTGACTCACATGATTCTAAAGGCATACCTCTTTACATTACCCTATCTCTGCTATTGAACCATCTAGCTTTAGTTCCTCTCTCAGTTGATTACTACTTTTATGATGAGTTCAAAAAGGGGGAGAAGATCTGGATGTGATTTTGTGAATATCTGACAAATTTTGTATAGTATGGGTTTCTGTGTGTATTGCGATTTAGGGAGAGTTTCAGACTTTCTTCACTTATTTTTGACTTTTGGATATGTAATGAATTCTATGTATTGACTTTACTATGAAATTATTATGCATTTTCATTTTTACTAGCAAATTGTGGTCTGATGAATTTCTATTTGTGTGTGACAGATGATTACAGGTTTTAATTCAAACTCATAATTTCTAATGTCAGAAATTTCAAAATTATTGAACTTGAACCCAAAATGATTTCAAATAGTAAAAGTTTCACAATCATTGGATTTGGATACAAAAGAGTTTCAAATTTCAAGATTATTAAGTTTTGAATTCAAAATGATTTCAAACAAAAGATTCAAAAATATTCATTTGAATTTAAAGTGTTTTCAAATAGTTTGAAAGTGATTGTACTTAATTTCAAAAGAAGTTTTGAAATCTCTAATGTTATTTTAACTCTATATGAAAAGATATCAAGTATATTAGAAGAATATGATCTCAATTGAAATCTCAATTTCAAAATGCTTTCAAATACCTTGTTAAAAAATCACCAAATTTTGTGATAAACCAAAAGAGGGAGAATATTTTATCCGTATGTTTTGATGATAATAAAGATTAGATTAATCTTACAAAGGTTTTGATAATAGACAAAAGAGTTTTGAACAACGTAATTAAGTACTTGGTGGCAAGCAAAGCCATCACTCGTGTGATGAAGAAGAACTAGAAGTCAGAGAATAGGAGAAATCATCAATAGCAAAATTATAAAGAGATCACTAGAGTGATCACTCAAGTAATGATCCTTCATTACTCGAGTAACCACTCAAGTAATGTGTGCCAAATAGTTACAGAAGCTCTTTGCCAAGATTTGTATGATGTCACTCGAGGGATCGCTCGAGTAATAACAAAGGATTACCCGGGTGACCAGGTAAGAAATGAGGTAGCACAGTCTCTGCCAATATTTTAAAGGGATCACTTAAGTGAATACTTGAGTGATCCCACTGAATCACTTGAGTGATTAGGTAAAAAATGATTATTTTACTCTCTGCTAAGTTTTTCAATGGAACACTCAAGTGATGGATTTAGATTACTCGAGTAACCTCTTGATTGATAAAGTTCAGAAAGCATGATTATAATCTATTGCTTATTGATTTATTATCTATATAATTAATCTTTCATTGTGTTAGTATTCTGAGTATATTTGTAGAGAAACGATGAAGAGATCATGCGTTGAGAGAAAAGTCAAACATAACATCAGCAATGTCCGAAACGTCACCTACCGTAATTGACTAGTTTTCAAATTTGAAGAATAGTTAAACGAAGCTACACGACTCTAACGAACATGTTGAAATGGTTCTAAAGGCTATCACAACACATCTATCAAGATAGGAACATTCAATGTAGAACAGATGACAACTGAGACCACACAAACATACATCAATCAACATATTCTTAGTGCTCTATTTTCTTATATTCATTCTTATATTTCAGTGATTACATATTTGCTCTGTGAGAGAGATTTTCATTACAAACTTAATATCTGTTATTGACACAACTTAAGCTTGTGGAACCTTGATATAGGGATTTGATTATAACATGTAAGGGGGAGAGAGTGTCCGGTGAAGGAACTTGATGTGTACTGAGGTGCCAAGAACCCATTGAATCTTGGAAGATATAGTGAAACTCTCAGAGAAGCTCTGAGGACTAGACGTAGGTCAAAGTGGTTATGGCCGACCCAGTATAATTCCCGGTATACACTTTGGTGATATTTTTCCTAGCTCTTAATTGCTTTAAATTACCAGTCAATTTTATATATGAAACAAATTTTCTATGATCACCCAATTCACCTCCCTCTTTAGTGAAACGCTTATACTAACAATAACTACTATTAGCTAAACTACTTAAATAATAAAATATTCAATCCAATATTATAAAAATGGAGAAAGATAAATGTATAATGTTTTTAAAATTTCACAAAATTTTGTAGCGGTTTTAAGAACTACGACTGCTATAAATTTAAAAGCAAAATGGGATTAAATATTTGGCTCTACTTTTGAATTTCATTTGATATTCGTAGCGGTATAGCAACCTCTACAAAGTTTTTCCGCCAATTTTTTAAATTAAAAGTTCAATTTAGTAGCGGTTTTGTAACTGCTACAAAAATGGAGCCAAATTTTCATTTTCCATTTCCCTATATGTGAATTATAGCGCTAACATTTGTAGCGGTTATAAAATTGCTACAATTTTGACAGATAATATGTTATCAACATGAGAATCTTGTAGTGGTTAGGATAAACCGCTACAAAAATAGTAGTGGTTATGTTACTTACTGCTACAAATCCATTTGTAACAGTAGTTATGTAGCGGTTTTATCAACTGCAACTAATGTTATTTATACTGGTTAAAACCGCTACAAATTCATCTTTGTAACAGCTACTAAACCATATTTTTTTGTAGTGTCACTCCCATCCAACAAGCTCCAATATTGTTTTGGTGCTGATATGTTATTTTTGTTATAGGAAGAATGACTCGTGATAAAAAAAAGACAGAACTTGATATTACATGGAGTCAATGTGAAAGTGTGACTCCACATAAACTGTTGGTTAAGTGCAAATATTGTTCACGTAAATATTGGGGTGGTGAAGCTAGGATGAAACATTATTTGGCTAAAACTAGAGACATATGGCGCCTTGTATAAGTGTCCCTGGTGATGTTAAGGAGTTATGTCTTAAAATGATAGACAATAGAGAAAAGAATAAAAACGCTAGTAGTCTTGAAGTATTTCAAGAGGCAACTTCACAACATGCTAATGCAAATAAGGGTACAATGGACTCTTTTGTTGCTAAGGGGATGGTTGAAATATCAAAATCTATGAAACAAAGAATAATGAATGAGATGTTAAAAGGTACAAATTTAGTAATTTAGGATATTTGTAAGTGCATATAGGGTAATGCTTTACCATTCAATTTGGTGAAAAGTCCATTGTTTATTCAAATGTTAGAATCTGTAGATGAATATGGTATGGGTTTGAAACCTCCTACTTTTCATGAGGTGAGAGTTTATTACTTGAAAAAGGAAGTTGATTAAACTCAAGAAAGTTTGGAGAAGTATAAGAGTGACTGGGAAAAATGGGGTTGTATTATGATGTGTAATGGTTGGACTAATGGTAAAGGGAGGCCTCTTACTAACTTTTTGGTAAACAGTCCAAGTGGAACAGCTTTTCTAAAATCTATGGACACAAGTAGTATGATTAAAGATGCCAAACTAATGTTTGACTTACTAGACAACATGATTAAGGAAATTGGAGAGGATAATGTAGTACAAGTTGTGATAGATGGTGCTGCAAATCTTGTGTCAGCAGGGAAGATGTTAGAAGAGAAGAGAAAAAATTATGTTGGTCCCCTTGTAACATCCCAAATTTTATTCACCCAAAATTCCTTATATTAAAGGGAATAAAAAGGTGAACTAAAGAGAATATGGAAAGATAAAACAAGGAAATTAGCAGTCACACACAATATGATTATATTTGGAACACAAATTGTAAACATTTGAATTTGCTGCTAGTGAGTTTCCCTATATAGCAGTCTTGTTGTGTGATATTTTTAAATAGGCAAATGATATCCATGCCTATGAAATATTCTCAAATAAAATTATACCTATCAAGCTTATATTTGATAGGTCATATAGGTCATTTGGAGCTATACACAAAGAGTTATGTCTTTTTGAAGTTACCCCATTGAAACTAGCAAGTTTTTGTGACAGCGTCCAAAAATGAAAATTCTAGTAATTATGACCTTCCAATTAGCTAAAGGCTATATTTTTATTTAAAAATAGAATTAATAAGGGTCACATAGCCTTTAGAACCATACCAAATAGACATTTGTGCAATTAGATATGAATTTTCAAAGTTTGGTGAACATTCTGCTGGATTTTCCAGCAAGTGCGAAAATGGGAAAAAACGTATGGGCAAAATGGTGATTTGACCAATAAAGCAAGATAGCTTTTATTTTACCCTTTTCTTTACACAATTTTCATCCAAATAGGGATACAAGAGGAGAAATATTTATTTGGACATTAGTTGTGACATGTGGAGGCATTTTGTCCAAGTATGAAAAGATGACAAAAAGATCAAATTGGCATGTGTTAATTGGCCCATAAAATATTATTACCTTAAGGAGGTGGAGAAATGATATTTTTAAAGCTCTTATCTAATTTTAAGAGCTCAATTTCATTCAGCAATGAGAAAGAGAGAGAGAAGGAAACTTGAAGAAAGCAAGAGCAAAGAAAAAAGAAACTGAATGGTTGAAATCCAACCGAATGACAACTTGGTGATTTTTACACAAACCAGGGGCAAATTGGGAAATTGGCTAATTATCTCTCCTCCCTCATATTAATTTCCTTCAGCTACCCAAAAAGGAGAGAAAAATAATAAAAATCATGAGAAAATGAAAGAGGAAAGTGAAAGAATAAATAGTGAAGGTCATCAGCTCCGGATTCGAATTCACCTTAAATTCGGTGTTTCTAGCTTCTAGAGTCTCCTCTAACATTATTCTTCTCATAAAGAGCAAAATTTATATGGTTTTGGATTTTCAATCAAAGGTGCTTGGTTCCATCTACTTAGAGGAGGTGCTATCGCAATCACGAACAAATCACATATTCGAGTTCTTGTAAGTATATGCTTCGATTTGGACCAAATATTTTGTGATTTCGTTGAGTATTTCTTGAGATACCTAAACCGTAAATTTTGGCCAAAGGGAGTCTCTGATGGTTTGATGTTCATATAGTGATGATTATGATGTTAAAAGAGGTTTTTGGATGATTAATTATGATTTTGGAAGTTCTGTTCAAATCTGCCTGAATTCATTTTTCAGAGGTAGAGAACTTGTAACATGTTTTTGATTTGTTGAACTTAATCCAAATGCTTGAGCTTTTACATGATGAATGTAGACATCATGGCCTTTAATTTGATAGGTAATACGGTCCATTTGGACTAGTGGATTGAAAGTTATGATTTTTCAAAGTTTGACCTTGATTCTGGAATGAAATATGTGACAGTCTTAGTTTGACGAATTTCTTGGAAATATGTGGTTATAATTCATACTCTATGATATTGTTCCCTTATAAAGGACTTAAAGAGCTTTCATTAGCCACTAGAACTAACCCATTTGGATTTTTTAGAATTAGTTATAAATTTTCAAAGTGACTAAAAATTTCTGGCAGTTTTAGTCAAAGTGCAAAATTAAAAAAGGTAATGGCATAACGTAATTATCTTGAACTTTAAGGGAAAATACAGCCAATAATATGAATTTAGAAATAAGTCATGAATAAGTAATAACTCATTTATTATATATTTGGAATAATAGGACTTAACATTTGCCCGAGCTGGAACACAGTATATTGGACTGATAGACAGGCAAGGAAATGGCGTAATTCCAAGTAGTAACTCTTTCTTTCATGCACTATGTGATTATTGTATGTTTGTGTATGGCATCTTCTATAACATAAGTATAGTGTCTCAGACATGCATATTAGCCTGGTTAGGTTATGGGACCCAATGAAGGCGTAGAGTTAAGTCAAGGTTGGCGCAGGGTTGAACAGTCATTTGGCCTTGGACAGTGTGAACACAACATTCTATCATTTTACATAACATAGAGCATGGCATATTTATTTTCACATCGTATGTGTCTAAATGTATGTTACTACTAAGATTCTTCAAATCTCACCCTTTCCATAAATGTAAAAATTTTTCAGCAGCAGATAGCAGCTTAGAAGGTAGAATAGTAATTACCAGCAACAGAAGGTTCTGAACTAGTACAAGAGGAGATGTTGGTTGTCTGAAAGTCTTTATCACTTTAAGATCTATAAATATTATGTACACCCCTATGAGGAAGTTCCTGTAACATAATCAAGCAAATTTTATCAATAATATCAGGATTTTGTTTGCCATTCCTGTTTACTTACCGCATTATGTGCTAATACTCTGAAAAACATGAAAACAAGATAAGGGTGTTATATTTTGGTATCAAAGTAGTGGTTCTAGCCATAGTGTGTAGTTATGGCAACTAGATAGTATACTGATATACTTGGCTATATAGTGACAGGAACAGTGAAGCGAATTACTTCAACTAGTTCATAATTAAGCCCCTGAAAGGAATAGATTAGCTTGAAAAAATAGTGGAATACCCAAAGAGTAGCCAGTATCACAATACAAGATTGAGGTAGGTATAAGGATGTTGTGAAACCCAAGGAAGTAGGTACGGCCAAGGCCAGGGTATAGACATAGTATTTAGTCAGCCAGAGACAATGGGCGCGATGTTTAAGACAAGGACAATCATAGGGTATCGATGGCCGGAAGTAGTTGAAGCCGGCATCTGTGTTTTATCTGGGTGGATGAAAGTTAAGCATGCTCAACCTAGGGAAATCTTAGGATGGGTGACCCACTAAGAAGTTAAGTTGGCAAGGTCATAGAGACTTAAGCAATAGTGATTGTCTTAAGGTTTCTCCATGGCCAATAATCATTTTAGTTAGATGATTTAAAGAGTGTTTAGAAGCATAGAGATAATGATAATGTAAGTATTGATTTTGAATCAGGATATTTCTGTCACTATGAATGCTACCCAGAAAGGTTCATTTGATGGGGTTGTGAAAACTTGAGGCATAGTAAATGTTTTGAGGTTTCTCCATGCTAAGTGATGATCCTTAATAACACCGTAATGTTAATGGAATGTAGATATGATATACAATGCTATATGATGATTATTGATTATACTGTATATTGATCCTAGAGGATATTTTCAGATGATACTGAAGCTTGATGATAGGCCTAAATAAGATCTAATCTGAAATAGTGCTTAGGTTGAAATGTGAATTGGTTACACTATGGTTCTATTCTATGACGGAAGTTGGAACCTTGTAAACCTTGTTGATAGTATTGAACCTTTAGTAATTTTTTGAGGATATTACCTGAATACCATGAAGGTTAGAGTAGGCATTATTGATCATGATTTTAGCATGCCTATGGGCATAATTGAGGAAAAGGAATTCTGATCTGTGTAGTGTCGAGGTTCTAGATTTCATAATGAACCTAAAAGTTGGGTAGAGATATAGTACTTCCAATGATATACTCAATGGATTTTGGGGCTAATTAAAGTACCCAAGATATCCTTATGGTGCCAAATTAGAGTGTTTGGGCTAGTGATGATCTGTGGAATAGAGGAATAAGGTTCTTACAGATACGAATCCTTGCAGAGAGGGATTCTGAAAGGTTGCTAGCTGTTAAGTCTAGCACGGGGAAAGATCATATTCATAAAATATTCCCTTAAAGGATTGATTGAGGTAATAGCTCTCTAATGAAATGGGAGACAAAATTGTTTCATCTATTATTCCATTAACTTGAGGCTATGCTAGGAATCAATAGGTGGATGGCAAATAATGTGTTGAAAGGTATAAGTAGAGAAGGATTACAAAGTAAATCGTAACCTAAGAATCAACTGTTAAGTTTGATTCTATAAGGAATTGAAATAGGCCAGCATGGTTTGAGTTGAAACGGGCCAAGAACTGGCACAAAAGAACATAGATTTTGGGTGCAACCAGGTGTTATAGGACGTTCCTGTAGGACTCCTATAAGATCATCCTGACATTATTAAAGCTCATATGAGGAGAAAAACATCAGAGTGGGTAGCAGAAGCATAGTAAATTTATATGTAATCCTTAAGGACAACAGGAGAGGTTGATATTCGCACCAATGTTGATCATTCCAAGTCATGAGTAGACCTGTATGATCTATAGTAAAGTAGCCTATATGGCATATTGTGATTAGCCTAGAGTAGCAAAGCAGTCTATTAGAGCATGTTAAAGATACAACTAATTAGTCTATGATGGGGAGCTTCTTACCTCGACATAGCCAGGCAAGTTGCACCACGCTAGTTGCTTGCAGTCAAGCGGTTAGACGTAAAACATATGTAATGTGGTAGTGTGGTGAACAATGATACGACCGTTATGGTCAACAATTACACAACTAATGTGGTTCATGGTGACACATGTAAACAGAGTGTAGTAGGGCATAATGGTGGCGGCGAATCACTCTTAATAGTGTAACCTCATAGAATTAATTACCCACTCAGTGAGCAGTACACACAGTACGACCAATAAGCGTTAAACAGTCCTTTGATCCTAAAACTGAATAGGCAGACATAGATACAGATAGTTATGTGTAAAAACAGACATGTTAGCAGTAAGCCCTAATGTACATGTTTGTACAGAGCAGAAAAACCAGCATACTTAATGTTGTGAGAATAGAATGATACAAACCGTAAGACTAAATATACTGGGTAGTGTCCTGATAAAGCAATGAGGCCTAGAGTAACTAGCGGACAATATGTGTTGAGATCATAAGACCTATTGGACTAGTGTATCCACTGGCTAGTAGATTGTTAAGCAATTAAAGTTATGTAGAACAGAGACCAGAGGCAAAAAGACCCGATATACAAGCTTTCATGGGGCAGTGTCTCTTAGCAGTAATGCCTGACGAGCACTCTATGCTATACTGAATAGTGTACACAATATGGTTAATAAGGATGAGCAGGCAATTAATCTTAAACCCTGATAGATAGATAGGCAGTGAGGCCTAATTAACAAACAATATAGTAATAGGTTGTGTAACCCTTAAGTATGAAATAGGATGAATATGTGAATACTAACGAGCATTAACACACACATATCAGATACATCATGATACATACGAGCATCCACACAATAGGAATAAGTTGCATATTAAGATAGGATTCCCCAAGGATAATCAACATTATATGATATCCAAAATTTCAAAGACAAAATTTTATTGACGGGGGGAGAAATGTAATATCCCAAATTTTATTCACCCAAAATTTCTTATATTAAAGAGAATAAAAAGGTGAAGTAAAGAGCATATAGAATGATAAAACAAGGAAATTAGTGGTCACACACAATATGATTGTGTTTGGAACACAAATTGTAAACATTTGAAATTGCTGCCAGTGAGTTTCCTTGTATAGCAGTCTTGTTGTATGACATTTTTAATAGGCAAATTGTGTCCAAAGTATATGAAATTATCTAAAATAAAATTAGAATTATGAAGCTTTAATTTGATAGGTTATATATGTTATATATGATTAGTTTTGATAGGTTAAATAGAGGTTTCAAATATTTAGAGCAAAAAGTTTGTATAATATACTTATCTTCTACATTGACTAACTACTATATTTAATGTTATATATCTTATAGATTAGTCATAAACCCGATGGTGGGTTGATGTTATTTTGCTTATAATGCCTCATAAATGGAGAATGATCATCAAGAAGAAAATAAAGAGGCAAGGGATTGAAGAAAGAAGAAGATTCAAGATATTCAAGAAGATATCTAGTTGGGTTATGAAGAATGATCATTAAGAGGAAAAACAAGAAGATATCTTATACATTAGCCAAGCAAAGAAAGAAGAACTTGCAAGAACTAATGGGAATATCAAGATCCAAGCTATTAGAAGTGATATCAGAGGTTCTATGGTCGACCGAAAGTTGGAATGGGTCAATATGATGCTAAAATGACTTATACGGAAAGTATGCTACCTCCAGAGGTAATTACTCGAGTAATGCCTCGAGTAATTTGCCACTACCACATTTTGGAGGTGATTACTCAGGGTTCCCTCAAGTAATGACCCAAAATTACTCTAGTGACCCCTGGAGTAATAAGAAGTCTAATGTACTTTGCTTTCATGCAGTAGGACAGAGGTTTGTCATTTTGGCCATATATCTCTAACCACACATCGAGTTAAGTTAAAACTAGTGGCATATGAAACTAGACTCCTAATGTGTCATTTTGACAAAATATCACATTCAAAGGAGTTCAGATGAGAGAGATATCAGCTTTGAAAGTAGACACTGAAATCACCATCATAGTATAAGGAAGCTTCCATATTTTGGACATAACTGTCAAACTACACGCCAAATTGAGGTGAAACTAGTGCAATATTAAAGTATACTTAAAGATCTTTCCATAGATAGGTATTTTATCATACTTGAAGTATATGCTAAGAGTTATGCCTTTTGGAAGTTGACATTGGAAACTTTGAAGACTATCGGGAACAGTAGCTACTCTTTAGATCATAATTTCCTGAATACAATGAGTTTGGAGCTAATTCTTGTTGCATTGAAATGCATACAGCAAGAGCTTTCTAATGATATATTATTTGCCATATTTGAAATTAAAATGAAAATATTACATCAGCCCCTTTGCCCTCTTCTAATGTTTATTCTTCATGTTTCCCTTTTCTTTATTCAACTCGGTCTACCTCCTAAATCGGCCCTTCTTTTCCAATTCGTTGGTCAACGATTTCGGCTGCATTTCTTTGCTTTCTTCACATTGGTCCAGCTCAATACTTCTCATTGGTCAATTCCTCTCTTCTCCTTTCAATTCTCCAATTTCCCTTACTTTAATTCCTTTCGGTCAGCTCTCTTTCCTTTTATTCAACCATTTTGGCTCTCTCTTCTATTCTTCAAACAACAACAATTCTCTTCTTCATTCGGTCCAGCTGTCCCAATCCTTCAATTCGGTCCATGCTCTCCTTTATTCATTCCTCTAAATCTTTATTCACTTGGTTAGCTCTCCTTGATATTAATTCGGTCCAGCCCCTTTAAATTGTTCATTTTGGTTTACCTCTCCCTTTTACTACACAGCCGCCACGCTTCCTCAATGGTCCCCACTTCTTTTTCTTCTTCAATTTACTAGGTTAAAAAGTTGTGCCATTTTGGATAAGGAGATAAAAATGTATTTTATCATTAGGCATAAAATTACAACCACCAAACAAGGCCCTTACTCATTTAACCTCCTCTTAGAAAAAATGTGAAAATAAATTCTGCACTTGTGATGTTCCACTTTTGTCCTTCATTAAGCTCCAAAATAACATCTTTGACCTTAACCACTCAAGTTGTGACACATCATCACCTACAAAATTATATTCACAAAGTAATACCTTTTGCTCAAAATTAAAGAATAATGGGAATAACAAATATTAATTAAAAATATAACAATTTAACTAATATAATTCCCAAATTATGCTTTCACTAAAATCTCACTTTAACATATGATTATGCCTAAAATATTCAATTAAGTCCCACAAAAGCCTAAGATTAATTAATAAAAATAATATAAATATTGAGCTCTATCACTAGACACTCCTATGCTTAAGTTAGTAATCATCAAAACATCAATAAATAACATTATCTAACATTTTATAAACATTAATAACTTATAATTCATTGGGATTTACCATTCCCAATTCTCTTCTAATATATAAGAATTGATCTTTTGCAAGGGGTTTTGTGAAAATATCAACTAGTTGAAGATGATTTGGAATGATATCACTTTGACATCTTTCTTTTGGACATGATCTTTGATGAAGTGATGTCTAACATCAATATGCTTGGTTTTGGAATGTTGAACAAGATTATTTGCCAAGCTTATCGTGCTAGTATTGTCGCAGTATATTGGTATCTCCTTTAGATAAATACCAAGATCTTGGAGTTATTGCTTAAGCCATAACACTTGTGCAAAACAACTTGATGCTGCAACATACTCAGCTTCTGTCAATGAAAGAGACACTGTATTTTGTTTCTTGCTAAACCATGACACAAGTGAACCTCCAAGAAACTCGCCTTGTCAACTGGTACTCTTTCTGTTTGTCTTGTATCCTCTGTGATCAGAGTCTGAGTATGCAACTAGATATTCACTTCTTCCTTTAGGATATCAAAGACATAATTCTGCCTTGTCAGCAAGATATCGAAAGATACGTTTGACGGTTTCAGCATGTGACTCCTTTGGTGCTGATTGATATCTTGCACACATACCCATACTGAATTGAATGTCAGGTCTGCTTATATTAAGATAGAGTAATGATCCAATCCTTCCTCTATATTTTGTGATGTTGCAATCTTTTCCCTTAACATCAGCATCGAGCAACGTAGTTGAACTCATAAGAGTGGCCATTCCATTTGCTTCATCCATTCCATACTTCTTTAATAGCTCTTTTAAATACTTTGTTTGACATGAAAATTTCATTCTTTCTTTGTTTGTTTTGCAAACTAAGAAAGAAATTTAATTCTCCCATCATTGACGTCTCAAACTCTCCCTCTATTATCTCAGAAAATTCCTTACACAATATTTCGTTTGTAGCCCCGAAAACTATATCATCAATTTATATTTGCACAATTAAAATATCATCTAGTTTTTATTTTGTAAAAATTGTTGTATCAACTTTTCCTCGTACAAAACCTTGATCAATGAGAAACTTACTCAGCCTTTCATACCATGCTCTAGGAGCTTGTTTTAACTATATAAAACTTTTCTTAGTTTAAAAACATGGTCAGGTTTGGTTACATCTTCAAAACCTAGAGGTTAATCTACATACACTTCTTCCATGATATAGCCACTTAGAAATGCACTTTTTACATCTATTTGATAGATTTTGAATCCCTTGATGCACGTAAAGGCTAAGAGTACTTGCATAGCTTCTAATCTAGCCACTGGAGCATACGTTTCCTCATAATCAATTCCTTCTTCCTGATTATAGCCTTTGGCTATCAATCTTGCCTTATTTTTAACAATGACTACGGATTCATCAAGTTTGTTCTTGAATACCCATTTAGTGCCAATGATCGGATGATCCTTAGGTCAGGGTACCAAATCCCAAACTTGATTTCTTTCAAATTGGTTTAGCTCTTCTTGCATTACTATTACCCAATCATTGTCTAATAGGACTTCATCAATGATAGAAGGTTCAATCTCAGAAATAAAAGTAGAGAAACTAACTTCATTTAAAATTCTATTTCTAGTTTTGACCCCTTCATTCACATCTCTTATGACTTAGTCTAAAGGATGACTTTTGTTGAATTTCCAGGCTCTAGGTTGTCCGAGTGACTAATATTCTTCCTTGGTTTGATCAACTTCTGGAATAAGAGATTTAGAAATATGTTGACCATTTTCTTGATTTAAAATAACTTCCTGCTCATCGTTAATAGTTTTGTTAGAGGATTCAAATTCATCGAATACAACATGAATTGATTCTTCAACAACACATGTTTGTTTATTGAAAAATCTGTAAGCTTTGCTCCGATTAGAATAGCCTAGGAAAATTCCTTCATCTGTTTTAGAATCAAATTTTCCTAAGTTATCTTTAACATTATTATGAATGAAACACTTACGACCAAAGATGTGAAAATGAGCAAGGTTTGGCTTCCTTCCTTTGTATAGTTCATATGGTGTCTTCCCAATTTTTGTTCTAATATAGGCTCTATTTGAAATGTAGCATGTTGTACTCATTACATCGGCCCAAAAAACTTCAAACACATTTTTTTCATTCAGCATTGCTCTAGCCATTTTAGTGAGTACTCTATTCTTTCATTCCACAACTCTATTTTGTTGAGGTGTTCTTGGAGCGGAGAAATTGTGATCAATGCCATTAGCATCATAGTATTCTCCAAAGGTTTGATTTTCAAATTCTCCACCATGATCTGTCCTAATACCTGCAATAGACATACATTTCTCATTTTGCACTTTCTTGGCAAAAACAATAAATTCTTCAAAGGTTTCATCCTTTGATGATAGAAAAATAGTCCATATAAATGTAGAGAAATCATCAACAATGACCAATGAATATAAGTTGCCACCAAGACTCTTAACTCTTGCTGGTCCAACTAAATCCATATGTAACAATTGAAGTGGTCTATTGGTTGATATCTCATTTTTCAATTTGCCTAGTTGGTTCATGCTGACATGAACTAGCCTCTTATGCCATAACTAACTTTTATCGGCATTACTTAGAAAACAGTTTTCAAAGTCATTTTTATTGATATCAAGAGTATAGCAGTTACCTTCCCTTTTTGCTCTGAGCTTTGCTTTGAGATTCTTCTTATCTAATTGTAAATCTTTCTTGTTTACAATTAGACATTCCTCTGAGTCAAATATTACCCAGTTGTCTTTATATGCACTTTGACTTATGCTCAGCAAGTTATGACACAAGCCTTCAATGTAATAAACATCTTTGACTTGTATGCCTTTATCATTTTTTATTTCACAAATTCCTGCTATCTTTCCATATTGATTTCCTCCAAATTTTACCTTTCCACCTTCCTTAGGTTACAATGTGGTAAAACTTTCAAAATCACCGGTCATATGTCAAGAGCATCCACTGTCTATGTAGCATTTATTGTTTTTAGATGCTTTAAGACATATCTGTAATAAAATACGATTAAGTCTTAGGTACCCACATCTTTTTGGATCCTTTTGGGTTAGTACAAAATATTTTCTGGACATATGAACCTTTAGGTATCCATTTGTAGGTTCCTATTTTTCCTTTCTTTTTATGAATGCGTGATGAAGTATAATGACCCATTCTATTACAGTAATTGCAATATACAAACAGATTTGATGTATGAACAAAATGTTGAAAGTAATTCAAGTATGACTTACCTCCTGCTTTTTTTCTTCCTTTCCTTCTATCTGATTTTGGATCATATCCAATTCCACATCGATCATTTACAAATCATTGAGATTTTAAAATTACATTTAGCATCTTACTTCCTTTAGTGAATTTTTCAAGAGTTTTCGTAAGATCAGTGTTTTTCTTTTTCAAAGAAGAACAATTTTCACAATTCTTTTCAAAATTCTCTTTAAGTTCTATTTCAAGAACATTGTTTTTTTTAAAAACAACTAGCTCTTTAACTACTTTGATGAATTCATAATGTAAAGCATTGTATTCGGAAAGTAATTCATCATAAGTAGGATCAGAATCAGTTACCTCTTCTTCTGTTTCTTTTTGAGCAACTAGACAGATATTAGCTACTTCCTCATCATCGCTATTTTTGTCAGATGAACTATCTCCCCATATTGCAAACACAAAGGCTTTCTTCTTGCTGTAGAACTTGCCTTTTCTCTTTTCTTTATTCTTCTGAGCCAGTTCTTGACATTCTGATTTGATATGTCCTGGTTTTCCACATTTATAATAGATGATGTATTCTTTACTGCTTGTTTTTCCTTTCTAAAAGTTTTTGAAACCTTGGCCTTTCTTGTAAAACTTTCTAAATCGTTTTATTATTAGGTCCATTTCGTCATTGTCAAGCTCTTCATCTTTATCTTGATCTTCTTCTTTTGCTTTCAGTGCTAGACCTCTCTTCTTCTTGTCACCAATATCATCTAGTTCTCATTTGAACTTTAATTTACTTTCATATTCAGAAAAACTTCCAAACAGAGAACCAACCGATCGTATTGATTCACCTTTTTCTTTCTCAATTGTAGTGACTTTGGCCTCCCAATCTTTAGAAAGAATATTCAAAATCTTTCGTACTTGAGTATGTTGATCATAGGCTTTCCTAAGTACTGCAAGTTGATTAACAAGATGAGTATATATAAGTTCGAATTCAGCTATAGACTTGCCTGATTTCATTCAATGTAAATCAAACTTAGTAACCAGAATATTGATATGGTTTTCTTTTATTCCTGAAGTTCCTTCATATGCTGTTTCCAGGGCTTCCTACATTTCTTTAGCAGTTGGAAGTGTGTAGATCCTAAAGTACCTATTTTGACTCAAGGCACTTTGAATCATTAAAATTGCCTTGCTGTTGAGTGTGATAAGTTTCTTGTCATTCTCATCATATTCTGCTGGTGTCTTAGGAATCCTCTATGAATCTACAATCTTTTCAAGTTTATATTTTCCACTCTCAATCACGTCCCATAGTTCATATTCTGTAGCCATTACGAATACTCTAAACTTGGCTTTCCAGAAAGAGAAGTGTTCACCATTAAAACCTAGAGGTCTGGTGATAGATGCTCCGTCAGGAAGAATTCCTTCACCCATGCTTGCCATTGGATCCTTCTTAGGTTGTTATACCTTAACAAGAAGACCTACGCTCTTATACCAAATGTTAGTACAAGTGTTTCACCCAAGAGGGAGTGAATTTGGTGATACCAAAAATTTTGTTGCACATAAGAAAATTGACAGAATATTTAAAGCAGTTGAGAGCAAGGAGAAATATCACTGAAGTATACACCGGGAGTTATACTGGTTCGGCCATAACCACTTTGACTTACGTCCAGTCCTCAGAGCGTCTGTGAGAGTTTCACTATATCTTCCAGGATTCAGTGGGTTCTTGGCACCTCAGTACACAGCAAGTTCCTTCACCTGGACACTCACCCCCCCTTACACGTTGAAATCAAATCCCCAACTCAAGGTTCCACAACCTTAAGTTGTCTCAATAATTAATATTGAGTTTGTAATGAAAATCTCTCTCACAGAGTAAATGAATAATCACTGAAGAACAAATAATGAGTATAAGAAACATAGAGCACTAAGAACATGTTGATCAGTGTATATTCGTGTGTTCTCAGTTTTTGTTCTCTGTTCTTTGCATGCTCCATATATATAGAGATTTGTGGTGTCCGTTGGAAGCATTTCAAACATGTCCGTTAGAGTCGTGCAGCAACGGTTGACGGTTCTTCGAAATTGAAAACTATCCATTTGCAATAGGTAGCGGTAGGTAAGATCTAGGACATTTTATTTGACTTTTCTCTCATTGCATGATTTCTTCATCGTTTCTTTGCAAATATACTCAAAATGCTAATATAATGAAAGGTTAATCATATAGATAACAAACCAATAAATATACAATTAAAATCATGCTTTCTAGACTTCCTTACTTGAGTGGCTACTCGAGTGATCATGTTCATTACTCAAGTAGTCCCTTGAGTAATATTATTAAAAACCAGGTAGAGACTAAGTCAATGTTTTCTCACCACATTACTCAATTAAGACATGGAGTAACTTACTTCACAAAACTTTTGAATGCTTGGTTACTCTAGTGCTCCCTCGAGTAAGCATGTTTTTTCTTCACTGGTTACTCGAGTGATCCCTCAAGTAAGCTTCCAAATAAGTTTGCAGATTACTCGAGTGGTCCCTCAAGTAACGAGACTCAAATCTTGGCTGAGAGTACTTGTTATGTGCTTTACCTGATTACTCGAGTGAGCCCTCGATTAATGCTTCAAATAACTCTGCAGTTTACTCAAGTGCTCCCTCGAGTAATGCCTTTTTCTCTACTGTTCCTTATCCGTAGAGTGAGACATTTCTTGGCCGGAGCTACTAGATGATTTCTGTTCTGGTTACTCAAGTGTCTACTCGAGTAAAGATTCATATAACTTTACAGATTACTTGAGTGGTCCTTCAAGTAACGTCATCCAAAATTTGACAATGCTTAACTGGAAGATTTTTTGCATCATTACTCAAGTAATGCCTCGAGTAACAGGGCTCATTACTCAAGTGCTCACTCGAGTAACCCCTTCAAAAATTTGCTAGTGATGTTTTCTCTGTGCATTGTCTCTCAGTTCTTCTTTATTATTGCAGTGCTTACTTCAAGTAATGGTTTGTTCTGCCATTTAGTTACTTTGTTCAAATTATTTTGTTTATTATCAAATCCTTTTGTATTATAGATCCAATCTTTGTTATCATAAAAATACATGGGATCTAACACATTAGAGCATTGAAAATTTTGTATAGTGCTTTAACTGAAAATGATTTTGAGAAAATTAGATTTTGCTCTACTGCTATAGATATTTTGGATACTCTTGATTCTATTTATACTTCTAACAAGTATGTTGGAGTTGAAAGCATTGACAGTTCATGTGAAACTATAAGCTATATACCTGCAGTTCATGAACAAGTGAAAGTTGACAATGAAGAAGGAGAAATCATATAACATTTCCATGATCTTGTCAACATAGAAGAACAAGAGGAAGATGATTCCCAAGAAGAGCTCACTTCGAATGAATTTTAAAATTATCGCCGATCCTAATCGAGGATCTATCAACGGCGTTTAAACCAAGTTAGAAAGATTCGTACCTTTTTGAATTCAGGATTTTCGATCTCTAGGAACCAACACGTTAGGTCCGCTCCCTCTACCGGTATCCACACGAATGCTCTCCAACAAAGACTGCGTGCTAGCGCCTCCAATGTCTTCTAGGGTTTCCCTCGTGGCTTTGAATTCTCATACGTGTATAAGTATATCTGTTCTTTCAAGTTTATAACCTATGAGGGCTATATTCGAATTTCAAAATTAATCTTTATTAATTTTGAAATTAATCTTTATTAATTTTGAAATTAATTAACAATTAATTATCTTAATGAGCAAATTAAATAAATCCAATGTAAATTAAATCTGTCTAACAGTTTTAATTTAACCTATTTATTTAATTCAAATAAAGAGCCATTAGATTTAAGTTATCTTCATAAATTAAATATGAGATACTATATCTCTATCATGTTAGTTATTAAATTTAATTTATCTTAATAAATTTAATTTAAAACTACCACAATATAATAATATCATATAATATATATATATATACACACACATATATATAATATGTATTTCAAAAATACATATATATATATATATAATATTAACGAATTTTATATTATATATATATAAATATAAAATTCATCCACCCTAGATTAAACATTATCTCGTGTTGGGTCATTCTTGTGTGCGACCTTGTAGGCCCATACGAAGTTAGCAGTGGGCCAATAACTGTACTAACTCACAAGTTGCAAGCGGCCTCTAGCAAAACATTATGACTACCCAATTCATATAAGGATCGTTAACACGATGCAACCTATCATACAACCATATCACGTCCTTTTTGTCACACGATATATCGGTCGAGGATGAGGTATGGATAATGTCATCCTCTTGTTCCTGACCATTACTTTCTCAATTCCTGAGTAGTCTGACAATAGAGGAAACTCCTTTCCATCGTAGTATGGTCATACATTTCTTAGACTCACTCATCGAGGGGCCCAATAATATCTCTCTACTAATGTGAGGGATAAATTCCATCTTGATCATTTATATTCCTATGCATGAAAAACTACCAAGCCCAATCGTAGCCTTTATCATCACCAGGTCAAAAGTGACTTTTGACTAGTTCAAAGCTTAGCAACTCTTATGTAGGAATCCATAATGACCTCATGTCAAAGGGCATTGTGACGTGGTTTATAAATGAGAAAAGCTTATGACTTGATCCATGTAGCTTTCTCATAGTGGGTCGACCCAGCACCTTGTAATCTTACAAGTGCCTAAGACTTTGATTCCTATCTCCATATCTTATCAAAGTCATACTGGTCTTATTTCATCTCTGCTGCCGTATAGATGACCGACCAGGTAAATTTTAGGACAATCTTTATGATTTATCCAATGATACAATTATCACAGTTAACATGCAAATAATATGATAACAAAATAGAGAAATTTCATTAAATTAATAATGTTCAGAGTACAATGATTGGCCCTTTGGGCACAATTTCCAACAAATTTGATGGATCATCCTCTAGAGCTCAAGATGCACATATGGTAAACAATTCCAACTCTTCTAGAGTTATTTCAAAAACTGATTTTCAAAGTTTGCATAAAATTGTTTTTCAACCAATTATTAATTCTATTGAGAAAAGCAAAAATGTTTTCAATCATGCTAGAAATTCATATGGGAATAAAGAACTTAGGCAAACTGATCATTTGAGATAGTCTTTTCTTGATCGACACAATACTTGTATAAAATCTCATAATGCATGTCATCATATTATTTGCAATTATTGTGGTAAATCAGGTCATATTTCTCACACATGCTATATTAGGAGAAATTCTAATGTGAGAAATAAATTTGTTTAGATTCCTAAAATGCAAGTGAGTTCAAATGCTAACATTCAAGAACCTAAAGCAAAGTGGGTAACAAAATGTCCATCTGGGGTTTCATGTGTGCAGATTGATTCTAGAAAGAATGCACAAAAGGGTACTGAGAAAATGAAGAAGATTCTGAGAGTTCCTAATGCACCTAAATGGAGATTCACATCAATTCAGAGAACTCTCGGATCACCCATTGCTGGAACTACAAAGTTTAACCACAAAGAAAGGAAATGGAGAAAAGGAGTACGTTCCACCTCAAGAATAGACTACCATAGAGTACTGTTCAACTATCTTGAGGAGAACAAGAAAAGGAGGATCTCTCAAGCATCAAGTAAAAGACTCATGGAGTCTATATATTTTGAGAGAAAGTTGCTAGCACCCAAAGCAAGATATTCAAAGTATCAACATCAAAAAAAATGCAGTGGATAGGCAAAAGCAATCCTCCGAGTATCTAAGGCAAAGGTACATAATGATAAAACCTCTTATGCTATTGTCTATAATATTTATTGAGGTTTTATATTCTGGAACCTTAGGAATATGCATTACAAACTATTTTAAAATTATGTTTTCATATCCCTTAAAAAGCCAGTTAATAGATTTATTTATAAAGGGATTACAATGCTCAACAAGTTAATTCTTTATGTATATATAAAAATTTTAAAAGAAAATATTTCTTTTATGCATAAAGACATATTTAATTCATTATGCTCAATTGCCTTGAATTGATTATATTCTTAGAGCATGTGAATTTTATCTTGTTTCCTACAAGCTAACAAGAAATGGATCCAAGCAAGGTTGGATACCATGAAAAAAAAATTATATAGTTTTGTAAGAAAAAGCTTCTCAAAACTATTGCCACATGAAAACAAATTCATATCTTGATTATGCTAAATTATGGAGTATGGATTTTGATGTTGTATGTGCAAAGCAAGAAAATCAATATTATTCCACCAATACCAAGCAAGATATCGCAAGGACAAGAGGAATTACGGTGATATCTAATCCTTACTCTATATCTTTTCATATCTTGTGCTTATATGAACTACATTGGGTAATGAATACTTGCTCATTATTGTATATCATCAGCAAATAATTATTTATGGTTTTCAAAAGTTTTTTCTGTTTGCTAAATGGACGAAAGTCAAATAATCCTTCTATGCATTGGAAGTTTGAAATGCACATTTTAAAAACTTGCTTAGATTTCAATCTATCCTATTAGTGCATACACATGATTTGAAAATTATTCATACTTTGAATACATTCAAATCAGTTTCAAATATTGAAGGTAATATTTTTGAGTACTAAACGTCAGAAATGATTCAAATCCATTCACTAGAGTTTTTCCCATCATTCACGTATTATTTCTTGATCTTGAACCTATTACTGCTTGAACTCCTCAACCTTTATTTTCTAGCAAGTTAGATCTTATGTCTAACAAATTGACTATCTATATGAGTTTCAAGTGTATTCCCTTGAAAAGAATTCAATATATGAAAGCCTTTTGGCTAATGCATAAATCATTAGTTGGCCAAGTTATTCCAAGAATTATGAATGTTCATTAATGCATTAAATCTTAATGCATTAACCATTATTGCGGGATAATTTACTAGGATAATATTCTAGAACTTTAGTTGTTTGGACTAATGAGTATGTGCTTAATCATAATTCATTTGCACTCTCATTTTGTTACTCGAATACATTAACCATTGACATCATATATCTCTGAGTAACTAGTGTTTTGAATTCAAATGTTTAAGTTGAATGTTCTTATTCTTCAAGACACAAGAGTCAATATTATCTCTTGATAAAAAGAAAAGTCATTATGTATATATATTCAAGCTAAATCTTTTTGGCTAAATTATTTATCCATATGACTCTTGCTCTTTGAAAAATTCTTCAACATGTTAACTCTGATGATTAATGTGTTATCATAGTTGATCTTCAAAAAGAAGTTTTCTGACACATCCCTTTTAAATGTTGACTTCCACCATTTTTAACATAAGCATCGATGGTAAACATGTTTTAAATATGAGTTTTGCATATATTCAAAAACTCTATTTCACAATGCATTGTTATGATTTGAAATTACATATGAGATTTTGTAACAATTTGCATATCTCATTATCATTCTTGGAAAACTTGATTTCATTCATGATTTATTCTTTCATAAAAGTTGGTCATCATGGATAAATTCTCTACTCTTTTGATCCTGAATTGCGTGAAAATCTTATCAATGACATATTTTTTATAAAGTGTATTTACAAATTGTCATTGATCTTTGAACATCATCATTCTTGGTATTATTTGTTCATTACCCTTTATAATTCAATTGCTTGAATTTATTTAAGTGGGTAAAATTATATTCTGGTCTTTGTTGATTATTATACTCTTTGCTCAAATATCATATGATTCAATTGTATAAGAGCATAAGAGTTATAATGTCTAATACTATATAGACCCAAGAGAAAGTGGGGTACCAAAGAGCATATATTTATACTTTTTCAAGAGTTTATCAAAATGCTCTACTTTCAAATATAAAGATCATAGGCTAATAGAGGAGGTAAGGCTGGCAGTGTTGTAGTGTAAGCAGAAGCTAAATCTACGGTATCACTCAAGTCATCAATTGAGTGACACCCCATCATTAGCAAGTAACTAGCTAATGGTGCAGTCAAAGAAAGAGAAAGAGGAAGAAGACCTCTTAATAGGCCTAGCAGAATTCAATTCGAAGAAGCTCAAGCTAAGAGACCAAGGATACTCATGAGTTGGATTTATACTTCCAACACTATAAGCCTTCGTAATCCAGCTATCTTCACTACTACCAAAAGCAGTTAGACATCTCTACTGTAATATAAAGCCTGATGAGTTATTCTCTGAGGAAGGAGTTGTGATTGAGGAGACGTTAAAAACAAAAATCATCAGACCAAAAGAGTTACTAAGGATTCTTGATTTCAATCCTAGCTCTATATGTGATCTTCACAGGATTATCTGATTTACTTACACCCTAGCTATGGTGAACAATGCCACTTTAATTGCTTCATCAAAGAGTTATCACATAATGGCCTCTATCATTAAAAAGAAGGAAAGAAAGATTGGAGAGATTATAACTTTCAAAGAACAAGAAGTACATATATACTTTTTATAAGGCATACTACAATGACATACTCTCATTTGGTATCTCTACTCCTCAAAGCTAAAAAGATATGGTACCTAGAGACAAATAAGCCCCTTTTGAGGACTCCTATGGTTGAGAAGCTGAACTTCCAAAGGGTAAATATACACTTCTCACTAGTAGGCGGTACTAGTTAGAGACAGGGAGCAGAACCTAAGGTAATCAGAGTAATGAAGAACAATCCTCGCTAGAGCTAAATCAGTGGGAGTCTCTTTCATTGGATCAACCATTCAAACAAACTGAGCTTTACTTGATGTTACCAATTATAAGCTCATTAAGGTTGTAGATGAAAGAGTTAGGAAGTTATTTACTATAGTTAATCAAAACTTTCAAATGTTGTTTACTAAATATTGGACCTTCAAGTACTCTGAAATCACTCCAAGTAATTCTGAGGATCACTTCAAGTAATCCGCAATTACTTCAAGTAATTCAAAATCACTCCAAGTAATTCTGAGGATAACTCCAAGTAATCTGCGATTACTCCAAGTAATTTGCAATCACTACAAGTTAACACAAGAGGCGCAGAAGATAGGAGCTGAAACTTCAAGAATAAATGAGATACAACACTTTGCTAGAGCTGGTCTCCCTGGTCCTTCATTCTTTGGTCCATCTATCTAGGGTTATCTGAGAGAGAAGCTTCAACAATCACACAGAGCTTAATACGAACAATGCTGAGTTTATCACTTATGTGAATTGGAAGATTAGACAAACTCTAACATTTGATCAACTAGAACCTCAAGGCCTTATTTTGAGCTTATCTTGGTGTCATAAAGAACTCACAGAGACTATACTTTAGAATCCCTCAATACCAATATTAGACAATGAGTAGCCAATGATGTATCAATGGACTGTAGAGGATTATAACTTGAGTAATTATGATATTGTTAGAGTGAGTTATTGTATTCTTAATTAAAATTCTCTAACTTGCATCACTTAAGTAAACAATGGAGTAATGGTCGAATAGGATCATTCTAGTTACCACACAGATGACATTTGGTTAAAACCCTTGAATAGCATTGTCATTTTATTTTTAATTTCTCAATAAATATTCATACTTTCAGCATCATTTTCTCTACAAAATTTCTAACAGCTTTTCAAATCCAGGAGAGTTATTAACTGTATTACTCACAACGATTTTCTTTTACGCCATGCATTCATTAAGGGGGAGCTTCACATTCACATGTCTTTAATATCTTAAAAGCTCATCTCCTTTATTTGAAGAAAATCCTTTTAACATACTCATCTGTATCTTGCTAGATTCCAAGTTTTGATGATAACAAAAGGCAATTGTGTGCAAAGTATGTTTTTACAAGTTTAAACAATGATTGCAAAGTTACCAAATGCATATGGCAAAGTTTGGAGATATCTGCTGTAAGTTTTTGCTGATACACTCAAGCATGAAACTATTTTGCACTCGAGCAGATGTGAGTGTTGGACAGAAAGTGTTTGCCCGAGAGCAAATTGCTGTCAGTTCTACTGGTGCACTCGAGCACTGGAGCTAGCACTCGAGCATCAAGCTCTTTTGCACTCGAGCACATGAAAGTGAGGGACTGCAAGTGTTTGGCCGAGAGTCATGCAGAACAGAGAAGCATAAGCATACTCGAGTGAGAGTGCATGTGCCCGAGTGATACATTAGCACTCACGAGTGAGAAATCTAACTCTCTCAAATTTAATGCAAGTACTGAAGACAAGAGTATATTACAGAAGAATATTCTTCTCACTCGAGTAGGAGTATGTATGCTCGAGTGAGGGCCCACATCACCTGTGAGTGCAAAATCACACTCTTGCTAAAATGGTATGCGAGTGTTGTCCAAAGACGCGGCTCTTAGTGTAAAATACAAGGACACTCGAGCAGGAGGAGTTGTGCTCGAGTGAGGACCCACATCACTCGTAAGTGTGAAAATGCACTCTCTCAAATCATGTGGAAGTGCAAATGTAAGACAAAAGCAAAAGGAGAAAATATGGTATTGCACTCCAGTGAGCCTCTTCAGTGCTCGAGTAAAGCTCTACCATAGGTTAAAAACGCACCAGTCCTACAACGTTCAATCCGAATATGGTTGAATGATATTTATTCATTTTATTGTCACTTATTATTATTATTTAACATCATTTAAAATGTATTATGAGTGTGATACAGGAGTTTGAACGTTTAAATTAAAAAGCACAGAGGAAGTCAAACAACAGCAGACAGCATCATTACGATCATCCAAGCACGTACCTACCGGGTTCAAAGATTTCAAACAAATGCATGTCATTCCACAGTAACATGCCCCGCTCCACAATGATCATTATTCAAACGGGAAAAAACAAATGTCTATAAATACAGAGTTCCAGAGATCATCAAAGATAATGAAGTGCAAGAATTCACACAAGCAAATTCACGAGTCTCTGTTATTCACATTTTCTCTGTATTCATATCGTTCTTCAGTGTTTATCATATTTGCTCTGTAAGAGAGTCTATGTACACTTTAAATTCTATTTTCATTTGACCTCAAGGTATTAGGACCTTGAGAGGGTAGATATCCTTACGAGAGAAGCAGTTGAGAGAATTCCTAGTAAAACTTTCTACTCATAAACTTAGAAGATACAAGCAGTAGAGAACGTTGCTGCATGTAAGACTTAGAGTGGTGCAAGCAGGAGAGAATGTTACTGCTCATAAGACTTGTATATGTAAGCAAGTGAGAAAGGTCATAGGTTGTTCTTCTGCACGTAAGACTTGTCGTAAGGGGGAGAGAAATTTCTGAGTGTTAGAATATTTCTGCTCATAGTCCATTCGAGGATGATTATTGTTTTGTGGCATTCTGAGAGCCCATTGAATCTTGGAAGTATAGTGAAAATCTTAGTAGTTCTTGATCTCTAAGGACTGGATGTAGGCCTGGTTTTTCAGCCGAACCAGTATAACTCTGTGTACTAATCCTTTCAACTCTACTCTATCTACAACTATTGTCATCTCACCGCATCAAACAAAAAATTTATCACTTCACCCAATTCACCCCCTCTTGGGTGAAGCTTGCCTCTTTCATTTGGTATCAGAGCAAGGTCTTCTCCGAAGAGCCTAACAGCTTGAGAAGGATTCGATAAATGGCAACAATGGGTGAAAACATTCTTCTAGACGGAGTTTCAATCACTAGACCTCGTGGTTTTGCTGAAGAACATTTTTTGTTCTGGAAAACAAAATTCAGAGTGTTCGTGATGGCTAACGAGTACGGTTTATGGAATGTAATACAAGATGGTGACTATGTTCTAATGAAGAAAATCGAAGATAGAGTCCTTAAGAAGAGCCCAGAGGAGTTTGACAAAGATGATAAAAGGTTAGTAACGTTAAATAGTAAAGCTATTTTAATGATACAAAGTGCACTCAGTCAAAAGGAATATTTTTGAATCTGCACTCTACCAACAGCCAAAGATATGTGGGATGCTCTTGAAATCGCTCACGAAGGTACATCCAGAATCAAAGAAAATAAAGTCAATACTCTAATTATAGAGTATGATCTATTTCATATGAAACCTGGAGAAGGAATATCAGAATTCAAACTCAAGTACACTCATCTTGTTAATCAACTATCTGCACTTGAAAAATCCTTTGACCGAAATTCCCAGGTAAGAAAGATTCTTAATATTCTTACGAAAGAATAGGAAGCGAAGGTGACAGCTATCAAAGAAGCTAAAGGAGAATCAATGAGATCCGTAGCTACTCTCTTTGGTAGCCTTTCTGAGTATGAAGGGAAGTTGAGATTCAAGAAGGAACTAGAAGAGTTTAATGATAAAAAGAAAAAAAGAGTTGCACTTAAAGCTATCAAGGAAGAAGAATCTTCCGAAAATGAAGATGTTCCTAATGATGATGATATGGGAATGATCGTGAGAAAATTCAAGAAATTCTATAGAAGAGGTCAATAGAACTTCAAAAATTATCAAGGTGGACCAAGCAAGAAAGAAAACAAGGAGCAACAGATAGTATGCTATGAATGTGGAAAGCCTAGACACATCAAATCCGAATGCTTCAGAAACAAAGAAAAAAGAAGCAGAAAAAGAAAGCATACATATCATCTATATGGGGTAATAGTTCGTCGGATGAAGAAAGCGACGATGACGAAGTGGCAAATCTATGCTTGGTAGCCAAAGAAGAAGAATCGGATTCTGAGGTAAATGATTCTGAACCTACTTATGATGAGTTATTATCTGAATATAATGCATTGTATATAGAATTCATCAAGGTAGTTAAAGAAATGGTTAGTTACAAGAAGAAAGTAAAGGAATTAGAAAATACTGTCATATCATCATGTGAAGTATGTGAAGAGAAAGATAAGAAAATAAGAGATTTAACAAAAACTGTGGAAAAATTTACTAAAGGAAGTGAAAGTCTTAAAGTTATTCTAAATTCTCAGAAAGTTTCCTTTGATTAATCTGTAATTGGATATAAGTCTGATCATGATAAAAATAGAGGAAATAAGAAGAATAGGAGTAGAACTTATCTCAGATATTTCAAGAATTATGTGCATACATCAAATCCATTCGCATCATGTAGCTATTGTAATAGGAAAGGACATTATACTTCACCATGTTATTTTAGAAAAGGACAAGTTATTGGCACGTATAAATGAGTTCTAAAAGGGACACATGTATTACATACTAACCACAAAGGACCCAAGAAAGTGTGGGTGCCTAAAACTTGATCACCTTACTCTAGGTATGTCTCAAAGCATCACGAGCAAACAATTGGTATATTGATAGTGGATGCTCGAGACACATGACTGGTGACAAAAATAAATTCACCATGCTGGAAACTAGAGAAGGAGGAAAGGTAACATTTAGAAGTAATCAATCTAGACGTATTGCTGGAATTGGTGAAGTGGGAAAATCCGATGGTGTTCAAATCAACGAGGTATATTACGTTGACGGATTATGCCACAACCTCTTGAGTGTAAGTCAAAGCACTGACAAAGATAACTGGGTGATCTTTGATTCAAAAGAATGCTTGATAGTAAACAAGAAAGATCTGCCGCTTAACAAAGAATCTATCAAGGCAAAGATCCGAGCTCAAAGGGACGGTAACTATTATACTATTGATTTAAATTCAAATTCTTCTTAAAATTGTTTTCTTAGCAGATCAGAGGAAAGTTGGTTATGGCATAAGCGTCTGGCTCATGTTAATATGAATCAACTTGCGAAACTGATTAGAAAATATTTAGTTGTTGGTCTTCCTAAACTAAAATTCAAAGATAACATGATTTGTGAAGCATGTCAAAAAGGCAAACAAACTAAAACTTCATTCAAAACAAAGTATGAGATTTCCACTTCCAAACCTTTACAATTACTTCTTATGGATTTGGTAGGTCCAGTAAGAGTAAAAATTTTTGGAGGAAATCTATATACTTTAGTAATTGTCGATGATTTTAAAAAATTTACATGGACTATATTTATTGCTTCAAAAGATGAAACATTTGTCAAATTTATTACGTTTGCTAAGAAGGTCCAAAATGAGAAAGGTATTTCTATTGTTTCTATTAAGACAGACCATGGAGGAGAATTTGATAATCAACTCTTTCAAGACTACTGAACAACGAAGGAATAGATCACAACTTCTCTGCACCTAGAACACCCCAGCAAAATGGAGTAGTAGAAAGGAAGAACAGAGTCCTCACAAAAATGGCAAGAGCAATACTTAATGAAAAAGAAATGTCACAAGTGTTTTGGGCAGATGCAATGAGTACTGCATGCTATATTTCAAATCGAGCATATATTCGTAAGTCACTTGGTAAGACGCCATATGAACTCTGCAAAGGAAAAAAGCCAAATCTTGCTCATCTACACATCTTTGGATGCAAGTGCTTCGTTCACAACAATGGTAAAGAAAACTTGGGTAAATTTGATTCAAAGTGTGACGAAGGTTTATTTCTAGGATATTCTAATAGAAGTAAAGCATATAGAGTTTTTAATAAAAGAACATGTACAATTGAAGAATCTATTCATGTTGTGTTTGATGAACTTGACTCTCAGACAAAACATGTTGATGAAGAAGAAATGGATTTGATAAAGAAAAAAAAACTATTTCAAAACAGAATGATTTTGAAACAAATGATTTTCAAAATATAGAAGATATCGATGATCATGCTCAACCAAAAGTATGGAGACATATTAAAGATCATCCAATTGATCAAGTAATTAGAGATATTCACAAAGGTGTCAAAACCAGAAATAGAATTCTCAATGAAGTAACTTTCTCTGCTTTTATTTCTAAAATTGAACCTTCTAATATAGAAGAAGCTTTATCTGACAATGATTAGGTGAATGCTATGCAAGAAGAATTAAATCAATTCCAAAGAAATCAAGTTTGGGATTTGGTTCCTCAACCTAAAGATCACACGGTTATAGGGACAAAGTGGGTTTTCAAAAACAAACTTGATGAATCAGAAATCATTGTGAGAAACAAAGCAAGATTGGTGGCCAAAGACTATAACCAAGAAGAAGGTATTAATTATGAGGAAACATATGCTCCAGTGGCAAGATTGGAAGCAATACGAGTACTCTTAGCCTTTATTTGCATTAAAGGTTTTAAACTTTATCAAATGGATGTGAAAAGTGCCTTTTTGAATGGTTATATGATGGAGGAAGTATTGTAGAACAACCTCCTGGTTTTGAAGATGAAACAAAGCCTGATCATGTTTTCAAACTTAAGAAAGCTTTATATGGTTTGAAACAAGCACCTAGAGCTTGGTATGAAAGACTAAGCAAGTTTCTTCTTGATCAAAATTTTGTCAAAGGAAAAGTGGATACAACTCTTTTCATTAAACATAACAAAGATGACATCCTAATTGTTCAAATTTATGTTGATGATATTATTTTCGGTGCTACTAACAAATCTATGTGTCAAGAATTTTTCAAGATTATGTAGGGAGAATTTGAGATGTCCATGATGGGAGAATTAAATTTCTTTCTTGGACTTCAAATTAAGCAAAAGAAGAATGGGATATTTGTATCTCAAACAAAATATTTGAAGGAATTGTTGAAGAAGTATGGATTGGATAATGCTAATGGAGCTGATACTCCAATGAGTTCTACAACGTTGTTGGATGCTGATGTAAAAGGTCCTAGTTACAACATCACTAAATATAGAGGAATGATTGGTTCATTACTCTATCTTACAGTAAGAAGGTTGGATATTCAGTTCAGCGTTGGAATGTGTACAAGGTATCAATTTGCTCCTAAGGTATCACATGCAGAAACAGTGAAAAGAATCTTCAAATACCTAGGAGACACTTCAGAACTTGGCTTATGGTATCCAAAAAGAGGAAATGAATATTTAATGGCATATTCAGATTCAAATCATTGAGGATATATAACTGACAGGAAAAGTACTAGTGGTCAATGTCAATTCCTTGGAGGCTCTCTGGAATCATGGTTCAGCAAGAAGCAGAACACAATGTCATTATCCTCAACTGAAGCTGAATATATAGCTGTAGCAAGTTGTTGTTCTCAAGTACTATGGTTGAAGCAACAACTTCAGGATTTGGGGATATACTTAAAAGAGATTCCAATTTATTGTGACAACACTAGCACCATTAGCTTGGCCAAGAATCCTGTGCAACATTCAAGGACCAAACACATAGATATCCGACATCATTTCATTCGAGATCACATGCAAAAGAAGGATGTCAAAGTAGAATTCATACCAACACACGTTCAACTCGCTGACATATTCACAAAGCCAATAGCTAAAGATCAATTCCTACATATTCGAAGAGAAATTGGGAATGGTTAATCCCAATGAGTTGTAAGTTTTCTTGTTAATTATTATTTTTTAAATAAGTTTTTGATGATAACCATACTAACTTTGGCATCGGAGTATTAGAAATTGTTTTTGCAGGTTTGTCACTCGAGCACAGCAAGTGTTACTCAAGTGACAAGCTCATACTCACTCAAGTCAGTCAGTACTGCTCGAGTACAGAACTATTATATATACTCTGTTTCTAAGCTTGTAAAACAGGGTTAACAGAGGAGATAAAAATACCAAGAGGTTATCTAAAGTGCAACAGTTATAATTGTTCTCACTTGGGTGAGAGAGATTCTTACTCGAGCATGGTATGAACATACCTGGAGTGAAGCAAGAGAACTCGAGCAAAAGGAAGGAATTTATACAAATACTTATTCAAAGCATAGTTACATAAATGATTTTGGAGGATTTGAGTACAAAGATAAAAAATATAACAAGATATATTTAAATCAGGTACACTTTTACATGTTTTATCAAATTTGTCTAAATGTCACTCGAGCACAATATGATCACACCGGAGCACAGTATGAATAACACTCGAGCACTAGGGTTATTGCTCGAGTGTTGGAACTTATATCAGTTACGCGATAGCTCAGACCATCTCACTTCCTCCTCTCACTCGAAGCGTTGCGTTACTCGAAGGTCATCTCTCTTCACCTCCGACCGTTACCCATCAATTAAATGTCTCATTTTGCTTCAAATCACCATTACAACTCTTCAATCTTCTTTATAAGGTGAGATTTATCCTCAAAGTTTCTCATTTCATGCCCTAACTCTCTGAAACTTTCTCACTCAATCTTCAGCAAATCTGTGATTCTAGTTGTTCTCATTTCATTTCTAAATGGCTAGAACTAAGATTCTTGTTGTCGCCTAAAGATCTCATTCACCCTCTCCCACTCACTCTACTGCCAGTTCTTCAGGAACTCCGGTAGCAATACCTTCATCTCCTACATTGTCTTCTACACCAACACCTCCTCCTAAACCCAAAACCAAAAAGAGAACTCTGGCCAAGAAACCTCATCCTAAGCCTCAAATAGCTAAGAAGGATCAACCCCCACAAAAGAAACCAAAGGGTGTGGTTTTCAAAGAACTAATGATTACTCAGTCTCAATCCAAAGAAGTCAAAGGAAGAGGAAAGAAGAAGGACACTGAGCAACCACAACAATCTTTTTCTTCCTCTGATGACTCTTTCAATATGTAACTCCGAGAAGCAATGGAGAGGTCAAAACCTGACGCATTGGTTGGCAAAATTACCTCTCAAGCCGGTGCGTCAAGCTCACACCATGTTGGTCAGTCCAGTGCGGCTTCTTCAGGGGTACCTTCTACATCACAGGCTTCAGAGGAAGAACAAGTCACTAGTCCTCCTGAAGGTTTCAATGTTAAGGAACTGAAGCCACTAAAACAGAAGGTATATGATACTGAGTTTACACATAGACATTTTTGCCCTATAGTTTATGTAGACTTAGATTATCTGAAGAAGAATTTTCATTTGGATTTATATCCTTATCTTGGATTTTATGCTCCCTAGCTGAATGTTCATATTCCTTATTCACCCTCTGTTGTGAAAATTTTTTATTGCAACATGAAATCCCACAACATAAAATCTAGGACTGGTGAATTGATTGAGGAAGCAGTATCTACCACTATTAGAGATCAATTCATTATGATATCTGCTAGTATCATTAATGATTTACTTGGGTATGTTGCACCACCTCCAGATCCACCCACTCTTTCAGCCAATGAAGCCTTCCAACTTTTAAGACCAAATGACCCAATAGGTCCTCTTAACTTTAAGCCTATTGACAAGCCTGATTCTCATCGAGCCCTTCACTACATATACTCTCATAGCATGGTTAACAAGTCCAAGAATTATACCCATTTTGCTCAGAGAGATTACTATTTTCTGGTCTCTTTCCTAGCCGGACAATAAAGAAATGTAGGGGAGATTATTTTTAGTGAGATGAGAAGATTTCAATTTTCTTCATCAAAATCCGCGACTATACCATATCCTCAACTTGTGTCCCTCATCCTCATGAAAAACAAAATATGGTACTTGGAAGGAACTGAGAAGGTAATCATTCCAAGGTTTGGTAAGACTCAACTGACACACATAAGTATCAATCTTCCAGTGAGTCAAACCAGGGCTATATCTCATAGAGAAGCCACTCCATCAAGAGGTGATGAGGCTCAGTCGTCTGCTCAAGGTCAAGTTCCACCTCTATCTTTCCTGAATGCATTACTTTCTACTCATTTAACTGAAGTGATCAATCAAGCTGTGTCTGGTCTGAAAAAGGAATTGAGGAATGAGTATGAGAAGTTGGTGGGAAAAATGGAGTTACAAGTCTCAAAGTTGGTGTACAAGGCAAATACTAACTTTGATTTGATGTTCAAGACTCAAGAAGATATGTCGAGGAGAATCATTGATATAGAGATCTTCTTGCGTACTCATTTTCCAACTACTTCTTCTGAGGTGCCACCTGAGTCTGCTCCTGCCACGACTTCACCTCCTCCATCACAGACTCATGTTCTCTTCACCAACTTAGATTCCAATATTGATATCACTTATGATCAGTCGCCTTCACCACCTCCTGCAACCTCTGTTCCTCAGCCATCATCTCCACTCTTTGAGCCAGAGCCAGATGACCCATCCTCTACCATGGTGCTTTTTGCCCCACCATCTGATCTCACTTTTCCTCCGCCCCCTTTTAATGTTGACAAAACGGGGGAGAAGGATTTGTGATGGTTCTACTGATGCACTCGAGCACTGGAGCTAGCACTTGAGCATCAAGCTCTTTTGCACTCGAGCACATGAAAGTATGGTTTAATGATATTTATTCATTTTATTGTCACTTATTATTATTATTTAACATAATGTAAAATGTATTAGGAGTGTGATACAGGAGTTTGAACATTTGAATTAAAGAGACACAGAGATAGTCAAACAACGGCAGACAGCATCATTATGATCATCCAAGCACGTACCTACCGTGTTCAAAGATTTCAAATGTACACATGTCGTTCCACAATAACATGCCCCACTCTACAATGATCATTATTCAAATGGGCAAAAACAAATGTCTATAAATACAGAGTTCCAGAGATCATCAAAGATAACGAAGTGCAAGAATTCACACAAGCAAATTTATGAGTCTCTGTTATTCACATTTTCTCTATATTCATATCGTTGTTCAGTGTTTATCATATTTACTCTATAAGAGAGTTTGTATACACTTTAAATTCTATTTTCATTTGACCTCAAGGTATTGGGACCTTAAGAGGGTAGATATCCTTACGAGAGAAGCAGTTGAGTGAATTCCTAGTAAAACTTTCTACTCATAAGACTTACAAGATACAGGAAGTAGAGAACGTTGCGATCGTAAGACTTAGAGTGGTACAAGCAGGAGAGAACATTACTGCTCATAAGACTTGTATATGTAAGCAAGTAAGAAAGGTCATAGGTTGTTTTTCTGCACGTAAGACTTGTCATAAGGGGGAGAGAAATTTCTAGAGTGTTAGAATATTTCTGATCGTAGTCCATTCGAGGACGATTATTGTTTTGTGCAATTCTGAGAGCCCATTGAATCTTGGAAGCATAGTGAAAATCTCAGTAGGTCTTGATCTCTGAGGACTGGATGTAGGCCTGGTTTTTGGGCCGAACTAGTATAACTCTCTATGTACTAATCCTCTCAACTCAAGTCTATCTACAACTATTGTCATCTCACCACATCAAAAGAAAAATTTATCACATCACCCAATTCACCCCCTCTTGGGTGAAGCTTGCCTATTTCACATCCCTTATCTTTTAATTAGTTTTGATGATGAGTTACTCTTATATTTTCCTTTCAAGATCTTAATTTAAAATACCTTATAGAAAGGAAACTGTTGATACTTGACCGCACTACTCATTCTCCTTGCAACAATGTTTTTTAACTTATGGTAGGAGAATTTGATCTATGTAAGATCATTCCTCATCATACTACAAGAAGAATCTATCAACTTTGAGGAACGCTGCTTTAACACTTAAACAAGGCAAATATATTGGCTACAACATTCAAAGCAATAAATACCTATGCCAATACAAAGAGGTGTTAAGCATATTGTGATAAAAATATGGAACATAAGCTAAACTCAGTAAGAGCATGCTAGAGACACCATGAATATACATCAAATTTACACAATGAAAGCAGGGTGAACTGGAGTTCATGGATCTATTATCAACTTGCCAAATCCAAATGAGCATTTCTAAACCCTCTATTTATATTTCGAGAATACTTTTCATATCTTTGATTTTAATTTGCCATGATTATGAAAGTTTTCTTGAAAACCTCTCCAAATTGTTTCAAATTTGTTTTCATGAAAATTATTGTTCATTTGCATCAAATTATAAATGAAATTATCTTCAAATCGGGGGAGAGAAAACTATTTTCTTGACACATTTATTTTGATTGAAAGAAACGCATTTCTAAATTTGGTTTCATATTTGCTTCTCTAAGAGCCTTTCCTATTTATCCTTCAAACTTTTGGCTGATGTCAAATAGGGGGAGAGAAAGGCAAGAAAAATATGTTGCATTCAAATTGTTGTCATATTCACATATACTTTTCTTTAAATATTTTCCATCATTAAAAAAGGGGAGAATATTAAGAGCAAAAAGTTTGTATAATATACTTATCTTCTACATTGACTAACTACTATATTTAATGTTGTATATCTTGTAGATTAGTCATAAACCCAATTGTGGGTTGAAGTTATTTTGCTTATAATGCCTAAAAAATGGAGAATAATCATCAAGAAGAAAATAAAGAGGCAAGGGATTGAAGAAAGAAAGCAGAAGATTGAAGATATTCAAGAAGATATCTAGTTAGGTTATGAAGAATGATCATCAAGAGGAAAAACCAAAAGATATCTTAACATTAGTCAAGCAAAGAAAGAAGAAGATTGAAGAAAGAACTTGCAAGAACTAATAGGAATGTCAAGATCCAAGCTATTAGAAGTGATATCAGAGGTTTCTATGGCCAAACGGAAGTTGGAATAGGTCAGTATGATGCTAAAATGACTTATACGGAAAGTATACTACCTCTAGAGGTGATTACGTGAGTAATCCCTCAAGTAATTTGCCACTACCTCATTTTGGAGGTGATTACTCCAGGGCTCCCTCAAGTAATGACCCAGAATTACTCTAGTAACCCCTGGAGTAATGAGAAGTCTGATGTGCTATGTTTTCACGTAATAGGATAGAGGTTCGGTATTTTAGGCATATCTCTATAACCACATGTCAGATTAATCTAAAACTAGTGGCATATTAAACTAGACTACTAATGCATCATTTTTACCAAATATCACATTCAAAGGAGTTCAGATAAGAGAGATATCAACTTCAAAAGTGGACACTAAAATCACCATCACAGTACAAGGCAGCTTCTGTATTTTGGACATAACTTTCAAACTACACATCGGATTGAGGTGAAACTAGTGCCATATGAAAGTAAACTTAAAGAGCTTTTCATGGATAGGTAGTTTATCATATTTGAAGTTATATGCGAAGAGTTATGCCTTTCGAAAATTGACATTGGAAACTTTGAATACTGTCAGAAATAGTAGATACTCTTTGGATCATAACTTCCTAAATATAATGAGTTTGGCGACATTGGAATTTATACGGCAAGAGCTTTCTGATGATATATTATTTGCCATGTTTAGAATTAAAATGAAAATATTACTCGAGGGACCACTTGAATAACCTGAAAAGAAAATGAAATATTACTCGAGGGATCACTCGAGTAATCAATTAAGAAAAGAAGCAATAGCTCTCAGTCAAGATTTGAATGACATTACTCGAGTGAGCACTCGAGTAATCTGAATTGAAAAAGAAAGAATTACTCGAGGGACTACTTGAGTAATGCCACCGACAACATCCCGCAGATTTTGAAAATCAATGGAATGATCATGTAACTCATTCCTCTTGCTTCCAATCACTCTAACACATTATTGTATTGGTGTTTAATGTATTTCTCCAAGAATGCAATGAAGAGATGATGTGAAGCGATAAAATTTGACTTTACGGAAGCAGAGCGCCCAACATTCTAACGTCTACTTTTTCAAACTCACATAAATGAAGAAAAGAAGCAGTCACACTCCAACGGATATGTTGAAATGCTCAAATGGTCATCAATCTTCATCAACTATAAATAGAAGAGAATTCAGAGTTTAGAAACAACAACGAGAACATAACAATGCAAACATGCTTATATCATGAATCATCCACTCCGACCCAACTACTCTCTGTTCTTATCTATTTTATATATCATGTATATTTGAGGAAGAATTATTTGTATTGTACTTCAGTGAGCATTTTATCCACTATGTGAGAGAGTCTGTAAACACTTCTATTTTTGAATTGATCTCAAGGTAAAGGGACCTTAAGAGGGTTGATTTTCTTACAGAGAATTTGTAGAGAGAATTGCCAGTAAGACTTTCTGCTCGTAAAAAATTTACAAGGTGCAAGCAGTAGAGAATGTTGCTGCTCTTAAGACTAATAGTGGTAGAAGCGGGAGAGAACACTGCTGCTCATTAGACTTGCATGAGTAAGTAGGAGAGAAAGGACTTTGGGATTGCTCTTCTCAAAAGACTTGTCGTAAAGGGGAGTATCTTAGTGAGAGATTTGTAAAAGGTTCACAAGTGCCTGACTAAACTTGTGGGTTTGTAAAGGCTTTTCTTGTGCCTAGATTAAACAAGAAGATAGTGGATTTGAAATCTCAATAAGAGCCTGGGGACTAGACGTAGGTCATCATGGATTGGACCGAACCAGGATAAGTCACAGTTTGTATACTCTCTTCCTTAAACTCTTAAATTTCTAGCATATACTAACTAATGATTTATAATTCATCACTTTCATAATTATTGATTTCATTAAGATTCAAAAAGATTCCTAAATCTCCTAAGTTATTATCAAACACTCAATTCACCCCCTCTTACGTGTCATCCACTTCTAACAATATAGGTCATTTGGAGCTGTACACAAAAAGTTATGTATTTTTGAAGTTAGCCTAGTGAAACTGGCAAGTTTCTGTGACAACGTCCAAAAAAGAAAATTCTAGAATTATGAGCTTCTATTTGGCTAAAGTCTATATTTTTACTTAAAAATAGACTTAATAAGGGTCACAGAGCCTTTGGAACCATACCAATTGGAAATTTGTGCAATTAGATATGAATTTTCAAAGCTTGATTAACATTCTGCCAGATTTTCCAGCAAGTGCGAAAATGGAAAAAAATGTATGGGTTAAATGGTCATTTGACTAATAAAGCAAGATAGCTTTTATTCCCCTTTTCTTTATGCAATTTTCGTCTAAATAGGGACATAAGAGGGGAAATATTTATTTGGACATTAGTTGTGACATGTGGAGGCAGTTTGTTTAAGTTTGAAAAGATGACATAAAGGTCAAATTGGCATGTGTTAATTGGGCCATAAAATATTATTATCTTAAGGAGGTGGAGAAATGATATTTTTAAAGCTCTTATCTTATTTTAAGAGCTCAATTTCATTCATCCATGAGAAAGAAAGAGATAAAGAAAGACTTGAAGAAAGCAAAAGCAAAGAGAAAAGAAACTGGACAGTTGAAATCCAACCGAATGACAACTTGGTAATTTTTACACAAACCAAGGGCAAATTGGGAAATTGGCTAATTATCTTTCCTCCTTCTTATTAATTTCATTCAGCTGCCCAAAAAGGAGGAAAAATGAGAAAAATCATGAGAAAATGAAAGGGGAAAGAGAAAGGATGAATAGTGAAAAAAGTTCATGAGCTCCAGAGCTAATTTCACCTCTGATTTGGGGTTTCTAGCTTCCATAGTCTTCTCTAACATTATTCCTCTCATGGAGAGCAACATTTCTATGGTTTTAGATTTTCAATCAAAGGTGTTGGCTCCATCTACTTAGAGGAGGTGTTGTCGCAATCAAGAACAAATCACATATTCAAGTTCCTGTAAGTATATGCTTCGATTTAGACAAAATATTTTGTGATTTCGTTCAGTATTTCTTGAGATACCCAAACCTTAAATTTTGGCCAGAGGGAGTCTCTTAGGGTTTGATGTTCATATGGCGATGATTAAAATGTTAAAAGAGGTTTTAGGATGATTAATGATGATTTTGGAAGTTCAGTTTAAATCTGCCTGAATTCATTTTCTACAAGCAGAAAACTTGTAACATGTTTTTGATTAGTCAAACGTAGTCCAAATGCTATGAAATTTTAGATAATAAAAATAGACATCATGGGCTTTAATTTGATAGGCAATATAAGTCATTTGGACTAGTGGATTGAAAGTTATAATTTTTCAAAATTTTACCTTGATTCTGGAATGAAATCTATGACAGTCTGAGTTTGACGAATTTCTAGGAAATATGTGGTTGTAACTAATGCTCTGTGATATTTTTCCATTATAGAGGACTTAAAGAGCTTTGATTAGCCACTAGAACCAACCCATTTAGACTTTTTTAGAATTAGTTATGAATTTTCAAGGTAAGTAAAAATTTCCGGCAGTTTTAGTAAAAGTGCAAAATTAAAAAAGGTGATGGCATAAATTATCTTGAACTTTAAGGGTAAAGATAACCAACAATATGAGTTTAGAAATAAGTCATGAATAAGTAATAACTCATTTGTTATGAATTTGGAATAGTAGGAGTTGACATTTGCCTAAGCCGGAACACAGTATATTGGCCTGATAGACAAGCAAGGAAAGGGCGTAATTTCAGGTAGTAACTCTTTCTTTCATGCACTATGTGATTATTGTATGTTTGTGTATGCCATCTTCTGTAACATGAGCATAGTGTCTCGGACACGCATATTAGCCTAGTTGGGTTATGGGACCCAACAAAGGCGCAGGGTTAAGCTAGGGCTGAACAGTCATTTAGCCTTAAACATGTGCACATAGCATTCTATCATTTTAAATAGCATGGTTCATGGCATATTTATTTTCACATTGTATATGTCTAAATATATTTTACTATTGAGATTCTTCAAATCTCACTCTTTCCATAAATGTAAAAAATTTTCAGCAACAGACAGCGGTTCAGAGTGTAAAATCGTAATTACTGGCAATGGAAGGTTCTAGACCAGTACAAGAGGAGACGTTGGTTATCTGAAAGCCTTTATCATTTTATGGTCTATAAACATTATGTACACTCCTATGAGAAAGTTCCTGTAATATAATCAAGCACATTGTATCAATAATATCACTATATTTTATGCTATTCCTATTTTCCCACCGCACTACAAGCTAATACTCTGAAAAATGTAAAAACAAGATAAGGGTGCTACACCCTTGTGCTGCACTTTGCCTTGATTTAATCCTAAAGGACATTGGGAAGCTTCCAGTTTTTTATACTACCATCACAACTGTAAAGAAAATGACAGTCGTCATCTATAAGCATACATGGGTCCTTAACTTGTATAGAAAGTATTCTAAGGGAAGAGATTTAGCCAAACCAGCAATGACAAGATTTGCAACAGATATCTTACATTAAGTTGCATTTTGAAGCAAAAGAATGCTCTCTGTACTATGTTTGCTTCAAAAGATTGGACTTATAGTTCTTATGCTAGTAAAAGTGAGGGTAAACAAGTGGAGGACGTGGTTTTTAGTAATTCCAAATTTTGGAAGTCCATCATATATTGCTTGAAGTGTGTGGTTCCACTTGTAAACGTTTTGAGGCTTGTAGATGGTGATTCAGGACCTGCCATGTGATATATTTATAAAGCAATAGATATAGCCAAAGAAGAAATTGCTAAAAAAATTTCAAGATAAGAAATCAAGGTATAAGAAGTTGCGGGAGATCATTGATATTCTTTAGGAACGACAACTACATAGGCCCCTCCATGCAACGACATACTATCTCAATCCTAAGTTTTATCATGTACTTTACATATTTATTGTTTAAGTATATGTTTGAAAAATAAACTTAACTTATTTATTGATTTATTACTTTTATTATGTTTCATTTTAATAAAGAATTTAATGTGGAAAAAGAAGTATTGTTTGGTTTATATGAAACCATTAAGAGAATGGTTCCAGATAGAAGGATAAGTTTGAAATTGATCAACAATTTGAAGCATTCAAGGCTTCCAGTGGGCTTTTTGGAAGGAGCATGGCAATAGATACTAGAGACAAAATGCATCCTGGTAGAGTTTTTCCTTTCTCTACTACTTTTCAAAATTTAATTTTCAATCCTATATAAATCTAAGTTTTTGAAAACATTTCTAAAATATTATTGCCTTTTTTCTAGTAACTCTTTGGTGCGAAAATTATGGAAGAGAAGGTAAGGAGTTACAAAAGGTAGCCATGGGAGTTTTGAGTCTCATATATAGTGCTACTGGATGTGAGAGAAATTAGAGCACCTTTGATCATATGCGTATTAAACGAAGAAATTGCTTAGAGCAACAAAGATTAAATACACTTGTGTTTGTCAAGTACAACCTTTAACTTAAGATGAGACAGAAGGAAAGAGAGGAGAAGGGAGAGACTTATAATCAATATGTTTATCAGACATTGAGTCTAATGATGAGTGAATTAATGAAAAATAAGATACGTGCTTGTCATGGATGGACATCTGTGAAAGTTTCACACTTGTTAAGGGAGCTCCAACCAATAGATATAGCCATCATGCTTATTAAGTGTTCATTTTTCTAGGTTCAAGAAATTTTGATGCCAAAGCCAATAGCAAAGGGAAATCTAGAATAGGACAAGAGAATGTTGAAGATGATAGGGATAAGGATGAGGATGAGGATAAAGAAGTGATATTGTTAATGGAGGATGATGATGACTTGAGTGACATTGATCTTGGAGATAAATAATGATGATTGACAAATGATATGTTTAGTTTTTTTAAGTTAGGGTTTTGAAATTTGAAGTGTGATAGTGACTTATGTAATATCCCAAAATGTACTCTAGGGGCTAAATGTCCAAAATAAATGGTGGGATTAATTATAGAATTGTCCTAGAAATTTTGCATGATTTTTGTTTGGATTAGCTAGAAGTAATTTCCCTTTATTTTCCCTTGATAAAAAATGTTCAAGACAATAAGAAGAGGGAAAGAGAATTTAAATACTTTTTCACGTTTCCATTTGAAAAGTCAACAATTGTGGCTATGAATAAATAAGGGAGAATCACTCCTAAGTCCCAAGCAAGGAACATATTATCAGAAAGGTCCTTCGAGGTTGTAAAACACACTCAGCAGGTTGTTAATACACGCAGAAGAGTTGTAAATAGGGACTTTTCTGATAATATATTCCTCGCTTGGGACCTGGAAGTGATTCTCCCAATAAATAAAGCAAGAAGAGAGAATTGATCAATATTCTTTTCCTTAGATAGGAGAGGTATTTCAGTCAAGACTTCAAAAAGGGAAGGAAGAGCATATGCAATTAAATCATATCCATTTACAAGTCAAAAAAAAAAGAGAAAGTAAAAGGAAAGAGAGGAAGAAGAACAAGTCAACAAGTCTCAGGTTTTTCCAAGTTGAAAAGTTGACCAAAAAGCAATAATCCAAGAGTGAATTGGTCAAAAATCCTCTTCCTTCTCAATTGAGCATTTCGGTTAAGCATAAGAGGAAGGAGAAAAGAGAAAACTCAACCCAAATTAACCCAACTCACCATAGTTAATTAACTAGTCCACCTTTTTCCAAGATGCCACAACAACTTGACACATGGTCTTTTCTCCTTTTCCTCTTCCAATTTCATCCAAGTAATTTTGGGGGCTTAAGTGAATCATTTAAACACATATTATACTCCCTCATTCAGCTGCAAAAACGTGGAAAAGAAAGAGAAAGATGAAAGAGGAAAGAGAAAGATGAAAGTTGAAGAACAACTTGAAGGTGAGATCTTCTTCTTGAATTTTCACTTGGAAAATGATCTTTCTAGCTAAAATACCCTTCATAAATATTGTTCCTCTTGATGAGAACTTCATCTCTATGGCTTTAGATTTTTGAAAGAAGGTGTTTGAGAGCTTGAGAAAAATTGAAAGTGGTAGAATTCAAGAACTAGCTTTGGAAAGAGGAAGGTGTAAGAAATTGTTGCATTTTGACCTAAGTATTGTGATCATTGGTTAAGTTTTGGAATTTGTGAATGTTACCCTGATTTTGGTGTAATTTTGGAATGGATGAATTGGATAGTGTATTACAGTGGATTTGGTGTCATTTTGTGTCATTAGAACAAAGGAATTGGTTTGGAAATTGAAATGGAAAGTTTGGCAATTTGGTGGTTTGTGTTGTATTGTGGTTCAAAACTGAATATGTGTGGATATGATGAGAATTTGGTTGTTTTAGTGATTCCAATGGCTTCTTTGTGAAAATTTTTTTGGGGAGAGCATTTGTTGTGAAATTGGAACCATTGGGAACAATTGTGCAAAAGTTGGAAATTCTGTCTATTGAAACTCTATACAGGGCATTCTGTTTATATGGACATTTTGAATGGGCAAATGGTGTCTACAAATTCTAAAACTTTCTATTCTTAAATTTCACATGTCAAGCTTCAAAATGGACACAAAATTCATGTCATTTCGATTTGTGAGCTAGGAGTTATGATTTTCCAAAGTTTGGGGTTGAAACTAGAAGCTATTCTAGAGCAGTATGGGATTTCATATAATTCTGTATTTTTTTGGTTATTGACAGCATTGATTCATATTTTTTCTGTATATAGGACTTCAATAGCTTTCCATAAAACTTGGGATCACCTCATTTCGATTTTTCTAGAATTAGTTGTGATTTTTCAAATTTAATGAAAAATTCTAGCAGATTTGGTCACTTATGCTAAAATTGAAGATGTTATGGCATAATGTAATATTGTTGAACTCTGAGGTTAGAAATTAGTCTTTTAGGTTAATTGACCACTTTAGCTCCTTAGTTGACTTGTTTAAATGACCATAGCGATAACCAACCTAACTATTATGAGTTATTAAAGAACTGGAATAGGTAATAACTCGTCGTCCTTGATTTTGGTTTACAGGATTCGATATTTGCCTTGTTCGTGAACCACCTATGCCAGAGCACACCTGGAAAGAACAAGTTAGTGATGCTTTATCTTATACTATATATGATGCATTGTATGTTTGATTTATCATTATTGTGTGATAATTTCGGATGCGGTAAAGATTATGGATGTGAAAGCCGAAAGGCTATGTGTAGGCCATAAGGATATGTGTATTACAGTGTGCGTATTTTAGCGTGAGCAGTCGTAGGGAGTGACGCCGGTCATCTCTACCCATGCCATTGATATGCCATTGTAAATGTGTGAGTTGTTAAGGCCATGTGTATGCTACAAAGACTATATGAATGCCGTGAAGGCAATGTGTATATTGTGACAGCTATGTGCATGCTGTGTTCATTGCTGCTGTGTTGCTTGATGATTTACTTGCATGCTATGTGATTATATATGGTATGAGTGATTTGTTACTACTGGGATTCTTTTGAATCTCATTCTTTCTATTGACTAACCTACAGACAGGGCAAGTGGCTCAAAGGGGAAGCACACAACCAAGGGCAGCTAGGACTCTGATAGGGAGGTGCTTTGGTAGTTGGTTATCGAATTTTGGTTGGGATTACTATATATATTCATGATGTAAAAATTTGGAATAGTTCATGTAATCCCCTGTATGGGACCTTGTAAACCCTTTAGTTAATGTATGAAATACGGGGTTTGCCGAAACTTTTGGTTTACACTCTGATATGTATGAATGCTACTTAACTGAGCAGAATAATTATATTCAAAATGCGAGTATGAAACCGGGTTAATTGGATTTTGAAAGAAATTTGTGAAAAACCTATCTTGAAGATGGGATTGAAAATGTGTCTTTTACCATCCGCTGGTCTCTAATTCATCTTAAGTACGAATTTCCAAATTATAATTATGGTTAATAAGGTAGGGGGTTACAACTTAACTGATTTTAATTGATCTTTGGGACTATTTGTCATTTTGATGTTTACTCTTTAAATGTTAGCTTTATGAAATTTGAAGTGTTATTTTCCTTTAAAATGCTAAATTGCTAATATCTACAAACTTCTAATGTTCTCTTATGTGACAATTACATTTATGTCATCCTAAATAATTGATCATAAATCTTGCAATTCACAATACGTTTCGATTCATGATTCCAAAAATAGGCTTTTCGATTAACGATTTGTATCCCAATTTGATAACCATAATCTAAACAATAATTAGCTGCAAATAGAAACTTTTTAAACTTTAAGAGACTTGTGACTCCCCAATTAGCTAAACATCCACACAGCTTGAGCAAAGGGTTAAGATTTGCTAGAAACCCCAAATTGGGTTTTTGACACACATTTCATTTATGAAATTGTCGCAAACCCATAAGGAAGCACCACGTGAGAAGTTGAATCAATTTTTTTGGCATAAGATCTTTATGCCTTGAAGCCAACCCCAAACTATGATCTCCTCTGCATCTTTATACCAAGAAGAGAAGAACCAACGTCCCTCAATCCTTCCTTCCTTCAGCTTCTAATTTAAGTGATGATGCAGTAAAGGTTCTCCCCCAATATTTTTTATTTTAAATTTCTTCACATCAAATCTTTGCCCAACCTTATCTTACTCCTCAATCTGATCTCTCTTTAAGGAGGTCATCTCAGATGAAATCAATATCTATATCAACTATTTCTAAGGTACTAAAAACATACCTGGCTTTTCTTCTAATCTTGTTTCAACTACCTTTTTCGATTTCTTCTCCATCTTCTCTTATATATCTTCGCTTGTCCATGCCGTTGGTCTCAAGAATTTTTTTCCCAGAGACACAACATTCAAATGATTTTGAGCTCCTAAATAAATCATGGAACATTGGATTTTGCAGTTAACTGCTATGACCCGATTTTGATTTGAGAGCCGCTAGCCATAATGATTTTGATTCACACTTCTGCATCTTTCTTTCCAAGATTTCTTGTTCCCAATATAATCCCCTACTCTTTCCCTTTTCTTAGAGATTAAAGAGGAGAACTCTTCAATAGGTAGATAACTCCTCCAATCTATGGTTGATTTGGCTGTTGTGATGCAAGGCAGCAGTTTCCCTTTGGCAAAACCCTAGAAGAGAACCTATTTGTTTCCTCACATATAATGAACAAAGAATCAGATCGGACCAGCTAGCCAAACCAAAAAATTAGTGAACCGAACCCCAGTCTAGTCAAGTTTGTTGTATGAATCGGGGAAAGAGTCAACTCGGTGAAATCCAAGTTGACTCGACCAACTCAGTCTCTACTTGAGAAACCTACCGGGTGGGCTGGGTTGCCTTAGTTGATTAATTTTGGATCAATAGAAAAATAAAATCTTAAAAATGTGATTATTTTTTCAGAAATGGAGAAACCAAATCAAAAAAAGAGGTTGACAATGTTAGAAGAGAAAGAGAGATAAGACTAAGAGCAACCAAATCTAAAGAAGGTGGGATGGAGATGAGGCCGATGATGGTCGAAGATAAACCCATCAATTTGGGGTTGGGTGTATAGATTGAACCCCTTTATTAGTTGGAGACTTGTGGGTTGCTGGCAAGTGAAAGAGATAAGACTCGCTGCTTTAGGGAAAAAGTTAGTCCATGGTGTTCTTCTTCACTCATCTCTAAGGTCTTTTCTCCAGAGGCTATGACTGAAGTTCAAAGGCTAAAGAAGAAGGATGCAAGAAAATTTGAAATGGAAATCATATGCAGTGAGAGTGGGGAAGTGAGATAAAAAAAGAGGGAGTAAATGAGGATCGACAATATGTCAGGTTGATTTTGATGGGGCATGGAAGAGAGAGGGTGGAGGGAAATGCATTTTTTTCACTAATGATATTTGATTAAAATTGTTTGAAAGGAAATATGTGATGTAATGGTATGAGCAATGAATGGAGCGAACCCAGAAATCAAGGGAAGAGGGGGGAAAAGAAAAACAAAAATAAAAAAAATGGAAGAATTTAAAATTGAGGGTTATATTAGCTTTTAAACAATCAAGTAAATATATTAAATAAGATTAAATATTATTTTTTATAATAACATATCAATATTTTTATATATTTAAATTATATTATATTATTTTAATCATTACCAATCTGACCCCGAGTTGACCCTCGATCTGACCTACTGACCCTTAAATTACTACCTAAACCGGTCTGGTTTTTCGTTCCTTACATATAACACCAATTAAAAGTTACTCCTTCCAATCTTATATATAAGATGGATTTTTTAGCAATGACTTCTTCCTATTTATGAGAGATACTAATATCTAACAAAAAAACAGAGAGAGAGAGAGAGAGAGAGAAACTAATAGCTTTCTTTAAAATTTTTAATATGAATTTCTTTTTTTTTCTCTCATTAATTATTTGTAATTTTATTTCATTAATTATATCCACATTATGTGGACTAAATGACTAAGGGCCTGTTTAGTTCGATCACATTACACCCTGCAGTGCAATGCAATATGATAAAATGGTAATGCAATACGATATTAATTAAAGGGCAAGTGTTTGGTTTGATTTTTAAGCAAAGTGCAATGAGTTGTTTTCTTAATAATTATTTAAATTTAATATATAACGTAAAGTCTATTTTACCCTTAATATAATCTTTGTAGAGAAAATAGTCATGAGCTATGGCACTACCTCATCAAAACCATCACGCTATCTCGCCAAGGATTGTCTGATGGTGATAGTTGTGCTAGTAAAGGTGACGATAATAGTGGTGTAGTGGTATCGATGGCAGGTTGTGATAGCAACAACGAAGGACGAGAAGGTAGTAGCGGCATGGGACAAGGGCGGTAGTAGTGGCTGCAACAGTGGAGGCAGCAAAGGAGGAGGAGTCAGTGTTTGCGATGGCGACAGCAGACAAGGTAATGGCGATGGCAACGGTGGAGGCAATGCTGACGAAGGAGGAGGAGGTAGTGGCAGCAATGGTGGAAAAGGAGGAGGTAGTGGTGGGGACAACAATGGAGGCGACAAGGTGGAGGAGGAGGAGGTAGTGGAGGCAGTGGAAAAGGCAATGGTGGAGGCACTAATGGTGGAGGAGGAGGAGGTAGTGGTGATGGCGACAACAACATTGGAGGTGGCGGCGATGGCTGTGGAGGAAAAGGTAATGGTAGGTAGTGGCGGTGGAGGCGGTGGCAACGATGTAAGAGGAGGAAGTAGTGACGACGGTAGTTGTGGTATGGTAGGTGTAATGGGACAAATGAAACTAAAGGGTAAACTTGACTTTTTTAATCATACAATGGGATGGTAATGAGTATTCATATAGGGGAGGTATGAATAAGGATTACCAATTTTTTGATAATCATCATTACCATGGTAAACTGTATTACCATGTTAAAAAGCAACCAAACACTCTCCTCTTGGTAATGCAATCATGATTACCATTGTAGGCATACAATGCGATTGAACCAAACGGGCTCTAAGGGTCTATTTGGTATGAGGGGAGGGAAGGGAAAATAAAATTTTTATGACTTGAATTTAAAAAATTGAAGAAGTGAGGTTATAAAATCTTAATAAAGAGAAAATGTAAGATAAAAAACTATAAAAAATTAATTAAAATCTTTTAATTCCACTTCTATAGATTTTTTTTATTCAACTTATAAAAATTTCCCCTCCCCTCCAAATCCAATATACCAAAGAAGCCCACCTAAAGAATCATTCACAAGAGAGAGATATTGTTTAATTAGGTTTCTTAGCAAAACCCTTAAAAAGAGAGCAAAGGATGCTTTGTGAGAATGGTACCAGATGTCATTAATTGTTTTGGACTTGTTAAAGAACAAAGCGATGGATGCTGCTTGTGACTCATCTCATTGTAGAAGACGCTTGTTGCCTTCCTTTTTCATCGAATAGAGATAACTGACTGATGAACACCCGAACCCAACTCATTTAAATTTTTTTCTATCAAAAACAAAAAGATGGATGAATGCTTGTTTATGCCGTCCCTTTAACCACAAATTAATGTGTTTTTCAAAAATAATTTTTATTTTTTTATATTTATATTAATTTGAACTAATTTTAACCAATTTTTTATTTTATAAAATGGGTAGGAAGAAGTATTGTGCTTGGGGATGAGGGAAGTACTCAACAAATCAATTTAAATTCCAATTATATTGAATCTTTATCAGTTAGAAAAAAGTTATTCTAGACATGATTTATTTTCTAGCTATCAAACTCGAGCATACCCAAAATTTTACTTAGGGGAAATCAAATTCTGTTCACTGAATTCAAATATAGACGCACCAACCACTATAAAAAAAACACTGAATTTCTGATGAAATTTGCCACGGAATTTAAAATTTCTGATGAAGTTTCTGACAGAAATGGATTTCCGACGGAATGGATGCTGTTGCTAATAATAGCATGACAAACCAATTTTCGACAGAATTCAAATTTCATCGCAAATTTTTGAAGGAATTTTTAACAAAATTAATTCCGTCGCAATTTCCAACAGAATTTCAGTTGGAATTTCTATCAGAAATTCAATTCCGTAGGAAACGTATGACAAAATTTCTGACGAAATTTCTGATGGAAAGTTTCAGATGAAATTTGTGACGGAAATTTTCCATCGTAATTTCTGATGGAATTCAATTCCGTCGGAAATTTTCTCACAACAATTTTTTTTTTTTTTTGAAATTTTAAAAAGCCACATGGCAACTCTAGCAGTGGCCACCTCATCACCCGTGGTGGCACGTGTCAGCTCTGGGCGGCCTCCACCTTGTCGCCAGTGCCCAGATCGACCATGTGTAGCAACCTCGCTCCGCCACGTGTCACAGCCTCCTTCCGCCATGTGTGCAGCCTCCTTTCGCCACATGTCATAACCTCTTTTTTCCTAAAAGTGCAACTCAACTTGCCCTCCTTTGGTTCAAACCCCCGACCTCATCCCTATGCGCGCGATGCCTTGTCAGATAGTCTCGACTACTTTGGCATTTTATTATTACACAATTATAGATATAATCTTATTATATATAATCAATTATTTATAAATATATATTTGTTTCTTGTATATAATAATAACTAATAACTTTTATTTTTTATAAATTAATTTTTATATGACTATTTTGCCCCTACATGGACCAAAACCTATGGTTAGAAACTTGAGAAACTAAAACCAAAATGAGAAAAAACTTGAGGGATGAAAAATGGTATTAACCCAAATTTTTAAATATTTATATGACTAATAATTAGAGCCGGGAAAATGGGCAGGCCTTAGGCCCTGGCCCTTCAAGGGCCGGGCTTGTAAATTGTAACCTCAAAAAGAAGTCGAGCCTAGAAGGGCCGGCCCTGTAGGGCCTCGGGCTTAAAAGGGCCGGCCCTTTAGGCCCGTTTATTTTTTATTTTTTTTACTTGAAAAGGAATCATATTACATTTTTGAATTACCTTATTGAATCTATATGTCACTCTATCCTCATATTATATAGAGTATGATTTTTGAGTATATTGTTTTGTCTAATTGAATCATATTGTGATTTTGAGTATATTGTTCTATCTATTTAGACTAAAATCATATTATATACTATTCTGCCTGATAGAGTATATTTTTTTATGGAGATTGTGATTATTTGACTACTTGAACCTACTGCTTAAAGTGAAACACAATCAAATGTCCTTGAAATTGATGATAGTGGTGAAGAAGATGAAAATGATAGTCGTCATACTCATGTTGTTTAGAGGTTAGAGTATTTAGCTTCTTGTCTTCTTATACTTTGGCCTTTGTGTGAGTTATTTATGGATATGATTTTACCTTTAATTATACATTAGTAACTGTGTTTGTTTGTTGCAAGAGATGTGTTATTTAAACCTTAATGTTGACAACATTTATATATTAAATTAGAACTTTAATCGTTGTTATTTACTAATTATATCTCCCTCGGGAAAATACGCAGGAAAAATAGTTAAATATTGTGAAAGGATTTCCCGGCCCTGCCGGCCGGCCCTGGCCCTGATGCTCTTGGACTGGGCCTTGAAAAACTGCAATTTTCCTGACTCCGGGCCCTTTAGGGCCGGCCCTGTTAGGCCCTGGCCCGTCAAGGGCCAACCCCGTAGGGTCGGGCCGGCCCTGATTCCCAGCTCTACTAATAATATCATAATTTTAATTTTTATAAAGATAGTTCTTAAAATTTTAATTTAATTAAAAATAATAATTTTTAAATTTTTCCAATGGAATTAGCCACGAAATTTGTCTGTGGCCATCGGAAACTCTGTTGGAAAATTTTCAGACTAAAAATTTTGTTGAAAAATTTTCCGACAGAATTTCCGTGGCTAATATTTTTGGCAAAATTAGCCACGGAATTATTCCATCAAAAATTCTGTGGCAATTAACAGAATTTTCCATGGAATATTTTCCGTGGCTAATTCGCCAAGGAAAAAATTCCGTCCAAAATTCTGTCTGAAATCCGTCAGAATTTACCATGGAAATTGTTTCCGTGGCAAATTCCATTGGAAATTTAATGTTTTTTATAGTGAACGATTATTGTATTATAATGATAACCTATCAACTAAAATGAATCAAATGCAAAATGCAAATATTTTTATAAACATTTCATATATAAATACTCACTCCAGTACTTAATATAAAACATATTTGGAAAATTGATCTTAGTCCTAAATATAAGACATATATTTCATATTGTCAATTTTTTTATAATTTACCCCTATTGATGCTCACTCAATAATAATCAAGGAGGAGAAGGAATAGGGGAAATTAAGAAAGATGACTAGGGTGTTTTAGAAAACACTGACCATATTAATTAACTTAACTAACTTACTTAATCTAATCAAATTAGATAAATATATCTTATATTAAAAACCGGAGGGAGTATCAGATATTAGAGCAAGATCAACTTTAAATATTTGTTCTGATTATTTTTCTATATTGTTATCATATCTACTTAAATTAATCAAATATGATCATGTTTTAAAAATTCATTTCTTAAATACTCTATCCAATCCATCTTATATATCACCTCTAACTATTTCATCAAAACTAAGGTGAGATGGTTGACTCATTAATTTTATTTAAAAATAATACATTTTTAACTTTATTCATATTTAACAATACGCTTGGTATGCAGGATTTGAAGGGGAGAGAGGAGAAAATTTTTGAAAAAATCCCGAAAAAATACCACTTAAACTTCAAAATCACAAATTGGTTTTGATAACAATAAGAGTAATGAGATTGATAAGTAGAGTAATAAGATTGACAACTCAAGTTCTTGTCAAATCACTAACCTGGGATTTTGAAGTTCAAATAGTATTTTCTTGGAATTTTCCCACAATTTTTTGAGTTGGATTTTCAAAAAAAAAATTAGAAAATTGGGGTTATAAAATGTTAATAAAGAGAATATGCAATATAAAAGAGTAAAAAAATTAATTAAAAACTTTAACCCAACTTCTCTAATTTTTTAAAATTAAATTCATAAGAATTTTCCTTCATCTCCAAACCAATCGTACGAAACTGCCATCAATATAGATAAAACAAAACACTACATATTAGATTTTAAGTCTTCTTAGCATGTAATATAGGGATAATATTTGAAACAAAAAATTCATTAATTATCCCGACCCATCAAGTAACGAAAAAATTCTTTTAGAATGTGTCTTACATTTGGGACTGGAGGCAATATAGTATTTGAGATTTAGTTCAATGGCATAAATTAAGTACTGTCATGTTAAAGTTTAAACGGGGGCGATCTCTCAAGTGGTTTATGGTTGGTAAGTAGTGGTAACATGATAAATTTATAATCATCATAAAAGCCAATCTAATTTTGCCACAACCATAGCATCAGACGGTGGATAATTAAGGAAAAATGGCCACTAAGCCACCCACTAACCCCGCAATAATGAATCACTCTATATCCTCAACACACAACTGCTTATATTTAATTATTGTACTCTCCATTTAATGTCTCTTAATTTTTTTTCTTTGATGTGGACCTATCAGCTTTATTGCAACCAATCTACCCCTTCAACTCCAAGCACCAAAATCAAACCCCACACTCTCACTTTCTATATAAACTGCCATAGATCACTATTATCTTCGCCACTTCATCACAATTAACAAATGACCACACGCAGTGTTCACAGTGTGAGCCACAGAGAAAACGGGGTAGGTTTTTTGAGTTTTTCTTTGGATTATATATGTGTCTTTTATATCTTCGACCCCCAGAAACGCAGTTTTATTTGAGTTTTTCTTTGTATTATATATATATATATATATATATATCTTTTTTTTTTAATGGTTTATGCAATGGATCATTTTTTGCCTTCGGTGCACCCACCTTCCAGGTATCCGGCATTAACCTGAAGGCCAACGCCTGATTTACCGACATGGGCCCCCGACAACCGACTAGTCCTGACGCCCCTAATCTGATAGGCCCGACAAGAATTCACCTCTTTGAGGCGTCCCAGGAGAGAGAGCTCCCAATGGAAATTCTTTACACCTTCCGGATCCCTAAGATATGCAGACTTTATGTCGGGGTTTGGGGGCGTCAAATATGTTTTTCTCTCTAATACACTTTATAATGGCCCCAACCTCTCAAATGTTTTTTTTTCTTTTGATCATTAGATTCTAGATTAAAATGAGTGACATTTTGATACCATATGAATATAAAATGATGTAATTTTAAATTTTTTATGCTTTTTTAAAAGAAATAACACTATAAAATGTGCAGGTTTTTTTTTTTTTTGAAAAATTATAAAAAAAATAAAAATTGCATAATTTCATGTCCGAAATATATTAACAATGTCTTAGAGGGAGACACATTAATTAGAGGCCCCAAACCCTTTATACTCCCTCTGATCATCATTATAAGGCACCAACTAATAAGTATCATTGGTCCTTCTTATAAGAGTAGTGGGAAAGAGTAATTAATATGATATTAGAGTTTAATGTAGTTAGTAAGAAAAATATTGGAAATCACTTGAATTCTAGGATAAATTGAAATGCCTTTAACTATTTTAATTGGTATGTAAAAATTAGTAGTTTGTGCCTTATAATAAAGACTAGAAGGAGTACCATATATATTTCCTCCAATCCTTTTTATAAGATCCAAATTTTTGAATTGTTTTGATTATTTTTATAAGATCAAGTTTGGAGTTGTCTGAACATCTAATACATTGATCAATTTTACTCCTAATTAATATACTCTCTCTATTTTTCCGTACATTCTTTTGTCTTACTATTTCTCTCTCATATTCACCCTCTTATAAATAAAGGCATATTTAAAAAAATTATATTCCTTATATATTTATTATTTTCAACTAATTTTAATAGAGTTTTCAAATCACATAATTCAGTTATTTAAATCTTGTAAAGATGACTTGGAATTTTTTTTTTCATTTTCAACACCCCTCTTAATAAAATTTGGCTCTGCCCTTATGTAAGAGTAATGACAATGAAGAAGATGGGAGTGTGTTTGATGTTGATGGCAGTGGTGGTGGTTCTTGTGGTGGTGGAACAGCCACATGTGGTTGAGGTAGTGACTTGTAGCCCAGTGGCTTTGAGTCCGTGCGTGGGAGCCATATCGTCGTCATCTCCGCCTTCGAGCCTGTGCTACCAGAGGCTGAAGCAGCAAAAGCCATGTTTGTGTGGGTACCTCAAGAACCGTAGTTTCAAGCAGTATGTTAACTCTCCTGGCGCCAAGAAGGCTATTTCCTCTTATGGGATTCCCTTCCCTACTTTTTGAATAAATATAAAATATAGTTTTCATTATAAGTGTGATCCATATATATGGAGTGATATCTGCATATAAGTGTTTAAAGAATAATTTCAGAAAAATATTCCTTCTACGGAATATTCATTCTATGTGTTTCAAGATTCAAGTTGGTTACAGCTTGAATAGGGATTATGTGGAACATCTAGTACCTGTTTGGATTAGCGGTAGCAGAAGTGACTTTTTTGCAATCTGACTTTTGCAAAAGTAACATAGGATAAAAGTTAGATTGTAAATGTGATTTAAGTTTGGATAGACGGTGGTAGAAATGACCTTTTTTCTAACCTTAAACATATTTTGATTATTATTTAAAAGGCCCGTTTAGATGGAAAATAACTTAAAAAGGCATGAATTTTATTGAATACTACATATATATATATATATATATTATTTGTATATATTGTGATAATTAAAGTGAAAAATTGAAATTGAAATTTGATAAAATACAAAAAAGTTAATTATTATTGAAAAAAAGTAAAATACTGCATATCTTATAAGATTTGACTCCTCCATTACTCTTGCCAGACAAAACAACTTCTTTGGCCTCAACCTTGATTGGGAATACCCCATCTAATAACACAGATAAAACTAATTATGGTTCTCTCATCAATTAATGGCAATCTGTGATAAATCCCTATTTTATTATATATTATCATATTTTATTTGGGTTTTTTGTCATAATAATTGAGCTTAAAATGTCTCTTTTGTGATTAAAGAAGTTTGTATGAAATTAAGGTTAAAAAAAGGTTAAAATGTCATATATTTTATTATTTGCCTTAATTGGTTAATTCTTGGAGTACAAGGTATTACATTTTGGGTTTATTTTATTTGCAAATCAATTTGGGGAAAAGTACAGAAAAAACCTAGAATCTTTGGAAAATACAAATTGAAGAAGGAAGGAACCAGAGAAAATTGCAAAAAAGGGCCCATAAGGTTTGAAAATTATGGTTGGAATCACAAAAGGTTTCAAGATTTCAATTTAGTCCCTCAACAAACTTTCAAATATTTCATGTTAGTCCCTTTTTCGATTGCACTGGACCCGACCTGGTGTTCTTGTTCTTTGGTTGGATTCGGACATTCATAAGGGAGTGAGCTGCCGTGAGGATGAGGAAAGCTGGGAGCTTCAATCTTCTTCACTATCCCTTCACCTTCAACTTCTCTTTTCCCGACGGCAACATCGACGACCAAGGCCATTAGTGAGCTTCAACCACTCCACCATCACCACTGCAGGAGACACAAGTGCTGGTGAGCATTAGAAGTTTAGGTTGCCGTGAAGAGAGAGCTACAGTCACAAAGAGACCACACCATTGTCCTTCACCTTCTTCCTCACCGATGGTATCGTTCACTTTCGCCGCCATTGACGAGCTTCCACCATCATCATCCTTCTCTTCCGCCGGCATCTTCACTCAAAGGTTGAATTGCAGAGCGCCGTAAATAAAGACCCAAGCTTCTTTCATCCATCTCCACTTTCAGTCTTCTACCTCCACCAGTCATCATTTTTCCCCTCAGTCGTCCTTCATCTCCTCCCAATCTGAGTTGTGGCATAGCTATGCAAAACACCGACTATGAAGACCTTGCAGACACTAGAACAAGGTGAAAGAATCAGGACTCCTTGAGAAAACACACCAATGGCCCTGTCCGAGCTATACCACTGTGCCTGCCTCACCGCGAGGAGAAAAAACCAAAAGCATATTGGTTTGGCTTCTTCAAGAAGCCACTTCTACCTCAGAAGCCCAATAGGAGCCAATGCCAACCCAAACACTCCAGTTATGTAATATTTCAATTTTTGATTAAGGGCTAATCATGATTATTGTGGATAATTATGAATTTAATTGGAATTATTATGTGTTTTATGGCAATATTAATTAATATGTCATAATTAGTGAAATATTGGAAGAATGGGAATATTGGCCATAAGTTAGTGATTAAGGAAAATTAATTACTAACTATGAGAAAATGGTGTGTGAACTTAATGGGCTAATAGAGAGATTAGAGAAGCTAATTGGTAACTTAATTGGTAAGAACCAATAGCATTGTGACATGTGGCAAAAGAGGGTGTATGAGTGTAAAGGTCAAATTGATTAAACAATTGTTTCTCTCTCCTCCCTCTCCTATCTTGTTCGGCTGGCAGCATGGAGGGAGTATCATCATTGTTTTTCCTTCTTCCTCCACACTCCATCTCTCTTCTCTCTCTCATTTTCTCTCTCCTTCTCTCTTCTACAAATCCGACGGCCAAGTTGAGTAAGAAAGAGAAAGAAGACCTTGTGATTTGGGTAAGTAGAGGCCCTCCAATGCTCAAACACCATTCATAAATGTTGATCCTTGAGTGATGAGCTTCATTTTGGTGTTTTTAGTTTGGCCATTTGGTGTTGTTTTGTGCTACACGAAAATCTGGTTGTTGGAGAATCAAAGAGTGTTTTTGGAGAAATGAAAGAGGTAAGTGAGAATAATCTATCCATCTAAGTTTCATGCCAAATGAATAAGTTTAGAATTTCTGGGATTATTGCCTTATTTTCGAAAATATGGGTCATTGGGTAGTTTTGTAACCCCCTTCCCACCTTAGGCCGAAATTAAGTTCTTAAACACATAATTAAGTTAGAATTAGAGACCATATTTCAAATTGGGACTTATTAAGGTAATCTTATGCCTAAAAATCATATTTGCAAAAACTTTTCAAAACTTATTCACAATGGTCTCATATTCACAATACAAAACAATAATGGCCTGTACAGGTGGATTCCATTTACAAATATCAAAGTGCAAATTAAATTCCTGACTCACTCGGGTTCCATTCCTTGAATAAGGGTTTACACAAAGGTATAAAGCCCACAATTCATACCCTTTACTTGGGGGATTGCACAAAATCCAATATATACAATTGTTTCTACCAAAAATATCCAAATGATATACAATGATAACTATTAACCAAAAAAAAACTCCTAACACGGAGCTCTACCCGTTCTTCGTCACCTATTTGCCTTTTGATCCTTCAGCCCTATCTAAATATTTAATTTTGGGAGAGTGAGATTCTAAGGAATCCCCATAGTGTCAAATCAATTATAATATGTACAACAATAAGACATGAAATCAAATCATTATCCACACAAAGCAACTACAACGGCAATGGTTAGTATGACACATGTCATCCCTTACGATTGCTCACGCTGAATTGCTCACGCTGCATTGCACCACAACAATCCACACAATATATTTCACCACAGTGGGGATTCATATAAAGTATTCTATAATCCAAGCCATACAGGCAAGATCAACACACAGCCCACAGCTGGATTCACAAACACCGCCCTGTGGGTCGGATACACAAAATCCATGTCGATTACGACAGCAGTTCAATGGCCGACCTAGAGATGACCAGCGTCAATCCCTATATGGCTCGCACTAAAGTGCTCACGCCGTAATGGACCATGGCACACAGTTCACAAAGTTCAATGATAAGTTATGCATACCAAAACATCATACACAATATGAGAGAAAAGTCACTACTTGGTTTGTTCCGTGCGTGCTTTGTCGCAGGTCTCTCCCGAGGAGGGCAAATATCGTATCCTATAATTATAATTAAGGACAAAGAGTTATTCTCTATTCCAATACTCAATTAACTTCACAATACTTAGATTTGGTTATCATTTATGTCCTTTAAGTAGTTAAATTGGCTCTAATAAAAGCCCTAAAGGATTGGGAAATATCGGGTCGAAAACCACTTTTCAAAATCACAAGGTGCTGAAAACCGGGGGTTGGCTGCAACCAAGAAACCTCTGGCTGCGGCCAGAAACAGCACAGAACTTTTTTGGCCACAGCCAAGAATTTTCTGGCTGCGGCCAGAAACAGCACAGAAGGTTTCTGGCTGTAGCCAAGAATTTTCTGGCTGCGGCCAGGAAAATTCTGTTTCTTGGCTGAACTTCAAAAAATCGTATATAATTCTAAAAAAATAAAATGAGGTGATTCCAAAGTCCATTGCAAGATATTTAAGTCCTCTTTACTTGAAAAATATGGACCATTACCAGAAATCACCAAAAAAATATAGAATTTAAGAAATGTCCACACTGCTCCATAATTGTTCCCAGATTTAACATCAAACTTTGGACATTCATAACTCCTAGCTCACAAATCAAAATAACATGAAATATATGTCTATTTTGAAGCTTGGAAAGTGAAATTTAAGACTGAAAAGTTTCAGAATTGTTCAACACTATTTGCTTTTTTAAAACGTCCATGCAAAGCCACTGCCAGAACAGAGTTTTTCACTAACCAAGACTTGCCACTTTTAAAACTAAGTTCCCAATGGTTCAAAATTCATATCCAACACTACTCCCATACAATTTTCCACAAGGAACGCAATGGAAACATCAAAATAACCAAATTCGCTTTCCATCTATATGTTCTATTTTTGGCCTATGTTCAACAAAAATCCCAAAATTGTCAAACTTGGCATTTAAGCTTCAATCAAATTCTATCTATCCAAGATACATCTCAAAGCATCATATCCATGACAACAACAACTCAAATACCACAAGACCCTAATTTTTGAAAATAGGGCTAAATTCCCAGAAATTCCAACTTAACCAAATGACCACAAAACTTATATCAAAATGCTCAACTCACTCACCTCTTCAACTTTCCCCAAAAGGTGTTATTTGATTCTCCAAACTCTATATCTCCTTGAGAGTTCAAATCACCACCAATGGTAAATCTAAAACCATGAAAATGATGCTCTTAACCCAATGAACAGCTTTAAAGAAGGAGATTTTGGCATTTGAAGTCAAAATCTTACCTTAATCTCAAGATTTTCCTTCCTCTTTCTTCTTCAAAAATGGAGCACAAGAGAGAGCTTGGAGAGAGAGAATGTGTGATAATGAAGATGATGAAGGAGGAGACAGAATTTCTGCCCCCATTCCCTTGTCCATACGCATAAGAGAGAGGGGGAGAGAGAGAGAAAAATGCTAAAAAAATGATTGTTGACTTTTCTTCTCCAACCACTCCCTTCATGCATGATCACTCAATGCCACATGTCCAAATCTCCTCATTTCTCACCAAATAAGCAACCATATAGTTACACTAACTAGCTCATTAGCTATTTAGTTACACTCCTCATTTCTCTTTAGTTAATAATTAATTTCTCCATTAATCACTAACTAATTATCCAATAGTTCCCATTCTTTCAATTTCTTTCTGATTTTGGCACATTGACTTAAATCACCACATAACACATAATTAAGTTCCTTTCTTCTTCATCCATGTGCCATTCCCTCTAATTTTAGCCTTTAAATTACTTTGTCACATAATCATGCTAAAATATAGAGTGTTGAGCATTTCCAATAATTATTCGGATCTCAAATCCATTTTGATTTACAAAATCATTCACAATAATTATCATTAGCCCTTAATCAAAAATTGGGGTGTTACAAGTTTGGCATGATATAGTTGTGGAAATGGTGTTTTGAGATGAGTTTTGAATAGATTGATTGATTGGAGGTTGAAATGTTAAGTTTCATGATTTTGGAAAAATTGATGATTTGTGTTTATTCAAACCAAAGCATGATAATGGAATAGGATTTTGGTCATTTTAATGATCCCATTGAGTTTATTGAGTGTTTTCTGTGGGGATGGCTTTAGGTAAAGTTTTGTATCCATAGGAATCAATTGGGCAAGTGTTAAGAAGTTTGGTCTGTTTCTGTGTTTTTTGGTTCTGATAGAATCACTCGAGTGATTCAGGATTCACTCGAGTGAGGGATGATGATCACTCGGGTAGGGATGAACAATGCTCGAGTGCTGTGCGTATCTTCTATCTCTCTTCAGTTTTTCTGTTGTGCTTTCTGGAAAATCCAAGAGTGCATAGTCTCACTCGCGAGTGAGGGATGAATATCACTCGAGTGAGCCTCCTGGTGCTCGAGTGACTGGTGTATTTGGCACCAAGGACTTGCCTCTCGGGTTGTCACTCGCGGGCATGGTGCAAGAGTATGCCTTCTCACACGCGAGTATAGGGCATCCGCTCAAGTGAGCTGTGTTGTGCTTAAGTGCAGTGAGCCATTTGGGCTACTACCATTTCTCTGGTGCTCTTGGGTTCTCACTTTCTGGACTTCACTCTCAGGTGCTCGAGTAAGGCATTTGGCTTTCATTCGGGTGAGGTCTAGTGTGCTCGAGTGATCCTGTCTCTAAAAAACTTCTTTGTGTTCTCGGGTATACACTCGCTGTCTCTCACTCTCTAGTGCCCGAGTGCATACCGTACCATCACTCGAGTGAGGTTTCCTTCACTCAAGTATCCGTACAATCTCACTCAAGTGAGGCCATCTTCACTCGAGTGCCTCTGTAGAAAATATCAGTTTGTGTTTCCAAAAAAGGGATCTTTGGGATAGTTCTTCTAACCCCTTAGGGTTATGGTTAGAGGTATTCTTGAATACTAAAAGAGCAATATTGATAACCAAATTAAGTGTATGAAGTGAATTAAGTCTTGGAATAGAGTATAACTCTTTGTCCCTAATTATGAATATAGGATTTGACATTTGCCCTACTCGGGAGAGACCGGCGTCAGGACACACACGGAAGGACTCAGGTAGTGAATTTTCTCTCATGTTGTGTATGATACTTGGTATGCATGTTTATCATTGTGAATGTGTTATCAGCCATAGAGCATTACAGCGCGAGCAGTTCTGCGTGAGCCGTCATAAGGGGGCAATGCTCATGATACATACCCCGACCGTTGTATCTGTCGCTGTAAGTGCCGAGGCTGCGTATAGAATCATGGATTCCTATTTAAGATCTAGCCCGTGGGGCTACGTGATGTGTTTAGTATCCAGCCCGTGGGGCTGTGTGTTGTGAATATTTTATATGGATCCCAGCTGTGGTGATATATGTGATATATTCATGTGAATGTGCAATACAACAAGTAGTTCAGCGTGAGCCGTCGTAGGGGGCGATGCCCATGATACCTACCCCGGCTGTTACAACTGTTGTTGGGATTGCTGTGTGTTGTATGGATGATTTACTTTCATACTTTGATGTTGTGCATATTATGAGTGATTTATTACTACGGGGATTCTTTAGAATCTCACTCTCCCAAAAACAAATTTTAGACAGGGCCGAAGGATCCCAAGGAATGCGGGCGACGAAGAGCAGTTAGAGCTCCAGTTTAGGAGTTTATTTTGGTTAATGGTTATCAATGTAAAATTCATTGGATATTTTGTGATAAATAGTTGTACATTTTAGAAGTATAGTGTAGTTTTGTGTAATCCCCAAGATAAGGGAAAAGAATTATTGGCTTTATGCCTTTGTATAATCCCTTTACTAATTAATGGAACCCGAGTGAGTCAGGAATTTACTTTGCACTCTGATATGTATGAATAAAATCGACCTGTTCAGGCCATTATTGTTTTATATTGTGAATATGAGACCATTGTGAATAAGTTTTGAAAAAGTTTTTGCAAATCCGATTTTGGGCAAAAGATTACCTTAATAAGTCCCAATTTGAAATATGGTCTCTAATTCCACATTAATTATATATTTAAGAACTTAATCTCGGCTTTAATCATGAAGGGGGTTACAACATACCCCTATTGTGCTGTTTTTTTTTTTTCCGCTGTATATAGCTTTTGGACGCTAGGCCGCCAACCCAAATAGACTCCTAATACAATGAGTTTTTGTATCAATATTTTTTTCTTTTTCTCCTTCCTCCGTGTTCATAGCAGTCTGCTTTTTTATTAAAAAAAATTATTTATGATATAATGTCATTATCTTGTTCTAAGATGTTATATATTTCTAATATAATCCCTGTGATCTAAAAATGTCACTAAATATATATATCATATATGTCAGTTAGTGACTATAATTTAGTGAAAAAACCAAAATTAGAAAATACAAAAATTAGCCACAGACGGATCCCATAGAGTACAGATTATAGGTTTAGTGATGAATCTATATAAATAAATATATATACAACTAATTTTTCATTACTTAATTTTTATATTAATAACATATTAGTGATGAAAAATTTTTATTGTAAAAAATAACCAAATTTAAAAAAAATAAAAAAAATTCATGATATACCTATATATAAATTTTCAAGTTAAAAAATGTGTGTGTGTGTGTGTGTGTGTTAAAAGGACAAAAGATCCAATAAGTATTTTTGTAGGAGCTGCTAGCATCCTTATATAACTCAAAAAAGTTATATTTATTAGCTGCTTATTGTTCCCAACTAATTTAATTGAATCAATTTCTCCAACGTGATTTGAGTAATTGTTTTTTATAAGTAACGGATATAGTACTAAGTTGACGTTTGCAAATGGAAGACAATTCTTAGGCCCATTAATTTGTTACGTACTACTATTAATCCACCCATTAATTGCAAACCTAACTTGCTGATCAGCACCAATAAATCACACCACCTACCAGAAGCAAACCCTTGACTTAACTGAAGTTGTTATTAAGGAGACATGCTTGATGAAATTGACAAGCTTTATGAGAATGATTTTCTTAACTAATAGAGGGAATAAGGGTGAGGGGTTTTTTAAATGAACACGAAATACGAAAAGGGGAGAGGAAGTTTAAAATTGGTCCGTATGGCAATAATATTGTTAGTAAGGTGGGCCTTGTTCTTTGTTACTCCTCTAATCCTGTTTATAAGACAGAGAGATATTGGTTTTTTTTTTCATATTTATAAGGCATGCCGTTAAAATATATACATGAATATATAATTTTACTATTTATTTATTATTCTGTAGATAGTTATTTTCTTAGAGAATGTGTAGTTAAATAAGGGTAAAGTCAAAAAGTTGTTGAATCTTAGGTACAGTTAACGAAGTTTAAGGTTTTTCTTTATTTATGTTAAATATGCTTAAAGTGCCTTGTAAATATAGGACGAGATATAAGAATGGTTAATTGGAGTAGGAAACGTTTATTAGTGTCATATGAGTGCTTAATATGTATGGGAATATGTATTAAGATATGTTTTCTTTGTAATTGAGCAATTGGTTGGATTAAACTGAAATTGCTCATTTCTGGCTACTCAACGACTTTTTCTCCATCTTTGATTAGCACTGCAAGGTTTCTCAAATAATAAAAACTTCGAAGAACTTCCTTGTGTTTTTCCTCACGCCCGGCCCTTTATTTGAAAAAAACAATGAGCTTTGAATTACTCCCTCATATCGTTAATTAAGATCTATTTATCTAATTTGATTAGATTAAGAAAGTTAGTTAAGTAAGTTGATATAGCATGTTTTCTATAAAGCATCATAATCATCTTCCTTAATTCTATCAATCTCTCATATATTTTATTATTATTGAGAGAGCATCAATATAAATAAATTAATAAAAGATTGACAAATATTAAAAATAGGTCTTATATTTAGCATTAAGATCAACTCCCCAATTAAGTCATATATCAAGAACTAGAGGGAGTACTATATTTCTGTTGGACCTAAAATTGTAGTGGGACTTGTAAAAAAAAATGGTAGGGGGATATGCCCGCATAATTTTTCAAAGTCCAGTAATATTTATCATGCCCATTTTGATTGTTTTGGCCTGAAAATAATTGTCTATTATTTTTATGGAAAATACAGCATTCATGTCCCACCATACAAAGAAACCGAAGACAGAAAGACGAAAGTGAATATCGGAATTTTTCTCTCCCCTTAAAATATTTAAAATGTATGAGTAAGAAAAGGGTATTTAAATAGCTTCTTGCCCACAAAAAAAAAAAAAACATTGATGTAATATTCCAAATTTTGGGATTGTAAGTTTGAGAATAAGCTTGAATTAAGTGGACTACTAAGCCCCGGATTAGCTAGTGTCCCAAATCTATACCTTAATGTTTCTTATATCTTTGGGGTACTAAAGAAAATAAAATGGTAAATTTTGAAGAAAGTGATTATGCTTCTAGTGAAATTTCCTGTAAGACAGTGAGTTTGTCATGAGGTTTTGGATAATTGAATGACGAGAAAAAATTGAAATTTTATAGGGTGAAAGTGAATATCCTAAGCTTTAATTGATAAGTAATGGGTAATTTTTGGAGGTATATACAATAAGTTATGACTTTTTAAAGTTAGCCCAGAAAACCTGTGAATTTTCTGGAACAGCATGTAAAGATTGAAAATCTGGGAATTTTGTGCTTCACTACTAGAAAAAATGGTTTTAACGTCCCTTTTTTTGGCCTTTTAACATCTGAAAAATGAGGGACGTCTCTCTGAGGGTCATGGAAAAACACGTCAATAACGTCCGTAAATGGGGGACGTCTAAAGTCTACATTAGACGTCCCCAGTTCCAGCTAGGGATGTCTAAGGTGGCCTTTAGACGTCCCCACTTGAAACTAGGGACGTCTAAGGGGACCTTTAGACATCCCTAGTTTGAACTGGGGATGTCTAAAGTATCGTCTCCCACTCTACCACGTCCCTTTTTATTTAAGGACGTTGAAAGTTTTTTTTTTTTAAATGGCCTTTTATATATTGCATTGTCTAAAAAATGTAAACTGCATAAATAGGATTCCAACAACAGAATAAAACAACAGCAGTTCAGCAAAATGGAAACAACAACTTGAAACACAGTGATCAACCCAAGACTCTACTACATGCAATAATTTTAAGAAGTAGCAAACTAATTAACTAACAAACCACACGAACTACACAACAATCTATATCCAAGTCTGTTATTGCACTAAAAAGACTATATCCAAGTCCCCAGTTTGTACAATAACCAAGACTAAATCCAATCTATATCCAACAATAATAACGCTAATTATATATACAATATATAGAACTACCACAAAAGTATATCCTACACAAACTACTAAAACGTATACTCATGACATGGATCCTGACCCCTCAGGTCTCCTCGAATGTAATCTCGTGTGAGCCTGTTCTTGAAATCTTTCCATCGTAGACGAACCTCCGTCATCTACTCCTTGTACATCTCCGCAGTGTCAGGGACATCATAGGTTTGCTACAAGGTAAAAACATAAGTTAATTATCTTTGAACCAACAGAAATAAAGATATATATGCAGATTTATCAAAACTTATATACCAAAAGTTGTTGCCAAATCAAATCTTTGGTTTTTAGTGGAACCAACTTCCAATTATCATAGGTAATGCGAACTTTGCTTCGAGCCAAAAAACCTAAGTAGCTAATGAAATGGTCTTCCTCCGGACCAATTGGTTTCATATTTTCATCAAAGTCAATATGCAACCTCTCCTGTTGATGGTGATGACGTGCTACCAATGCAGGCATTTTTGTACTGCCTCTAACCCTTCTTCTCGCAACCGGTTCAGGTCTCACATCAGGTTCAAGCCTATTCATTTCATTGTCCCTATCACTTTGTGAGTCACCAGAATTGTCCATATTCCTGTAAGCACAAAAATCATTGTCAGATAGGTGAATAAATTGTAAGTAAATGAATAAACTAACTAGTTATAAAACAAACAGCACACATTACTATTTTTAAGTTAAGCTCTTACTCTAGATTGTTTCCCATATTCCTTCACCATGATCATTTCTCACAGCATATTCTTCATCATCTACCAATTCTACTTCACTTGTTATAGGTGGATTAATTGTGAAAGGTGGTGTGAAGTCAAGGTTGAAGGTCAGATCACCATGCTTCTATTTTTTACTTTAAAGTACAATGGAAATTTTTTTTATTTGTGGGATCTGTGACATAAAACACTTGTTTTGCCTGGCTTGCTAGAATGAAGGGCTCATCCCTATAACCTACTCTTTCAAGATCAACTGAGACAAATCCAAATTGTTGATCTATTACCACACCATTATTGCTAACCCACTTACATTTGCATAAAGCAACTTTGAACTTGTTGTAAGTGATTTCCCGTATTTCTTCTATCACTCTATAATAGGCCAGGATGCTAATATGGGGTTTTTGTCTTTCGAACTGGAAATGTGCATGGCTTTAGCTTCTACCATCACCCCACTATTTTGCATGGTACTTTTGTCATCTTGGTCTTTTGTGTAGAAAGAGTGCTTGTTTATATCATAACCGCTCCAAGTAATGATCTGAAATGAAGGCCCCCAGGCTAGCCACTCTATTGTCTCAGACACACCGGTCTCATGCAAAACCTTTTCCTCAAACCACTGAATGAATGTCTTGTTTTGCTCAATAGTAATATGCATGTCATTCTTCCACGAATTCATGTTCTTCAATCTCTTTCTGTGTTTATCTATGTACGGTTGAACTTCTGCCATGTTATTCAGGATATAAAGGTGTGCTTGCAACACCTCTTCACGAGGCATTGTCTTCACTTTCAGTCCTCGTGTTCCCTTGCTCCTCCCCTCTTCATGCCGAGATTGTTCCTTCTTCCCTGATAGATAATCGCTGCAGAAGTCTATAGCCTCTTCAACAATATACCCTTTCAACTATTGAGGCTTCTGGTCGATAGGGATTTTTAAAGTACCCTTTTAAGATCTTCATGTATCGCTCGAAAGGGTACATCCACCTCAGGTAAACTGGACCGCAGAGCCTTACCTCCCTTACCAAATGAACTATCAAATGCACCATTATATCAAAAAATGAAGGAGGAAAGTGCATCTCTAATTGGGACAATATGATATAACCATCAGCTTCCAGTTCATCCAGCTTTTCAGTGTCAATAACTTTGTTACATATAGCATTAAAGAAAACACACAATCTTGTCACAGTGCTTCGAACTTCATCTTTCATAATGCCTCTAATAGCTACTGGTAACAGTTGTTGCATCAACACATGATAATCATGGGATTTCATTCCCACTAACTTCAAATCATCCATTGACATACACCTTCTCACATTCGAAGAATATCCTTGTGATACCTTAATTTCATGCAAATACCTACATAAACTTCGTTTCTCCGCTTTTGATAGTGTATGCACTGCTGGCTCCATGTATGCCCTCCTACCATCATCTCTTAGCTGTGGATGTAACCGTTCTCTTATTCCCATATCAACAAGGTCTAGTCTCGCACTAATCCCATCCTTGGTCTTCCCTAGAATGTGCAAAAGCGTACTGACAAGGCTATCACAAGCATTTTTCTCCACGTGCATTACATCAATACTATATCTCACGTCAAGACTACGCCAATATGGAAGATCAAAGAAAATTGATCTCTTCTTCCATATGTTCTTCTCACCCGAAGTCTTCTGGTTCTTACCGAGTAAGACATTGATACGTTCAACCCGACTGTAAACTTCCTCTCCGGTTAATGCCTTTGGAGCCATTCCATGCTCCGGCAAGCTGTTAAGACGCTTTCTTAACCTACGATACGGGTGGAACCTAGGAAGGAACCTCTTGTGACCAAGGTATACCGTTTTTCTTCCATGTTTAAGTTGGTAGAAGTGAGTGTCTGCTTCACAGATCGAACATGCTTTATGCCCCTTCACACTGTACCCTGAGAGGTTTCCGTACGCAGGGAAGTCATTTATCATGGTGAAAATCATTACACATAGCTTGAAGGACTCATTCTTATATGCATCAAACACATCTACGCCTTCCACCCACAACTTCTTCAAGTCCTCAATCAAAGGCGCCAAATAGACATCGATATCGTTTCCTGGCTGTTTTGGTCCAGAAATCATCATAGAAAGCATCACATACTTGCGTTTCATACAAAGCCAAGGAGGCAAGTTGTATATTACAAGGAGTACTGGTCACGCACTGTGTGTGCTATTAAGAGTTCCATACGGATTGATGCCATCTGTACAAAGCCCAAGCCGAAGGTTTCTCGGCTCGCTACCAAATTCAGGGAACATTTCATCTATTTTCTTCCACTGTGGAGAGTCAGCCGGGTGCCGAAGATATTTTCCGTCGGATATTCTATCATCCAAATTCCATCTCAACTTTTCACTTTTTTTGCAGTCCCAAACAAACACTTAAAGCGAGGTATTATTGGAAGATACCACAGAACCTTTACAGGTTGCCTTTTAGTTGTCGCATCGCCACAACCACCATTTTTCCTCACTTTGTATCGTGCAGTTTGACACTTAGGGCACTCACTCAGACCTTCATACTCATTTCTGTACAGTACACAGTCATTAGGGCAAGCGTGAAGCTTTTTATACTCCATACCCATCGTAGATAGGATTTTTTTGGCCTCATACATACGATTTAGAAACACATTATCGTCTGGAAATATATCACACAACAGTTCAAGCAGCAATGTGAAACTACTATCGGTCCACCCACAAGTTACTTTTAAGTTCACCAAATGTAATGTTCCTGTCAGCCGTGTGTATTTACTCCCTGGGTACAACGGTTTCTCTGTATCACTCCGCAGGCTGTCATATTCATGCAACTGCGTAAAGGATTCTACCTCAACATCATGAATCATTCTCTCCATTGTATCTTCATCTATGACATCCACAACTTCCTTCTTGTGTGACGGACAATCAGTTACTTCCTCACCATGCCATATCCACCTTGTATATCGAAGATTTATTCCATCACAAAGTAGGTGATCCCTTATAACTTCATCATCCCATCTTCTCTCATTTAAACAATTGACACAAGGACAAAAATACATGCCATTTCTAGCTGGAGCATTCCTTCTAGCATATTCAATAAACTTTTCAACCCCATTCTCATATTTTTCACTTGTTCTCAAAGCATTCATCCAACTATGATCCATTTTATTACCACCTATGCCATTCACACTCAAGTTTAGAATAATTGTCAACACTGGGAATTGTTTTTTACTATTTTGTTTTTCAAAATTTTGGCAGCATTTCCCCTTAAAGTGAGACATCCCAAAATCAAAATAACAAACCATCTCAGCTTAATTTAAACAAAATTAAACTAATTAAGAAGAGTAAAATAAAAATTCATAGCACTAAAACAAAAGTAAAAAGCAGGAAGCTAACATTAATTCTTCTAACCCAAACAAAAGGAGGAATACTTTAATTAGTGCCAAGAATTTCAATGAAAAACATGAAAATAATGAAGGGATATTAACTCAATGATAACAATCTCTTAGTCTCTCTTTCTTTGTTTTTTATCTTTCTTGTTATATCCTTTTTCTCTTTTCTTTTTCAATTTCTCTTTTCTTTTCACTATTTAAAAAAATTCACATAGCATTGTTTCTCTTATTCATCAATCCCTTCACTGTCTTTCTTTCTTATATCACTTATACTTAATAAAACAATAAATGAATGAGAAGATAGGGGAAATTGCATTAACTCAAACAAATGGCTAATTAATCAATGCAATTTTTCTTTAATGAAAGTTTGGGCTCAAATGGTTGAAACAAAGGATTCATGAGATAGGAATGGACATTTGGCCAAACTAGCTATAAAATTAAATGCCTAAATTATTTTTGATCATTCAAAAAGAGTTTTAAATTTTAAAAGAGATTCAAGACTATAAGTTCTAGAGATGAAATTACAATAAATATACCCTCTCTTAAAAGAAATGAATATTTAGCCTCAATTCCTCACTAGTCTTTGGCTTCCTAAAGTTAATTACCAAAGCCAAATTCTATGCCTACCTACTAACACTCTAAGAAGATAGAACCAAATCCTAATCAAACTCAATTCTTTCAAGATCAAATCAAACAACTTTTAAAATATTCATAAATCAAATCCAAACTTCCAAAACGTAATTTTTTTGTTCAAAATTTTTCAAAAAAATTTCTCTATATGTATAAAAGCAAAGAAGACAAGTTATGCAAACTCAATAGTATTAGTTATAAATTTTTAAAACTTAAAAAAAAAACACAATTTAACAAGTGAATAAATAGAGTGACCTGAGAATCATGTAAAGTTTTGAAGTTTTTGATTTTGTAAGGGTTCAGTTGGATCGCAAGTGATTCTTAAATGTCTAAACATATATGATAAATGACCCCAACATACATAAGGTTTGACATATTCTAACATTAATTCAATTTTTTCTTAATATAAACAACTCATTTGAATCACATGAGCTTACATTCTAAACAAGATCTGTTCCCCAAAATAATTATTTACATTACACAAAGCATACGCACCTAATTTTCTCAGAATCCAAGTGCATGCAGCAACAATATAATCCAGAAACGCAGAACCAAGTGCAGCAACAATCCAGAAATGCAGAAACGCAGAATCCAAGCTTTTCTGTAAATTCTTAATTGCTTCACATAATAATCCAACTCACGCCTCATATGCACATGATTTTAGGAAACCCAGAAACGCACCTGAATAATTTTGAGAATGCAGTAGCAGCAGCAAATAGCAAGACCCACAAGGACACGGGAATAGGAGAAGAGGGAAGACAAATGCAGGGGAGGTGCGCCTTTGTTCAGTGAAGGAGTTATGACACTCAGCTCATGGGTTTGGGAGAAGAGGGAAAACGAATGCAGCAGGGAAAGTGGAACACAGCAGACACTCACGGGTATGGCAAAGCACACAAGGTAAAGCTGTAATGTACAGTGAATGAAGTGATGGTTCTGCATGGTTCTGCGTCCCCAGTCAAAATGGGGACGCCTAAAGTAAGCTTTAGACATCCCCAGTCAAAATGGGGACATCTAATGCTCACTTTAGACGTCCCCATTTATTCAGGGGACATCTAAAGCCTATTTTAGACGTCCCCAGTTTCTCTGGGGACCTCTAAAGGCAACTTTAGACGTCCCCAGTTTCTCTGGGGACGTCTAAAGTCTACTTTAGACGTCCCCAGTTGTAACTGGTGATGTCTAAAGTGGTGGAATTTTTTTTTTTCAAATTCATCCAGCGCCAATGTCTCCCGCCGAATATTGAACTTTGGACGTCCCAAACTTAAAAAGGGACGTCCTTTAGGGTAGTAAAAAGTCTAGTTTGTACTAAAGAAAATAAAATGGTAAATTTTGAAGAAAGTGATTATGCTTCTAGTGAAATTTCCTGTAAAACAGTGAGTTTGTCATGAGGTTTTGGATAATTGAATGACGAGAAAAAATTGAAATTTTATAGGGTGAAAGTGAATATCCTAAGCTTTAATTTGATAAGTAATGGGTAATTTTTGGAGCTACATACAATAAGTTATGACTTTTTAAAGTTAGCCCAGAAAACCTGTGAATTTTCTGGAACAGCATGTAAAGATTGAAAATCTGGGAATTTTGTGCTTCCATTTGGCCAAAAGCTATATTTTCAAACTTTTTCCAGATGTCAAATAGAGAAAGAAAAAGGCAAGAAAAATATGTTGCATTCAAATTGTTGATATTCGCACATATTTTTCTTGTAGGATTTGTCATCATCAAAAAGGGGAAGAATGTTAGATATGATTAGTTTTGATGATGTCAAATATAGATGTGAAATGGTAAGAGCAAAACGTTTATGTATTTATTTTATATTTTGACTAATTACTGCGTTTAATGTGCAATATCATGCAGATTAATTAAGTTGAATTATGGAAAAAGAATGAGAAGACAAAATTATCAAATCTAGGAGAATGAACAAGAGGGAGAAGAAGAAAGAAATTAAAGATAGTAAAGGAGCTACCCACTTGAGTTATGGAGAATAATCATTAAGAAGAAAATCAAGAAGTAAGAGATTGAAGAAGGCAGAAATTGCAAGATCTAATATTAGTCAAGCAATGATTGAAGATAATCAAGAAAATAAAGAAGTTGTCTTGTTGGGTTATGGAGAATGATCATCAAGAAGAAAATCAAGAGGTAAGAGATTGAAGAAAGAAGAAATTGTAAGATCTAATGTGAATATCAAGATTCAAGCTCTTAGAAGTGATACTGGAGGTTTCTATGATCAAATAATGCTTGAAATGGGCTAATACGAAGTAAAGATTACTTATATATGAATTATGGCACTTCTAGAGAAGTTACACTCGAGTGTGAGCTCATCACTCGATGCCAGAGGTGTTGCACTCAAGTGTAGGACGAACACACTCAAGTATTGAGGCACTCTGTTCTACTCTGTTTTTCGTTCAGTCTAACAAAGGTCAAGTATTTTGGTCATATATCACAAACCACATGTCGTATTGAACTGAAACTAATGGCATATGAAACTAGACTCACAACATGAAAAAGACAAACAAAGATCACATTGAAAGGAGCTCAGATGAAAGAGATGTGAATCACAAAAAATGACACTGAAATCACCGTCACTTCTCAAGACAAGTTCGGTATTTTGAACATAACTCACAAATGACACATCAGATTAAGGTGAAACTTGTGCCATATGAAACTAGACTCAAAGAGCTTTCCATGGATAGGTTAAATTGGAAGTTATATGCTGAGAGATACACTTTCTGGAAGTTGACGCTTGTACTATCTAGTACAATAGACACTCCTTCGATCATAACTTACAGAATATAATGAGTTTGGAGCTTATTCTTTTTGTATTGAAATGTACATGACAAGAGCTTTCTTATGATATATCATTTGCCATATTTAGAGTCAAATGAATAAATCAAGTTTGACGTGGCACCTCAACACCTACAAGTCCAAAAGCACACTCTTGAAAAATATCATACGAGTGTTGCCCAGAAGCTCAAATCCATAATGCAATATAATGTGCACTCGAGTGAGAGCTCAATACACTCATGAGTGAGAAATCTTACTCTTGCAAATATCATGTGAGTGTGTTCTACAAGCGGCTACGAAGTGAAAGAATTTCAACAACACTCGAGTGAGAGATGTTGTACTCGAGTGATGTCCAGATTTACACTTGAGTCATGTAAGTGTGACATTGAAAGTGTTTGCCCAAGAGAATTCTAGAACCTGAAAATATGAGGTGCACTCAAGTAAGGACCTTATCACTCAAGTGTTGGCAACCCGCACTTCCTGTACTTCCAATTGCACTTGCGGAGTTGGCAGAACGTGCAAGTGCACTTCCTGCACTTCCGAGGTGCACTTCCAGCAAAAACAGAGCAACGCTTCATAACTTCTGAAAATCATAGAAATGATTATGTAACTCATTTTTCTTACCTCTAATCACTCTAACACTTCATCATATTGGTGATTAAGCATTTTTCAGGTGATCAAACAAGGATTGACACATAACCTGAAAATGTGTCTGTCACAGAAGCAGAGTTCAATATAGAGTCACAACGAACAATCCGAATATGGTTAAATGTTATTTATTCATTATGTTTTCACTTGTTATTATACATAAACATTAATTAACATATATTTCAAGTGAGAAACAGGAGATTAAACATTCGGATTGCATCTTCAAGTACGAAGTTCACTCATGGCAAATATCATCTCTTCAAGTGATGAGTCCCAGAAACCAAAAATTCATATTTTGACCAATGATCCAACATACCTATGACTAACACTTCATCATATTAGTGATTAAGCATTTTGCAGTGTGAAACAGGAAATTTAACATTGAGATTGCATATTCAAATAAAAGAGTCAATTGTGGCAGGCAACATCATTACACACCAAATATCGGCTAATGTCTGAAACACAAACACTCCACAATGTGATGTATAACGTATAATGAAACATTCTGCTCCTTAATGGGATGCTCAGCTTTGCAACTGACATTTCATAGCGGCCAGTTTTTCAAATGTGCTCAACAGTCAAATGAATCAATAGGACTCCAACAGACGAATGCTTACCACAGTTATCTTCTACAACTCATCTATAAATATCGTAGCATTCAGAGAAGAGAAAAGTAGAGATCAAAGTAATGACACCAACATGCGAATATCATGAGTCATCCACTTCGACCCAAACACACTATATTCTGTAACTTCTATATCACTTATCGTTGAGAGAGTGATTATTTGTATTGTACTTTAGTGAGCATTATATCCACTCTATGAGAAAGCCTGTAAACACTTTCAACTATATTTCTGAATTGATCTCAAGGTAGAGGGACCTTGAGAGGGTTGGTTTTCTTACGGGGGAAGCTGTAGAGAGAATTACAGTAAGACTTTCTACTCGTAAGACTTACAAGGTGCAAGCGGTAGAGAAGGTTGCTGCTCGTAAAACTTACAGAGGTGTAAGCAGGAGAGAATGTTGCTACTCGTAAGACTTGCACGAATAAGCAGGAGAAGAAGGTCTTCAGGAATACTGTGCTTGTAAGACTTGTCGTAAGGGGGAGTATCTCAGAGAGAGAGATTTGTAAAAGGCTTCACAAGTGCCCGGCTAAACTTGTGGATTTGTAAAGGCTTTTTTTTGTGCCCAGATTAAACAAGAAGATAGTGGATTTGAAAATCTCAAGAGGAGCTTGGGGATTAGACGTAGGTCATCATAGATTAGACCACACCCGGATCAATCACAATTTGCATATTCTCTTCCCTAAGCTCTTATATTTCTAGCATACATTATTTAATCTAACTATGTATTTATAATTCATTACTTTCATACTTATTACTTTTACTAAGATGCGAAAAGATTTTCAAAGTTCTTAAGTTTTTATCTTACACCCAATTCATCCCCCTCTTGGGTGTCAACTGGTTCTAACATTGAATTCCGTCACAATTTCTGACGGAATTAATTTCGTCACAAGCTTATTTTTTATTTTTTAAATTTTAAAAAGCCAAGTGGCAACTCCGGCGGCCTCCACCTTGTCACCGACACCCAGATCACGTGTCGCAACCTCCCTCCGCCATGTGTCGCAACCTCTTTCTTCCTAGAAATGCAACTCAACTTGGCCCCCTTTGGTTCGAACCCACGACCTCATCCGTACGCGCGTGATGCCTTACCGGGTGGGCTCAACTGCTTTGGCGTTCAGGTATTACATAGTTATATATATAATCTTATTATACATAATCAATTATTTATATATATATATATATATTTCCTATATATAAATGTAATAATAATATAAAATAATTTTATATACTCTTATAATTTTTAATATCAATTAACTTCAAATTAAAAAATTTTACATCTTAAATAAATTTCATGTCTATATTTTTGTCTAATTTTTAGAATTAATTTTTTATTTACATTAATTAATAACTAATATATAATTATTAACTAATATTAATTAATAATTAATGAATTTTATTTTTTATAAATAAATTTTTATATGATCATTTTGCCCTTACAGGACCAAAACCTATGATTGAAAATTAAAAATATTTTAGAAATTAGACAATAATAATTAAAAATTAAATTAAAAATATCAATTAATAACTAATAAATTTTATAAAAATAATTTTTTAAAATTAAATGTAATTAAATAATAATAATTAATTAAAAATAATAATTTTTAAATTTTGCCATAGAATTTGCAACAGAATTTAATTCCGTCGGAAATTCCCTCACAATTTTCAATGGAATTGTAATTTCCGACAAAATTCAATTCCGTCGCAAATTTCCGACAGAAATTCTGTCAGCCCGTCGGAAATTCCGTGGCAAAGGACGGAATTTTCCACAGAATTATTAGCCACGGAAAAAATTTCGTTGAAAAATTTTCAGACGGAAATTTTTTCTGTGGCAAATTCCATCAGAAATTTCATTTTTTTTATAGTGGCTTCTCTTTTACATGATTCAAGGTGTTTGAAGCTAGAATTTGAGTGTTGAGAAGGCTAGGGTTTCGATTATCAAAGTGAAGAGCCAGAGGAAGTTAAGGTAATCTCTGAAACTCCGAATATTGATTATTCTGACTACTGTGAGTAGTTTAATGGGTGAAATTCCGATTGATTTGCTTCAATTTCAAATTTGGTAAAGGAGGTGGCCTAAGCGTTATGCTACCAAAATTGGGTGTAAATGATAGTTATAACATAATTAAATAGTTAATAAAGTGATTAGGAGTAGAAAGGAACACGTCTGCGATGTTAGAATCGAAAAACCCTAATTTTTCCTGAAAAATTGGGAATTTTTGCTAGGTTCAATTGGAGGGGTTAGGGCTAGATTTTTTATGTTATGATGATTCCATTGAGTTCAGAAAGAAAAATTAGGTGGGGTTATAGTTGATTACTTTTTCGAAAAAGCCCAAAAAAGTATAATTACCAAAACGCCCCTGAAACCTTTAAAGCAGGGCTGCCAAGGGCATTCTTGTCTTTTGGCAGTGAATTTGGTAATTATAAGTCTGGAAATAGATTCTTTGGGAGAAAATAAGTCAGATTAGCTTTAGTCAAAATTTCAGAAAAAGTACAGTCGAACCGGGTATGGCGGGGCGGGGCCAGTCCTCAGGGGTATTTTAGTAAATTTTCATAATAAGCTCATATTACTACCAGAAACACTATGAAAGTGTCTAAATTGTATATTTGGAATTTTAGAATCAAATTGAAAGCCTTGTCATTGGCACGTTTTACAAGGCATATGTTTTGAAGCAAGAAAGGGTTAAGGTAGGGAACTTATCTCTCCTACGTGTATTTGATATTTGTACTAGTGTATTGATGCATGTTATTACTTTGCTTGATTATGTGAAACATATATAAATGATTAAAACTCTGTTTCTGTTTGTACTGTGGCCATAGTTCTATTGCATGAAACATTGAGCATGTAGATATGTCATTGTATTAGCATGAGTTTATGTAACGCAAGCATGTCATGCATTAAGCACTTATCCTGCATGCATATTGGTATTGTTTCCTACTGAGCTTCTCTCAAATCTCATCCTCCCCTATCAACAATTTAGACAGGTGAATAAGAAAGGTATGCAGAAATCAAAGAAGAAAACTATACAAGAGGATTGCCATGATGGAACAAAGACGGGAAGATGTCTCTGTTTCACTGGGAAGAGTTTAGACACCCTAGTAGCCCTATGTGGCTACATTTATGGTAATTATCATGCATGAACCCCTATGGGAAATTTCTGTAATCGAGCACTTTTTATCAGTATTTTCATACTATTCTTGTGTTACCCATTGAACGGCATATCGTTTTCCGCAAAGACTCTGGAAAACATGAAAAATAAGAGAAAGGCGTAATAAGAGTTGAATCAAACAGCCGTTCAAAAGAAATTATATTCTATAGTACATAACTATTTTTATACACTTGTTCAATTTCTTGAAAAGTCTATATAATTTTTCATCTAATAGCTTGCTAAAAGGCACTCATATATTAAAGAAATTAGTTTAAGATACCTATTCATAAACAAGTATATTGATTTACGTAAAATACGTGATTTAATCATTACCCGCATATAGATGAAAAATCCTTTTAATAAATGCAATTAATAGAGATATTATTTTTTAAAAACATTATAAATTTGAGAGAAAAAGTGGATAAAAACTTAAGACCAAAGTAAACTCTTTAACAAGCACTTAATTAAGTGTTTAGATCAGATATAATACTTTAGGAAGTGAGGTTTAGTGCTAGGGTGGGTATCTCACCATCATACAAAATTAAACTCACTACCGCACTGAAAACCAAACCCCACGCCCTCTCACTTTCTATATAAACTGCCATAGATCACTCCTATCTTCACAACTTCATCACTACACAAAATTAACATACGACCAAACACACACACACAGTGTAATCGCGACGATGAAGAAGATGGGTGTGAGCCTGATGGTGCTGGTGCTCCTTGCGGCGGTAGACCTGCCACGCATGGCTGAGGCGGTGACTTGCAGTCCGATTGCCCTGAGTCCGTGCATGGCAGCGATATTATCGTCCTCTCCACCGTCGAGCGAGTGCTGTGAGAAGCTGAAGGAGCAGAAGCCATGTCTGTGTGGGTACCTCAAGAACCCTAGTCTCGGGCAGTATGTTAACTCTCCTGCCGCCAAGAAGGTTGCTTCCTCTTGTGGAGTTCCCTTCCCTACTTGTTGAGTTAAAAAACTAAACTTATATAACTGTGATCAATAAATCGATTAGTATCTGCATAAATGTTTAATGAATAATGTCAGAAAAATATTCCCCCATAGCTAGTAGGGGGAATATTTATGTTGTGTTCAAGATATATTCGAGTTTATTATAGCTTGAACAATGATTATGTGGAATAAGTGGCTTAATGTCATTATCTTATTCTGCGATATTATATCTGGGGAGGAATTGGCATCCTTCTCTCTCTGTTTTTTATTTTTTGGGCTAAAGTATTAAATTTTGCTGACTGTGTTATGTTCCAGTTCAAATAAGGTGAGAATTTAGGCGTAAACAATTAACAGAAGATTATCTCATATATATATATATATATATATATCATTAATTGTAATAAGTACAGAAAACACATAATAATGAAATGTGAAAATGTTTTACATTTGTTTTGAATAGTAATTATATGAAAATAATTGAACATGTGTATGTTGTTGGAAGCAGCTTCAATACTTATTACTACATTGAGATTTTATTTAAAAGAAACTTATAACCAGGAGTGGTATACATATATCAATAAATTATATAATCAAAAATCATTTGGCCAAATACCAAGATAGAGGAGAGAGAAAAGGACAGTAATTATGATACGGCAGAGGAGAGAGAAAATAAATTAATGCGTTGAATGAAAGGGCAAGGAAGAGATACAATGTACTCGTTTGGATTAACGATTGGAATACTTAAAAGCAGCATTTTAATCGTGATTTATGGTATACGAAGTAAGTATGTGAGAGGAGTTGTGTCTCGATTTACATGAAAAACAGCTTATAAGCAATCTGATCGCTAAAACAAGCATGTTTAATTTATATTGCCCCACCAGTGCTCAATCATAAAAAATAAAAAAAAGGTTGTCTCAAAACCATGGTTTAACCAAAAAAAATGGGATTTTTCAGATTTTATTTGGCATTGGTTGAGCTAGACAAATCCAATACCTATGTGGTTCAATTAAGTACATTTTTATTACTCATATGGAGGGACATACTATATTTTTTATATATATATAAATGTTAACCAATTTTTTTCAGTCCAAAACATGCAAAATGGATCAGATAAATGTTCTTGGACATTACAAAAAATTGCTTGTGCTTAGACCACACTACAATTCCAGGTCAAACAGAGATATGGCAATTCAAAATTTTTATTCATTTTTTTCCAAAAATAAAATAAGTTCAAAGTGCAAGTTAGCAATGAGCAATTTCAGTCCAAAAGCGAAAAAAGTGCAAGAGTGGTCTCATGAATACATACATACATATATAATAACTTCAAATTCATATTTTGCTTTGAGAAATTATCATTGTCAAGTATTTATTAAAAAGGAAGACAAATTTTTAGAAACAATCTTATAAAAGATAAAGTGGAGATAGCTTGCTAGCTTAGCTTTCAAATGGTGAAGATACACGCCTTCTCATATCTTCTTTTCTTCTTTTGGCATGGACATCAATATGAATATCTTCAATAAGAAGCGAAAACTGATATTTTATTTCATCTATGTATTAAATGGCTTTGTCTGGAAAAATTAGGCATGTTTTAAAAACATTACTAATGGATGATAATAATTATTATGTGAACTTTTAATTAATTAATTAGAATGATTGATGACTTGCAATAAATTCTAATTTAATTACTGCTGGTACAGATTGCGAGGTCCCGATTTAACAAGAATTATCATTGAATAGAAATTTATAAAATATAAAAAAAAAAAGTCTTGTACATGGTTAATTAAAATAATTAAAAGCGTAGAAGTACGCACTCTGTAAAAATTAAAAATTTTTGTACAAATGGAAGTCATGTCAAATTAAATTGTTTTTTATATACACAAGAAGAAGTTTGTTTAGACTTTATTGCTTGTAAGAAAACAAAACTTGTAAAGTTCTCAAATGCGTGGATAGCTTGAAACAAGCGTTCAAAAGCAGTATGGAGGGAAAATCACTTCTAGATTCTAATTAAGGATCAAAGATAATTGCAATAAAATCCCAAAACAATAAAACATAACTCAACATATTATAAAAACTCGTTTAACGAATTGTTATTTCTGGATTTTGAAATTTTATTGTGATTATATTGGTCATTGAGACCTGAGAGTGATTTTCCCAATCAATAGCCAATTGCTCAATTATTGATAAACAACATGGACCAAAAAATATTGATAAATACCGTGTTATGAAAATAAAGAATGCTTTTAAATATATATATATATATAGACATAGCATTTGAGCAATGTACTGAAAATTAAGCTGATCAATGAATCGATTCAAATAATAGTTTAAGGGTTAATAGTCCAACTACGGTTGAATCGGAGAACATGATTAAAACAAGAACTATACTTATATCAAGTTTTTAATATCCATTTTGTCTAGTTCTTAAATTACACGTGACCATATGTCTTATTCTTTTCATATGGAATTATAATTAAATGCTAATAGTTCAAAAATAGGACACATGGTCATATATACATGTGATTGGAAAACTTGACAAAATGAATATAAAAAACTTGACCTAAGTATTTTTCTTAAAACAATAATACTCTCTCCGATCCTTAATATAAGACATACTTACCTAATTTGATTAGATTAAGGAAGTTGGTTGAATTAGTTAATATAACATATAGTTTCTAAAACATTTCTAGTCATCTTTCTTAATTCTCTCATTCTCTCTTATCCTTCATTATTGTTGAGGAAGCATCAAGAGGGGTAAATTAGGAAAGGGTTGACAAATTTGAAAAATATATCTTATGTTTAGGACCAAGATAAACTCCCTAAATATGTTTTATATTAAGAACTGAATAATTATGATTTAATGAAAATATTACAAAAATATTCATATATAACCCTGCATAATATTTAAATAAAAAGGCATTAATTCATAAGCAAATGAAACATTTATGTATAAACTACACATAATCCAATCAAATATAATTATTAAAACACAAATATGATTGGATGCGATTTTTTTAAACTCATAACAACATCATTTTAGAATCAACAACGGAGAATAAATGTAAAATCCAACGTAATCGACTAAAATTTTTATTTGAACCAGTGAGGGAAGTGGTCACTGATTCAGTGGTTTGGGCAACCAACCTAGGTTGGCTTTTAACCCTAAGCATTTGAGACAAATTACAAGTAAAAGCATATTTTTGTCTCAAAAATATTTCCATAGAAATTATGGACAACAACAAAGTCTTTATCCCATTAGTTGGGATTGGCTACATGGATCGCATGACGCCATTATGTTCTATCAAAAATCAAATATTTGGATAGGTTATTAACCAAAAGATCCCGCTCTATAACCTTATTGAGTGTTTGCTTTGGTCTTTCTTGAATTCTTTTTATAGGACTCCATACTACTTAATCAACATTTCTCACTGACGCACTCAATGGCCTCCTTTGAACATGTTCACGCCACATCAAATGATTTTTTACCATTTTCTCTTCCATAAATTTCACTCCAACTCATTTGCGTAAATGATCATTATGAATTTTATCTTTTTTTATATAATCACACATCCTTCTCAACATCCTCATCTCGATAACCCCCATTTTATATTCATGTTGTCTCTTTAAAGCCCAACATTCACTACCATAAAACACTGTTGGTCTTATAGCAGTACGACGAAACTTCCCTTTTACTTTATTAGATATTTTTTTATCACAAATAACTCCAGTAGCTTTTATCCATTTATACCATCCAACTTAAATTCTATGATTAATATCTCCATTAATTTTACAATCGTGTTATATAATTGATTCCAAATATCTAAATTTTGTCACTTGTAGAATAACTTGCCTATCAATTTAACTTCCACTTCATTTCTAATTTGTCTCTTATCAAAATTGCAATGCATATATTCACTTATGCTCCTATTCAGACGAAAGCCCTTCAACTATAAAGTCATTCTCCATATCTCAAGTTTAGAAATAATTCCCTTCCTGGATTCAGCCAACAGAACTATATTATCAACAAAAAGCATGTAATTAGGGATCTCATCTTTAATAGGCTCAGTTAGAATGTTTATCACTAGGTTAACCAAATAAGGTTGTTTCGCCATCATACATGTTCTGAATGGCTTTGATATATGCAACGTGCACCCTATTCTTTTCCAAGGCTTTCCAAAGTACATCTTTTAGCACATAGTCATATACTTTTCCCAAATCAATGAAAATCATATGCAAATTGCTTCCTTTTCTTTGATATTTTTTCATTCGCCCCCTTAGTAAATAAATCGCTTCTATTGTGGACTTTTCCTGCATAAGTCCAAATTGGTTCTCAGAAATACCATTCTCCAACCTTAACATGTGTTCAATCACATTTTCCTACAATTTTATTATATGACTCATAAGCTTAATTCCTTTATAGTTTGCACAATTCTAAATATCCCCTTTATTCTTATAAATAGGGATCAAAGTACTTTTTCTCCACACATCATGCATTTTCATGAATCATAAAATCTCATTAAATAACTTAGTAAGCCACAACACACCTTTTTCACCCAAACATTTTCACACTTCAATAGGAATACTGTCAAGTCCAACAGCTTTACAATTTTCCATTTTCTTAAGAGCTTCCTTAACCTCACCAACTTGAATCTTGCGGTAAAATGAAAAATTGAGATCACCTTCTCAAGTCATTAAATCTTCCCAGTCACAAGGCAACCCTCCCCCTCCATCATTGAACAGCTTATAAAAGTAGGCTTCCCATTATTTTTAATATCTCTATCAGTAACCAAAAGTTTACCTTCTTTATCAGTTCTACACCTCACTTGGTCCAAGTCTCTCAATTTTCTCTTGTTGTTCTTTTCAATCTTGTAAATCTTATGCTCGCTAGCCTTTATCCCAAACTCCTTATAAAATTCCTCATACACTTCATCATGGGCTTCACTCACTGTCTTCTTGGTCTCCTTTTTAGCCAAATGATACATTTCCCAATTTTCAGCATCATACAAGTGTATGGCTTTAAAACATTTTTTGTTATTCTTGACTTTCTCTTGAATAGTCTCATCCCACAATTAAGTCTCCTTATTTTGGTGACCAAAGCCTTTTGATTCCCCCAAAATTGCTTTAGCAACATTTTGAACCTTTTTAGCTATGTTCTTCCACATGATATTAGTATTTCCTTGTAGATCCCACACCCCCTCCTCCAAAAGAGTTCTCTTAAAAATCTCTCATTTCTTCCCCTTTAATTGTCACCACCTGACCCTTAGGTTTAAAACTTGTCGGTACTTTTGTTTTATACACTTAATACTCATATCAAGGACCAATACCCTTTGTTGTTCTGTCACGCCATCCCTAGGGATTACTTTGAAATTAGTACAAAGTCTTCTTTCAGGATTTCTTACCAACAAGAAATCAATCTATGTCTTGGTGACTCCGTTATTGTATGTGATTAAATGCTCCTCTCATTTCTTAAAGCAAGTGTTAACAATTTTGAGGTTATATGCGAAGGAGAAAACAATAATAGATTGATCTTCATTATTAAGCTCCCTAAATCCAAAACTACTTTGAGCCCTTGCATGCAGTCCTGCCTCCCTACCAGCATGTCCATTAAAATCCCTGCCAATAAAAATCTTTTCGGTTAGCGAAATGCTCTAAATTAGCAGCTCCATATTTTCTCTTTTGCTCATACTTGAGATACATACACACTGATAATGTTAACAATATCCTTCCCAACAATCATTCTTAAGGAAATGATCCTATCTTCAATCCTCTTAACCTCCACCACATTCTTCGTCCATTCATTATCAACGATGATACCAACACCATTCTTTCCATTTACTTTTCCTACATACCAAAGCTTGCAACCATTAATTTCCTAAGACCCTTCTCCCGGCCATTTAGTTTTCTAGAGGCATGAGATATTAATCTTACGATCTCTCATAATGCCCACTACCTCCATATATTTCTCAATTAGAGTCATAATGTTTCAAGTGCCAAATTTGATCTTGCTCTCGTGAATTAGCTTCTTTAGCCACCTTCGTTCAGAAGAGAGCGGTAACCCTTGCTCGTTTAACACTACATTCAGGCAATGATGCAGTAGCTTTCATTCACTTCTCACTATACTTGAGTCATACAATGCATTACTTGTAGGTAACGGCCTAGCATTAGCACAATTTCTTGGTTGATCCATGTTTATAAAAGATTTGACAGGGTTTTACCTTAACTATTGAAGCCTAACACAACCCTCTTCCTTTAACCGGGTTTGGGACCAGCTATAAAACATAGGCAGAGTTAATAAATAATATGTGCCTTCAAAAAATTGAAACTACTATTACACAATTTTCTTTAAGATGCTCATGATTCATTCGAAAATATTTTTGAAACAAAATTACACTCTAACCTTACTTTACGTATCATATCTTGAACTTGGAGTACTAAATCTATATTATATTTAAATTTATTTACATTAGTTCTAATTCAATTCGTATACATATCCAATATAAACTTTCTTTATAGTATCCCACTTAAATTTGACCCATTAACATTTTAGTGCAATTCATAATGTCCCACGACATTAATTTACCATCACGCCACTAACCTAACTTTCCATTATCTTTGGGTTGCTTTTTCCTAACAAGTTATACTTAATTTGCTACTTTTTTCAAAGTTCTCGTGGATAAGTATATGATTACATATGACTTTTAGCATTTGGCAAAAATAAATCTTCTTTGGAAGTTATGTTGCTTCTCTATTTTCTTTTGATTGGTAATTTGGTATTATCCAACCAAATTCGAGTTATGGCCTTGTAGACGGGCAACCTCTTTTAATTTGAATTTTGAGTTCTGATTTAATGACGGTTGTGATTAAATTTGAACAGCCTAAATTTAATTAGATTATTCAAATTTAAATTTTTTAATAATTTAATTTATCTTTGTTAAAAAGTTACAAGATTACTTTACTTCATATTCTGTATTTATTAAATCAAAATATTATTGTTGGCAAAAAATAAAATATTATTGAACATATAATAATTAAATTAAAAATTAAATATGAACTATCCAAAATCAATTTCAACGGTCTAAATGAATAATAAGTAGATAACGAGCATGAGATTGATGCGTATGATTTTTTTTTTTTTTTCCGTTTTTTAAGATTCGCGTTTGGCAGGGCAAACCTTAAGGCCCTGTTTGGTTGGAGCGGAGGGGATAGGAGGAGATGAAAAATGAGTCCCTCTCCTTATTTAGTATGAAAAATTGGAGGGGAGGGGCCCCAAAAAAGGGGCTCCAAATCCTTCCCATCCCCTCATATTTAGTGTGTGTTTGGAATAGCTTATTTTTGGGCAATAAGTGCTTATAATTCGTGATTCACAGTATACGAGTTAAGTATGTGAGAGGAGTTTTTTCTCGGCTTGCGTAATAAGGGCTTATTTACTGTGCAAAAAGCTTAAACAAACATGCACTTATTCCCTCCAAATTGGGGGGTTTTGGAGGGAGTAAAAAATGTAAGACTATTTTACCCCCATGATATTTTCATATTCATATTTCTATCCTGTGTTAAAAATAAAAACATACCTCTGTACTCCAATCTTCCTCAGCTCTCGGTCAGTTTTTTTTTCTGATTTTAATTGTCTCCAATTTCTGGATTGAGTAACCTCTTTTGTGTCCCAGATGTTGGGTAACCTCTAATTTATTGACCTAAGGTTTATTGCTTTCATAAACTTGTGCCTTTTAGGACCATCATTATTTAATTCACTACATGGAGGTTGCCCATAAAAATATATAAACTAATGTTTAATGGTAAATTAGTCATTATCTTCCCTCCCCTCCCCTCTTAAATCAAACAAAGGATCATTAAAAATTTTTTCCCTTCCTTCCTTTCCAATCAAACCAAACAAAATGGCCCCCCATCCTCCCATCCCATTCCCTCCTCTCCATCTCCTCCCATCCCCTTGAACCAAATAGGCCACCCTAAGGCATGTTTGGTATGAGGGGAGGGGAAGGAAAGTGGGTGGAGGGAAAATTTTTGTGTTGGATTTAAAAATATTAGAAAATTTGGGTTAAAAAAGTTTAATTAATTTTTCTTACTCTTTTATCTTATATCTTTTTTTTATTAAAATATTATAACCTCACTTCTCCAATTTTTTAAAATTCAACTTAAGTTTGTTTGGTGTGAGGGATTTGGAGGAGAAAGGAGGGGAGGGAAAATTTTTATGAGTTGAATTTTAAAAGATTGAAGAAGTGTGGTAATAAAATTTTAATAAAGAGAATATATTAGATAAAAAAGTAAGAAAAATTAATTAAAAATTTTTAACTCCACTTCTCTAATTTTTTTAAATTCAACTCGAAAAAATTTTTCCCTCCGCCCACTTTCCCTCCCCTCCCCTCAAATCAAACAAGCCCTGTGTTTGGTTTGAGGGGAGGGTAGGGGAAGGAGGGAAGGGGAGGAGGGGTTAAATTATCTTTTTGGGTTGAAGATATTTAAATTTTGGGTGAGAACCTAAAATTTAAAATGAATGAGGGGGTAAATTTTAAACGGGAATCCAAAATTTAATAAAATGAGGGAGTAAATTTTAGGTTTAATTAGACAAAATTATAATTTATCCCCCTTTTCCTCCCCTTCCCCTAAAACCAAACACACCCTAAGTAAGGCCATTTCATTGAATATAATCATAGTTATTTATTTTTCGGTATTTTAGAAATAAGGTACGTACATCTCAGTTTCTATCTATTCTTTTCGCTGTTCTGACTGACCACACATGGAACGAGTGGATCGATGAGTGCGTCCAAATCTAATTTGAGTAATTAACAATGGTATTGTCTAATGTGATTTATGTTTATATTGATAGTTGTATAAATAACTTTTATAAAAATAAAATTTATTTGGATTGGTTTAAGCATAAGTGACTTTTGTAATATTGGTAAGAGAAAAATTAAATTTGAAATTATAAAAAATTTATAAAAGTTAAAATTGGGAAATTTGAGAATTAAAAAATACATAATTTGATAAAATAATATTATATAACTAATTAGATCATATGTCGATATAATTTGGCCCCTAATTAAATCACGCATATGATTCATTTGGGAGGAAGATCGCCTATCATAATTTGTCACGGAAGGCTGTTCATCTATACTATTATTATCTACATCAATTATATTCCCAGCTTTAACTTGCCGAAACACTACATTAGTGGAATCATTTTTCCTAATAAAATTATGTAGAACCATTATTGTACAAACAATACGGACTTAAAATTCATATTCTACACCGTCAATAAAATGTATAGATTTAAAAATAATTAATTAATTAATTTTAATCCTATTCATTTCTTTTTCTTTTTTGTTCCCTTCCCCCAAATTGGCCTGAAATACATATTCTACACCGTAGTTGTATAGCACTTTCCGCTTCACACTGTCGCAACTCTCAAACATTCCGATCCAATACATTAAAATCAAGCAGAGCGAGACATCAATGATCAATCAAAGAGAATTAAAAAGAAGGAAAATAAATTAAAAATATAATTATAAAGTTCAAGAGATTACAAGCTACATTGATTTCCTATTTTCCAGAGTTAAAGATACTAAAATTAATCTCCAAACTGCAGGTAACCTTACTTCGATGCTAACTGCTACCTCCTGTGTGTGATTGATTCATCAATCTGACAGTCTAATCGGACTTGTCGACTTCAGATTCCAGATGCAGCTCGTGGTGGCCGACGACATAATCAAGGAAGACCTCGCCGGTGGTGTTGCTGCTGCTGCTGCTTCCTGCGGCAGAGGAGGAGGTCTGGACGAAGACGAAGACGAGGAAGAGAGCGGTAGAGAGGAAAAGCGGCCCGAAGTAAAGTAAGCCAAGACAATGACAAATCTGGTCGTGGGGATAGCAAAGGAGGAACCAATAATGGTATTGTGTGATTGGAATAATTATAGGAAAAATGGTTTTTTTTTTATTTGATTTTTTATAATCGTATTTTTGCTAAAAATCAGATTTTGTAATGTGATTTATGTTTAAATTGGTGATTGTATAAATGACTTTTGTAAAAGTAAGTGAGTGTTTGAATTGACTTAAATATAAATGACTTTTATGAAAATGATAAGAGAGAGTGGGTGGAAAATATTTAAAAAATCAAGTAAATATTTAAAAATTATTTTAAAATATTGGGTACAACTGGAAAAATATTTTAAAGGGTTAAAAATATTAGAAAATATTTTAAAGTAATTTTTGGAGCAGAAAAAGTACATTAAAAGTAAAATTGTAATCAATCTGTTAGCACATTGAGTATAAATGGAAAAAATATTTTAATGGGTTAAAAACACTAAAAAATATTTTAAAATAATTTTTGGAGCTGAAAAAATACATTAAGGGTAAAATTACAATCAGTCTGATAGCATATTAGGTACAATTAAGTTAGGAAAATTAACGTCAGAGTCAATATATTTGGATTATATGTCAGTTTATAAGTTAGGAAAAATAGTTTGGAAAAAAATTATAAATATAAATATTTTAAAGTAATTTAATTAGTTTTCTTAATATATCTAAAAATTAATTTTATCTTATATTTAGAATCGAAAAGAATATAAATTAGTGATACATATAAATATTTTTTCTATCTCTCTCCTCCATCCTTCTCTTTTTATCTCTCTCTCACTTTCACGTCAACCTCCTTTTTCCTCTCTCTCTCTCTCCCACCCACCCACCTACCCACGCCACATCATCCTTCTCTTTCTCTCTCCAAATGAATCACTGCGATAACTTAAAGTTAAAAGCCACACCTGCTTGCTTGAAGGAAATCGTGCGAATAAGTAAAAGTCACGAGTATTAATAAGCAATACCAAACACTGAAAAAAAACCTCTCCATCCTCAATCGTACGATTTATCAAATATCCCCCCCCAAATTCGCACTACCAAACATTCACATTAGCTTTTAGCAAAAGCTCCAATCCCCAGCTTATCCTAATCGAGCGTCCACAGTACTCAAATTGGAAGAAGCCCAATTGTATAGAAACTGAACCAAACATTTCCTTTAAGCTGATTGCTACCCGATCGGGCTTATGCATGCCCAATCGGGCTTAATGGGCTATCTAAAGCCCTCCCAAACACACATTATGAGCAGAATAGATTATGGGGAAAAAATTATTTTGATAAAATGATAGTGTTTGGATAATGTGTCAGAAGCACTTCTTTTCATAGTCAAATTACTAAAAAAAGACATTCGCTTTTGTGATAATTACATATAAAGCGTAAGATTATTTTTTAAGTATTATTTAATATTAAATTTCATAATAAATACCAAAAATGAAATAATTTGTCAAAAAATTTTAAAATTATAACATTAGTCAATTATGTAACATAAAAAAATAGATTAAACATGTACCATTCTAGTCCTATTTATAAGTCCTTTTTTACCAAAAAATTTGATTCTATTTATAAGTCCAGTTTCAGTGTAGTAAATGAGATTGTGAGAATTTTACCCCTATTTATTGTACCAATGAAGAAATAATTTAAAAATAGATAGAGAAGAAAGAGTTGAAAAGTACATATTCATAAATAACAGCATAGTCAGAAATTTACCCAATAATCATTAAATTAATTATCTCTTCTTAGTATGTGAGATTTAGTGTGTGTTTGGATGCACAAAAAAAAGTGCTTTGTATTCAAACCATAGTTTTGAAAAAAAAGTTCCCAAACACTGCAAAAATCTAAAGAATCTCGTTTTTTGGCCAAACCATAGTTTTATCATCCAAAACCATGGTTTTGAGACTAGCCTTTTTTTTTTAATAATTTTAAGTCGGCCCTGGTGCTGCGTTTCTCTCATTGAGAGCTCTCCTAGGGTTTATCCCTCAGTTCTCCTGTGTGGAAGGTTTCGGCTATAGGTTGTTCCCTTTCTTTACTCTCTTACCGTCTCTACTTGTCCTAGATAACAGTTTTATTTTCTTCCCCTACTCTCTCTCTCTCTCTCTACGTTCTTCCGGTTTCTTTTCTTCTGTTGGGTTTGCTGTGGGTGTTTACTAAAGAAGAAGTTGCTGTCCTTTAAAGTCTTTTTATTTTGACTATACTAGCAAAAGTGCCGTTCTAGACTTTTTTGACAGCTTTTTATGGAGCTGATCACAGACTTAAACCAGCACCTAAACATAGAATGGTCAAGTGACAGTGCAGAGCAATAAGATGAGCACTGTATTGTCGGAAGAGTCATCACAAAAACAAGACTTGGGATTGTGGCTGTAAAGGAAAATGTGCTTGCGGCTTGGAATCTTAAAGAAGACTTGGTGGAGGTCGACAGTATTGGCACTAATATGTTTTCTTTCAACTTTACAAAAACAGAGGATGCTTGAAGAGTATTTGCAGAGAGTCCATGGGCAGTTAGACAGCATATCTTGTGTTTTCAAAGATGTGAGGCTTTCATCAGTGATTGTGAGATCCAGATAGACAAGTGCCTATTCTAGATTCAACTACATAATATGCCTCCTGAGGGTAGAAGTGTAGCGAACTATAAAGCTTTAGCCTCTAAAGTAGGAAAAGTCATCAGTATTGAGGACCCAGGGCCTGGAAAAATAAAAAATAAAAGCTATGGAAGAATCCGCGCAGAAATAAAGATTGACGAGCCTTTGATTCCAGGTTTTTTCATTTCCAGGCCAGTGAAGAAGGATACGATGGCTAAACCAGTATGGATTCAAGTAAAATATGAGCGATTAGCAAAGTTCTATTATGTTTGTGGAAGACTTGGGCATGAGAGTAAAAGTTGTGATTCAGAAATTACTAGTGGGGAGGAAGGGACTGAACAACGTAGATTCAGCTCCAATATATGCATGCCGGCGGTGAAACCCCAGTCCGGTACACCGAAGAAAATGAGTAGTCATCAAACTGAAGAGAGCAAAGTTGATCATAGGAAACATCAGAACATTAATGCTCTGCATGGGAAATTAGGAAATAGTGAGTCAACCGAGGTTCTGGGAGAATGTTCTCAAGACGCGAGTGGGGAACCTTCTGTGGAAAACATTAAATCATCAATCAATGAAAATATACCAGAAGTTGACGTAGAGAATGATTTTCATTTGAGATGTCAGTCGGACCCACAACCACTTAGAAGAAGAATTAATGTTTCAAAAGGGAAAACTACTAGGCATTCTCCTAACATGTGGGCTGATCTGAAATGGGCCAAAGTGACTATTTCAGAAGTCAATGTGAGGAAAATATCCTTTGAAGTGGGCTGGGATGGGCTAGATGGCCAAGTTAGAGCCCAAGATAACAAACAAGGGGTAGTAATAAGGGAAATAGTTGAAGACTTGGGAGAGGCCCAGAACGCTGATGACGAGAATAATAGCGAAGGTGCTGTGGGAGATTTAGCTATCCAAGTAGCGAGAGTTAATTTAAAAAGAAGTGTAGAAGAAAAGTGGGTCTCGCCCATATCTAAGAGGAAAAAATCCCATGCTCAAGAGTCACCGGGTTTCGAGGAAGAAAAACAAAAAGCTGAGAATTATCTCCACAAGGCAGCTGAGAGGGATAATACAAGTAGTAGGAGGGAGCTGATTTTTACAGGAAAAGAAAACTCAATGACGTCTTCAGAGGAAAATTTCCCTTTTTCTGATCCCACTGTGAGTTTCAATTATGGGCTGGGTACAGTGGAAAGAAATCGATCATCAGAGGGAAGAGGAAAGTCTAAAAAAGTACTCTTTACTGGCGGAGGTTCTTCATCTTCAGGGGAAAACGGTGGTGACTGGCTTTCTCCAGTCACCAGGGATTCATGATGATTGCCTGGAACTGTCGGGATCTTGGAACCACCTCGACGGTTCGGAATCTAAGGTTCCAGTGCAATAAATTTAGGCCGGCTGTTGTTTTTCTATCAGAAACAAAGATGAAAAGAGAAAATATTGAGAAAGTTAGAAGAAAATTGGGTTTCTGTTCTGGGCTTATTTTGATCCAATTGGTAGATCTAGAGGTTTGGCCCTATGGTGGAGGGAGGGAGTCGATCTAGTTATTGGAGTAATTAGCAGATTTATTATCCATATTGATGATCTAGTTACAGAAGGAACTCGATGTGGGGCTGTCTCTTGTGTGTATGGTCCTTGTAATTTGGTACAAAAAAGACAATAGTAGATAAATCTCATTAATCTGCAACCCAGACCCCATACGGCGTGGGAAATTTTAAGAGATTTCAATGGGTTATTGTATCAATCTGACAAGGAAGGGGGACGTCCAGTTCCAATGAGGGAGTTAGAATGTTTTCGATCCTTTATGACTGATTGCAATTTGCTGGAGCTGGAAACAAAAGGGAGTAGATATACCTGGATGAATATGCGAGAAGGAGAAGGCTTAATAAGGGAGTGTCTAGATAGAGTGATAGTAAATGGAACTTGGAGGAGCCAATTCTCGAAAGGTTTATGTCAAGTGTTGGAAGCAGTTGGGTCGGATCACAATCCAATATTGTTGAACTTTGAGATAAGGATTCGGTGACTCCTAAACTCTTTCGTTTTGATCAAAGATGGCTAGAATATCCTGAAGTTGAGGATTTGGTTAAGGAAAAATGGGAATCTGGAAATAATAACCAGGGAGTTGAGAAGCTGGTAGATAATCTCAAAATCCTAAGCATAGCTCTGGAAAAGCGGAGTAAAGAAAAATTTGGCAACCAAGTTCGACAGGCCAAGACTTTAATGAAGCAAATCAATATGATTACTTCTGGTCCTTTTGCTGGTAATATGATTGAAGAGCTTGCTGTTTTGAAGAAGAGCTTGGAGGAGGCATGGAAACAAGAAGAATTATTTTAGGCCCAAAAATCTCGGATCCAGTGGCTTACTTATGGGGACAGAAACACCAAATTTTTCCATATGGCCACTATCCTAAGAAGATGCAAAAACAGAATTTCTAGACTGAAAGACTCCAATGATGATTGGATTAAGACTGAGGAAGGAATTGGGCAGTGTTTCAACCAATATTACTTGGAGTTATTCTCTTCAAGTGGTACAAGAAATTTTGATGAGATTTTGCAATATGTTGACATTGAAGTTTCAGAAGCTGATAATGCTATTCTTATGAGAAGAATAGCTAAAGAAGAGGTTAAAGATGCTGTGTTTAGCCTTGGTGGATCCAAAGCTCCAGGCCCTGATGGTTTTACTGGGAGTTTCTACCAAAAGCATTGGCATATTCTCGAGAATCAGGTATGTACATTGATTGATCAATTTTTTGAATCTGGTTTATTTCTGAATGCTATCAATGATACGGATCTGGTACTGATTCCAAAGAATGAAAGACCTAAAACAGTCAGTGATTTTAGGCCCATTAGCTTATGCAATTTTTCATATAAAATCTCCTCCAAAGTTGTGGCTAATAAACTAAAATCACTACTTGGAAAGCTTATCTCTGAATGTCAAAGAGCTTTTGTGCCGGGTCGTTTGATCCAGAATAATATAATTATAGTCCACGAAGCTTTTCACCATTTGAAAAGGAAAAGGACCAAAGATGAACTGGCTATAAAGCTAGATATGAATAAAGCTTATGATCGTGTAGAGTGGGATTTCTTATGTGCTGTAATGTTGAAAATGGGTTTCTCAAGGAAAAGGGTGGAACGTATTCTGTGGTGTATCTCTTCCGTTAATTTCTCCATCATGATGTCAGGAAAAATGATGTCGAAGGTAATGCCAAATAGAGGCCTTCGACAAGGAGATCCTTTATCTCCATACCTCTTCATTTTGGTCAGTAATGTTCTTTCTAAAACTGTTGAGAAGTGGCAAATGGCAGGCTGGCTAAAAGGCATAAAGATAGCCTCAACATGCCTGAAGTTGACTCATAGTTTATTTGCAGATGACTCAGTGTTTTTTCTTAAAGCTGAAATTGAAAATTGTAGAAATCTACAATACATTCTTAATATCTATTATCAAGCTTTTAGGCAGCAGATAAATTTTAGGAAGTCTTGTTTGTATTTTTCTGCAAATGTTCCTGCACTAATTAAAGAAGAGGTTGGCCATGTGTTCCAGATTGCAGCAATTGATGTACCAGGAAATTATCTCGGCCTTCCTGTTTTATGGGGCAGATCAAAAAGACAATCTTTAGCCTTTGTGGTTGATAGAGTCAAGAAGAAAATGATGGGATGGAAGAAGAATTTTTTATTTGAAGCTGGGCGTGAGGTATTAATTAAAGCAGTTGCTAATTCAATCCCAGTTTATTCTATGTCATGCTTTCTTTATCCAAAAGCTATGTTCGCACAATTAGATAACATCATTTCTAGATTTTGGTGGAATAGTTCTGAGAGTAAAAGGAAAATTCACTGGGTGTCTGTGCAAAATCTTAAAAAAGCTAAAGGAGAGGGGGGTATGGGCTTTAAGGATTTTGAATCTTTTAATCTTGCTCTCCTTGCTAAAATTGGATGGAGGATACTGCAGGAACCTCATCAATTATGGGCCCAGGTGCTAAAAAGTAGATATTTTCCAAGGAACTCTTTCTTTGAAGCAAAAAAAGGAAATTCTCTCTCATGGTTATGGAATAGCATCCTTGCAGGAAGACAAGTTCTTGTAGGCAATGCTGCAATTAGTGTAGGTAATGGTTTAAGCACAAGGGTTTGGGAGGATCCATGGATCTGCAAACTACCAGGTAATAAACTTAACTCTCACTGCCCTTTCCCTTCCTTGTCACATCTTACTGTGTCTGCACTAAGAAATGGATTGTCGTGGGACTTGTCTGCAATCAATGAATATATTTCTTAACATGAAGCTCAGGCAATTCAGGACACAAATATAATTCTGAGTAACAGACCGGATAAATGGATATGGCTAAGGGGGAAAAGAACAATTTATTCAGTTAAAGAGGGCTATAGATGGATTAAAGCTAATAATCCAGGAGGAAGCAGTAATAGCTTAGCACAGGCCAATGGAGTTTCTCCTAGTTTATGGCATCGAATATGGAAGCTTAAAGTTCCATATAAGATTCGCTCATTTATGTGGAGAATTCTATCTAATGCTATTCCCTCCTTGGAAAATTTGAAGAAAAGGAAGTGTGCTGAAACTGATTTGTGCCAAATCTGCAAACATGGTAGTGAATCGTTAAGCCATATTTTTTTGGGTTGTGAATGGGCTAAGAGGGTGTGGTATGGCAGTAACTTTTCCTTTCTAATCCAAGCACAGTCCTATACTGAGTTACATACTTGGTTATCCCTTTTATTTAACCATCCTTCTATCTCAGAGTATGATAGGGCCCTTATTGCAACCATTCTTTGGCAAATTTGGAAAGGACGTTGTGCTTTTATCTTTGAAAACAATATTCCTGATCTAATATTTGCTTTTATGCAAGCAGGAAGGTTACTTTCAGAATTTTGGGCAGCTAATGATTGGCATGAAAAGGAGACCAATCAAGAATCTTCAGTTAGAAGTCAGAGGATTTCTGAGAACAATTGGCAACCCCCAGAAGGTAATTGTCTCATAATAAATATTGATTGTTCTTTCCTGAGTAATGAGAGTAGAGCTTCTATTGCCTTTGTATTTCGGGACTCCAATGGGTTTCTGCTGGATGGTAGTGCTCAGGAGGTCAGGGCCTCCTCTGTCTTAATGGTGGAAGCTTTGGCCATGCTACATGCTGTACAATATATACATGATAATCAGATTGATGATGTGATTCTTGAGGCTGATAATCAACAATTAATATATTGTATTAATGGGAATGCTGAACCTCCAGACTGGCATACTTTATCTCTCATTGAGAACATCCTTTTCATAAGGAATTTATGTAGAATCCTATATTGCAGATGGATTCCAAGACAGGCCAATGCAGTTGTTGACTGGGTAGCTCGGGCTGTTTTACAAGGGTCATGCCTCGTGGATTGGGTTTTAAGACCTCCAAGACCTTTATTATTATTGTTGAATCAAGACTTAGTTCCTTTTGCTGATAGTTTTTAATTTAGTTTATTTTGTTTTTTCTATTTGAACAACTGTTAATGTATCCCTTATTTCCATCTATAATTCGAAGTATTATTCTAGCAAAAAAAAAAAAAAAAAGACAAGCCTTTTTTTTTTGTACGGTTGAGCGGGCAATATAAATTATCTCTCTCCTTTGCCCTTTGATCCAAAACATTAATTTCTTTTCTCTCTCCTTTGCCCTGTCATAATTACTATCCTTTTCTCTCTACTTTACCCTGGTATTTGGCCAAATGATTTTTTATTATATAAGTTATTAATATATATATATATACACACAATTCTTATCCTATTTATAAGTCATTTTTAACTAAATCTCACATATCAATGAGAAGTAGCTAACTCAATGATTATTGGATAAATTTCTGACTATGCCCTTATTTATGAATGTGTACTTTTCAACTCTTTCTTCTCTATCTATCTTTAAATTATTTCTTCGTTGGTACAATAAATATGGGTAAAATTGTGACAATCTTATTTACTATACTTAAACCGGACTTATAAATAGAACTAAATTTTTTGGTCGAAAAGGACTTATAAATAGGACTAGAGTGGTATATGTTTGATCTATTTTTTATGTTACATAATTGACTAATGTTATTATTTAAAATTTTTTTGACAAATTATTTCATTTTTTAGTATTTATTATAAAATTTAATGTTAAATAATACTTAAAATATAATCTTACCCTTTCTATATAATTATCATAAAAGCTAATGTTCTTTTTAGTAATTTAACCATGAAAAAAAGTGCTTCTAACATAATATCCAAACACTATCATTTTATCAAAATATCTTTTTTTTCATAATCTATTTTTTAAAATCACTTTTATCACTTTTCCGTCTAAAATTATTCTTCAAAAGCTAATCCAAATACACCATAATAAAGTAAAAAATTTGACTCGGCTTAACTATGGTAGCCAGGACACTTTCTTCTATATATGTTGAAGAAAATTTGTGACAAGTTGTCTGGGTGGTGTAGTTGGTTATCACGCTAGTCTCACACACTAGAGGTCCCCGGTTCGAACCCGGGCTCAGACAATTTTCTTAATCGTTTATCTTTTTTATTTTTCTTATCTTCTCCCGCCAATTCGTTCCATCGTGCTCTTCGCGGGTCAAGCCTTCCCAGCTCCTCTTCGTACACCGTTCAGCTTCCCTCTTGCTTCCCTGTTAGCAGTGGCAGACGATATTGATTGTTGACAGAGAATCCCGATTTTGATCACGCCGGTGAGAATTTGTCCTCTCCCTCCTTTTCCGTCAACCCTATTCCCTTCTTTGGTTCCTTGTCGTGCCTGAGGAAATGATTTTAGGTCTTCCTTCTTCACTGTGTTCTTCGTGAATTGATTTGGTGGTTTGTGGAAATGAATTAGTTTGGATTATTCCAGTGTTTGGATAGGGAAAAGTACGATGGTCTGAAGCCTGAAGAGTTGCTTTTGTTTGATATTTTAGAGAATTTGTGCATGGTTAGGAAAATCAACATTTGATTGTATCATGAGTATCTTAACATTGAAAGGCTGAGCTGGAAGTGTCAATTATAAGCAACCGAAGGCTTCAAATTGCACGTTGATTAATTTTGCAGTTGTTCACTGACAATGTCATCTAGTTGTAGATTTACAATTCAAGGAAATTCGCAATTGTTTTTTTTTAATTTTTTTATTTGGTGCATCGCTCTTGTGAGTGCTCTATATGTCACTCCCACTGATGCAACCTGCATTCTTTAAGGGTTAACTTTTGCCTTTTCCTTTAACTTAGTTCAACTACAATTTACTTATTAGAACTAAAATTGACCTGGAAATGTTTGCTTAGCTTTATAAAGGTTCCTCCTTTTTTTTTTTTTTTTGAATTGTGCATTATAAGCCAATGTGTTAATCACAGAGACTGCAAGATGGAAAGAATTCTGGATTTCAAGCTTCGTGGGCCTTATGCTAAACATTTAGAATCTTATGCAGGAATCGGTACAACATTGTGTTCACGACCAGTTGTCTCTTCATTTTTTCTCTGGCTCTGTTGAATCCTCATTTATTCTGTCTTTTTCAGGTTCGTTTAGTTAGAACTGAATTGATTTTTTTATTTCGATGATTGGAAGTTCTATTTACGCCTGAATTTGTTCTGTTCTTTACTTCAGAATGGTGAGGAAGAGAATTCCGAATCTGCCAGTGTTTACATTAAAAACACCTAATTCGGATTCAGGCTCAAACCTTAAAGCCCGTGCAACTACATCCCCAATCTCTAATAAGAAGACCATTTCCTCCTCACAATACAAAACTGTATGAACCGATCTATTTCCACTTATGTAATATACTAATAAGCTGTTTTCTTTCTCACTCTTCCTTTTGCTTTTCTGTATTTTGGATTTCTAATTATTTATTGTTCATTTTTCAAGATTTTCTTGCATGATTGGTGGCTGGTAAAACCTCAAGGCAAAGGTTTAGCTGTGGAAGGAGTTGCTTCAATGGAGTAAGAATTAATTTCACTCGTTATATATATATATATATATATGAGTTGTGCGCATGTGTGTATATATGCTCCTAAGGAGTACATGTCTACAAAGATGAAGTTTTTAGAAAAGTGAAACAACCTGGGAACTGTTTCCCTTGGACTCAGAAGTCGTATGGGAACTAGGGCTTGGAGCAATATTACAGCTCAGGTAACATACAGCTGAGAATCAGATCATTCCTTTACTATCCAGACTACCTATGTGTAGGAATACAAATGAAATACACTTGGAGCAACCACAATCTTGAGAAAATAGAGTGCGCAGTTTCCCCCCAAGGGGAGTTCTGTGTGATAGGAATGGAGAGTTATATTGTATGAGTATAATGCATTTCTGTTTTTATTTCCTCTATATGTTTCATGAACTGCCTCTTGTGAAGTTCGTGTGCAGTTACGTAACAGTTGTGTTGCATTGTGATAGAACCTGCATGTAAATGAAAGAAAATAATGGAAAAACACTGGAAATCCTGTATTAGTAGTAGTGAAAACTTGAGGATTACAATGTCTATTTCACTCTAAAGGCTAAAGCACTCCGAAATCACTCTAAGCAGGAAAACAAATGGAACAGTAACCAGAACAACAATAGACACTATCATCCTGGTTTTCCTTAGACCAGGGCCTCTCCTCACAGACACACCAATCTGCATACCCCCTCTGTACCCTATCTGCTATCCCCTTATGCTTCCTCCACTACTCTGACTGTCAGGCGATTTGTTAGCCCCTTACTCTGACCATTCTACCAATCTGCCCCTCATTGCTTGTGATGGTCATGGGCTGGCTTTCCTTCTGTTTGTCTCCCCTCAGCCCTTTGTTAAACTCAGCACAATAACCCCGTAGGCCTATCACATTGCTGCTTGCAGGAAAATTTTCCTTTTATGACAATGAGAGGGCCAGAAGAATGCGTACAGTCAACAACAACAACAAAACCTTTATCCCACTAGGTGGGGTCGGCTATATAGATTGCACGACGCCATTATGCTCTGTCAAAAATCATATCTTTAGATATATTATTAATCAAAAGATCCCTCTAGCGTTCGCTTCGGTCTTCGTCAACCTCGTTCTATAGGGCTCTATACTGTTTAATCAAACCTCCTTACCAAAGCACTCAATGGCCTTCATTGAATATGTCCAAACTATCTCAAACAACTTTCTACCATTTTTCCTTCAATAGAAACCACTCCAACTCGTTCGCATATATAAGTATTACGAATCTTGTCTTTTCTCATATGATCACACATCCATTTCAACATCGTCATCTCGACTATCCCCATTTTATGCTCATGTTATCCCTTTAAAGCCTAACACTCACTATTATATAGCATTGCTAGTCTTATAGTAGTACGATAGAACTTCTCTTATACCTTATTAGGTTCTTTCCAATCACAAATAACTCTAGTAGGTTTTTTCCATTTATACCATCCAGCTTAAATTCTGTGATTGACATCTCCATCAATTTCACCATCTTATTGTATAATTGATCCCAAATATCTAAATTTTGTCACTTGCGGAATGACTTGCCCCTCAATTTAACTTCCACTTCACTTCGACTTTGTCCCTTATCATAATTGCAATACATATATTCAGTTTTGTTCCTACAAAGCCCTTCAATTTCAAAGTCCATCTTCATATCTCAAGTTTAGAATTAATTTCCTCCCTGGATTTAGCCAACAGAACTATATCATCCGTAAAAAGCATGCATTTAGGGATCTCCTCTTTTATAGGCTTAATTAGAACATCTACCACTAGGTTAAACTATGAGACTCTAGGATCTCATTCTCATTGTATGTTTGATAGAAAGATTACAAAGTATATATAGGAAACTGAATACATGAAAGTCATAGGATAGGTGAGTGATTGAAGGAGTGATTGAAGGAGGGTGTGTGTGAGTGTCAAATATTGTGTGCCAGTAGGTGCAGATATCGCTGACATTTAACACTCCCCCTCAAGCTGGAGAGTATATGTCAATCATACCCAGCTTGCCCAAAAACTTTTCAAACGTAGCTCTGCCTAGTGGTTTTGTCAGCACATCTGCAATTTGATCTTCAGATCTGATGTAGGACAATTTCATGATGCCTGCTTCAATTTTCTCTTTAACAAAGTGTCTGTCTATCTCAACATGTTTTGTTCTATCATGATAGACTGGGTTCTTGACCATTTCAATGCTGGATTTGTTGTCACACCAAATTTGCATTGGTCCCTCGTATGGAATTCCCAACTCCTTTAACAATCTGATGACCCAAAGTCCTTCACGTACTCCATGATTAACAGCTCTCAGTTCAGCTTCTGTACTACTTGGTGACACCACAGTCTGTTTCTTGCTTCTCCATGTAACGAGATTTCCCCACACATATGTGCAATATCCTGAGACTGATCTTCTAGTCTCTCTATCCCTTGCATGGTCAGCATAAGTGTATATTTCAATATCTTTTGCAGTACATTTCTTAAAGAAGATTCCTTTTCCAGGATTAAGCTTTAAATAGCTTAAGATTCTGTATACAGCTGCCATGTGTTCTTCTTGTGGCTGGTGCATGAATTGACTTGCTATTCCAACTGCATAGCTAATGTCTGGACGTGTGTGAGTCAAGTATATGAGTTTCCCGACAAGTCTTCTGTACCGTTCTGTGTTGACTGGGACACCATCTGGCTTGATTTCTAAGTGACAACCTTCTTCCATTGGTGTTCCTTCAGGTTGTGTCCCTAGCATTCCAGTTTCATGCAACAGATCTAGGGTATATTTCCGCTGAGATACATTGATACCCTTTTTAGTTCTTGCCACTTCCATGCCTAGGAAATACCTCATTTGTCCAAGGTCTTTCACCTGGAACTCAGTTGACAAGTCTTGTTTTAAATGAACAATGGATTCTTCATCGTTTCCTGTAATGACCATGTCATCAACATAGACGATCAAGATGGTGACTTTGCCATTAACACGTTTGATGAACAATGTGTCATCTGCTTGTCCCTGAGTATACCCAAGTCTTTTCATTGTCTTGGTGAATCTACCGAACCATGCTCGAGGAGATTGCTTAAGTCCGTACAATGACTTGTTGAGTTTACACACAGAGTTGTTAAGGGCTGCAATTCCATCAGGAATCTCCATGTAAACTTCTTCTTCCAAGTTTCCATTTAGGAAGGCATTCTTCACATCAAGTTGGTGCAATGACCAATCCAAGTTAGCTGCGATTGATAATAGCACTTGGATGGTATTAAACTTGGCTACTGGAGCAAATGTCTCCTAATAATCAATTCCATATGTCTGGGTATATCCCTTTGCAACAAGTCTTGCCTTGTATTTGTTGATACTGCCATCAGGATTGAATTTTGGGTTAAAGATCCACCTGCATCCTACTGGTTTCTTTCCTTCGGGAAGAGTTGTGATATCCCACGTTTTATTTTCTTTCAGTGCCCTCAACTCTTCTTCTGCAGCTCTTTTCCAATTCGGATCAGCTATAGCTTGTTGAAACGTGCTTGGGATTTTAATCTGTGCGCTGTTTACAACAAAGCTTTGCATTTTTGCAGATAGATTACCATATGAGACAAAACGTTGAATTGGATGCTGAGTACAAGATCTTACCCCTTTTCTCAATGCAATAGGCCAACCCAGTTCTTCAGGATTTAATCCCGAATTGGAGTCATGATCATTCCTTTGAATGGGAGAGATAGTTCTACCAGTGTTTGATTCATCGTTGGCTTGTACTCTGGACTCTTCATCTCCTTCAGTATCCATCCCTGAATTGATCTCAACATTTGTTTCCAATTCATTAGTTGTGGGTTCAGGTTGAGATGAAAGATGTTTAGCTTCATGATCATTAAGGTGGATAGGACTTGGGTGGTTTGTGGAAGGTAAGGAGTCAATGATGGGTATAGGATTAGGTTGTGGTGGTGCAAATTTATCCAAGATTAACCATTCATTGTCAGTGTACTCCCCCTGAATGGGTAATTTGGGGTAATATGCTTCTTCTTCCAAGAAAACTACATCATGGGAGATAATAAGTTTCTTGGAAGTAGAACAGTAACATTTGTACCCTTTTTGAGTCGGAGAGTAACCAAGAAATAGGCATTTTGTAGCTCGGGCAGCAAATTTATTGCTATCATTGTTGTGAACAAAGACAATGCAACCAAATACCTTAGGAGGCAAGGAAGTGATTATGGAACAATTTGGAAAGTGTTCAAGGAGTGTTTGGATAGGGGTGTGGAATTTGAGGACTTTGGATGGCATGCGGTTAATGAGATAAGCTGCAGTGAGGAGAGCATCACCCCAAAAAATGGTAGGAACATTTCGTTCCATTAGTAAGGTTCGGGTTACTTCCAACAGGTGACGGTTCTTTCGCTCAGCTACTCCATTTTGTTGAGGTGTATATGGGCAGGAAGTTTGGTGATGAATGCCTTGTTGATCAAGAAAGTTGGTAAAGGTGTTGCTCATGTATTCTTTGGCATTATCACTTCGAAGTACCTTAATGGAGACATTAAATTGGGTTCGCACAAAGGTATAGAAGTTTTGAAATACCTTAGCTACTTCGGATTTGGCTTTCATTAAATAAACCCATGTGGCTCTAGTATGATCATCTATGAAAGTAACAAACCATCTAGCATTGGTAAGGGTGTTTAGCCGTGCAGGACCCCAAATATCACTATGGATTAGTGTGAATGGTGAGGAAGGTTTGTAGGGCTGTTTAGGATAAGAAGACCTAGTTTGTTTTGCAATTTGGCAAGTTTCACAATGAAAAGGAATAGAATTTTTATTGAAGAAATTTGGAAACAAGTGCTTCATATAATCAAAACTAGAGTGGCCTAAACGACAATGCCACAAGGTTACATCATTTTTAGAGTTGGAGCTAACCAGTGCTCTTTTTGCCTTCCTTGCATCTTCTGATTTCAAGTTTGATTCTTCAAGGTAGAACAATCCGTCCCATTCTCTAGAAGTTCTAATCGTCCTCTTCGAATTTAAATCCTGGAAAACACAGACATCATTATCAAAGATGATTCGGCACATTCGATCTTTAGTTAATTTACTCACAGATATGAGATTGACAGTGAGTGCAGGCACAAATAGAACATTGTGAATTTTCAAGGAATTAGAGAGTATGACTGTGCCAATTCCTTCAACTGTAGTGTATAGGCCGTTCGCAACTTTGACTCGAAGATTCTCATGAATCAATTTAAGAGTTGCAAACAATGTACGATTACCAGTCATGTGATCAGTTACTCCTGAGTCAATAATCCAAGCATTTTCACTAGCTTGTACTGTATTTAGAGCTATGATAGAGTTACCTGATTGCACAAGGTTGATACCAGGCTTAGAGTTAGACTTATTTTGTCTATCTAGCATCCTGCGAAACATCTGCAGTTCCTCTTTGCTCAGGGAATCTTTATCTTCAGTTTCTGGCTCAGTTGCAGTAGTATGGCTTTGTTTGTTGATTGCTGGCTTTCCATGAAGTTTCCAGCATTCTTCTTTGATGTGACCCTTCTTTTTGCAATAATTACACCATTTGTTTCGTCTATTGTCTTGTGGTCGTTTTGCTGCCAGGGCTGATCTTTCGATTGAGCTTGAATCTGACTTTTCAGTTGAGCTTGAGCTGCCTTGATTCAAGAGTTTTCTGCTTTCTTCAAATTGCACATGGTTGATTACTTCAAACAGACGTGGCATGGGTTTTAGTCCCATGATTCTACCTCTTATCTCTTCAAATGAATCGTTGAGACCCAGGAGGAAGTCATACACTCGTTCTTCTTCCACGATCTTCTTATGTAACTGAGCATCTTTAACAGTATCCCATGGATGGGAATCGAAGAGATCTTGCTGTTGCCACAGTTTATGTAAGGTATTATAATAATTAGTAACTGTCAAGTTACCTTGTCTCAGATCTCTAAGTTGTCGCTTCAGGTGGATTAGAGCAGCGGTGTTATCAAGGGAAGAGTAAGTTTGCTTTGCTTCATCCCAGATTTCTTTTGCAGTGGTTGCTAGGAGATAGCCTTCACTGATTTCATCAGTCATGGAATTGCACAACCAAGACATAACTTGATTGTTTTCAGCAAACCATGTATCAAAATTGGAGTCATTAGAAGGAGGTTGAGGAGCTGCTCCATTGATATATTTCTCCATTCGCTTACCACGAATATATCTTAGCACTGTTTGAGACCATTGGAGATAGTTTTTTCCATTGAACCTATGGTTGATGGCCATAATCTGACTATCGGAAAGTCCTGGCGTAGTTATTGTGTTACTAGTAGTGGAGGAATGAGAGGAGGAAGATGAGTCTTGAATTTCAGAATCTGTACCGGACATAAGTGCCATTGGTGTGGTCCCGGTTGTGGTTTGATTTCTAGGAAGAGACCCAAAAAGAGGAGGAAATTTTGAAGAATCCATGTGTTTTTTGGAAGAAATGGGGGTTGGAAACACTGTGGCTTATTTTCCGGGACAAAAAATGGATGTCGGAGGCACTGTTCACGGCGGCGCGTGCGGTCACGCGCGCTGTACGGACGGTGGCGCGTGAGATTCACGCGCCTTTGCACTGGTTGGTGCGTGAATTCCACGCGCTGCTCAGATTGACAGCGGGCTTCTGGGATCCGCCGATCGGCGGCTTGCGATCGTCCCTTGGCCGGCGGTGTATGCCCACTCGCCGGTGTGAGTGAGATCTCAGATCTCCAAAACTGGCTCGCCTTTCTCTGTTTCCAGCAGCGAATGGCGTCGTCTTCGATTCGGTGAAGGAATTCCTGAAGCAGTGTGAGCAGTCCGGCGTAGCACTTCGGTCGGTGCTGGCTCTGCTTTTTCTGTCTCTCTCTCGCCTCACCGTTTCTGGTTCTGCTGACTCTGCTTTCTCTGTCTCTCTCTCGCCTCACCGTTTCTGGTTGCCAGGAATTTTAGGACCAGGCTCTGATACCATATGAGACTCTAGGATCTCATTCTCATTGTATGTTTGATAGAAAGATTACAAAGTATATATAGGAAACTGAATACATGAAAGTCATAGGATAGGTGAGTGATTGAAGGAGTGATTGAAGGAGGGTGTGTGTGAGTGTCAAATATTGTGTGCCAGTAGGTGCAGATATCGCTGACATTTAACATAAACAAATAAAGGCTCAAAGCTGATCCCTTATGTAGGCCAATCCTTATAGGAAAGTCTATTGTAACACCTCCAGACGTTCTAACATTGATTGTAACCCCCTCATACATGTTATGAATGGCTTTAATATATGTAACTCGCACCTCCTTCTTTTCCAAGGCTTTCCAAAGTACATCTCTTGGCATGCGGTCATATGTTTTTTTCCAAATCAATGAAAACCATATGCATATCTCTTTCTTTACTCATATCTCTTTCTTTACTCCTATGCTTTTCCATTAGCCCCCTTAATAAATAAATCACTTCTGTTTTAGACCTTCCTGGCATGAATCCAAATTGGTTTTTAACAATATCAATCTCCAACCTTAACCTGTGTTCAATCACCTTTTCTCACAATTTCATTGTATGACTTATAATCTTAATTCATCTATAGTTTGTACAATTCTAAGTATCCCCTTTATTCTTATAAATGGGGATCAAAGTACTTTTTCTCCACTCATCCGGCATTTTCTTCGATTGTAAAATCTCATTAAATAATTTTGTGAGCCACAACACACCCTTTTCACCCAAACATTTCCAAACTTCAATAGGAATACCATCAGGTCCAACAACTTTACTATTTTCCATTTTCTTAAGAACTTCCTTAACCTCACCAACTCGAATCTTGCGGTAAAATGACAAATTGAGATCACCTTCTCAATTCGTCAAATCTTCCCACTCACAATGCAACCCTCCCCCTCCATCATTGAACAGCTTATAAAAGTAGATTTCCCACTATTCTTAATATCTCCATCAGTAACCAAAACTTTGCCTTCTTTGTCCTTTATACACCTCACTTGGTCCAAGTCTCTCGATTTTCTCTCCTTATTCTTTGCGATCTTGTAAATCTTACGCTCTCCTACTTTTGTTCCCAACTCTTTATAAAACTCCTCATATGCTTTATTACGAGCTTCACTCACTTCCTTCTTAGTCTTCTTTTTAGCCAAACGGTACTTTTCCCAATTTTCAACATTATTACCCAAGTGTATGGCTTTAAAACAATATTTCTTATGGTTGACTTTCCCTTGAACAGTCTCATCCCACCACCAAGTCTCCTTATCTTGCCGACCAAAACCTTTTGATTCTCCCAAAAGGAAAATATATTTTACATGCTTGTAATTTTATTGCATAAAGTCTGAGAGTAATATCTAAATTAGATGCAATGAAATATGGTTCTATGAATGTAGTTGCAAATCATGTGGACATGCTCTGTATTGTTAAACTGGTTTAAATTATGACCACCATCAGTCTTTGTACCTGTACTGAAGGTTTGGGTCTATTTTTTGGTATCATGATGATGCCCTATATAGTAGCATCCGAGTCTCTTGCTTCATAAGTTTTAACTAAGCTTCTTGTTTTACCCCTCTACTATAGGAGGCTTGGGGAAAGAGTCATTTCCTCTTCACCTATTGCAAAGAGACACGAGACCAATGTCCTTGAAACACAAGATGGGATTACATTTATTATCACTGGTTTCATAAACAAGTCACGCACAAATGAAAATGGATTTTCATTTGAGGTATGTAGAATTTTGTTTGATATTTTGTGTTAGTTTCACCAGATAATAGAGACTGTTAACTTTACAATTTTGAATGTCATTGTGGGCATGATGTCCAGATAAATGTTTAATTTTGTTTTATACAATTTCTCTGAATGATATCAACATGGGGCTAGTATTCAGGCTTTACCTGTTAGCATAACAGTATCTATATCTGTTGCTTAAAATCTTTAATGTATAATTTTAACCCTTTCCCATACAGAGAATACTATGACTTTCTAACTCCAAGGGTTAAGACCAACCTTTTCTCAGGGTGAGATTTACTTTCTTGATAGCACCCTATCTTCTGAGTCTAGACCCACCTTTTCTCAGGAAGATGCCCTAACTGGATCCTAGCCAATGATATAGTACCCTGTCATCTGTAAGTTACGGAATATACACAGTTTTTGCAGATGCAAAGCCTGGGGGTCACTACAATTTTTGACCATGCATATAATTATATCAGGGTTATCTGTGAGTGCAACATGATGAGATAAGGGTCATTTTCTTGGGACAAAGATAATGTTCATTTAACAAAGTGTTAATACAATCTCTGGTCCTTCAAGTTTGCCCTTATTTTGGTTTTGGTTCCTCAAGTTTTAGACGATAGGTTTTGGTCCTTCTTTCATTCCATTTAAAACATTAGTCCTTATAATTGAACAAAAACCTGGCTCATTTTGTCCCTTGAGGAACCAAAACCAAAATGAGGGCAAACTTGAGGGACCAAAGATTGTATTAATCTTTTAACAAATGGAAAACTGCCTAGGTTGTCAGTGCAACTGAATGAGATAATGCTCATTTGACAAATGCATAACTGCTTCTTGTCTACACTAATGCTAAAAGATGGTTCTAATGGGTCTACACTAATGCTTTGCTTTTGTCTTGTTTTTATAAGATGTTTTGGATCTATTGCTACTTGTAAATTTGTGGATTTTTGTCTTTGGTGTTGAATCTTATATAGATAATTTTAAAAGCAAAGACAATTTGTAATGGCTTCTCAAATGTATATTCTAATTCGAGGGGTTGAATCATGGGGAACAGTGAGAACAGCTGCCTGTTCTGGTAGTGGGACGCTCTGATGGTTTAAAAAGAACCTGAGCTTCTTAGTATAGGGAAACATGAGTTGATGTTGAAATCATGAGAAGTTACTGCTTTTCAGGTCAAGAAGCTCTTTTCTCCATTTATCATTAGATTTTGTTTTTTTTTTGTGATTTCACAGTTTGTTTTTGTTTTAATTTCTGTGCTATACCCAAAATATAAGTTTCTGTACAGCTTAGAGCTATTTTGTGATGCAATCTAGTTAATTACAATATCTAGATGAATTCTGCTCATAGTATATTTTTTCTAGGGCTGAGAAACAAAATGGATTAGTCAGTTAACCATGTTCCAGGATTCTAGTAGTATAATATGGCAATGGGTTTTTTGGTTTGAGTTGAATATTTTGTTCCTACCTTTCAATTCTGGTCTCTGGGAACTGGAGTTTTCACCCTTCTACATGCTATAGAATAAAAGCTAATTGTGAGATGTTCAACGATTTTTTATCAATATTGCCTGGATAATTTCCTCTGATCCTTCGAACTCGTTGCAGGTATGCAGACGGTTCCTGTTAGGATTTCCACATGACTGGGAAGAGTACCAATGCTATGTTGCTGGCGAACAAAATAACAATGGGAACACTGGGCTTGATGATTCAAGTACTTGTCCACTGAAGAATGCAGGCGAGATTGTGGATCTTTTAACCAATAAAGGAGATCTGAATTGTTCTCTGCTTCTGAATAAATTGTTAAATGATTCAGTACGAGCATCTCCACAGAATGTTTCTGAGCAATCTGAGCCTGGTTGCAACAGGGAACCTAACATTAGAATGAACACCAAGGAATGCCAAGGTACAGAGGATACAAATCTTGGGACATCTAATATACAAGTTGACCAGATGCACAACATCGAAAATGGCGGTTCAGATGTTATATTTGAAGCACAAGGTGAAAATCCAAACCCTGGTCTTCAATCTGGGATGAATATGAATTCCCTCAAGTCAAGTGAAGGCCTTCCTGGTCAAGAAACCAATAGAGCGCCAAATTCCTTGGAGAAAAAGAAAAGTAAGCCTAGATCAAGTGTTCATAAGCAGAAGAAATCAGAGGATGCTACTAAAGTCTACTGTAGGAGGATAACGAGGAGCATTTCTAAAATGAGTGATCCAGTTAGAAAATCTCCAATTCCAAGCAATTATAATTTACAAGATGATGACCAAATGCACAATATTGAAAATGGCGTCTCAGATGTTACACTTGAAGCACAACGCGAAAGTGCAAACCGTGGTCCTCAATCTGGGATAAATATTAATTCCCTCAGGTCAAAAAGTGAAGGTTTTGCTGGAAAAAGAACGGCTAGAAGCCCAGATTCCTCAGGGATAAAGGAAAAATGCCCTAGATCAAGTGTTCGTAAGCAAAAGAAATCAGAGGATGTTGCTAACTTCAGCTTTAGGAGGATAACTAGAAGCATTTCTAATTTGAAGAAGTAGGAGGGGGTGTGTGTGTTTTGGAGGCCACAAGGTGTCATGTTAAAGTCGAGTTCAGTTGATTTGTCATATATTAGCATTCATTTCATTTCTTAGCCCCCCAAAGAGAGGATATTATTGTTCCTTGTGCATGGTAATCATTATATTTTCACTCCTATATCTATAATTTTGGGAACTTTAAAAAAATTATTTAAAAAGTTATACATGATTCTTTTAGTAGTAGTTGTATCAAGCGTTTTTTTAAAAAAATAATAATAATAATAACGCGTGTAAGTTTATGATATGTTTTTTTATTTGCCAAGTTATGATATGTTATTTAAATCATTATAATTGTATGACATTTTAAAACGAGCTTATGGATTTTAATTACATTATATTTCCATTATTTTGTTAAGACAAACACTTGACCACAGATATTTAAAAAAAAAAAATCACTGTCAAAAATTACGTTAATTAGTTACCTGTCACCCAAAAGTCAAAACACAGAGGACCTGATGAGTGCATGAGCCATTAGTATGTTAAGGTAGTATGATTATCACACCCTACCAAAAAAGAATAATTAAGAATATGTAACGGCATTATAAGTATAAAGGGCATGTTTGTTTTAACGATTAGATTATTTATAAGTTGTTTTTCATATAAATCGAGATACAACTCCTCTCATATACTTACCTTGTATACCATAAATCACAATTGAAAAGCTGTTTTTAAGCATTCTAATCGCTAATCCAAACGAGCACTAAAACAGAACCTTGTGCTTGAGTCGGGACAAAAAAAAAAAAAACCTTGTGTAAAACTAAAGGATTACAAATAAGTATACTTTTACCTTAAAAAAAGGTGAAAGACTAAAAAATTAGGCAGTTTGACAGGGTCAGCTCACAGACCAACAAACCTATGGGTTATTTGGATTGATATTAGAAAATCACGTTTATGAAAGCTGAAACAAAATTTATCTTGTATACCATAAATTATGTTAGAAAAAAAGCTTTTATAAATAATTTAAATATACAATATTAATATTAAATTATATTACGTTATTTTACGCTGCACAAGGTAAATATATGATATGGGTTTTTTTGAGCTACTCAAAAAGTATGAACTCACAAAAATCTATAGCCATTCGGGATGCTTGAGACAACCCAAGCTGATCAGTTTGGGCTTTAAGAAAATTTCTACCACAAATTCCACAAAACACCAAACTCTACCCCAACAAAAAAATCACAACCATAGCCTATTGAGCCTTTGAGGCAAGTTTCTATGACTAATATGAATGTAACGAAAAGGTCAAGCTAGCCAAAATACCACAATAAGACTACTTCAGGGCCTAAAGCTGCCCATTATTATGATAAAGGTGAAGAAAATCACTTCATACGTCAAAGACAATGACCATATATAGTAAAGTGCATAACAAGCCATGGCATTTCCATCTTCCTCCTTTTCAACTATGAGGTCCAACCGATACTGAAAGAAGAAGAAACCACTGAGCCATGAAAAGAACATTGTGGCGTTCCATTTCCCAAACATTCAAAGCATAAATTAAATATGAGCACTTGGTAACCTCCAACACGTGAACAAAACACATAAGAGGTCCCAAGACCATTTAACTGAAGTGGCCATCCACGCGTCCCACTTAAATGAGGGAGGTTGTGGGATCAAATCCTAAGTGGGTATATGGTGAGTGTCTCCCTTTCCTAGAAAGAAAGGCAATGAATCGTGGAGGGAGTAACCGCTGAACCTCCTCCTCCTCGGAGCTTCTAGAGGGTGAGAACCAAGTGTCAGTAAACATAGCAAAATGTAACCAAAAAAAAAAAAACATAGCAAATCAATATGATAGAGGGTCATAATCGCAATAATCTCACAAGACAATCATGCAAATAATGATTCTAATTTTGTGCTAACCATAGGTACACCCTACCAAATAATATTTCACATTCACCATTTAAATCAATTAGAACAAGAATATAGGTGTGTACCTTGGTTACCTTCGACAATTCAATGCAATTGTCCTCCGCTAAGATTCAATAAGCCTGGAGCTGGGAAAGTGGGTCACCCCACCAAATTCCAACCTACTAACAACATTCCGATTATGTTAACTCCTAATTAGATTATTGCGTAATCAAACTAAATTAAGCAAAAGTGTGAGGCAATTATGTAAGGTTAATAGGTACATCAAATATATACCTCTAAACCTTGTAACTCAACGGTCATTAGTATAACACTCCAAAATTTATATTCACTAAAAATATTATAAATATTTAAAAAATTCAATAAAATGGTGAATATTCATAAATTTGATATTTTTGAATTTTATAAATGTTCATTTTCGTGAGAAATTAGGTAAAAATAATTATGGAATTAATTTGGGTAATTTAAAACACCCAATATTAAGGTTCAAAGTAGAGGAATACAAGAAAATAATATTTGATCAATACTAATGTTAATTTTGGGTATATGATATTAGAAATTAAAGGTAAACAATGTTTTTAGTGAAGTCGCCTATACGGCAGTGAGTTGGCCATGTGATTTTAGAAGACCAAATGATGAGCAAAAATTATGAAATTTTACAAGATGGAAGTAGACATCTCAAGCTTTCATTTGATAGGTCATATGAATTATTTGAAGCAATATGAAAAAAGATATGAATTTTTGAAGTTAGCCCAGAAAAACTGGAAAGTTTCTGGAGCAGCATCCAAAGATGGAATTTCTGGAAATTGTGTGCTTCCAAATGGCTAAAGTCTATATTTTTTTCTTGAAACTAGACTCAATAAGGGTTCTATAGCCTTTGGAATCACTCCAATTCAATTTTTCTAGAGATAGTTATGGTTTTCCAAAGTTTAAGCAGAAAATTTACCAGAAATTTCAGAAATACGAAATTGTTGGAAATTAAATTAATAATTAAATATAATCCTCTTTGTTCTTTAGGGTTTGGAGGCTTAAAAATCTGTTCTCTAAAGGTTAGGGTTTCAGCCATATTCGGGAAAAGCTTGTGGGAGTTTGAGGTAACTTCCAAACCTTCGTATATTAACTATTCTGGTTGCTGTGGGCAATTTAATCCGTGAAATTTAGCCGGATTGCCATTGGTTTTAAATTTTGGAAATGGATGTGCCTAAGGGTTATGCTGCCCAATTTTAGTTCAAATGGTTGTTATAACTAAATTAGATAGTTAATAAAGTGGTTAGGAGTATAAAGGAATGCGTTTACGGAGCCGAAATCACAAAACCCCGATTTTTCCCGAAGAATACCATAATTTTGGCCAGGGATGTTAGAGGGCCTTAGAGTTGGATTTTCAATGATTTGATGGTTCCATTGGATTCAAGAGGGAAAATTAGGTGGGGTTGTAGTTGGGCACTTTTTCGGAAAAGGCCGAGAAAGCATAGTTATGAAAACGCCCCTGAAACGCTGAAAATCGGGGCTGTCAAGGGTATTTTTGTAATTTGACAATGAATTTCGTAATTTTAGTTCAAATCCGGAAATGGATTCCTTGGATGGAAATATGTCAGAATAGCCTTAGTTAAATTTTCGGGAAAAGTGCAACCGGGCCAGGTACGGCCGGGCGGGGGTCCCAGGGGCATTTTGGTAAATTCTCACCATAAGCTAATATAACCACAATAAATAGTATGGAAGTGTCTAAAATGATACATGGATAGGTTATAACATATATCTTGTACATTAAGTATTTTAAGACTAAGTTAGGAGCCTGGAGTTGACACGTTTCACGATGCGAGCATAAAAAGGGTTGAGGTAGGAACTACTATCTTTCATATACTATGTGATTAATTGTATGCTATATGTTACTGTATTTCGTGATATGAATGCGTGCTAGAGGAACAGTACCTGGTTGTGGTTCGGTGCCCGGCCAAAGTATATCGAAAATCCTAGTTGTGGTCGGTGACTCGGCTGAGGTACCTGTAGGGGTTCTAAATTGATGTTTGGCCCCGAAACTTGTGTACACATATGAATCGAATTGAATTTTCATTTTGCCTAATATGGTGCATTGCATATTTAATTTTCACATTTTATATGTCGATGGTATGTTTCTACTGGGATTCTTCGGAATCTCACCCATTTTTCTAAACCAAACATCTCAGCAGGTGCTAGTGGATCAAAAGGCAAGGATGTAGATAAAGGAAAGTGACTGGCACGTGTCTCAAGGAGAATTTAAAGTTTGTGGTTATAGATAGCTTATGTTATAAATATTGTCGCCTTTTATACTTTGACTTCGGACTGTAAACAAATACTTTTATCAGTATATATGTACTTTTTTGTATGCCTGTGGAACTTGGTCTCTATTACTCTGTAAATATCGAAATGGAAACAAGTGTTGATATTTTTGGTATCAGAGCTAATAAGCGGTTCTGGCATTATCAAAATTGTATACTGATAAAGTTTTGTTTGAATGGCGACAGGACATCATGGATGGTCAGAGTGAGCATACGATCGTGGTTAGCAGTCACAGCGAGATGATGGTGAATCAGCGTGTTTCGTACCGAGGATCGATGAACGGATACTTAAAAAATGGCAGTATGCATATGCGCTACACAGCACGAAAGAGCATGCCAAGACTGCCTATATACAGTTCGGAGCCGAGGCTGGCTTTACCGGGATTGATAGAGGTTGGTGAGACCGGAGAGGCGCCAGAAGAGTGCGATTCTGACTACGAGTCGGTGGAGAAGTCAAAGGACGAGCATAGCGACACTGAGTCTCAAGCAAAGCCGGTTCAGGTGCCGTACAATTTGAAGCCTGATATGGAATTTTCCTACCTTCTCATGTCCAAGTATTATCAGGAATTGCAGGAGCACGATACCCAGAGAGGCCGGTACAATGCATTCCTTGACAGTGTAGAGATGTTGTATGGATTGCAGATATCATTGGGGCTTATAGTGACCGACGAGTACTAGGTTCTTTCCACGATGAACTTCTTTCCGGACACAGTATTCTGGAACCGACAGAAGAACCTCATCATCGAGCGGGGCCCGAAGGCAAACTTCTGGGTTTTCCAGAAGCACATCAGAAGGCTGGTGTCGGATTTCATGTACACTGAGCTGTGATGTGGGTCCTACGATTTATATTTTGGGTAACCGAAGCTAACCGGCACATATACGAGTTAAGGGCAGTTAGGCAGAACTGACGGACAGAAGAAGAATTAGCTAGAGTCGGTATTTTAGGAGGGTACATGAATGTTGAAAAATGTAATGTAAAAAGACTAATATGTCATATACAGTAGTTTATAGGATATCTGATGTTTCTATTTCTCTGTAACTACTGTAAATAGTTGTTGTATGCTATGTATGACATATCTATGTACCGTGACTTTTATGAAATGATAAAAATGCCCTTGCTCTTATATGAAAAGTAATGATTTTCTATTTTCATGTAGAGTGAACTATGGAAATTATACAACCAGGAAAAGGTGGTCGAGGCCGAGGTAGAGGCCGAGGCTGAGGTAGGGGAAGAGGAAGACATAGTAATCATGAGGAAATACTGCTTCCTAGACCAGATCTATTTCAGCAGCGAATATTAGATATGCTGGCACAACGGCAAAATACAATGAATGAGATAAGAGGAGAACTTCAGGGAGTACAACAAAGGCAAGATCGCCTGGACGAATACATGAGGGGTTATGGTGAAGACATACCATCAGAGGAACCTGAACTAGAGGACATCGTACTAGATCCTAAGCTAGAAGTCCAGAATTGGTTAAGCAGATTCAATAAAAAACAACCACATATCTTCTGGGGAAACTTTGACTCACAACTGGCTGAGAATTGATTGAAACGTCTGGATAAGATTTTCAACATTTTGTGATGCCCAGACGAGATGAAAGCTCTGCTAGCCATCTATAAATTGGAGGGTAACGCAGACCGATGGTGGACGAACATAGAGCTCACCTTGAGGGGGAGGAATGTTCCTATCACTTGGGAATTATTCCAGGAGAAATTCAATGAGAAATATTTTCCCTCATCTATCAGGCGTAAGAAAGAGGAAGAGTTTCTAAGTATCAAACAGCAAGATCGAGAAAGCTTCGATGATTATTTATCCCAGTACATCCGACTGTCACGGTATTCAGCCTATTTCAAACTTCATGATAATGAAGAGTGGAGTTCTGATGTGATGATTGAAGGGTTGAGATCAGAGATGAAAGAAATATTGGTTACACAGCACTTCACTGAGTTCAGTAAAGCAGTGGAAAAATGTCACTACATTGAGAAGTGCATGTCGAGTTTGGCAACCCAAACTAGTAACAAGGGTGCTTCTGGGAGTGGTAACTTAGCACAGAAGAGAAAAGAATAGGGTGGACCTCCTGGGGGAGCGACGAAGAGATCGAATCAAACAGGAGGCCGTAGAGGGTAAGGATCCTCGGGAAGTCGAACATGTTGGTTTTGTCGTAAACCATTCCATCCTGGCAAGGCTTGTAATGGTACACCACTGAAAGCTGATCCCAGTAAACCATTTGCTTATTTTAATTGTGGTAAGCCGGGACACATCTCTAAGGATTGCCAATAAAAGCAACACCAGGAAGAGACTAGACCCAGAGTTTCAGGTAGGGTCTACAAACTGACACAAGAAGAAGCCAAAAAGTCTCCGGAGCTTATTCAAGGTATGATTTCTCTCAATGGCAGTCTAGTGTATGTTATGTATGATTCTGGTGCTATCCATTCATTTATTGCATATGGCTGTATAAGACGATTGAATTTACATGTGCATAACTCCCCATATGATTTGGTTGTATCTACACCTATGGGTGCAAGAGTTGTGACAACCGATGTTTTCCTAAACTATATGGTAAATGCTAAGGGGCACGAATCAACTGTAAGTTTGATCTGTTTACTACTGCAAGGGTTGGAAGTAATTTTGGGGATTGACTGGTTGATAGCAAACAATGTGTTGTTGGATTGTAAACAGAAGAGAGTTTTATATTTGAATCCACAACCACAAGCTGACACCAAAATCACTCTTAACCTTCTATCCGCGGCCAAGGTTAAGAGATATTTGCAGAAGGGTTGTCAAGGGTACATGGTATTCTGCTCTATGCAATCAGAGGCTAGTGTAGCCTTGTAGAGTATCCCTGTAGCAAATGAGTTCCCTAACGTTTTTCCAGAGGATGTCGGTGGATTACCTCCAGATAGGGAAGTGGAGTTCTCGATTGATTTGAGGCCTGAAGTGGGACCAATCTCCAAAATCCCATACCGTATGGCTCCAAGTGAAATGGTGGAGCTAAAGAAGCAAATTGAGGAGCTACTTGAGAAAGGGTTCATACGACCCAGCGTATCACCTTGGGGTGCTCCAGTACTTTTTGTCAAGAAGAAAGATGGAAGTTTGCGTCTCTATATCTATTATTGAGAGCTGAACAAGGTGACCATCAAGAACAAGTATCCACTCCCTAGAATTGATGATTTGCTTGATCAGTTATGTGGTTCCTATGTATTCTCATAGATCAATTTACGATTGGGATACCACCAGTTGAAGGTTAAAGCAAAAGATGTATCGAAGACTGCTTTCAGAACCAGATATGGCCATTATGAGTTCCTTGTAATGCCATTCAGTTTGACCAATGCACCTTCCGTATTCATGGAATACATGAATTGGATCTTTCGTCAGTACTTGGACCAGTTCATAGTAGTCTTTATTGATGATATATTGGTGTATTCAAAGAGTAAAGCCAAGCACGAGCAACACTTAAGAACCGTGTTGAACATATTGTGGGATAGCGACTCTATACCAAGTTGAGTAAGTGTGAATTTTGGCTTTCAGAAGTAAAGTTTATGGGCCACGTTGTCTCACAACAAGGAGTCTCTGTCAATCCTAGCAAGGGGGAAGCAGTACTGAGCTGGAAAAGGCCAGAGACTGTATTTAAAGTACACAGTTTTCTGGGTCTAGCTGGCTATTACAGAATATTTATACAGAATTTCTCCAGAATTGCTTTGCCATTGATAAAATTGACGCGAAAAGCTCAACATTTTGTGTAGGATGAGAATTATGAGAAGAGCTTCTTAGAGTTGAAGCAGAGGTTAACTACAGCATCAGTGTTGACAATCCCAGATCCATAGTTTACGTATGTTGTATACACATATGCCAATGGGCACGGATTGGGATGCGAATTGATGCAGTATGGCCGAGTGGTGGCATATGCATCTTGTCAGTTGAAACCTCATGAATTGAACTATCCCACTCACGATCTTGAGTTGGCGGCAATTGTGTTTGCTTTAAAAATCTGGAGACATTATCTCTATGGTGAGACTGTAGAGTTGTATTGCAACCATAAGAGCTTGAAGTATTTGTATAATCAGAAAGAGCTTAATATGAGACAGCGCAGATAGATGGAGTTGCTGAAAGACTACAATCTAGAAATCAAATACCATCCCAGTAAGGCTAATATGGTTGCTGATGTATTAATTCGTAAATCAGTGCAGGTGGCAGCCATGATGATCTATAAGCAGAAACTGATCGAGGATTTCAGGGATTTAACCCTATCCAGTCAGATTTTATTGAATAGTGGTGTTAGCCAAATATACAACGATATAAGGGTAACGATTGAAGAAGCCCAATTGCATGATGATGAAGCACTATCTATCAGAGGTATGATTGATAGGGGCAAAACTCAGGATTACGACTTGTCACCTAGTGGACTAGTAAGGTACAAGAAGCGGATTTATGTTCCACCACAACCAGAACTGAAACAATAAATCCTGGAGGAGGCACATAAGACTAAGTATACTTTACATCCAGGGGCTACAAAGATATACCATGACATGAAGGTTAAATACTATTGGCCAGGAATGAAAACGGAAGTAACTGAGTTTGTCGATCATTGCTTAACTTGTCAGAAAGTGAAAGTTGAACATCAGCGACCATCAAAGCTTTTGACAAACCCTGAGATTCCTGAGTGAAAATAGGAAAGCGTTACTATGTATTTCGTGACCGTACTACCTAAGGTCAAAAACCATGACGCTATATAGGTAATAGTTGATAGATTTACAAAGACAGCCCACTTCCTGCCTATTAGTATTCACTTTTCTCCTGACAAACTGGCAGAAATCTACATTAAGGAGATTGTGATGTTACATGGTATTCCGAAGAACATCATCTCTGATCGAGATCTACGGTTCACTTCCAAGTTTTGGAAGGCGGTACATGAAGCTTTGGATACCAAGCTCCAATTCAGCACGGCATATCATCCTCAAACTGATAGGCAGATAGAGAGAATGATAAAGACCCTTGAGGATATACTAAGGGCGTGTGTACTTGATTACAAAGGTAATTGGGACAAATTCCTTCCATTAGCACCTACAACAAAAGTTATCATTCGAGCATTCAAATGGCTCCATATAAGGCACTCTATGGGAGGAAGTGTCAATCGCCCTTATGTTGGATTGAGTTATATAAGAGGGAATTCCTGAGGCCAGATCTTATTGACTAGACAACGGAGCAGATAAAATTGATTAAGCGGAGGTTGCTAACTGCTCAGAGTCGACAGAAAAGTTATGCGGACAAGAGGCAAAAACCTTTGGAATTTGAAGTCGGCAACCACGTGTTTATGAAAGTATCACCTATTACAGGTATTAGCAAAGCGTTGAAAGTAAGGAAGCAGCAACCAAGGTATATTGCTCCATTCGAGATCCTAGAGAAGATTGGGCCAGTAGCATACCGCATCGCTTTGCCACAGAATCTGAGCAGGCTACACGATGTTTTCCATGTTTCCCAGTTGAAAAAGTATTAACCTGATCCAAAATATATAATAGAGTATGAAGACGTGGAAATGCGCGATGATTTAACTTACAAAGTCACACCTAACCTAATCATCGATCGGCAGGAAAAACAGCTTAGGAACAAGAGCATTCCATTTGTCAAAATTACCTGGAAAGGGTTATCGGCCAGAGAGGCTACACGGGAAACAGAGAAAAGTGTAAAGAAACATTACTTGGAATTTATGGCTGTGTTAGTGTAGCAAATTTTGGGGACAAAATTTATTTAAGTGGGGGAGAACTGTAACACCCCAAAATTTATATTCACCAAAAATATTGTAAATATTTAAGAAATTCAATAAAATTGTGAATATTCATAAATTTGGAATTTATGAATTTTATAAATGTTCATTTTCGTGAGAAATTGGGCAAAATTAATTATGAAATTAATTTGGGTAATTTAAAAAGCCCAATATTAAGGATCTAAGGTCCAAAGTAGTGGAATACAAGAAAATAATATTTGGCCAATACTAATATTAATTTTGGTCATATGATATTAGAAATTAAAGGTAAATAATGTTTTTGGTGAAGTCGCCTATATGGTAGTGAGTTGACCATGTGGTTTTGGAATACCAAATGATGAGCAAAAATTATGAAATTTTATAGGATGGAAGTAGACATCCCAAGTTTTAATTTGATAGGTCATATGAATCATTTAAAGCAATATGTAAAAAGATATGAATTTTTGAAGTTAGCCCAAAAAAATTGGAAAGTTTCTGGAGCAGCATCCAAAGATGGAATTTCTGGAAATTGTGTGCTTCTAAATGGATAAAGTCTATATTTTTCTTGAAACTAGACTCAATAAGGGTTCCATAGCCTTTGGAATCACTCCAATTCGATTTTTCTAGAGATAGTTATGATTTTCCAAATTTTAAGCAAAAAATCTACCATAAATTTCTAAAATCTGAAATTTTTGGAAATTAAATTAACAATTAAATATAATATAATATATGATATTAAATATCATCCCTTTCCTTCCTCCAGCCCATTTTCGTGCCATTTCAGATCTGAACTAGAGAGAGGGTGTGTGTGAAATTCTAGAGAGAGAAAGAGAAGAAAAATTTGCAACGGTAAGTGATTTCTTCGGTAAATCGGTTCCTAACGCATATAACTCCGACTCTAAGCTACTCATTTTTGTTCTTTAGGGTTTGGAGGCTCAAAAATATGTTCTCTAAAGGTTAGGGTTTCAGCCATATTTGGAAAAAGCTTGTGGGAGCTTGAGGTAACTTCCAAACCTTCGCATATTAACTATTTTGGTTGCTGTGGGCAATTTAATCCGTGAAATTTTGCCGGATTGCCATTGGTTTTAAATTTTGAAAATGGGTGTGCCTAAGGGTTATGATGCCCAATTTTAGTTCAAATGGTTGTTATAACTCAATCAAATAGTTAATAAAGTGGTTAGGAGTAGAAAGGAACGTGTTTACGGAGCCGAAATCGTAAAACCCTGATTTTTTTTGGAGAATACCATAATTTTGGTCAGGGATGTTAGAGGGCCTTAGAGTTGGATTTTCAATTATTTAATGGTTCCATTGGATTCAAGAGGGAAAATTAGGTGGGGTTACAGTTGGGCACTTTTTCCGAAAAGGCCGAGAAAGCATAATTACGAAAACGCCCCTAAAACCCTGAAAATCGGGACTGTCAAGGGTATTTTTATAATATGACATTGAATTTGGTAATTTCAAATCCGGAAATGGATTCCTTGGATGGAAATATATTAGAATAGTCTTAGTCAAAATTTCAGGAAAAGTGCAACTGGGCTAGGTACGGCGGGGCCGGGGGCATTTTAGTAAATTCTCACCATAAGTTAATATGACCACAATAAACAGTATGGAAGTGTCTAAAATGATACATGGATAGGTTATAATATTTCTTATACATTTGGTATTTTAGGACTAAGTTAGGAGCCTGGAGTTGGCACGTTCCATGAGGCAAGCATATAAAGGTTATAAAGGGTTGAGGTAGGGACTACTATCTTTCATATACTATGTGATTAATTATATGTTATATGTTACTATATTTCGTGATATGAATGCATGCTAGAGGCACAGTACCTGGTTGTGGTTCGGTGCTCGGCCAAAGTATATCGAAAATCCTAGCTGTGGTCGGTGACTCGGCTGAGATACATGTAGGGGTTCTAACTTGATGTTTGGCCCTCAAACTTGTGTACACATATAAATCGAATTGAATTTTCATTTTGCCTAATATGGTGCATTGCATATTTAATTTTCACATTTTATATGTTGATAGTATGTTACTACTGTGATTCTTCGGAATCTCACCCCTTTTTCTAAACCAAACATCTCAGCAGGTGCTAGTGGATCAAAAGGCAAAGACGTGGATAAAGGAAAGTGACTGGCACGTGTCTCAAGGCGAAGCTAAAGTTCGTGGTGATAGATAGCTTATGTTATAAATATTGTCACCTTTTGTATCTTGACTTCGGACTGTAAACAAATACTTTTATCAGTATATATGTACTTTTTTGTATGCCTGTGGAACTTGTTCTCTATTACTCTATAAATATCGAAATAGAAATGGGTGTTGACAACTAGTACTTAGCAATCTGCATGGCATGTTCAATGTTTGACAATTAGCAACTAATTAAAGCATTGCTTAAGATGTCCACACCGGATCCAAAAAAAAGGCACGGTAGACAACTAGCCATCTTTTGTTGCACGCCAATTGGTTTTAGTAAATTTCTTTAGTCCCCTCATTTCTCCATAACTTGTTGCTTCAAGCATCATAACTACTTTTGATATTTTTCACAATATCTCGTAATCTTTTTGGCTTCACAACCATTTTGATCTTTATTTTCAATAAATTGATACATATTAGTCTATATGACTTATTATCATATTATACCATTTTTTCTATCTATATAACTTCTAGTCATAGTATAACATTTGCTCATAAGTTAAATAACCTTAGAAATGTTATTATTTTCACGATTATTGTTCAATAGCTAAGACAAAGTATTCTTATCTTTCAACTATCAATTCCACTAATACAATGTGATCATGTTCATTTTAGTTCTTATAGACATGTTCTTTGTTTTCAATAGCGCATCATCAATTTAGCCAAATATTGGTCTTCAGGACTATAATGAAAATCTTGCAAAGCTAAAAAAGTCTTTTCTTTTTTTTTTAGTTTGATATTTGAATCTTTAGCTTTCAGGGCTGTTTATAACAATTAAATCATCAAAGTGCCAAAGTTTTTCTTTTCAATCATACCATTTAATGAAACCAATAGCATTATTTTATATAAGAATTATTATAAAAGTGATGTGACTTCTGGTCATCTAATCACAAAATTAAGAATATTATGGCTTCTGGTCTTTCAGTAAAATTAAAATACTATAAAAAAAATAAAGTAAATTTGAATTCATAAGCAAATATAAACAATAAATAAGGCCATGATCATATATATCACATTATGTGATCATATATAATACTATTTTATATTAATGTAATAATAAACAAATAAAAATAAAAGATTGACATAATGATATAACAATAATATATTAATATAAATAAATGAAATGTAAATAAAATAAAAATAAAAAAAGATGAAATAAATAACATAAAATAAAGAAAATAAACAACAAAATATAACATAAAATGTAAATAAAATAAAGAAATATAAATGTTAAATAAGTAAATAAACAAATAAAACATAAATAGAATGAAATAACATAATATAACAACATAAAATGTAAAGAATACCAGAATATAAAATAAAAAATATAAATATTGTATAATAAGAGATTCCTGAAAAATGATAAATCAAAGTAAAAAAAAAAGCTTGCGAAGGAGAATAAAGTATCAATAATCTCCAATCTTAGTAATAAAACCTGATGTGTAAAACAATCGGTAAAAATATCTCGTTAATTCTGTATAATGGCTTAGATCATCCCAGATAAATCAAATAGATATACAGTAAAAGAAAGTAGGAGAAATCGTTAAACCAACATTGAGAAAAAATAAACTTTCGTTAGAGCTTCGTGCTGATAACATGTTACGAAATCAAGAAAATATAAGAGATTGAGATGAAAGAGATGAAAAGATATGAAGAGAGAATTGGAGAGAAAAATTGAGTAATATCTTATTCATTTAGATGCCATCAAAATGTAGTACATAGTGCTCTATTTATAAGCTCTCAACTTCAACAAGAGTTACATAAAGTAAATAGCAAAGTTAAGCCTCATAAATGTATAAATTGTAACATTTGAGTTATGTGTATAAAGATTCTTAAAAACTATTCATTAGAGAGGTTATGGAATGTAGAAAGTGAAAGGCCAAAAATTAAAAATTTATGGACATCCACATCATCTAGTATTTTTACACATAAACAATTCTTTTAATCATTTAATCAAGTTTTTAAATCAACACATGGTAATTGATATCTTTGTATTTGATAATTATAATATTCCAATCAGTGTCATTGTAACTGTATAATATTTGAAAACGTGACTATGGATTTATCAAAAAACGTGACTTGGATTTTAATTTTATATGTTTATACTAGCATTTGATAATAAAGATATATACATGTAGGCCATGGCTCCCGTTTATTTATTATTGGGTTAAGAGATGGTTTTGTCCCAAAAGTCTTTACTAAGGAACAATTTTGTCTTGAAGTTTTTTTAGCATGCAATTTTGTTTTGGAAGTGTAAAAAAATAGAATAATTTTGTCCTAACCATTATCCTAATTAATTTTGACCGTTAGTTAATCAAACATATTGAGCCGTCAGTCCATGTTTTATCCTGTCATATTTGTTAAGGTTCAAATTTGCCCCGGAAGTCCAAGTGTTATCACTTCATATTTTTCAAAGTTAGATTTAAAATTTTCAAATCAAATTTGCACCTTAACAAAAATGACGTGGATGATATATGGATAATTCAGCATATTTTATCAACTAACGGTTAAAATTAACTGGAATAACGATCAGGGCAAAATTTCTCCCTTTTTACACTTCCGGAGAAAAAATTTCCTAAAAAAACTTCGGAGACAAACTTGCCTCTCGGTAAAAATTTCTAGGGCAAAATTCCCCATTACCCCTTTATTATTTATATATTTCGCGTAATAATCCAGGCATTGTGTGACGCCAAGAAGAAACAGCATTCTGGACCTTTTTTTGGGGTAAAACAAACTTTTTGGACTTGACAAACAAACGCGTGAGCTATAAATGTATTAACCTTTTGTGACTTCAGGCCATTTAATAAAAAAAAGATTATTTGCGTGTGGACCTAATTATATTCCTCGTTGTGAAAGAAGATTTTATTTATTTTTTGTTTTGTGATCAAAACCACGTTTTTCACTGAAGATGACGATTTTCTTATTCTAATTGAAGAAAATATATCTCCTGATGCAACAAAATAATATAAAATTCAACAATTACATTTGACTAAGTATATATCTTTCACAAGTGTAATTTGAATTGCACTCATATTCTCTAAATTGTACATATATTACACCATAATATATTTTAAATTTCTTTTGAAGAGTTATGTGTGTAACCCCACACACGCCCCTTTTCCTGCAATAATTTTGTTGAAAGAATTCTTTTTTCAGTCAATGCTAAGATTGGTTTTATTAAGTTTATTTTTAAAAAAAATAATATTGCTTCAAAATTAATTTTAATCATAAACAAGGAGAAGATCCTGATTACATATGTCCAGTTTCAGTTTAGTATATTGATATATATATATATGTTGGATGGCAAAATAATATGTGTGTGTGTGTAAATCATCACAACCTACTGATGGAAAAACTAAAAAGATGCGTTGGACGAGAAGAAAGATGAAAGGAAAAATGCAATTAAAAAAGGAAGAAGAAGAACCGTCATATAGATTTAAATAACATATATAATTAAAACTTATGGAAGAAGCGAACGTAATTGGGTCTCATGTATAATTGAGAAATCTGATTTGAAGTCTATTATTAGAAAGTTTTTGTTTGTTAAGGGAAGGGGAAAAAAATAGAATCCAAACCAAAGAGAAGTGATGATACGTGAGGAAGGTGAGACTCAGGGAAGGTACTCACCACAAATAAAAAAAAATTAAAGAAGACAGAGAGAAAGCATGTGTAATTATCTTATACTGAATTCAGTCCTAAAACTAAAAGTTAGTTAACTTATATTGATTAAAAAAGTTCGATATATTAGAAGTTTGTAAAAATATGCCCGAATCTCTCTAAAATGCAAGGAACGAAAAATCGGACCGGGTAATGAACCGGTCACAACACATGTTCAAGGGGTAATGGATCAACCGAGGTCTAACCGGTAATGAACCGGTCATATTAAAATATTATAATTTATTAGTAGCAATATATTTTAATATATTTTTAAACTTCTATAGATAAAAATGAAGATTTTTAAGAAAAAAAAATACTTAAAATCTATTAGTATGAGTTATAATGCCTATACTTATGCAATGATATCTCTTTTTTTATAATTATTATATTTTTTTAAATAATTTTCATTATCTTCTTCATTTTTTTTAGATTTGTTCTTTTTTTACCTATTTTTCTCTACATTTTGGTCTTCAACTTCCAATTTTCCCCTAAAAAAAGCAAAAACAGAAAAATAAAAAAAATAAAAAAATGAAACCGATTCAACCGGTTGAACCACCGGTTTTAACCGGTTCGACCGGTTTCAGACCGGTTCCCCGGTTTAACCATCAAACTAGACCGGTCTACTAGCTGGTTCAACCGGTCGCACCAGCCGGTCTGATCCGGTTTTTTGTGCAGTGCTAAAATGCATGGCTGCACTTGAATTATTGTTGGGTTTCATTATTGTTTCAAGAAAATACAGAAGAAATAAATATAAAAAATAAAGTGATTTGAAATACTAATTTGGATTAGAATTTAAAAATATGTTCATGAGATAAAACTCTCTTCATATACTTAATACATACATCAAAAAATTGCTTTCAACAAATTAATTCAAACACCCTAACCTTCAACTAACTTTTGCATTTAAGGTGGTAAGTACTCTTTCATTTCATTTTCATAAGATACAATTATTTAAATGGGTATATTCCTTTTGTATAAGATACTCTTTGAAGACGTCTTAACATATAATGCATCTTTTTCATTTTAACCTTTAATAAATTATATGTCTTTCTCCTCACTTTTTTTCACACATTCTCCCTCGTCACTTTTTGATCTACCTAATTTGGCTATCAATATCTTATAAAAAGTAAGGAAGGGAATATTATTTAGGGGTGGGCATGGGCAGGGCCGGGCAAGGCGAGACCCCTGTCCGATGCCCAGCCCAAAAGATGAACGGGCTGCATTTTTCAACCCGATGCCCTGCCCTGCCCACTAAAAGCTCTAATCATTTTGGGCTGGGTAAAGGTGGGCTGGGCAAGGTGGGCTTCCCTGCCCAAGTGATAACGGCTTGTCTTGTCTACATATGAAAAAAATATTTCCATATAAATTTCATGAATATTCTTGTAGTTACCAATACCATATGTCTTAACTTCGCCGTAAGTAATATAAAATTCAAATACATTTGATGATTCCACATCTCGGGATATTTTAAAATAAGTCTATAACTTGAGTCTTGAAATTTAAAAACTACCATATGTCTTAACAAATATCCATACTTTAAAAATTAAACATCCATAATCCATTATAAATAAGAAAACAAAATGATTGTAATTAAAGCCGTGAAGTCAAAGTAGTTTGCATCAATTCAATGTCCTAAAAGTTGATCATATGATGAAGCATTTGGGAAAAAAAAAATAAAAGAAACTATAGTTTAATACATCACAAAGTAAAGAAGGAAGGAAGAAATCTATTTGTAAATAGTGTTTAGTGACTAGGATAAAAAAGAGATGACCAGAAGAGTATTATACAATAAGCAATATATATTTTAAATAAATAAATAAATATATATATATATATGAAATAATATTTAATTGATATGAAATTTTATATTTTAAATAAATGAACATAATTTTCAGGGCAGGGCCAAATGGGCAGGGCAGCACCCATTGCTCGATGCCCAGCCCTGCCCAGTTATTAGTCCGCCCAAAGCTGCCCAAAATTTTTTCGGGCTAATTTTTTAGGGCTGGGCTGGGCAATTTTTTACAGGGCTAATGTGGCCGCACCGGGCCATTGGGCACCATGCTCACCCTAATATTATCTATAAGAAGTATTTTTAGAAAATCTTGGTTTAAAATATAAGAGGTTGGCAAGGTAATCAATGATTTTTTCCACTTTTACCCCCTTACAAGAGATAGAGAGAAGAGACAAATAATAAATGCATAGTTGAAAATCAAATTTTTTTAATAAGGGTAAAATAGGTAAATTTTAGAAATTTAAGACACATTAAATGATTTAACTAACATTTATTGGTTTGTGTGAATTTGCAAAAAAATGTCTTATATTTTGGACCGGAAGGAGTAGCATTCACAGCTAAATCATACTCCCTCCAGTTTTTTTTGTGAGAGTCTAATAATCAAATTACGTGATTTAAGAAAATAATAAACTCTCACAAAAATATTCAAGCCAATTCAAATTTCATGCTATTATAAAAACGATTGAAGGGAATATTAAAAAAAAACTAGTATCAATTTTAATTGGGAATAACTTTTTCAATGTAAATTTTTTATGGGTTAAGGAATAAAAATACCCATAAACTTTTTCTCAAAAATATATCCACCACCATAAATTTTTTTCTGTACAAAAATAACTATGAACTTTCAAAAATGAGACAAAAGTTACAAGTCCGTTAAAACTAAATAACGGCCGTTGACTCTAGTGTAAAAGTACCAAAATAATCATATATAAAAAAATAGTTATGATGGTGGATGTACTTTTAAAAAAAGTTTATGAGTATTTTTGCATTTTTGAAAAAAAAAATTATGGGTAATTTTGCCCCTTAACCTCTTTTTTAGATTGGGATATTTTGATACTTTTACACTGGAGTTAACGGCTGTTAGTTAGTTTTAACGGAAGTGTCACAGTGTCACCTTATCCTCTTTTTGAAAGTTCATGGTTACTTTTACATCAAAAAAAATTTAAAATGGTGGATACACTTTTAAAAAAATTTTATAGATATTTTTACCCTTTAACCCATTTTTTATTAATAAGATTTGAACCCTTGAATCAAGTATCTTCGATATGATTGGTGACCAAATTCTAGTTTGACGCGTCCATATGCATTGAAACCGGAAGCAGCTTGTGATGAATCCGAAAGACACATTTTTCCGTAAACAACAATGTTGCAGCAATTGTTGTAGCAAACCAGGGGTGTTCAAAACCGGGATCAGGATCAGGATCCATCATTTCCGGTCCCGATCCCGGTTTTTGGCCGGGATGCAAATTGCATCCCGGTCCCAGTTTGGTCCCGGTCCCGGTAATCCCAGGCGGGACTGGGATCAAACCGGGAAATTCCGGTTTTTTTTAAAAAAAAAATTAAATTTAAAAAATATTATTATTTTAGTTAAATTTCCTATAATCTAGTGTTTAAAGTAATTATTTAACATCTAATAAGGCCATAATAATCACACAAATTGATCTAGAATTGAAGAATAACATTTTATTATTATTATTATTATCACCTTCATCATTTTTATTATTATTTTTATACATTATATAGTAGGATTAGTATAACAATATATATAGTTTAACTCCAACTAAATATGTGATACACATTTTATCAAATGATAACTTAAATTATGGGATAAAAAATACAAAAATAAAACAATAACTTAGTTTTTAAGAAAAAAATTTAAAAAATAAAATAAAAAAACCGGGACCGGGATCACAAGGTATGTGACCGGTCCCGGGTCCCTTAGATCCCAGTTCCGGTCCCGGCCGGGACGAAAATTTCCTGGGATCAAAATGTCGGGACCGGGACACTTTAGATACCCCTACAGTAAACTTTGGGAATGACAGCTTTGAGAGTTTTCTAATGCTGCTTGCATCATTTACACAAAAATATTCCATAACAAAATCACTCCTACCTCCATTACATAGAGTATATTGTTTTGAAATTTTTAATTAAATGTAATATTTCCTCCGGCCCTTTTCATAAGACCATGAAATTTGAATTGCATTGATTTTTTATATAAAATCTCATTTGAGGTTGTTTGAATATTTAATGTATTTTTACCACTAAGTAATTATATTATCTCTTCTCATTTTTTTCTCATACTACAGTCTCTTTCATACTTTCTCTCATTACTACTCTATTTCTCTCTCTTATTTTTTTTTATGAATAAGAGTTTGCTTGAAAAAAAATAGTTCATTTCCTACATATTTATTAATTTTCAGAAATTTTAACTACTTTCTTAAATCGTGTAATTTGATTATTGGGGTCTCATAAAAAGACCATAAGGACCTTTTATTTTTTAACTATTAACCTTCCTAAATTTTGTGTCAATTGCATATAACCCACTAATATTTCAAACTTTAAATTTAACTCCCTTGACCTTTTATTTTTTAATTATTAACTATCTGCCATTAAGTGACCATTATTTTTTTAATGAAAAATGTCATATCAGAGTATGAGATGGCAAGTGACATCCTATGTAAATTACCAATTCATAAAACCCTTCTAAACATTGATCATTTACAAATAACCTCTGGCATTTCAAAATTTAAATTTAACTCCCACAAAATTTTGATTTATAATATTAAACCATATGCATTTACTTTTATCTTTTTAAAAAATTTATTAAGATTTTTAATATCGTTTTTCAATTAAAATAGTTCTTTTGTATGACAAAAATTAGAAGAATAATATTTATAAAAACATAAAAATAAATGTTGGACCTATTATTCAAGAAACAATATGCATTACTTATAAAAAAATTAATGAAGGAAAAAGTTATTCTCTAACATAAATGTAATATTTAAACTGTTAATGCTCAATCATCCCATAAATATATTTAACGCAAATGATGACATTTTTACACTACCAATGCTCAATTATTTCAAGAAAATAAGTAAATGTTATACAAATGATGACATTTTTATTTTTATATTTTTAAAAATATTATTTTTCCATTTTTTCATACAAGAAAATTATTTTAATTGACCAATGATAGTAAAAAAATACTTAATAAATTTATTAAAATGATAAAAGTAACAACATGAGGTTTAATATTTTAATCAAAATTTTAAGGGAGTTAAATTTAAATTTTGAAATGTCAAAGAGTTTATTTGTAACTAATCAAAATTTAGGGGGTTGTCTGCAACTATTCAAAGTTAGAGGGTTTATGAAATTGGTAATTTACAGATAATACCACGTAGAATGTCATATGTCATCTCATAATTTAAATGGTATTTTTTGTTAAAAAGATAATGGCCATTTAACGGTAGGAGATTAATAGTTAAAAAGTGAAAGATCAGTAGGTTAAATTTAAATTTTAAATGCAAGAGGTGTTATATGCAACTAATCCAAAATTCAAGGGTTCGTATAATTTAGCCTTTTCTTAAATCACGTAATTCATTTATTGGGGTCTTTTAAAAAAGCCACAAGGAGTATTCATCTAGTTCTTTTTAGGGTTGTCCAAGTATTAAATGCACTTTCAGCAATGTTACCCTTAACTAATTTTCCCTATTCACTCTCTTTTATCATTTTTTCATTATTACTCTATCTTATTTACCCACTTATAAATAAAGACATATTTGAAAAAACAAGTATATTTTCTGTCAAATCCCTTAACATTTTGATATGCATAGAGTGTTAAAGGCATAGTTCTACAGGCATACAAAAATAGTATAAATATACTGATAAAATGTACTTATTTACATACACGAGTCTTCCCGCAGGGTTTAATAATATATACAATTTTTGTTCCAAAATATTGAAATTAAACTAATATAACTCAACAACTCCGATCTTGAGATCCGTACCTCTCAATTGTCCGTATTTACCATGTTGCCCTTGGAGCCATTGGTTCCCGTTGGAATATTTCTTAATTTGAAAAAAAGAGTGAGATTCAAACGAATCTCAGAAGTAACATACAATTGATCATAAAAAATGCAATAATAAATATGTCATGTACCATATACAACAATATTATAATAAAACATAATTTAGTTCGGTCGGAAACATTCAGAGTCAACCACTGTTGCACCCCTACTTGTTCCGTGCCTCAGCTGGGGCCGAGACCACCAACTGAACATATCGGTGTACCCGTAGGCACTATGTTCGGTGTACCTGTAGGTATGATATATCATACATATTATAAAAGATGGCATACAGAAAATATATAAACATTGACATAATGTATAAAAGATAGAGTTATTACCTTAAGTCCCTTTTTGTTCACAAAACAAGTTCCTCAAATTTCATGTCAACGGCTCGAGCTATCAACAGTCGGGTCCTAAAAATCCAAATATATAAGAATTAGGTTAAAACTCATTCATGCACTACTTTGGACACTTCTAAACTATTTTTGTTGGTTATATTAGTCATTGATCATAGAAAATACAATAATAAATATAACATGTACCACATACATAAATATTATAATAACACATAATTTAGTTCGATCGGAAACGTTTAAAGCCAACCACTGTTGCACCCTTACTTGTTCTGTACCTCAGCTGGGGTCAAGACCACCAATTGGGCATATCAGTGTACCCGTAGGCACAATGTTCGGTGTACCTATAAGCACGATGTATCATACATATTACAGAAGATGATATACAGAAAACATATAAACATTGACATAATGTATGAAAGATAGAGTTACTATCTTAAGTCCCTTTTTGTTCACAAAACAAGTTCCTCAAATTTCATGTCAACGGCTTGGGCTATCAACAGTTGGGTCCTTAAAATCCAAATGTACAAGAATTCAGTTAAAACTTATTCATGTACTACTTTGGACACTTCCAAACTATTTTTATTGGTTATATTAGTCTATTTCTACAAAATTATCCAAAATACCCATGGGGACCCTGTCAGGCCTCTCTGTACCCGGTCCAACCGTACTTTTCCAAAAATTTTGACCTAAGTTATTCCTACATATTTTCGCCCAAGGAATCTATTTGAAACCTTAGTTTTCACAAAATCATTGCCAAAGGACAGCTTTACCCTTGACAACCTCTATTTAAGGTTTTAGGGGTATTTTAGTAATTTCACTTTCTAGAGCTTTTCTGAAAACGTGCTCAACAACAACCCCACCTAATTTTCCCTCCTGGACACAATGGAATCATCAGATTATTGAAAATCCAGCTCCTACCCCTATATCTTCATGTGGCTGAAACATATGGCAGGAAAAGGGGAAATGCAAATTTTTGTGTTTTAACCCTTAAAGCTTACTCCCTTTCACTCATAACCATGTGATTAACCATTTAAACATTTAATACACAAGATTTTAGGAAATTTAGGCAGTATAACCTCTTAGGGTTTGTATTTCCCAAATTTACAAATCAACCAATCAAACCATCAACTAACACCAAATCATCAACAACTACTACAACAAAGATTTGAGGTTTATGAAGTTACCTTTGGATTTTTCTTTCTCTCTCTCTCTAGCCAAAACCTCGCCCTCCTCAAACCTTGATGTTTTGCTTGCTAAACACATGAATCCATGGAGAAGAGAAGCTTAGGGAAGAGATTACAACCTCAAAGATTAATGAATAGATAAGGAATCAACAAGCCCCTTATTTCATAATATTGAGACAATTGAATATATCGAGCTAGGTAATCATCAAAGCTCTCGCGGTCTTGCTGTTGGATGCTGAGGAATTCTTTCTCTTTTTCACGCTTGATAAAAGGCAGAAAATATTTCTCATTGAACTTCTCTTGGAATAATTCCAAGTCACGGGAATATTCCTCCCCTGCAGAATCAACTCTGTATTCTTCCACCATCAATCTGCATCACCTTCCAGCTTATAAATAGCTAGCAGGACTTTGATTTCATCGGGGCACAGCATAATATTGAATATCTACTCCAAGTGTGGCAGCCAATCCTCAGCTAACTATGGATCGAATTTCCCTCAGAAGACAAGAGGTTATTGCTTGCTAAACTTGACTAGCCTGGATGTATGCCTCTGGCTCAAGCAAAATGTCCTTTGGTTGGGGTCCCTCGAGTGGTATATCCTTACCTTTACCCCTTACCAATTCCTCTAGGCGATCTTGTCTCTGCTGCACTTCTCGCAGCTCTTCCCAAATTTCGTTCATAGTAACCTGCTGTTGGGTCAATATACCCAGAATCTGCTATTGGATTGGGTTAGGTCTAGCACCTACTTTATCATTATTGCCATGTCGACCTCCAACTTGCCTCCAACTCGGCCTCTACCCCATGGTCTACCGTATACCATCTTTATAATTCACTGTATATGAACATAGAGAAGAGATGAATTTCATATGAATACAAGGGTATTTTTGTCATTTCATAATAATTCGGGCATACAGGTATGTTAAATATAACATACATCAACTATTTACAATAGTTAAAGAAAGTTAGAAGCATCACATAGTCTACTAACTATTGTACATCACATACTTGTCATTTTTGCATCACATAACATAATGTATATATGGCTTCTCAGGGGTAACCCATCCTAGATTACCCTAGGTTAAGCACGCTTAACTTTCTATATACCCTCCTAAAACATAGACATCGGTTCTAATAGCTTTCGTCCGCTGATTCCATATGACTACCCTTGCGTCAAAATACGTGCCGGCTACCTCCTGTCACCCAAAATATACTGCCTGGGCCCCATGTCACTCGATGTACATATGCCTTCATACTAGGTCAGTAATGTGCTCTTGGAACTCCCAAAAGCACTCAATCAGGCCCTTCTCAAGAATATTAATCTTCATTTGATTCTAGAATATTGTGTCAGGAAAAAAGTCTAGTGTAGTGCGAATCCTGAACTCATCTGTCACGTCCACCTCCAACTGCTCTTGGATCCGGTATAGTGACTCCATACCATCCAGAAACAAAAGATATCGGTCGACGGGAGTGTCATGTGCCTATAGCGCTCGACAATATCTGCTCCAGACATAATCCCACAGCTATAGGTCTAGTTGCAGGTCATACTGTACATACACGGTCTCAGCTCGGGAGTCGTCAAACTTGCTCAAATCCTCCCTCGAGCCATTCGTCAGCAGATGTCCTGTCTCACCATACAACAATCCGACTGGTGATGCTGGTCTCGGCTTAGGACGGTATACCGATAGTGCTGGTACACTCATTCTGGCCGTCCGTCTCATATGAAAATCTCCTGCCACATAATAATCGATGTATTGCAATCCATCAGGAATCTGTTGCTCCGGTGGTATCTGGTTCATGGATGCCAGCGATCCCTCATATTGCTCGCTTTCGCTGCTCATGCTTTCTTATCGCCATACAAACAAGACCAAATCAGTATACTATTCTGATACTGCCAGAATCACTTTAATCTCTTATACCAAAAATGTCAAACTCTTTAACATTTTGATATGCCTAGAGTGTTAAAGGCATATTCCACAGACATACAGAAATAGTATAAATATACTGATCAAAAGTACTTGTTTACATACAGGAGTCTCCCCTCAGGGTTTGATAATATATACCATTTTTGTCCCAAAATATTGAAATTAAACTAATATAACTCAACAACTCCAATCTTGGGATCTATAACCCTCAATTGTCTATATTTACCACTTTGCCCTTAGAGCCACTGGTTCCTGCTGAAATATTTATTAATTTGAAAAAAAGAATGAGATTTAAATGAATCTCAGTAGTAATATACAATCGATCATAGAAAATGTAATAATAAATATGCCATGTACCACATACAACAATATTATAATAACATATAATTCAATTCGGTCAGAAATGTTCAGAGCCAACTACTATTGCACCCCTACTTGTTTCGTACCTCAACTGGGCTTGAGACCACCAACTCGGCATATTAGTGTACTTGTAAGCACTATATTCAGTGTACCCATAAGCATGATGTTTGGTGTACCTGTAGGCACAATGTTCGGTGTACTCGTAGGTACGATGTATCATACATATTACAGAAAATGGCATACAGAAAACATATAAATATAGACATAATGTATGAAAGATAGAGTTACTACCTTAAGTCCCTTTTTTGTTCAAAAAACAAGTTCCTCAAATTTTGTGTCAACGGCTCAGGCTATTAACAATCAGGTCCTAAAAATCCAAATGTACAAGAATTAGGTTAAAACTCATTCATATAATACTTTAGACACTTCCAAAGTGTTTTTGTTGGTTATATTAGTCTATTTCTACAAAATTACCAAAATACCCATGGGGACCCGATCCAGGCCCCTCTGTACTAGGTCCAATCGTCCTTTTCTAGAAATTTTGACCTGGGCTATTTCTATATATTTTCACCGAAGGAATCTATTTAAGAGCTCGGTTTTCACAAAATCACTGCTAAAGGACAGTTTTGCCCTTGACAATCCCTATTTAGGGTTTTAGGGGTATTTTTGTAATTTCACTTTCTAGGGCTTTTTTGAAAAAGTTCTGTTTTCCGTTTAGCTTCTGCAAACATACGGGTTGCAAGTAATAAAGTGATGAGTAAAAATTTTTCCCACGAGGACTATGACGAAAGCGAATTAACGAGTGCAATCATGTGTTCAATTAGGTTGAATGGATTCAATTGAAATCAATTAAGTTGAGCCAAAACATGTTGTTGTGTGGGAAAAAGAAGTTTCAAAAGATATTTTGATAAAAACTAAGAATTACTGAACAAAACTCTGATTCTTGTGAATTCAATCAATTGTTATAAGCCTAGGATTGTTCATCCCTTTTGTATTTCATAAACTTAATTCCTTTCCTTTCAAAAAATACTTTCATGGGATATATATATATATATATATATATGTCAGTCTGAGGTTCACAAGCAATTGATTAAGCTCTCTCAAGTCATAACCAAACTTATATCCTCCATTATCATGAACAATCTCTTGCTGCAGTTAAGGGAGAATAATCATTTAGTAACCACCTTAATTTGACAATGCTAGGTTAATAACTATATCTCTATGTTACTAACAAACCATCTGTTTAGTTCTTAAACTTCAAGTCTAGCATAATTCTACCAAAGTTCTACAAATAAGTTAACTCTCTCAAGCTTAACTTAGATAAACAAATCATCCACAGTGATGGCCAGTGTAACCCCTTCGATAATCAGGCCGGGATTAGTGTTTAATCACATTTAATAATCGAATGAGAAATCCGGAACAATTAAAAACTTTTTATGGAAACTGTACAACTGGATCTCCATTCATTTCATTCATTAAAACAAATGGCCTGTTTGGTCTGTTGCATATACAATATCAGAGTATCAGCACAATTCCTGACGTTCACCCGGGATAATAACATTTCGTCCAAAATATTGTTCAGGGCATCATCGCCCATCTCAGTATCCATACCGGGGATTACACAAAACTATAGTACTATGATCTATACAATATATTTACATTGATCCAAAATGATAACCAATTCGATATACAACCAAACTATCTAACTAAGACTACCGCTGGCAGCCCTAATCGCCCTTATCCACTTGCTTGCTTTTCGATCCACTTGCCCTGTCTAAAAAATATTATTTGGAAAGAATGAGATTCTAGAGAATCCCAGTAGCAACAGTTATTTATATGATGAATATATACAAAGCAAGTCACATATATCACAATGCAGCAATCAATATTCGAGACCGGGCTTTCGCCACGTCCCCTTCAATTTCACTGTAATCGATGACTAATGCAAACAAGCAATGTAATACACATGATATAGGATAAAGTGTTACTACCTTTGTCTTTCCTTCCTTGAGCAGGCACAGGCCTTCTATGCTCCGGGCAGATATCAAATCCTAAAGTCATAATTAAGGACGAAGCATTATTCTCTATTCCAATACTCAATTGACTCTTCAACACTTAGATTTGGTTATCAATAATGACCCTTAAGAAGCTACAATTGGCTCTAATAAAGGCCCTAAAGGATTGGGAAACACCGGGTTGGAAACCATTTTTCAAAATCCCAAGGTGCTGAAAACAGGGGGTTGGCTGCAGCAAAGAAACCTCTGGCTACGGCCAAAACACGCACAGAAGGTTTCTAGCTGCAGCCAAGAATTTCTGGCTGCGGCCAACACACGCACAGAAACTTTTGTGCTGCAGCCAAGACTTTTCTGCTGCAGCCAAGGCAACTTCAAAAATTCATAACTAATTATAGAAAACTTGAAATGAGGTGATCCCAAAGCCCATTGAAAGCTATTTTAGTCCTCTTCATAGTAAAAATATGAACTAGTACTGGAAATCACCATAAAAATCCCAAAATTACACAAAACGCATCACTAGTCCAAAACAGAGTTCTGTTTCAATTCCAAACTTTGGACAACCATAACTCACAGAATACTAAACGAAATGACACAAAATATATATCCATTTTGAAGCTTGGGATGTGAACTTTAATACTGGAAAGTTTCACAATTTTATGAAATCATTTGATCATTCAAAACGCCAATACAAACAGACTGCTCAGAATAGACTTTCAATGGCAGCATTTCCAATTTTCTACCAAAGTGACCAATGGCTCCAAAATCAACAATCAAGCCTATTCCTTACACTAAAACACTCAAGGAATTCAATAAAACCATTTAAACAACCTAATTTCCACTACATTAGCATGCTTTGGTCCATGACCACACTAAACACTAACTTTCCAAACTTTCCAATCTCACTCATCTCTTTCCCAATCAATCCTATCTATCCATACACATTCCAAATATACCATTTCTATACCTTTAACATGCCAAATGACCAATGACACTCATTTTCGAAAATGGCCAATAAATCCCAGAAATTCAAAGCTACCTCAAATGGCACAAAACTTAGATGGGTAGATAGGTTTCACTTACCTCTTTAACTTTCTCAAAGTGACTTTTCAATTCTCCAACTTTCACAATATCTTGAGGTCACAAACTAACACCAATGAACACATTACAACCATCACAATGAAGCTCTTCATTCAAGGATCAATATTAGAGAAGGAAGTTTGAGCATTTGGAGACATTTTCCCTTACCTTTTCAAGCTTTTCTTCCCCCTTATTTCTACAACAATGGCGCTGGAATTTGGAGAGAGAAGGAGAGACGTGAGTGAAGGAGATGAAAGAGGAAAATGATGACAATTCCTTCCCCTCCCATGCATGTCCAACGTACAAAGAGGGAAGAGAGGAGAGAGAAACACTAAAATATTCACTTTGACTTTACTCCCTTCACACACACCCACAACTTTGACACATGTCATTTTCCTATTGGCTCTCCCACACTTAGTCACCATTTAACTTATCAAATCCTTCCATTAGCAATTTAATCCCACTTCTCATTTTTCTTTTAGTTAGTAATTAATTTCCCCATTAATCACCAACTTAGAGCCAATAATTCCATTCTTTAAATTTTCCATCAATTATGACATATAAATTAATATTGCCATCAAAACACATAATTATTCCACTTTAATTCGATAATTATCCTCAATAATTATCATTAACCCTTAATCGCAAATTGGGGCGTTACAGCCAGTCATGAATAGCAGTGAAAACAGGGTAAAATCAACATACGTATGCCATTTGAAACTTAAAGATAAAAGGAATCAAGTTTAATCCATACAAAGGTTCATGAACAATCCTAGAATGAAAGTTTAGTTGCTCATGTTCACGAAATGAATACAGAAATACAAAGCATGAACTGTCATATCAGCACAAGGAAGGAGAAAGGGAAAGAAATCAGGATAACCAATGAAAACCAGCTCAAATCTCTGCAAATCTCCAATCCCCACTTGATTTCCCTTGCTTTATGGCGAACTCAATAATCAACCAACACTTGCAAATTTTTTAATCCATATCTTTAATAGGGGCAAAGTTATTTTTTTAAATTTTAAAACAAATTTAATGAGTTAATTACTCAATTAAGGGAGAGAAGGGTCTATAAATTTTTTTATAGTTGTGCGCTCATTTAATACTCCCTCCTGTTCTTAATATAAGACATATTTGTGGAGTTGATCTTGTTTTTAAATTTAAGAAATAGTTTTCATATTTGCCAACATTTACCTAATTTACCCTTATTGGTATTCCCTCAACAATAATTAAGGAGTAAAGGAAATGAAGGAATTCAAGAAGGCTAGGGGTATTTTAAATAATATATGTTATGTTAACTAATTTCTTTGATATAACCAAATTAGGTAAATATATCTTATATTAAAAACTAGATGAGTACTGACCATTGATTGAGCATAATACTGTGAAAAAATGTAATTTTAATATTTTTTCTATGAGCATTTTAAGAAAAAGTGTATTAATTGCTCCTTAAAAACAGTAAAATTCCTTATATAATGAAATATGACATTTTTCACAATGCGCTTTATATTTAAAAGGAAGAGAGTTTTGTGGGGGGGGGGGGGGGGCGGTGAAAAAACTTGGCCAAGCTTTGAATTTCCAAAACGCCAAATGTATCAAGAAAAGATATAAAAGTCTAAAAACAAATTCAATTCGGAATGGCAGGATTGGTTATATAGTCCACGTCAATTCTTATTATAAATCACCACTAACTATCTCATTAGAACTAAGTAAAGTGATTTACCCATTAATTTTGTTTAAAAATAAAATATTTTTTTCAACCTTACCCGTATTTAAAAGCATAGAAAAATACCACATTAGGGTTTTTTTCATATTAAATTGTAATAAGGATAATATTTATAAAACTTTCTTTAACGATTCATCGAGTGATTTATATTATGGATTAATTAAATATATTTTTCTAAAATTTTTATATTTAATATTGGAGGGAATTTTCTGGTGGAATATTTATTTGGGTTTCGCTCAATCTGGGGCAGGTTGCTAGTGTTATCTTAGCATAGTTTATAGTAATTGAGAATTGTGTATTATTGGAACTTCACTTTCTTTCTTGTAATAATAGCCACAAGTTATGCTATTTTAATTAAATAATTAATGGGAAATAGTTGGAGTTAGTTAAAGAATAATAAAAAAAACAAAAGTTGAAACATGGCTCTCTGTGGCTTGGTGTTGTCAGGCACTGCTTTTCATTTGTCTCAGCACAACGTGCTCTGTTCTGCTCAGCTCATAGCATGCATCAAGCTTCTGTCTTCCCATTTAAGCGTTTCATACCTTCCCAGAATCTCACCTTCCTCACATATAAACTTTCGTTTATTTCTTTAATTAATTATATTATTATTCCCGCTACCATAGCGCTCTACAAGTCAACCCCTACTATCTTTACAAATTTATTTATGACTCTTGGCATTACTTAATATTTTGTCTTTGATCAATCAAAGATAATGTTTTTAAATATATATATATATATCCCTTATAATACTGTAAGACAGTTTTAGAACAAATGAATGATTTTTTTAATATTTTTTCCGTTTAAAGTTTGATGCAATTTCTTAAACAAACCACACCTTTAATCATTTAACTTTACGTAAGGTGTCTTTGTAGTCCTTTAATTATAACGTTGTTAACAAAAAAACACTGATATCGAAATTTTAAATATTGAAAAAATATATTTTTGAATGCTGACATATTAATTTTAATTTTTAAAATAATAATGATTGTTACAAAAAAAAAAACAGGATGAGATTCATAATATTAGGGTTAAAGGACTGAAGACATGCTTTTTAAAATTAAAGGGCCAAACAAAAACTTTGTATACCAAAACTAGTTTCCCGGCTACACGCTTTGCTTAACAAGGAGAGTTAATAGGATTTGTACTGTCCAAATTTAATTAAGATGGTCCAGTTTTTTTAAATGATACTTTTTTAAAAAAATCATTTTTGAAAAAAATAATAATTCAAATATTATTGTTATTTTAGATTCTATACTCATTAAAATAATTTTTTAAAAAAATATATAAAATTTTGAAAAATCAAATCTTGATTGTTCAGATTTGATTTGAACAGTCTGAAACCTATGTAATTGGTATTAATTTGAATCCCACGATTTCAAAATATCAAATAAAATATAAATGGTCCTCAGATCACTCCTTATCTCTTAAATACATCGAATAATTGGTTTCATAACATAAAATAAGTCTAGAGCCAACTCCCAAGGTTGTTAGCATTAATATAATTATAAATTGGATGAAACCCTGGAAACAAAAAAGTTTGCTTTCAAAAAAATGTTCATATTCGTCTTTAGAATAATAAAAAAGTGAACCAAATTTAACATTAGAAAACGAGGAATTGATCATTTAACTACAGTACAAAAATCATAGTTCAGGCACTTTTCGTAATGATAATATTTTTAAAGCGTGTGATATGGTTTTAAATGAAGTCTGAGTCAAAGAATTATATAGAAAGTTGTGCAGCTGTGCTTTAACAATCACGAAATAATCATTAAGTCCACAAAGAATATTTTGTTAATATGTAAATTCGTGTTATTGTTGGTTAAGGTCTTACCACCCCGATCACAAGGGAGTGTGTTCGAACCCTCTGACCGATGGGGAGACCTTATTGGTAGGCGATCTCGTAAGTTCCTTGTAAGCGCTCGAAGAGCCCTAGGGCCGTACCCTGGCCTTGGTAGGGGACTGGTGCCGAACCTACCTAAACTTGTTTATTATCAAAAAAAAAAAAAATGAATGATGTATTATTAGATCTTGTCCTGTGTATGCCTAATATTAATTTAAAAAAGTTAAGATATATCATTAAAAATAATCCTAAATCATCTACCTCTTCAATTGGAAACGCAGTGGCAAGACTTCTAGCAAGACAAAAATCTGAAAAAAAAAAAAAAATCTTTCGTTGCTAGGTTATAAAAAACCCACCAATAAACATCTTTTATAAAGACTATCTAAAATCATGAAATGAATGGTTTAAGTTGAATATTTTATAAAATTTTTTAAAATATTGAATCTAAACTATTTATCTTTTTAATCTAATGATAAATATGAGATTATAAGAAGAAAATACAAAAATAAAAAAAGAGAGAGAAACGAAATCCCAATTGATGTGAATATAGTAGGTGTAAATATTATTTGTCAAATCAGTGTAGAAAATGTTTATACTGGTTGTTGTAACCACCGTTGTGGAAAGTTTGTTTGTTCTTTTTAAGAAAATTGTTTTGTTTCATAATTGATCGAACATTTTTAATTTAAAATTGGTGCTCTACTAGTTTTAGAAGCACTCATCACAGCCTATGAGTTTCTCTACCAAACTCAGGTATTCCCAAAATCTCCTTTCCCCTTACGTGAGTTTGTTGTAGAAAAACTAATAACATGTGATAAGCAATTTTTGAGACGGGTAAAGAAGTCTTCTTAGTTTTTATAAATTTTAATTATAATTTACTTTGATTGATCTGATCAATAACTAGGGAAACTATTTTTGCAGAGTAAAAAAAAAAAAAAAGAATACTTCAATAAGGAATATCTCTTTTTTTTTTTTTGGGGTCAAAAAATGAAGAGGAAGGGAAAATAAAGATGACTTGGATCGCCTCAACTGCGCTATCTCAATTCAGCCTCAATTGAGGAATACATGAACTATCAGATTATGATTTGATGGCGTTGAGATAAATAATTAATTTTTTTTAAATATAAATTTGAAACTCTCTCATCAACCTCATTAGATAATATCTAATACTCTCTCGTGTTTTTAATATAATGCATATTTAAGGAGTTAGATTTTGATCCTAAATATAAGACATAGATTTCATATTTGCCAATCTTTTCTAATTTATCACTATTGATGTACCCTTAACAATAATTATGGAGGAGAAGGAAGGAGGGAATTGAGGAAGATGACTACAGTGTTTTAGAAAATACATGTTATATTCACTAACCCAACCAACTTTCTTAATCTAATCAAATTAGTTAAGTATGTCTTATATTAATGACTGCAGGGAGTAATTAATGCTTGCTCATTCCTAAATGTATGACCTAATTTAAATATGAATCTTGATCTTACATATAAGAAATATTTCATTTTATCAGCTCATTTATTTATTATTTTTATTTAAACTACTTTACCAAACTTATAAACTAATATATATAATCTAATGTTACACAAAAGCCATTTAATTTTAAGGAGATCATGTCATCAATGTTATTATTAAGGTATTTATTTAACTTACTTAATTTCCCTAAATTAGATAAGATAAGTAATTCTTAATTAAAATTTACTTTAATGGAGAGTATCTTAATTGATTTAGCTTGGTTATATTTGGTCAAGGTTATAATTTTTTTCAACGCTTTGAGAGCCAAGGGTTTTCAAAGTACCACATCTTCCACATGTTTAATCAAATCATCTTATGTGTGTGTCTATATATGAGAGGAAGAAATTATTGAGATTGTAAGGCAACGAGGGAGTAGGGTCACTATTAAGTAGTTATAGAAAAATCTTTATCCGTCACGTATTTTAGCATGTCTACATTTAGATTTAATTTTGAGAGGGACATCTGTACTAATAATATACTCTCCCGATGCTTGTTAAATATTCAAACAAGTATTAAAATGGAATAAACTTCTAATGTCATCGATATATTTTTAAATTCAAAGTTGCCTTATATTCTCATAGTTAATGACTTTTAAAGAGGGGTGATATTGGAAAAACTTAATTAATACCCATTAGGTAACTTATAATAAGAATCACAAAAACCCCCCCGCGAAAAATTGTCTTATAATAAGGATTAGAAGAAGTAAACCCACCACCAGAGAAGGACTCCACTGGGGTGTGCTATTCGGATTTGGCAAGTTGTGATATTACGGTGGTGATGCAATGTGTTCCGGTGGAGGCAAGTCATCACTTCATAGATACTCCCTTCGATCTTACTTATAAATAACATTATCTCACATAGGTGCGTGGAGTTCTAAATATAATAAACAATATGTGTTTGTCTAAAATTAAATTTTTTTTCCACTTTTACCCTTAATAAATTACATGTCCTGTCATCTTTTTTTTTTTTCCGATTTTCAATCATTGTCTCTTTTTTCTTTTCCTACTCATTCTTTCTGTCACCTATCATCTCCATAAATAAAGGTATAATTAAAGAAAATAATATATCTCTAACACATTTATAGGTTTTAACTAATTTTAACTAATATTTTGATTTACGTGATTTTGATAGTTGTTACTTATTAAAAGGATAAGATGGAGCAATTCCAAGTGATTAAGATTGATATTATGGGTGATTAAGTGCATGCGCAAGAAAAAATAGGGAAAAGATGACACGGTATACTGACGTACACACTAAAAGGCTGTTTGATACAAGGGATTTGGAGGGATTTGAAATTTTTTAGGACTTGGATTTTAAAAAAAAATTAGAAAAGTGGGGTTAAAAATTTTTAATCAATTTTTCTTACTCTTTTATTTTACTTCTCATCTTTATTAAAATTTTATAACCTTACTACTCTAATTTTTTAAAATCCAACTTATAAAAGTTTTTCCTTCCCTTCTCTTCCCTCCATTTCCCTCATGCCAAACAGAACCTAAGTGTGACCCATCAAATTAAAAGTAACATATGCTTGCAAGAGTTAACAGAGATATAAATGTGTATATATTTAGTGTCCAATAATATCTTAAACATGATTATTTTTATGGTATAAATCATAGATCTCGATCCCATCATTTCACAACTACTCCGCCAGGTTTTTTGTTTTTTTGCCAGCAGCCAGCCAATTTATGCAGTAATAACTACAAATTTAACTTTTGTAAATATAATCGGTGGGAAGGAGTAGCACAAATAATAAATCTTTACCAGTGTATTTTATATAAAGAAAATGTGAATAATGAAATAGATATTTTTTTATACAATAAATAGATACATTTAATCTACCTAGAATGAAGAACTGAAAGCTGTCAGCAAGTTTGATTTTGGCCAGTAAAAGTCGTAAACAAGTTGGAGTCACCGACTCTTTGGAACAAAACGTAAGCGAAACAGTCATCCACGTGACTTGCATGGCCTTCTCATGTATCAAGGTCAAGGGAATCATACTATCAATTTTTAGTGTCTATTTGGACTAGCGGTAGAAGTTACTTTTTCAATATGATTTACAAAGATAAGTTTGTAATAGGAATTTTGTTTCGACTTATGTGAACATATTTTTTCACCGCTTTCTCAAAACAAGCTCTTAGTAAGTGGAATATGATTGTAAACAAGAGCAATAATAATGACATTGATTTAAATCTCTAAATATTAATTAATTTAATAAACATTATTTCTTTCATTTTATGTTTAAAATTCATTAACTCTAGGTAAAAATTAAACAAATTTTGATTATTTTCATATTAAATATATATTAAAAAAATAAATTTCTACTTTACTTAACCGACATTGAAAAAGAAAAAAAATAAAAATTGTAATAAATAATCAATGTGATACTTTATTAAGATAAAGTTAAAACTCCTCATCAAAGTCCAAACCTTATTTGGGTAAATTCAAGTAATATTGTTTTTGAGTGGAAACTTGTAGAGTATATTTGCACTTTAGCCCTTCTTTGAAAGAAAAATGTAATTGATTATTCTTATTACTTTTTGAAAAATTTGTTAAATTACTCAAAATGTTTCTTCTTCTTCTTCTTATAACATGCTGCTTCTGATCTTTTCATAATATAACTTTTTGTTCCCGAAGCACCATCAGATTTTGGTCTAAGAGATTGACAGAGAAAGTTGTGGATGTTTTAATAAAGTTTGATCTTTAATAAAGGAAAAAGATTGCATTGTTCTTTATACATAAATCACTATTTGCAATCCACCTAATACATATTTGTCCCATTAACATTCTCCACCACTATGAAAATGTGATTAATGAACTAATTCACGAATTTAAAAGTAAAAAGGCCCAGCACACTTTTCTCTTTTTTTTCGCTTTTTAATTTGAGCTAAACAAGTCAAAGTTGTTGTCTAAATTCTAAAACATAAAGATATTTTTTTTTATTTTGAAAATTATATGATTGCCTCTTAAAATCAAAATGCATGTTGCACAAACATTCTAATTAGCTTTGAGATTATATTTTCATCCACTCAACTATTATTTAACTGTTAAAATGCAACGTTGACTATTTGTTTTGATCAAAATGTTCCTCCTTAGCAAAAATGTTACTTAGCAATTATTTAATCATATATCTTTAACCAAAAAATAATTTTAATATGCATTTTCAAATTTTTTGATATAATATCAAAATCATTAATTTTATCAAATTTTAAATTTAATTTAATTTGTAATGAAAAATTTTATTTTTTTTTAATAATTTCAATTTTTTTAATATCATTTTAATTATTTAAATTTATTTGTCATGTCAATCTTTTAAATTCATACCTTAGCTAAAAATATCATACAAGTATATATTTTTTAATTAAATTATAAGATTATAAAAGGTTTAAGGTGCATCCAACATTCTGAATTATTTTTTCAGGTACATGCAGTGCCCTAAAGTATTTTCTGGTGCACACAATATTCTAAAGCATTTTTTTTAAGATGCGTCCAACACTTTAAATTATATTTTGGTACATATATCTAATACTTTAAAGTATTTTTTTATGTACATAAAACCCTCAAAAGTATTTTTTTATGTACATCCAACACCATAAATTATCTAAATTATTAAGTGTAAAATTGTAAAAAAAAAAAAAAGTATTTTAAGGTGATGGACGACACGCTTGAAAAATACTTCATGGTGTTGGATGAGCTATAAAATACTTTAGAGAGCCAGTGACACTTGAAAAAATACTTCAGGATGCTGGATGCATCTTAACCCATTATAAAATGATACAATTTTGATAATATTATATTAATGTGTCAATTTTATAATTTAATATTGTTAAATATGCATAATTTCTTGGTGATAAGATTTTAAATATGTTTAGTTAAACAAACTTCTCCATTCCTATATAAAAAGGATATTCTAACGATATTGTGGGATTCTAAAATATAGTTAAAATTAGTAAATATGTAGAAAAAAAATATTTTTTTCCTTAAAAAATGTTCTCATTTATTAATGAGAGAGAGGGGGGGGGGGGTAATGAGACAATGATGAAAAAAAATGCATGGGGTAAAAATGATGTGAGAAAATAAAGGAAAATAGCACTTCACCTACGGAGGTGGCGAGTATTTTGCGTGATGATTTTGAAGGATGATGTTTCCTTCTTAGAGGCTCTATGTAGTCATTGAGTTTTATCACTTCTCATTACCAAAAAACAAAAACGGGGAAACAAATCAACATGTTAATTAATGCAATGTATCAAATTAATTAAGGATAAAATAGATTAAAATGTATTTATTATATAGACCAATTCAAATGAAGATCTTCTGAAAAGGGATAAACACATTTAAAAAATATGATCTTATATATAGGGACAGAGGGAGTAATAAATCAGATTTATTCCAATATACTTTTATACATTTAGAATAATCTTCAATAGAGTTAACTGGTTAGATAAAAATTTATGTCTTAGAAACGGGGATGTGATCTTTGTAATTACATAAAACAGATGTCTGATTAGAATGTTTTACTCATGGTAATAACAATAATAATAGTGCATGTTTGGGAACACTTATTTTTTTGAATATAAGTGCTTATTACGCAAGTCGAGATAAAACTCCTCTCATATACTTACCTCGTATGTCATGAATTACGATTTATAAGCATTTATTACCCAAAAATAAATTATTCCAAACAAGCACAATAGTAGTAAAAAATTTGAAAGTGATAAATAATTTTGGTTGGTAAAAATGTAACTATTTGTATTGGAAAAATATGAGATTTTTTAAAATATATACAATTTCTTAGTAATGGATTGGATAGTGGATAGATAATCTGTATGATAAATTCATATAAAAAATCATCCACTATTTATAGATTACCAAGTATACAAAAATTCCAGTTCATATCTCGTGCGTCAAATTGAGTACTCTATAATATAAGCTACTGATCTTCACCTTTAATTTTTTTTTTGGCCAATATCTTCACCTTTAATTTATTGCTTAATGAAATCTGAAGTCTTATCCGATCCATTAATAAAGCCCTGAAACTGTATAAACGCTCTGGAAGTTACGAGGCGCCAGGGGATTAATTAATCCGATCCATTAATCGTTTTGCGCACTTCTTCCTCTGTCTCGTTCTCTCTCTTTCCTCCTGAAAGACACAACACTGGATAATCCCAATTTGTTGTGTCCAGCTAAATTTAATTTAATTTTAATTACCCATGTTTTGTTTACAGTCTTTGCCATTTGTCCCCTATATATAAATCTTCAATCTCGCCCACTCTCACAGCCCCATTGAATTTGATTTGCAATTTCGGCTCCATTTCTTCCAGTCTCAACACAATGTCTTCAGATCTCTCTGTTATTCTCCCTCGTGTTCTCATCGTTTCTAGACGTAGTGTTCGCAAGAACAAGTTCGTCGATTTCGTGGGTTCGTTTCCTTTTCCGTTCACTCTAGATTCCTTCATCTCTATAAGACCGAGATTTATGCATGTATGTATGTACTTTGGTTAAGGGCAAGATTCTTCTTACATTCACAGCAATCCCCGAATTTAACCCCAAGTGTTAGGATGATTTCTTATGCCTAGATTTTTTTTACGCGAAATTTGATTTTTGGCTCTTTTTGGTTGAAGTTGTTGTTCGTTTCATTTTTCAGGGGAATATCATCTTGATCTTATAGTGGGGTATGGTGCGGTACCTGTGATTGTGCCTCGTGTTTCTGGGGTTCACATGCTGTTAGATAGCTTCGAGCCCATTCATGGCGTGCTTCTTTGTGAAGGGGAAGACATAGACCCATCCTGGTACGAAGAAGACACATCAGGTCTTTCACAAGAGGAAATTGAAGAAATCAGAAGGCTTCATGCCAGTGATACAGCAATTGATAACGAAAAAGATTCAATCGAGCTTAGATTAGCTAAGCTATGCCTTGAGAGGAACATTCCTTACATGGGAATTTGCAGGGGATCACAGGTCCTTAATGTTGCATGTGGGGGTAGCCTTATTCAGGACATAGGAAAAGAGCTTTCTAGGAAGTGTCCTGAAAGCCAAGGAGTGGTACACATAAACTATGATGACTATGATGGTCATAGGCATAAGGTGAAAATAGTGGAGAACACACCTTTGCATAGCTGGTTTAAGGATACATTAGAAGAAGATAAAATGGAAATTTGGGTTAATAGTTATCATCATCAAGGGGTTAAGAGATTGGCACAACGCTTTGTTCCAATGGCCTTTGCACCAGATGGTTTGATTGAAGGGTTTTATGACCCAGATGCTTATAACCCTGAAGAGGGGAAGTTCATTATGGGATTACAGTTTCATCCTGAGAGAATGAGGAAGCCTGATTCAGATGAATTTGATTACCCTGGATGCCCATTTGCTTATAAGGTTTGAATCTGATGTAATCTTTAGTTTCAGCTGTGAATTTTGATCGTCACATTAAAATAAATTGACAGTATGATTTCTCATGGTGATTTTTTTGTTTTAAACTGCAGGAATTTGTGAAGGCGGTGGTTGCTTACCAGAAGAAGTTGAATAGTATAACATATGTGCAAAGGCCAATAAAGCTTAACAAGGAGATGGAGAACAAGAGGAAGATTATAGTGAGAAGTTTCTCACTTGCCAAAGATCTGTACACCACAGGGAAAGGGATCAACCCTTCCAAGAAGTCTGAACTTGAAGCTGGGGCAGATTTCCTTGAGGTATGAACCTTTTGATAATATTCCCAACTTCTCTGTTTTTCCTCTTTGTTTCATCTGTGTTTCAAAGGATTTGCCTCTTGGATCAGATACAGAAACTTAATACTGAGATGCATCAGATCTGACCTCTTGCACGTTTAGTTTTTCTCTTTAAAATCCAAATCCGTGCTTTATTACCATCTTAAGTCTTAATTGTTGTTAAATGCTGAGATATAAGACTTAGCTCAGGCACTTGCATTATAACATGACAAAATACAAAGTGATTATGTTGTGTTCAGAACCATGTTGGGATGGTTCCAAAACCGTGTTTTGACAGAAACATTAGTCTTGGTGAGCCCTGTATGTAAGGATCTTTGGAAGCGTTTTGAGCCTAGAGGCATGTTTTCACCCTGGTAGTCCGAGACTCAACTCCCCTAAATTTTTTTCTCATAAAAAAACCAACAATGGTCTTATTGATTTTATCAAAACCTCGTCTTGGAACTCCCAAAAAGTGATTCCAAACACGTTCAGAACACAGTACATGGCTATGATTTTCAGAGACTTTCTGTTGTGACATCAATTAATTTATGTTTTGCATGGGGTTATTGCTATATATGCAGTCAAACACAGCGTTGAGTGTACAGCAAGAGAAGAGGTTAAAGCAGATGGGGGCGACAGTTAGGAATGGAGGGTCATACATTGAGAGGCTGAAACTGAATGAGGAAAGAGAGAAAATGGCAAGAAACGTGATGGCAAAAATGACGATGGAACAGTTATCTGAGCTCTTGACCTTTTATCACACCATGGGTCAAATATGTTCTGAGGTGTTGGAAAAGAAGTTTCATGAACTTGTGGTCACTAATGACTTTGTTGGATCATAACCTTTTCTTTTTTTCTCTCTTTATCTTGTTGCTTTCTTTGTCTTTTGGTGGCCATGCAAAGTAGGTTGTTGACTCTCTGTGGCTCACGAGGATCTTATATCATAAGGTTCCGTCCCTCTTTGATTTCTTCTGTTATTGTACATCTTTCACTCTCTCTCTCTCTCAATGAAAGTGATGTTCGTTGTTACCCACTACTTCTCTCTTACCTGTCTCTCTCTCTCTCCCTCCCTCCCTCATGCGTCTTCCTTCATATTTCAAGGAGATCCACTCATGGAACTTTGCCCCTATTAACAGTATCTTTAAGGAAGAAACCAACAGGTGTCAACGTGACAGATAAAAGGAGTGAAGCATCCTTTTCAAAACCGGAATATTCTAATGTGAATCTTTTATGTGTGGGGTCTGAGAGATGAGAGACAAAGAAGAGTATGGTGAGATCCCACAGAAGGAGGTGGGACTAGGGGTGTTCGGGATCGGGAAATGTCATTCCCGATCCCGAGAAGGGTTTGGGAATGATTTTCATTCCCGATCCCGATCCCGAAAATCAGGAAATTTCGGGATTGGGATCGGGAATTTCCCGATCCCGAATTTGCTTCTATTTTTTTTAAAAAAAACTCTATATTGAATTTTTTGTTGTGTTTTCTTTAGTCTAATATAAATATATAATTTGTCTAATATCATATTGTACCAAATAAGTCTAATATAAATATATAATTAATTCAATACATGCTTAAAGTTGTCGATTTAGCTGTAAAAAGAACAAAGGCAAGAACAAAAAATTAGAATTATTTAATAAATAATAAATGAAATTAACTAACTAAACTAAAAGAATAGATATTACCTTAAGGGTGTTAGAGATTTTCACATTTTATTTTACATTTGGTCTTATTTTCATAAATATTTTTAAAAAATATACATGTGTATATATATATATTTTCGGGATCGGGAAGTCCCATTCCCAATCCCGACTTTTTCCTAATCCCGAAATTAAATCCCCGATTTGCTCGGGATGGGAAATTGTTGAACACCCTTAGGTGGGACCCTACACACCCATTTGGGTCTTTCTCTCTCATAAAAGATATAGAATCTGCAGCAGAAGATTCAATCTTGGAAGTTTGTGATTTAAAAAAGGATGGTTGTTAAAATATAATGAGAATCCATATATGGTAAAATTTACTTACATTTCTCTTTAAGTAATATATAAATACATGAATATAAAGTTACTCGTCAACAATGGGGTTGGGACTGGGCCGTTTAGTTTAGTGATTTTGCTGTTCCTGATAAAGATTATGTTCTGCCAGGTGAGCTCTTTTGTACGAAGAAAGCCCTCGCTTTCAAAGCTGCAATCCATGAATTAGAATGATATGTTTGAACCAATGACTTCGTACCTTATGTCATGAAAGCTCCGTGTAAGGAAGAGGTTTGTGAGTTTGATCTGCTTGTAATATCAAATCATTAGATTAAAATTAAAAAAAAAATAGAATGGTCTGCTTGAGAAGCTGATCATGGCTGTAGCTCTCTCAGAATCAAGTTGCAGAATCATATGCTCTGGAATTTTCTTTTCCCCTGATATGATCACCCGGTTTGTTTACAAAAAAAGTTGACATGACTTGGGTCTTGGGAGTTTATCAGGGTAGGGTGTACCTCCGGACTTAAAAAACGTTTATAGAAGTACTTACAAATCATCTATCAATAATATTCTTACATTAGTGGGATTTGAACTGATAACCTTATAGTTATGAGCCTGCCTTTATACCAGCGGAACCAACTTTTGTTGTCATATACTTCAGAATATTAACTTCAAAGGCCCAACTTTTTATTTTCAGCCCATGAAGTTTGGGCCTAGCCCAATACCTCCCGTCCCATTAAAAAACTTCTGAAGCTTGCGCTTTTTATGGACGGGAAGGATTTTCTAGCCTGGGGCATCATGACCTGTTCTTAGTGATTCTACAATTGTGTGTATATATAGTGAAAGCAACTGAGTACCAAAAGCATAATAAAAAATAAAATTTAGGATAGTATATTCTCATATCGTTGTCATTTACTATACTAAATTGAAAATTAGGTTGTAATATCATTGCATATTCTAGAAAACTAGAAAAAGACAGTGCTGCCATTAACTTCAATATCAACAAGTGTCACATTTTTTTCCTCAATTGCTAATGCAACCTTGTTAAGAAATTCCAAATAAATGCACTTTTCTTGTAAGGTATTGTATTTTGGAAAATTTAAGTTTGCAAACCCAAAAATTTTAAGTCTGTTTGCAAATTCAAGTTTACAAAACTGAAGTTTGTAAATCCAACTTGTTGGAAAAATTAAGGGTTAAAATGCAGTTTCGATTTGTAAAACATAGATGGAAGGTAAGCTGGGTTTTATAAACCTCAGTTTATACCTTCAAGTTAAAATCCAACAAGACACATTATGGAATAAATGATTTAGCATATTTAATATACTCTCTTTGGTCCTTAATATAAAAGCTAGTTAATTAATTTGAATATATTAAGAAAATACAATACTAAATTGATAATGGTTATTTTTACAAACCTTAATCCAATTGGATATTGAATATTTTAAAGGAAAAAAAAATGATGTGCATGTGATGAGGAAAAAATTACTTGAAGAACTAAATTTAATTTAAAGTCTTTTCTAAAACACTAAATTGTGAAGCGAGTGATATATATCGAATATTAAATCCTTCATTTATTATAATTTTTCTCATTGTATGTGTGGCGCAATCTTCCATGTTCTATCTTGTGATCTATCTTTTAGTTTTAGTTTTCTTTTCACAAGAAATATTTATGTAATCGCTGTTATAATGAAAAAGAAACCTATGAATATCGTCAAGCCATTTCTAGAAATCAAATGCTCATACTTGTTGAAACCAGATTCTTCCACTTCAATGCTCAATATTTAAGATGAGATAGGGACAAATTTGGGGCCCACAACAAATAGAGTGGGTGACCATGATTAAGTTAAATTTGACCAAGGAGGACGGTGACAATGTCACGTAATAATGGTGAATGGTTGGCTGATATAAGTATCACTCAAAAATGTAAACAAATATGTAAATATTAAAATAATCGCTGAAATGGTATAATTATTTGGAATTTTTAAGACGGTTGGTGGATCTTTAATCTCCTACCATCTGTCTTATGATCGTAGTTTCAGTGATGGTGATCATAGCTCCAACAACAAATAGTGGAGTGATCATTTTTTGTATGAGGACCCTTCGGCCATTTTAAAAAAACTAATTTCGAAATAGTCCTTAAAGGTTTTACAGGAATTATGTGATTTCACTAAAACATTTTAGGATTTACATATTTTGGTGACACTTATATGTTATTGTTCCAAAAATATATATTTTGAATTTTATTTCATCCTTTTGAAATATTTACATTTGATTAAAATTTTCTTTTTTCTTGTTAAGTTTATTATTAATTTGTTTAATAATTAATTTTTTGAATTTTTTTTTAGTGGGTGTAATAATTTTTCCGTTGTTAATGGAAATAGACTGAATTCTAATTCCAATCTGGCATTTATTGTTCTTTGTAAGAAAGCCAAGTAAGTCAAACTATGCAGTGATTTAAGCCACCTTATTTAACAACCACTCTTTTTGGCTTCAACTGAATTCATTAAACGAAATTATATAATTTACCGTAAGAATATTTTATATGTGTGTGTAAATTATATAGTAGAACTATACAGCTCAAGTTCATCATATTTACTATGTCAAGTTCTCCAATCATATATAATCACATGTCATATTTTTTTAAATATTATCATTTAACTATAGATTCACATTCTGACGAAAAAAAAAAAATCTCATAAGAAAAAATAGAATACATATGATCATGTATGATTGAAAAACTGATATATAAGGAACTTGATTTAAGTATTTTTCATATATATATATATATTAAAAATAAAATAAATACATTGCATCAAATATATAATAAGTCATATTATTTCAATAAATTCATTGGATAATTGGGAAAAAGTCCCCATAAAGATTTTTTTCATTGAGAATGATCTGATAAATTTTTATGTATAAAAGTATGAGTAAAATATACCGGAAGTAGTTATCATCAGTTATGAGCCATGGTATAATTTATTTTTTAAATTCTAAAAAATGTAAAAGAAAAAAATGTGTATTTTATATATAATCACAACCTTATAGTACTCTACTAGATAAACGTTTTCAACATTCTTTTGGTTCTCAAGCAAAGACTGAACTACTAACTCAGAAAGATCGGTCCGTTCAAAATCTTGATCCTCGCTGTTCCGAGCAAAATTGAAAGCCATGTGAGCTCAGAAACAGACGCCTGTTCATTGAAGAATCCTTCTCCTCTAGAAAATAGACATTACTTGCTGCTCATGTGTTTTTCGTTTTCCTGTTGCCTGTTTCTCTCTTACGTCACTTGGTGTTGGTGGCTGTATTAATTGACATCGTCTTCATAATTTTCTGATCCATACCACTTCAAAGATCAAAGCAATAACTATCGGATAGTAATTCGTCCTATCTCTCACTCAAACGGAAACTGTTCTCTCACTACACTTCAGTTCTTCGTCAATGTCACTATGGCTTCTCTCTTCACCTTCGCCTTTCTTCTTTCCGGCATAGCACTATCGGTACTGCTCCAGATTCCTTTGTACCCAAGAGCCTACGATTATTATGCAGCTTGCAGTAATCTGTATGATTGCGGGAAAATAAGGAACGTCGGGTTTCCGTTCTGGGGAAAAGGTCGGCCACAATATTGTGGCTACCCTGAGTTGTTCCTCAATTGTTCGGGAAATTCGACATTCCTAACGATTCAAGGCGTTAGATACTTGGTTTTGGATGCTAAACCGGACAAGCAAGTTATGAGAATTGTTAGGTTTGACTACTTGGACGATCTTTGCCCTGATCAGTTTATCAACCCGATCCTTGACCCTCAGGTGTTTGAAAATGTGCCTGAACTAAATTATCTTACACTTGGATATGGTTGTTCGTCAGGAATTCCTTTTGTGAAGGTTGGGCAGTTCTTTTGCTCCAAAGATGGGCTTGATGATGAATATGGCTTTGCTCTGTTGGACAAGAATCCTGTATTATCTGAGTTATGCAATGCAAGCATAGTTGTTCCTATTGAAGTTTCTCTGTCACCGGTTGATATTGTGGATTTGGGCAAAATCCAAGGGGCCATCAGAAATGGATTTGAAGTGAAATGGATAGCTGGTTCTGATGAGTGTGACAAGTGTCAGAAATCAGGGGGAGTATGTGGCTATGATTGGGCTGCAACAAACAATTCCTGCTACTACAAACATGAATCTTCGGCCTCCTCCTCCGTAACAGGATATTACTCAGAACCTTATCCGCCTTCAGGTACGTCTATACGATGATGCATCAACAGCTGATTGATTTATTTTTTTAGGGAAAATCCCTTAAAAACACCACTGAAATAGGCAAATCCCGATTCAGTGTAGCGAATTTGCAAAATCCCGGTTCAGTGCTCTATCAGTACTATCGAATAGTGCTGGGTATGCGAAAAGACAATTTTACCCTTAAGACCTCCCTCTCAGCACCTCAGAATAACAATACGAGACTCTTAATTAACAACTCCTTATTCTTGATTAACAATTCTAGTTTCTTCTTTTTACTTTCACAATAACAATACCGGTCTTGTTATTAATAACACCATATTCTACATTAACAACTCTAATTTCTTGTTCACAACTTCTTAATTTAAGTTTCATGGCCAATAACAATACCTCTTTTTTTTATTAACAACACTATATTTTTGAGATACGGATATGTAAAAGAATAAAGCGGAGTTGCTAATCAAGAATCCATAGTTGTTAATTAAAAGTCTCGTGTTGTTATTCTGAAGTGGCGATAGGGAGGGCTGAAGGGCAAAATCGTCTTTTCGCATACCAACATTGTTCATCCGTACTGACACAGCACTGAATTGAGATTTTGCAAATTCCCTGCTGCACTGAATCAAGATTTGTCTATTTCCATGGTATTTTTAAGGGATTTTTCCTTTTTTTTTTTTTTTTTTGACTTAGACAATTCATGACATTGAAGTAGGAAGCAAGAAAAGTTTACAAGGATAGAGGTTTTATATGTAGTGGCAGTACAGCTAGGTCCAGCCGGTGAGAGAGTGGAAATAATAAACCTCGATAACACAATCAAATTTGAAATAATCCTTCCGGTCCTAATTATAAGATAAAGTTAATTTTTTTAGAGAAATTAAGGAAGCTAATTAAATTGCTTTAGAGTATTTATATTTTTATTTTTTTCTCCAAACTAATTAATTTGACTAATAAACTAATATATAATATAAGGATACTAAAAATATAAACACTCTAAAGTAATTTAATTGGCTTCCTTAATTTCTCCAAAAAAGTCAACTTTGTCTTATAATTAGGACCGGAGGGAGTATATAATTAGTATCAAATGATAAAATTTATAGTGAGTTGCACTTTTTGGACAATGTGAGATAAAATGTCATGTAGAACTTGACTTCATTGCTTACCTTGAAGTGCTTCCATGTCACACTGTGTGTGATGAGATCTTTTTGAATGCTTCTGGTCTGGCCATAAGGTTCTAATTCAGGGGGCAAAACAGAGTCGTGAGATTCTAATCCAATTAGTTCAATTTCACCTCATTGACCTCAACTTGGAAGTTAAGCTGTTTGAGCTACCTAAGCTCATTGATTAAACACCAAGAGCAATTAGATTTCTTTGTTGCGTACTGAAAGCTAGTTTGCAGTGTTGATTATTCTGATAGTGGTTTCTTGTCATTTGATATGACTAATTGAAAATATAGTTAAAAAAATATCCCTAGTCATGTTTGGCTTTGGCATCTGAGTTTTGTTTTAGATGGCTGTGGTCCCTTGTAGTTGGAGCAAGATATGCTTGAGCATATTTTATTAGAAAACCCAATTAAACAAGGCTATTAATGATAGAAGACGTAAGGGAAACAAAGAGGATTTTCATAACAATGTTGCTTGAAGAATTTTGAGGATTAAGTACTCTTAGTCTTGCCACAAGAGTTGGGTGGGTGAATGCTTTTTATATTCCTATATAAATGAATTTCCTAGTCTTCCTGTAAGGAAAATAAATACCTCTTGTTTAACCTATAACTCGCTTACATGTATCAAAAAGCAACCTCTACTGCATTGCCGCTCGTGTGTTCTTGAATGAAAAACGCACTCCTAATTTGCCAGAGAAAAGCTCAACAAAACCTGCATTAATAAATAAAGGGCCCAAGATATTTGGACATGGCCAAGTATAATAAATAACATCATTGAATGTTATGTAACCATAAGAGTCGAATTTTTCGTTGGGTAGGAAATTGACCTGAAAGGGAGTGATAAACCCTTAAAAAATTTCCAAGGTCAAGTTTCCGTTCCCTGCCTTATCATCAAAGCATTACTTGTGTTATTCCTTCAGCGTCCGAAACGGAGATTCTTCTCTCACTGCAATTCGTTTCTTCGTCAATGTCTTCCTTCTCCACCCCACGGTTTCTTCTTTCATGCATAACACTTTCATTATTCTTTCTGAGTCCTTCGTATTCGATCACCGACGATAATTATGCAGCTTGCAGTACTCCGTATAATTGCGGGAAGATTGAAAACGTTGGGTTTCCTTTCTGGGGACAAGACCGTCCAGAAGGTTGTGGCTATCCTGAATTGAAGCTCAATTGTTCTGAAGGTTTGACATTCATAACAATCCGAAGCGTCACATACCGGGTTTTGGATGCCGATCCAAACCAACATATTCTGACACTCGCTAGATTCGACTACATGCAAAACTTATGCCCAAATCAGTTTCTGAACACAAGCTTTGACCCTCTGTTGTTTGAAACCTTGCCTGAAACAAAAAATCTCACCCTTTTATATGGCTGTCCGCCACCGCCAATCCCTTCTCTATTCCCCCCACAATTTTCTTGTCCCAAAATTGGGTTTGTCAATCCAATTGTCTTTGTACTGGGGGATAATAATCCTCAAACTTCTGTTTTATGCTCTACAAGCGTGATTTTTCCTGTTAAAGCTCCTACGTCAGAGGTTGATCTTCAGGTTTCAAGCATAGTGATAGGGATGCTTAATGATGGATTTCAAATAAAATGGATAGCTGGAATTGTAGAGTGCGATGAGTGTCAGAAAAGAGGGGGTGTCTGTGGCTATGATTGGGTTTCAAATAAGACTATCTGCTACTACTTGAGAGGCAAGCCAACGCCTCAGCCTCGGGGGAATTCAGGTACGTCTATAACATGATGCCAATTGCATTTTTTTTCATACTAGATGAGATACAGAGATAGACTGAGATCCAATTAAGTGGGTTAAGCCTCACCACTTTCTGAGATATTCCCTGCAAAACTTGAAGAGATCTATTTCACAAGCTAAGCCGTATGAGCTACTTTAGCTCATTTGCTCTGCCCGGACAGTTAGTTGATTTCATTGTCTTGGACAAGAGACTAGCTTGTTGAGTTCTTGTTCATTATTGCTAATACTTTCATTTTCCCTTTTTTTTTTTTTAACCTCGGTGTTTGGCTATTAAAAGTAACGTGATAGTACTCCCGTGCGTTGCACGGGGTGAGGAATATTAGCCTCATAGGTTGGTGGTGTTTTACAGTTTTATCGTAGCGGCGTTATTAGCTTTGAAATTAATATTATCAAAACACGATGACAGCTGTTAGAATCAAGGTAAAAAAAAATCGAATCGGACATTAAACCGGTGAAGGAAGTGGTGTAAGGGTTAGTGGGTTAGATCGGGTCAATCCGAGATCAAACCGGTTATATTAAAATAATATAATTTAATTGAGGGTGCAAAAATATTCATATTTAACTATAAAAAATATTTAAATATAATTTAGAAATATATTTCAAATTAACAAAAGCTTACAAAAGAGTATAAAAAAAATAAAAACTTAGAAAAGAATGATAACATCATAAGCAAAATAAAATATCTATTAAGAAAATTTTTTCACGTTTTAAAAAAAATAAATAAAGAATGCTTTTTCTTTCATCGATAAAAGTGCAAGTTTCTAGTTTCTATGCTTCTAAAACCTACCCCAGCGTCTGATAGTCTCCTCAAACCTCCTTCACAGCATACATCTACACAATTTAATTAATTACGGCCTTTCAATTTTCATTCTCACTCTGACCCTTCCTTTACCTAAACAATTGTGTTCCTTTTCTTTTATATTCTCACCGCCTTCGTCAACCTGACTGTTTTTCCTTGTTTTGAGTAATTATTTTTATATATAAAAATAATACTTTTATAATAAAAGAAAAATCTTTATCGTTGAGATCTTAATCTAACTACTTAGATTAAGAAAAGGACAGGCAGCGGATGAAAAAGAAAAGGATGAAAGCTGGATCCATCCTGTTGATGGGGAGGAGAAAGTTAAAAAAAACGGAGGGCAGTTTTAATCAAATTTTCCAAGTCTTTCTCTAGAAAAATCTACTGAAAAGCAACCTCTTCTTCAACATTGCATCGTGCAGCTGAGATTGATTAATTTTAATTTCTTAGAAATCAAAACTCTCTATTTCTAGAACCCCTTATTTTCTTCCCCTTTTCAAATCCAATAATTTTGTACTGACTTTTGGAGAGTACAAGATGTTTATTTCTTTCAAGGAGATTGGAACAAAACAAAGTGCTTAGCAAATTTCTTTTTGGGGTCAAACAACAACAATTTTTCATAATTTTTACCACATATCGAATTGGATTACTAGCTATTTCATTATCATACTGTGCGATTGAAAAAGAAGATCTTGTTTATGAAGTATATTATAGCAACAGGTGGCCAACTCGGGAGAGTCTTAACACTTGATTCCCATAAGACCCCTCTTTCGGTTTTTCTTGCATCAGGTCTCAAGAATTAATTTCAATAGGATCTTCATGATGTCAATGAGAATTTGCTAAAACCTTCAAAGCCGATGGCTTCCTCACTGCAACAAACTGAAGCCTTCCTCAAATAGAGCAACAGAGAGATGACCTTGACCTCCTCCCTGTAGCAAACTGTGCAACAACCAATACTCTACTGGCTAAATAAGGAAACAGTATGGGTGTGTGTAACAACTAACAACCAATGGCCTTCAAAAGTTTATTGCTTAGTTTTGAAGGCCTTGAGAGATTTGCCTTCGGAAAACCACTCAAAATTCAAGAAAACAGAGTAGTTTAATTTAAGAGTAATAAATGAGATTCCCCTCTAAAAAGAGAACTAAAAGATAACTAGGTTTTGATTTTGAGTCTTTATATCACATTCTTTTTTTTTTATTGAATTTTAATATTTTTTTAAAAAAACATGCTGCAAAATAATAATGGGTTAAGGAGCAATTTATCTTAGAAGTTTTCATTGAGGGAAAATTTTGCTCAAAAGTTTTTCGATGGGCAATTTTGCTTCGAAAGTGTCAAAAAATGAGCAATTTTGTCCTGATCGTTATCCCAGTTAATTTTAACCGTTAGTTGATCAAATATATTGAGATGACAGTCTACATGTCATTCATGTCATTTTTTTAAGGTGCAAATTTGCGCCGAAAGTTTTAAATCTAACTTTGAATAAAGATAAAGTATAAGACACATGGATTTCCGGTGCTAATTTACACTGTCATGAAAATGACGTATATGGCATATGGATTGTCAGCTCAGCATATTTAGTCAGCTAACGGTCAAAATTAACTGAGATAATGATCAGGGCAAAATTGCTCATTTTTTTACACTTTCGGGTAAAATTATCCCTTAGTGAAAACTTCTGGGATAAATTGCCCCTTAACCCATTATTATTTTGCAGCATGTTTTCTTTAAAAAAAATATTAAAATTCAATAAAAAAAAAGAATGTGATGTAAAGACTCTAAATCAAAACCTAATTATCTTTTAGTTCTCTTTTTCTTAGATATGCTGTAAAACTTATTGATGTTATTAATATCATTTTGTCTTTTATCCAAAAAAAAAAAAAAAGTAAATCAAAACCTAGTCCAGTGGGCGAAATCTACAAGAAACAATAAAATACTCAGTTCAAATTGCATCTACGGATACTATTTTTGAGAAATATTCTGCAAATTCCTCAATACAATAGGAAGCAACACTTTTTATAATTAAACGAACCATTCCTGTAAGAAATGTTGGGTGATAGAACATTAAAGGGTAAAAGAATTCAGTAGGAGCCAACTTTAGTTTCTTCATTCTCTTTCTCTCTAGATGGGGTGACGAAGAAAGTATTCATAGATAGGAATTGGTGCCTTGAAGTGCCTCTTGAACCATTATACATCTTTAATTAAAATTCATAATCATATGTTAGATTTATGAATCTAATATGTTGATTCATAAACCAATATAAATTTCTTAATTTATAAGGATATGACTTTTCAAAAACACATCTCTTAATTTTGAAACATTCCAATAACATTGGAGGGATTGTTTCTTTTACACACCTTTACACAATATTTACAACATATGGTATATCTAGTCCATTACTTATAAAAAGAAAAGAAATATTGATAATTACTAAAACCTGAATCAATAAAGTGGATAAATAAATAAATGGCCTAAGATTTTTGGGCATGGCCAAGCATAATAAATAAAATCATTGAATCTTATGTAGCAGTGAGAGAGTCTGATTTTCGATGGTTAACAAAATTGACCTGAAAGGGAGTGATGAATCGTTGAAAAGTTTCCAAGCTCAAATTTCCGTTCCCTGCCTTCTCATCAAAGCTGACAAAGCATTACTTATATTATTCCTTCAGACTTCAGAGTCCCAAACCGAAATTCTTCTCTCCCTGCAATTCGTTTCTTCGTCAATGTCTTCCTTCTCCACCCCACGGTTTCTTCTTTCATGTATAACACTTTCATTATTTCTTCACAGTCCTTCGTATTTGATCACCGACGATTATTATACAGCTTGCAGGACTCTGTACAATTGTGGGAAGATTAGAAACGTTGGGTTTCCTTTCTGGGGACAAGGCCGTCCAGAAGGTTGTGGCTATCCTGAATTGTGTCTCAATTGTTCTGAAGATTTGACCTTCATAACAATCCGAAACGTCACATACCGGGTTTTGGATGCCGATCCAAACCAACATATTCTGACACTCGCTAGATTCGACTACATGCAAAACTTATGCCCAAATCAGCTTCTGAACACAAGCTTTGACCCTCTGTTGTTTGAAAACTTGCCTGAAACAAAAAATCTCACCCTTTTATATGGCTGTCCGCCAATCCCTTCACTATACCCCTCACAATTTTCTTGTTCCAAAATTGGGTTTGTCAATCCATTTGTCTTTGTACTGTGGGATAATAATCCTCAAACTTCTGTTTTATGCTCTACAAGCGTGATTTTTCCTGTTAAAGCTCCTACGTCAGTGGTTGATCTTCACGATTCAAGCATAGTGATGGGGATGCTTAATGATGGATTTCAAATAAAATGGATAGCTGGAATTGTAGAGTGCGATGAGTGTCAGAAAAGAGGGGGTGTCTGTGGCTATGATTGGGGTTCAGATAAGACTACCTGCTATTACATAAGAGGCAACCCTCAGCCTCAGCCTCAGCCTCAGCCTCGGGAGAATTCAGGTACGTCTATTACACGATACCAATCGCATTTTTATATATTAGATAAGATACAGATAAAGACTGAGATCCAATTAAGTGGTTAAACCTCACCACTTTCTGATAGATTCCCTGCAACACTTAATGAGATCTATTTCACAAGCTTGGCCATATGAGTTACATACTTACATTAGATCATTGGCCATGCCGGGACAGTGGGTTGATTTCATTGTCTTGGACAAGAGACTGCTGGCTTTTGAGCTTTTTTCTGTGTGTCTTGCTATTCAAAGTCGTAATAACCTCATAGGATTTGTGGTGTTTTACTCATGGCGTAGTTATTAGCTTTGAAATTCTGAGGAATTTTTTGAGCACTTGTAGTTGTAAAGTGTTGGGCATTTTGACTTGAGTTGTTCATGAACAAATGCCCTGTATTTTTAGATGGGGAGGAGTAAGTTGGGGGAAAAAAAGAAAAACGGAGGGGGAGAGGATAAGACAACGCTGCAGTGGGATTTTGAAGAAGAGTCTCACTTTCAAATTTTATATTTTAATCAAATTTTCCTAGTCTTTCTCTATGAACGGTTTGCATTTACGGGAAAGCGGCTGAGATTGATTAATTTTCCCTTCTTAGGGAAAATTACAATCAGGTCCTAGGTGAAAAAATAAAAGAAAAATATTATCTTTTGAAATCTTAAAATAAAAAAATGGTTCTTATAATTTGTCAATGATGCCTTTGATGTTGTCAATGACCTGTATTTGGAGTTGTCAATGAAACTAGTTTTTCATTTTGAGATTTTAAAAGACTAATTTTTCATTTTTTTCTCTTATTTGGAACCTGACTATACTTTTCCCTTTTTTTATCCTCTTTTCAAACCCAATAAATATCTACTGATTTTTGGGGAGTATAAGTTGTTTATTTCTTTTAAGGATATTGGGAAAAAAACAAAGTGCTTTGCACTTTTTTTTTGTCAAACAATAATAATTTTTTCATGAGTTATGAAGTTGATTTTCTCATATGAAAATGAAACAAAAAGTCTTCTTAACAGCTGAGGTAGAAAGTTCTGTTTAAAATGAAAAATATCTTTCCTCAAAATTCTTAATTATTATGGTACTTATCAAACAATTTTGCAAGAAATAACAATTTTGCAAGAAATAGTTTTTAATATATTTTTTTGAAGAATAGTTTCTAGAAATAAGCTAATGAATTTCAACTCGCCCTCAGCATGATATGAACGGAAACCTGCTCTCCCATTAGAGTCCTCGGTTTACCATCCTGTATCGCTGTATGTTGGAAATATCTCAAGTTGGCAAAAGAGGAAAAAACAAATGTTGGAAATATCTTTTTGTCCAAAAAAAAAAAAAAAATGCTGGAAATATCTTAATACCCCACACAAGAAAGAGACCCACACAGCCCACCTTATCCTTGTAAAACTATACGTGTTGGAGCTTTATAGGTTGATTGACTATTGAGCTGAATAAATTGCTCAATCCGATTATTTCAAAGTGCAGGAGTCTACATATATTCATGAAAAGTACATTCGAGTCAGGGTATTTATGTATATTTACTTGAAAAATTACTTCTTCTTTTTTTTTTTGCCGATTGAAAAATTACTTCAAGATGAGAAACATTTTCAGTATCCAGTACAATTTTTTTTCCCTAAAGAAAGGTATGCTCCAATTGAATTGAAGGCCATCCTTTTTAAGGCATTATTAAATATTTCTTTCGGTCCTAAATATAAGATAAAATTGAATTTTTTTGGGGAGATTAAGGAAACTAAATAAGTTACTTAATTATATCATATGTTGTATATTCTTAGATTATATATCAGTTTATTAGTCAAATTAATTAGTTTGGAGAAAAACCTAAAAATATAAATGCTCTAAAATAATTTAATTAGATTCCTTAATTTCCTTAAAAAAATAAATTATGCATTATATTTAAGATCATAAAGAGTATTAAATATGATTCACTATGTTATGAGGGTGTAGCTCTTCCGTTAGATCTAGCCCTTTGATGCAATATACAATTTTCGCTTTTTTTATGCTCGATATACAAATTTGTCAAAGCCCCCAGGCCTTATTTGTAAGTTTGATCTGTTTGCGTTGAAATTATAAGCCCAAGGCCCATAGGAAGTTCGCCCCACTCTTTCTAGGGTTTTTAACACATTGCTTTTATCCTATGTCATTGATGGATAGTATTTGCCAAAGACCATTACCCTTGCCATTAACATGCAAATTGATAATGCCTCTTATTCTTAATAGAATATAAGACCCTATCTGAATAGTCCGAATGAGTAGTATTTATCTATTATCTTTCATTCTTTTACTTAACTAGTTTTAGTTATATTATTCTTTAAAGATAATTAGAGCTATAGTGTTGTTGTAAATAACATTTTTTATATGATGTAAGTAAATTTTCATAGTTCAGTTTCTTTGAACGAATTAATTTTTTAATTAAACATTAATAAATATTCTTAATAGTTTTAATTATTTTAAGTAAATTGGTTGACTGCAACTTATTTAAAAATAATTATTCTCTCAGTGAACCCAGAAGGTCAGAAACAGCCAAAATGAAATCAGTTTTTCAAGTCTAAGAGATTTCATTAATATTATCTACCAGTCTTTCACGCCAATGTTAAGAATTCTACTCTTATAAAATTCTTCCTCTTATGATCTAATCAGGCTATATGGCTTATTTTAATTTACTGTCTAGATCATGCTTGCATCTAGAGGCGGTAATTCGGGCCAACCCGCCCAAAATAAACGGGTTCAGGCTGCCATTTTGATTTCGGGCTAAACGAGCCGCGGGCTGATGCGGGCTGGCCTGCTTTATTTAATTTTTCTTTTAGTTTTTTTTTCTCAAATACCCTTGGTCCCTTATCTCCTTTCCTTTGATAATGTGTTTAATTAATTCCTCATACTTTTTATTTGATACTTATTTTCATATTATATTTATTTCTTCTACTATTATTAAATTTAAAAGAGATGTGTTTATATTGTTTTGTGATGTGAATAGATGAAAAAAAAGGAAAGTAAGAATGAAATTGACTTCATAACACAAATGTATAAAAGAAAAGAAGTGTGATATGAGCAGGTGAAAGAGAAAGAGAGTAAAAATTTTTTAAAAAAGAGTGAAATTAAAAAAAAAATCGGGGGGCTGGCAGGCTAGCCGGCCTAAACGACAACCCGCGAAGGGGGTGGGCTACACTAGCCCCCAGCCTGCGCGGGCTGGCCTGAAACCGGTGGGCCAGCCCGAATTACCACCTCTGCTTGCATCATATTGTTGATTTATTCCATGGTTTGTATGCATTTTATCTTATTTACCACTCTGATCCTATTTATAAGTCCATTTTAACTAATTCTCATGTACCAAGGAGAATTTGTTAACTCATCAATTATGGGTTAAGTTTTCAATTTTTCCTTTATCTATGATTGGTTTCAAAAGTCCACATGAATATATTCATTTTGTTTATTGCAATTAATAAAAAAAGTATAAAATGCATTTATTACCCTGAAACTGGACTTATAAATAGAACCAAATTTTTTGGTCAAAAAGGACTTATAAATAGGATTAGAGTGGTATCTAATTTAGTTAGACTAAGGAAGTTAGTTACATTAATTAATATGACATATATTTTCTAATACATTATAGTTATCTTCCTTAATTACCTCATTCGCTCTTCTCATTGATTATTGTTGAGAGAACATCAACAAGGGTAATTTAAGAACAAAATTGATAAACATGAAAAATAAATCTTATATTTAAGACTAAAATCATCTTTCTAAATAGATCATGTATTAAGGGCAAGAGGGAGCAGTTTATATTTTATTTTATTTCCCATCTACCTCTCGTTACTAGTTTTTCTTCACTTTCTGAGGTTTGACTTTGATGTTATATTGTATCCTACGTACATAGAGAATTTCTTTATAAAAGAAAAAAGCAATTTCAATTAATCCTTTCTATCAAACCATTTTAATTAAGGTTCATTGACCATTTTAACTTGATGACCGTATAAAGATTTCAAAGTTAAATCCTCTAACAAATATTTTCATCTAGTTGCTTGTTCCATTTCCTCTGACTTTGGATAGGCCCTCAAAGTCACCTTGGACTTGACCAAGTGAAGCTTCTATTCAACCAATTATTGTCATTTACTTTGAAGTCGAAAACCCAAAATTATTGTGTGCATAATACAATATATATGGTAAAACATGCTTCTTTCGTCCATCCAAATTCGCCATTTGGTACAAGTTTCCACGAAACTTCAAAATCTGGAGTTCTAAATTTTTTCAAAGGACTTCATTTTCAGGAGTATCCATGGCTGCATGCTAGATGGAAAATACGAAATGCTAATTCATTAACTCATATAGTCCTCTTTCATCTACAGCGCAGCTTCACCAATCTTATCTCATACTCTTTTCACGTTGCATTCCAATCTCAGTTTGTTTCCACCACGAAACCACCCCTTGATCCATCCTCCATGTTCCTTCTTTTGGTTCCTTTGTTGATCTCTGTCAATGTTATTCCAACATCTCTTGGTGCCGATGATTATCGATATACAAACTGTTCAAGTACCACTTTTACTGCGGCGGAAGCCTCACCTATCCCTTTTGGTGAGGAGAAAGGGCAAATTATTGTGGTCTTCCTGATTTCCAGGTCATATGCATGCGAAGGCGATATCCTACCATACGGTCCCTCAAATATCGGCTTCTTCATTCATACTCGACCTCACAGATTCTTGTGGTGGCCAGGGATGATTATTTTGACATCTCTAGTTGTCCAGCTGATTACAAAAAGAACACATTTGATCAAACACCCTTCAAGTATGTAGAAAAAGGGCTTGATAAAGTAACCATTCTCTACGATTGCCCTACTTCTAGTTTTCCTCCTCCACTTCCACCCAATATTATCGATAAACCCTGCAAGAGAGCTGATGGTTCAGATGTACCAGTCTACTACTTTGCCGGATCATGATATTCAAGTGGTTGCAAAAGTGTTATTTTGCCGATACAAACTTTGGTGAAGTTGCAGCTGACATGCAGGATGTATTAAGAAATGATTTTTGGGTTGCAATATATGGTAAATAATAATGAGGAATGCAACTCATGCTCTCTATCTGGTGGCCAGTGCGGCTATGATGAGGGACAATTCTGCTGCTTTTGCAAATATGGACCCAAGAAAACTTCATGTTCAGGTAGGTATCTTATTATTTTATCAGAATCCCCTGTTTATTTGTAGCCTAGAACCATGGATATGGAAAGTAGCCCTATGATAAATGTGTCATGACACTAATTGAAGCACCATTTTATGTTAGATACAGAACATAATTTATGTTTTTTCAAGTATGCCGTATACTTGTGCCTAGGTTCCCAATCGAAAATAGAGTTGATGAAGAGAGTGATTAGCACCTTTTAAGAACATGAATGGTGTAGCTGATCTTTCAATGCAGATTACCTGCCTTGTCATGGGGTTTAAGTATTAAACCCTGTTGATTATTCTTCCCCATAACACCATAGCAGCCAAATTTTGCAAGAGAGCTATAATTTTGATCTAATCGAGCTATAAATATATAGAGTGGTGTTTCATTTTAACTTATTGTCTAAATCATGGTTGCATCAGATTGTTGATTTATTGGTTTGTATGCATTTTATCTTATAATAGCAATTTATATTTTATTTTATTTTCTCTGTGCCTCTCATTACTAGTTTACTTCTTTTTGATGTTTGACTTTGACCTTTATATAGCAGCTCACGTACATAGAGAATTTCCTTTTTTTTTTTAAAAAAAATATCTTACCGATTTATAGCTGATTTATTTTTTTGCCAACAAATCTATAGATAAATCAGTCTTTTGGCCAACTCTATCTAACTATTCTAGTAAATCCTTTCTATCAAACCATTTTAATTAAATGACCATATATAAAGGTTTCAAAATTAAATCCTCTTAACAAAGATTTTTCAGCTAGTTGCTTGTTCCATTTCCTTTTTGTCCTTGAATAGGTTCTTGATTGCAGTCACCTTGGACTTGATCAAATGAATCTTCTATTCAACCATTTATTGTTATTTACTTTGAAGTTGAAAATCCAAAATTATTGTGTGCATGATGTAATATATATATATATTCTAAAAATGCTTCTTTCATCCATTCAAATTGGCCATTCGGTACAAGATTCCACGAAACTTCAAAATCTGGACTTTTTCAAAGCACTTCATTTCTAGGACTATGGCTGCATACTAGATGGAAAAGACGAAATGCTTATTCATTAGTTCATACAGTCATCTTTCATTTATAGCGTAGCTTCATCCCGTTCTTCTCGATTCTCTCGTATAGTTCGTTTGCACCATGAAACCGCCCCTTAATCCATCCTCCATGTTCTTTCTTTTGGTTCCTTTGCTGATCTGTGTCAATTTTATTCCAACATTTGTTGGTGCTGATGATGATCGATATACAAACTGCTCAAGTCCACTTTTAGCTGCGGTGGAAACATCCAAAGCCTCACATATATATCCCTTTTGGGGAGGAGAAAGACCAAATTATTGTGGTCTTCATGATTTCAAGCTCACATGCGAACGCAATAATATCCATATCCACATTTCAGTTTCACCATTGACTTAGGTTGTGGACTCGTCCATAGGATAGTGTGAAAGATAATACATACGCGGATATTGACCATTCAATAGAAATGGAAATATGTCCCATGTGATGAACATGGAAAATTTTCTTTTAACTTGTATCAAATTTGTGCATCGTTTTCTTGTAATGTTACTTTCTTAAAATATGGCTCACATAGTGATTACAAGGTACTTTACAGGCCTTAGAATCAAATTCTCTGGTCACAGGAACCTAAATTGGGAAACAAATAATGAATATATGGTTGAAGAAGAAGAAGATTAATAGTGACACACAAAAGAAAGAGTATTGGATAATAAAGTTATTTGGGGATAAGAAGCAACACATCCTTGCTAATCTGGAAGTAGAACTCCAGATAAAATTAATGTTCAATTGTTCATTGACATTTTAGCTTGATGACAGTATGAAGGTTTCAAAATTAAATATTCTAACAAGGATTTTTTGCCTAGTTGCGTGTTCCTTTAACTCTTTGTCTTAGAATAGGTCTTTGAAGTCACCTAGGAGCTAGGACTTGAGCAAGTGAAGCTTCTGCCTGACCATATATTGTTATTTCTTTTGAAGTCAAAAATCCGAAGTTAGTTGTGTTCATGATGCAATACACATGCCAATAAGACATGCTTCTATCATCCATGCAAATTGGCCCTTTGGTAGAAATTTCCAGGAAACTTCAAAATATTGACTTTTCCAAAGGCTTTAATTTTCAGAACTACTGTCCATGACTGCATGCTATTGAAAAAAACGAAATGTTAATTCATTACCTCATATAGCACAGCTTCATCAATATCATCTTTCTTCTCAATTCTCTCTCGTTGTTTGTTTCCACCATGAAACCACCCCTAATTAATCCATCCTCCATGTTCTTTCTTTTGGTTCCTTTGTTGATCTCTGCCAATGTTATTCCAACACCTCTTGGTGCCGATGATTATCGATATACAAACTGCTCAAGTACCAATTTTAGCTGCGGCGAAAACATCCAAAGCCTCGCATATCCCTTTTGGGGAGGAGAAAGACCAAATTATTGTGGTCTTCCTGATTTCCAGATCATATGCGAAGGCAATATCCTAGCTATTACCATACAGTCTCTCAAATATCAGCTTCTTCATCTGTACTCGACTTCACAGATTCTTGTTGTGGCTAGGGATGATTATTTTGACATTTCTAGCTGTCCAACTGATTACAAAAACAACTCATTTGATTAAACACCCTTCAAGTCTGTAGAAAAAGGGCTTGCTAATGCAACCTTTCTCTATGATTGCCCTGCTTCTAGGTTTCCTCTTCCATTTCCATCCAATATTATCGATAAACCCTGCAAGAGAGCTAATGGTACAGATATACCAGTCTACTATTTTGCCGGATCATGGTATTCAAGTGATTGCAAAAGTGTTATTATGCCAATATATGAAGAAAACCTTGGTGAAGTTGCAACTGATATAAAGGATGTATTAAGAAAAGGTTTTGGGTTGCAATATATGGTAAATAATAATGAGGAATGCAGCACATGCTCTCAATTTGGTGGCCAGTGCGGCTATGATGGGGGACAATTCTCCTGCTTCTGTAAAGATGGACCCCATAAAACTTCATGCCAAGGTATCCTATTATTTTATCAGAATCCCCCATGTTTATTTGTAGCCGAGAGCTATGGATATGGGACATGAGTACTAGAGCCGGTAATATGGGCCCAACCCACGGGCTCAACCCATGAGCCCGCGGGTTTTGACGGGTCTCCCAACCCCTAAAAATGCGGGCCGCACAGGCCCGCACCGCATAACCCGCGGGTTAGCGGGTTGGCTCGCAAAATTTTTTATTTTTTATTTTTTATTTACATATAATAATTTTACAAAACTTATAAATTTTCCACTCCTATCTTGGTACCTCCCAATCCAAAGAGAAAAAATCTTAGCTTCTTCCCTTCTTCTTTAAACAAAATTATTATATCTTGGTTGCTTGAGGATGAGTTTATATTTTATTTATAAACTTTAACAAATTTGATAACTTTATCTCTTAAATTGTAGATTATGTTTTTAAATTTTTATAAAAGAAATGATTGATACTAAGAAGGTAAATTTAATTACTCATATATATGTGTCTCATATTTTCAATCCTCTTTTAAAAATATAATTTTTTTTTTTTCAAAAAAAAAAAAAATGCGGGCACGCGGGCTGGCTCGCAACCCGCACACTGCGGGTTAGGGTTGGTATTTTGCCAGCCCGCAAAGTGCGGGCTGCACAGGCCAGCACCGCGCGGGCCGCGGGTTGGTGAGGGCCAGCTCGCAACCCACGGGCTGGCCCGTATTCCCAGCTATAGACATGACCCTATGATTAATATGTCATGGTACTAATGATTGAAGTGTCATTTTATGCTTTATACATAACAGAATTTGTTTCTGTATTTTCAAGTATACATGCCGTATATACTTGTGCCTAGGTTCCTAGACAACACGTGAATAGGGCTGATGAAGGCAGCGATTAGCACCTTATAACGCCATAGCACCCAAATTCTGCAAGATAACTATAATTTTGATCATGTTTGACTTTTAGGATATATATAGAACATTTCAGCTTCCTGGCAATTTCTCATCTAACAAATGCTGTGATATTCTAGCGAAAGAGTCAAGCCCCCTTTAAGGTTTTCACATCTTTCCTGCCATAACGTTGTTTAGAACTTCATCATAGTTATTTGATTGTGACTATTCTTTAGCAGAAATTAGAATACGCGGAAATGCTCTGCGTTCCAAATTTGGCATCATATTGAAAAAAAAAAATTTTATTTCTTTTCATTAAGTTATCACATAAGCGTGAGAATCCGAGTGCAAGTTTGGTCCAAGGTAAATTTCGGAAAACTAAAGTTTTTTCTAAAAGATTCAAAAGTCTCTATCCGACACCGTCATGAGACATTTTAAATTTATAGTATGAATCATTCCTCGAAAATTCAAACCCAGGTGATTCATTCGGAAATAAGATTTAAAGATTATTTAAAAAAAAAAAAGGAAATGGAAAAAAAACACCATTAAACGTGTCTCTGTCTGACTTTTGACGTGATAACAAGCAATAATTTAGCACTTGGAGTGGTTGGAGAATAATTTAGTACAGGTAGGGTCGACTTTTTGACCATGTCCAGTGATCCATCTGAATCTCACATTTTTAAGTGCTTTATCAGAGTTATGTTACCTTCATTCCCTGCTGAAAGCCCCAGGGAAATTCTTACTTGCTAGGTGACCTAAATTTGCATCAGCCGGGGATCAGTACCTTTCAATATTCTCCTTGGAAATCTTTGCCAGTCACAAGTTGAATCCTTCTAAAATTCCAATTCACGAGCATTATTTCTATCTTCCCCATCTGTTTCATCTACTGTGCAATTGAAGGCAAACCTCTGTGTCTTCCTTCCATCCTCTGTTTCTCTCTCAAGATGCAACTTCATTTCAGCTTCTCTGTTTCGTTTTTTATCATTTCGATCACCCTTTATCATATTCCAATTTGCTTCTGTGAGGATTATGAGGCATCCTGTAGCCCTTTGTTTGATTGTGGAAATATCAAGAACATTAGCTATCCTTTCTGGGGATCGGAAAGACCAGAGTATTGTGGCCACCCAGATTTTAAGCTAGATTGCCATGATGATTATGCAGAAATCTCCATCATGCCTTATACCTATCGAGTTCTTCAAGTCAGCTATTCTGATTATAGTCTTAGAGTTGTGAGAACTGACTTCTGGAATAATTCTTGTCCAACCTATTTGAAGAACAATTCCATAGATTTCACGTTGTTCGAATATCGTCAGGACTCTCATAACCTGACACTGTACTACGATTGTCCTTCCCCTCCATTTTCTCTCACATATATCCGTTCCACTCAGTTTAATTGCAGTATACATGGTGCCGAAGTGGCCATCTATCTCTTTACCGAGGTCCCAGAACTTGATGGGAAGACAGGGACCTGCGCATCTACTCTCATCGTTCCAATTTTGGAGTCACAAGTCAGAATTTTAAATGAAAATTCAACTGTGGAGAATCTGAAGGCCGCTATTGATGAAGGTTTTGGTTTGGTATGGGAGGCAGATAAAGATCTGTGTTATGACTGTCGAAAGTCTGGTGGACAATGCGGTTATAACACAAGCTCAAGTGAATTCACTTGCTATTGTAGCGACGGACCTGTTCCATCGACATGTAGATCAAGTAAGTACCAATGTTTTAGTAATAATTTCATGCCGATGTATGAACTGAACAGATACACAATACAGAATTGCAACACGACAATACATGTAAAGTCGCGTAACTTGAAGAGTAGTGTCTATACAAGTCTGTTGTTGATGTACTGGTCACTTCATAGATTGGAGTTTGAGAAATTAGTGCCTTGAGTTTCAATAGGTTATTTCAGTAATACTGGCGTATTCATATCTTCGTCAGTTATTGGCTTTAGATAGTTAAGGACTCATAGTTCAGAAATGCCTGAGGACTTGCCAACAGGTTCCCTGTTCCTTTCTGCAGATAAGACCTTGATAGTTGATAGCAAAGCCAGGAAGCCATGCCAAGAATAAAATAAGTTTAGTTTATATATAACTCCATACATAGTTGATTCATATTCCTCAAGAATGATTCCTGACTTGTGCAACAACCATCTGATTCTGGTTCATCTGCAAACAAAGCCAGACAAAGACGTTTTAATTGTTCTCTGGACACTGGCACTAATGGTCATGTTTGTGCCAAATAACAATGGAACTCAATCTACATACGCTTCTCCATGATTGGCTTGGCTTAATTTTCATTCACCAACTTTGTTTAAAAAAGGTATCAGTCTTTTTTAGACTATTTCTTGGTGGTAGGTAGACATTATTAAGTGCCAGGCTATCATGGGTTGTTTACATCAGTTTTAAAATATAGGCAGCCTACTTTGACTGCTAATTAACTTGCAAACGTCCCTTTTGTATCGTATCATCAACTTATAATTACATTTCGGTTCTATTTCCTCAGGATTAACAACTGTCATTTTTCATCTTTGGCAGTTCATTAATTCTGAAGTCATCTCTGTCTAATTCCACTTCTCTCACTTCCTAGGATTTGGAAAACCTTCGAATTCGGATGCCGTACATACATAAATACATATGTGCGCGCGCAGGCGCACCAGGCTATTTAATTTGTGATAAGTGATTTTATAGTTTAATATGACTTTGTGCGGCATAGTTGAATCCCTCAAAGCATCTAGCTTGTATAGATTTGGGTTTTTACTTTGTGATTTACTTATTGTCTTCTCTATTTTAATCCCTTTTTATTCATCTAACTTGAGATATATATATATATATATATATATCAAGCTATTTGGATGGTGAGAAGTATTTGTAGCTTGTATATGACTTCGTCCAAAACGGTTAGGCTTCTTTTTTAATCCTTTTATATATATAAAACCTTCGCTCAATGGATGAAGGTTTGTTCAAGTTGGATCAAATATAACATACTCGACACGAATATGATAAGCAAGATAGGAGACTCTTTTGCTTTTAGAGTTTTAGTAATCATCTTCAATGTTTGGTAGGTTTGGATTGAAATTCATACCTACTCGTTGAAAAGGTTTCTTTATTTTTCTTCTCCTCTGCTCTCCTTTGATTTTTTTTTTTTAATTTTCTTTTTGTTTGTAACCGCTCTCTCGTCTGATCTGGAACCATGTCTCTAGTTATTGATGTTGGGTGTTCTTGCCAAAGTTTGAACTAGCACTCTCTCATCTGATCTCGTATTTGAGACATGGCTGTTAAATCAGTCAGATTCGCTATCCTGTGCTTTTATGTTGATTTGCGTTGGAACTATCAACGCTTTGCTTGTGTTGTTTGAAGAATTCATCTCCTTGTTTGTTGTCAAATAACATACTACCTCCGGTTTCTCCAATATAATATATATCTAACGTGTCAGCCCAGTTAGGGTGCATAGAGGTGTATCCCGGTCCAATTCCAAAACCAATGAGGCGGCCTACCCGCTTTCCTTTCGGTCAGCTGCCCATTAACCGCACCTCGTTAGGGGGCTTTTGTGCTCATCCTATAAGGACCTTAGTACTACGAATGGGATTTTATTTTAAGGATGGAAGGTAGCATATCAATAAACAATTAAACATCATCTTTACCAACCAAAGCATATGTTAGTTGGTAAAGGTTGGGTTTGCAATTATAAAAATTTGGTTGGCGTATTTTTTTTCAGTAGAATTTGTCTATCCGTACAAGGCGGCATTTTCAAGTTGCTGACTGGTTCATGCACACACTGGTACATACCTTACGTCATGCAAACAGCAAAATTATTGGATCAGTGGTGTGCTAGAAGCAATTATTTATTACTACCTCCAAGCCTATTTATATATATATATAAAGGTCATAGTTAGTCATAGTTAACTATGACTTATTTTTCACAATTAGGCCCAGAGGAAGTATTATTAGTTTAACATTAGCAAATCAAGTTTGCTTAGCAAAGATAAACGAACTAAGAATAAAAAACATGAGATTGAGTAAACAAAACCTTGGACCATTTGAGTTCTTCTAGGTGATTTATTCATGTCTTGCATGCGTCAATGCATGATATCCCTTTTCGAACTCATGACTAGTCCGCAGGAGTCCACTCAGCTTCACCTTATATTGTTTTTCTTTTAAAATTATCTGAAGTCCCATTTAGTGACGTTTATGAGGTTTATCTTTTTGACAAACTTCTCCACCACCCAAAGGGTTTGCGTGGGTACATTCGCATTATAGATAACATGTCTCTCTGTTTGTTCACCTTTCTTTTGTGCTTGTAAATGTTTCCAAGACATGGAAACAGAAAAGCTTGTTTTTTCTCAACAGTAAGACAACGCACGTTTGTATTCTTCCCACTTGCGACCGCTTACACAAACCCATCTGTGTGAGGCAATAAAATGCAGGTGTCTGGATTTTTAAACAGCATATTTTGATTTTTAATATTGAGATGCCATTAGAAATTAGAATCATGGCGTCTAATATGATATTTTGTCCTTATAAAGTCCAACTCAAATAAATCCATCTTGGCCTCATGCTTCATCATAACTTCATTTAAATAATAATATTATTATTTATTATAAATCAAAGCCAACTAACTTTATCTCTCTCAGTCAAAACCATTCTTCCCGCCCCCCAACGACCCAATGCTCTTCCTCCTCTTCTTCACCTCCATCCTCTCCTCTCTCCACCGTACGACGTCGTTACCTTCGAATGCCTCCCTTTCTCTCTGCCTCAAAACCTTCAATTGCGGCAACATTCACAAACTCCCCTACCCCTTCACCTGCGCTGACCGTCCCTCCTTTTGCGGACCGCCGGAATTTCATCTCGCCTTCCAGAGCGATTTTCCCGTGCTGAACATCTCGTTCGTGAGTTACCGAGTCCTCCAGCTCGACCCCATCGGCCGTTTTCTCACCTTAGCACGTATAGACCTCTGGAACGAAACATGTAGTCACCACTTAGTCAATCCCACTTTTGACCAAACCAACTTTAGGTACGGTTCAGGCAACGGGAATCTCACTTTGATCTATGGGTGTGATTCTTCCTCTGAGATTAATGTTAATTCAGAGAATTTGTTTGAGTGTGAGTTTAATGGGAATCGAAGCGATTCTTATTCTGTGATTGGTTCGTTACCGCAGGACCCTGCTCTTCATATTTTTCATTGTGATACTCGAGTTGAGGTGCCGATTCTTCAAAGTGAAATCACTAGGCTCATGAATAACCGATCGTTGCTTAGGGAGGTTTTGATGGAGGGTTTTAATGTGAATTATAGCAGTCCTTATGAACATGAGTGCTTGAAATGTGTTGATTTTGGTGGCCAATGTGGATTTAATGACGATTTGGGGAATCCGATTTGCATCTGTGGTGATCACCTGTGTCCCTCCCCAGGTATCTTGAGCTTTTTCGGTTGGGTGTTGCCTGTGATTGATAGTTGTACCTCGAGATGATGCTGAAAACTCACGCAATTCGAATGGAAACACGTACTGTTTCGAAAGACTAGTATGAATAGATTTGGAAGCGTTAATATTGCATGTTAAGTTCAGTTTCTCGTGAACTTAAATGCCATGTAGTGAGCATGAGATATTGATTACTGCTTCTGAATTTCCTTACTGTCAAATAATCTGCCGGCAGAAACTTTGACTGCTTTGGGGACAGACAATGAAATTTGCCAAAATTTGGATAATACCCCTATAGACCTCTTTATAAGAGATAAATCGAAGTATTTTTTTCTAAGCCTAAATATAAGGAACAACTCTCCGATGTCACTTACAATAATTGAAAATTTCCTCTTTTACTATCTTTAATTAAGCTAGAATCATTGATACTTAATAGTCACCATGCGAAACAATTAATATGGGCATTTTGGGAAAAAATTAAATCTGAAACATATTTCTTGAGTTTAACTATATTCCTTGGTACATGTGTGATTTAGTTATTTGTCTCTTATGAATAGGACTGGAGGGAGTATCATGTTAGATTTTAGGCATTAATTATACTTTTGGCATAAGCCATTTGGTAGGATTCAGCTCTAACATTGCATATATCGAACTCTCTAATTAGTGTATGTGAGACTTTGCATATTAGTCTGGTGCATTATACTATTATTATCAATTTTTTGCTTTCTTTTTAAGCAAGTAAACTGAATACCCAAAATCTGGTATCTTTGGGGCTTTTTACCAAGCTGTGAGATATATGAGATGGCATCAATTGCTGAGTTTGACCTTTCAATAATAGTTGAATTCCTCTATACAGTCTTGTTTTAGATATGTAGAAGGTTTGAACTTTGAAATTACAGGTGCAAGCGATTTTGATTAATCATGACACCATTTTTTGGGTGCATATGCCGCTTGAGAACTCCTCGCCTTTAATTTTCAATTCTGATTCCTAGATTTTCACTTTCATTAATGAATATCGATAATGCTTTGCTTCCTCACTGGAGCACTGTAATTGATAATCATCTATCAAATGGTCATCTTTTATGCACAAAAAGTAAAACGTGAAAATATGTTGCCATCCGTTTCCCTTTTTCAAATTCTCCCTTCAATTTAAGACAAGAAAATGTTGACAGTTATTCGTGGTTTATTGATTATGTTGTTCAATTTGAGAGTGACTCTTAGCTTACAATCCTGTCTTTCTTTTGTCTGTCTTCATTTCATTCTAGTCTTGAGTTTTGACAGTTATCTATGTTGTATTTTACAGAGAAGACCAACAGAGGCCTTATAGCAGGTTGCCTCTATTCTGATCACATAGGGAATTAGTTTTCTTCACCAGTTTGGAACAATTTTACTAATTTCTTGAATTATCTTCAGGCGTTATTGCAGCATCAGCAGCAGCTTTAATTCTTATTGGATTATGTGTGTTCTTTACGGTAAGGCGAAGGAAAAGAGTTGCAGAACAGTCACAAACCAAGGACCTTTTCATGGCTCCCTATAGCAGAGGCGTTACTTCCTCTATAACAACTTCATCTCAAAGTGTCCCATCTTACGTTACCTCAAAGCCCGAGTCTATGCAACATAGTTTCTTCTATGGTGTCAAAGTGTTTACCTATGCAGAACTAGAGGAAGCCACTAAAAATTTTGATCCCTCCGTGGAACTTGGTGATGGAGGTTTCGGCACTGTTTATTATGGTAGGAAACTACACACACGCACATATATAATTTCATACTTATCGTCTGGATTCTCAAACACTACACCATTTGTATCTTCACCATTGATCATTTTCCCTTGACCACTCCACTCTGATTGTTGATCAGGCATTCTAAAAGATGGATGTGCAGTTGCAGTAAAACGGCTTTACGAAAGCAATCTGAAACGTGTTGAGCAATTCAGGAATGAAGTTGAGATTCTAGCTAGACTAAAGCATAAAAACCTGGTTGAACTTTATGGATGCACATCTAGACATAGCCGAGAGCTTCTCCTTGTCTATGAATACATTCCTAATGGAACAGTGTCAGACCATCTCCATGGGGATCGATCTAAATCTTCTCTGCTCCCTTGGCGAACACGATTGAACATTGCGGTAGAAACAGCTGAGGCCCTAGCCTTCCTCCATGAATCTGATGTCATACACCGTGATGTTAAAACCAATAACATCCTCCTCGACCATAACTTTTGTGTCAAGGTTGCTGATTTTGGTCTTTCAAGGTTGTTCCCAAATGATGTTACCCATGTGTCAACTGCCCCACAAGGAACACCTGGTTATGTTGACCCTGAGTATTATGAGTGCTACAAAGTCACCAATAAAAGTGATGTCTATAGCTTTGGGGTTGTCCTGGTTGAGCTCATATCGTCCTTAGAAGCCGTGGACATCACTAGGCACCGGCATGATATAAACTTAGCCAACCTTGCTATCAACAGGATTCAGAATCATCAAGTGCATGAGTTGGTTGATCCACTTCTAGGGTTTGAGAGAGACTATGCAGTGAAGAAGATGACAACGGCAGTGGCAGAATTGGCCTTTAGGTGTTTGCAGCAAGAGGGCGACATGAGACCCTCCATGGATGAGGTGCTGCAGAACTTGAGAGGGATCCAGAAAGAAGGGTATGGTGGACATGAAGAAGTAGAGAAGAAGAATAATAGGGTGGATGAAATCATGCTTTTGAAAGATGCTCCTCTCCCATTTTCACCAGATTCAGTTGCTGATAATGACTTGGTTAGTTCCTCTACTACTTCTACTTCCTCATAACTTTTATGACTTCACTGTTTGATCTAAATGACATGAGGTAATATATAGTCCATAATGCACATTGATATTTGAGCGGTGCGTATATAATATATATATATAGAGTAATGTAACCAAATCTTTGTGCTCCATGTATTAATTAGTATAATCTGGTTATTTATTTACTGTTGGAAAATCACCATGAGGTGCTAAGAAAGGAATGTAATCCTCAGAAAGTCTCAATATCAAATGAGGAGCATAGATTTATTGTCATTTCTTGCACTAGAATTTGTTTTTTTAGGCTGGTCACTTGTTGTGTAACTTTTTGGCAATTAGATCCATTCTTTAAGACTTTTTAGTACTTTTCCTTTTGTTTCATTCTTCTGATGAAGTTTGGACAGGTTAAATTTTAGACTGGCTCAATTTTTTCATTAAAAAAAATGTAAAACAAGTCACTCTTTATTCTTTTCCTTGGCCAGTGAATATTTGACAAATATCTTGGCCAATTATAGCTAGTTTGTATTGACACCTCATCTGATTGAATGTTTATTGTAATGACGCCCCCTCAATTGGGCTCAGTGCCAGCCCTCCCCCCCTCAATCGAGGCAGGAATTGTCCCCTCCTCCGAACCACACAGGTGCTTGGGGATTTTTCGGCTTCTTCAAGGACTCAAACTCTGGACCTAAGGATAAGGCTAAAGCCTAAGAGCCACGGTGCAAGTGGTTACCAAGTGGCTCTCAGGCTTTGGCTTTATCCTTAGGTCCAGAGTTTGAGTCCTTGGGGAGGCGGAAAAATCCCCAAGCACCTGTGTAGTGCGGAGGAGGGGATAATTCTTGTGGGTTATGGTGCACGACTTATCCTCAGGTAATGTGTTCGATCCTTTGGAGAGGCATATTAAATCCCCAAGCACCTGTGTGGTGCGGAGGAGGGGACAATTTCTACCTACTCTGAGCCTGATTGAGGGGGGTAGAGTGGCACTGAGCCTGAATGAGCCTGATTGGCTTGTATTTTACCTTTATTTTAGCTTTTTCACATTCAGTCCTTTTATTTCAACACTCTTTTCATTTCTTTCTTTTCTTTTCAGCCATTTTAATTCTATCAATTTAAATTTTACAATTTAAATTATGCCTTTTCTCCTTCGCTCCTTTTCTTCCAAACGCGGTAGTAGTAGTTCTTCTTCTACTCCATTAAACTCTACGCTAAACAATGAGGAATCAAAATCTTCAACTTCTAAATGGATTTTCAAGGAAGAAATTTCTTTTGAAAATATAAACCAGAAAATAGAAGATTGGGTCTTACCCCAATAGCATTAAATATGCTTTATCAAACATAGGATAAGAAGTGGTTCTCCAAATCTGATTACATAATAACAACAGTTGAAAAATTAATTCCTATCCAACCAGACAAGGAAGAATTTTTCCTTCTTTCGCATAAATCAATTGATAAACATCACAAAGATTACAACTTCTTACACATCAGAGGTGTTCAAGTTGCCCTTAAACCATTAATTCGTAGAGGATTAAACGTGTCTGGTTTAGTATGCCTTATGGATGCTAGACATTATGAAATTTTTGATTCTCTACTTGTAGCAGCAGAATTTGGGCTTCATAATGGACCTGTCTACTTTAATTGTTATCCAGATAGGATAGTAGATTTAAAGGATGAACATGTTCTTGACATTCTTAAACTAAAACTTAAACTAAAAGGTTTAAAAATGAAACTAGGATCTATACCTGCTACCTTAGCATATATGATACAGTATAAGATCTTAAACTTGTCCAATTCAATGGTCCAAATACCTCTTGATAATGGCCAAACAATATCTTTTGAACAGACAAAGATAATGCAAATTTGACAATTCCAAAAACAATTATGTGGGATGATGTTGACTTATGAGATGATTGGACAATGGAAAAGGCCATAAAACCAATTCCTAAACCTATATTTCAAGTAAGCAAAATCATTCAAACATAAGATGGATGGAACTGTCAAACTATCTTTTGATAGACCAAGAATATCTTGTAGTCAAACTATCAGAACTGAGCCTTCATTATATGAAGATTGTAGGTCTGTTAGGTCTGAATCTTCAAGATATTCTAGTTCTTCATTACTTAAACCACCGTCTGTCATTTATATGCCAACATCTACCATATCAACTCCCCAAACTTTACCAAAGGTACCATCTGTTATTTATTCACCAGCACCTACGGTAGCCCAACAACCAACAAATGTTTCAATTCAAAGAGTTGACAATTCTTTAAATATCCCACAAACCATTTATGAAAAGGATGAAGACTTGAGATCAATTGAGTCTCCAACCTATTCATCTCTCGGGGAACCCTATGTTATAAATTTTTTTGAAAATGTTTTCCAAATTGACAAACAAATTTTGCAAACGGAATTTTACTCTGAGAAATATACCCTTCAAAGAGAATGGTTTTTAGAAACATTCAAAAAATTTGTTAGAAAAGAAATTCAAGAGAAATTCTACAGATTTCTTGAAAAGGTACAAGAAAATATTCCATTTTTTGATTGGTTTGATGCTTACGCTTAAGATCAAAATTTGGAATATCCTATCTTGCAAACTATCAATATGACAAAGAAACAATGGAAATCTTCTGAAGGTGAAACTATTTCTTTTGAGTTTCTTCCACTAAAACTAGTGTAGGTATCACAATCTTCAACCTATTATGGCTGCACCATTCAAATTTAAAAATATTGAAAACCCCGTTGATGCAAGGGATATTAAAAACATTGTTGAACAAAACAATTACACAAATCAATACCTTCAGGTACTGGGTGATTATTTTGTTCAAACATCAGTTTCTTCAAAAAAGGTCGAAACTAGGATTGAAACACCACTTTTCAAACCTTTTCAAATTAGCCCAAAACTTAAGTCAAATTTTCAAGCTAAAATCTGATTTGATTTATTAAGAAGGGTTAATCAACAAATTAGCCAACTTCAAACCACAATTGTCCCTGAGACACCTCAATCGTCATCATCCAAAACTAAATATGTCATAACTTTTGAAAAGGATTCCCAAACCGGAGATATAGACTCTAACCATTCTGAGTTGCAACTCCAAATTAACCATCAACATTAGAGAAAACCTTCAAAACTCTATTACCATAGAGCCAGCCCTCCAGATATTCTGGTTGAAGAACGAATAAACCAAAACTTCAAATCTTTCAACACTGGCAACATTTATGAATGGAATATAGATGGCTAGAGTGAGTCAAACATTATCCAAACTCTTCAACAGATGACCATGGTAATTACAGAATAACAAACAACAAACGATTTTACAGATGAAATGATTACTAATCTTTTAGTTTATGGTTTTACTGGACAACTTAAAGGTTGGTGGGATAATTATCTTTCTTCTGAAGATAAAAGGGTTAAGGTGCAAATATGCCAATGAAGTATTGTCCGAGGAGCGTCCACCACAAATATCTTTTAAAAGGGGCAAAAATACCAATGAAGTTTTAAAAAGGGGCATCCACCACAATTTCCGTTAAATCCGTACTAACGCCGTTAGAGGTTTTCTTCTCTTATGATTTAACGCCGTTAGTACGGATTTAACGGAAATTGTGGTGGATGCCCCTTTTTAAAACTTCATTGGTATTTTTGCCCCTTTTAAAAGATATTTGTGGTGGACGCTCCTCGGACAATACTTCATTGGCATATTTGCACCTTAACCCAAGATAAAAATACCATTTTTGCATCTGTTAAAACTGAATTTGATGGCACACCCATTACCTCAAATGGCGAACCTATTCCTGATTTTGTAAATACTCTCATTTTTACAATTATTAAACATTTTGTTGGATATCCATCTATTTGGAAAGATAGATCGGCTGAACTTTCAAATTTTAAATGCAGTACCCTATCTGATTTCAGATGGTATAGAGATACTTTTTTGACTAGAGTACTCACTAGAGATGATGCTCATCAACCATTTTGGAAAGAAAAATTTCTAGCTGGATTACCTAAATCTTTAGGTGATAAAGTTAGAGAAAAATTTAGAAACTAAAATGATGGCAACATCCCTTACGAGCACTTGACATATGGTCAATTGATCTCTTATGTCCAAAAAACTGCTCTTAAGATTTGTCAGGATGACAAAATCCAACATCAACTAGCAAAAGAAAAGGATATAAATTGGAAAGAATTGGGCACTTTTTGTGAATAATTTGGATTTCCTCCTTGCAAATAATCCAAACCTCACCATAAACCTTACAACAAAAAGAGAAAACATGCCTACTAAAAGCATAAACCCAATACACCTCTTCGTATGCTCGAAAAGGAGTTTCACTCTAAACCAAAAGTCGATTATCCTAAACAAACAAAAGTTGCTTGTTTTAAATGTGATACGAGCCATATTTACAAATATTACCATTTGACTTGAAAATTAAAGAAGATTAAGAGCATTGAAGAACCTCTTCTTGAGCAAATAAACAATCTTTTGATTGAAATTTCTAAATCTGAATCTAGTTCTTCTAAAGATCTCAATCAAATTCAAAATAACGATCTTCCAGAAAACTCTTCTTCAGAAATTAATGTTATCACAAAGGAACATGGTTTACTTCTTGATATCATTAGCAAACTTCTAGATTCTAACAAAGGAGAATATTTGTTCAAACTGAGAGAAATCCTTAATCAAACTTCAAGTTCTTCAAACTCTAAACTTTCTGTTCTTTTCAACAAATATGATTTAACAGACGTTTTAAACAAGTTCAAACATTCTGTTAAACCAACATCTATCCAAGACCTTTAGTACGAGGTAAATAACCTCAAAACTGAAATTCGTCTCATTAAACTTCAACAAGATACCCATACAGCTGCTATATCCCAAATCCAGGATATTTAACTTGCAACTCAAACTGAAGGGCAATAGAAAACACCATCTGATTGGGAAGAAGATGATCTTTCTGAACCATTTTTAAACTTGATTTCAAAAATATCAATTCAAAAGTTTTATGTTCACGCCAAGATCATTATTAATGATGATTTAGTCCTAGAACAAACTGTTCTGTTTGACATAGGAGCTGATTCTAATTGCTTTAAAGAAGGAATCATTCCTACAAAATATTTTGAAAAAACAACCGAAAGGTTTAATGGTGTTAATGGCTCACGCTTAGACGTTAAATAAAAATTTTCAAATGTTGTTATTGAAAATGAAGGTTTAAAGATTCAAACGCCATTTATATTAGTTAAAGATATGAGAACCCAAATTATTCTTGGGGCGCCATTTGTAAGGCTATTATTCCTATATATGACTGATGAAAATGGAATTTCAAAACAACATGTGGGTAAAACAATCTTGTTTCCTTTTACTCAGAAACCCAGAATTAAAGAGTTAAATATTCTCTCTTCAAAACAACAACAAATTAATTTCTTTAAGGAAGATATCTCTTTTAAATATATAGAAACGCAATTGTGTTAAACTCAAATCAAACAAATAATTCAAACTTGTCTTGCGAAAATCAATCAAACAATTTGTTCAGATTTATCAAATGCTTTTTGGAATCGCAAAAAACATGTCGTTGACTTGCCTTTTGAAGTAAGTTTTTTGAAAAACAAATACCAACTAAGGCGTGACCTATTCAAATGACGGCAGAACTTCTTGAAACCTGTAAAAAGGAAATTGAGGAACTTCTGGATAAGAAATTGATTCGCAAATATAGAAGCCCTTGGTCTTGTGCTGCTTTTTATGTAAATAAAAATGCAAAAATTGAGCGTGGAGCTCCTCGACTTGTAATCAATTACAAACCTTTAAACGAAGCATTACAATGTATTAGGTATCCAATTCCAAACAAATCTGATCTACCCACACGTTTGTATTCTGCAAAAATCTTTTCAAAATTCGACATGAAATCTGAATTTTGGCAGATTCAAATTTTTGAAAATGATAGGTATAAAACTGCTTTTACTGTGCCTTTTGGTCAGTATAAGTGGAATGTTATGCCTTTTGGTTTAAAAAATGCTCTTAAATTATAAAGGGTCATGAACAAAATCTTCAATGATTATAGTTAATTCATTATTGTTTACATTGATGATGTCTTGATCTATTCTCATTCAATAAAACAACGTTTCAAACATGTTTATCACTTTATCAAAATTGCAAAAACAAATGGTTTTGTAGTCTCTAAACCTAAAATTTGTCCTTTTCAAACTAACGTTAGGTTTCTTGGTCATTGGATATACCAAGGGTCTATAACGCCAATTGAACATGTAATTCAGTTTGTTGATAAATTCTCGATCAAATCATTGATAAAACACAACTTCAAAGATTTTTGGGATGTTTAAACTATGTTGCTGAGTTTATTCCTCATCTTAGCAACTTCATTAAATCGCTTCACCAGCGTCTTAAAACGAATCTTCCTCCGTGGACGGATATTCATTCAAATGTTGTTAAGCAGATCAAACTTTAGGTTAAGGAGCTTCCCTGGCTTAGCCTTCTTGATCCCTCTGCTTACAAAATCATTGAAACTGATGCCTCTGACATTGGTTATGGTGGTATTATTAAACAACGTATAGATGGCAAAGAAAAAATTGTGTCTTTTACGTCTAAACATTGGAATATTGCATAGTAGAACTATTCCATAATTAAAAAAGAAATTTTGGCAATTGTTTTATGCATTTCCAAATTTCAATCCTATCTTTTAAACCAAAGGTTTTTAGTTCACATTGATTGTAAATCAGCAAAAGACGTTTTATAAAAGGATGTTAAAAACCTTGCATCTAAACAAATTTTTGCTTGATGGCAAGCCGTTTTAAGTGTTTTTGATTTTGACATTGAATTTATCAGAGGCACTTCAAACTCTTTACCAGACTTCCTCACCCGTGAGTTTTTACAGGGTAGGTACTAGATTTGAGTGAAAACCAAACCACTAAACAAAATGCCCAGGAAAAAGAAAGATCCTGACGATAAACAGAGTGATAAACTCAAGGGTGTCATGCAAGATGCCCAAAATCAAACAATCTCTAGCGAAAGTCTGGAGGCAATCATGCAACAACTTCTGCAACAATTCGGATCATAAACTCAAGGATCTCAATAGCAGAAGCAATCTTAAACGGAGTCATCCACTCTATCTGGATCATCAATCTAGAAACCCCAAATAGAACCAGCTTCTACAAAAAAGACTCTAGAGTCTTATGCATAGGCTTATGCCCAGAGGAAGCTCCCAGACCAAACATGGGAACAGGTAATAAAAAGAGGGAAAAACACAGCCCTTGTAGCATTTTCCTAGAAAAGTTTTACCAAACAGGAGTATGATAAGTTGAACTAGGCCCCCTCTAGGTTATAAGTCTGGCCGAAATCTTCTGTCCCTCCAACTCAGAAACAACTGACAATTGCAGCTTCTTCATCCAAAGCAATTGTTAGTTAGACCTAAACACAAGCAAACACACATATGCCTTGTTTCCACAAAGAGGCTTATGCAAAACATATTCTCCAGGTGGAACCAGAATTTTTCCACCAAAATCCAAATAAGGGGGCTTTGAATGTCTTCCCATTGAGATTTCATTTTAGGCCTTCAGATTTGAGAAAAACACGAGAATATTATGAGCTAATTCTGGTTCATTATGAGTCCATTAAAATTGAAAGAAAACGGACAAAAAGACTGGACCTATGATTACTCATTCTAGTCTCCAGATTTTAAAAGTTCTCACCCCTTCCTAGTGGGGACAAGATTTATACAAACCAAAATTTTTAAGAAATTGAATGTGAACCCAAAGGATATAATTATTAGGATTATGTTGATGCATGGTCTAATGTCTTTTGGGATCAAAATGAACTTTTTTCACATACTTGGTTTATCTATTTCAAAACAAAAACCCAATATGATTTTCCTCAATGGTTTGTTTATTGGTGGGGATTCTTTGGTCTAGTACCAGAAATTCTACCTCCAAAGGGTATACAAGCATTTAAGTTATTTAAACAGAAATTCAACATTGGTGAAGATCCTTTCCCAATTAATCTTTACTATTTTTCAAGGAACAAAAAATCGGACCGGGCAATGAACCGGTTACATAGCAGGTTTAAGGGTTAATGGGTCAATCGGGGTTTAACCGGTGGTCGAACCGGTCATAATGAAATATTACAATTTATTAGTAACAATATATATTAATATATTTTTAAACTTCTATAGATAAAATTAATTGATTATGTTAGATTTGATTACTTGAATCATATCAAATTAATTGACTAAAATATTATATATTATATGTATATAATATATAATATTTTTTCATTTATTCTTTTTGTTTTTTAAATTTTTGTTGCCTTGAAATTAAAATTTGTTCTTATAATTTATTAAATATTATAGATTGTATGTATTTTGGTCTAGATTTATGGTTTTCTTTCTTTTTCAGTCTCTTTGTTGAACTAGATATCTCATTTTTCAAAAAAAAAGAAGGAAAAATAGCAAACTGGTTGAACCAGTTAACCCACCAGTTTTTCTGATTTTTTGACCGATTTTGTACCGGTTCAACCAGTGTCTACCGGGTCAACTCTCCCTCCCTCTTAAGCAGTGAACCAGATCGGATTGGAGACCGGTTCACCAGTTTTCTGGTCAAACCGGCCGGTCCGATTTTTTGTACCATGCTATTTTTCAAAACTATTTGTATCTTGGGTTTTTGTTTGGAGTTACAGATTTTCTCAAACAAACAAAGGATCAACCCTCTTACCAACTTTACAGAGATTTCCTTCGGTAAGGTGGTGGGCCAAATTTGACACCAGTAGGATTGACAACAGTGCAATTGACAAATGGTTTGAGGCAAATCCTCAATATCTTTGTATGACGGAGCAAAGTAAGTTCCTAAATCAGAGGTCAAGGATCTAGTCTATCTTGGCATCAACCATGGACAAGACCAACCTTATTAACTGTTACGAGTGTAAATGTTCTATTAAATAGTGCAAGTATACACTGTCGTAATCAAGTAATACAGAAGTGAGTAGAGTATCGTTCCCACGAGGATTGATCACTAAGTACCAAAATGAGTAATTTTAATTTTATTTAGTCGATCGATTAGTTGGTGATTGAGAGTTCAAAATAAAAAATAATTAAATATGATTGCCAATGATATGAAAGCAACTATGAGAAAAAGCCATAGGGGTTATATTTCACTTAACAAATTCTAGATTGAATCACTTATTTATTCTAGCCCAATTTTTTCCACATGATTGACGGTCGAGTTTCCCTCATTTAATTACTAGCCTCTTCCAAGGTCAAGCAATTTTATAATTAATTGCTAATCCAATATATTTCTATATGAATTTAAGCAATTAATTATGCATTAAGATTTATGAATCTCAGTAAGACTACACAACTCATATGAGTATATTCCTATTTTATATGCAAGTCATGGTTTTAATTATATGATCTATACACATGCATCTCCTTCCGGTCTCAACATGCATCTCCTTTCGGTCTCAACATGCATATTGAAATCATTAAAAAGATGGCCAATCAATCAAAAGCATTAAGAATAATAATTAAAACTTAATCGTGAAGGAGGAATTCAAACTATATTTAATAAGTTAAGATTCAATCCGTCATTAGTAAGCTATGTCATCACCCTAGGAAAATGGAAATTTAACACGATGAAATTAAAAACAAAACCAAAATAAATTAACATTGTATAAAACTTAATTATTAAATTCTAAAACTTAAATATACAACTAGATGCATGAAAATGGGGAAAATCTAGCCATCCCTTTATGAGGTAAAACATTCCATGTAGGTGGCAACCTATACCATCCATAACGGAGGACTTCCTAAGCCTTCCATAGAGGAGGTATGCAGGAATTAAATACAATGCATGAAACTACTCTAAAATGGTGTATGTGGAGAAGAGAGGAAAGAAATGGATATGAAATGGTTGTGTGAAATGTGAAGGAGAGTATGACTATATATAGGGAAGAATGGAGTAGGGTAGATGAAGTGGTAGATAAAATGTGGTAGATGAAAAGGAAGATGAAGTGGTAGATGGAGTGGTAGATGAAAAGGAAGATGAAGTGGTAGATAGAATGGTTGGTGGAATGGTAGATGATTCCTGCTTTCAACTTCCAAGCAAAATTTGAAACCCTTGGAGATAGAATTGGGTTTTGGTCTCAACATAAAAGTTGTAGAGCTCTTTCTTAGCTTTTTATCCATATATAGAACGTTCCAATTCGGCGTCTAGAGCTCCACATATTTCTTGAAAATTGAAAGAGGGTCTAATTTAGTATTTTTTAAGAAATTCTATTTCATGCCACAATCATTTTTTATTTATTAATTACACTCAAATTAATTAAATTGAGCTCAAATATCATCTACAAAATCATCATATAAGGGAAAATAAATATGCAAATATTTTACTTATCAAATTCCCCACACTTAGCTTTTGGACGTCCTCGGATAAGGAGTGACTAATTAGTGCTAACAAAATTAGAAGTGTCAAGTCATAAGTAAGAATACAATTGAAAAATAAAGAGATCATAGTATTCATAAATCAACAAAAATATAAACTAGTAATTTTATTTGAAAATGAATAAATTGAGTTCGTAATTGTGACTTATTCTCCCAATCTCTAAGTATTTAAGGGTAAGTGTTTTACTCGAATTCAAAAAAAAAAATTGCACTATCATAGGCTTACTAAAAATCTCAATCTTCACTACATAATTCACATGTATAATTCAAATCAAAAGACTTATTAAGGGTTGTAATGGGGTTAAGGTAAAAGAAATGTAAAACGTGATATGAAGGGCTAAATTTAAAAAATTAATAGAACAATTGAAAAATGGGCCAGCTTCTGAATAAATCTATTTCATCACAACAACCCACAATTTAAATACTCAATTTTTTTTTCATTTTTTAATACTTTTTTTTACAACTCTAAAGTTGATGATATATACACCCTACACTTGTTAAAAGCCCATTTCACAAAAGTTTCAAATGCTATGCTATTCTTCCGAATTAGGTAAAAACACTTGATATGTTATTAAAGCACATGTTAATGGGTTGAGAACAAAGAAACAATTAATTAGGCTCAAAGAGGCTTATCAACGGCATAATTGCAAGGTTGGCTATTTGGCTCTGGCTACACAAAATGAATGCATTTATCATTTTTGAATGTGCATGCGGGATGTAATTTCAACCAGATTTAAAGCAAGTTCTAGAGTGACAACTTAATAAGTGAATATCTCACACAAGAGAAATAATCATTATAGGCTCAAAAGCTCACGGTTAAGGGCTTTCAAACTTTGCTCATTCAATCTCAAAATTCATCACCAATTACAGCAATCAATTGTTCATTCATGCTATGAAATCTTTAAATTTAATTGATCATACTCAAAACTTATATATTTCTTAAGATCATTACAAAGTACTTAAACATGATGATTTTTTTTATACTTTTACTCTTTTTTTTAAAATAAAAATATGTAACTAATAAAATGCGCCTCAAGAGTTAAGAATAACTCTTTACTTTGCCATTTTTTTCACAACCCATGCATCTGATGGTTTTACTAACTAACTAAAATTTTTTTTTCTCCTCCCCCAACCTAAATCAGACATTGTCCCCAATGTTTTCTAGAGCTTAGAGAAAGTTTTTTTAACATAAACATACAATAAAGTAAAACCAAAATGCTAAGAGTAAAATAGAGATTAAGGAAAGTTACAATCGAAGAGTGGTATCTAGATCCTGCTTCTGACTGCTATATAAAGATTGTCCACCTATTTGCTTGACTAGTATATATGGTTTAGGTTCATAGGTTTGCAATTGATCGAGCAGCTGATCAGCAGTTGGGGCAGAAATTATGGAATTGCGAGTTGTTTGGGGCATGAATCCTATTTCCACAGCATGATAAAAAAAAACAATAGATCATCATAAAAATCATTAACATTTAACAATCCTAATGGCTTTTTGTGAAAGTTTAACTTAGCCCAATATGCGATGCTGGAAATCCTATCCAACGTTTCCAAACCACCAGGTAGAGTAATAAAAGCTTCTGCCCTGTAGAACATACATCCCATACATTCTGACAAGTTGAAAACCTGTAACTCTTATCCTAAGGAAAAGATGTGACCATCTAACTCCTTTACCTTTACACTCAAACCCTTGCTTCCATTAATGGTTGCAGCAATGGCTACACTTCCCCTTAGGCCCTGGATGCCTTCCCCGTATACAAAATTGATCTTTCAAGCAGCTAATGCATTTCTTAGTTCTTGTGCTGTAGTTAGAAAATCTCTATTCTTTCCCTCATCAGTTTCACCACAAATGCAGATAGATTTAAACCTACATTTTAGTGTGATACCCTTTTTCTCTTTTTTTCTCTCGGACCATTTGTGCTTACAAGTGGAAGACTGCATATTTACAAGTGGAAGTGTGCATATTTACAAATGGAATAATGCATATATATATATATATATATAATACTAAAATAGCGGCAACAAGATCATGCAAATCAGGCGTTTTTCAAAGAAGTTTGAAAGTTTTTTTGACACGAATGACCAGCATAAATTGGGTGAAGAAATTAACAAAAAGAGGAAAAAAAGTTAAAAGTTATTGAAAAGATAAAACAGATTAGACAAAAGCTACTGAAAAGATAAGACAAATTAGATAAAAGCATGATTATGTACAGTAGTTGTGATTTTGGCTCACATCTTCCTCTGGTTTTATGTCTAGTAACGGCTTAAACGATTTCTATGAACCAAGGATTTGCTTCCCATCCAGTTTTCTTTTAAATTGGCAAATAGGGTCTTTTAACATCATATTCCTAAGACAGTAGCGCCATTTTTCTTGGTTGAATACGTCCACTAATCAAGAAGAATACGATGAATATTACCACTCGGATGCATCTCAAGAGTTTGAATGATATCATCTAGGGACTCCTTACTCAGTCCATCTTTTCTAAATTTAATTTTATCTTCTCGATTTATAGGAAACATACCTTTGCTCCTACAGCGCTGATCATATGTCCACCTTGCAAATTTATAGTAGCCATTCATTCTTTTAGCTCTTCTCTTTTTTGAGTAAGTACTTTTTCCCATTCTTGGTAAAGGTCTAACAACTAATTTATTAAACTTACCTACTAAACGTACCTTAGCTTCAATGATCTAGCATATGTCCTCAAGAAGGCCCAAACGCTTGAATATCTTCATCCTTTCAAGTTGACAGCTATAGAGCTTCCTGAGCACATCTTTAGGAAGAGTAGGGAAATTGTTTTTTAGCTTTGCAAGAGATTCCTCCATGGTAACTTAAAATAAAACTGATGAAAACTAAAATTCTCAATGTAATGCAGTGTGTTTCGGTGAGTAAGAAAGCAAAATGAGAGAGTAGGAAAGAAAAATGAGAGAGTAGAAAAGAAGTTTTAGGTTGCCTCCCAAATAGCCGCCCTTCTTTAATGTCTTTAGCTAGACAAAAACCAAACCACTTAACTTTCTTCTCTTTTTTTTCATTTCTATTTATTTATTTATTTACTTATTTATTTTTTACGAGAAGGAGGACTCACCTACTGGTTCCTCAAACCTGATGACAATTTTCAAAGTGTTGAGTGTATCGTCATTGTACTCTTTTAGCCTTTATCTATTTACTTTGAATTTTCGATCACCATCTTGAATCTCCATAGTTCATATGGCCATACTTGAATCACAGTAAAAGGACTTGACCACCTTGATCTCAGCTTTCCTAGGAAGAGCTTTAACCTTGAGTTGTATAAAAGCACTTTTTGTCCTGGTGTGAATTCTCTCCTCAAAATTCTCTTGTCATGCCACATTTTTGTCTTTTCCTTATATAACTTGGCATTTTCATAAGCTTGTTGTCTGAATTCTTCAAGCTCATTAAGTTAGAGAAGCCTCTTCTTACCAGCTGCCTTGAAGTCAAAATTTAATGCTTTTATTGCCCAATATGCTTTGTGCTCCATTTCTACTGGAAGATGTCATGCTTTTCCGTAGACCAATTGATATGGAGATGTACCAATTGGTGTCTTAAAGGTAGTTCTATAAGCCCAAAGTGCATCATCTAATTTCTGTGCCCAGTCCTTTCGATTGGAATTCACCGTCTTCTCTAAGATCCATTTCAATTCCCTGTGTGAGATTTCCACTTGCCTGCTAGTTTGTGGATGATATGGAGTTGCAACCTTATGAGTTTCTCCATATTTAGCCAATACCGACAGAAGCTGCTGATTGCAAAAACGCCTTTCTCTATCACTAATAATAGCTCTAGGCACTCCAAATCTTGTAAAAATATTGTTCCTCAAGAACTTTACAACCACTCGAGAATCATTTGTAGGAAAGGCAGTTGCTTCAACCCACTTGGAGACATAGTCAATAGCTACTAAAATGAACTGATTGCTAAATGAGGATGGAAAAGGCCCATAAAATCAATCCACCTTACATCAAAGAGCTCAACTTCTAAGATGTTAGTTAAAGGGGCTTCATGTTTCCTTGAGATATTTGCCATTCTTTGACATCTATCACAAGTTGCCACAATTCTGTGGGTGTCCTTGAAGAGTGTAGGCCAGTAAAATTATGATTGAAAGACTTTAGTAGCTGTTCTATTTGCTCCAAAATGACCACCATATAGGGATGAATGACAATGATTTAAGATGCTGTCCATTTCTTCTTTTGGAACACATCGCCGGATAATTTGATTTGAGCATTGTTTGTATAAGAACGGATCCTTCCAAAAGTAATGCCTTACATCAGCCAGAAACTTCTTCTTTTACACTTTAGAAAGTTCATAAGGCATTACTCCGCTTGCCAAATAATTCACAAAATCAGCATACCATAGGGTAGGTTGTGACTGTATGATGAAAGTTGCTCATCTGGGAAATTCTCCTGGATTGGTGATTCTCTCTTTTGTTTAGGTGGTTCTAACCGAGAAAAATGATCTGTAATGAGATTCTCGGTCCCCTTTTTGTCTTTGATCTCCAAGTCAAATTCTTGTAGTAGAAGCACCCATATGATCAGTCTAGGCTTAGCGTCTTTCTTCTCAATCAAGTATTTGATTGTTGAATGGTTAGTCCAGACAATGACCTTTAACCTAATGAAGTAGGCTTTGAATTTTTCGAATACACACACAACTGCTAATAGCTCCTTTTCTACTGTTGTATAATTCAGTTGTGCATATGAGAGTGTCCTACTAGCATAGTAGATAGCATAAAAGACCTTGTCTTTTCTTTGGCCTAAAACAACTCCAATCGCATAATCCCTTGCATCACATATCATTTCGAATGAAAGGTTCCAATCTGGAGCTATGATGACTGGTGCAGAAGTCAAGGCACCTTTCAAAGTTTGGAGGGTTGATAAGCACTCCTCATTAAACACAAAGGGAGTGTTTTTATCTAACAGCATGCATAGTGGCTTTTTTGATATTTGAGAAGTCCTTGATGAATCTTGTATAAAAGCCAGCATGTCCCAAAAAACTTTGAATACCCTTGATTGAGGAAGGAGGTGGTAGCTTTTCAATTATTTCAATCTTAGCTTGGTCCACTTCAATGCCTCGATCAGATACCTTATGACCTAGCACGATTCCTTCTTTCACTATGAGATGACATTTCTCCCAATTCAGAACCAAATTTATCTCAACACAACGTTGCAGGACTTTTTCCAGATTTGAAAGACAATGATTAAATGATTCTCCAAAAATTGGAAAATCATCCATGAACATCTCAATAAACCTTTCCACTATGTCTGAGAGGATCGCCATCATACTCCTTTAAAATGTTGCTGGTGCATTACATAGACTAAATGGCATCTTTCTGAAGGCAAAGGTACCATATGGACATGTAAAAGTTGTTTTTTTCTTGATCCTCTAGTGCAATTATAATTTGATTATATCCTGTGTACCTATCTAGGAAACAATAATAGGCTTTCCCAACTAGTCTATCAAGCATCTGGTTTATAAATGACAGAGGGAAGTGATCTTTTCTGGTGGCTTTATTGAGCTTCCTATAGTCGATGCATACTCTCTATCTAGTCACCGTTCATTGTTGAATCAATTTATTTTTCTTATTAGGCACTACTATCATTCCACCTTTCTTTGGCACAACTTGAACTGGACTTACCCATTAACTGTCAGAGATTGGATAAATTATGCTAGTATCCAACCAATTTATTACCTCCTTTCTTACCACCTCATTCATATTTGGATTGAGTCTTCTCTGGTGCTCAACTGATGGCTTGTAGTTGTCCTCCATCAAGATCTTATGCATACAAATTGAAGGACTAATCCCTTTTATATCAGCTATTGACCATCCAAATGCTGTTTTATACTCCCTTAAGATTCTTGATAACTTTTGTTCTTCATCAAGAGTAAGAGCTGTTGAGACGATTATTGGTAATGTTGAATTTCTTCCCAGATAAGCATACTTCAAGTGGGATGGTAGTACTTTCAACTCCAGTACTAGTGGTTTCTCCATTGATGGTACCGGCTTACTCGGCCTTTCCCACAGATCTTCAAATGGTTTCTTAATAAAAATTGGGGAATTTGCTTCCAGGTATCTAATCTGCTCCAAGACTTCAGGATTAGTAGATTTTGATACATCTACCATTCCCATTGCTAATGGTTGACCTATGCAAATTTTGTCCATCATGTCATTTATATAGCTGGTTAATGTATCTACTTTGTAATAGGTGTCACCTTCATTTGGAAAGGACAAAGCCTTGGAGATGTTGAAGGATACTTGATTATCTTGAACTCGCAAGGTTAACTTCCCTTGTTGCATATCTATTAATGTTCTCCCAGTTGCCAGGAATGGCCTTCCAAGAATGTAGGAATTGCTTGGTCTTCTTCCATATCGAATATTATGAAATTAGCTGGAAATATAAGTTTGTCTACCTTCACCAGCACATCTTCTAAGATACCCCTCAGATGTTTTATTGATTGGTCAGCCAAAAGTAATGAAACTGTGGTCGGCTTTACCTCTCCAAGACCGAGTTTGTTGTAGACAGATAGAGGCATGAGGTATACACTTGCTCCAAGGTCACAAAGTGCTCTTTCAAAGTGACATTGACCTATGGTTCAAGGTATGCAAAAGCATCCTGTATCTTTCAGCTTTGGAGGTAATTTCTTTTGGAGAATATCACTACACTCCTCAGTAAGTGCAACTGTCTCAAGTTCCTCAAGCTTAAGCTTTTTTGAGAGAATGTCCTTTATGAATTTTCCATAACTGGGCATTTGGGCAAAAAGGTCTGCAAAAGAAATGTTGATATGTAACTTTTTGAAAACCACCAAAAACTTGCCAAACTGCTTGTCTAACTTTGCTTTTACAAGTCTCTAAGGGTATGAAACTGGTGGTATATATGGAGGAGGATTATCTGGAAAGCTGAGTCTTCCTGGTATTACATCATCCTCCTTTTGTTCTTGTACTTCCTCATTTTCTTTCTTTTCTCCGTCATCCTTCTTCTTAATTACATGATCTTTCAATTCTTTACCACTTATTAGTGTAACGGCCTTCACATGTTCTCTTGAGTTTCTTTCAGTGTCACTTGGTAGAGTTCCTGGTTGCCTGGAATTCAGCATATTTGCAATTTGGCCCATCTGGATCTCCAAGTTCTTTATATAGGCATCTTGGCTTTTGAATGTTTCATCAGTCCTGGGCATAAATTGAGCTAGTGCATCTTCCACATTAACTTTCTGTTGTGGTGGATTTGGTTGTTAAAGAGCTTGTTGCTGGTAGTTCCCTTACGGCTTGAATGCATTTTGATTATTCCTCCAACGAAAGTTTGGATGATTTCGTCAACTTGGATTGTAGGCGTTTGGGATTGGGTCGTTCCTTTGATTTTCAATGAAATGAGCTTGCTTCAGCATGAATGAGTGTCCTTCTTGACATTGTGTGCTCATATGAGGTCCTCCACATTGATAACAAGCTTCAGTAGGAGTACTGATTGCATTTGTTTGGGTTGTCAATGATCCTACTTGCTTGGATATAGGTGCAACTTGAAAAAGCAAAGTTGTAAGGACATCCAGCTCATGCACTCCAAGTGCTTTCTTTGAATTGCTACGTTCAAAAGGCCATTGATATGCATTGGCTGCCATCTCATCAAGTATATTATAAGCATCATTTATAGTTTTTCCCACTAAAGATCCTCCAGCTGCAACATCTACAAGAATTTTGGAGATATGCGTAATCCCACAATAGAAAGTTTGCAGTTGCCACCAATTTGGTAACCAATGAGGAGGACATCTCCTTAGTAACTCCTTGTATCTTTCCCATGCTTCATAAAGGTTTCTTGTTCATGCTGGGTAAATGAGGCAATTTCATCCCTTAATTTAGCAGTTTTTGCTGAAGGAAAGTATTTCTCCAAAAATTTCTGCGCCATGAGATCCCATGTAGTTATGCTTCCCACTAGTAGTGATTGTAACAAGCTCCTAGCCTTATCCCTGAGTGAGAAAGGGAAAAGTCTAAGTCTAATGGCATCATTAGTAACACCATTATGCTTGAATGTGTAGCAGATTTCTAGGAAGTTGGCTATATGTGCATTAGGATCTTCTATTCACCGAACTAATTTGCTTGCATCATCTAGATAATTGCATGCTTGATTTCCAAGTTGTTAGCTACTACTGGTGATCTTATGATTCCATAATTTATCCCCATGACTATTGGTATTGCATAGTCATGGAGTGTTTTGGTATTTGTTGTTTCCCCTTCCAGATTTGCCATCGGATTGCTTAGGATTGAAGTAGACTGCTTTCAAATTCTTCGATTTTTCGACAAGTTCTTTTGATCTCAGATTCAAGAGGTTGTAGTTCAGTCTCCTTCGATCTGACCATACACTAAACAAAAGCTTGAAAAGAAACACAAAAGACCAAATAGAAAAACAAATATATAAAGACCAAATTAGTATTAAAATTACTTGGTATTGATATTAATGATAACAATCCCCGACAACGATGCCAAAAACTTGTTACGAGTGTAAATGATCTATTAAATACTGCAAGTGTACATTGTTGAAATCAAGTAATATAGGAGTAGAGTATCATTCCCACGAGGATTGATCACTAAGTACCAAAATGAGTAATTTTAATTCTATTTAGTCGATTGATTAGTTGGTGATTGAGAGTACAAAATAAAAAAAATAATTAAATATAAATGCAAATAATATGAAAGCAACTATGAGACAAAGCCCTAGGGGTCAGATTTCACTTAACAAATTCCAGATTGAATCACTTATCTATTCTAGCCCAATTTATTCCACATAATTGACTGTCGAGTTTCCCTAATTTAATTACTAGCCTCTTCCAATGTCAATCAATTCTATAATTAATTACTAATCCAATATATTCCTATATGAATTTAAGCAATTAATTATGCATTAAGATTTATGGAACTCAGTAAGACTACACAACTCATATGAATATATTCCTATTTTATATGCAAGTCATAGTTTTAATTATAAGATCTATGCATATGCATTTCCTTCCGGTCTCAACATGCATATTGAATTCATTCAAAAGATGGCCAATTAATCAATAGCATTAAAAATAATAATTAAGATTCAATCATGAAGAAGAAATTCAAACTAGATTTAATAAGTTAAGATTCAATTCGTCACTAGTAAGCTACGCCATCACCCTAGGAAAATGAAAATTTAACACATGATGAAATTAAAAACAAAACCAAAATAAATTAACATTGCATAAAACTTAATTATTAAATTCTAAAACATAAATACACAACAACTAGATGCATGAAAATGGAGAAAATCTAGCCGTCCCTTTAGGAGGTAAAACCTTCTATATAGGTGGCAACCTATACCATCCATAAAGGAGGACTTCCTAGGTCTTCCATGTAGGAGGCATGTAGGAATTAAATACAATGCATGAAACTACTCTAAGATGGTGTATGTGGAGAAGAGAGGAAAGAAATGAAAGAGGCAAGCTTCACCCAAGAGGGGGGGTGAATTGGGTGATGTTATAAATTTTTCGCTTGATGTGGTGATATGAAGAATATAGTGGATAGAGTAGAGTTGAGAAGATTTAAACACAGAGAGTTATACTGGTTTGGCCTAACAACCAGGCCTACGTCCAGTCCTCAGAGATCAAGACCTACTGAGTTTTTCACTATACCTCCAAGATTCAATGGGCTCTCAGAATGCCACAAAACAACAATCGTCCTTGAACGGACTACGAGCAGAAATATTCTCTCAACAAGAAACTTCTCTCCCCCTTACGACAAGTCTTACGTGCAGAAAAACAACCTATGACCCTTCTCACTTGCTTATGTATACAAGACTCATGAGCAGCAACATTCTCTTCTGCTTACACCACTGTAAGTCTTATGATCAGCAACGTTCTCTTCTGCTTGTATCTTATAAGGCTTATGAATGGAAGATATAACAAGGAATTCTCTCAACTGCTTCTCTCGTAAGGAAAAACTACGCTCTCAAGGTCCCAATACCTTGAGATCAAATAAACATATAATTTGAATTGTATGACGACTCTCTTACAGAGCAAATGAATAAACACTGAAGATCAAAGTGTATACAGAGAAAAAGATGAATAGCAGAGACTCGTGTATAAGCTTGTGAATTCTTGTGCTACGTCGTTGTTTTCGTTCTCCTTGAATCTCTGTATATATAGTTGCTTTAGTTTTTGCCCGTTTGGAAAATCAACATTAGAGGAGCGGGACTTTTCCAACTGTAGGAGAACACGCGCATGTTTGAATATTGTTAATGCGGTAGGTGCGAACGTGTTTGTAATCATGTTGTCTGCCGCTGTTTGACTTTCTCCGTAACAGCAAATTTTAAACGTTCATCTTCCTGTATGACACTTATAATACATACATAGTAATGTTAAACAATGATAATAAGTAATGATGATATGAATAAATAACAATAAACCATATTCGGAATGAACGTTGTGGGACTTGGCATTTTTGGTGTTCAAACAGGGCATCACTCGAGCATGAAAGGCTCACTTCGAGTGATCTCCTATTTTCCTTCATATGCTTCTGTTATCGGGTTGTGCTTGCATAGAATTTCAGAGAGACAGAATCCTCACTCGTGAGTGAAGTGGGGTCTCACTCGAGCACAACTTCCTCTGCTCGAGTGATCTTGCATTTTCTACTGGGAGTGTCTTCTCGGGTCATCACTCGCACACCATTTTGACAAGAGTGAGAATTTGTACTCGCGGGTGATATGGTCCCTCACTCGAGCACACACACTCCTGCTCGAGTGAGACGCATATTCTCCAGGAATATGCTCTCAATACCAACACTCGCATCAGGATTTCAGAGGGATACAATTATCACTCGCAGGTGATGTGGGCCCTCACTCGAGCACACAGACTCCTGCTCGAGTGAGAAAAATATTCTTAAGTATTATACCTTTTAAACAAGCACTCGCATCAGATTTGGAGAGAGATAGAATTTTCACTCGCAGGTGCTGATGTGTCACTCGAGCATATAAGGGTGTGCTCGAGCACACTTGTACTTCTCTGAAGTTCATGACTCTCGGCCAGACACTCGCAGTACCTTGCCCGAGCACAGAATGCTCATGCTCGAGCATTGATGTCTCTACTCGAGTGAATGAAGGAAGCATGCTATTACTTGCTCTCGGCCAAGCACTCGCAGACCCTCACTCGCATGTGCTCGAGGGAGAATGACTTCTCTGCTCGAGTGAACACCTTGGTGCTCGAGTGATCCAGTATGCATAACAAAGGAATGTCTCTCGGGTGCACACTTTTTGGCTTTCACTCGCACCTGCTCGAGCACAGAGGAGATCTATGCTCGAGTGCAAAATCCATGCTCGAGCACTCCAGTGCAATTTCACAGCAGTTATCAGAAAACTTCCTCTATGCATTTGGTAAACTTTGTAAACTTTTCTTAATCTTCTAAAAACATGATTTACACATGATTGTCTTTTTGTTATCATCAAAACTTGGGATCTAACAAGAAATGGATATGAAATGGTTGTGTAAAATGTGAAGGAGAGTATGGCTATATATAGGGAAGAATGGAGTAGGGTAGATGAAGTGGTAGATAAAATGTGGTAGATGAAGTAGTAGATGAAAAGGAAGATGAAGTGGTAGATGGAATGGTTGGTGGAATGGTTGATGATTCCTGCTTTCAACTTGCAAGCAAAATTCGAAACCCTTATTGATAGAATTGGGTTTGGGCCTCAACATAAAAGTTGTAAAGCCATTTCTTAGTTTTTTATCCATATATAGAATGTCCTATTCAGACATCTAGAGCTACAGATATTGCTTGAAAAACTGAAAGATGGTCTAATTTAGTATTTTTCAAGAAATTATATTTCATACCAAAATCATTACTTATTTATTAATTACACCCAAATTTATTAAATTGAGCTCAAATATCATCTACAAAATCATCATATAAGGGAAAATAAATATGCAAATATTTTACTTATTATTAACCAACTCAACTTAATGCTGTAAATCCTACAACAGCAAGATCAAACTACTTCAACAAGTCAACCAGTCTCTTCAGCAGCTTCAGACAATCAAGAGGATGATGAAGAAGAATTTGTGGTAGATTTGAATTACGATTAAAATCCCAAAGACTTAGAATTATTTTTGAGTTTTTGTTGTAACTATGCAAATCAATATTGTAGCATTACACGTGTCTAATGTCACTATTGCGTCGACAGTACTATACAAATAGTGTGAACCGGAGTTGTTCAAATAGTGCCAGTTACTAACAAGTCAACGGTTAAAACACTATTCAAACAATAACTCGTCTGTCTATTTAAACGAATTCAGTCTCTCTTCAGAGGCAGGTTCGATTAGGTTCGGTTAGAGAGAGACTCTAAGGGTCCAGACGTAGTTACCTCCTTCCTCTTCCCTCCTTCTTCCTTCTGTAAGTGCTTATGCTTTAGTTTCAATAAAATTATTCTGTTTTATTTCATTTCTTCGCATCATATCCTTCTCCTTCCTCTGATGGTATGAGATTAGCAAATCTAATGAATTACTCTTGGCATCATATCATTCGCTTTCTCATCCATTCCAGATTATCCCCCTCTCATACATCATTTACATATTTAATTATGCCCTAAAGAAGTCCGTATTCTTCCCTTCTTTACATGCTCCTCCCTTTCTTTTAGTTAGATCCACCTTCGGGGCCTCTCCCCTAATGTCATACACTTACCTTATTTTCTAGATTTTTAGAGTGCCTATGCATAGTTCAGTGAGTAACATAGGAATAACGTAAAAATACCGATATATAGTACATGATTATATTGAGGAATTCCCCATAGGGTTGGTAATATATACATTTCCTCTAAAATATTCAAAATTAAAGACTATATATAACCACGAACTTCATCTTGAGAAACATGTCCGTTAGTTCCCCATATCTTGTCCTTGCTTTTTGAGCCGTTGGCACCCACTGAGATATTTATATTTAGAAAAAGGGGTGAGATTCCAAGAAATCCCAGTAGAAACATATTATCGTTCACACAAAATACAATAAGTAGATATGATATGCACCATGTATGAACCAATTAATGAACAATATAAATGTCATAGTCATGTATACATGAGTAGGGCTTTAGCCCCACTAATCGTACACCTGTTGGATTCTTACCCAACTTCCAAGTGTAAGTGCAATCCGGCATTAACTATCCCTTCTAGGAAAACCATGTTGATTAATAAAAGCATAAACAAGGCAACCAGACAATCATATGAACTATGACATGATGTATGAATGATAATGTCCTTACCTCAAGTATGTTTCACTTGGTTTTGAGTGCCTCGTAAAACATGCCAAGCTCATGCTCCTAACTCGGCCCTAAAATATAAAATGTACAGTAATTAGGTTATAACCTCTCTATATACCATTTTAGGCATACCATAGTGTTTCTAATGGTTATATTAGCCTATGATGAAAATTTACCAAAATGCCCTCGGGATCCGGTTCGGCTGCACTTTTCCCAAAATTCTAACCTGGGTTATTCTGACATATTTCCACCAAAGGAATCCATTTCTGAATTTGGAATTACCAAATTTACTGCTAAATAACAAAATTAACCTTGACAGCCCCTATTTAAGAGTTTTAAGGGTGTTTTCGTAATTATGCTTTTTCAGGCTTTTTCGGAAAAGTGACCAACTGTAGCCTCACCTAATTTTCCCTTATGAACTCAATGGAATCATCAAATGATTGAAAATCCAACTCTAAGGCCTCTAGCTAGAGCTGGCCAAAACTTACAGGTACTCTAGGGAAAATTGGGGTTTTTGAAATCCAACTCTGTAGAGGTGTTCCTTTCTACTCCTATACATTTTATTTACTATTTAATTAGATTACAACTACCATTTGGATCAAATTTTGGCAGCATAACCTTTAAGCCATTACAATTTCCAAATTTCAAATCAAAGAAAATCCGGTGAAATTTCACCGATTAAATTGTCCACAGCAGCCAGAATAATCAATATTCGAAGGTTTTGAAGTTACCTTTCACTTCCTCTGGCTCTTCCCTAGTGTAACTGAACCCTAGCCCTTCTCAATAAGGAATTTTAGCTTCCAACACCTTGATTCATGTAGAAGAACAACTTAGGAGAAGGATTATGCAAGATGTGAGCTAATTCATAGAAGAAATTGAGCTTACCTAATGAATTTTCCCCTCCTTCTCTCTAGAAATCTCAAAGTCACTTTCTCCCTCTTATTTCAATTTTCACGTCAGTATAGAGGGAAATAGATAAAGGAGATGACTTTTATAATATGATTATGTCATCTTATATGCTTTCTTATGTCATAACTCCAAATTTCCCAAAAATACCAAATCTTTAGTTTTATGTACATATGAATGGGTTATAAAGCCCAAATTAAATCCAACTAAGCCTTCCCTCTTGGTCCATCCATAATCATGTCTAAAGGTCCTTCAATCAGCCCAAATAACTTTTCCATTCATCTCATAATTTTTAAAAGTGCCATCACATTTTTATTCAAGTTTTGGATTTAGTGACAATTCTGGCAGATTTTCTACCCAACTTTTGAAAAATCATAACTAATTTTGTATACATCGTATCAGAGTGAATCCAAAAGATATAGAACTCTTATTGAGTCTAGTTTCAAGAAAAAAATATAGTCTTTTACTAGTTGGAAGCACAAAATTCCCAAAATTAATTTCTTTGAATGCTGTTTCAAAAAATTCACAGTTTTTTTGGGCTAAATTCAAAAATACATAACTTTTTATATATAGATCTCATTGTGTTATATGATCTCCAAATTAAAGTTTAGAATGTCTACTTTCAACTTGTAAAATTTTATAAGTTTTGCTTATCATTTGATCATACAAAATCACATTATATGCTCACTGCCTCACAGGAAATCTCACTAGAAACATTGTTCATCTTTCAAAAATTTACCATTTTATTTCATTGACTATGTTCAACAATTACCATACATATTGGTAAATAAAATTTGGGGTGTGACACCCAACTTGGTATTAGAGCACCCCCTCAATCAGTGCAAGTGGCTACCAAGTGGCTATTAGGCTTTAGACTTATCCTCAGGTCCAGAGTTCGAGTCTTTGGGGAGGCGGGAAAATCCCCAAGCACCTGTGTGGTGCAGAAGAAGGGACAATTTTTGCCTACTCCAAGCCCGATTGATGGGGATAGGCTAGCACTAAGTCTGATTGAGGGGGTGTCGTTACATTTATTTTCTTGCCCCGAATTGTCTTTCCCAATAATTTTGATGAAATAGACTTAAAATACATATATTTCAAAATTGGACGGACCGTTTGAATGATTATTATCATTGAGGAAAAACAAATAGAACAAAACACACTGTGGAGAATAAAATTCCAAAAATATTACTGCTCACGGGAAAGAATAACTTATCAATATGTAAAATATGTATTTATATATAATATGAAGATTCTAAGTGTAATGCCTCAATTTTTAATTAAGGGCTAATGAGGATTATTGTGGATATTTGTGAATTTAAATTGGAGTTATAATGTATTTTGTGGCAATTTTAATTAATATGCCATAATTATTGAGAAATTGAAAGCATAGCCATAAATTAGTAATTAATGGAAGAAATTAATTACTAACTAAGAGGAAAATGAGATGTGAAATTAAAATGGCTAATGGAGGGCTTAAGGTGATTAATTGGTTGATTATTTTATGAGAACCAATAGAATTCTGACATGTGTTAAGTGGAGATGAAGAAAGAGGCAATGGAAAGTCAAATTATCAATAAACAATTCAGTTTTTCTCTCTCTTTCTTCCCTCCATTCTGCTGACAAGAGGGTGTGGGAATGTGTGTGCCATCATTTCATCTTCAACCTCCCTTCTCTCTCATTTTCTCTCTATTTTTCGTCAACCATTGCAGCTGCTAGAGAGAGGAAGAGTTCTTGGTAAAAGGTAGGCTTTTGACCCTCTTAATGGTCTCTAATGGAAAAACTCTCTTCTATAAACTTGTTCCTTGTGTTGAGAGCTTCAATTTCATGGTTTTAGATTTATCATTTGGTGTTGTTTGAGCTCTCAAGGGATTGTAGAGTTTGAAGAATCAAGGAGCTCCTTTTTGGAAAGTTATAGAGGTGAGTAAGACAAACCTTTCTCTATAGGTTTTGTAGCCATTGGTTGAGTTTGGATTTTTTGGAAATTTTGCCTTGAATTTCGAAATTGAGGGTCAATGTGTTGATGGTATGTTGTTGTTATGGAAATGGTGCCTTGTTTAGTGTTTTGAATGAATAGAATTGAATTGAAGCTTAAAAGTAAAGTTGGGCAACTTTGTGTTGGTTTTGTGTATTAGGCAAAAACAGGGCATGTCAATAGGTTGTGATTTTGGTTATTTTGAGGTTGCCATTGTTTTCCTTGTGAGAAATTGTATGGGAATATGTTTGGTTATTGATTTTGGAGTCATTGGAAACTTTGGTAGAAAATTGGAAATCTGTCAAGTGTGAGCTCTATTCTGGGCAGTCAGTTTGCACGAAAGTTTTGAATGACAAAATGGTGTTGAAAAATTCTGAAATTTTCCAATCTTAAAGTTCATATCCCAAGTTTCAAAATGGACATATAATTCATGTCATTTTGTTTTGTGAACTGAGAGTTATGCTTTACCAAAGTTTGGGACAAAAACTGGACTCTGTTTTGAAGCAGTGTTGAGTTTTGTGTAATTCTGAAATTTTGTGGTGATTTCTAATAATGGTCCATATTTTTCTAGTAAATAGGATTTAAATAGCTTTCATTTGGCTTTGGAATCACCTCATTTTGATTTTTTTATAATTATTTATGATTTTTTGAAGTTCAACCGAGAAACATGATTTTTCTTGGATGCGGCCAGCAGATTCTGGGCCGCGGCCCAAATGTTCCGGACTTGTTTTTGGCCTTGGCCATTGGATTTTTGGGCCACGGGAAACCCCCAAAAAGCAACATTTTGCACTTCTGAAAAGTGGTTTTAAACCCAATGTTTTCCAACCCTTTAGGGCTTTTATTAGAGACATTTGTAGCCTCTTAAGGGTTAATTATGATAACCAAATTTAAGTGTTATGAAGTGAATTAAGTCTTGGAATAGAGTATAACTCTTCGTCCTTAATTATGATTCTAGGATTTGACATTTGCCCTACTCGGGAGAGACCGGTGCCAGAATATGCCTGGAAGGACCAAGGTAGTGACTCTTCTCTCATGTTGTGTATGATGTTTGGGTATGCATGACTGATCATGGTTTTGTGAAATGTGATTGGAAAATGTGCTATGGTCCATTACAACGTGAGCACTTCAGTATGAGACGTTTAGGGATTGACGCCGGTCATCTCTAGCTCGGCTATTGAACTGCCATTGTAATCGACATAGAACTTCGTGAATTCAACTCGTGGGGCGGCGTGTTGTGAATCCAGCCGTGGGCTGTGTGTTATATATCTTGCCTGTATGGCTTGCGTATGAAATGCTTTATATGAATCCCAATTGTGGTGCAATACAGCGTGAGCAAGTGTAAGGGTGACGTTCGTCATACCTGCCCTTGCCGCTGTAACTGCCGTTGTAGTTGCTATGTGTGTGTGATGATTTGCTTTCATGCCTTATTGTTGTGCATACTATGAGTAATTTGACACTACGGGGATTCTTTAAAATCTCACTCTTCCAAAAACATTTTTTAGACAGGGCTGAAGGATCAAAAGAAAAGCAGGTGACGAAGGGCGGATGAAGCTCCGAGCTAGAAGTCTATTTTGGTTTTGGTTATCATAGTTTGATTTTGGATATTTTGTTGGGAAACGATTGTACATATTAGATTTATGGTTTAGTATTGTGTAATCCCATAGTAAGGGTAATGGATTATTGGCAATTGTGCTTTGTAAAACCCTTAATTAATAGAACCCGAGTGTGTTGGGAGTTTACATTGCACTTTGATATGTATAAATGGAATCGAATTGTATAGGTCATTTGTGTGTTGATTGTTGATATGAGACCATTGTTGAATATATTTTAGAAAAGTTTTTGCAAGCCCGGTTTTGGGAAAATGAATACTTTATTAAATCCCAAACCGTATTATGGTCTCTAATTCAACCTAATCACATTATTATGAACTTAATCTCAGCCTATGGTGGAAAGGGCTTGCACTAAGCGGCTAATTTGTTATACTATAAAATACCTATATTAGTTTAATGGACAATTTCTTTCTCTTATTGGTGTTCTTAATATAAGAACCATTTAACTTTTTTTTTTGAAGAAATTAAATAAACTAAATAAAATACCCTAAATTTTTTATGTTTGTCATTTTTCTCTAAACTAATTTGTTTGACTTATAAACTAATATATAATCTAATGATACACAATATAAATTATGATTAAATAATTGATTCAAATTTTTTTAGTATGAAGTTTTAGAATAAGTCGGAAGCATCATTAAAGTAACGGTGCTTGCATTTAACCATGGAAGATACAGTTGAGTTGACACATCACATGAACAAAGGAATTTTTTTGTTTTCTTCTGTTTTTTTCCTTCTTATCTCTTTTTAATTTTTTTGTTGATAAGATTATTCACTGTTTCTTATCCTTGACGGATTGTCTTTCTTCTTCATCAAAGCGACATCGAATGTTTGTCTCAAAGAAAAGTTAACAAAAATAAATAAATTTTTGCCCAAAATAACACAACGTCAACGGCCAGCAAACAATTTAATTGTTTTGCTTTTCTTTAAAGTCGATAGTACAACTATTTATATGCACATTTAGGGCTTGTTTGGTCAGAGGGGAGAGGAGAGAAAGTGGACGGAGGAAATTTTTTTTTAAGTTGAATTTAAAAAAATTAGAGAAGTGGGGTTAAAAATTTTTAATTAATTTTTCTTACTCTTTTATCTTATATATTCTCTTTATTAAAATTTATTACCCCACTTCTTCAATCTTTTAAAATTCAACTTATAAAAATTTTCCCTCCCTTCCCCTCCCCTCCAAATCCCTCACACCAAACAGACCCTTAGATTACTTCAATTTATCTTCAAAGCATACGTACACATATATGTAACTTAATTAAAAAAAAGTAAAAAACACCTCTAGGGATATTTCTTAGGGTAAAGGAGCAAAAATGCCCATGATCATTTCATAAAAGAGCATTGAGCACCATAAACAAATTTAAGGGGCAAAAATGCCCATGGTGTATAAAAATAGGAGCTTAATTTCATCGTCATGGTTCTACACTGATAATTGCGTCGACAGAAAATAAAACATTAAATTATGAACGAATATAAAACAGACCGATACGATGAGCGCAAATCCAGATTGTTCAAGGGATTGTTATATAAGAGTCAATAAAAAAAAGAAGGAGAAAACTTTCATCGAAAAAGCAGGGGAACGATGAAGAGAAAAATTTACAAACTCTGATTTTAGAAGGAGAGGAACTCCACTACTTCTTACCAGCAAAACCCAGGTGAATCATCTTCAATTTCACCATCTTTAGCGCAACGCCATCGCCACCACTGTCGACGGCATCTTCTTTTATCCATCGTCCTTGTCTTTTAGATCACTTCCACGGTTGACACTTCTGGGCGAGGACAGTTGTTGAACCACCGATCGGAGCTAATCTGAACAGAGCTCTCACTTCAAGCTTTTACTGTTGACACCCACCCATTAATCATCCTCATCGACCACGTGTACCTCCCCCTCAGCAACTTCAGCCACCTTAGGGGGGAGATTAACGCCGTTTCCTCGACAAAACGGTGGTGGCAATTAAGCTACGATTTTTATACATTATGGGCATTTTTGCCCCTAAAATTTGTTTATGGTGCTCAATGCTCTTTTATAAAATGACTATAGGCATTTTTGCTCTTTTACCCTATTTCTTATAATAATAACACATTGAGCTTCTTAATTAATCGGCACTTTATCCATATCAGTACCCAAGATTAAATTAGACTTAAAAGAAAGTAAAGATGCAAAAGAAACTCTCCAAATGTTGGCCAAAAAAAAAAACAAAAAAAACAAAAAAACAAAACAAAAGAACCTCTCCAAATGCTAATGGCATTGTCCAAAATTGGATTGGAAGGAATGTTTTAGGCACAACCGTACTTTTTGTCATTTAATTTTATATAAATTTTGAATTTTATTACTTAATTCTATAAAGTACATTTTCATTTTTATAATCTCAACATAATTAGTTTCAAATGATAATTTTTTTTATCGACCCTTGTTATGTTTTAAAATTAACCTTAACATGAGGTTGCTTTGTTAACCTTTAAAATTTCAATGTCACCATTTTTTTGTTAACAATGTTAGGTTATAAGATTAAAAAGGCACTTTATAAATTAAGGAAACAAAATAAAATCTATGTAAAAATAGGAGGAATAGAAGTACATTTTTACTTAATTTTTTACTAAGCTTGACATAATAAAAATGGCTACATTATACAAAACCTTGTGAACTTTGAGTCAGTTGCATATAATTCCCATGACATTTCAAAGTTTAAATTTAACCCTTTGACCTTTTATTTTTTAACTATCAACCCCTTGCCATTAAGTGACCGTTATCATTTTAATGAAAATTGTCATGTCAGATTATGAGATGACATGTGATATATTGTGTAAATTACTGATTTTATAAAACATCCTAAAATTTGAATAGTTGCAGAGAACCCCCCTAAACTTTAATCAGTTACAAATAACCCCTTGATATTTCAAAATTTAAATTGAAATAATTTTGAATTATAATATTAAACCACACGCTGTTACTTTTATCATTTTAATAAATTTATTAAGTTTTTTTACTATCGTTTGTCATTTAAAATAGTTTTCTTGTATGGAAAAAACTAGAAGAATAATATTTAAAAAAATACAAAATAAAAATTTCATCATTTGTATAACATTTATGTATTTTCTTGGGATAATTAAGCATTGATAGTATAAAATGTCATCATTTGTGTTAAATACATCTTTGGGATGATTGAATATTGATAGTTTAAATATTACATTTGTGTTAGAGGATAGCTTTTGCCCTCATTAATTTTTTTTGTTAGTAATTCATTTTTTTTAAAAATCAGTTGTTCAACATTTATTTTTATTTTTTCTAAATATTATTCTTCTAGTTTTTTTCATACAAAATAACTATTTTAATTGAAAGATAATGGTAAAAATCTTAATACATTTATTAAAATGATAAAAGTAACGACACATGATTTAATATTATAAATCAAAATTTTAAGGGAGTTAAATTTAAATTTTAAAATGTCAGAGAGTGTAACACCCCGAATTTTATATTCACAAAAAATATATTGTAATTAATTGAGAAATTCAATAAAATTTTGAATATTTATGAATTTGCATCTTGTGAATTTTGAAATATTCACATTCATAAGGAAATGGGAAAATTAATTCAAGGATGGAATTAAATTACAAAGGTGATAGAAAAATCATAATTTTGCCAATTTAGCCAAAGATTAATTATTTTGCCAATTAATTGGAGTTAATTTCAATTAATCAAGGAAAATAAAGGAAAATGTATAATTGGATTATTCTTGATGGAATAAATCAAGAATTGTGAAATTAGAGGAAATTATACATAATTCATTTAATTGAATTATGGAATTATTGAAACATATATTTATTTCCCTTTTTCCTTGATAATTTCGTTCAACACAAGGAAAATGGAGGGAAAAGTAATCTTGGGGATTAAACATGCTAAGTACAATTATCATATGAAGAGGAGATTAAATGAAGATTTAATTTCATGAGCACATGTCAAAACGCTACATGAAGATAGTAATGATGACAATGGTAAGGTGTGCATTACATGAAGGTATAGGCATGGAGCAAGTAAGTCAAATGATGAAGGAAATGTGGTTTAAGTGAAGAGGTATGGTGGAAGCATGGAGGGAGGGATGGTGAAGACATGTGTTACCATGTCAACCCTTGATGAGATCAATGGCTAGGAGGAAAGAAGAGCAAATTAATAAAACACATTCTCTTCCCTTTTCATGCAACATTTCGGCCAAACCAAAGAGAAGGAGAGGGAGAGAGCTTGGAGAAAACCTTGAAGAGCTCTCAAGTTCTAGAAAAAAGGAAGAAGAAGAAGTTTAAGGTAAGTATGATTTCTTAAGAGTTTTCTTGTGATTTTTCTTAGAGACCTTCTCTAAACCTTTCTTCTTCATGGAATCCATGATTTTGAAGACACATTTTGAGCTCAAGAAGAGTAAGAGGAGATGCCTAGAGAGAGAGGATTCAAGATTTCAAGAGGTAACCTCACAAACCTTAGATCTAAACTAGTATGGTGTTGTTGTTAAGGTTTGTGTTTGGTTTTGGTGATTTTTGTCAAGTTTGTAAATTTAGAAAGTCCTAATCCTAAGGAGTTATGCTGCCCAAATTTCTTTGAATCATGGTTAAGATATGTTTAAATAAGTTAATAAAGGATTAGAAGTGGAAAATTACAGGTTTTGGAAGTTAAAACACATAAGCTCCATTTTTTTCCATTTCTTTGACCAATATTTTGGCCAAGACTAGATCTGAGGGAAGTAAAATATATGGTTCTATTGGTTTCAGTGGGCGAAAATAGGTAGGGTTACAGTTGGTCACTTTTTCGGAAAAGGCTGAAAAAGCATAATTATGAAAACACCACTAAAACTCTAAATAGGGGTTGTCAAGGGTATTTTCATAATTTGACAATGAATTGGGTGATTTCAAGGCTGGAAATGGATTCCTTGGGTGAAAATAAGTCAAGACAGCCTTAATCAAAATTTTGGGAAAACATGCCATCGGGCAGGGTACGACGGGGTCAGATCGGGGTCCCGGGGGCATTTTGGTAAAATTTCACCATAGACTAATATAACCACCAGAAACACTATGGAAGTGTCTAAACTGTACATTTGACATTTTAGGACCAAGTAGAGAGCTTGAGGGATTGGCACGCAAATCGAGGCACACTATTCAAGGATGAGGGAAGGGCGATTAAGGTAGGGGACTTACCTCTCTTGCATATATTTGATATTTGTGCTGGTGTATTGATGCATGTTATTGCTTTGCTTAATTTTGTGAAACATATATGAATAATTGAAGCTCTGTTTCTGTATATGCTATGACCATATGTATGTTGTTTGAAACATTGAGCACGTAGATATGTCATTATATGAGCATGAGTTATGTAATGCAAGCATGTCATGCATTAAGCATTTATCTTGCATGCATATTCGTATTACTTTCCTACTGAGATTCGTCCGAATCTCACCCTTCCCTACCAACAATTTAGATAGGAGAAGACATAACGTATGTTGAGAACAAAGAAGAGAATCGTACGAGAGGATTGCAGTGGTGGAACGAAGACGGGAAGATGTCTCCATTTCACTGGGATGGATTTAGACACCCACGTAGCACTGTGAGGCTATGTTAATTGTAATTATCAAGTACGAACCCCTATGGGGAATTTCCATAATCGTGCACATAATATCAGTATATCTATGCTATTCCTGTATTGCCTAATGAACTGCGTGTCATTTTCTGCAAATACTTTGAAATAGGTGAAAATAAGATGAGGGTGTGACAGAAGTTATTTGTAATTGATTAAAGTTCAGGGGATTCTCTACAACTGTTTAAAGTTCAAGGGGGGTTTTATTAAATTAATAAATTACACTTGATGCTACGTAGGATGCCACATGTCATCTCATAACCTGACGTGTCTTTTTCTATTAAAAAGATAATAGTCACTCAATGGCAGGGGGTTAATAATTGAAAAATGAAAGGTTAGGGGGTTAAATTTAAACTTTGAAATGTCAAGGGAGTTATATGTAACTGACCCAAAGTTCAGGGGGTTGTATATCATTTAGCCATAAAAAATCAAGTTAACTATTAGAAAAATTAATTTTAATCATTCATGTTATTCTCTCTCCCTTGTGTTTGATAGTTCAGAAGGCTTATCTTCTTAAATTTGGATTTGAAGGGTATTATTGTGGAAGTAGAAAAAAATATAGAATGACTTAGTAATAAAATTACATATGGAAAAAAATCAGAGTAAGGCTATTAGTAATGAAACTCATATTGGGAGGGTTACCTTAAAAGAAAGGCTTTATGTGGCCTTAGGTTCCCTAACTCCTAGATTTTGGAGTGTTGTTCTCCTAACAATTTATGCATGTTACAATGGTGCTTTCATTGAGAAACAACCAACTAGAGATAGTTACCTACCGAAGGTTCGACTCTCAAAGGGTGCATTGTAACGAGCCTCATATCACTACAAAAAAACCAACTTTCAGCGACGACTTTCAGCAGCGACTTTTAATGAAGAAGCGTGTGATTTGTATCTTTATAACCTCTTCAAAAATAAACTAAGGAATGTAATAGATGGTGCAATATCGGATCTTCTATTGAAGAGCCTTTTATTGATTATCTAGAAACTAAGTGCAATGAGTGACATAAAACAAGTAAAAGGGAGGGGTTGGATTTATTGACTACCAACTTCTTTCTACAAGAAAAGTAAAATTAGTTTTAAAACTATCATGTTTTGATTTTTGGGACAAAATGGAGTGGAGTGGAAATTGGTTTTGAAAATGTGATGGAAATCTCCTAGACCAATGGACTTAATCTATCCTTGCTTCAACAAAATAATGGGAATGTGCTAGTTTATCATAATTGCCCAAAAGACTCTTTGAGCTATCTTAAGTTAGGTGGATTACATTGATTTGACAGAACCTTAGTTATCTCGGGGTCAAATGCAAAATATTTACCATGGATTAGAATGCAATATAATGCAAACAAATTGTAATTGTTCTCTTATCAAGGAGCCTTTTATTTTGAATTCCCTAGGTTAGACTAACTGCTAAAAACATGGTTAGATAAGGGGTTTTGAAATTTTTTTTCTCTAAACTAAAGTACGTAAAAATAAAACTATTTCTAATCTTTCTGGTATTTTTGGAAAACAATGAAGGGATGTTTTGGATTAAAAGGGGTTATATGATGAAATGGGTCTTTGTGACAAAGTTAGTGGCTTTCCTAACTTCTTGAAATAATTTGGGAGTTAATTTTGCATCAAGTCAAATTGAAAACCCTAAGTAATTGCATTAAGTCAAATCTACCTAATTAATGACTAATCATTCAATCGCATTCATAGTCATCTCTTAGATAAATTGTTAAAAACCATTTGATGTGTATTTGAAAATCATTTTAATGCACTTGCTTCCTCTTTAATGAGAGCACAATCACGACATTCTATTTGAAATAACTCCATCACATGTAAGGCCCTTATCTTATTTCAACATTATTCAGAGTATTAGCGCATTGTTAAAATGTACATGATTATATTCTAGAAATAGCATAAATATACAGGAATATATATTCAAAGTTCAGTGGGCACACAGAAATAGCATAAATATACTGATAAAATGTACATGATTATATTCTAGAAATCCCAACAGGGTATATTCATAATAATTACAAACCTTAAAATAATAAAAAGGCCATCAGATAACCAATGTCAGCACTTGAACTAGACCAAAACATTTAGTTGTCGGTAATTACGACTTTGCCTTTTGAGCCACTTCCTTTAGCCGGAATATTTAATTTTTGGGGAAAGGGTGAGATTCAAAGAATCTCAGTACTAACATGAAATCAGTCATATAAAATGTGATAAATAAATATGCTATACACCATGTAATGCAACATAATAATAACACAAACAATACGGCATGGCATGAGTTAGGGCTACTCCCCCACTAATCCGTAAACCTCAATTGGGTTATTGCTCACAACCAAGTAAATGTGCCTCCTCGCACAATGCCCTACTCAGCAATACAGTGTTCATATTATAGAAGATGACATACATAAAGCATATAAATATTCACATAGTTTATGAAAAATAGAGTTACTACTTTAAGTCCCTTTTCAGCTTACAAACTATTCCTGAATTCTGTTTCGGCTCGGGCAAATTGTTCGATCCTAAAATTTCAAGTTTACAAGAATTGAGTTAATGCTCATTCATGTAATACTCTAAACTCTTTTAAACTCATTTTGTTGGTTATCTTAGCTTTAAACTGTAAAATTACCAAAATGCCCCTAGGAACCTGGTCCAAGTCCGTTTGTACCCGGTCTAACTGTACTTTTTTAAAAATTATGACCTGGGCTAATCCTACACAATTTTGCGTGTAGAATCCAATTTTAACATCAGAATTGCAAATTCACTACCAAAAGACAATTTTACCCTTGGCAGCCTCTATTTAGGGTTTTAGGGCTCATTTTGTCATTTTACATTCCAAGGCTTTTCATACTTCACACTCAACATGAACCCTACACAATTTTCTCTTATAAACACAATAGAACCAAGAAATTGATGAAATTCCAGCTCCTTCCTCCATTTTCAGGTTTGGCTAAAACTCACTAAGTTTTTTGAAAAATTGGTTTTTCTTGAATTCAATCCATAAAGCACCTTCCTTTTACTTGTAATTGCTTGTTTAACCACCAAAACTCTTAATGAACATGATTAATGTAAATTTAGGCAGCATAACCTCTTAGGGTTTGGCATCCCCAAAATTACAAAACCAAGAAAATCAAGCCACAAATTCAACTAAATGACCATAATAGCCAACAACAAACAATAATCATCAAGATAAGACAAGTTTCTAAGCTCCCTTGATTTCTCCTTCTTTCTCTCTCTAGAACGTGACTGATCTCTCTCTCCCCCCCCTTGATTTTGCTTTCTACAAGTGTTATTCATGTAGGAAAAGAGCTTAGGAGAGGTTTTCTATGAGTTAGATAGCTTAACAAGTTAAAATCACCATCAACTCACCTTGTCTTTGCTTGAATCACTTGAGCTTTCACTTGTTCTTATTTGTTCTTGCCTACTACGTCTAATCCTCTCTCTCTCTTTCTCTCTCTATTTTCTAATGCCAACCGAAATGAGCTCTTGAAGAGGATAATTATCCTTTTGGAAATATCCCAATTCACCTCCTTTAGTTATTATTATTTTATTACAATTCACCACATGTTATTTGTTGATGTTTCCTTGCCTTTATCTTTTTGTTTTTGGGCCATAAATATTCTTTCCTCTTTCTCTATTTACTTGACCGAAATATTAGCCCATTGGAGGAGTTAAAATGCTTCTTAATTTATCATAAGTTTACCTCCTCAAATATTATATTTTAGGGTTAAGGAGCAAATTTACCAACGAAGTTTTGTCTAAGGAGCATCTGGCACAAATATGTTTTAGAATGGGCAAAAATGCCAATGAACAATTAAAAAGGGGCATCTAGTACAAAAACCGTTAAATCTGTACTAACGTCGTTAAATTATAAGAGAAGAAAACCCTAACGGCGTTAGTACGGATTTAACGATTTTTTTGTTGGGTGCCCCTTGTTAATTGTTCATTGGTATTTTTGCCCCTTCTAAAACATATTTGTGCCAGATACTCCTTAGACAAAACTTTATTGGTAAATTTGCTCTTTAACCCTATATTTTACCTGCAATTTTTGACTTTTCAAACTTTATGTTTTTGCTTGAGTTACTTCAACTTGGCAATTGGAATTTAACCATTTATTTCCCTTTGCTTCTTGCCCATGAATGACGACATGAAGGCTCTCCAATTGACCAAGTTGGCTTCTTGAATTATCACAATTTTATCTCTTTAATTGCCCACCATTTTTTACTTTTCAATTCTAATTTTTCTTGGCTACAATTTATTTCAACTCGTCATATTTATGAAAATATCCTTTATCCATGCCCCCTCCATCTTTTTGGATGTCCTACACAATTATAATAAGGGAAAATATGGGCTTTTAATTTTATTTAGCCAAATGACTATTTTGCCCATACATTTTTGTCAATACTTTCTTAATTTCGCACCTTGACAAAAAGTTGACAGAATTTTCATTAAACTTTGAAAATTCATATCTTTATTTACAGATATCCAATTGTAGTGGTTCCAAAGGCTATGTGACCCTTATTAAGTCTATTTTTAAGGTAAGAATTTTCTTTAGCCAACTAGACATACAACATTCTAGAATTATCATTTATTGGACACTGCCATATAAACTTGCCAGTTTCACTTGGCTAACTTCAAAAATACATAACTCTTTGTGTACAACTCCAAATGACTTACATGACCTATCAAATTAAAGTTTTATATGTCTACTTTTATTCTAGAAAGTTTTATATTCATTGGACATTATTTGATTATCCAAAACCATCACACAACCAGAATACCACGCAAGAAAACACACTGACGACAAATCCAAACTATACAATTTGTGTTCCAAACATAATTATGTTGTGGGTGACCACTAATTTCCTTGTTTTGAAATTCCATATGCTCTTTAATTCACCATTTAATTCCATTAAATTACACAGAGTGTAAGGAATTTTAGTGGATAAAATTTAGGATGTTATATCACACAAACTAGTAATCACATAAAATGCATAACTTCATTAATTGAAATAAGTTCAACACAAAATCCAAGTGCACAAATACAAAATTCAATACAAGAACAATCCATCATAGACAAATAACAACTCATCTAAGTCTTACAAACATGTACCAATACAAAATCAATTCAAATAGAACATAATCCATGAAATGAGCTAATGGAAAACCAATGAACTCTCCTTTGTAGCACATTGAAGCTCTAGTCACCTTCCTTACCACTAAGACTCAAAAGGATCAGCTACTCATGAACTCAATCATAGCCACAACTTGTACACCATACTAGAAATTCATGGGAATATGATTATGTGGCCAAATCAATGGAGAAAATGAGAATGGGTTTGTCAGGTCTGAGGGAAAATGAACTGATGGAATGATTAGTTAATGGTGGAAATAAAGAAGGCCAATGGTGAAGTTGACGAAGATGGTTGAGTTTTTGGGAAGGTTTGATGGCGGTGAAGTGATTGAATGGTAACAGTGTGGTGGTTTGACGGAGAGAGGATGGCAAAGGTGAGATAGTGACGGTAAATGGTGGTGTTTAAGAGGAAGGAAGATGATGGTGGTGTTTGGCCTACTCCTACTCCTTTTTCTAGTTCCAAATCTAGTCTCTGGTCCCAGCTCATTCTTCTTAGTCTGCAGCTTTGATGGTGGTGAATATTAGAGGAAAGGTTGATGGCGGTGGTGCTACTGACGGTGAGGGGATGGTGGTGATGATGAGTGAAGCTTCGACCTCTTCCTCGTTTCACACCCTCAATCAAGCTTCTAGTTCCACCTCCTCTTCCCAAAAAAATAGGGCCTCCTTCCTTTTTTTTTGAAAGCTCAATCTAACCTAATTCTCTAGCTATAAAACACTGCAGTTTTAGTTAATCCTTGTTGTTAATTTCCATATTCGAGGGTCCTTATTTGGCATTATCTTAGTCCTTCACAGTGATTATTTCTGGTCCTTTTATGGTACTTCCAAAGTTCCTACAATGCAAAAATTAAGCACAAGGTATCGTTAAAAGTCTAAGGTATCAATTGTATGAATAAATTAACAATTTATGACCATTTATCCCTATTTGGGATTAATTCAATACAAATGTCTTTTTCTCAAATTAGTGCTTAATCAAGCAATAATGATCTAGAAAGTGTATTAAAATCCTGAATTTAATCATAAAAAGACTTATCAAAATATGGTTCAATCATAAATCTTCCACACCAGGCAAGATTTAATCTCTCTAACCGAAACTCAATTCCAAACAATAGAAATTTGAATCAATGGAATGCAATACACAAGTAACTAAAGAACCCTTGAATTATAAATGCGCACACACATACACGCTCATATTTAATAACAATCTCAAGCAAAGGCTATACCAAGTCAATTATAAGAAATTGCTACTAATGAAGTTCAAAGAGTCAAATCCATAATACTAAATCCAAATACACATCAAATCTCATAATTTGTATGGAACACCTAAACAAAACTTCAATCAAATACATCAATGAAATTATCAACCTAGAATCTAACTAATATGGTGGAACACAGCAAGAAATTCGATGGACTACACTCCCCTATGAAATTCCAAGCTCAAGATGCTAACCCATTGCTCTAGGAAGAGAAGATTCTAGCTGTTGCAACTCATAGGAACAACACTAAGAGATGAAATGGGAGTGGAATCTATAAAGAAATGATGAAAGAAGTGAAGAAAATATGAAAGGTGAATGTTTGGAGATGGAGAAATGAGAGGAGGAAATGGAGCTTGTGAATAATTGTCTCTCCCTTCGAATTAGGTTTTTGGTATCTTTATAAGTAGAGTTGGGTTAGATCTTTTCATTGGATCCTCCATTTTCTGTTCTAAAACCTGAATACGGCATTACAAAATTGTGACCATTCACTTTGGCTTCGCCATAGCAAACCAAAATCGAACACACCCTTTTAAGCAAAGTAAATGTGAAAGATCTTCAACTTTTACTCCAAAATTCCTCTTTTACTCCTTTTTGACTTGAATCAATTTAGGAACTTTAGGTAATATCTTCTTCTTAAACACATGGGATAATTGAAAGAAGGATTTAGTCTAAAAAATATTTAATTTAATCTATTTTAACACATTTTAGCCTTAATTTTCCAACCTAACTTTATCACTAAACTTAGCACAAATTACAATGAATTTAGTTATGAAAGAGTCATAAAACCTGCTAAATTCATAGTAAAATGCATATAAAAATATGGATTTGTCATTGTTACTAAAAGTTAGACTTTTAGTAGCGATAGTAACAGGCACCACTGAAAATATTGTGTAACACCCCATTTTTATTCACCAATATGCCTTGTAAATATTTATGGCATTTAATGAAATAAAATGGTGAATTTGGATGCAATTAAAATGATAAAAACACCTTTAGATGAAGTTACATGGCGATTGGGCTAAAACAAGTCATAAAGCTCATGTTTGTTTTTCAAAAAGCCTATTATGAAGGCCCAAATTTGGAGAATAAAAGAGTACAATTCTTTGGCCAACATTAATTGTGGATTTTGGCCCAAAAGGAAAGGAAAAGGAGGAATAAACACTTTGGCCCAATAAATTACAAAAATGTAAGGCCAAAATGGTAATTTGCCAATAAAGCAAAAAAAAAAATTTCCCAATTACTAGAGGCCATTTTCGGCCAAATAAAGAAAATAAGGGAAAAATATATATTTGGTGATAAGTATCCCAATTTTGAAGCAATTGTGGCCAAGTATATGAAGTTTGAAAAGTCAAAAAGTGGATATGTACATAATTAATTATTTGATGAAAGAGATTATGGAAAATTCAAGAAGCAATTATTATTTTCCTTCCTCTTTGAATTTTCGTCCAAGGGGAGAAAAGAGGAGGGAAAAATATTTACTTGGACATTGAATATGCCACGTGTCATTATCTTTAGCCAAGTAAAAAGATATGAAGCAAAAAGCAAAATCACATGATGAAATTCCATTAAAATATATTAAACTTAAGGAGGTGGATTGGAGATATTTTAAAGTCTCCTTATCTCTTCCATTAGGCCATAATTTTGGCCAAGAGAAGGAAAATAGAGAGAGAAAGAGTTTCAAGAACAAGAGAGAGCTCAAGAGGTTCAAGAAGGCAAAATTCAGGGCAAGTTGGTGAAATTCAAGTGTTCTTGCCTTCTAGCTTGTGTAAAACCTTCTCTAACCTCTATATCTCATGAACATCATGTGTAGCAAGCAAAATTTTAAGGGGAGAGAGAGAGAGAGAGAGGGAGAGGGAGAGAGAGAGGGAGAGGGTGACACCCTAGAGAGAGAGAAAGTCAAAGGATCAAGTGGTTACCTCAAGAACTTTGTCCTCTTGATTCATATGTTGTTGTTGTGGTGGTTATTGTTGATGTTGGTTTGATTTGTGGTTGTTTTGGTGAATTTGGGATCATGAAATACTAAAGGATTATGTTGCCCAAATTTTCACAAATCATTTTTAAGAAGCATTTAAGAAGTTAAACAAGTAATTAGGAGTGAAAAGGAAAGAGTTTAAAAGGTTAAATCAAGAAAATCACATTTTCTCTTTATTGAAGCAAGTTTCAACCAGACTTGGTTTGAGGGGTTAGGGATAGAATTTTATTAATCTAATGGTTCCATTGTGTTGAGAAGGGAAAATTGTGTAGGGTTCATGTTGATCATGAAGTGCGAAAAGCCTTGGAATGTGAAATGACAAAATGACCCTTAAAACCCTAAATAGGGTCTACCAAGGGCAAAATTGTCTTTTGGCAATGAATTTGGAAAAAAAAAACTAAGTTCAAAAATGGATTCTACACATAAAATTGTGTAGGAATAGCCCAGGTCAAAATTTTTGAAAAAGTACAATTGGACTGGGTACAAAGGGACTTAGATCGGGTCCCTAGGGGTAGTTTGGTTATTTTACAATTTTAAGCTAACTTAACCAACAAATTAAGTTTGGAAAGAGTCTATGAATGAGTAATGACTCATTACTTTGTAAATTTGGAAATTTTAGGACCGGATAGCCCACCCACGCAGGAACATAGTTAGAGCTAGGAAAAAGGGATTAATGTAGTAACTTTTTCTTTCATACACTATGTGAATTTGTATATGCTTTGTGTATGCCATCTTCTGTAATATATATGATACACAGTGCCTATGGGTACACTGATACATAGTAACATGAGGGCATACCGATATTGCCCAGTTTGTGGTCTTGAGCCCAGCTGAGGTATGGAACAAGTAGGGGTTGCAACAGTAGTTGGCCTTGAATACATGTGCACATTTTTTATTGAACCAAATTATGTGTTATTATAATATTGCATTATATGGTAATTGTCATATTTATTTATTGCATTTTCCATGAATGATTTTTTGTTACTACTGGGATTCGTTTGAATCTCACCCTTTCTAATATTTAAAACAATCTAGCAGAAGCTAGCGACTCGAAGGATAAGGAGGGAAATGCCAACGTTTGAAGGGTTCTGGTGTAGCTAAAGATTGCTGTTGGTTGTAGTTAGTTTATTTTAGTAATTTTGGATAATTTTGTATATATTTTTCAAACCCTACGGGGATGACCTGTATTGTAAACAAGTACTTTTTATCAGTATATTTTTGCCATTTTTTGTATGCCTGTGGAACTGTGCCTTTATCACTCTGGCAAATATCAAAATATTAAAGGGTTTGATATTTTTGGTATTAGAGCTTAAAGAGGTTCTGGTATTATCAAAAAAGTATACTGATGGTCTTGTTTACAGGTTGATAGGGTTGATGCGCCGTAGGTGGCAATAGCATGATAGATCACCGCAGACAGTGAATCAAGGTTCCTTGGGTCAGAGGATTCTTGAGGGGAAGCCTTCTGTTGAGATAAGGATACCTCAAGAGCGGGTCTGAATTAGTCCGGTATACACACCTTAGCCAAAACTAGAGCCAGCACCCAGCTTGTCATGGGAGAACTACATAACCACCATCAGATGATACGGAGTCAGACCCGAGTACTGCTGACCGTTCTGGAGTTGAGTTGTGCATATACCATATGACCTGCAGCCGGATGAGGAGTTATGGGAGTATATCTGAGGCAGATATCGGTAGGCTATTCGAGCACATGCCACACCCGTTGATTAGTATCTCACTTATTTGGATTTCGTGGACTCCCTATACCGAAAGTAGGTGCTATTTGAGTTAGATTATCCAGATGAGTTATGGATATTTTCCACAATGAACTTTTCCCAGATATAGCATTTTGGAACCAAAAGAAGAATGAGATTGTTGAGCGGGGCCCAAACGATCATTTCGAAAAATTTAAGGAGTATATGATGGACTATGTGTGAAAATATATGTACTAGGAGTGATTCGTAGTCCAGACACAATATTTTGGTGATCAGAGGAAGCTGGCATGACTTCTGAGATAAGGGAAATCATAGGGTATCGGTAGACAGAGGAAGATAGAGTTGGTATATGTGTTTTAACATAGGTATATAAAAGTTAAGCCTGTTAAACCTAGGGAAATCACGGGATGGGTGACACCCTGGGAAGTCATATGTATAATTATGACATAGTGTGTAACAACGGGCAAAGTCATATTGTGCAGTAGTTTAAAAGATATATGATGTTAAAATCTTTCCCTAACTGCTGTAAATATCTGTGGTATGATATATATGACATATCTATGTACTCGACATTTTGAGAAATGACAAAAAGGCCCTTGTGTTCATATGAATTTATGTCTTCTCTATTTTCATATAGTAAAATACAAAGATCGTATGAACACATGGTAGACTACGAGGGAGCATAATAATCACGTACTAGACCCTCAACCTGGCCCAATGCAACATATATTGGGTATGCTCTCACGTAACAGGAAATGATAAATGATATCAGGGAGGTGTTGCTAGAAGTGTAGCAAAGACAATATCGTTTAGAAGATTTGGTAAGAGGAGATGGTGAGTTTAATCCAACAGAGGGGCCTCAACTAGAAGATCCTTTACCTAATCTTAAAGATGATATTCTTCATACTTGGGTTAAAAGATTTAGTAAATAACAACCCCCAGTCTTCAGATGAAAATTTGATCCACAACAAGCTGAAGACTGGTTGTCACGATAAGAGAAGATATTTAACATCTTATTGTGCCCTGATAAAGTTAAAATCCTCTTGGAAATTTTTAAGCTTAAGGGTGATGTAGATAGATGGTGAAAAAACACCGAATTGATACTTCAGGGGAGGAATATTCCAGTGACATGAGAATTATTCCAAGAAAAGCTTAATGAGAAATATTTTCCCCATTTAGTTAGGCTGTAAAAGGAAAAAAAATTCTTGAATATACAACAAGGTGATAAAGAGAGCGTCAACGAGTACTTAGCTCGTTATATTCGGTTGTCATGATACTCATCATACCTTAAGTATCAGGATGACGATGAATAGTTCTCAGATATGATGATCTAAGGGCTGAAATATGAACTGAAGAAGAAGCTGGTCTCTAAATATTGTATAGATTTTAACAAGGAAATGGAAGAATGCCGAATTATTGATAATAATTTGTTGAGCCTGTACTCAGACAGAAATACCAATACTAAGGGTGCGTCTGGTAGTAAGAGTTCTTCCCAGAAACGAAAAGAATCAAGTGGACTACCTATGGGAGGAAATAAGAAGCCATATCAGGCTGGAGGCCGTGGGAATCAAAGACCCTCTCAGGGTAGAACATGTTGGTATTGCAATAAGCCGTACCATCCCTGGCAGGATATGTGGTGGTGCTTTATTACCGCAGGCCCCACTAGTAACTTAGGCTCCAACCCAGCCAATAACTTGTTATATTTGCGATAGGTCAGGGCATTTTGCTATTAACTGCCCATAGTAGTAGCAATATCTTACTGAGCCCAGACCAAGAGTACAGGGCAGAGTGTATACGATTACTCAGGAGGAAACCAGGAAGCCTCCTGAACTGATTCAAGATACGTTTTACCTTAATGGTAATTTAGTACAAGTAATGTATGATTCAGGTGCTAGTATTGCATGTAATTGTGTGACACGATTAGGCCTGTGAGTACACAAATTTCCATGTGTAGCAAGCAAATTTCAAGGGAATAGAGAGAGAGAGGGGGTGACACCCTAGAGAGAGAAAGTTGAAGGATCAAGAGGTAACCTCATGAACTTTAATCCTCTCGATTCATATGTTGTTGTTGTGGTGGTTATTGTTGATGTTAGTTTGATCTGTAGTTGTTTTTGTGAATTTTGTGAATTTGGGATCATGAAACCTTAAGGGGCTATGCCACCCAAATTTCCACAAATCATGTTTAATAAATGTTTAAGAAGTTAAACAAGTAATTAGGAGTGAAAAGAAAGAAGTTTAAAAGTTTAAATCAGGAAAATCACGTTTTCCCTTTTATTGGAGCAAGTTTTGGCCAGACCTGATTTGAGGAGTTAGGGCTGGAATTTCATTAATCTAATAGTTCCATTGTGTTGAGAAGGGAAAATTGTGTAGGGTTCATGTTGATCATGAAGTGTGAAAAGCCTTAAAATGTGAAATGAAAAAATGACCCTTAAAACCCAAAATAGGGGCTGCCAAGGGCAAAATTATCTTTTGGTATTGAATTTGGAAAAAATGAGTTCAAAAATGGATTTTACACACAAAATTGTGTAGGAATAGCCTGTGTCAAAATTTTTGGAAAAATACAGTTGGACTGTGTGTAAAGGGACTTAGACCGGGTCTCTAGGGGTATTTTGGTCATTTTTCAATTTTAAGCTAACTTAACCAACAAATTAAGTTTGAAAAGAGTTTATGAATGAGTAATGACTCGTTACTTTGTAAATTTGGAAATTTTAGTACTAGATAGCCTACATACGCCGGAACATAGTTAGAGTTAGGAAAAAGGGATTAAGGTAGTAACTCTTTCATATACTATGTGAATTTGTAAATGCTTTGAGTATGCCATCTTCTATAATAAGTATGATATATAGTGCCTATGGGTACATCGATACATAGTACCCTGAGGGTACACCAGTATTGTCTAGTCTGTGGTCATGAGCTCGGCTAAGGTACGAAACAAGTAGGCGTTGCAACATTAGTTGGCCCTGAATACATGTGGACATTTCCGACCGAACTGACGTATGTGTTATTATAATATTGCATTATATGGTAATTGGAATATTTATTTATCATATTTTCTATGAATGATTGTCTGTTACTACTGGTGTTCCTTTGAATCTCACCCTTCCAATATTTAAAATAATCCAACAAAAGCTATCAACTCAAAGGATAAGGCGGGAAATAATGGCGTCTTAAGGGTTCCATTGCAGCTAAAGAGATCTGTTGGAGGTAGTTAGTTTATTTTAGTAATTTTAGACAAGTTTGTATATATTTTTCAAACCCTACCGGGATGGCCTGTATTGTAAATAAGTACTTCTTATCAGTATATTTATGCTATTTCTGTATGCCTATGGAACTGTGCCTTTATCACTGTAGCAAATATCGAAATGTTAAGGGGTTTGGCATATTTCCCTTCAGCTATGACATATTTTGCCACCGCTGAAGGTGTTACTATCATTGTCAACCAAATATAGTTGTTGTTGAAGGTATAACTTTCAACAACCACACCAATTGTTGCTGCCGAAAGAAAAGCTCTTTAATGGCTATAACTATTTTTCGCTATGAAAGGTTATAGTTTTTGGTGGTTACTATCTTGTGTCGTTGCCGAAAGTGTAATATCTCAAATTTTGGGATTAGAGGCTTGAGAATAAGCCTGAATTAAGTGGACCATTAAGCCCTGGTTTAGCAAGAGCCCCAGGAATGAGGATTTGCTGCCAGTGAAAATTTCCTATAAGACAATGACATTGTTATATGGTTTTGGATGATCAAATGATGTCCAAAAATGTGAAATGTTATTGGATGAAAGTAGACATTCTAAGCTTTAATTTGATAGGTAATGGGTAATTTTTGGAGCTATATGCAAATTGTTATGAATTTTTGAAGTTAGCCCATAAAACTGTTTATTTTTTAGAACAACGTCCAAAGACTTAAATTCTGTGAATTTTGTGCTTCCAATTGGCTAAAGACTATATTTTCCTTGAAACTAGACTCAATGACGGTTTCATAGCCTTTGGAATCAGTCCAATTCAATATCTACTAATTAAATTATGATTTTTCAAAGTTTGGGCAGAAAATATGCCAAAATTGCCATAAATCCGAAAATGGGAAACTTTGTAATGGCAAATGATGTAATTTTGAGATAAATTCACATAAGCCCATTGGCTTCTCATATGGGTGTGGGACGTGATTATGGCTGACTAAAAGAGGGAAGAATTAGTTAAGTTGCAATGGAACTTTATAACAACATTTACTTGTGGATAAGCTTAAGCATTTTTGTGTCATAAAAGTCAAAATTATCTAATTAAGATAATTAGGGAAAATTGGGATATTTTATAAATCACAGCCTTCATTTCTTTCCCTAATTTCCGTCAGCCATCTAACAGCAAGAGAGAAAGAGAGTGAGCTCTTCAAGTTCTAGAGAGAAGGAAGGAAAAAATCACAAGGTAATTTGGTTTCCTTTGTGACGTGGTTTCCAATTTGTGTAATACTTGTCCTAAGCCTTCTTTCTCCATGATCCCATGTGTTTAGTAAGCAAAACTTTAGAGTTTGAGGAGGTGGAAGTTTTAGCTAAGGAGAAAAGAAGAAGAGAAGCCAAAGGTAACCTCAAAACCTTCAATCCTTGGTTGTTATGGTTGTTGTTGTTGTTGGATTTGTTGGTGGTTGTGGTTGATTTGTTGTGATTTGTAAAATTTGGGAAGCTCAAACCCTAGCTATAATGCTGCCCAAATTTATTCTAAATCATGTTTAGAATGTAATTAAGTTGTTAATCAAGTGATTAGAAGTAGAAAGGAGCAAGGATTTGAGGTTGAAAATCGAAAAAACACAATTTTCCCTTAAGTTCTCTAAGTTTTGGCCAAGAGGGAAAAATAGGGTAGGAGCTAGATTTTCATGGAATTAATGGTTCCATTGTGTTCAAGAGGGAAAATTAGGTGGGGTTACTGTTGAACACTTTTTCAGAAAAGCCCTAGAAAGCGAAATGACCAAAACACCCCGCCAAGGGCATTTTTATCTTTTGACAGTGAATTTGGTAACTCCAAGGCTGGAAATGGATTTCTTGTTAAAAAATATGTAAGAATAGCCCAAGTCAAAATTTCAAAAAAAGTATGGTTGGACTGGATACAGCGGGGCCGGGTCAGGTTGGGTACCAGGGGTATTTTGGTAATTTTTAACTATAGACTCATAACTACCAAAAACACTATGGAAACTAGACATGAATGGGTTTTAACCTTATTCCTATACATTTGATATTTTAGGACCAAGTTGAGAGCCCGAGTTGCTTGCACGCATATCGAGGCACCCATTTTGAGGTGTAAAAGGCTTAAGGTAGTGACATTATCCTTCATACTTCATATCATAGTCCAAATGATTGTGTATGCCATTGTTTGTGCTTTCATTAATCAACATGGTTTACCGAGAAACGGCAATTAGTATGAGGAGGGCACTATACCTGGTTATTGAGTAACAATCCAATCAAGGTACATGGATAGAGGTGGTTGAGCCCTGTTCCATGTATACATGTTATTATATGTTCATTAATTGGTACATATATTGTTCATATCATATCTACTTTCCGCATTTTATATGAACAATAGTATGTTGCTACTGGGATTCCTTGGAATCTAATTCTTTTTCATAAATGATAATGTAACAGCGGGAACCAATAGATCTAAAGGCAAGTTCGTAGACATGGGAAATTGACGGTGTGGATCCCAGGATAGGACTAGTGGAGTATATGTAGTTTATGTTTGGACATTTTGTATAAATCCATAAATATTATCTAACTTTGAGGAGATGATGTTTGCATGTAAACAAATACTTGTATTAGTATACTTGTACTTTTCTATGTCCCTGTGAAACTTGGTCTTTATTACTCTTCACATATCGAAATATAAACAGGTGTTGACAGAAAGGAGGATTCGGCTACAACTTTACTTGTCACAACCTTAAAATTTTTTTTTTATAATTTTACTTCTTTTTTAAAAAACTTAGGATATTTATGCAATAAATATGTTGCTGTAGTTTGTTATGAATAAATAAAGCAATTCTTTATATAATTGTGAGATAAAGAGAGTTTAAGAGATAATATATTGTGCGTGTGAGAGTGAGGGAAGGGAGGGGTATGGTGTGTGTAAGAGAAAGAATTTATAATTATGTTTGTACTAGTGTATATGTGAGATGGAGAATCACAGAGACAATGTGTGTGTGAGGGAGGGAGTGCAAGCATAAGAGAGGGGATAGTTTGTAACATAGGGAGAGAGGGGAAGCAAGAGATAGAGCGTGAGAGAGAGGGGGGGGGGGGGGGGTATGCAATACAATTGAGAGGAACAATACAATTATTTGTGAGAGATAATATAATTAAATTTATGTAAGTATACTTGTTTTTTTTATAAGCAGTATACTTAACTTAAAATGATATAATATTATATGATGCATTTTTATAATAGAGAGACCAAAAAATATTATAATTTTTTGCCAAGTATGAAAAATAATATAATTGATGGTGTCAATAGTAATTAATTAAGTATGTGGCAAAAATATAATTAATTTTTAAGTTGATATTTATATTTTTAAATTAAAATTTATTTTGTCATATATGTGTGCGCCCCCCGCCCCCTATATTTATACTATTTGTTGTCCAAATTCTTCAATTAGATGCTTTAGATGGACTGGTGTGGTCCTTCAAGCCAATTAAGTGATCCAGAGTTCAAATTTGCCCTAATTTAACAAAAAATATATTATTTATATACAAGTTTAATCTTTAAAAATATATGAAATCCTATATCCCTACATTTTCATTTCTAGCACCTCATTTTCGATTCGCTCCAACAACAAAAACAAAAATCAGAAACTATAATCCTTAAATCCCTAAACTCCCTTAACCTCTCTTAGCTTTCATTTGTTTTCTCCATCATCCACAATCCAGTCATTGCTCTTCTCTTAGCTTTAAGTTGTCTTCTCTGTCACCAACAGTGCAGTTGTTGCTCACTCATCGTTCTTTCCTATGTCCCTTGCAGTCTAGTTGATGTCGACAATATTTAAAAGTTAGGATTACTCCTCCATCTCTTGCATCGCATTAGTTAATATTACTCCTTATATCTTCCAGCTCCAAGTTCACTGAGTTGTGGGTCTATTATTTGTGTGTTCCGTGTTTCTTTTTTGTGAAATTATGGTTTTAGTGTTGATTTTATTAACCAATTAAGAAACATAGGGTTTCTTGCACCGTCAATGGCACTACTAGGGTTCCCTTCCTTCCTTCATCTATGGAGGCTTTCTTCTCCTCTTTAGTTAGGAGTTCTTCTCAACCTTGTGGTGTGGCTCTCAAACCTCTCTCCCCAATAGTCGTCGGTTGGGAGCGCGGTCTAATTCAACGTGTATGGATTGGTAAATAGATGCCGTAAAGGTGATGTAGGGGTAAGGATTATCAGTGGTCACAAAACGTGGCAGCAAGGAAGGGTATCGATTAGGGTTAGATCTTCCGAGTTGAGCGAGATTGATTTGGGCATGGCCAATGATCTACGATGGGTACTGCCATATTCAACAGTAATAGTGGCCAATCAGAACTTGGGGTGTTGGTAGTTGGAAGCTTAACGAGAGGATATTGATTTTGGGTTTCGGATAACAATAGCAGCGACATGGTTGAGGTGGTCGGACTTGTTTGCTTAGGGGCTTTCCAATCGTTTTGAAGGGGTTAGAGACCTTCGTTGGGTGCCTCTGAATCTATCAATATTAAAGACAGTATGGATGGAGTTGGATGCAACGGGAGGGGTTCTACAAGAGTTCTGGGATGCAAACAATTGGTCCATATATGATGATGAGGAGTTTCCAATAAGCAATAAAGGTGGCAGAGTAAGTCAGAGATGGATTACTCTTAAAAATAATGCATTTAACATTAAAGATGTGATAGGGGAAAAATTAGAAGATATTATAGCCTCAAATTCTGCAAGTGCCCATATTAAGTAATAAGGTGATGAGAAAAAGTACCATTCCCACAAGAACTTGGTACTAACAATTCAATTAAGTAATAACTTTACACTTTTACTTAAGTTAAGTCAACACAATTTGGAAAAGAAAAAGACAGGAATAAAAAAGCTAGCTAAAAAAAAGAAAATAAAATCTAACTAAGGCTAAGGATAAAGATGATTCTAGATCTTAAGTGGTGACTTAGATTATTATGGCCTTGATTACTTCTTAGTGTCTAATTTGTCCCCTTAATTGCATTTAAAGTTATATTTGCTAGTCTAGGACTCTTAATTACCTAAGATTGTCTTTCAAACCACTAAAAGTCATTCCAATTATGTTAATTCCTAATTCCTTAAGCGATTAGTACTTAACTAGATTAATTTAAGCCAAGCTTAATGAGACTATATAGGGCTAGTAGGTATATGTCTATTCTACAAGCAAACTAAGTCTAAATCCTTAATTCTACACAATTTAATTAAAAGTCTATTCTAAATTTCTTATGTCTAGGCTCCTTTAAAATACTAAATTAAGTTTCAATCAAATTTCTCATATTTCATAACAATTAAGCTCACAATTGAATCAACAAACATAACATTATAGCAATTAAAAGAAGAAATCATCTTCCACTGATCCATAATCAAACTAAATAATCCAAAATGAAGGTTTAGCTACATAAACTAAATATTCTCATTACTAAAATAATAGTTAACCAAAGACAAAAAGAAGAAGAGAAAGGAAAGGAGAAACAAAAACTCAAAACTGAATTTTTATGTGTTATAATACTTCTGCCTCTCCAAACTGTAATCTCCCTCCATCAAATTATGAGCTCTTGTCTTGTCATCACCAACCCAAACAAAATAGAACACACCATCTTTCCTTTACACCTCACATATATATAGGCATATATTGTGTAATACCCCAAATTTTGAGACTCGAGGCTAGAGAATAAGCCTGAGATTAGTGGATTGCTAAGTCCTGGTTTAGCAAGATCCTAAATTGTGATTAAGGGTTAATGACTCCAAAAGTGGATGTGGTTAGTGATAAATAACCCTTTTGGAGAATATGATGTGATTTGGCACTCGAATATGATTCGTGTGTGTTGTGAGCAGCGCCGAAACCCTGTATTTGAGTTCAATTGTGGATTAACATCCAAATTGAATTAGAATAGAGGAAAGAATTGAATGGGGTATTGTGTTGGAAATGGTGTCATAGTGTGTTTTGATGTCATTGAAATTGGTTTGGAACTTTGGAATGGAAATGTTGCAATGTTAGGTTTTGAAATGTGAATTGTGTTGACATGTTGAGATTGTTTTGAAAACATGTCAATGAGATGTGAATTTGATTGATTTGGTGTTTCCAATGGATTCCTTGTGAAAATTTATGTGGGAATGATGTTTGGTATGAAAATAGAACCATTGGAAGCAAAGATGCAAAATCTGAAATTTTGTCCAGTGAAACTCTATTTTGGGCAGTCAATTTTTGTGAACGTTTTGAATGACCAAATGGTGTCTACAAATTCTGAAACTTTCCAGTCTTAAAGTTCACATCCCAAGCTTAAAAATGGACATATAATTTGTGCCATTTCGTTTTGTGAACTAGGAGATATGACTGTCCAAAGTTTGGGATGGAAACTGAACTCTGTTTTGGGGCAGTGATGCATTTTATGTAATTCTGGAATTTTGTGGTGATTTTGGGCAATGTCCCATATTTTTCCTATAAAGAGGACTTAAATATATTTCATTTGGATTTGGGATCACTTCATTTAGATTTTTATAGAATTAGTTATGATTTTTCAAAGTTAGGACAGAAAATCTGCCAGCATTTCTGAAAAATCCGAAAATGGGAAATTAAAAATTATGACATCATCATATTGTAAGGTGACATCAGCATGATATTAGAAACCACTTTCCCATTTCTTCTTCAGCCATTTCCGACGGTTTTACACAAAGAAGAGAGGGAGAGAGTGTTTTGAGAGTCTAGAGAGAGAAGGAGCAAGAACTCACAGGTAAGCTTGATTTCTCCGATGACTTAGCTCATAACCTGTGTAATCCTTCCTCTAAGCTTCTCTTCTACATGGATTAAGGTACTTGAAGCTTAATTTTGCTGTTTAAAAGGGGCTAGGGTTCAGCCATATTGAGTAAAAGCCAGAGGGAGCTTGAGGTAACTTCTGAAACTTCAATCTTTGATTGTTCTGGCTGCTGTGATTGATTTAATCGGTGAAATTTCACCAGATTGTCTTTGTTTGTAAATTTGGAAAATGGGTTGGCCTAGGTGTTATTCTGCCCAAATTGATACTAAATGGTAGTTCTAACCCAATGTAATGGTTAATAAAGTGGTTAGGAGTAGAAAGAAACACGTCTGCGGAGCCGAAACCGAAAAACCCCAATTTTTCCCGGGGAATTGAGAATTTCGGCCAAGGCTATTTTGGAGGGGTTAGAGATGGATTTTCAATGATTTGATAATTCCACTGAGTTAAGGAGCGAAAATTAGGTGGGGTCACAGTTGGTCACTTTTTCGGAAAATGCCGAAAAAGCATAATTACGAAAACGCCCCTGAAACCCTTAAAGTGGGGCTGCCAAGGGTAAATTTGTAAATTGACATTGAATTTGATAATTCCGAGTCCGGAAATGGATTCCTTGGGTAAAAGTATGTCAGACTAGCCCATGTCAAAATTTCGGGAAAAGTATAGCCGGACCGGGTACGGCGGGGCCGGGCCGGGGCCCCGAGGGTATTTTAGTAAATTTTCAATATCGCCTCATATAACCCCCAGAAACACTATGGAAGTGTCTAAATAGTACATTTGACATTGTAGGATCGAATGTGAAGCCCCGAGTTGCTGGCACGCAAATCCAGGAGAAAAGACTGGAGGTAGGGGACTTACCTTATTTGCATGTATTTGATATCTTTACTTGTGTAATGATGTATGTGATTGCTTTACTTGATTGTGTAGAACATATTTGTATAAATGAAGTTCTGTTTCTGTTTTGCTGTGGCCATAGTTTTGTTACATGAAACATTGAGCATGCAGAAATGTCATTATGGGGCATGCATCTAGATAAAGCTAACATGTCATACACATAGCATCTATCATGCATGCATTATGGTATCTGTTTCCTACTGAGATTCTCTCGAATCTCACCCTCCCCTACCAATAATTTAGACAGGGCAAGTGGCTCGTGGAGGGAGCGGCTAGGACTCCTTCGAGATGAGAGTTGGTAGTTGGTTACCAATGAGTTGTGAAGACTGTATATGATTCGGTTGAATATATGGTTATGAATTTGAGATGAGATTGTGTAATCCCCATTTGAGGAATTGTAATGGGCAATTGGCCCTGTGTATCTTTAGCGAAGGTATGTACCCGGGATTGCCGGGATGATTATATTGTGCACTCTGATATTTATATGAATATGATTTATCTTCGCATAGTAATTGTATTCGAAATGTGAATATGAGACCAAGTTAATTAAATTTTAAAAGGTATTTTTGAAAACCCTATCTCAAGGATGAGATTTTAAATGAGTTTTGATTATTATTGGTCTCTATTTCATTTTAATCGCGTATTTCGGATATAATTACGGAGGGAGTTACATATTGCCTCCTCCCAAAACTTCAAAAAACAGTGATTTTTCAATCAATGAAAAGAAAAGGAAATAATAATGACAATAATTCTGAATCTTTTTTTTATTTTCTTATTTGAGAAAAATTCCCTTTATTATTTATTATTGCTTCTTTCCTAAGTTTAAAACTTCTATTTTATTGAAATCCCACAAATGATGCACCTAATTTGATATCTCATAAAATCTCAAGAAAACTCCTTTAATTTAGCATCGATGACTTCCCAAATTTATCAAATTATATCTCAAATCTATTAAGAATGGGAATGCATCAAGATAGTTGTGCTTTCTCTACTATTACTCTTATTGTTGTCCTCCTTGAGATTATCCTTGCCTCAAGAAATTTGATTAGGAACCATTATTGCATATGGATTCCTATGGAAGCCAATTTAATAGCTGATTGGATTGTCAAAGCTTCATTGAATTGCTCTTACCCTTTGGATTGGGTATCTTGACCTCTATCACAGTTGCAAGCCTTCTCAACGAATGATGTTCGTGAAGTTTCTTCTAATCTAGTTTTAAGTTCTCAGTGTTGAAGACCTTTTAGCTACTAGCTTTTCTATATCAGCTTTTTGTTGTTTAGATTTTGTTTTGTCTTTTCATTTTGTTAGTTGTTTTGTTTCTTGTGTTTGAAGTGTTGCTGTTTTCACTTTGATTTTAATATAATATTTTTTTTGTTGGAAAAAAGTATTTATTTTCTTAATCAGTTTACTATTCATTCATCTCATGTTTCAGAATATTCTTCACATATTTGTGTTGAAAATATGTTTTTAGTTGTGCTTAGTGTGATCCGCAGTCATTGAATTACTCCCTTCCATTCTCTTATTGTTTGTGTCTCTTATTCATAATATGAAACTAATTGATTAACTAATCAGAATCTTGGGATTAGAGCCTTGAGAATAAGCCTGAATCAAGTGGACTGCTAAGTCCCGATTTAGCAAGAGTCCTAGGAATGTAAACTTTACTGCCAATGGTTTTCCTGCGAGGCAGTCTAGTTTGTGAAGGTTTCGAATATTCAAATGATATTCAATGAATGTGAAATTTTACAAAAATAAGAGTAGACATATCAAGCTTCAACTTGATAGATCATATAAGTCATTTGGAGCTGTACACAAAGAGTTATGAATTTTTAAGATTAGCTGAGTGAAACTGGCAAGTTTATGTGACAGAGTCCAAAAATAAAAATTATGGGAATTATGGGCTTCCAATTGGCTAAAGACTATATTTTTCCTTAAAAATAGACTTAATAAGGGTCACATAGTCTTTGGAACCACACCAATTAGACATCTATAAATAAAAATAAAACTTTGATGAAAATTATGTCAGCTTGTGCGAAAATCACAAAATGTATGGGCAAAATATTCATTTGGCTAGAGTTAATCCAAAGCCCATAATTCTTCCTTTCTGATGTGTTCTTAGATGTCCAAATGAGGAAGCAAGAAGGGAGTTTAAATACTTGGCTCATATTATGCTTCAATATGGAGGAATTGTGGCCAAGTGAAAGTTGAGTTGAAAAGTCAACAATTGTGGGCTAATGTTGTAACATTTGAAGAGGCAATATTATGATATTTCAAGAAGTTCCTTTGGTTATTTTGGGGCCTCCATTTACATCACTTTATGGCATGTGGCAAAGAGAATACTGATTGAAGTAGGGGTGTTCAAAGTATCCCGGTCCCGGACTTTTTATCCCGGGAATTTCCCGTCCCGGCCGGGACCGGGACCGGGAAACCCGGGATCGGGACCGGGACCGGGATCGGGATCACACCTTGTGATCCCGGGAATTCCCGGTCCCGGTTTTTTTTTATTTTTTTTTTATTTTTTCCTTAAAAAATAAATTATTCTTTTATATTTGTATTTTTTACCCCATAAATTAAGTTATCATTTGATAAAATGTATATCACATATTTAGTTAGAGTTAAATCGTATATATCTTGATACTAATCCTAACTATATAATATATAAAGATAATAACAAAAATGATGAATGTGATAATAATAATAATAATATATTATTCTTCAATTCTAGCTCAATTTGTGTGATTTTTATGACCTTATTAAGTGTTAAATAATCACTTCAAACACTAAATTATAAAAAATTTAACTAAAATAATCATAATAATGAAATCGGGAATTCCCGGTCCCGGTCATACCGGGAATATCCCGGGACCGGGAATGAATTCCCAGTCCCGGCTACACCCGGGACGGGAACCGGGAATGGGTGATCCCGGTCCCGTCCCGGGTTTTGAACACCCCTAGATTGAAGTTCAAATGCCATTAGTATTTTGTTCAAGCAAAAGTGAACTTTGAAAAGTCAAAAAATAAAATAAGTGTTAAAGGGCTTTTACATGATTATTACAAGACCATTTTCTCTTGCCCTTTCAAGATGCTTTACGGTCAAAAAGGGAAAGTGAAGGGAAATGAATTTACTTGGGCCATATTAAAAGAGCAAGAATTTACCATGGCCAAGTAAAATTGCATGTGGTAAAAATTGCCATAAAGTTATATTATTTTAAGAAAGCAAAAGAGATATTTCAAGAAGCAAATTTATCCTCTTCCCTTCATCATTTTCGATTAGCTGCCACAAAATAAAAAGAGAAAGAGAGCTCAAGAGCATTTGGAGAGCACAAGAAGGGTCTTAGGGTTCCAAGAGCAAAAGTCAAGGTAAAAGCTTGTAATCTTAGTGATTTTGCTTTCTAATCACCTTGGAACTTCCTCTAATCTATTCTCCTCCTTGAAATCCATGGATAGCAAGCCAAATCATCAAGAGTGTAGAGAGATAGGGCTGAAGGGGTTGAGGAGAGAGAGAGAGTTGAGAATCCAAGAGGTAATCTCCATAAACTTGATCCTCTTGTGCTATATGATGGTGGTGGTGTTATTGGTTTTGGCTTGTTTTTTTATTGTTTTGTGATTTTGGGATGATGAACCCAAAAATGTTATGCAACCAAACTTTCCTCTAATCATGTTCATTTAGTGTTTAAGTAGTTAATCATGTAATTAGAAGTGGAAAGGAAGTGGTTAAGCAAGAGAAATCAAGAAAACACATTTTCCCTCCTTAGAACCTAAATTTTAGTTTGATACAGAACATAAGGGATGAACTAGAATTGAGGTTTTGATATGTCCATTGGATTTAGAAGGAAAAATTGTGTGGGAATGTGAGTGTTCATGATTTTTTGAAAATTTTTATGCAAATTTGGAATTTATTGAAGTTCAAAGGAAATGATATTTGATTGTTTCACTGGAGGCGATGTTAATGTGCAATGAATTTTGTTCATTAAACCTAGTCCAAAAATTATGAAACTTGATAGGATTAAAGTAAACATCAGAGCTTTAATTGGATATGTAGATCACAATTTTTTTGACTAGTACTTTAAAAGATATGGATTTTCAAAGTTGTGCCCTGTTTCTGGAAAGAAATCTGGAACAGGGGAAATTTGGCTAATTTCTGAGAAAATGTGATAACAATGACCAGCCTTGGGTACTTTTCCATGAAAATACACTTAGAGAGCTGTACATAGGCTTTGGAATTAGTCAAATTGGAATTTCCTAGAATTAATTATAATTTTCCAAAGTTGACTGAAAATCTGCCAGCTCTCTGGAAAACTGTGAAAGTGCACTGTGTAGAGTTGTACTGTGCTGAAATTGCTGAAACTGTGATAGATAACCAACAGACTATGATTAAAGGTAGTAATAGTTCAAGTAAAAACCAGTTACTTGTAACTTTATTTTATAGGAATTTGCAATAGCTTGAGACGAAACCAAGATTTTGAATGGACAAGTAGAGCAGGAAAGGACAATTCCAATTAATAACTCTTTCGCTCATACATTATGTAAATGCTTATATGCTATGTGTTACTGTTATATTGCATTATATGGGGTATGACATATTTATTTGTCGCATTTTATATGACTGATTGCATGTTATTACTGAGATTCTTTCGAATATCACCCTTTCCATGAATATATAAACTTTTCAGCAGCAGGCAGCGACTCAAGAGGCAAAGGTGTACTTACCAGCAACTGATGGTTCTGGTGTAGATCAATCAGGACAATTGGTTATTTGAAGACCTTTTTATTATTTTGAGGTCTGTAACTGTTGTGAATACACCCTATTGGGATTTCTGTAATATAATCGTGTGCATTTTATCAATATATTTATGATATTTATGTGTGCCTACCGAACTGTGTGTAAGTACTCTGAAAAATGTGAAAATAAGATAAGGGTGTTACATACTCTCTGTGTGTGTGTAATTTTTAGTTATTCGAATTTTTTAGGGGGCAAAGGTTCTAATCTTCATGGAAATGAGTCCCCTTGTTCCTTTTTTTTTATAAGTTCCTTGTTTATTGCATGCATATGTCATCTTTGAAATGATATTTGGACTATGTAAAGAAACAAACTATATTTGATTTTTTTTTTCAATTTTTTATTTTTTTGATTTGAAATCAGGTAGAGTAGTGTGCATCATACTAGCTGCATAAGTTTTTTTTTGCCAACGCACTAACTTCACAAGTTAATGAATTGATATGTAAATTGTGATCATTGGTATAATTGGACACTTTTTCAATGTATTGCCCCAAGTTTGATAGCTTATGAATGATGGAATTTGTAAATTTTGCTATACTTTAACAGATATCTTTCCCCATTCAATTCTTGAGATTGGTAATGTCTTAAATTTTTCCAAAGATTCAATCATTTTTTCATCATTTAATATTTTTACTGGCCACTTTGTCTTTTCATATTTGTTGTTTTTGTATTAGTTTTTCATCTATAAAATACTCTTGAACTTTTTAGGGAATAGGAATGGATAAAATTTGGTTAGACATTAAAGACAAAGCCAACCTAGTATACGTTAGAGGAGTAGACAGGTTTCAAGAATGGGCATTTACTCAACAAAAGTGACAAACAAAATGCATTGTCTTTGTAAGTAATGTAGGAATGTTACATAAAAAGTGAAAACAAATGTTAAAACAAACTTTTTTGTTAGTGCAAACATTTTACCCAAGATGGGGTGAATTAGGTGAAAATAAATATTTTAAACAATTAAGAGAAATTAAAGAAATTAAACCAGAGTTAAGAGTTACAGAAATATCACCGAAATGTATATCGGGGATTGTACTAGTTCAGTCACAACTTATCTGACCTAGGTCTAGTCCTTCAATCACCTATGAGATTTTCATTTTAGCCTCTAAGATTTAGTGGGTTCTTGGTACCTCAGTACACAACAAGTCCTTCACCAAATACTCGCTTCCCTTTACACAATGTAAACCAATACCCAACTTAAGGTTTCACAACCTTACATTATCTCAATAAGAAGCATTGATTGTTTGATGTAACTCTCTCTAAGAGTAAATCATTAATTACTAAAGTATAGGATACAAAGAAAATGATGAATGAAAATGGAGCACTTAAATGCATAATTGAATATTTGTCAAATCAGTGGTTGCTCCACTTTGAATGCTTTCGTATTTATAGTTGGAGTGTATTCAATGACCGTTATGAGCATTCCATTTGTCTGTTACAATGCAATTGCTTCTTTGGATATTCTGTGTAAAAGAAAATAGCCGTTGGAGTATAGAGAATGTCTTGGTTGAAGTTTTGCTTGCATTTAATGATTTTGACACAGAATTTGCTTTTTGAGATTTTCAAATGTTCTAATGTTGGTAATCACTAAAACTTGCTTAGGATAGATATTACTCTTGCAAAGGAACACTAACAAGTTTAAAGAATTTAATAGTGTTTTCTTTGATTTCCAAAAAAATTAGGTATCATGCTCTGTTTTTATGGATAGTTAGTTATTCGAATATGATCATTTGTATTTGAACAGAAGATCTCTTTTTCTGTTATGGTATATTTGAATACACTTCCCTTTATTCTCATAACATTTATGCTATTTGGAATAAAGTGTATTGGAATAATCATGACCCTTATTCGAATAGCCTCTTTTAAAAACAAGTGATCTTATCCGAATACAACAACCTATATTCGAATAAGCTCTATGAGTATTCTTATTCAAATAAATCATTCCTTATTTGAATAAGTCTTTAAAACTTGAAGTGTATTAGTATAATCTGTTATGTATTTGACTATCCTTTTCAGAAAGCAAGTGACTTTATTCTAATACATCATCTTGTTATTCGAATAGGCTTCTGAGTATTCTTATTCAAATACATCAGTCCTTATTTGAGTAAGAGTTTGGAATTTGAATATGAGTAAATGAGCTTCTTATTCGAATAACTTTCTCTTTATTCGAATAAAATTTACTTTTATCTTTATCTTTTAAAACTCTCTCAGCTTATTGGAATAATCAACTCATCATTTGAATAACATTTTAGAAACAAAATTGAAATATGTAAGCTGTTATTCGAATAACTTATTCTTTATTTGAATAAGTTTTTCCATATGTCAAATTGAAAACAAGCAAGACTTCACTCTATTCGAATAATGCATTGTGTATTTGAATAATCTTTTCTTTAAACTGTGAAACCTTATTTGAATAATATACAGCTTATTTGAATGACACCCTACTTATTCAAATAAGCTAAAGATTACTCGTTTAGGTCTAAACTGAAAACAAGTCCTCTTATTCAAATAAGACTATTCCTATTCAAATTATCCACAGTGTGAATGAATTTCCTTATGCTAGAAATTGAATCCTTATTCGAACAAACCTAAGATTTGTTATCATCAAAACTTTGAATATAACATCTCTCCCTTTTTGATGATGACAAAACTTAGTATACTCAAGTATAAACATAAAAGCAGATAAGGTCACGCAATCAGAAATCATGAGGCATAATACTGCAATGATAATCACTTGAAGCTTAGTATTATATCAAGTAGAGACTACAAAAGCAGTAAATTCAAAGTAAAAGCAATAAAAAACATAATCCCAAAGTCTCTGTCTTAATCCAAAATAACTTTCACTTCTCTCATTTGCTCAGATTGTTCAGGAATAGCTCTCACTACTTCTCCCCCTTTTTGGCATTATCAAAAGGATGGGGTGGAGTTAGAAGAGAAAACTTAGTGGTGGATGGAAGGGGTTCTCTAAGAGGAGCTGGAGGAGGTGTAGAACTAAACACAACCAAAGCTGCGTTAGGGTCAAAAGGAGTGTGAATGGAGTCAGAGGGAGAGTCAGGATTGAGGGCAAATATGTGAGAGGATGGTTAGGGATCAATTTGAGTATGTTGATTAAAGATTGAGTTGGGGTTATTTCAGGAGCAGGCTCAGGTGCAAAGGTAGAGATAGGTTGAGGAGAGGAGATGATAGTGGGATCAATGGAATGAATTTCCTCAGTGTTCTTTGGATTAGGAATTCTTGAGTGTTTCTAGAAGAGTTAGAGCTAGACTAAGGGATGGTTTTGGAAGGTGAGGTGTCAACTTGTTGAAGAATAGGATAGGGAGCTCAGGAGTAGTGTGATGTGGTTCCTGTGGTTGAGGGTGATCAAATGTAATATTAACTAGGGATGCAGTAGAGGGGTCTTCCATAGTGAAGAGGATATATGAGGGCTCATGTGGAATGGTAGAGGTGATTTATGGTGGTATAGCTAGAGTAGTAGTGGGTAGGTCACTGTAGATAGGAACCTTAATAACTGGTGCTCTTGTTAAGGGAGCTCCAGTGATGCAAGTCTCTAGGTAGTCTAGTTCATGCTTGAACTCTTTGATTTGCTAGAGATAGTTGGCTTGAAGATTGTAGAGAGATTTGAAGTTGTCATTTACTCCTCTAATCACAGCTCTTACTTGGCTTTTGATATCTTTTAGCAAGAACTTATTGGACTTCATGAGTTGTTCTATCACTGGTTTGAGAGCTTCTTCAACTTGCATTTGGATAGAAGCCCTAAACAGTGAAGGAGAAGGAGATACAGCTCTAGATGAGTGAACTTTATCCATCTTGGAAGTCTTTAGCTCTACTCTCTATCTCTTGGGTTGTGATTGCTCAGGTAAATCTTGTGGAAGAGAAATTTTCATTTTCTTAATTTGAGTTGCCCCAAATAAGGCTCTCTTTTGCTCCCTCCAGATACTAAATGTTGTTCATTTTGAGGAAGAGAGATACTAGTTGAGGATAAGGTACTGGAGTTGTCTTGTTTGATATCAGCCTATATTTGTTGATCTCTTAGAATATGAATTCTCTTACATTTAGTTTGACTCCAAAGATCAAGCAAGCTAGTAGATTGAAGTATCTTCTGCTAACATGATTGAAGTTTTGAAACTTGTTGACAAAGAACCTAGTGTAGATGTACCACAAGATCCTTTGGTCATTAATTAGAGACATGGAGGAAAACTTCATGGTTTATTTATAGGCTTGATGATCTTCATTATCTCATCCTTACTGTATTCTATAACATCATCAAATTCATCCTCATCGTAGCCCAAATAAGCATTGATTATGGAAAGAGAAAGCTAGATTTTTTGTCCTCTAACTGTAGTTTCTAACCTTTCCTTAACTACTTCCTTCTTACTTCCCTTGATTTTTACAGAGTACAAATTACTATAAAAGTGTTCTCACAACAGATGGGCTAAATGATAAATCAACTTGAAGCCACCTCTGATAGTGCTCTGAGTAGCCGTATAGATTAAAGCCTAGGTTATCTCTCAGATATAGTAGGTCTATAAATACAACTGGACACATAGGTCTAGATGAGAACAAATCTTTATACCTCTTTTTCTCATCTAGTTGTAGTAGGGGTTTTGTGTTAAAATAAGAGGGTGGACTTGCAACTTCTTCTTCTATCAATGTTTTTGATTGAGTACATGATTGAGCCTAAGACACTCTGCTAGGTCCAACTTGAGAAGGCTTCAAACATTCAACAATGCCATGTACAATATTCCTCATTGTTCTGTCAAGATCCTCGCTCTTAGTGGATGGATTATGAGATGATGTGCTTGTCGGTCCTTTGTCTTTCTCCTTTGAGATAGTGGAAATGGTCTTGGACACATACCTTCTCTCTATTGTCTCTCTTATTACAATACCCTTAGCCCAAGGAGGAGCTTTAAAAGAAACATCAAAACCTTTTGGTTTAAATTTCTTTGGAGTTTTCTTGTAAGGAGTCTTCTTAGTAGACTTTTTAGATGGAGGAGGAGACTCATCCTTGACATAGTTGGTATGTTTGGATCTCATTTATGAATTTTAGAAGAGCGTTAGGAGTTAGGTTAACTATGAAATCTTAGGTTTTTGGAGTTGTAGGTGATGAAATAGAGTGAATTTAGTTCAGTTTCGATCGGAAGAAGGAGACGAATGTGATGGGAAAGATTTGTATTATGAGTAGAAACTGAGTGGGTATTCGAATAATGAAGTAGTGAGTGAGTTCCGTTACTTAATATCAAGACCTATGTTATTCGAATATGTTCATGAGTATTCGAATAAGGGGTTCTTTTTCAAATAAGGTTGAACATATTCGAATAAACTTTAATAAAGTATGTGTACCAGTATTTGAGTAGGATTTAGTTTTTTCGAATAGTTCATCCCTTGCTTCTTCATGTATTCTAATAGCTAGTAGTGCATTCGAATAACCTTCTTCAATTTGAAGACGTAATATTCAAATAAGAGTTTCCTTATTCAAATAACTTCACTGTACTTCTGCTTATCTTATTAGAATAAGTGTATCATTATTTGAATAAACTGTTGGAAATTGTACCCTAAAGGCCAATCATTGTACTTTGAACATTATTATTTTAATGAAATTTCTCTATTCTATTATCATATTATTTGCATGTTAATTGTGATAATTGTATCCTTGGATAATTCATGAAGACTGTCCTAAAATGTCCCTGGTCGGTCATCTATGCGGGAGCAGAGATGAAACAAGACCAGTATGATTTTGATAAGATATAGAGATACAAATCAAAGTCTTAGGCACTTTTAAGAGTAGGAGGTGCTGGACCGACCCACTATGAGAAAGCTACTTGGATCAAGTCATAAGTTTTTCTCATGTATAACCACGTCACAATGCCCTTAGACCTGAGGTCATCATGGATTCCTACATGAGAGTTGCTAAGCTTTGAACTAGTCAAAAGTCACTTTTGATCGGGTGATGATAAAGGCTACGATCGGGCTTGGTGGTTTTCCATGCAGAGGAATATGAATGATCAAGATGGAATTTGTCCCTCACATTAGTAGAGAGATATTACTGGGCCCCTCGATGAGTGAGTCTGAGAAATGTATGGCCATACTACAATGGAAAGGAGTTTCCATTTCTATTGTCAGGCTACTCAGGAATCGAGAAAGTAATGGTCAGGAACAAGAGGATGACATTATCCATGCCTTATCCTTGATCGATGTATCGTGTGACAAAAGGGACGTGACATGGTTGTATGACAGGTTGCATCGTGATAACGATCCTCATATGAATTGGGTAGTCGTAATGTCTTGCTAGAGGCCGCTTGCGACTTTTGGGTTAGTACGGTTATTGGTCCACTGCCAACTTCATATAGGCCTACGGGGTCGCACACAAGAATGACCCAACACAAGATAATGTTTAATTTAGGGTGGACGAATTATATATATATATATATAACATAAAATTCGTTAATAATATTATATTGATATATATTTTTGTAATATATATCTTATATATATATATTATATATGTATATATATATTATATGATATTATTATATTGTGTTAATTTTAAATTTAATTTATTAAGATATATTAAATTTAATAACTAACATGAAAGAGATATAGTATCTCAGATTTAATTTATGAAGATAAATTAAATCTAATGGCTCTTTATTTGGATTAAATAAATAGGTTAAAATTAAAACTATTGGACAGATTTAATTTAAAATGAATTTATTTAATTAGCTCATCAAGATAATTAATTGTTGTGGTTTATTATTTATACTTGTTTGGGTATGGTGAACAGCATGGCTTTAGAATTTTACAAAGGGTTGTAATATTTAAATACGGCCTGCGTGCCATGCCTTTCTCTAAATACTCTCGATGTACATTCTCTTCTCATCTCACTCCCCTCGAGTGTTTAAATAAGGTTTCTCTCAATGTATTTCTTTTCTTATTTAGAGAAGTCCTCTCATTGGCTTAGGAGGATTTTAGGTTAGGTAAGCCATGATTTATCACGTTTAAATTATGCTTTTGATAAGATCTTTGCATGAATACTTTTACGTTTATATGTACTTATCTGTATGAGATACAACCACGATTGCATTCATATAAACAAGACTAATTAATTGAGCCCTCTAATCAAATCTTAAGTCTTAATGCTGTCAATTAATGAATACCTGTCAAAACCTAGATCGCTCAATTACGGAAACCACCAAAGTGGATATACTTGAGATATCTTGATGAGACAAGTATGAGTAATGGTGCTGCTCATAATATTCATTATTGTTTTGACTTAATTGAGATTAAAAAAACGGTTTTGAATCTCAAGGCGTTAGATGAGATTAAACATGCCGGATCATATGATAATCAAATAATCCCATAAACATCTAAGAGTTACATGTGATGTAATTGATAAATAGGTTGCCTACCTATATAACTTGAATTTAAGCGTCTTGCCAAAGCGGACTTAAGTTTAAGCCAAATATAGATCTTAGCCCACTAATTATTATTTTGAGGGTTGTTGATTTAGTGGGAGATTACTAACTAACTTTACATATTTTAATTGTAGAATCATGTCGACCAGTAATACTGCTACGCTATCGTTATGATCGGTCTTTGAGAAGGAAAAACTCAATGGGATAAACTTTCTTGACTGGTTCAGGAACTTGAGAATTGTTCTCAAGCAGGAAAGAAAGGCTTATGTCCTAGATCAACCCATTCCTGAGGAGCTTGTAGCCAATGCTCCAAGAGCTCAGAGAGATTCTTACACAAAGCATAAGGATGACTCTGCGGATGTAGGTTGCCTGATGCTTGCCACTATGGTTCCAGAGCTCCAAAGAGATCTGGAACTTATGGAAGCTCATGAGATAATTGTCCATCTCAAGGAAATGTTCCAACAACAGGCAAGGCAAGAAAGGTATGAGTCCACAAAGGCCTTACATTCCTGCAAGATGGCTGAAGGTGTATTAGTTAGTACTCATGTGTTAAAGATGAAAGGCTATATTGATCACCTTGAGAGGATTGGATTTCCTATGAGCCAGGAGTTAGCTATGGATTTGATCCTGAACTCACTCCCAGAGAGTTATGACCAGTTTGTCATGAACTACAACATGAATAACATGGAGAAATCAATTTCTGAGCTGTATGGGATGCTCAAAACTGCTGAGCAAAGTATTAATAAAAAGCCCAGTACAGTTTTGATGGTTCAAAAAGGAAAGGGTATGAAAAAGAAAGGGAAGGACAAATGGAAGGCTAATGGCTCAAGTGGTAAGACTAAAGAGTCAAACAAGCCCAAAACCAAGCCTGCACCCAAGAAGGCAAAGCCTCCAAAGGAAGGAGTCTACTACTTCTGCAATTAGAGTCGGGAATACGGGCCGGCCATTCATGGGCTCGGGCCTAAACGGGACGGCCCGTTTAGGCCCATTTGCTAAAAAGTACAATATTTTTTAGGCCCTCGACCCTACAGGGCTAGCCTTTCACGGGCTCGGGCCTAAACGGGCTTAAACTCATTTTAATTCAAAAAAATTTCTTTTTCAAGTTTTACAATTTATTTATTATTTTTCTTTAAATTGAGATACATTATTTTTAAAAATCATAAATTTTTAGTAAAAATAATCATCTAATGTTCAAATTAGCCTATTTTTTAAAGTTTAAATTAATAAATCATTATAGAAAATAAAATAAATCAAACCAATTAATAAGTGTTTGCCTGTTATTAATACTTTATTAGGTACTTAGGTGTCTCTCATATTGATAATTTGATATAATGATATTATATTTATTAATTTATTTTTTAAAAAATATTAAACGGGCCTAAAAGGGCCAACCCTCAGGGCTGCAGGGCCGGCCCTTTTAGGCCCGCTTCTTTTTTTAGCCTCTAAATCATAAGCCCAGCCCTTGAAGGGCTTGGGCCTAAACGGGCCGGCCCGACTGGCTTGGCCCGAATTCCCGGCTCTATCTGCAATGAACCCGGTCATTGGAAGAGGAATTGCAAACTCTACCTGGAAGATCTGAAAAAGAACAAGAAGGATAGCGGAGCTATCGCTTCAGGTATTTATGTTATAGACATTCATTTTTCTACTTCCTCTACATGGGTATTAGATACTGCATGTGGTTCTCACATTTGTACAAATGTGCAGGGTCTAAAGGATAGTAGAAAGATGAAGAAGGGTGAGGTGGACCTAGGAGTTGGAAACAGAGCAAGAGTTGCTACTTTAGCCGTAGGCACTTATGAATTAGTTCTGCCTAGTGGGCTTTTGTTAGTTTTGAACAATTGCTATTATGTTCCTCCTTTGAGTAGTAACATTGTCTCTCTTTCTTATTTGGATAAGGAAGGTTATACTTCCATTACTAGGAATGGTAAATGTTCTATTTATCGTAATGACATTTTCTATGCTGATGGTGATTTGCATGTTGGTCATTATATATTAAATTTGGAACATCCTAATAATGGGAATATCTATAACGTAACTACTAAAAGGATAAAATCAAACGATTTGAATCCGACCTACCTATGGCATTGTCATCTAGGCCATATAAATGAGAAACGCATTTCCAAACTCCATCAAGATGGATTTCTTAACTCATTTGACTTTGAATCATATGATACATGCAAATCTTGCTTATTAGGAAAGATGACAAAGGCACCTTTTACTAGGCATAGTGAGAGGGCCACTGAATTATTGGGCCTCAGACATACAGATGTATGTAGACCATTAAATATAGCTGCCAGAGGAGGTTATGTCTACTTCATTACATTTATAGATGACTTTAGTAGATATGGCTATATCTATCTAATGAAACATAAATTTGAATCTTTTGAAATGTTCAAAATATTTCGAAATGAAGTACAAAACCAACTTGGCAAAACAATTAAAGCACTTCGATCTGATCGAGGTGGTGAATATTTGAGCCAAGAGTTCATTGACCATCTTAGGGTTGTAGGATAATCTCACAATTAACTCCTCCAGGAACACCACAATGGAATGGTGTTTCTGAACGGAGGATTCGAACACTATTAGATATGGTTTGATCTATGATGAGTCAAACAGATCTTCCACCATCCTTTTGGGGACATGCCCTAGAGATAGCTGCATTCACACTAAATTGTATTCCATCTAAGAAAATTGAAAAGACACCATATAAGAATGGACAGGAAAGAAACCAAGTTTATCTTTTCTCAAGATCTGGGGATGTGAGGTATATGTTAGCAACAAGCCTCTGATAAATTAACGCTGAGATCCTCATAGTGCCTTTTCGTGGGGTATCCTAAAGAAACGAAAGGATACTATGTCTACAATCCCACCGATAACAAAGTGTTTGTTATTCGAAATGGTAAGGTTCTAGAAAGAGAGTTTGTCTCTAAAACAACCAGTGGGTGCAAGGTACATCTCGAAGAAATTCGAGAGTCACAAGATAGTACAGAATCACAGATGGATATTAGAGAAGACTCACAACAAGTTGCTGAGCCTCCTCAAGTAACACAAGGTCTATGAAGATCTGATAGGACATGGCATCAGCCTTAGAGATATGGATTTCTGATTATTGAAGGCCGTGATGTGTTGCTCATTGAGAAAAATGAGCCAACCACCTATTGAGAAGCCATAGTAGGACCAAACTCCGAGAAATGGCTAAATGCCATGAAGTCTGAAATGCAATCCATGTACGACAATCAGGTATGGACCTTAGTCGATCCACCTGAAGGTGTAAAAACCATCGGGTGCAAATGGGTTTTTAAGGAGAAAACTGACATGGATGGCAATGTAAATGTTTTCACAGCACGACTGGTTGCAAAAGGATTCACTCAAACTCATGGTGTAAACTATGATGAAATATTTTCCCTAGTTGCAATGGCCAAATCAATTAGAATCCTTCTTGCCATTGCAGCATATTATGACTATGGAATATGGCAAATGGACATCAAAACAACCTTTCTTAATGGAAAGCTACTTGAGGATGTGTACATAGCACAACCTGAAGGTTTGTACGTCCAAAGGACTCTGGTAAAGTTTGCAAGCTTCAACGATCCATTTATGGATTGAAGCAAGCATCTTAGAGCTGGAATCATCGTTTTGATGAAGTCAAAGAGTTTGGATTTATTCAAAACATCGATGAACCTTGTGTTTACAAGATGGTTAGTGGGAGCATAGTTGTATTTCTAGTGCTTTATGTAAATGACATCCTACTCATCGGGAACGACATTCCTACTTTGCAGAGTGTCAAGTCTTGGTTAGGAAAGTCCTTTTTAATGAAAGACTTAGGTGAAGCCACCTACATCCTAGGGATTAGGATCTATAGGGATAGATCCAAAAGACTAATAGGCCTAAGTTAGAGCACATACATAGACAAGATACTGCATAGGTTCAGTATACAGGATTCAAAAAGGGGTTACATGCCCATGTCTCATGGTATCCATCTTAGCAAGGATCTGTGTCCTAGCATACCTGATAAGTGATATCGCATGAGTAAGGTTCCATATGCCTCGGCCATTGGATCCATCATGTATGCCATGTTATGTACTCGACCGGATGTCTCATTTGCCTTAAGTATGACTAGCAGATATCAATAAGATTCTGGTAAGGGTCATTGGACTGCAGTCAAGAATATCCTAAAGTACTTAAGACATACTAAGGACTTATTTTTGGTTTATGGTGGATTGGATGATGAGCTCTGTGTAACCGGTTACACAGATGCAAGTTTTCAAACTAACCAAGACGACCTTAAATCACAATCTGGATGTGTATTCCTCCTGAATGGTGGAGCAGTAAGCTGGAAGAGCTCCAAGCATAGCACTGTAGCAGATTCTGCAATAGAAGTTGAGTATATAGCAACATCAAATGTAGCTAAAGAAGCCATTTGGATCAAGAAGTTCATTATTGAACTAGGGGTGGTGCCTACCATCTCAAATCCAATAGATTTGTTCTGTGACAATAACAGTGCTATTGCACAGGCCAAGGAGCCTAGGTCACATCAAAAGATCAAGCATATACTCAGGCAATTTCATCTTATTAGAGAAATCAATGATAAAGGTGATATAAAGATATGCAAAGTAGCAGGACAAGATAATGTTGCTGATCCTCTTACTAAGCCACTTGCACAGACAAAACATGAGCGTCATGTTAGGGTAATGGGAATTAGGCAAATTAATGATTGTACCTAGGGCAAGTGGGAGGATGTTGGAAATTGTGCCCTAAGGGCCAATCATTGTACTTTGAACATTATTATTTTAATGAAATTTCTCCATTCTGTTATCATATTATTTGCATGTTAACTGTGATAATTGTATCCTTGGATAATTCATGAAGATTGTCCTAAAATGTCCCTGGTCCGTCATCTATACGGGAGCAGAGATGAAACAAGACCAGTATGACTTTGATAAGATATAGAGATACAAATCAAAGTCTTAGGCACTTTTAAGAGTAGGAGGTGCTGGACCGACCCACTATGAGAAAGCTACTTGGATCAAGTCATAAGTTTTTCTCATGTATAACCACGTCACAATGCCCTTAGACCTGAGGTCATCATGGATTCCTACATGAGAGTTGCTAAGCTTTGAACTAATCAAAAGTCACTTTTGATCAGGTGATGATAAAGGCTACGATCGGGCTTGATGGTTTTTCATGCAGAGGAATATGAATGATCAAGATGGAATTTGTCCCTCACATTAGTAGAGAGATATTACTGGGCCCCTCGATGAGTGAGTCTGAGAAATGTATGGCCATACTACAATGGAAAAGAGTTTCCATTTCTATTGTCAGGCTACTCAGGAATCGAGAAAGTAATGGTCAGGAACAAGAGGATGACATTATCCATGTCTTATCCTTGATCGATGTATCATGTGACAAAAGGGACGTGAGATGGTTGTATGACAGGTTGCATCGTGATAACGATCCTCATATGAATTGGGTAGTCGTAATGTCTTGCTAGAGGCCGCTTGCGACTTTTAGGTTAGTACAGTTATTGGCCCACTGCCAACTTCATATGGGCCTACGGGGTCGCACACAAGAATTGCCCAACACAAGATAATGTTTAATTTAGGGTAGACGAATTATATATATATATAATATAAAATTCGTTAATAATATTATATAGATATATATTTTAGAAATATATATCTTATATATATGTGTATATATATTATATGATATTATTAAATTGTGTTAATTTTAAATTTAATTTATTAAGATATATTAAATTTAATAACTAACATGATAGAGATATAGTATCTCAGATTTAATTTATGAAGATAAATTAAATCTAATGGCTCTTTATTTAGATTAAATAAATAAGTTAAAATTAAAACTGTTGGACATATTTAATTTAAACTGAATTTATTTAATTAGCTCATCAAGATAATTAATTGTTGATCAATTTCGAAATTAATGATGATTAACTTTGAAATTTGAATATAGTCCTCATAAGTTATAAACTTGATAGAGAAGATATAGTCATACGCGCATGAGAATTCAGAGCCGCAAGGGAAACCCTAAAAACATTGGATGCGCTAGCACGCAGTCTCGGTTGGAGAGTATTTGTGTGGATACCGGTAGAGGGAGTGGACCTAATGTGTTGGCTCTTAGAGATCGTGAAAACCCTAAGTTGAAAAAGGTACGAGTTCTTTCTAACCCGATTTAAACGCCGTTGATAGATCCTCGATTAGGATCGGTAAAATTTTTAAAATTCTTCCGCTGTGCCTTCCGATCCTAGCATAAACTTCTATCTTTAGTTCTTCATCCTATTCGAATAGACAATCTTGTATTCAAATAGAGTTTCCTTTCCTATGTATACAAAGTACTGTATTCGAATACAAGGTAGTTTAGTTTATTTGAATATAGGTTCCTTTATTCGAATACAATTTTTGAAACTTTGTTTTAGACATCTCATTGTTATTTGAATAACTCACATTTATTTGAATAGCTTTTTTGAAAATTTCTTTTATTCGAATAAGTTTCCTTTATTTGAATAAAGATTTTGTAAACTCTTGCTTCTGTATTTGAATAGTAACTCTGTTATTCAAATAGGCTTTTGTAAACAGATTTAAGTAGTAACACTCATATTTGAATATATAGCTTGTATTCGAATAAGGTATTTTGAAAACTTATCTTTGTATTTGACTATAGAGGTTTGTATTCAAATAAGGTTTCTCTCATCAGAGTATTCTTTTTATGAACAATCCTGCAAAACACATATCTAGAAACTCTGATGCTTAAGTCAGTAAACTTTTATTAACAAAACAGAATGAAATGGATTAAGAATATGTAAATTTACTTACAATTCATTAGGATTTACCATCCCCAATTCTCTTTTAATATACAAGAATTGATCTTTTGCTAAGGATTTGCTGAATATATCAGCCAATTGCATATGTGTAGGGATGAAGACAATTTTGACATCTTTCTTTTAAGCATGATGTCTTATATCAATGTGCTTGTTCCTTGAATGTTGTACTAGATTTTTGGCCAAACTACTAGTGCTGGTGTTGTCACCGTAGAAAGGAATTTCCTTGAGATGAATGCCAAGAACTTGTAATTATTGCTTCAACCATAGCACTTGAGCAAATCAACTTGATGCTGCCATATATTTAGCTTTCGTTGAAGACAATGATACTGTATTTTGTTTCTTGTTGAACCAAGAAACGATTGCTCCTCCAAGAAATTGGCATTGCCTACTTGTGCTTTTTCTATCAATCTTGTAACCATCATGATCAGAGTCTGAGTATGCAACCAGATATTCATTTCCTCCTTTCGGATACCATATCCCTAAGTCCACTGTTTCAGCAAGGCATTTGAAGTTCTTTTCACAGTTTCATCATGAGATTCCTTGGGACATGATTAGTATCTAGCATACATTCTAACACTGAATTGAATGTCTAGTCAGCGAGCTATAATATAGAGTAGTGAGCAAATCATTCCTCTATACTTTGTTATGTTGATGTCAGCTCCTTTCACATCTACATCCAATAAAGTTGTTGAATTTGTCGGAGTATCAGTTCCATTGGTTTGGTCTATTCCATATTTCTTGAAGAGCTCTTTGAGATACTTGGTTTGAGATATGAATATCCCATTCTTTCTTTGCTTGATTTGCAAGACCAAAAAGAATGTCAATTCTCTCATTATAGAAATCTCAAATTCTCCTTTCATTATATCAGAAAATTCCTTGCAAAGAGAATCATTAGTGGCTCTAAAAATAATATCAACATATATTTGCACAATCAACATCTCATTTTTCTTGTGTTTGATGACTAATGTTGTGTTTACTTTTCCTCTAACAAACCTTTGATGAATGAGAAAATTGCTTAGTCTTTTGTACCAAGCTCTTGGAGCTTTTTTAAGATCATAAATAGCTTTCTTTAATCTATAGACATGATTTGGAATAGAAAAATCTTCAAAACCACAGGGTTGTTTAACATAAACTTCCTATATTATGTAACCATAAAGAAAAGCACTTTTTACATCCATTTGATAGAATTTGAACCTTTAATGAACGACAAGGCTAAAAGTACATATATGGCTTCCAATCTAGCTACTGGAGCATACGTTTCCTCATAATTAATTCCTTTATCTTGATTATCGACTTTGGTTACCAATCTTGTCCTATTTCTGACAATGATTGCAGATTCATCAAGTTCGTTCTTAAATGCTCATTTAGTGCCAGTGATAGGATGATCTTTAGGCTGGGGTACTAAATCCCAAAATTGATTTCTCTTAAATTGATTAAGTTCTTAGTGAATTGCAATAACCCAATCATTGTCGAATAAGGCTTCATTAATATTGGCAGGTTCTAATTTTGAAATAAAAGCTAAAAAGCTTACTTCATTAAGAATCTTATTCCTAGTCTTTACACCTTCTTCAACATTACCTATAACCTAATCTATAGGAAGATTTCCATTAAACTTCTAGGCTTTTGGTTGTTTGGGAGAAAAGGAATAATGATTCTAATTTTCCTCTAGTTCATTAGACACAGAAGGGGTTTTTGATATAGTTTGCCTTTCCTCAGGACTAATCAATTCTAGTTCATCAAATAAGGGTTTGATAGGAGATCTACTTTAGCAAACACAATATGAATAGATTCTTCAACAACACAAGTTTGTTTTAATAAAAACTCTATAAGCTTTACTTCTATTTCAATATTCTAAAAATATACCTGCATTAGCCCTGGGATCAAATTTCCCTATATTATCCTTACCATTGTTGTGGATAAAACACTTACATCCATATGTGTAGATGGCAATGTTTGGCATCCTTCATTTATAAAGGTAATACTAAGTTTTTCCAAGCTTTGATATGATATAAGCTCTATTGGAGATGTAGCTGGCAGTACTTATTGCATTAGCCCAAAATACCTGTGAGACTTCTTTCTCATTAAGCATTACTTTAGCCATAACAGTAAGGACTCTATTCTTTCCTTCTACAACACTATTTTTTTAGGAGTCCTTAGTTCTAAGAAGTTGTGTTTAAATGCTTGATTTTCAAACTCTCCTTTATGATCTGTTCTAACTGTTGTAATGGGCATACCTTTCTCATTTTACACTTTCTTAGTAAAAATAATAAATTCACTAAAAGTTTCATCTTTTGAGGCTAAAAAGATAGTCTGCGTAGACTTTGAGAAATCATCACCAAGGCTTTTAACTCTTGCTGGTCCAACTAAATCCATGTGGGGCAGTTGTAATGGTCTTTTTGTTGATATTTCCTTCTTGGTTTTAAAAGAGGATTTAGTTCATTTTCCCTTTTGAAAAGAGTCACATACTAAATCATTTTTAAAGTGTAATTTAGGTAAACCTATCACCAAATCCTTTTTGATAAGCTTATATAATTTATGCATATTTACATGTGCTAATCTTTTGTGTCAAAGCTAGCTCTCATCAGTATTACTAAGAAAATAATTTTTAGAAATATGACTGTTGATATAAAGAGTATAGCAATTACTTTCCCTTGTGGCTTTGATTTTTACCTTAAGCTCATCTTTCTTGATAGTCAAGTCCTTCTTGCTGACTATAAGACATTCATTAGAGTCAAAGATGACCAAGTTATCTTTGTCAGTGCTTTGACTTACACTCAGCAGGTTGTGACATAATCCTTCTACATAGTAGACATCTTTGATTTGAAAACCATTTTCAATGCCAACTTCTCATATCCCAACGATCTTTCTAGGTGGGTTTCCTCCAAATTTAACTCTGTCTTCTTCTTTTGGGTTTATGGAGGTAAATATTTCTTTATCACCAGTCTTTTGTCTTGAGCATCCACTGTCTATGTACCATTTATTTGCTTTGGATGCTTGAAACACACCTACAAAAAGAAACAATCAAGTTTTAGGTGCCTATACTTTCTTGGGTCCTTTGTGGTTAGTTTGAACCATTTCAGGCAAATATGAGCCTTTAGGTATCCACTTGTAGGTTCCTATAACTCCTTTCTTGTGATAACAAGATGAAGTATAATGTCCCTTTTTATTGTAAAAACTGCAATAAGCAAAGGGATTATAAATATGTATAGTTTTTAAAAAATAATTCAAATAAGTTTGTTTACCAATTTTCTTCTTCCCTTTTGACTTATCTGACTTTAGATCATATCCAACTCTAGATTTGTCATTGGTGAATTTTTTAGCTTTCAAAATTACTTTGAGCATTTCACTTCCCTTTGTGAATTTTTCAAGGTTTTTGGTGAGATCATTATTTTTCTTTTCTAGAGTCTGACAAGTGTCACAAAAATGGTTTTGGTTCATTGAGTTGTTCCTCAAGCACTTTCACCCTTTTCTTGTGACTCACAAGTTCTTTTACAATTTTCATAACGTCAGTATGTAAAGTATTATATTCTTTATGTAATTCATCATAAGTAGGATTCTCAGCTACCTCATCTTCCTCTGCTTGTTCTTGAGCTATGTAAATGTTGGCCATTTCTTCATCGTCACTTTCTTCTTCATTAAAAGAGCTGTCACCCTATATTGTTGAGACATAGGCTTTCTTCTTAGTGAACTTGTTCTTCTTCCATTCTTTGTTCTTTAAGTATTTAGAGCATTCAGATTTGATGTGTCCTGGCTTTCCATATTCATAGCAAATGATTTGCTCTTTTGTCTCTCTTTTGCTGCTAGTCCCTCCTTTGTTGAAATTCTTAAATCCTTGACCTTTCTTATAAAATTTATTGAATCTTCTTAGAATTATCCCCATTCCATCATCTTCAATTTCATCTTATGCTTTCTACGATTTTTCTTCTTTGATAACATTAAATGCTTCTCCTTCTTGTCATCAATTTCTTTAAGTTCACGTTTAAACTTTTGTTTGCTTTCATATTCTGATAGACTTCCAAATAGAGAAGCCACTAATTGAATTGATTTGCCTTTGGATTCCTCTATTGTTGTGGCTTTGGCCTCCTACTCCTTAGAGAAGATATTCAGTATCTTCCTTACTTGGGTATACTAATCATAGAATTTCCCAAGTGCTCCAATTTGATTTATGAGATGAGTATATATGAGTTCAAACTCAGCTATTGATTCTCCTGATTTCATATAGAGTAGATCAAACTCTGTAACGAGAGTATTGATCCAATTTTCTTTAATGCCCGAAGTTCCTTCATGCGCTATTTCTAGGGCTTGCCACATTTCATTTGCTGTTGGAAGTGTGCAAATCCTGAAGTACTCCTTTTGACTTAAGGTGCTTTTGATCATCAGGATTGCTTTATTGTTGAGAGTCATGAGCTTTTTATCATTGTCATCATATTCTTCTGGTGACTTGGGGACTGATTGTCCTTTAACAATTTTTACAGGTATGTAATTCCCATTTTGAATAACCTTTCAGAGTCTATATTCTGTGGCCATAATAAATACTCTAAACTTTCTTTCTAGAAAGAAAGTGTTCTCCATTAAAACATATAAGTCTTGTAATTGAGGCTCCATCGGGGTGTATTCCTTTACCCATGCTTGCCATTAGATCCTTCTTAGGTTGTTATATTTGAACAAGAAGACCTCACTCTAATACCAAATGTTAGTGCATGCATTTCACCTAAGAGGAAGGTGAATTAGGTGAAAATGAAGATTTTAAACAATTAACATAAATTAAAGAAATTAAACCAGAGTTAACAGTTAGAGAAATATCACTGAAGTGTACATCAGGGATTATATTGGTTCGGTTACAACTTATCTGACCTACGTCTAGTCCTCAGAGCGCCTCTGAGATTTTAACTATAGCCTCCAGATTCAGTGGGTTCTTAGCACCTCATTACACAGTAAGTTCCTTCACCGAACACTCACTCCCCCTTACACAATGTAAACCAATACCCAATTTAAGGTTCCACAACCTTAAGTTATCTCAATAAGAAGTATTGAGTATTTGCTGTAACTCTCTCTAAGAGTGAATCAATAACTACTGAAGTACATGATATAAAGAGAACGATGAATAAAAACAGAGCACTTAAATGCAAAATTAAATATTCGCTAGTTCGGTGGTTGCTCCACTTTGAATGCTTTCGTATTTATAGTTAGAGTGCATTCAATAACCGTTGTGAGCATTCCATTTGTCTATTACAGTGTTGTTGCTCTCTGGACATTCTTTGTGTGAAAGAAAATAGCCGTTGGAGCAAACAGAATGTCTTGGTTGAAGTTCTGCCTAACTTTAATGCTTCTGACACAAAAATTACTTTTTGTGATTTTTAAATCTTTTGATGTTGGAAGTCCCTGAAACTTGCTTAGGATAGATATTAATCTTGTAAAGGAACAATAACAAGTAAGTTTAAAGAATTTAACAGTGTTTTCTTTGATTTCCAAAAAACTTAGGCATCATGCTCTGTTTTTATGGATAGTTAGTTATTTGAATATGATCATTTGTATTTGAACAGAAGATCTCTTTTTCTTTTATGGTATATTTCAATACACTTCCCTTTATTTGAATAACATTTAGGCTATTTGGAATAAAGCGTATTGGAATAATCTTGACCCTTATTTGAATAGCCTCTTTTAAAAACAAGTGATCTTATCCGAATATAACAACCTATATTCGAATAAGCTCTATGAGTATTCTTATTCGAATAATTCTTTAAAACTTGAAGTGTATTAGTATAATATGTCATGTATTTGACTATCCTTTTCAAAAAGCAAGTGACTTTATTCTAATACATCATCTTGTTATTCAAATAGGCTTATTTGAGTATTCTTATTCGAATACATCAGTCTTTATTTGAATAAGAGTTTGGAATTTGAATATGAGTAAATGAGCTTCTTATTCAAATAACTTTCCCTTTATTCGAATACAATGTACTTTTATCTTTATCTTTTAAAACTCTCTCAGCTTATTGGAATAATCAACTCATCATTGAATAGCATTTTAGAAACAAAATTGAAATATGGAAGCTATTATTCGAATAAGTTTTTCCATATGTCAAATTAAAAACAAGCAAGACTTAACTCTATTCAAATAGTGCCTTATGTATTTGAATAAGCTTTTCTTTAAACTATGAAACCTTATTCAAATAACATACTGCTTATTCGAATAAGCTAAAGATTACTCGTATAGCTCTAAACTGAAAACAAGTCTTCTTATTCGAATAAGACTATTCCTATTCGAATAAGCCACAGTGTTAGTGAATTTTCTTCTGCTAGAAATTGAATCCTTATTCTAATAAACTTAAGATTTGTTATTATCAATACTCTGAATCTAACATTATTGATTAAAAGTGTAAGATTTCAGGCATACTTAAAATCCGATTGACTCCTTGAAGTACCCACACAAAACTAGAGCACCGATATGAACCCCAATCACGTTACATAGCAAATACACAAAAGAGAAGAAGAGAAGGAAACTTTTATAAGAGAACCTTTAAGAGGGAGAATTGTGTGTTATTATATTTAGACTTCACTTGCCTCTCAATCCCACATCTTATATATATATAGCATACATATGTTCACATTAGAATATATGTAACCTTTAAACCTATGGTTATATGGCAATAAGTATAACCTTTAAACTATAAAGGATATCTCTCTTTATTAATCCATATCTGTCCAAATTTACATAATGACCCCTCTTGATTTGGGCTTAGGCCCTAATCTACCAAAGGCGAACTAATATATTCCAACATCTCTCACTCACAGTTAGTGGATTAGATGTTATGAGATAAGTCTCTTTCTCTTACTTCTTTCATACTAGGTGCTTGCTGTGATAACGTGGGCATGATGTCTCCATTTAGACACTTTGTACTAGAAATCTCTTTTTCAAAGATCAGCACATGATAGCCCTATAGTGTAGCTCGATATTGATATAAAGCCCAGTTGTCCTAGATTTATTAATACACACTTTTCTCACAGCCAATCTATTCCTTCTTGAGTCAGTATAATACTCAGATTTCCTTCCTCATATGTATAGTGTCCACACTTATAGAATTACAAAATGATATCATAAGGGATTGGTCTCAGACACTAGCATAAGTGTGTATATTTCAGGAAATAATCTTTCTTTCTCCTATATATCACTTTGTTATGAATCAAACACTTTCTTAACATGATTTCAAAGTCAAAGGACATCACAGAAAGGATTAACATTTTTAGGAATCACATAGCAATGAAGCAGGGATACATTCACTTGCTTCCTATTTACGGTTCTTTAGCACATGCAGTATGAATCACATGCTATGGTGTTACTCTTATACTTTAAGAGCATATGTCATTTTGATTTCATTATTAACACCATAAAGACTTAAGTCTTCACCACTCACATTACATGACATTATATGACGTAAATTTTGAAGAATTTGTTATCTGGCAATAGGTATCATGAACGTGGGTTTCCATGATTCGATTCATATTTACAATCATGGATCATATCTTGACTTACTATACTTTAAGTCAAGGCAACATTTAGTTTGTGTTTTTTCTTTACCATATTAGCACTCTCGCTGCTTTACTGGTGCACACATTATCTCATCTTTGTACACTCCCCTTAAGTGTCAAAGGTAGTCGCTCGTGTGAGAAAGCTGACCTCATTAATCTGTATGATATGCTAGACATTATATACTTAGAGACACATTTAAAGTCATAATGAAGTATCCATTACTTTATATCATACTCATGCCAAAGGACTTAACACATTTCTCATACATATCTTTAGTTATTAGGCTTAGACAAGGGACTTTGCATAGAAATTCATTGTTCAGCAACAACTTTACGTGCTATAGAATCTCTCATATAGTTATATCTTTGCATCTAGTCTCGCTACGATGCTTAGGGTCTTTTGTTTAGGCAATGGTTACGTGCATTCATAATGTATTAACACCAAATTTGAATTCTCGCTTTCAAATCACACATGTTCTATAAATATCACCAGCCTTATAGCCACTTGTATTGTCAAAGTACATAATGTAAAAGTGCATAATCAATGTACTCTATAAGCATCTTAGGACCCTTATGTGGAACCATCTAATGTCTTTCACAATGGTTACACTAGTACCAACTTACAAGTCCTATCACGCACATATATCTGGTCTTGTATACATCACTGCATCATCACACTACTAACGAAATCTGTGAGGAAATTCTTTTCCATTTTCTTCTTAGTTGGTTCAGTCAGGAAAACTATCAAGACTCAAAACTTACTACTAAAGTCACTGGGGTATCTATGGGATTGCACTCACTCATTTTAAACCACTTAAGAATCTTCTTAATGTAATTCTCTTATAAAAGAGATGACTCTTCTTAAGCTATCTCTTTAAATCTTAAATTAACTTCTTTACCCATGTACTTATTTTCAAAATTTATTAGTACCATTCTTAAATAGGCACTACCAAATTCAAACTATTTATGATAAATATTATATCATCCACTTAAAGGAATAATAACATCACAAACCATTTATCAATGGTTCTTTTCAACCATTTGAAAACCACATTAGGTTACCATTTTCTGGACATACTTTAATCCATAAAAGGACTTCCGCAAAAAATATATGAATTTATCACCATGTGAAAACTCAAATACAGGTTTCTAATAGACGCTACATATAGATTTCTTCTTCCAGATCACAACACAAAGTATAGGTTTTACATCTGTTTGATGTAAATCTAAAATCCAAAAGGTAAACTATTGCCATATTATGTCTAATTTAAGTTCACAACAAGAGAGAATGATGCCTTCTTGTTATGCATACTCCTTTGCAACCAAATGAGTCTTGTGTATACCAATTGATCCACCTCCTTTTCTTTTAAACTTGAGGACTCACTAGTTACCAATAGCCTTTTAACTTCGTAGTAGATCAACTAATTCTTAAACTAAATTCAATCACAAAGAATCCATTTCTCTCTTCATTGCTTTCTTCCATTCTTTGTTTACAAGGTCTCTTATACAAAATGTAAATCATCATCCTCCTTTAGAATAACTATGAACATTTTTCTCTGTTATTCCTTTTCACAGGAGCTTCTTGTATTTCTTCTTTATTTTGTATAGGCCTCTTTATCGATCATACTAAGCTCCCACTCACAAAGATGATTGAGGATCATTAGCTTATTCTGTACTACCTTGTCCATATGTGTTGCAGAGAGATACAATGTGATTAGTTTCACCTTTATTTGGAAACTAATTCACAACAAATGTGGTACCATTCAATTCTTTTTTGTCACAATTCTATCATTGTCTGCACTCTTGAAAATGTAACCCTGATGAGCTTCCGCTTACAACCCCTATGAGAATTCGCAAATGACCCTCATGGTCTACGCAAAAACTCATATATGACTTGCTTAGTCTAATATTTGTAAGTTGTAGAAGTGACCACTTTAGACCTGATGAAACCAAGGGTGTGTGCATGTGTACTAATCCACTAAAGGTGGACTAGATAATACTCTCCCACTCATATTTGGTAGGTTAGCATGAACCATAATATGTTTAATAGCGATCTATTACGCCTTTATAAACTCTTTTTGGTGATGGAGTGTCCAGGATAATTAACTCTTTAATTATCGCCTTTTCATGGAGCTCGCTAAAACTTATCAGATAGATACTCACTACTTTGATAAGCTCGTAGGACCTTTAAAACTCTTATCAAATTAATTCTTAACCTTAATTCACATATAGTCTAAAACACTCTAGCTTCACACTTGTATGACATCTAGTAATAACCATAACCATGAAAAATCAACAAATGTAATAATATACCAAGTCTATGTCTTACCCTTATACTTATAAGACCACATGCAACAAACCAGAATGATTGCAGTGTATACTTAATTCTAGTTCTGTTACTGAAAACCTTTCATTATGTTATGTCTAGAATCAATTTATACATCTTTAACTAACGAGATAAATATTCTAGTCAATACTTAACTTGGAAGAAATGGTAAAGCAATCAAACATAAAAAATATACCAACTTGTCTAAATGACAAAGAAATTTCATGAAAGAAAAATTGAATCACACAACCATACAATTTTGTAAAGCAATTCATGCTATATTATTTCCCTTTTCAAGCCATATAGGTCTCATAATTTATTATATGCTAAGCTGACATCTCAACTGCAGCATTGCCATGACCCTTTGTCAATGGCTTGACCTTTATAAATGGCTTAACAAGTACTTCTCTTATATGAGACCCGTGGTCAATGGCTTAACAACTACTTCTCTTATATGAGATCTTTCAATATCAGATATATTAATCATCCCCATTAAGTTTGTCAAATTTGTTCTTGGTAGCCTTTCTTGTCTTAATCACTAAAATCATTCCACATATAAGGTTACTCGTAATTGATTTAATCCAAGAACTTATCAATAATATAGTACATCAAAGTATACAATGTCATATACTTGTATTATTCTTGACTATAAAAATAATAATACTATTGGGTCTACGATTAGGAGAATATGTTTGTACCTCTTATCACACATATTCCAACATTGTTACTATCATCTATCAAGAATATCATACAAGTATCTTAACTAACATGCTCCATTATAACTCTTAGAAGACTCATTATCTAAGAGCTCCCACTTAAATAGACCATATGACTCTCTTGGAAGACTCATTTTCCAAGAGGTCCCACTTATGAAAAGTATTTGACATTTACTTCTTCATGTCCTTTATTGCATTATATTCATAATATCATATTAACCTCTTATCTGGGAGTCGAGGTGGTTTAACAGTTTATCTAAATTCTTTATTCAAAACAAAACCTCTAAAGGGTTAAGACTCCTTGCTTTTGAAACGTAGCTTTATTATCCTAGAGTTTCACTATATTTTCTACAAGAAATATACCAAATTTCTTATTTAAATCATGTCTGTTTCCTTGAAATCTTTTATAGTTTCAAGTATTGGGGATTTGAACTAGGCTGAGGTTTCTTCTTTTGAGATAGGCTTTCACTCTATATTCGAGCAGCTTTATTCCCCTACATCTCCACCATGATCTAGAGTTTGAATATTTGTAAATCTCTCCATTTGAGATTTTCTTTCACTTTGATCTGACATCACTTTTTTAGTATACTTTTATCTCATTGAGGCTTCTTTAGATTCAAATTTGACATTAACTTTCTTAAGATTAAGAAAATTCAAGTTCCTCATAGGAATATTCTTCTGAGTTCTCTTCCATTTGCACATCTCATTTCATTTTTAGGAACAATTTAATTTGGATTATTTTCCACTTAATCCTTCTCAATCTCTTCTCCTTCGTAGATATCACTCATAATTTCATACTCATATGGGCAAATCCCTAACTCATTTATTCCTTAGAGGATTACATTCCTCAAAGTAATATATGTTTTGATCAATATTTACTAGCTTCAATTGCATAATGAAAACTTATTCCCTCTTTTTAAGCTACCAAAAAAAAATTAGGTATGTTTTTTTCTACAAAAAATGTTTAATAGAATAAAATGTTTGATTTCAATGCTTTTAAAACTCTCATGATTCATATTTTTCACAAATAAAATAAAATAGATTATTAAAAATATTTTAAACAATTTTTAAACACATAAAAATCACTATAATAGCATTGAAATTGTTCAAAACATATCCAAAGATATTTTCAATTGAAGATATTATATGTAAAAATATAGATATTGAATTTATAGGTTTTTAGAAACAAACTCCATCTTAATCGAATCCTAAATGATCCCTTAGGCACCATTAGAAGGAGGAGAAATGAAAAATTCTGAAAAAATTTGAAAACAACTAGAGAAGCATAGACAATACATTTTGAGCCCTAATGCCTTTTTTTAACTTCGACCCAAACATCATCTGAGCCCAGTACCAATTTCTTTTCTTTTTCTTTTTAAACGGATGCACCAAAACACAGATGGAAGAGCCATTACATCAAAACAACACCGTTTCGGGTTGGAGGTGTCTTCTTCAATCTCTAATCGGGTCAGACTAGACCTAGATGTGAGAAGGGTCAGGTCCGTTGGACCAAAAACTTCCCACCTCGATATCTCCTTCATCCGAAGTCCGTTTCTCGTGTTCTTGGTGTCATTTTCTTCGATTTTTCGAGATCTACTCAATATGACTAATTTTGTTTCCTAAGAACTTAGTTTTCTAATAACCCAATCTTGATGTTTAGGAGGACATTTTCCCCTTTGAACGGCGAATTTCAAGCATGGATTCTTTATAGTTTTGGGTTGGTTTTGTTCGATTTTTTTTACTAATACTTGATTATGATAATTTCATGGCCTAAATCTCAGGATTTCTCATAACCCAAACAAAGTTCCGTAATTCCATTTTCATGATCAATTTTCGGCAATAAGAAATATATATGGCATTGGGATACAAAGACCTCAAATGGTAAAATAATGATCAAGACATCAAAAGAGTATGGAAATACAACTAAATTATATCCAAAATGCATAGAAGGATATTTTAACAAATACATATATAGGTGAATAGAAACAACACAAAGGCATGTACTGAACATATATATAGGTATGCTAACGATGCTAGAACGATATCAACAGAAGCATCAAAATTGCATATGCTATATATGCCTCAAGTATTTAAACACACCATCTTAGTTAAGCACAAGCATAAGATAATGTGTGTGTGTGAAATCAATAATATGTTCATGAATTAACCGAAAAACAGAACCTCATACACAAAAATCAAAATAAAATAATCTCATGGTCTATTTGCATATTCTGATATTCACCTCGAAAGAAAAATCTCATAGATCATAACACATAATATGAGAATTAAATATCATATAGCTTGCAAAAAAACCTATTGCTCTAATACCATGTAAGAATTTCAGGCATACTTAGAATCCAATTGACTCATTAAAGTACTCACCTGAATCCAGAGCATCGATATGGACCCCAATCATATTATACAACAAATACACCAAAAAGAGGAAGAGAAGAGAAATTTTATGAGAGAATCTTTAAGAGGGAGAATTGTGTGTTATTATATTCAGACTTTACTTTTCCCTCAATTCAACATCCTATATATATAGTGTACGAACAGTCACATAGGAATTGATACAACCCTTAAACATATGGTTATATAGCAATAGATATAACCTTTAGACCATAAAGGATATCTCTCTTTATTAAGCCTATCTATCCCTATTTACATAATGACTCCTCTTGATTCAGGCTGGGCCCTAATCCAACAAGGGTGGACTAATAAATTCCAATAAAGGGTTTTTAGGATAGTTATAGTGTGGGACTTACATGGAGAAATTACTAGATATCAAAGTGATTGTGAGACTTAAAGTAGAGTGGTAGAAAATGATACTTATGAGGAGGAGAATCTCATAAGGAAATGGCAAAAGACACATCTAAAGAAATGAGGTGGCACAAGGAAAAGCCCACAAATTATGATGTATTGAGACATCCAGCTTATTCTCTTACTTGGAAACACTTTGACCAAAACACCATACCTTCTTTGCTAATCCAAGAAGTGTTCACTTAGGTTTGGCAAGTGATAGATTTCAACCTTTTGGGAATATGAGTGGCAATCATAGCATTTGACTTGTTGTTTTGATACCATGTAATTTGCCACCTTGGCTTTGTATGAAAAGCCCATACTTTATGATGAAACTCCTTATTCATAGTCCAAAGTGTCCAGGTGATGAAATAGATGTTTACTTACAACCAATAGTTAAAGAGTTGAAACGATTAGGGGAAGTAGTGGTGTAGACATATGATGCACACTCTCAACTAAAGTTTATCATGCATGGCCATGCAATAGTGTTGTGGACAATAAATGACTTCCCTATATACAAAATAATTTATATCCTTTTAAATGGATCATATTTTTATTTTAGTTGCCAAGTCCTTATTACTAAACTTTTTTTTGTAGAATAAAAATAAAAGAAACTTGAAAAACTAAGAAAAACAAGTAATGATGTGTCCTTGTGGTCCTCAATCATTAGTAAAGATTGACTTTGATACAGTAAGTTAAATTTCTCTTCACTTTAATTTATATTATGCATCCTTTTTTATTTTAAAATATACCATTCGTTGTCTTTGTACATTATGCTTTGTAGAGAGACCTAACCACTGGACAACCAGCACCCCTAGACAAGTTGTAGGAGTTAACATGCATTAGGAAGACTACAAATGGAAAGTTAGTGTGGCTAGATCCACAATCTGACCAAATTCATATGTTCGTTATATTTTTATATTCTATGTTGAGTTGAAGAATTTTATTTTTATTTCATTTTCATGCTTTAATTGTAGGTATGCATGCGAGTACTTATTTAGCAACAATAATAAGAGCTAGAGAGTAATGCTCAAATGACCTATGATGAAATATTGACGGCTATTCTTGGTGAGAGGTCAAGGTATGTAAGAGGAAAAGAGTATGAAGCCAAGCTTTTAAAGAAGAGAGCTCAGCCTCAATCAAATGATAATTCATTGTTGGAGGATGTGAGTACCAATTTTATGAAGAGTTTGATAAAAAAAATTTAGAAGTGAGAAAAGATGGTAGCAAATCTTGTAGAAGTGCATGCAAAGATGAAAGAAGAGCATGCAAAGCTAGAAACAGAGCATTCACAATTCTAACATAAGTTGGAACAAATGGAGAAGAGAATACATGCTCAACTAGCTACCTTTATGTAGTAAGGGCAATCAATAGCTCCTACTTCATCTGATCCTAGTCTTGATGTCCTACTAGTTGGTCCTTCTCTATAGTTTTCATGTCTAATCATAAAGTGTATTTATCTTTCAAAAGGACAATCTTTTTACCTTGTTTAAGAAATTTAAATGCTTGATGATAGTTTTGAAGAATTGTGTGAATGTTATTAATAAATAATATATTATTAGTTCCCAATTACTTTTGAAATCTATCAGCACAGTATAGGCTTTAATTTTAGAAATTTTGATAGGAAAAATAAAAAATAATTTTATCTCTTGGTGGCAAAATTTTTCGTCATTGATAATCTTCCAACGGTGACAATTTAGTTGCTGCGGAACATAGCACATGTTTCTGCGATGACATATTGTTGCTATCTATAGATGCTTCAGCAATTATAGTTTTAATGGCTACAATTAGTTGCTACCAATTAGAGCTTAGTCTCTACTAATTCTCCACCTTCAGCAGCAATGCTTATTTTACCATCTTCTGGTTTAATTTATGTGGCAACAAAATGTCAATATTGATTGTTTACTTTTAGTGATGACTTGAAAAGTTGCCACTGAAAGTATCAATGATAGCCACATCTACAGCGACTTGGTGATGACTTTTTGTCGCCATTGAAAATCATTTGATAACGATATTTATACTTTTAGAGGCGAGAAAGGTGACTTTTGTTGCTATTGAAAATGTGGTTTTTATAGTGTTTTAAGAGGGCTACATTGAAAGAGAGACTTTATAGGTATGGGGTTCCCCAACTATAGACATCCAAGAATGGACAAAACTTGTTATGGTGAAAAATAATTACTTTTGGAAAACCTCTCTTCATTTGAAGAGAGCAAACTCCAGAAAATTACACTATTGATTTATGTTATTTGCGTGTTCCTAAGATCACTTATTTTAATTAAAATATGATTTTGACTAAAGTATAATGTTAACTCTCTTAAAAGTTATAAAATCTTGTACTGAATTGAAGGCCAAATAATCATTACTCCCTCCCATCTATTGTATAAGATGCCTTCTAAAATAGAAGATGGTTTAAATTATAAAATGTTAGATCAAAATATCAATTTTTTTATTTTTTTTAAAAATAGGAAGCGCAATGAGGGTGTGTTTAGATTGACGATGAAAAAAATGACTTTTATTATATCTGACTTTTGCAAACTTAACTTAGAGTAAAAGTGAGTTAGTGTAATCTAATTTATATTTGGATTGGCTTTTGTTAAAAAGTCAGTTTGCCAACTAAAACTTATTTGGATTATTAATGAAAAAACAAGTTTAGATATAAAATGATTTAAAAGGACATAAGTTTGTTGAGTATTGGTTTTCTATGTGTATAAAAATTGAGAAAATTAATTATTTAATCCTTATAGTTTCACCAAGTTTGCAACTCAGTCCTTATAGTTTAACTCGTCACGACTCAGTCCTTAAAGTTTCCCAATTTTTATAAAACATCTGAGTCAAGCATAACTCATTCGTATATGGCATTGGAACCATACAAAATTTGCTTATATGGCAACCACGTTAGAAAAAATGTAAGCTTTTCACTCCTCCATTCTCTTCCCAGGCCATTCCTTTCTCTTTCTTCTTCCCCTACCTCCCTGCTTTTTTCCCCAACTCAACCAAACTCTTTTAATAGTAGCAATTCTCAAGTAAAATGTGTCCACTTAAACTAGAATCATCCTAAAACAAATTATTCACTTCTTCTTAAAGACCATGTATTTTATAAACTACTAGAATTAGAGAGAAAATCACCTGTTGCTGCTTAGCAATGTCATGCTCTTATCTTATTTTCACATTTTCAGAGTGCTTCCATGCAGTTCGGTGAGCAACACAGAAATAGTGTAAATACACTGATGTATTGATACAATGTATGTGATTACATTACTAGTTTTCCCTTAAAATATCCAAAAATAAACTACATATAACCACCATCTTTGTCTTGGGATCCGTACCTGTTAGTTTCCCTTGTCTACCACCTTGCCTTTAGAGCCACTAATTCCTGCTGGAACATTTTTTTTATGAAAAAGGATGAGATTCTAATGAATCTCAGAAGTAACAGACAATCAATCATAGAAAATGCAATAATAAATATGCCAAGTACCACATACAGCAATATTATAATAACACATAATTAAGTTCGGTTGGGAACATTTAGAGCCAATCACTGTTCCAACCCTTACTTGCTCCATACCTCAGCTAGCTTATGACCACCAACTAGGCATATCGGTGTACCTAAAGGTACTATATTCAGTCATGTTCAGTGTAACCGTAGGCACTATGTTCGGTCATGTTTAGTATACCCGTAGGCACTATGTTCGTGTTAGTACAAGCGTTTCACCTAAGAGGGGGGTGAATTGGGTGATTCCAAAAATTTCGTCGCGTATAAGGAAATCTATGGAATATTAAAATAGTTAAAAGCAAGGAGAAATATCACCGTAGTGTACACCGAGAGTTATACTGGTTTGGCCACAACCACTTTGACCTACGTCCAGTCCTCAGAGCGTCTCTGAGAGTTTTCACTATATTCTCCAAGATTCAGTGGGTTCTTGGCACCTCAGTACACAGCAAGTTCCTACACCTGGACACTCACTCCCCCTTACACGTTGCAATCAAATCCCCAACTCAAGGTTCCACTACCTTAAGTTGTCTCAATAACAAATATTGAGTTTGTAATGAAAAACTCTCTCACAGAACAAATAGATATTCACTGAAGTACAAATAAGTGAGTATATGAAAACAAAGCACTAAGTGTGTTGATTGATGTGTGATCTCAGTTCTTATCTCCTTGTTTTCTTCTCTTTGAATGTTCCATATATATAGATGAGTTGTAGTGTCCGTTGGAAGCAATTTCAAACTTGTCCGTTAGAGTCGCACAGCAACAGTTGACTATTCTTCGTATTTGAAAACTATCCGTTGGCGGTAGGTAGTGTTAGGTGAACGTTCGGACTTTTATTTGACTTCTTAAATCTATCATACTCTTTCATTGTTTTTCTGCAAATGTACTTAGAATACTTGAAAATACCAGATTACTAGAGTGGCTACTCGAGTGGCACTTCATATAACTCTGTAGATTACTCGGGTTGTCCCTCGAGTAATGCTATTTTCTCATTGCTTACTCGAGTGGTTACTCGAGTGATGGACTGCATTTCTTGGCCGAGAGTCACTGGAAGATTTTGGACCTGGTTACTCAAGTGGCTACTCGAGTGATACCTTTGTAAAATCATGTTACTCGAGTGGCTACTCGAGTAATGGTCTACATAACTTTGCAAATTACCCGAGTGGTCCCTCGAGTAATGTCGTTCAAAATTTGGCAGTGCCTCACTGGATGAAATTTTGCTTGCTTACTCGAGTGGCTACTTGAGGAATGGCTTCTGTTACCCGAGTGGCTACTCGAGTAAGCCTTCTTAAAAATTGTTGATTACTTCCAGTACTGACTCCAAGTGATGCTATGCTACTTTGTTCACATTCATTTGTTTGTTATCAAATTCTTTCATATTATTAATCCAATCTTTGTTATCATCAAAACATATGAGATCTAACAGTTCGGTCATGTTCAGTGTATCATACATATTACGGAAGATGGCATATAGAAAACAAATAAAAGTTGACATAGTGATGAATGATAGAGTTACTACCTTAACCCCTTTCACCTCGTAAAGCAAGCCTCAAAGTTCATGTCGCAGCTTGGCTATCAATCAGGTCTTAAGATTCCAAATGTACAAGAATTAGGTTAAAACTCATTCATGTATGAATTTAGACACGTCCAAAGTGTTTCTGTTGATTATGAGTCTATATTAAAAAATTACAAAAATGCCCTTAGGGACGCCCAGCCCGGTCCCGACTTACCCGATCCAACAATATTTTTCCCGAAATTTTTTACCTAGGCTATTCTGACATATTTTTTCCAAAGTAATCTATTTTCAGACTCAAAATTACCAAATTCACTGCCAAAAGACAAAAATGTTCTTGGCAGCCCCTAATCTAGGGTTTTGGGGGCATTTTGGTCATTATGCTTTTTTAAGGCTTTTCTGACAAAGTGGTCAACTATAACCCCACCCAATTTTCCATCCTGAATACAATGGAATCATCATATTATTAAAAATCCAACTCTATGCCCTCCAAATAGCACTAGCTGAAACCTATGATTCTCTAAGGAAAATTGGGGTTTTCCAATTCTTACTCCACAAACTTGCTCCTTTATACTCCTAGTCACTTTATTAACTACTAAATTACATTATAAATACCATTTATGTTAGAACAAACATTTCACCCAAGAGGGGGGTGAATTGGGTGATACTAAAAATTTCGTTGCAAATATAAAACTTGACAGTGAATATAAAGCAGTAAAGAGTAAGGAGAAATATCACCGAAGTGTACACCGGGAGTTATACTGGTTCGGCCATAACCACTTTGACCTACGTCCAGTCCTCAGAGCATCTCTGAGAGTTTCACTATGATTTCCAAGATTCAGTGGGTTCTTGGCACCTCGGTACAAGCAAGTTCCTTCGCCTGGACACTCGCTCCCCCTTACAAGTTGTAATCCAATCCCAACTCAAGGTTCCACAACCTTAAGTTACCTCAATAACAAATATTGAGTTTGAATGAAATATCTCTCTTACAGAGTGAATAAGAACCACTGAAGTGCAGAATTACAAGTATATGTAAAAACAGAGGATTGAGCGTGAACTTGATAATGCGTTCGTGTGTGTTCTTGTTGTTATCTCTGTTTGGATGTTCCCATATATATAGATGTGTTGATAATGACTGTTGGAATGTTTTCTTCTCGCCCGTTAGAGTGTGCGCAGCCACTGTTGACTTTTCCAATTTTTGAAAAATATCTGTTTGCGGTAGGTGGCGGTAGGTAGCGTTTGAACGTTGCCTTTAACTTTCCATATTTGGTAAGATCTCTTCATTGTTTATCTGCGAATATGCTAAGAATACTAATACAATAAAAAGTTAATCATATAGGAAACAAATCAATGAACGTTGGAATGATTTCTGAACCTCTGGACTTGGATACTCGAGTAGTCCCTCGAGTATTCATTAAGTTTACTTGAGTAATTACTCGAGTATCTTCGTGAAATCATTAATAGAGAGCAAGTCAATAAATGAACATCATATTACTCGGGTAGTGCATGGAGTAAACAAATTTACAAACCTTGGAAATACCTGTTTACTCGAGTACTTACTGGAATATAGTACAATTTTCTTTACAGGTTACTCGAGTGGCTACTCGAGTAGTCTCTCAAATAACCTTTAGATTACTCGATGCTTCACTCCAGTAATGTTGGCAGGATTACAAGGCTGAGAGCACTTCAAGTTTGCTTACCTGTTTACTCAAGTACCGCCTCGAGTGAACATTTATTTTCTGCATAGCTTACTCGGGTAGATACTTCAAGTGCATTATATATAACTATGCAGATTACTCGATTACTGACTCGAGTAATCTCGTTCAAGTCTTTGAAAATTTAAAAATTTAATACCTGCATACTTGAGTGGTGACTCGAGTGAAGTGTGATAATAACATTTCGGATTAATCGAGTAATACCTTCAAGTTTTGTTTACCACAGTGATTTACTCGAGTGGCTCCTTGAGTAACATTGGCAGGATTGAAATGCCGAGAGCAGCATATTTCTTGAAGCAGGGGTCTCGAGTACATACTCGAGTAACGTTGGCAGGCCGAGAGCAACTGGAAGTAATTTCCCTGATTACTTGAGTACTTACTCGAGTAACGTTGGCAGGTCAAGAACAACTGCAAGTAATTTCCCTGGTTACTCAAGTACTTACCCGAGTAACGTTGGCAGGCCGAGAGCAACATATTTCCTTGTAGCAGGTTACTTGAGGGTTGACTCTGGTTACTTCAAGTTTCTGTCTCATTACTCGAGTTCTTACTCGAGTAACCCTTTAGAAATTTTGCCACTGATGAAGTTTCTCAGCTTTTTCTCTTGACCTTTCTTCATTACTCCAGTACTTACTTCAAGTGATGATTTTCTCTATCATTACTTTGTTCAAACTTATTTGTTTATCAAATCTTTTTCACATCCATTCTTTGTTATCATCAAAACATATGAGATCTAACAATTTAGACCTAATTTTGGCAGCATAATGTCTAAGATTCAACATTTCCCAAATTTTTCCAATCACAGAAATCAGTCACAAATTCACCGGTTAAATTAACCACAACAGCCATAACAACCAAATATTAACGCTTATGGAGTTACCTGTGGCTTCTCTTGCTTAACCTCACTTGGCTGAAACCCTAGCCCTCTCAAACCCTAGGATTTTGCTCCAAAACAACCTTGAATCATGTAGAAGAACAACTAAGAGGAAGGATTACATAGGTTAGGAACCAATTTACCGAAGAAATCAACCTACCTTGTGAGTTCTCTTACTCCTTCTCTCTAGAAATCCAAAGCTCTATCTCTCCTATTTTTCTCTATGGTGAGCATGAAATGAAGCATGAAAAATGAATGGAAAAAGTTGTCATAAATATATTTATTTTCCCCTAATTTATTTAATTATCCAAAATACCAATTTTTGACTTTGTGTACAAACTTTATCTCTGAGTAAATGTTATCATAAGGCCTAATTGGAATTAAACCAATCTTCCCTCATTTAGGTCAACCCAATCACGTCCCACACCCATATGAGAAGCCAAATAGGCTGATATGAATTTATCTCAAAATTACATTATTTGCCATCACAATTGTTTTACATTTTCAAATTTGTTGGAAATTCTAGCAGATTATCTGCCCAAACTTTGAAAAATCATGACTAAATTTGTGGACATTGAATTGGAGTGATTCTAAAGGCTATAAACCCTTATTGAGTCTAGTTTCAAGGAAAAATATAGCCTTTAGTGAATTGGAAGCTCAAAAAGAATTTAATGTTTTAGATGATGTTCCAGAAAATAAACAGTTTTCCCGGGCTAACTTCAAAAATCCATAACTTTTTGTATAGAGCTCTAAAAATTACTCATGACCTATCAAATTAAATCTTAGGATGTCTAGTTTCACCCTATAAAATGTCACAACTTTTTATCATCATTTGGTCATCCCAAATGGCATGACAAGCTCACTGCCTCACCAAAATTTTTTACTGGCAGCATATTCACATTCTCCAAAATTCACCCTTCAATTTCATGACATGCCACAAAATGTTTACAATGCATATTAGGGAATAAAATTTGCGGTGTTACAAGCAACATGCTCCCTTAATTTACTAGCTTGCTTCCTTGTAGCATACATTCACCTTTTTATTAAAAATAACTTTCTCACCGTCAAAATAGCAAAATGATGGAAGAAAAAAAGAAATGTAGCAGTGGAAAACTAGGATTGACAAAAAACGTTGGTAAGAGTGGGAACAAAAGAAAAGAGAAAAGAGGCTTGAGGGAGAACTATAGAGAATATAAATGTTGGGTTGGGACAATAATAAGCAGTGCCACACTCTTCTACTACTACAGGAAGAGTTCGGTTGAGTTGAGGAAAAAAGAAGGGAGGTGAGGGAAGAAGAAAGAGAAAGGTACTACTAAGGAAGAGCATGGAAGAGTAAGAAACTTACATTTTTTTATGTGGTTTTCAAATAAGCAAACTTTGCATTGTCCTAACACCATATTGGAATGAGTTATGGGTGACTCAGATATTTTATACAAATTGGGAAACTTTAAGAACTGAATCGCGATGAGTCAAACTATAAGGACTGAGTTGCAAACTCGATGAAACTATAAGTATTAAATAATTAATTTTCCCATAAAAATTTATCAGTTCATTCTCACCAATTATATTTTTAATGTAAAACTTTTCCCAAGTTTTCCCTCAATTTTATTATTAAATTTTTCCCTTTAATAATTTTATAAACATCAAATTATTGGGTCTTTTAGAGAAATTTTGTCTTCTTTCAAAGTCATTAATTTCTCTCTACATGGTGCAACCATGAAAGCACCAAATTTCAGTTTATGATGTAATGTGGCTTTTGCATCAAAAGCAATTAGTTACATCATGAATCCAAACATTCATTTAAATCTCAACATGCTTTTTTTCCTCATCTAATCGTACGTTCTGGCTCTCCCAACAGTTTTTTAGACACACTATACCCTTAACTCATGAGGAGACAACTTGTGCTCACAAGAGATTCAAATCCCACTCACGATAAGCATATACTTTTGATGCAACAATTTTCTATACAAAGGCCATGCTTTTATAGAAAAGATCTCCATGTCTGAGAATGAATGTAACAAGAAGGAAGATGTTAATGGTTTCAAAGGTATAACGGGAAATAACGCTTGGTGTAATAGAGTTATAGTCATCCTAATAAGGTTGAGGCTAGTTGTGTGTTTCATATCTTAGGTATTGGTGGTTTATATATCCTATAAGAAAACCCTCCAGAAGTCTCAATGAAATTGATGAAGGGCCATTACAGGTGGGGTGATGTTGTTATAGCCCCTTGGACTAGAAAGTCACCCATATCTTCTATCTATTTTCTTCTTTTATGGTATTTTCTGTATAAATCCCAACACAGCAATATGATTGCACAAGCTTTAGTTTTGTCCCATGACAATTATCATGATCTCTTATTGGCTTTATCACCAAGCTTTCAACCTTTAGTTTATTTTTTTAGTTGTTTTTTTCATACCTTAAGAGGGACCCACGTGCTATCTTAATTGTCATTAGCGACATTGTAACACCTTACTTCTGTAATCAATATGATGATTTTTACGCAGTGAATTCAAACCACGAAGTGATGTTCTGTTATAAAGTTCTTTAGTTTCCCAGCCTCAGGACAGGATTTGAACCTGTAGTTGAGTGGGTTTTTCAGAAAATTTCAAAACTTTTCAAAAACTATCATAAAGTAGTTTGTAACTTCTTCGTAACTTATCGTTTCTTAATTCTATTTCTTATCTTAATCAGAGTGATTCTTTGTTCATTTTTATATGCAGAGGGTTTCTTAACAAATGGGCTCATACCACGCGATTACCCATTTCTAATTCAATTTCTGTGCTTAGGAAATTCAACTTATCCATCATACAGTGATATATAATAATTAATCACTCAACGTTTATTACACAACAGTTCAGTGCGTAAATAATTCTTCTCCATCGTTGCAACTTCTTCTCCTAGCACAGTGTCCTATACTTCCCTTCAATGCTTCGCTACCTATATGGTTGGTGAGGGAGAGTGAGATTCAAGAGAATCCTAGTAGAGAGCAGTGCTAACAAATGCATACAAGAAATGCTTTGTACATGACATGCTTGCTTATATAAATTCATGTCAATATAATGACATATATGCGTGCTCAATATTTAGCACATTACACTAATGGCCATAGTATAAGTAACACAAAGCTTTACTCATTAACATATGTTTCATACAATTCATCAAAGTAACTAACACATCAATATACAAGCACGCATATCAAGTTATGCAAGTTAGAAAAGTTTCTTACCTTTAGTCTTCAAGTTCCCTCCTTGTACCTTTTCTTCTAACCATTGAAGCTTCTTGAAAATTCTTTCACTTTTCTTCTTTCTTTGCTTCTCATGACCCTAGATAAATGACCATATTATTAGAGCCATGACAAATAAATGTCCAATGGGCTACTTTAGCCTCTAGAACTTGTCTTTTTTCTTTGAGCCCATACTTTTCGCAAATTTTAATAACCCTAGACACCTTGGTTGGTTAACCTTAAAGTTAACACGTTAGGCCCTATGGGTATTTAATGGGCCCACATTAAATTATAGGCTTTACTTAACCGTTGGATTTCAAATTAATTATCAATTACCATTACTTTCTTATTTTTGCCTAATTACTAAAATCTGCTAGAATTTTCAATAATTTTTAAAATTTATAACTAATTGTATAGACATCTAATTATGATTATTCCAAAGGCTATGTGATCCCTAATTAGTCTAGTTTCAAGGAAAAATATAACCATTACACTTCTGGATGCAACCCAATATAGTATCTCACTTAATTGATCACTACCCCTGTCAATACCCGTTTCCATTTCGATAATCGAAGAGTAATAAAGATGGAATTACATGGGCATATAGAAAAGTTCAATTATACTGATAACAGTATTTGTTTACAATCTAAAGTCATTCATCGACAAAATATAGAAATACAGCGGAAATTCTAATATATAGAGGATTCCTGAAATATCTGAAGAATAGACTAATTATAACCACCGTCCTTGACCTTGCCTTGAGACACGTGCAAATCACTTCTCTGTATTTGTACCTTTGCCTTTCATCCCACTGGCACCCATTGAGATGTTTATTTAAAAAAAGGTGAGATTCCAATAAATCCTAGTAGAAACATGCTATCATTTATAAAAAATGCGGAAAGTAAATATGATATGAGCCAAGGTATGCACCAATTAATGAACAATATAAACACATCATTGTAACATATCATCATAACACATCATCATTATGTATACATGAAAAGGGCCCAGGCCCACTATCTACACCTGGTTGGACTGTCACCAACTCCCAGTGTAAGTGCACCTTTGGCACTAACTAGCCCTCTCTAGGAAAATCATATTAATTAATAAAGCACATTTACAAACAATGGCATCTACGTAAGCATATAACTATGGCATGATGTATGAAGGATAATGTTCCAACCTCAAGGTCTTATCAATCCCTTTTTAGTGTGCCTTGTAAAACATGTCGCTTCTGGCTTCCAACTCGGTCCTAAAATATTAAATGTACAAGAAATAGGTCATAACTTATCCAAGTATCATTTTAGACTCTTCCATAGTATTTCTTGTGGTTATATTAGTCTATGGTAAAATTTTACCAAAATGCCCCCGAGACCTCAACCCGGTCCTGCCGTACTTGGCCCGATGGCACGTTTTCCTAAAATTTTGACTAAGGCTATCCTGACTTATTTCCGCCCAAGGAATCCATTTCTGGGCTCAGAATCACCAAATTCAATGTCAAATTATTGAAACACCCTTGACAGCCCCGATTTAGGGTTTTACTGGTGTTTTTGTAATTATGTTTTTTCGGCCTTTTCCAAAAAAGTGACCAACGGTAACCCCACCTATTTTTTCCCACTGAATCCAATGGAACCATATATTTCATGAAAATCCAGCTCCTTCCCCCTATTCTGGTTCTAGCCAAAACTTAGGCAAAAAAATGAAAAAAAATGCTCTTTTGTGTTTTAGCTTCCAAAACTTATACTTTTCCACTTCTAATCCTTTATTAACTCATTTAAACACATCTTAACCATGATTTAAAGAAAATTGGGCAGCATAACCCCTTAGGGTTAGGACTTTTCCAAATTTACAAACTTGACAAAAATCAACAAATCCAACAACATTCACCAACCACAACTTCATACTTGTATAGATCTCAGATTTATGAAGTTACCTCTTGAGATCTTGGATTTTCTCTCTCAAGATGTCCTCTTCTCTCTCACCTAGAAAGTCAAGATGCTTCAGGCTCTCTTTCTCTCTCTCTTCTTTCCTCTTGTGCTAGCCGAAATGTATGAAGGAAAGAGGAAGGGAGAGCCTTCATAAAATTTCTCCCTTCATCCTACACCACTTGATTTCATCAAGGGTTATTATTATGACACTTGTCACAATCCTCTCCTCCTTCAAGTTTATGTCATGATGGCTTCATTTAGCTTCCCGTAGCATAGAAATAATTTTTCTCTCTATTTGGTTGGCTCAAAACTGTCCCCTCTCACATGCTTCACTAACCAAATTGCCTCTTTCAACTAAACCAACCATGCACTCAAGTAGTGAAATGAGTTTTCTCCAATCATGCACTCAACCATGCACTCAACCTTGCACCCAACCTTGCACCCAACCTTGTACTCAAGTAGTCCAACTAATCCAACTTTACACTCAAGGTAGTGTACCATTTCGCCATTAACCATAATTACTATGTCCATATAGCATTCTTTTAATGAAATTTGACATGTGCTCATACAAATCCATTATAATTTAATCCCCTTCTTATATAATCCTAACACTTGGCATCTTTAATTCCATTAATCAATTTCTAACACATTTTGTTTTCAATTTTCGAAATAATGCCAATTCTGGCAGATTTTGTGCCCTAACTTTGAAAAATCATAACTAATTTTGTAGACATCGTTTCAGAGTGATTCCAAAGGCTATGGAACCCTTATTGAGTCTAGTTTCAAGGAAAAATATGGAATTTATCTAGCTGGAAGCATATCATTCCCATATTTCATTTCTTTGACCGTTGCTCCAAAGACTTTCCAGATTTTCAGGAGTAAATTCAAAAATTTATATCTTTTCGCCTATAGCTTGAAATGATTCATATGACCTATCAACTTAAAGCTTGGGATGTCTACTTTCACGCTGTAAAATTTCATAATTTTTTCTCATAATTTGATCTTTCAAAACCACAAGAGAAATTTATTGCCTTGTAAGCGATTTCACCAAAAACACTATTCACCTTTCAATTTTCAATACTTAATTTAGTTGGCCTTAAATATTCACCATTTTATTAAATATATAAATTAATCACAATATACTCTAGGTGAATAAAATTTGGGGCGTTACAGCCCCTAGAATTCGCCAGTTTTCATGACCAAAATTTGAAAATTCATAATTAGTTCAACAAAAATCCAAATGGGTTGGTTCCAAGTTCTATAAAAATATATTTAAGTTATATTTTAGTGAAAAATATCATACAGCATTGATTACAACTATACATTTTCCAAAAATTCGTGAAACACAACTGCCATAAATTTCATTCCAAAATCAAGGTCAAATTTTGAAAAAGCATAACTTTCAATCTATTAGTCCAAATGGCTCATATTACCTATCAAATTAAAGCTCTGCATATCTACTTTAATCTTGTAAAATTTCATAGCATTTAGACCAAGTTTGGCTGATCAAAAAAACATTGCAAGTTCGCTTCCTTTAGAAAACGAATTCAAGCAGCTTTAAATATAAACTTCCAAAATCATCATAAATCATCATTTAACTATAAATACATAATTAAACCGTGATTAAACCTCAAAAATACCACTACCACCTAGATGAAAAATGAACAGTACTCCACCCTCATGAAAACTCATCCAAACAACAAAACCAATCGGTTCAAAATGAAGCCCACACTTACCTCTACGCGTTTCCGCAATCGATTCAAAAATTCGGCTACACACTGGCCAGCTAAATGGCACCAAACTCCTCATATTATAAAATTGAGACCATAGAAATGAAGATCTCAATGAGTAGAAGAAGTTTACTGAAGGCTTCATAAGCTGGAAACGACGATTCGGGGTCGGAATTGGCTCCGGAGCTCAAGAACACAACATTATTCATCCTTTCTCTTTCCTCTTCCATTTTCTCCATGTTTTCTCTATTTTCTCTTGCTTTTTAGGTTGCTACATGAAATTTATGAAGGGATGGAGCGCTAGGTGTGATCTTGAGTCTTGATTAAATTGGACAAATCTTATAGTGTCTTACTTTTCAAGATCACTTCTTAGTGTGTCATGTGTCCTTCTACTTATCCTTTCCTTCTTCTCTCTGTCCCTAGCCGTCCTTATCTTGTTAGGAAAAGGGAAGCCAGATGAACTCCCCTGACTTTTGGGTACGGTGCTTAAAAAAGTTTATCGAAAGACCGATGAATTCCATTGACTTTAGCTCCACATATCATCATCTTGAAATGCCAACCAAAAAGGCAAGAAGGATACCTCATGATGAAAGGACAAGTATCACCTTCCAATTGTGCCAACCAAAAAGTATAAATAGTGTTTGTCTTGATGATGTGTACTTTGATGACAAGTGTCATCTTCTTATTCATCCAACACAAAAGTTGAGTCATCATTACTCATCATGACTTACTTTATTAAAGTTGCTTTATCGATGTGTGCTCGAATGTCACTCAGGTTTTGCTCGGGACCGCGACATGCATATCGAGGCCTATCAAAAGGAACCAAGTCAAAGTATATATGTGTGGCTCCACGTGGCGCCATATACTGGTGTCTACTCCAAAAACGCAAGATACACATGTCTATCCTGAAAATGTCATATACACACCTACACCGGCAGATTTCACTTGATCAATCAGTCCTATACCTCATGACATAGCTGGGTGGCATCTTTCAACAAACTAGATGGCACTGTCTATGTGTCATGTGCACATCTACATCGACACTTAATCATAGTGCCTATAAATATCGAGCCCTTTGCTCAATAGGGCCAGATCACATAGTCCCCAAAAGTCTTTATATTGCTCGATATTCTTGGGATTCTTCCTAAACTGGGCTCAGTAGTCTACCTGATAAAGGCTTATCCTCAAAGTCCTAGGCCCAAAATTCAGGATATTACAAACATTACATGATGGCTTTTGTTTTATGTTACTTCTGGTGCACAGGATGCTTGTGGTCATCTTATTACTCTACTGCATCATACAAGGTGGCACTATCATAACTGATGTAAAGCAGTAGTGCTCTATTTTGTATTTGAGCTCCTGATTTTAGTTTGGATTTGTTATATGGGTAATCTTATTTTTAAGCTTGTTGTATCAATATGTTATTTTCTGCTTCTATTTGTTAGGTTGTGTTGGAATATTGAGTTGTGGTTAGTGATTAGACTCTACAAATATGGGTCTTAGCAATTGATTTAGTGTACACACTACTATAGAAAATGCTTTTAAAGTCCACTTTTTAGCCCTTTCAATATCTGAAAACAGGAAGATGCCTATGTGAGCGACGTGGTAAATTATGGCAATAACATCTGTTAAAAAAAGGGATATCTAAAGTACAGACTTTAGACGTCCCTTTTTAAAAAAAGGAAGCCTAAAGGGTAGACCTTAAACGTCCCTTTTTAACAGGGACGTTTAAGGTCTACCCTTTAGGCGTCCTTTTTTACAAGAAGGGACGCCTAAAGTGTCCAGTTTCTATACTTTAGGCATCCCTTTTTCTTTATAGACGTTAAAAGGTTTTATTTTTTTTAAAAATGATTATTTATATTTTTCACTGTCTAGCAAATTAAAACTACAGAAATAGGATTGAAGAATTATTCATAAACCACAATGTCTTTACAAATGGTAAGAAAACATCCAGCACTAGCTAATTAAATTGTTAACTCCTACTGCCTAATACTATGTACAATAACCACCATAAAGTGTCAAAAAGTTGTCTATTACACAACAACTAACGAATATAAATAAAAAATTTAATGATCTATATGTTGAAGAATATGTCTAACCAAAAGTTCTCTAATCAAATTAATGTCTTCATATAAGTAGGCATCTTCATCATCAAAAATCTGCAAATTAGAAATTAAGTTTAGATGAAATGAATCAAGTGAATAAATTAATCAGCAATTCAATTACAACACCAAAAATATTATCATTTGAGAATGAAGAAGCGATTACCTGTTAGAAATCGCTTGTAATTCCACTCTAAATGATGTTATATATATAAAGTATAACATAGTATTCGTATTCAATGCTACCTGGTTGTTGAGGGCACTATAAATCGAAAGCAAATGGTTAAAATCAATAAAGGCATATGTAAAACGATCATCAATAAAAGAACTTGAATTGAAACTACTTACTTTTGGATAAAACCACTTTGGGTCTCTATTAACTTTACCCTTGCGTGACCCGCCAAGGATTCTATATGTCTGGGTTGCACTACATTAAAATGAAAATGAACAGAAACTAGAACTATTCATTTAAGTCAAGAATCAATGAAATACCAACAAAATAATGTATGTGTTGAAGACGGATTTTGTTTCTTTGTTTGGCTTTTTACTCAAGGAATCAAACTAATAGATTATGTTGAGGTGAGGACATACAACACACAAACTCCAATGGTAACTATAACAACATATACTATAACATCCCAAATTTCGGTCACTAAAATTCCTTATATTTAAGGGAATACGATGGTGAATTTTGATGCAATTAAAGTGATAACAACACCTTTAGTTTAAATTACATGGATATTGGGCAAAAATAAGTCATGAAATTAATTTTGGGTGTTCCAAAAAGCCCATTAGTGAAACCCCACATAATAAATAGAAGAACACAAGTCTTGGGGCCAATTAATTGTGATTTTGGCCCAAAAGGAAAGGAAGAGGAGGAAGAAACACTTTGGGCCAATTAAATGTAAAAATGTAGTGGCAAAATTATAATTTGTCAATAAATCACAAGATCAATTCTTTCCCAATTAATTGAAGTTAATTTCAATTAATTAAGGAAAATAAAGAGTAAATATATAATTGAAGCATTCTTGGTCAAATAAATCCAATTTTGAAAAGTCAAAAAAATGGATAGGTACATAATTAATTATTTCAAGAATAGGAATTTTGGAAAATGCAAGAATGCATTTATTGTTTCCCTTCCATCTATGCTTGTCATCAAAGAGGGAAATTCATAGGGAAAAAATAAATACTTGAAAAAGAATTATGCCAAGTGTCATTATCTCAAGCCAAAGGATTAAATAAGAATTGGTCAAGATATGAACACATGTGGAATTTCAATAAACTAATATATATTGTGCAATTAGTTGGGATACTTAGAGGAAGCCCAATTGGTTCATTTAGGACACCTAAATGGCATCTTTATGGGCCAAAGAGAAGAAAAGGAAATTAGTTCAAAGCCAAGGGAAGGTTATGACACAATTAGGAGGAGATAAGATTAAGGATAAAGCACATGTCATAATCCAATATAATAATATTTCTTAAGAGAGAATGGAGATATTATTATAACACCTCATCTTTATCTTTCCTCCTTCATTTTCACACCAAGACACCAAAATAAAGAGAGAGGAGAGCTTTGAGAGATTTGGAACAAAGAGAGCACAAGAGGCAAAATCAAAGGTAAATCTTGTGATTTCAAGAACTTGTGCCTTCTATCTTATGTAGTTCTTCTTCTAAGCTCTTGTTCTTCATAAATATCATGGTTAGCAAGCAAGATTTCAAGGGAAGAGAGAGAGGGAGGACGCTCTAGAGAGAGAAATACATGCCCTTATCTTATTTTTACATTTTCCTGAGTGCTTGCGCACAGTTTAGTGAGCAACACAGGAATAGCATAAATATACTAATATATTGATACAATGTATTTGATTACATTATCGGTTTTTCCCCAAAATATCTAAAAATAAACTACATATAACCATTATCTTTGTCTTGGAATCAGTACCCTTCAGTTCCCCATGTCTACAACTATGCCTTTAGAGCCGCTGGTTCCTGCTGGAACATTTTTATTTATGAAAAAGGGTGAGATTCCAAGGAATCCTAGTAGCAACATATTGTCGTTCATAAAAATGCGGAAAGTAGATATGATATGTACCATGTATGCACCAATTAATGAACAATATAGATGCATGTATACATGGGATAGGGCATCACCACCACTATCTGGGTACCTTGGTTGGATTGTTACTCCACAACCAGGTAGAGCGCACTTCTTGCACTCGCTGCCCCTTCTCAGCAAACCGCCTCTTATAGGCAAACCATGTCGATTAATAAAAGCACAAACAATGGCAACCACACAATTATATGAACTATGACATGATGTACAAAGGATAATGTCATTACCTTAAGCCTTTTTCACCTCATAACTCGTGCCTCAAAGTTCGTGCCACAGCTCGGCTCTCTACTCGGTTCTAAAATTCCAAATGTACAAGAATTAGGTTAAAACACATTCATGTACCATTTTAAACAATCCCATAGTATTTCTGGTGGTTATATTAGTCTATATTGAAAATTACCAAAATGCCACTAGGGACCCGGCCCCGACTTACCCAGTCCGACCGTACTTTTCTCGATATTTTGACATGAACTATTCTAACCTATTTTTACCCAAGGAATCCATTTCCAACCTCAGAATTACCAAATTCACTGCCAAAAGACCAGAATTCCCTTGGCAGCCCCTATTTTAGGGTTTCAGGGGCGTTTTGGCCATTATACTATTTAAAGCTTTTTTGAAAAAGTGATCAACTGTAACCCAACCTAATTTTCCCTCCTGAACACAAGGAATTATTAGATTATCAAAAATCCAACTCCAACCCCTAGAACCAGCAATAGCCAAAACTTAAGGTTCTCCAGGAAAAGTTAGGGTTTTTCAATTCTAACTCCGTAAACTTGCTGCTTTCTACTCCTAATCACTTTATTAACTATTTCATTATGTTAAAACCAGCATTTAAACTCAATTTTGGCAACATAACGCCTAAGGCACACCCTTTCCCAATAGAAATTCACCGATTAAATTATCCACAACAGCCATAACAACCAAAGATTGAAGTTTAGGAAGTCACTTTAGCTTCCTTCTGGCTTTTTCCTTGTTGGCCGAAATCCTAGCTCCCCCAACAATGAAATTTTGCTTCACAAACACCTTAATTCACATAGAAGAGAAGCTTAGAGGAAGGATTATACAAGTTAGAAGCTAATTCACCAAAGAAATCAAGGTTACCTAGCGAATTTTCTCCTCCTTCTCTCTACAAATTCTCACAAGCTCTCTCCCTCTTCTTTATGCACAAAACTGACGGAAATGAGCATGGAAGGGAAGGAGATGACTTTTAAAAATATCTCATAATTTCCATTAATTTAATTAATTAATTTCCCATTTTCAGATTTAAGCAAATTCTGACAGATTTTCTGCCCAAATTTTGAAAAATCATAACTAAATGTGTAGACATCATATTGGAGTGATTCCAAGGGCTACAGAACCCTTATTAAGTCTAGTTTCAAGGAAAAATATAGCCTTTTGCCAATTAGAAGCACAAGATTCCCAAAATTAAATTCTTTGAATGTTGTTCCAGAAAATCAACAATTTTTTTTGGCTAATTTCAAAAATTCATAACTTTATACATACATCTCCAAAAATTACCCATTACCTATCAAATTAAAGCTTAGGATGTATACTTTCTCCCTATAAAATTTCATAATTTTTCTCATCATATGGTCACCTAAAGCCATATAACAATGTCATTGCCTCATAAGAAATTTTCTCTGACAGCAAATCCTCATTCCTGGAACTCTTGCTAAACTGGGGCTTAGCAATCTACTCGATTCAAGCTTATTTTCAACCCTCAAGTCCCAAAATTTGGGATATTACATTTCTCCCCCAATTCAATAAATTTCATCCTCAAAATTTGAATGTAACATAATGTAACATAATGACCGTAGTCAATCTACAACTTGAGGATCACTTATTCTCACTCATTTTATCCATTTATCATGTAACATAATGACCGTAGTCAATCTATTTCTTTCATATGCAACCTCATCGAGCATGTAACACAATCATCATATTCTCATCAAAGATCTCTGATAGTATTCAGCATTCAACATTTATTAAGTATACAGGATGTAGTGTGCAATCAAACACAGGACCCACTGGTCCGTTCCCACAGCACTTAGTTCCTTAGGCCTCACAGCCTCTTTGAGACTCCGCCCAGATCACACAATCACCTTTTTATGTAATGGTACCCTCACCCTGCCTCCCTGAGGTCTTTTAGCATAGGCAGAAATTGTCCCCTCCTCCACACCGAGGACCTCTGCAACATAGGTACTTGGGGATTCATTAATAGTCATAAAAAGCACTAGACCTCACTGCCCAGGCCACACTAAAGCGCTTGGTTAAACCAGTCTTACTGCCTCAGCTACAACCTGGTACAGTATGAATGTTTTACCAGCTTCAAGACATACCTTGGGCATACTGGTCCAATGTCATTGCGCTAGGAATCAACCACAGAGCTAAACATATAGGTCTTACAGTTCAATGACACCGCCCTATACAACTTGCAATCGGGTCTTACCACCTCGAGCCTCCGCTCGGTACAATTCTCAACACACATCACATTATGCCAGCCTAAGGACTTACTAGCCCATCAGGTCTTATGGCCTAAGCGCATACCGTTCATTATCTTTGCTAAATACATATCGAGTCTAACCACCTGAACCAATCATTGGTGCCCACATAAATTTACTATGCTTCCGCTATCCACTCTGATAGTTATCTCCTCATATCAACTCAAATCAATCTGGGCCACTTCAAATTCTTGTGGACCCAAAGCTTAACAGTTGATTACTAGGTTACGATTTACTTGGTAACCCATCAACACCTTACTTTCCATCCAGCACTCGACTCCTAATATAGCCTCAAGTTAGTGGAATAACAAGCAAATCAATTATGCCTCTCATTTATCAAAGAGCTATTACCTCAATCAATCCTTTAGGAGAATATTTTATGATTATAATCTTTCCCTATGCTAGGTTTAACTTCTGGCAACCATTCAAAATACCTCTCTGTAAGGATTCGTATCCGTAAGAATCTTGTCCTCAATTATACGGATCATCACTAGCCCAAATCAAGTCCAAATAAATTTGCCAACCTAAGGACACACTGGTCCACTAGGTCTTAGAGCCTCTAAACACACAGGTCTACTACAACATCACTGGTATGTATGATATTACAGCCTAGAGTCTCTAACCCAACTTTTGCATTCATCAAGAAATCTAGAACCTCAATATCACAAAAATTGGAAATCATTTTACTCAATTATGCCCAATAGGTTAGCTAAGAATCAGGATCAATAGCGCCTATTCTAATCTTCATGGTATTTGGGTAATATCCTCAAAACATCACTAAAGGTTCAACACTATACACAAGATTCACAAGGTTCAACCATTTGTCATGAAATAGAACCATAGTGTAACAAATTCACATCCCAACCTAAGCATTATTTCAGCTTAGATCAAGTTCAAGCCTATTCTTAACCATCAGTATCATCATATCGGATCCTCCGAGATCGATATACGACATAATCACTGCTAATCATTGCTCATATATCATTACATATCATTCTTAGCTATATTATATGCCTCAAACAACTCTGAGCCATTTCAGCGTTCTTTGAACCTAAGGCTCAACATTGATTCTTGATTTACAATCCATCCTTTAATATCATTCTATATCTATAACCTCAAGATCAATTGAGTCAAAGATCGTTCTACCTCAATCATACCCAACATACATACTAAAAATCATCATATAGTATTGTACATCATAACTAACTCATATCATCGCTTATTATGGAGAAACCTCAAAACCATTACTATACCTCAAGTTTCCATAACCTTATCAAGTAAACTTTTCTAAGTAGTAATTACTACAACATAAATGGTTTGAATTAAAATTAAAAATTACATCGTCAACATCTCCATGCTTTCAAACATCATTTAAATCATCTAACTAAAATGATCATTAGTCATAAAGAAACCTTAAGACAATTACTATTCCTCAAGTCTCCATGACCTTATCAACTTAACTTCCCAGGGGTCACCCATCCCAAGTTTTTCTGGGTTGAGTACGCTTAACTTTCAAGCATCCAAGCCAAAACGCAGATATCGGCTCTATCTGCTCCTAACCACAAGTACCCTGAGACTACTCTCGCCTCAACAGACATGCCAGCTACCTCCAATCTCCTAAAATATACTAATTGGGCCCCACATTACTCTATGTACATGTACCGCCATACCAAATAGTAATGTGCTCCATGAAGTCCCAAAAGCAGTCACTTGGACCCCTCTCAATAATATCAATCTCCTCTCGGTATTGCACTATGTACTGCCCTTAAGTGTTCCCAAATCCTTCAGGGCTGATTCAAAGAAGAAGGGTAGTTCACTTCTTCAGTGCCCCATTCTATGTGTATCTCCTTTCACCATGTAATCAAGACCTTATCAGTATACTATCCTCTTTCTAGAACCGCTGCTCTTCCAAAACCACTTGGGCTCTGATACCAAAATGTCATGCCCTTATCTTATTTTCATATTTTTCAGAGTAGTTGTGCGTAGTTCAGTGAGCAATATAGGAATAGCATAAATATACTGATATATTGATATAACGTATTTGATTACATTATTGTTTTCCCCATCCAAAAATAAACTACATATAACCACCATCTTTGTCTCAGGATCTAAACCCATCAGTTCCCCGTGTCTACCACCTTGCCTTTAGAGCCACTGATTCCCGTTGGAACATTTTTATTTATGAAAAAGGGTGAGATTCCAAGGAATCACAGTAGCAACATACAATCGTTCATAAAAATGCGGAAAGTAGATATGTTATGAACCATGTATGCACTAATTAATGTATAATATAGATGCATGTATACATAGGATAGGGCATCACCACCACTATCTGGGTACCTTGGTTGGATTGTTACTCCACAACCAAGTAGAGCGCACTTCTTGTACTCGCTACCCCTTCTCGGTAGACCACCCCTTCTGGGCAAACCATGTCAATTAATAAAAGCACAAACAATGGCAACCACACAATTATATGAACTATGACATGATGTATAAAGGATAATGTCACTACCTTTAGCCTTTTTCACCTCGTAACTCGTACCTCGAAGTTCATGCCACAGCTCAACTCTCAACCCGGTCCTAAAATTCCGAATGTACAAGAATTAGGTTAAAACCCATTCATGTACCATTTTAGGCACTTACATAGTGTTTCTGGTGGTTATATTAGTCTACATTGAAAAATTACCAAAATTCCCCTAGTGACCCAGCACGGCTCTAACTTACAGGGTCCGACCCCCAAAATTTTGACCTGAGCTATTTTGACCATTTTTTACCCAAGGAATCCATGTCAGGCCTCAGAATTACCAAATTCACTACCAAAAGACCAGAATGCCCTTGGCAGCCCCTATTTCAGGGTTTCAGGGGCGTTTTAGTCATTGTGCTTTTTAAAGCTTTTCTGAAAATGTGATCAACTGTAACCCCACCTAATTTTCCCTCCTGAACACAATGGAATTATCATATTATGAAAAATCCAACTCCAACCCCCTGAACCAGCACTACCCAAAACTTAAGATGGTTTTTCAATTCTAACTCCGCATACTTGCTTCTTTCTACTCCTAATCACTTTATTAACTATTTAATTACGTTAAAACCACCATTTAGACTCAATTTTGGCAGCATAATGCCTAAGGCACACCCTTTCTCAAATTTTATAATCAGAGCAAATCTAATAGAAATTCAACTATTAAATTATCCACAACAGCCATAACAACCAAAGATTGAAGTTTAGGAAGTCACCTTAGCTTCCTTCTGGCTTTTCCCTTGTTGGCTGAAACCCTAGCTCCCCCAACAATGAAATTTGGCTTCACAAACACCTCAATTCACATAGAAGAGAAGCTTAGAGGAAGGATTACACAAGTTAGGAGCTAATTTACCGAAGAAATCAAGCTTACATGGCGAATTTTCTCCTCCTTCTCTCTACAAATTCTCACAAGCTCTCTCTCACTTCTCTTTATGCACAAAACTGATAGAAATGGGCATGGAAGGGAAGGAGATGATGTTTAAAAATATCTTATAATTTTCCTTAATTTAATTAATTAATTTCCCATTTTTGGATTTAAGTAAATTCTGGCAGATTTTTTGCCCAAAGTTTGAAAACTCATAACTACATTTGTAGACATTGTATTGGAGTGATTCTAAAGGGTATAGAACTCTTATTGAGTATAGTTTCAAGGAAAAATATATCATTTTTCCAATTGGAAGCACAAGATTCCCGGAATTAAATTCTTTGAATGTTGTTCCAGAAAATCAATAATTTTTCTGGGCTAACTTCAAAAATTCATAACTTTTTATATACATCTCCAAAAATTACCCATTACTATCAAATTATACCTTAGGATGTCTACTTTCTCTTTGTAAAATCTCATAATGTTTTGTCTTCATTTGGTTATCCAAAACTGTATAACAATGTCACTACCTCAGAGGAAATTTTCAATTAGTAGCAAATCATCATTCCTGGGACTCTTGCCAAACCAGGACTTAGCAGTCCACTTGATTCAGGCTTATTCTCAAGCCTCAAATCCCAAAATTTAGGATATTACAAGAAAGTTGAGAAATCAAAGGAAACCTCAAGAAGTTTGATTCTCTTAATGATATGATGTTGATGTTGTGATTATTGGCTTGATTTGTGGTTGTTTTGGTTATTTTGTAAATTTGGGATGATGAAACCCTAAGGGGTTATGCTACCAAAATTTCCCCTAACCATGTGCAATTGGTGTTTAAAGGGTTAAAAATGTGATTAAAGGTGCAAAGAAGGTGGTTTAGGGATTAAAATCAAGAAGCTCTAATTTTCTCTTTTTATTGTGAAATTCATCCAGCTATTGTTCACTTAAGGTAGAGTTGGAATTTTGTAATTATAATATTTCCATTGGATTTAGAAGGGAAAATTATGTGGAAATATAGGTGTTCTTGATTTTTGGAAATTTGTATACAAATATGGAAATTGTTGAAGTTACAAGTGCATGTTGTCTGAATTGTCTCCAGTAAGGCAGTGTTGTTGTGCAACAAATTTCATTTGCAAACTTGGTCTAAAAATTATAAAAATTTATAGGATTAAAGTAGATATATAGAGCTTTAATTTGATAGGTATTTTTTAATTTTTGGACTTGTATATTAAAATATATGGATTTTCAAATTTGTGCCCTGTTTCAGGAAGGAAATATGGAACAATGCAGGTTTGGCAAATTTCTGGGAATAATATGAGCATAGTAGTCAGACTTGGATATTTTTCCATGAAAGTACATTTAAAAATTTTCACATAGACTTTGGAATTATTCAATTTGGAATTTTTTAGAATTCATTATGATTTTCCAAAGTTAACTGAAAAATCTGCCAATTTCTAGAAAATAGTGAAACTGCATTGTGCAGAGTTGTACTATGCAAAAACTATTAAAACTGTGATAGATAACCAACAAACTATGATTAAAGGCAGTAATAGCTCAAGCAATAAACAGTTACTTGTAAATTTGGAATTTTAAGACCAGACAGTTGTGGCTTAACCGAATCAAGACAGTTAGATGATTAGGCAGGAAGGGGCTATTTCAGGTAGTAACTCTCTCTTTCATATTTTATGTGAATGTTCTATATGTTTATGTATGCCATCTTCTATCATATAATTAATGAACATGGTTTTTCTGAGTAGGGCAATTGTGTGTGGAGGCACAATTACCTGATTGTGAGCAAGAACCAAAAGAGGTGTTTAAGGGTAGTAGGGAAAGAGCCCCGACTCATGTATACATTGTCAACACCCGTTTCTATTTTGATATAGGCAGGGCAATAATGAATAAGTTCCATAAGCAAACAGAAAAGTGCAGTTATACTGATAATAAGTATTTATTTACAGACAGTCATTAACAGAGCAGAAGTCGATAATAATGACAAATATGTACATAATGTCCCAAAACTATTTCACATATAGACTATATACAACCATTGTATTTATCTTGGGAAACGTGCCTGTCAGTTTCCCTTCTCTGCATCCTTGGCTTTCGAGCTGCTGGCACCCGCTGAGACATTTGGATTAGAAAAAGGGTTGAGATTCCAATGAATCTCAATAGAAACATACGATCAGCATATAAAATGCGAAAATTAAATATGCAATGCACCGTATCAAGTAAAATGAAAACTCATATCATCCGTGTGTGTACACAAAATTCAGGGCCAACTAACCCGTTAAACCCCTACATGTACCTCAGCTGAGTCCTTGACGACAGCTAGGCAAGACTAGTGTACCTCAGCTAGGTCCTAGACCACAGCTAGGTAATGTGCCTTCAGCATGTGTTCAAGTCACAAAATACAGTAACACGCATCATACAAATAGTCACATAGTATATGAGAGATAGTAGTCCCTACCTTAACCTCTTTCTTGTCTCATAACCTATCCAAGTATCATTTTAGACACTTCCATAGAGTTTCTTGTGGTTATATTAGCCTATGATGAAAATTTACCAAAATGCCCCCGGGACCCTGGCCTGGTCCCACCATACCCGGCCCGATGCCATGTTTTCCCAAAAAATTTGACTAGGGCTATCCTGATGTATTTTCATCCAATGAATCTATTTCTGGACTCAAAATTACCAAATTCAATGTCAAATTACGAAATTTCCCTTGGCAGCCCTACTTTTAGGGTTTAGGGGCGTTTCCGTAATTATGCTTGCTCGGCCTTTTCTGAAAAAGTGCCTAACTGTAACCCCACCTAATTTTCTCTCCTGAACCCAATGGAACCATCAAATCATTGAAAATCCAAATCCTCCCCCTAGATCTAGGGCTGACCGAAATTATGGGATCCTTTGGGAAAAATCAGGGTTTTGCGATTTCGGCTCCGTAAACGCGTCCCTTTTTACTCCAAACCACTTTATTAACCATCTAATGGAGCTATAACAAGCATTTAATGCCAATTTGGACAGCATAACACCTAGGCATACATATTTCCAAAATTTAAAATCAATGGCAATCCGGCGAAATTTCACTGATTAAATTGCCCACAGCAGCCAGAATAGTTAATATACGAAGGTTTGGAAGTTACCTCAAGCTCCCACAAGTTTTTCCCAACTATGGCTGAAACCCTAGGTCCTTGAACACCCAAATTTTAGCTCCACAAACCTTGAAGAACATAGAAGAATAGTTTAGGAGCGGAGTTATACACGTTAGGAGCTAAATCGTAGGAGAAATCGGCTTACCTTGCGAGATTTATTCTTCTCTCTCTCTCTCTCCCCAAACCTCAACGTCTCTCTCTATTTCAGACCTGTTCTGGCATGAAATGAGCTGAAGGTAGAAGGAGATAATAATATATCCTAATATTATATCTTATTTTATCCATTTACCAATTTCCAAAATTTCAAAACTTAACTTATGTACATAAATCCTTTTGTACATGTAACCATGCTCATTAAGCTCAACTAATATTTCCTTATTTATGCCGCATGTAGGAGACACCTAGGGGTCCCTCCCTATGGTCTCAATTGGCTTCACAACTTGTCCAGGTTACGTATACACATAAAGTCTCAATTTTGGTCAAAATTGCACTTTTTGCTCAAATTTTCCATAAATTCATATTAAATTGACCAAAATATTCTAAATATATTTTTATCTTTATTTTCCTTAATTAATTGAAATTAACTTCAATTAATTGGAAAATAATTTATTTTGTGCTATTTTGGAAAAATTACGATTTTGCCATTATCTTTCTAATCCAATTTCTTTTCTTATTTTTCTTTGGCCAATTTCCATATATTTTTGGACCAAATATTTTCTCTAATATTCCTTCATTTTTGGACCTTAATATTGGGCTTTTTAAATTACCCAAGTTAATTTCTTAATTATTTTTGCCCAATTTCTCATAAAATTGAACATTTATAAATTCATAAATTCCATATTCATGAATATTCACCATTTTATTGAATTTCTCAAATATTTAAAATACTTTTGGTGAATATAAATTTTGGGGTGTTACAGTTCTCCCCCACTTAAATAAATTTCGTCCCCGAAATTTGCTACACCTGATCAGCCATAAATTCCAAGTAACGTTTCTTTACACTTTCTTCTGTTTCCCATGTAGCCTCTCTGGACGAAAACCCTTTCCAAACAATCTTGAGGAATGGAATGCTCTTGTTTCTGAGATGCTTTTCCTATCGATCGATGATTCGATCAGGTGTGACTTCATAAGTGAAATCGTCACGCATTTCCACATCTTCATACTCTATTACGTGTTCTAGATCAGGTTGATACTTTTTCAGCTGGGAAACATGAAAAACATCATGTAGTTTACTCAGATTCGGTGGTAAAGCGATACGATATGCTACAGGCCAAATATTCTCTAAGATCTCAAACGGACCAATGTATCTTGATTGTAGCTTCTTTGCTTTCAATGCCCTGCCAATACCCGTAACAGGTGATACTTTCATGAATACGTGGTCACCGACTTCAAATTCCAGAGATTTCCTCCTCTTATCTACATAAATTTTCTGTCGGCTCTGAGCAGCTAGCAATCTCTGCTTGATCAATTTTATCTGCTCCGTTGTCTTATCAACAAGATCTGGCCCTAGCAATTCCCTCTCAGACAACTTAGTCCAGCATATTGGCGATTGACACTTCCTCCCATAGAGTGCCTCATATGGAGCCATCTGAATGCTTGAATGATAACTATTGTTGTAGGCAAATTCTGCCAATGGAAGGAATTTGTCCCAGCTACCTTTATAATCAAGCACACATGCCCTTAGCATATCCTCAAGGGTTTGAATCGTTCGCTCTGTCTGCCCATCAGTTTGAGGATGATATGCCGTACTGAATCGGAGCTTGGTACCTAAAACTTCATGAACCGCCTTCCAAAACTTGGAAGTGAATCGTGGATCTCGATCAGAGATGATGTTCTTTGGAATACCATGCAATCTCACAATCTCCTGAATGTAAATTTCTGCTAGTCTATCCAGAGAATAGTGAATGCTAAACAGTAGGAAGTGAGCTGTCTTTGTGAATCTATCAACTATCACCCATATAGCATCATGGTTTCTGACCTTTGGCAATCCTATCACGAAATCCATGGTAACGCTTTTCCACTTCCACTCAGGTGTAACCCCCTCACCGTAATTACATCCGGGTTACGAAATTTAAGTGAAATAGAGAACAATAAGATGAAATAACAATTTATAGTCCCACATCCAAGAGATGGGGTATTTCAAAATCATTTCAAAACATATATATATATATTCGTGGTCTCGCATTCACGTGCGGATATAATTACCAGAGAAATCAGAGTACATAATAAATATCAAAGTGCGGAAACCGAAATCCCGGCAAACCCCGGGTTCATCTACATATAACTACATATATCATGGGTTTACAAGTTCCCAAACTGGGGATTACATGACCAAAATAATCATTTACATCTATATACACTTGGCAATCCCAAATCCAAAACCAAGATAACCAACAACCTCTATATCTCAGAGTAATCCTAACTACTCCTGGTTGTCCGCTTCCCTTTCGAGCCACTCGCCCTGTCTGAAAAGGTTAGTCATATGGAAGAGTGAGATTCTAAAGAATCCCCGTAGTAACAACTATTTCATACCACATGCAATCACATAATATGTAAACAATTCATCTCGTACAGCAACACAAATCACTCCACCCTCATCCCTTTTTACCGCCGGGAAGGCATACGACCTTCACCCGAACCGTTGTTAGCGACTCAGGGACTATTGGCGTGGCAGTGCATACAAATAGCCACACGGCTCACATATAGCCTTTCGGCTTTCACAAATGGCCCGTCGGCCTTCACAAATAGCCTTTCGACCCACATATACACATATATCACACCCTAACCTCATCCCCTTTTACCGCCGGGAAGGCATACGACCTTCACCCGAACCGTTATTAGCGACTCAGGGACTATTGGTATAGCGGTGCTTCCACATTTTCATAAAACTCGCAGCATACCAAATCCATTTCAAAACAATGACATAGTATGTATATCATACATCACATAAGGTATAAAGATAGAGTCACTACCTGTATCTTTCCTGACTGGCTCCGGCACCGTGGTCTCACGAGGACGACAAATGTCAAATCCTATACCAAATTAGGGACAACCAATCAATCTCTTTTCCATATGTATATTTCAATAATACTCTAAGTTGGTTATCATTTAGGACTCTTTTGGTGGCTAAAATAGGCCTAAACATATGCCTAAAGGGTTGGAAGAAGCTACCCCAAAGATCCCTTACTCGAAGGCAAACACTGATTTTTGACAGTTTCACTCGAGCACAGATGCTCTCACTCGAGCATAGGTACGGACATCACTCGAGCACAAAAGAAAGTGAGACTGCGAGTGAGCACCCGAGAGCACAAAGACACTTTCAGGAGCTGGCTCACTCGAGCACGCTGAACCTCACTCGAGCACAAGGCCAAATGCCTCACTCGAGCACCTGCGAGTGAAGTCCAGGAAGTGAGGACCCGAGAGCACACAACGCTCTCCAAGACCAGGATCACTCGAGCACAGCCATGCTCACTCGAGCATGAAGTTTTGTGCTCGGGCGATAACTCCAAATTCACTCGAGCACCCGAGAACACAGCACCACGAGTGACAACCCGAGAGCACCACTCCCACCTGAGGCACAAGCTCACTCGAGCATGACCCCCAGTGCTCGGGTGAAACGGCTATGCTCGCGAGTGTCAGAGCACACTCTTGGCAATCAGCCCGCAAGTGAAGACCCGAAGCAACCCTTCACTTTGAACTCCCACCTTCACTCGAGCAGCCCCAAGCTCACTCGAGCATTATTCATAAACCCCAGGCTCGAGCATGATCATCCCGTGCTCGAGTGATGCTCATCAGAGACCCAAAAACGCAGCAAAAACCAGAAAACGCCAGATGGTCAAAATCATGCCCAATGGTTCCCAAACTCTTCTCAAAGCTAATACATTTCAAGCACTAATTATGGAACACAATGGCAATCTCCAAAAAACACCCCAAAAACCACTTTGACCACAATCAAACACTAAGGTCTCTATGATACACAATATCCAATTTCTCTTAACACATTTTTAACATTCCAAATTAACTCAAATGCTCATATATCTCCACAATATATCATTTCCAATCATCAATCATAAGGAACTTCATATTTCCAGAAATAGGCATATTTAGGGCAAAATTCCAGATTTTACCAAACTTAGCCAAAACTCATAAACAATATATCAAAATGCTCTAAATGCCTACCTCTTCTCTTTGCCCAATCAAGAACCTTGATTCCTCAACTTTCAATTTTGAATCAATGCTCCAATCTACACCATTCAAGGCTCTACAACCATCACAATGTAGCTCTCAATGAGACACACATCTTTAAAGAAAAGGATTGGGGCAAAGAAGAATCATAACTCACCAAAGATCAAGCTTTTCTTCTTCCTCTTCTTGCCTCAAGGTCGCCGGAAATGGAGGAGAAAGAGAGAGAAAATGAGAGGTAAGGAGAGATGATGATGATGGTGCACACTTCCTCTTCTCACACACACACTCAACCGAAAATGAGAGAGAGAAAAGAGAAAAAGTGCTATCTTGTCCTCTAGTGCAATATCCAATGACTCCCCCTATGCCACATGTCATCATCCACTCACTCCCTTATGAGCTCACCAAAATCACAAAGCATAGGATTCCGACCCACGGTCAAGGAATCACAACCCTTGATCTTAAATACCACATGTATTTATTCTCAAAATTCATATCACATTAATTCCAAAAGTGTTTAATCAAGATAATTACAATAATTATCAGAGTCATTAGCCCTAAACACAAATCGGGATATTACACAGGTATCTCAGGATTCGTCAAAAGCCCCGAGGGTCGCTGATGTTCAACTTTCACTTTCAAACATATTAAGCAACGAGCAACGAACTCAGTCACCTCTCTTTTCATTCCCGGCCAATAGTATTGAGCCTTCAAGTCATGGTACATCTTTGTGGCTCCTGGATGCAGAGTATACTTACTCTTATGTGCCTCCTCCAAGATTTTTCATTTCAGTTCTGGTTGCAGTGGAATATAAATCCGCTTCTTGTACCTGACTATCCCGCTGGGAGAAAAGTCGTAATCCTGAGTCTCGCCCTTATCAATCATACCTCTGATATAAAATGCTTCATCATCATGTTGTTGGGCTTCTTCCATTGCCGCCCTCAGATCATTGTATATTTGACTGACCCACTGCCTAACAAAATTTGACTAGACAGATTTAGGTCTCTGAAATCCTCGATCAGTTTCTGCTCATAAATCGTTATGGCTGCCACCTGCACTGATTTCCGGCTTAATGCATCAGCGACAACATTAGCCTTACCTGGATTATATTTGATTTCTAAATTGTAGTCTTTCAGCAACTCCATCCATCTGCGTTGTCTCATGTTGAGCTCTTTCTGATCATACAAGTACTTCAAGCTCTTGTGGTCGTAGAACAACTCTACAGTCTCACCATAGAGATAGTGTCTCCAGATCTTCAAAGCAAACACAATTGCCGCTAACTCAAGATCGTGGGTGGGATAGTTCAATTCATGAGGTTTCAGCTGTCAGGATGCATATGCCATAACTCGGCCATGCTGCATCAACACGTATCCTAATCCCTGCCCACTGGCATCTGTATAAACAACATACGTAAACTGTGGATCTGGGATCGTCAGCACTGGTGCTGTAGTTAACCTCTGCTTCAACTCTAGGAAGCTTTTCTCACAATTCTCATCCCACACAAAATGTTGAGCTTTCCGCGTCAATTTTGTCAACGGTAATGCAATTCTGAAGAAATTATGAATAAATCTTCGATAATAGCCAGCTAGACCCAGAAAACTGCGCACTTCAAATACAGTCTCTGGCCTCTTCCAGCTCAGTACTGTTTCCACTTTGCTAGGATCAACAGAGACCCCTTGCTGTGAGACAACGTGGCCCAAAAACTTTACCTCTGAAAGCCAGAATTCACACTTGCTCAGCTTGGCATAGAGTTGCCTATCTCGCAATATGTTCAACACCGTTTTCAGATGCTGCTCGTGTTCAGCTTTACTCCGTGAATACACTAGTATATCATCAATAAAGACTATAACAAACTGGTCCAGATACGGACGGAAGATTCGATTCATGTAGTCCATGAACACATCAGGGGTATTGGTCAGCCCGAATGGCATCACAAGAAACTTGTAATGCCCATATCTGGTTCTGAAAGCAGTCTTCGATACATCTTTTGCTTTGACTCTCAACTGATGGTATCCCGATCGCAAATTGATCTTTGAGAATACACAGGATCCAGACAACTGATCGAGCAAATCATCAATTCTAGGGAGTGGATACTTGTTCTTGACGATCACTTTGTTTAGCTCTCGATAATGATACAGAGACGTAGGCTTCCGTCTTTCTTCTTGACGAAAAACACTGGAGCACCCCAGGGCGATACGCTGGGTCGTATCAACCCTTTCTCAAGTAGTTCCTCAATCTGCTTCTTCAGCTCTACCATTTCGCTTAGAACCATACGGTATGGGGTTTTAGAAATTGGACTCGCTCCAGGCTCCAAATCAATCGAGAACTCCACTTCCCTATCTGGAGGTAGTCCACCGAAATCCTCCAAAAAAACATCAGGGAATTCGTTTGCCACAGGGATACTTTCCAAGGCTACACCAGCCTCTGATTGCATAAAGCAAAATACCATGTACCCCTGACTTCCCTTCTGCAAATACCTCTCAATCTTAGTTGCCGATAAAAGGTTAAGAGTGATTTCAGTGTCAGCTTGTGGCTGTAGATTCAGATATAAGACTCTCTTTTGTTTACAATCCAACAACACACCATTTGCTGTTAGCCAGTCAATCCCCAAAATTACTTCCAACCCTTGCAGTGGCAAACAAATCAGATTTACAGTTGACTCATGCCCCTCAGCGTTTATCCCGTAATTCAAACAAACATTAGCCGTCACAATTCGTGTGCCCATAGGTGTAGATACAACCAAATCATATGGGGATTTATGCATATGTAAATTCAATCGTCTCAAGCAGTCATATGCAATAAATGAATGGCTAGCACCAGAATCATACATAACATGCACTAGACTGCCATTGAGAGAAATCATACCTTGAATCAGCTCTGGAGATTTTTGAGCTTCTTCCTGTGTCAGTATATAGACCCTTCCTGGAACCCTGGGTCTAGTCCCCTCCGGTTGCTGCTTCTGTGGACAATCTTTCGAAAAGTGCCCTGGCTTTTCGCAATTATAGCAAGTGAGTAGTTTGTTAGGATCCATTCTAAACGGGGCTCCACTACACGTCTTGCCAGGATGAAATGGCTTGCGGCAATGCCAACATGTTCCGCCTCTTGGGAAACCCTAGCCCCCATGGCCTCCAGCTTGATTCGGCCTCTTATTATCGCCCCTAGAAGGTCCACCCTGTTCTTTTCTTTTCTGTGATGCACTTCCACTCCCAGAAGCACCTTTATTACCAGTCTGAGTTGCCAGGCTCGACATACGCTTCTCAATGTATCAACACTCTTCTGCCGCTTTACTGAAATCAGTAAAGTGTTGGGAGATCATTTTGTCCTTGAACTCAGGTCTCAGCCCCTCTATCATCATATTTGAATTCCACTCATCATTGTCGTTCAACTTGGCATATGACGAGTAGCATGACAGTCAGATATACCGGGCCAGATAGTCATCAAAACTCTCCCGGTACTGCTTAATGCTAAGGAACTCTTTCTCTTTCTCTCTCTTGACAGTCGGAGGAAAATACTTCTTGTTAAATTCCTCTTAAAATAGTTCCTATGTGATAGGAACATTCTTCCCCTTCAGGATGAGGTCCATGCCTTTCCACCAGCTATCGGCATCACCTTCCAGCTTGTATATGGCTAACCGGGCTTTCATCTCATCTGGACATTGCAGCATATCAAAAATCTTTTCCAAACGAGCTAACCAGGTTTCCGCTTGTTGAGGATCAAACTTCCCCTTGAACATAGGTGGTTGTTGCTTACTGAATCTACTAAGCCAAGCTTGGATATCCACCTCAGGCTCTGGTGGTAAATCCTCTGGTTGGGGTTCCTCCGGTATTTCTTCATAATTTCCCCACATAAATTCATCCATGCAGTTCTCCAGGTGGTCCTCTCTCTATTGTACTCCCTGGAGATCAACTCTTAACTCATTCATGGTTTGTTGTTGCTGTTCCAATAAATCTAGGATTCATTGTTGGATAGGGTCAGGCCTTGGTTCTCCCTCGTTGGTACCATGTCTACCACGCCCTCGGCCTCGGCCTCTACCTCGGCCTCTACCGCCTTCTCCTGGTTGTACCATCTCCATAATTCTCTCTACATGAAATTAGATAAGAGTAAATTTTAATACAAGAGCAAGGGCATCTTTATCATTTCATAAAAGTCAGGGTACAAGTATGTCATACATATCATATCATAACTATTTACAGTAATTACAGAGAAACATAACCATCAGATATCCTATAAACTACTGTACATAACATATTAGTCTTTTTATATTACATTTTCCAACATTCATGTACCCTCTCAAAATACCGACTCTGGCTAAATCATTTCTGTCTGTCGGTTCCGCCGGTCTGCCCTTATCTCATAATATGTACCAGTCAACTCCGATCATCCAAAATATACCACGTGGGTCCCACATCAACCTAGATACATATATTTCGATACGAGGGTGTTCACGTGATCCAGGAACTCCCAAAAGTTCCTACTCGGACCTCTCTCTACAATATCATTCTTATGTCTGTTCCAGTACGCTGTATCTGGAAAGAAGCCCATAGTAGTATATGCCCAGACCTTATTCGTGAACCTGACTCCCATATCCTCCTGAAGCCTATACATCATTCCCACACCTACCAAGAACATAAGATACTGATTGCGGGGAGTGTCATAGTCCCGTACCGCTCGGATATGTTGGCCCTATAGATAGTGCCACAACTCGAGGTTCGGCTGTAGGTTATACGGCACCTGCACCGGCTCTACCCGAGACTCACGGTCGCTCGACTCATCCTCAAGGATCTCCTCTGGATCATCATCAGGATCCCACTCTGGATCCTCTTCTAGATCTTCCTCAGAGTCCTCATCGGGATACTCGTCGGTCTCTCCTACCTGAGACTGCCCTGGAAAAGCCGGCCTGGGTTCTGGTCTATAAACAGGTAGCTGCGGCACACTCTTTCGTGCCGTCCGCCTCATACAAACGCCTCCAGGTCCAAATTACTTGATGAAAAGTCGCTCGTCTAGTATCCGCTGCTCTGGAGGGCTCTGGTTGACAGACACCTCTGACCCGTCAAATGGTACACTCGAACTGGTCATGGGCTCACTCGAACTGCTCATGATGTCATGTCGCCATGCAAACAAAACTATATCAGTATACCATTCTGATAATGCCAGAACCGCTTATTAGCTCTGATACCAAAAATGTCAACACCCATTTCCATTTTGATATGCGCAGGGCAATAATGAACAAGTTCCATAGGCAAACAGAAAAGTACAGTTATACTGATAATAAGTATTTATTTACAGATAGTCATTAACAGAGCAGAAATCGATAATAATGACAAATATGTACAGAATGTCCCAAAACTATTTCACAAACAAACTATATACAACCACTGTATTTATCTTGGGAAACGTGCCTGTTAGTTTCCCTTCTCTGCATCCTTGGCTTTCGAGCTGCTGGCACCCACTGAGACATTTGGATTAGAAAAAGGGGTGAGATTCCAATAAATCTCAGTAGAAACATACGATCAACATATAAAATGCGAAAATTAAATATGCAATGCACCGTATCAAGTAAAATGAAAACTCATATCATCCGTGTGTGTACACAAAATTCAAGGCCAACTAACCCATTGAAACCCCTACATGTACCTCAGCTGAGTCCTTGACTACAGCTAGGCAAGACTAGTATACCTCAGCTAGGTCTTGGACCACAGCTAGGTAATGTGCCTTCAGCACGTGTTCAAGTCACAAAATACAGTAACACGCATCATACAAATAGTAACATAGTATATGAGAGATAGTGGTCCCTACCTTAACCTCTTTCCTGTCTCAAAGGGTCCACCTTATAAAATGTGTCAACTATAGGTGTCCAACTCGGTCCTAAAACATCAAATGTACAAAAAATAGGTCATAACCTATCCAAGTATCATTTTAGACACTTCCATAGTGTTTCTTGTGGTTATATTAGCCTATGATGAAAATTTACCAAAATGCCCCCAGAACCCCTGCCTGGCCCCGCCGTACCCAGCCCGATGACACGTTTTCCCAAAAATTTTGACTAGGCCTATCATCACGTATTTTCGTCCAAGGAATCTATTTCCAAACTCAAAATTACCAAATTCAATGTCAAATTATGAAATTTTCCTTGGCAGCCCTACTTTTAGGGTTTTAGGGGCGTTTCCGTAATTATGTTTTCTCGGCCTTTTCTGAAAAAGTGCCCAACTGTAACCCCACCTAATTTTCTCTCCTAAACCCAATGGAACAATCAAATCATTGAAAATCCAAATCCTACCCCTAGATCTAGGGCTGATCGAAATTATGGGATCCTTCGGGAAAAATCAGGGTTTTGCGATTTTGGCTCCGTAAACGCGTCCCTTTTTACTCCAAACCACTTTATTAACCATCTAATGGAGCTATAACAAGAATTTAATGCCAATTTGGACAGCATAACACCTAGACATACATATTTCCAAAATTTAAAATCAATGGCAATCCGGCGAAATTTCACCGATTAAATTGCCCACAGCAGTCAGAATAGTTAATATAGGAAGATTTGGAAGTTACCTCAAGCTCCCACAAGTTTTTCCCAACTATGGCTGAAACCCTAGGTCATTGAACACCCAAATTGTAGCTCCACAAACCTTGAAGAACATAGAAGAATAGTTTAGGAGCGGAGTTATACCCGTTAGGAGCTAAATCGTCGGAGAAATCGGCTTACCTTGTGAAATTTCTTCTTCTCTCTCTCTCTCCAAACCCAACATCTCTCTCTCTATTTCAGACCTGTTCTGGGGTGAAATGAGCTGAAGGTAGAAGGAGATAATAATATATCCTAATATTATATCTTATTTTATCCATTTACCAATTTCCAAAATTTCAAAACTTAACTTATGTACATAAATCCTTTTGTACATGTAACCATGCTCATTAAGCTCAACTAATATTTCCTTATTTATGCCGCATGTAGGAGACACCTAGGGGTCCCTCCCTATGGTCTCAATTGGCTTCACAACTTGTCCAGATTACGTATACACGTAAAGTCTCAATTTTGGTCAAAATTGCACTTTTTGCTCAAATTTTCCATAAATTCATATTAAATTGACCAAAATATTATAAATATATTTTTACCCTTTATTTTCCTTAATTAATTGAAATTAACTTCAATTAATTGGAAAATAATTTATTTTGTGCTATTTTGGAAAAATTACGATTTTGCCATTATCTTTCTAATCCAATTTCTTTTCTTATTTTTCTTTGGCCAATTTCCATCTATTTTTGGACCAAATATTTTATCTAATATTCCTTCATTTTTGGACCTTAATATTGGGCTTTTTAAATTACCCAAGTTAATTCCTTAATTATTTTTGCCCAATTTCTCATGAAATTGAACATTTATAAATTCATAAATTCCAAATTCATGAATATTCACCATTTTATTGAATTTCTCAAATATTTAAAATACTTTTGTTGAATATAAATTTTGGGGTGTTACATACATGCTGTGATATTGTTGTTAATATGTTGCATAACATAAAGCATGACATATTTAATTTTGTATTTTATATGATTGGTTGTATGTTACTACTGAAATTCTCTCGAATCTCACCTTTTCCATAAATGCATAAAGTTTACAACAACAGAAAACAACTCTAAAGGCATGATTGTATTTACCGGCAATTGAAGATTCCGGTCAAGATCAAATGAAGACGTTGGTTATCTGAAGACCCTATTATTATTTAATATCTGTAATTACTATGAACACAACCTACGGGGGAAATTCTGTAAAATAATCATGTATATTTTATCAGTATATCAACATTATTTCTGCGTTTCTCACCAAACTGCGCTCAAGTACTCTGAAAAATATGGAGATAAGATAAGGGAGTTACATATACAAATTAAAATGAAGTTAAATGACAAGGAAATTATTTATTAATCATCTTAAATAGATAAAATTAAAATACGTACCCTTAAATAATTGGTACTAGATAACAACGAAATTTGGTCTGTCATATTGTGTAGACCACATAACTCTTCCTTACTTCCAAAGTATTAGTATCCCTTGTCGTATTTGCAGGATATAAGAATCCATATAAATCATGTATTTTCATGTCGATGCATATGCGGTAAAAGGATCTATAATAGAATTAAAATGATAAATGAATTATTGAATGTATAAAACAAAAAAAAAATAGTGCATTAATTGAAGGAGCTATAATAGAATTAAAATGATAAATCATGTCTTTTACTAATTTGTTTAAAAATATTTTGACAGCATTTTCCCTTAAAAGTGAGATATCCTTAAATTTTAATAACAAACATTTCAGCTAAATTTAAACAAAACTAACTAATTGAGGCAATTCAAGATCACATCAATTCAAATCCAACAATTTCATTAAAGGAATGAAACTTTGAAGTCAAATTAAATACATCCTTTTCATTTGAAATTAAAAAGAAAAAAATGAAACAATAATAATTAAACAAATAACAACTTTAATTTATCAAGTGATTGAAAAAATTACAATGGACATGCATAGTTAAAAACTACAACTTTAATTTACTAAGATATTTTGTATATCACATTTTTTTTCATTTTAAATGCATAGTTATATATCATAAAAAAAGTTATATTTATAGAGTTAAAGGTTTAAAACAAAATTTGTGTTAGAAACTCAAAATTGTAATATGAATGCATATAACTATTTTTTTCCTATGTTGAAATTGCTATTAGTTGAAAATTGATTAATAAATTTATGCAATGTAGGAAATTCTTTTTTAGCCAAAATTTAACAAACCCATACGACCTGCTACGTAATTTAAAAACTCTAACAAGTAACATTCTACAAAAATCATAAACATTATAAGCTATTTCTCAAATTATGTGTAACACATAGTATTTTGACTATAATTGATAATAACTATAAATATTTTTAATAAATTATAATATTCATAACTCATCAGTATGCAATAATATCCATAATCCTTGAATAATGTAGTTTTAGTTCTCCAATTTAATGAGAAGCATGCCCCTTACATGCAAACACAATTTTTAACCAACTCACAAGTCACAGTTACAAGTCAAAGAATAGAAACTATTTTTAAGCAACTCACAAGCCATTGTTCATCCCACATTTCATTTTTAAGCAACTCAGATATTACACTCACAGGTCATAAGTCACAACCTTCAATTGGGACCAATCAATTTTGAAATTCAAAAAACAGAAAAAGAAGAGTCAAACCTGAGTGAGACTTTCTTTTAAGCAGCTGTCAGCTAAGTGCTTTAGGAGGCCAGGAAGGAGAATTTATTTCACTTCTCTTTTCAAAATGCAAATCCTCTAAAAAATAACAAAGCAGAACTTTAATGATTCCATGTTCTACATACATTGCATATAGGAAAAATGGCATTCAGAGACAGCATAAATTAACCTTTACCACACCAACAATAATATTATGGTAATTAATACTTCCAAACACAATAATTAATACGTCAAATTCACAAACTAAATGAATAAAATCAAATAGTGTCATATGCATAATAAATATTTTTCATAATTTTTTAACCCAACTCAAGTTGAAGAGTTCTATTCAATGGATACTAAAGAGAGATAATAATATTTAAAAATATTGTTACTAGATATGTCCTCACTGTTGGCAAAAAAAATAAATAAATACAAGTCACTGCTAACCTTTTGGAGACGGTGGGAGAGAGAGGAGGGACCAAGAGAGAGTGACGGTGAGGCAAGAGACCAATGGAGTCAAGAAAGAAGCTTCAAGACACCAACGACATCAAGAGACAGTGACGGAAAGACTTGTTCAAGAGTGAGCTTCAAGGAGGGAGCTTCAAGAGTGGCGACTTAGCTTCTTCAAGAGAGTGACGAGAGTGATGATGGAAAGGAAGGAGGGACGAGAGTGATGAAAAGGAAGGAGGGAGCTTCAAGAGTGAAGGAGGAGTTGAAGATAGAAGAAGTGACGAGCTAAAGAGAGAAGGAAGGAGTTTAAGAGTGTTGCAAAGGTCAGTCTATCAGTTTTAATTGACATGCATTGGCTAGTGCCACACTTTAGGCATCCCTAAAGTGAATTGGGAGGCCTAAAGTGTCACTTTAGGTGTCCCAAACTAACACTTTAGGCATCTCAAACATCAATTGGGAAAGCTTAAAGTTGCTTTTAAGTGTCCCAAAAGAAAAGGGACGCCTAAAAACACACTTTAGGATCCCAAACATCAATTGGGATGCCTAAAGTTGCTTTTAGGGTTCCAAAAGAAAAGGGAAACCAAAAAGCATACTTTATTGGGATGCCTAAAGTGTGCTTTTAGGTGTCCCTTTTCTTTTGGGACAATTAAAAGCAACTGTAGGCGTCCCAATTCAATTAAGGGATGCCTAAAGCATAGATGGGCTATTTATATTGTGATTGAAACATCCAAATATTCAGTTTAGCACAACAACATTTGTTAGCTTCTTTACTTGGTTTAGAATACCAATTATCCATATATTATATTTCAGTTAGCTTCCTAGTTTTCTTTTCAATATAAAAGTAATTTAAAATAGTAGTTATCAACTGATTTGAAATCAAATGACTATTTTAGTTGTTTTCTCAAACTCCCTCTCACTCTCATCATGGAGGGGGCAAAATATAAACTAGAATTTATATAATATACACAATAAGAGAGTCAAAATGCTCCTTATTTGGTATGTTGGAAAGATTTTTCATGGCATGAAAATAAAAGTGGAAAAGGGAAAATGAAAAATTGTTGAAAAGTTCTTATTTAAAAAATTTATTGATGAAAAGGATTGAATTCAAATATATGGGTATTTTCTATGTATGAACCTAAACCCAACTGGTCATTGTAGCCATGAAACAAATAAAAGTTCCGTAGCCCTTAACATTTTCAATTTAGAATATAGTAATCTTTTGGTTTTTTTCTAGTTATGAAGCTACAATAGATTTGGGGTTTGCATGGGGAACAATTTAAGTCCATTGATGTGGGTGCTGGTTTTGTCATATCCTAGATTTTGAGTTTAGAAGTTCAAGAATTAACTTGAAATAAGTAGGTTATTAAGCTAGTTGGGCAAAAGAATTGACTAACATGTATTGGCCGCACTTTAGATGTCCCTAAAATGAATTGGGGCACCTAAAGTTGGCTTCAGTGTTTTTTTTCCTTGCCAAAGTCAGTTTAGCACACTTTAGGTTTCCCTAAAGTGAATTGGGACACCTAAAGTTTGCTTTTAGGCATCCCTTTTGTTTTGGGACGTCTAAAATCAACTTTAAAATATAGACTTTACGCGTTTCAATCCAAGTTAGGGACGCTTCAAGCTTCAAGCTCCCACCTAGAATTATAAAAATGCCACCTTGTTAATTTTTTACTTCCCTTTTTGAAAAAAGAGACACTCTTTAGAATAGTAAAATATATATTTTGTAGTAGTGACAAGAATATCAATCCCGCTAAATAAAGTGAGAGGGTAACTTGACCCTCTCTCTCACTCTCACAAAAGGAGTCTCTCTAAAGTTCTCAAGTGGAGTTGATTCATCATCCTCAAGTGAGGGATGATTTGGTTGTAAACCCATATGGGTTACAATAGTTGTATGAGCCTATGGCTCAGTCTCTCTCAAGTTCTTAAGTGGAGTTGATTCATCATCCTCAAGTGAGGGATGATTAGTGGTAAACCCAAATGGGTTACAATAGTTGTATGAGCCTATGGCTCAATGATAAATGAAGATGTTATCTCCTGCTTTGTCCTTCTTATTCTTCTCTAAACAATATAGATTCATAGGTTGTTTAGATCGTTTTCTCTCGATTGAGCTTATATGCTTTATATTAGTTACATGGTATTGTAAAAGCCTAGTGTTTTTTATGTATCTTTTTTACTTATACTTATGCTTGAATAAAAATGTCTTTTATTAAAAAAGGGTTAAGGTTTGTTTTTGCCTTAGAAGTTGTCAAAAAATCTCATTTTTTCTCAGAAGTTTTTTTTTGGAGTAATGTTGCCCTGAAAGTTTCCAAATCGTAACAATTTAGCCCCTACCATTATTTAGGTTAAGTTTGACCATTAGTTGACCAAATATATTGATCTGACAGTCCACGTGACATCTACGTCATTTTTGTTTTGGGTTTAGGTGTGAAGTTGTTCTGCAAGTTTTCACTCAAGAGCTATGTTGCCCTTGAAGTTTCTATATCGTAGCAATTTCATCTCGGTTGTTATCCAAGTTAAATTTACCCGTTAATTGGTCAAATATGCTTATCTGGCAAGTTCATATGTCATTCACTTTATTTTTTTCCCAAGTTAGATTTATAAATAAGGAATTTTTTCTAAAAAAATGCACCATCTGAATGATGGGAGAAATCCAAAGAGGTGAAAGCATACTTGTGCAATGAAAAGAAAATTGAAGAGGTACCTATTTATCTCAACTTCGCTAGGTTATGGAGACGGAGGGTTACTAGTGGCCTTCTTCTCAGTCATCTTACTCAGTATATCTTGAATCCGGTAATTGAATCTTTTTCTTCATTACTCTTTAACGAATGTAGGCTCCTCATCCATCTACATCTTCTTCTTCAATTTCATCTACGCTGCCAGCTTAGCATATTTGGTCAACTAACAATCAAACTTAACATTTATAATGTCAAGGTAACATTACTTCAATTTGGAAACTTCCAGGCCATATTGAACCCAAAAATTTAGAAAGTAACATTGCTTATGAGTGAAAACTTATAGAAAAAATTTGCACATTAACAAAAATGATGTGGATAATATATGAATATGTCAACTCAGCATATTTGGTCAACTAATGGTCAACCTTGTCTTGGATAATGGCTGGGGAAAATTACTACGATTTGGAAACTTATAGAGCGACATTGCTTCAAAAAAAAAAATTTCGAGGCATAATTGGGTTTTTTTTACAACTTACAGAGTAAAAATGGACCTTAACCATATAAAAAAAGTATAACTTTACCAATAGATATCGGTCCTAGTGATTAATTAGTGAAAGAGGTTGTTTTTACTTGAGCATGATATCTCAAATTTGAGTCTATGTGAATGTAAAAAACGTCTTTGAAAGAGCTACCTCCAATTGAGCCCATTGATGCTCTGACCAATTAAATAGTCATGCAAAAACAAAACCTAATAACATAAATTTGCATAAAAATGTCCTTAATAAACATCTTATATGAAGAATCAGAGTGAGCATATCATAGTTTTTTTGGTCTTAACAAAATCATTCTGTGATAGATGCACTTCTCTCTTGTGTGCGCCATAATTTCTTGAGGATGTGTGCTTTACTGTGGGTGTTTTTGAGGAGGGTTGTGTGTGAGGGACTAAAGTCTTTGTTTCTTTTTCTTTTTCTTTTTTTAAAGAAATACAAGGACAAGTCAATAACTTAATGTTATAATTAGGATTGAACAGGTGACATCTCATTTTTAAGAAAGCTCCATATCACTATATCACACGAATATTAGTTGAGTGAATAATTGAAGGTTACAGAGTCTGAGCATTGGGGATTGGAGGGAAGGATATTATGTGTCTAAATCGGTAAGAGAAAATTAGGAGGAAGGTGGAGGACTTGATGGTGAACAATAACTTGATTACAAGTAACACTTTTAATAAACCAAGGATAAAATCTCTGATTAATAATTAAATTTTACTCACCTTTTAATTTTTTCTTACTATATATATATTTTAATTTAATCAAGGGTTTCTCTTTTTGAGATTTAGAGCACAAAGGGTTTTTAGAGTTAGGCCCCTCATACTGTCCTCCCTATTGCCCATAAAAATGAGTGGCTTCCCAAATGGTTTTTCTTTTAGCTTTCTTTTCATCATTAGATTCCACATAAAATGAGTGACATTTTGATATTTTATCAGTAAAAAATGGCGTTGCTTTTAATTTTTTATGATTTTTCAAATATTTACTACTCTAAATGAAAGAAAAACTACCCCAATTTTAAAGTATTAAATCTTTAAAAAAATCATAAAATATTTAAATGAACACCAATTTTTATCCATAAAATATCAAAATGTGACTCATTTTATGTAAAATATAATGATGAATAGAAACCTTAAAAAATATTTGAGAAGCCCATCATTTTTTAGGGGGAGCAAGGGGGCATATTAGGCACCCTAATCCAAGTCTTGACCTCTCCCAATAAGTATGTTAATTTAGCCATTAAAATATCGCCTCTCCTTATGGGGATGTGGCCGCTAACATCTTAATCAACAGCTTGCTGGTTCTCTATATTTATTTTTATAAGGTCTTTTTAACTAACTTAGACATGATTAACTTTCTTTATGAAAAATAAATAGCTAAAGTATACTTTTAGTCATTTAAGTTTTACATGAGCTATACTTTTAGTTTTTTAATTTTATAAAATATACGTTTGGTCCCATAATTCTAACACCATTAATATTGCTAACAGAAAATGCTGATGCAGCAAACTCAAATTATAACTATGCAGATAACAAAACATATTTAAGTTTTAATTTTTTAATAAAAATTTATATTAAAACAATTTACGGCAATTGTATTAAAAAATTTAAATCCTCATTAGTTTGCTGCGTAAACGTTTTTCCTTAGTAATATTAACGGTGTTAGAATCATGGGACCAAAAGTATACTTTATAAAGTTGGGTTTAGCTACACTCCTCTACTCTTATCATTCTCTTCCCATCCTCTTCTCCTCCATAACTCATCTCAGCCTTTAGATTGAAATTTAAATGGTTCAAATTTAATGTTTAATAAAATATCAAATTATTTAAAAATAAATAAATAAATTCAAAAATGAAAAATTTTAGTTATAATGATTTAAAACAGCAATAAAAAATTTTAAAAAGAATATTTTGATAAAATATTACTCCCCCCGGTCCTATTTATAAGCAACTTTCCTCTTGATTGCGCAAAATGAACTGATAGTTAAAAGGAATAAATGTGACACAAATGTCATGTTTTTTTTTCATATATGCCCCTATTTATGAAAAGAGTATATGAGAGAGAATAGATAAAATATATGAGAGATAATAAATATAAGATATAAGAGAAAATGAGTATTTAATAGGGGTAAATTAGAAAAAAGAAGCTTAGATTTTCAGACAAAAAATAAAAGTCACTTATAAAAGGGATAAGCCCTATGAGAGAGAAAATTGCTTATAAATAGAACCGAAGGGAGTAAATCTCAAGTCGGGTTTGGCTACAGTCCTCTGCTCTTACCGTTCTCTTCCCATCCTCTTCTCCTTCACTACTCATCTCGGCCTTTAGATTGAAATTTAAGTGGTTCAAATTTAATGTTTAATAAAATTGTTAACAAAATATCAAATTATTTAAAAATAAATAAATAAATTCAAAAATGCAAAATTTTAGTTATAATGATTTAAAACAGAAATAAAAAAATTTAAAAAGAATATTTTGATAAAACATTACTCCCTCCGGTTCTATTTATAAGCAACTTTCCTCTTGATTGCGCAAAACGAAGTGATAGTTAAAAGTAATAAATGCATCACAAATGTCATGTTTTTTTTTTCATATATGCCCCTGTTTATGAAAAGAGTATATGAGAGAGAATAAATACAAAGTATGAGAGATAATGAGTATAAGATATGAGAGAGAATGTGTATTTAATATGGGTAAATTAGAAAAAAGAAGCTTAGATTTTCAGAAAAAAAGTGAAAGTTACTTATAAAAGGGATCAGCCCTATGAGAGAAAAAATTACTTATAAATAGGACCGGAGGGAGTAAATCTGAACTATTCAAAATTCAATCTAAAGATTGAGATAAGTAGTGGATAGGAAGAGGAAGAGAAGAGAACGGTAAGAGAAGAGGATGATAGCCAATCCTTATAAAATTAAGGAACTAAAAGCATACATAATCTAAATTTAAAAAACTAAAAATATACTTTAGCCAAAATAAATGGAATTAATATGGTTAGGTATTTTTTCAATCATTTTAAAATAGGGAGAATTGTTAAAAAAGACCTCATTGGCAACTTATTTGCTACATGGAACCTGGGAAGAAATCTGCACACGGAGGGAAGATTTCTGCATACGGATAGGAAAGATTTTTGCACATAGGGAAGATATTCTGCACACCAGGGAATATATTCTGCACATATGGAAGATAATTTGCACGCAAAGGTCTCATTTAGTAAATAAGTTGCTAATGAGAAATTTTTTCACAATTTTCCCTTTAAAGTATTTTGGAGATAAACGTATTAATTAATCCTAATATTATAAAAAAACATATATAAATTCAATCATAAAAGTTAAAACCTTGAGTAAATTTAAAAGTATTCATGTAATTTTTTCCCAAATCCTTGTTTGTTATTATTATTTTATTTTATTTTATTTTATTTGTCTGGGTTACATATATAAATTCAATCATAAAAGTTAAAACCTTGAGTAAATTTAAAAGTATTCATGTAATTTTTTCCCAAATCCTTGTTTGTTATTATTATTTTATTTTATTTTATTTGTCTGGGTTCCAAAAGAGAAAAACGTATGCCACGTGTGTGCCAGCATTTATATTCCACCGAGAAAGCCCTTCGTATTCTCATTATTCCTCTTTATTTCCTCCTCCTTTCCCTTTCTCTCTTTCACTGGAAACATCTCAGTGGTAAAGCTCAAAAGCCGATCGAATCGGAATCGAATCGAATTGAATGGCCTCAGATCTCGCTTTCTCTCTCTAGCAAGCAATCCTTCGCTTCTCCCTTACTTAATCCAATCTATCTCTCCTTTTTCAATGGCTACACTTCAGAAATTCAAGCTCTTAGCCACTCAGTGCGCCGTCGCCGGCAGCCCCACTCGCAGCCCTACCACTAGCCCCGTCATCCACCTCCGCCGCCGCAAGACCCTCCGCATGTTCCTTAGCCGCCCCGATCGCCGCCGATTCGCTCGCCGCGAGGACGCTCCTGTCGCCGTCGACGATAAAGATCCGACGGAAATGATCGAAAAGGAGGTCAGAGTTCGCCGGAAGCTCAAGGATCTGTTTGTATCTTCTCCACCGCCGGTCGATGATGAAAAGAGGCGCACAGATGAAGAACGGCGAGAGCAAGAGGGATTCTCGCCTGCGATAGCGAGTTCCGGCCTCAGCTGCAGATTCCGAACGGGCTCAGCATTCCGACGCGGTGGAACCACCTCCCTTAGACCTGTCTCCTCGGCTTTCCGGTATAGATTCCTCAAGAGAGCTTGGCGACCTGTGCTCGTCACTATCCCTGAGTAGGCACTGAGAAAACTATCTGAAGATGTATCGAAATTTTCCCGAATTTTTTTATTTGTTTATTTTTAATTTTAGAAATTGTTAATATATATTCACGGTGGAGAGCGTGGCTGGGTTCTGTGGAGAACTGGAGATATTATCAATTTGACGGTTTCGACGACTCCTAGCCGCCGTACTGATGCTAACGTGCGCGGGGTTGTGATGATGCTAACCTAAGCACCTGAAAAAGTGCGCATTTTGCCTGCGAGGAAAACGGAAGCAAATCGTGTGAGGTGCCAGCCTCATAGATGCTACCTGTGAGATACGCTTCCGGCTCTACGACGTCGTAGCCTGTAGCAGTTTGTAGATCTGGGTTTTAAACAATTATAATTTTATTTCTTTATAGATAAATCTTAACGGTTTTATTGACTGTGTTCATTGATTTCGAGAATTGAGATTGAATGGCAGGAAAAAAAAATAAGGGAAAAGGATTAAAGGAAATATCACTTGAATTTTAAATATTTAAATCGGCAAGTTTTTATTAAACTGAGTTACCAATTATTATACCCTTATAGCTTATATTTATACTCTTGTAAATAATTAGATTTGAAATTTTAAAGTTTAAGGGAAGAGGATACTTTCATTGTCCTCTTTCTCATTATCTTCTCATCATCTTATCTCTATCCTTAAATCATGAAATGAATGGTTTAGATTTAATATTTTATAAAATTATTATTATATTTTATAAATTAAAATTTATTTATTTTTTATGGATTGCAATTATGAAGGGTATAGATAATATTTTAAGAGTTTAAATTTACTTCTTTTATGTTTATATAAATAATTTTATAAAATATTGAATCTAAGCCATATATTTTTTTAATCTAATAGTAGATATAAGATGATAAGAAGAAAATGAGAAGTAGGACAATGAGAGAAACCCGATCCAAGTTTAAGCAGTATTTTTTCATGAGAAGATGGAAAATGTAACAGTTCTCACCTTGTTTATCTCATCTGCAAGAGTTTGTTTGTGGCGTATTGTGGTATTGAATAGTGAATACAGTGAAAATTTCACTGTATTCAGGATCAGAAATCCATGAATGGCAAAAAAAAAAAAAAAAACATGTTTTACACCGAAATTATAGTACACTTAAATTCAGGTCGTTTACCAATTTTTCCTATTTATTAATATTATCAAGGGATTTAATTTAGTTATTTCGATTGAAGTCATTTAAACTATTTTTAATTTCGGTTTACTTGTATTCATTAGGTTTAAATTTCTAAGTAAATCTTGCCTAAATAGACTTTTCTTAATAACAAATATTCACATTGCTAAAATTTCAAAATTATATTGGACCAATATTAATAATAAAATTTACACATACTAATATTTGAATGTAGAATTCAACTTAAGAAAATTCCCCTAAGTTGTGCCCTTTTAGGGTCTGTTTGGTGTGAGGGATTGGGAGGGGAGAGAAAATTTTTATGAGTTGAATTTTAAAAGATTGAAGAAATGGGGTAATAAAATTTTAATAAAGAAAATATATAAGATAAAAGAGTAAAAAAATTAATTAAAAATTTTTAAACCCAATTATCTAATTTTTTTAAATTCAACTCGAAAAAATGTTCTCTCCACCCATTTTCCCTCCCCTCCCCTCAAACCAAACAATCACTTAAAGTTTAATGTGGACCGAATGAAATTCATTGCATTGTAAAAAACTAAAAATAGAAACAACACCCAGAACATTCAAAAAACCAAACCGAACAAGAGAAAACAAATCCATTGAACCAAAACTGTGCAAAACACAGATCAAAACGAGAAAATCACGAAACGAACCCCAAATCACACCAGACCCTGAAAATAATGAATATGACAGGATCATAAGTAAATTATTGGAGTATATAATATATGAATGTGTATAGTGTATTTTGTTACAACCTTTTTTCATTCCACATTATATTAAAAAAATACTCTGTAAGTAGGATTGAATGAATTACAATATATGAATTGTCATTGTCAATTATATGATCTGGCCAAAAAACTTGTCAAGTGTGAGGCTTGTTGATAAAATAATTAAAATAATAATTTGCAAGTCTTTATAACTTACCTCAATTTTTTGAATTAGGTTCTTATAGTTTATTTTATTTGAATTGAACCCTTATAGTTGAATTCATTACGGGCATTCATCCTTGAGTGCAAAAACCATTAATTTTAATTTATAGAATTTGATAAAATTTATAGAATTTCCTTCATTTCATTTGAGACCATTTTAACTTCCTGCATTTCTATAAATAAAATTTCATAAAGGCTATAAATTAAAATTATCGGATTAAACAATATGGATCCAATTTAAATAGAATAAACTATAGAGACCTGCTTCAAAATTATGGTAAATTGTAAGGAATGCGGATTAATTTTTCCTAAATCAAAACATCCATTTAGTATTAATTAACACCTATAGTGTATGGTAGTGGCCAGTGATGAGTAGGGATTTTTTTTTTTTTTTTAAATTTATATTAAGGTAATTAAAGCGTGCATGAGAGATGAATGGAATATGCTTTGGATGAAGAATATAAGACAAAGGGTGTGATGAAATTATTAATTAAGCTTTCCATAAAGTTGTCCCTATTCAGGTACCATGCATCAATATTAAATAATGTGATGTCTTGAGATTTATTTCCTAAAATATCAGTATACTACTACATTTAGACATGCTTCTATGTACACTATTTGGGTGAATCTCAATTATTTATTTTTGTTTGACAAGATTTTCAACATGTTAGTTGGATCATTACTAACACATTGAATGAGTTATTTTAACTAACTTATTTTTAATTCAATCTTGACTTTTTTTAATACTATTCCAATGAAAGAATAAAAAGAAAATTTTTTATTGAAATGTGTAATATCCCAAAATTTGGGATTGGAGGCTTGAGAATAAGCTTAAATTAAGTGGACTGCTAAGCCCCGGTTTAGCAGGTGTCCCAAATATATTATCTAATGTTTCTAATATCTTTGGGGTATTAAGAAATTAAAATGGTAAATTTTGGAGAATATAATTACGTTTTCGGTGAAATCGCCTATGAGGTAGTGATCTTGTCATGTGATTTTGAATGCACAAATGATGATAAAAAATTATAAGATTTTACAGAATGAAAGTAGACATCCTAAGATTTAATTTGATAGGTCATATGAATCAATTAGAGCTATATACAAAAATATATGAATTTTTTAAGTCAGCACAGAAAAACTGTGAAATTTCTGGAACAGTATGTAAAGCTTGAAATTCTGGGAATTTTGTGATTCCATTCAGAAAAAGTATATATTTTTCATTGAAACTAGACTCAATAAGGGTTCTATAGGCTTTGGAATCACTCCAATTCGATTTTTCTAGAATTAGTTATGATTTTTCAAAGATTTGACAGAAATCTGCCAGAATTTTGTAACAATCCGAAAATGGAAAAATAATTATTGGATAATTATAATATTTTATAAAATCATATTTTATCATCTTCCTCCTCCCATTTTCGTCAGTTTTTCTGAACTTAGAGAGAGGAAGTGTGAAATTTTAGAGAGAGAAAAGGGGAGGAAAAAACTTGCAAAGATAAGTGATTTCTCCGGTAAATCGGTTCCTAATGCGTATAACTCCGCTCCTAAGCTACTCTTCTATGTGTTTAAGGTTTGTGAAGCTCAAAATCTCTTGTTGGAGTAGCTAGGGTTTCAGCCAAGAAAAGGAAAAGCCAGAGGGAGCTTGAGGTAACTTCCAAACCTTCGTATATTGACTATTCTAGCTGCTGTGGGCAATTTAATAGGTGAAATTTCACCGGATTGCCATTGGTTGTAAAAATGGAAAATGGGTTTCCCTAGGGGTTATACTGCCCAAATTGATACTAAATGGTAGTTGTAACTTAATGGAATAGTCAATAAAGTGGCTAGGAGTAGAGAGAAACGTGTTTATGGAGCCGAAACCGAAAAACCCCGATTTTCCCCTGAAAACCCATATATTTCAGTCAAGGCTCTAAATGGGTCTTAGAGTTGGATTTTAAATGATGTGATGGTTCCATTGGATTCAGGAGGGAAAATTAGGTTGGGTTATAGTTGGGAACTTTTTCGGAAAAGGCCGAAAAAGCATAATTACGGAAACGCCCCTAAAACCCTAAAAGTAGGGCTGCCAAGAGAAATTTCATAATTTGACATTGAATTTGATAACTCCGAGTCCGGAAATGGATTCCTTGGGCTAAAATATGTCAGGATAGCTCAGGTTAGAATTTCGAGAAAAGTACAGCCGGACCGAATAAGATGGGCCCGGGTCCTCAGGGGTATTTTAGTAATTTTTCAAGATAGACTCATATAACCCCCAGAAACACTATGGAAGTGTCTAAATGGTATATTTGACATTGTAGGATCGAATATGGAGCCCTGAGCTGTTGGCAGGCAAATCGAGGAGAAAGATTGGAGGTAAGGGACTTACCTTACTTGCATGTATTTGATATCTTTGCTTGTGTAATGATGTATGTGATTGCTTTACTTGATTGTGTAGAGCATATTTGAATAAATGAAGCTCTGTTTCTGTTTTCGCTGTGGCCATAGTCTTGTTGTATGAAACATTCAACATGCAGAAATGTCATTATGGGGCATACATCTAAATAAAGCTAACATGTCATACACATAGCGTCAATCGTGCATGCATTATGGTATCTGTTTCCTACTGAGATTCTCTCGAATCTCACCCTCCCCTACCAACAATTTAGACAGGAGACGACAGAAGATATGTAAACAACAATGCAGAGTACCGTACGAGGGGATTACAGTAGTGGAACGAAGACAGGAAGAAGTCTCCGTTTAACTGGGATGAGTTTAGACATCCTAGTAGCCTTGTGTGGCTACCTTAATCGTAAGTATCATGTATAAACCCCTATGGGGAATTTATGTAATCATGCACTTATTATCAGTATATTTATGCTATTCTTGTGTTGCCTACCGACCCGCATATCGTTTTCCGCAAATACTCTGAAAAAGGTTGAAATTGAGATAAGGGCGTAACAAAATGTCTAGTATACACACATTTAAAATTGTCAACCTTGTTTTAAAGTAATGAAGTCTTTGGTACTTTTTTTATAAAAAGAAAAAAATAATGATACTTGCTGTTGTTTAATATAAAACATATATGCCTAATTTGATCAGATTAAAAAAGTTAGTCATGTTAGTTAATATGACATGTATTTTCTGAAACACCCGAGTCATCTTCCTTAATTTCCTCATCATTCATTCTCTTCCTTGATTTTTGTAGAAAGAACATCAATAGAAATAAATTAAGAAAAAATTGATAAACATGAAAATTACGTCTTATTTTTAGGATTAAGATAAACTCCCCAAATATATTCTTGGAGGGAGTATTAATAATAAAAAAAGTCTTACAAAGTTCCAAAACATAAAGAAAAAACATAATTATCAATAAACTCTAAGAAGGTCTAATAAGAAACCACTTGTATTGATAACAAAGAAAAGTCATATAAAAGAGCTAATATTTCCTGCCATGTGACGGAGGAATGATGATGAGAGCTTGAAGGAAAGTTGATGAAGCACTTTCCGACACAAATAATGGACGAGTTCAGGTGAGATACAGGTCTAAGGAGGTTTGAGCTTGAAATCCATGATATTGAATTTCTCAGACACTGTTTTAGAAATGGGAGGCTTGCAGTAGTGATATTTTTCCAAATAAACTCCGTCACTGGGTTGCCCTACAAGAAAAAATAAAAAAATAAAAAAACCCTTGACAAAAATGAGTTCTATATCTTTTAAATTTGTGTAAGAAAATACTCCATCCATATGTGGCCAAGAGGTTTGGAATTGGACAAGTCTCATATACTTCACCTAAACCTTTTGTTGATAACGATGAACAAATATAAAGAAAATTACTATGAGGTTTTACGGAAAAAATGTAACTATTAAAAATCCCACAACAAGTGAATAATATACAACAACAATTTTTAATGCAAAAAATGATAATATGTCCATATTGTTCACTTGTTATTGAGAATTTTTTGTGATTATATTCCTTTTATGGGATCTTATAGTGATTCATAACAAAATGCTTGAATGTTTTTATAAATAATTAAAATTCTTCTCTATTAAATCATATTCGCTCTAATCCTAAATAAGAGTCAGTAAATAGGATTTACTTTGGTCTTCTATGTAAGACCTTAATGCATATGTTACTTAAATTTATAATTTTTTTTTTCTCAAACACTCAATATTAATTACATATAAATTAAGTGAGTTCTCCATTAAAAGAGTAGTATCAAATACAAATGAATGATTAAAAAAGATACTTTAAAAAAAACAACATATGTTTTTCTACAAACAACTAATTTAACTAGTTTTTTAAATCCCTCTATATTACTTACTTAACTCTGGGGAATATTTTATAATTTTGGTCTAATGTGGTCATAAAATGAAATATTAATAAAGAAACAAAAACAGAAAATAAATCTAAAAGTCTTGATGCAATATTTCAAGATAGCAATTGGAGTAGAGACAAGAGATGATAAAGGTATCTTGGTGGAGTTAGCCTCTTTCTCCAGTGTAGCATCATCTTTCTTTATGTGTAAAGATTTTCCCACTTTGAAAAAAGTGTACAGATGAATTTTCGTAATTCCACTTTACTTCCCCCAATCCTATTTGAAGGTTGAAAACTCTCATATATTTAATTTAGCCGTCATTAATTAATCATGTACACCCGCGGATATTATATATAAGGAGCTTTTAATCGGATTACGTTATTAAAAAAAAATAAGATTATTTAAAAGTCATAAATATGTAATATATATATATATATATATATATATATATTCTAAATATGTCCCATATTTATGAATAAATAATATAGAGAATAATAATGAAAAAAATGATGAAAGAAAATGTATAGAGGAAGATGATATGAGACAATAAAGGGAATAAGTTAACATTTTAATTAATGTAACGTATGAAATTAATTGAGGACAAAATGGGTGAAAATATATTTGTTAATTAGAAAAACTCAAAGGGAATCTTATAAAAAGGAACAAGTTTATTAAAAAAATGAAATCTTATAAATAGGGATGGAGGATGTATTATTTTGAATCTAAATTTTTGAACTTAGGATGGAAGTATTATATTAGTGTAGTATTGTGTGTCCTATGTGCTACATTTGGTAAATAATTAACATACAGATATAAAAATATAATAATGTTTTTGGCACTTGTATCAAGTGGGACCTGATGGGGTGGGCCCCTTGGTACCAAAAATCAACACTTTTGTGAATGGATTTTATTATTTAAACTAAATATTGGAGTGGATGTGTGTGTACTTTTAAAATATTTTCGTGACATTAAACTAAGGGAGTTGTTAAAATGATGATGTTCAGCACAAGTGCTTGAAGGTAATAATGCAATGTAGATATAAAGTCTCTAAATAATAGGGACATGAAGAAGAGGCATGGCCTGCCCTTTTATCATTGTATTTGTTTTTTTAAGTATTCTTTGTTTTATTTTTATTTTTTTGCATATGGACAATGTATGAAGCCAAAATGACAATCATAAGACTTCATAAGACAAAAACATTATTTTTAATATTTGTTCAAGGAGGGGGGGGGGGGGGAGTGTGTGTTTGTGTGTGTGTGTGTGAGAGAGAGAGAGAGAGAGAGAGAGTGAGGTGTGTGTTCGCGGTAACAACCAAAATCGCACACATTTTGTAATTTGTTTTGTATCTTTGAGGGTTGCCTATTATTAGTAGTTGGATACGTGGATGGGTATGAATAAAGAAAAAGTACTTCTTTTTTAATTTATAAAACTAAAATATAGTAAGTCTTAATTTTTTTTTTTTGCCATAAATAGTAAGACTTAATTGAGATATCTATTTTCATCCCTAATACAAGATTCATTCCTTTTTTGTTTCGTTCATTTAATATCTTTATTTTTCAAATTTTTATAATTAATTTCACCGTTTTCCTCACTCTTTTTATCTCTCCCATTTAATACTCTCATTAAAAGAGGTTATTTTAGAAAAAATGTTACACATTATATGTATATATTAACGATCAATAAGAAACACGTTTGGGAAAAAAACGATAAATAAGATATAACAAAAGTCGAACTGATTTTGAGGGGGGGAAATAAGTCGAACTGATCGAATAAAAGCAATCAAGTCAAGTGAAAAAGACTCATACAAAGGTTTGTGTTCAAACTTTATCAATTGAGAAAATATATGATAAGAGACGTGCTAGCTTTATTTCATGTAAGTATCCAATATCAAATACTGTATTTAATAAAAATATAGAATCAACGTACTCTCAACAAACTAAAAACTATGAGATTTATTTTGCACTTATCACGTACAAATGTGCATGATTAAGTACAATAATTATAGGACATGGAGTATTCTATAGTATTAACAAATTTGGAAGAATCTGTTAGACTTGATCAGGCTCATTCTATAATGGAGCACACTCAATAAAAAATATTAAGTTTTGGGTGCTCATTGTAATCGATCACGAGCAATATGGAAAAACAAAGAAATAGATGATTTGAGTCGCGTCTGAGGACATTATCCTATAGAGTTATTCCGGGACTATCGACAGAGAAGAAACGGTATTCTCTAGGATTAAACAGACCCTTCTTGAATAAGTAAAGGTGGAAGAACTGGCAGAAGATAATTGTAATCACAGCGAGAAAAGATTATGCAGAGGAGAGATCAAAAGGTAGGTCCTGAGCACTTTATTTGCGTCCCTTTTGTAGGCATGTTCCACGAAGAGCCAATGGTCACAAGACAATCCAGACAATCTGTCCCTCGAGACCGAATAGACACCACCGGATAAACAGGCATGTACGCTGACAATAGAAGGAACGTTCAGGGAAGCACCCAACCGTTGACAACTTTTGGTTATGAAGGGTTACAATATTCAAACCCATATGGAGACTTTTCGATAAGCTCAAATAAATCATTATTTTAGAAAACCAAAAACAATATTTCTGGGGAGCAAAATATTTGTACAAAAGGTGCCGATACCAAGCGTTTACTAGTGTGTAGGGGGAATCATAGGATTTTCACTACGTTTGCCTTTCGGTGGCCTATTGCTGTGTGCATGAGCCCACCACTCCTTTAGGCCTCTTTACAAGCCCAAGATAATATGATAATATATATAGGCTTATATTCTCTTATCCCTAAGCAATGTGGGAATAGTTTCTTTGACACACCTATACACACAAGCATATATTTACAACAATCCCCCACTCGTGTCAAAGAAACTCGTTGTGTTACCTACAAGAATATAACCATTGTATCTGGTGGTCCTTAAATTATGAACTAGACCTAGACCAACAACACTTGATACACAGAAATGTCAATGAAGCTTGCTTCTATGAACTAACAAATCTTAGTGTGTATTAGAGGCATTAAGAGTCAGATTATATGCTAACATTTTCACTGTTAATGATGGTTTTGTGCATTATATCGGCCATACACGTGCTTGGTGCATAATGAATGCTCTAGAGATTATGCTACGATTTCATAGGAGCAGCCACACTCCACATTCATAGAGGTGATTTCATGTAAGTGAACATGCACTATGAACACTGTCTCATTGACCTATGAAATCATTAAGAGCTTTACTTAACCTACAATAATGCAATCTAGCACATTCAAAGTGTCACAGAAAGGAACGAAAAATATATTTGTGCTAGTCAAAACTGACGAACGACTTGTTCTTACCCAATGAACTTTCTTCATGGGATCACCAATCACAAAGGTTGGTGGGTTGCTGTCACTGTCAATTAGAAGTTGACTTGAATCCCATTCCTCTTGACATTTCAACAATCATTTTCCTCCCAAGGGATTTTGTTAATGGATCTGTTAAGTTCATTTCTGACTTTACATAATCGATTGAGATAACAGCATCCTTTAGCAGATGACTTATAATATTATGTCTCAATCGTATATATCTACTTTTATCATTGAAGGTTTTGTTCTTAGCCATGACTATTATGCTTGATTATCACAATGTAATGATATTGACAGTGTTGGTTTGTTGCCCAGAGGGATATTCGCTAAGAACTTTTTCAATCACTCAGCCTCAGTTCAGCCAGTTCCATAGCAACAAACTCAAAGTCCCTTAAGGACGTTGTTATAATGTTTTGCTTGGCTGATTTCCATATGACTATACCACCACCAAGAATAAAGACATAGCCACTAGTAGATTTTATTTCATCTGAATTTGAGATCCAGTTAGCATCACTATATCCTTTTAATACAATGGAAAATACACTATATTGTATACCATAATTCATGGTACCTCTCAAATATCGTAATGATCTTATGAGAGCCTCCCAATATTTACTGCCTGGGCAGTGAGTATACAAGCTCAATCTACACATAGTATATGCTATGTCTGGCTTAGTGTAATTCATAAAATGCAACAAACTCCTAATAATTTGTGTGTATTTAGATTGAGCTATTGAATCTCCTTTATGTTTTGTCAAATGTACACTACCATCATAAGGAGTACTCAAAGGATCTTCATCAAATTGTTCAAAACTTCTCAGAATCTTCTCAACATAATGTTCTTGAGAAAGTTGAATACTATATTCATTCCTTATGATTTTTACACCCAAGATTATCTTTGCTTCTCCAATATCTTTCATATCAAAGTTTGAAGCAAGGAAACTTTTTCTTTCAAGCACAACATTTAAACTAGTACCAAAGATAAGCATATCATCCACATATAAGCAAATAATCACACAATCACTATTCAAAAATTTTATATAAACACATCTTTCTACTTCAATAGTAGAGAAACCACTACTTATCAATATTTGATCTAATTTCCCATGCCACTATTTGGGTGATTGTTTCAAACCATATAATGACTTAACTAATTTGCAAACTTTATTTTCTTGCCCATGAACAATACATCCTTCAGGTTGAACCATAAATTTCCTCTTCTAAGTCACCATTTAGAAACACTGTTTTGACATCCATTTGGTGAATAACAAGATTATGAATTGATGCTAAGGTAATTAGGACTCTAACAAAGGAAATCCTGGTTACAGGCAAAAAGGTATCAAAATAATCGATATTTTCTTTTTGGGAAAGCCTTTGGCAACTAATCTAACTTTATATTTGTCTATAGACCTATCAGGAAAGTATTTTTTCCAAAACACCCATTTACACCCCATAGGTTTTGCTCCTAAAGGCAAGTCTACTAAAATCCAAGTTTTTTTTATTCAAAGAGTCTATCTTATCTTTAATAGCTTCTTTCCAAAACTTTGCATCTAGAGAAGAAACAACTTCATAACAATTCTTAGGTTCATCTTGTATTAAATATGTATAAAAATCATCTCCAAAAGATGTTTCTTTTCTTTGTCTTTTACTTCTCTGTAAATTTTCAACCACATCTTCATTTGAATTTTGTTCAGAAAATTGTTCCACTCTCTTATGAACGTGCTCAACTTTTAAAGGACAAATACTTTTCTAAATTTTTGCATCTTTAATTTCAATAATCATATTGTGTTCTAAAATATCAATTTTCAAAACTAGAAAATAATATGTAGAACTCTATTGAGCATAACCAATAAACATACAATTAGCAGTTTTAGAACCTATCTTTTTCCTTTTAGGATCAGGTAATAACACTTTTGCTAGATACCCCCACATTTTCAAATATTTTCAAGTTTGGTGTAAAGTCTTTCCACAACTTATATGGTGTCTTCTTTGTTTTCCTATGGGGTATTATATTTTGTAGGAAACATGCTGACAATTGGGCTCCCCCCACAAGTTATTAGGTGCAGCAAAACTGACAAGTAAAGCATTCAGGTGAGTATAGGGGATTACTTCATGAATTATTCCTTCCTTTTCATAAAAATCATGAAGCAATAAGTATTCCCCTCCTCTATTTGACCTAACCCTTTTTATCTTTTTATTTAATTGATTTTCTACTTTTGCCTTGTATAAAGGACACTACTACAAAAAACATAAGCTGTGGCGCTTAATTCAAAGAACACTATGGCGCTTGGTAAGCGTCGTAACTTCCAGCACTATTAAAACAAGCTACAGCACTTCTTGAATATACGGAAGCGCTATAACTTGATTATTTAATTTTTTTTTAAAGTATAAAGCTATGGCGATTTCATAGGGAAGCGCTATAGGAAGTCTTTTTAAAAAAATCATAATTATTTTATTTTCTAATGTAAACCTCCGTTTACAATTCAAAATCCACAGCAATTTAGAATACAATTCACGGCAAAATAAAATAACATAGCACGTATCTTTTCTAATATTGTGTCTTCATGTATCAAGCATAAAAGAACTCTAGCATTTAAGTTGCTTAAATTTGAGCCATATACGTTACTTCTATGGAGAATTGAACTAAGTATTATTATATTTGTAAGCTCAAAAATTTAAAAAGTTATTACAATGTATAGAAAATTCAAGAAGATAGAGTTGAAACTTCAAATAAATACCTGAAAATAAATTTATGAGCATACATGTAAGATTCATGACAGATTTTAACTTAAAAAAATGTGGATCAAATGTTGAAAAAAAAACACTTACATGCTAGGGAGCTTCTGAAGGAAGCTGAGATAAGAAGAAAAAGAACAAGTAGGAGAGGAAGATTTGTACTACAATGGAGTTATGGGAAATGGGAGAATTAGAGGGAACGCAGGAAGATGAAAATGAAAATGGCGGGTTGTGAAAATTATATAGCACCTTGTCATACAAGTGGTAGAAGCTATGGTACTTTGACACAAAGCGCTGTAGCTTCCCAATTTAAAGAAAAAAAAAAGTTAAAAGCTTTGGAAAGGCATTAGCTTCCTAATTTAAAAATAATTAAAAACCTTAGAAAGTGAGGTTGTCGGTGAGTTTGTTGCCTCCAATGGTGCATGCTTCAGCAAGGGCCATTGGAGGCCCTTCTAGTAGAAAATATTTTTTTAAAAAAAATATTTTTAAATAATAAATTAAATATAAAAGACATTGAGAAAATTAAACAAGTAACAACTAATAAAATTATATTTGTAAGCTTAAAATTTAATAGGATACATGTGTCATATTTTATAAATATTATAATTTCACTAAAAAATCTAGCTGAAATAAATAGGACACATGATCTTAGAGAACTTGACATGAGGAATCAAGGAACTTGACTTAAATTTCTTTTCTTCCTTTAAATCTTTAGAAAATCTTTGTTTTTTTTAATTAATTTTGACTCTTACTAGTTACTACAATTATTTTTTACTCCATGTTTAGGTATGACTTTTTTCCTTTATGAAACGCACACAATAGAAATTATAATTGATTTATTTGAATTGAATGCAAGATAGTCTCATCTCAACCCAAATAATCTTCACAAGTTTTTCTATTTTTTATACACTTCATGAATTTTTTTTTTGTTTTCAAACATGATGAATAGGAGGTTCTGTTTAAATGCACTTCCTATGGCGCTTCCTAAGGAAGAGCCATAGGAAGTGTGACTTTGGAACTTAATCAGTAAGTATTTAATAACGCCTTGTGTGATGCTTGCCTACAAGGCACGTAATTTTTTTTTTTAAATAACCCCTTGTATGGTGCTTCCCTAGGAAAGCGCCATAGAAGGTATTAAGCAGCTATGGCGCTTTCCTGGTTAATCGTCATAGCTGTCACATGTATTTTTTTAAATAGAAGTCTCCTTTGGCGCTTATTTGAAGAAGTGCCATAAGATTGACGTTGCTAAATCTATATGTTATAGTAGTGGGAATTTTTCAAAGGCCTCATTTTTATTTCTAAGTAAATATACTCCAGTATATCTTGAGAAATCATCAATAAAAGTAATGTAATATCTCTTTTCACCTCTTGTCTTAGTTTGTTTTAAATCTCCTAAGTCAATGTGTATTAAAGACAATAGTTTAGTTTCTCTTTGTGTAACAAAATGTGTTTTTCTAGTTTGTTTTGTTTCTACACATACTTTACATTTATTAATATCACTAATATTAATCCCAGAAATTATCTGACGATGCAGCAACCTCTTTATATAAGATCTATGTATATGTCCTAATCTAGCATGACATAAATCAAAGGAATAAATCAAATAAGTAGAAGAGGATGTATTATCATTACTTTCATTAACACTTAGTACTAAAAGGCCTTAATTACAATAACTCTTTTCTATCAAAACATTATTCTTTGTCATAATGATCTTATCAGATTCGAATGACACCTTAATCCTAAATTTTCCTAATAGAGCCACATATATCAAATTTGCTCTAAGTTCAGGCACATACAAAACATCATTTAGTGCTAATGTCTTTCTTGATGTGAGTTGCAGCACTACTTTCCTTTTCCTTGAACTCTTGCAGTTTGTAAATCAACCAAATAAATGTAGTCTTCTCATTCTTAGAAAGACGTAAACATCTCCATATTTGCACATATGTGCTTGGTAGCTCCAGAGCCTAACACCCATTTCTTCACATCAGAGACCAGTAAAGCTTGAGAGACTACTGCAACAATAACTTCATCATCACTATTTTCATCTCTTTCAACTAAATTTACATTTGGATTTGAAGGATTTTAGTCTCTTGTACGTTTTTCAATTTTGGCTTTTTTCCTACACTAAGTAGCAAAGTGACCTGGCTTGCCAGAGAAATAACAATTTCCTTTCTTTCTGAATTTGGGGTTATGATCATTGAACTTGTAATCAGACTTCTTTTTGTGCTGTTGTTTAGAGTCATACCTCTTATTGTGCAGTTTTGCTTCCATAAAATTGGCTTTTATAGTCATTTTCTTTCCGTTTACTGCTTGGATTGCTTTTCTGTTGGTATCTTCAATAATAATGTCTGTAATCAGATCTGACAGCAACAACTGCTTCTACTTATGCTTTAACTATTGCTTGTAATCATTTGATATTTCTAGCAGCTTGTCAATCAGGACTCCTATCACAAATTCATCTGGCAGATTGATCTTTTCAGCTCGGAGTTCTTCTAACAGTTTATGATACTCGTTAATATGTAGTTTAATATCTTTATCCTCGATCATTTCCAATCTATAGAAATTCCCTACAACAAACTTTTGCTTTCTGGCATCTTCAGTAGTGTATTTCAGGATAAGTGACTCCCAAATATTTTTATGCCTCCTTGTATACACAGTAAACATTGAACAGATCATTAGACAAAGTACTTATGAGGGTGTGTCTGCAAACCTTATTTGCATATGTCTAAGAATCCTTTGTGGCCTGGTTAGATTCTGATGAAGGTTCTGGTTGATTGAGAGCGCCAGCCACCCCATGCATATCAAGAACAAAATAAACTCGTTCCTGCCATCGCTTAAAATTCTTTCTGTAACACCCCAAATTTCAATTAAGGGCTAATGATAATTATTGTGAATGATTTTGTAAATTAAAATGGATTTGAGATCCGAATTATTATTGGAATTGCCCAACACCTTGTATTTTAGCATAATTATGTGACCAAGTAATTATTTAGGCTAAACATAAGGGAAAATGGTTCATGGAAGAGGAAAAAGGATCTAATTAAGAGATATGTGGCAATTTAAATTAATATGTCATAATCAGTGGAAAATTTAGAAAGAATGGAAAACTATCGGTTAATTAGTTAGTGATCAATAGAGAAATTAATTACTAACTAAGAGAAATGAGATGTGTAACTAAATGGCTAGTGGAGTGGTTAGAGTAACTAATTTGGTTATTTACTTTATGAGAGCCAATGAAATTGTGGCATTGAGTGATCATGCATGAAGGGAGTGGTTAGAGAAGAAAGGTCAACAATTGTTTTTTAGCATTTTCTCTCCCTCTCCCTCTCTCTTATCTGTATGGGCATAGGGAATGGCAGAATTTTTGCCTCCATCATCATCATTTCACACTGTCATCTCTCTCGTCCTTCTCTCTCTTTCGTGCTGCCATGGGAGCTCAAGCAAGAAGGAGAAAAGCTTGAGATTTAAGGTAAGAAGATGACCTCTAATGCCAAAACTCCCTTCTATAAAGTTGTTACTTGAATTGAGAGCTTTAATTTCATGGTTTTATATTTTCCATTGGTGGTGTTTTGATCACACAAGAAAATCTAGAGATAGGAGAATCAAGAAATTCTTTTGAGAAAGTTATCAAGGTGAGTTAAAGAGATCTTTCTATCTAAATTTTGTGCCAAATGGTTTAGCTTTGAATTTATGGAATTTATTGCCTAATTTTGAAAATGATGGTCATTGGGAAGTTTGGTATGTGATTGGCATGGAATTTGTATCTTGAGAGGTATTTTGGATAGATAGAATTTGATTGAAGCTTAAATGTCAAGTTTGTCAATTTTGGGATTTTTGTTGAATATATGCCAAAAATAGAACATATAGATGGAATGAGAATTTAGTTATTTTGATGGTTCCATTGTGTTCCTTGTGGAAAATTTTGTGGGAGTAGTGATGGATGTGAATTTTGAACCATTGGAAACTTGGGTTTAAAAAGTTGCAAGATTGGTTAGTGTGAACTTTGTTTTGGGCAGTCAGTTTGCATGAAATTTTTGAATAAACAAATGGTGTCTAAAACTTATGAAAATTTCTAGTCTTAAATTTCACATCCCAAGCTTCAAAATGGAAAAATAATTTGTGTCATTTCGTTTCTTTAACTAGGAGATATGATTGTCCAAAGTTTGGGATGGAAACTGGACTATGTTTTGGAGCAGTGTTGAATTTTTGGCAATTCTGTATTTGTATGGTGATTTCTCGTAATGGGTCATATTTTTCGTATGAAGAGGACTTAAATACCTTTCATTTGGCTTTAGAATCACCTTATTTTGATTTTTCTAAAATTAGTTATAATTTTTGGAAGTTCAGCCAAGAAATAAGATTTTTCTTGGCCTCGGTCAGCGGATTCTGGGCCGCGGCCCAAATGTTTCAAACTTATTTTTGGTCACGGCCAATGGATTTTTGGGCTGCAGCCAACCCCCAAAAATCAGTATTTTGCACTTCTAAAAAGTGGTTTTCAACCTATTATTTCCCAACCTTTTAGGGCTTTTATTAGAGGCATTTGTAGCTTTTTAAGGGTCATTATTGATGACCAAATCTAAGTGTTGAGAAGTCAATTGAGTATTGGAATAGAGAATAATGCTTCTTCCTTAATTATGATTTTATGATTTGATATTTTCTTGGAGTGTAGAAGGCTCGTGCCTGCTCAAGAACGGAAAGACCAAGGTAGTAACACTTTATCCTATATCATTTGTAATGCATTTCTTGTTTGTATTAATCATTGAATACAGTTGAGGGAATGTGGCAAGAGCCCGGCCTTGAATATAGTTGAGGGGACGTGGCAGTGTGCCCGACCTTGAATATTGTAATGCTGTATTGTGATATATGCTTACTTGCATTGTTTATTATGTATCATATACGTAAATTGTTGCTGCTGGGATTCTTTTGAATCTCACTCTTTCTAAATAACATGTTTAGACAGGGCAAGTGGATCAAGAGGTAAGCAAGTGAATAAGGGCAATTAGGACTACCGGTGGTAGTCTTAGCTACTATCTTTTTGGTTTTTGATTAATTATCATTTTGGACAATGTATATATTGAATTAACCACATGATTGTAGTTTTTGTGTAATCCCTGGTTTAGGAATTGAGATGGGCAATAATATCCTATACAAACTTTTGGAATAATGTTATTATCCCGGGTGAATGTCGGGAATTTGGATTATACTTTGATATTGTATTTGTGACAAACCGAACAGGCCAATTGTTTTTACTTTGAAATGAATAGAGATCTTGTTGTACAGGTTTTGTAAAAAAATTTTAATTACCTTCGATCTCTCATTCAATTATAAAATGTGTTTATACACCTAATCCCGGCCTTGATTATGACGGGGGTTACACTTTCCATCGAAAACGTCAATCTTGGATGTGTCAGGAAAAGGTCTGGGAAGCAATATTGCAAATGGTACAGCGGTTGAATTAGGATTAACAGCATCATGAGTCTCAAGAATGTTGTTAACAATGTTGTTCTCCATACTAGTGTCTAACTTTATAGATTGTAGTCGAACACGAGCAATCTGGAAGAACGAAGAAACGGATGATCTGAGTCGCATCCGAGGACACTGTCCTATAGAGTTATTCTATGACCACTGGCAGAGAAGAAGCGGTACTCTCTAGGATTAAACAGACCCTTCTTGAACAAGTTAAGGTGGCATAACTGGCAGAAGCTAATTGTAATCACAGCGAGACACTACAAAAAAATGTGATTTAGTAGTGGTTAAAAAGGTGTATTTTGTTAGATTCCATATGTTTTGATGATAACAAAGATTGGATTAATATTACAAAATTTTTAAATAAAAGGTTTGAACAAAGTAACTAAGTTCTTGGTGCTAGGCAAAAGCATTACTCGAATAAGAGTTGAAAGACAGAGTACATGAGAAAGGAACACTGTGAGATTTTTTGAAGGATTACTCGAGGGAGCCCTCGAGTAATGACCTTTATTACTTGAGGGATCACTCAAGTAATATGTGAGAAATTGTTTCAGAAAGCTCTCTGTCAAAAATTGCATAGGATTACCCGAAGGGATCATTCGAGTAATCTGTAAAGTTATTTGAGACATTACACGAGGGATCACTCGAGTAATCAGAGAAGAAATCATCCAGTAGCTCTCAGCCAAGAAATGAGTATTATTACTCGAGGGATCACTCAAGTAATCCACAAAGTTATTTGAAGCATTACTCAAGGGATCACTCGAGTAATTAGGTAAGCAAAGAAGAAGATACTCTCGACTAAGATTTTGATATCTTGACTCATGGGATTACTCGAGTAATGAGAGTAGAATTGTAAGCATTACTCGAGGGATCACTTGAGTAACCAGAGAAGAAAGGAAAGACTTACTCGAGGGATCACTCGAGTAATCAAGTCTGCTAGGTATTGTAAGATGAATTACTTGATGACTTACCCAAGTAATATGGTTTGTAAACATTGACTTAACTCTCTGTCAAGTTTTTTAAAGGCTCACTCGAGTAACTACTTGAGTAATAAAGCATGATCACTCGAGTAAGCTAGTACAAAAAGTATGATTTTAATTTATCAATGATTTGTTATCTATATGATTAACCTTTCATTGTATTAGTTTCCTAACTATATTTGTAGAGAAAACAATGAAGAGACCATGCATTAAGAGAAAAATCAAATATATAGTTCGCAACGTCTGAAACGCTCACCTACCGCAAACGGCTAGTTTTCAAATTCTAAGAACAGTCAAACGAAGTTGTGTGACTCTAATGGACATGTTTGAAATACTTCCAATGGACATCAAAATTCATGTATCTATATGGAACATTCAACAAAGAACAAAACACAACAACGAAGAACACAAACTCGCATCAATCAATATATTCTTTGTGCTCTATTTTCTTATATTCATTATTTGTACTTCAGTGATTATACATTTGCTCTGTGAGAGAGTTTTTCATTACAAACTCAATATTTGTTATTGAGACAACTTAAGGTTGTGGAACCTTGAGTTGGGAATTTGAGTACAACGTGTAAGGAGGAGTGAGTGTCTAGAGAAGGAACTTGCTATGTACTGAGGTGCCAAGAACCCACTGAATCATGGAAAATATAGTGAAACTCTCAGAGAAGCTATGAGGACTGGACGTAGGTCAAAGTGGTTGTGGCCGAACCAGTATAACTCCCGGTGTACACTTCAGTGATATTTCTCCTTGTCTTAACTACTTTAAATTTCTAATTAATTTTATATACACAACGAATTTTCTGGTATCACCCAATTCACCCCCTCTTAGGTAAAACGCTTGCACTAACATATTTAAAATCATTACAAACGACATTAGTAACAATTGACAAAACCGCTACAAAATCTATTGTTGCAAACATTTTTGTAGCTGTTATATATAACCGCTACTCAAGTAACGAAACCGCTACTACATTTGTAGCGGTTTCTTGCAATCGCTACAATATTCAATAGCAATAACTCATCTTCTTTTAATATTGCCACTACAAATGTTGGCACCTATGGCAGGAAATGAAAAATGAAAATTTGCTCTATATTTGTAGCAGTTACAAAACCGCTACTAAATTGAAATAGTAAAGTTTAAAAAAAGGCGCTAAAAATTAGTAGCAGTTCAAAAACCGCTACTAATATCATATAAAATTTCAAATTTGGCTCCAGAAATTTAATCCCTTTTCGTTTTTAAATTTGTAGCGGTATTATTTCTTAAAGCTGCTACAAATATTTTGTGAAATTTTAAAAAAAAATATACAATTGTTTGTCTCCATTTTTATAATGTGGGATTGAATAATTTATTATTTAAATAGTTTAGCTGATAGTAGTTATTATTTAAAAAGAATTATTTAATTAAATTACATTAGTATAAACTATATATTGGTAATATTATTGAGAATATGTAGGTAATAAAAAATTATTATATTGTCTGCTATAATGTACTTATCACTATGTAAGGAAAATAAGAAACAATGAGAAAAGGTCCTTAATATCTGCAAAAAAGAAAAATAGTGAGAAAAAGTATTATGCGAGGAAAAAAATATTGAAATGAAATAATAAAAAAACTTTGTATCATATTTCATCACCTTGTTCAGCATCTTAGCTCTTAGGAAAGCATTTGTAAATGAGAAAAAACGAAAGAGAGGTAGGGTTGAAAGAAATGGGAGAGTATTTGAAATGAAGTATGGTGGGGTATTTATAGGGATCTGCATAGCATTTGTAGCAGTTAAGGTGACAGGTTTTGTGTAATCCCCTCCGTAATTATTATCCGAAATACATGATTAAAATGAAATAGAGACCAATAATAATAAAAATTCATTTACATTCCTATCCCTAAGATAAGGTTTTCACAAATTTCTTTCACAAACACTTTAACCTGGTCTCACAATCATATTTCAAATACAATTACCTCGTGAAGATAAATCACATTCATATAAATATTAAAGTGCACAATAATAATCCTGATAATCCCAGGTTCATACATTCACTAAAGATTCATAGGGCACATACATCCTTTACAATTTCTCAAATTGGGATTACACAATACTCATTCCAAATATACATTCCAACCTATCATCCGAACATATACATCCAAACATATACAGTTATCCCAACATATGACGCAAACCGACTACCAAATCCAAATGCCCAAAAGGAATTCTCACCGCCCCTTGTCGCTTGCTCCTTCCTCGAGCCACCTGTCCTGCCTAAAATGTTGGTAGGGGAGGGTGAGATTCGAGAGAATCCCAGCAGGAAACAATACCAATATGCATGCAAGATAAGTGTTTAATGCATGACATGCTTGCATTACATTAACTCATGATCACACAATGACATATATGTATGCTCAATGTTTCAACAACATACTCATGGCCACAGCATAAATAGAACAAAGCTTCAATCATTCATATATGTTTCACATAATCAAGCAAAGCAATAACATGCATCAATACACAAACACAAATATCAATACATGCAGGAGAGGTAAGTTCCCTACCCTTATTTTTCCACGTGTGCACCAGCACAACTTACTTACAATCAGACGAACATCGAACCATGATCAAGGTGAATATCGAACCCTATAAACAAAAACAAGGACATAGGGTTATTCTCTTTTCCAAATTTTCATTTTTATAACATTTATAGTTGGTTACCATTCATGACCTTTAGGTGGCTAATCAAAACCTAAACACATGCCTAAAGGCTTGGGAAAACACTTGACCAAAGACCATCTTCGAAAGTCCAAAATGTCATTTTTGGGGGTTGGCCGCGACCCACCAATCCATTAGCCATGGCCAACAATAGGTCAAAAACATTTGGGCCGCGGCCTAGAGTCCTTTTGGTCGCGGCCAAGAAAATCCTGTTTGTTAGCTGAACTTTCAAAAATCATAACTAATTCTAGAAAAATTGAAATGAGGTGATTCCAAAGCAAATGAAAGATATTTAAGTCCTCTTCATAGGAAAAATATGAACCATTACTAGAAATCACCATGAAGTTCCAGAATTATACAAAACTCAACACTGCTCCAAAACAGAGTCCAGTTTCCATCCCAAACTTTGGACAGCCATAACTCCCAGTTCACAAAAACTAAAGGACACCAATTATATATCCATTTTGAATCTTGGGATGTGAACTTTAAGACTGGAGAGTTTCATAATTTTTAGATACCATTTGGTCATTCAAAACTTCCATGAAATCTGATTGCCTAGAATAGAGTTCACACTTGATAGATTTCCAATTTTTTACCAAAGTGTCCAATGGCTCTAAAATCAATAACCAAAACTATTCTCATACAATTTTCCATAAGGAACATAATGGCAACCTCAAAATGGCCAAAATCACTACCTATCAACATGCCCTATTTTGACCAATACACAAAACCATCACAAAGGTATCAAACTTTACATTTAAGCTTCAATTCAATTCTATCAATTCAAAACACTAAACAAGGCACCATTTCCATGACAACAACATACCATACTCCCCATGACCCTAAATCACAAAAATTAAGGAAAATTTTCTAGAAATTCAAGGCCCAACCAATGGCCATAAAACTTATATGAAAATGAAGCTTCCACTCACCTCAACAACTTTCCCAAAGAGGTTCCTTGGTTCTCCAATCTCTAGATTTTCTTGTGTGCTCAAAACACCACCAATGGAAAATCTAAAACTATGAAAGTGAAACTCTCAACATAAGGAATAACTTTATAGAACGGAGTTTTGGCATTAGAGGTCATTAGAAGGGTCAAAATGGCTTACCTTTGTCAAGTTTTCTTCCTCTCTCTTGAGCTTCCATGGCAGCCGAAAATATGGAGAGAGATGAGAGGGTGAAATGATGAAGATGAAGGTAGAAAATTCTGCCATCCTATGCCTACACGCATAAACAAGAGAGGGGGAGAGAAAAGAGAGTTTAAAATGATTTAATTGACTTTCCCCCCACCAACTCTCATGCTTGCTTCATCTACCAATAGCCACATGTCACTCTCTCATTGGTTCTCATAAAGTAAGTAACTAATTAGTTACTCTAACCACTCCATTAGCCATTTAGTTACATATCTCATTTCTCCTTAGTTAGTAATTAATCTCTCCATTAATCACTAACTTATGGCCATTCTTTTAATTTCTCATTGATTATGGCACATTTATTTAAATTGCCACATAACACATAATTAATTCTTTTCCTCTTTTTTATGCGCCATTTACCCCTATTTTAGCCCAAACAATTATTTCATCACATAATTATGCTAAAATACAGGGTGTTGGGCATTCCCAATAACTAATTCATGTATCAAATGAACTTTAATTCCCAAATCATTTTCAATAATTGTCATTAGCCCTTAATCAAAATTTGGGGTATTACATTTTGTAGCGGTTATTGTTTGTTATTTGTAGCGGTTTGTACATTTGTAGTGGTTTTTGCATGATTTTGTAGTAGTTTTGGAACTGCTACAAATAATGTCCTGAATTTTTTTTAAAAAAAAAGATACATCAAATGAGACAAAAACAAAAGTATAATTTGTTTAACCATTCATCCTCGCCATCCCTACAAAAATTGTGTGAAGAAATTGTTGATGTGGTATTATTTTGTAAAAAAAAATTAAATTTAAATGATGTGAACTTAAAAAAATACACCGAACTAAAGGTAAATTGCTATTTGCTTTAGGGAAGAATTTTTCAAAATTGGCTGTCTAAAATGACTCACTCTCATAGGCGATGTTATTGCCATTACCCATGTCATAAAGGTCTCGAGGCTTTAAATGATCTTTTGACTTGCCGGGTTCGTTAAGCAGCATATATAGCACATTGTCGCAAACATTTTTTTCAATGTGCATAACAGCAAGACTGTGGCAAAGTAAATTAGATTTCCAATATAGAAGAGTGAAGAAAATGCTTATCTTCCTCCATTGCTGAGGCGCAGAAGTTCTGCCTGTCTTTCACCTTGCTTTTCCTATATCGTCACTTTTTTCCAACTCGAATTCAACATCCTCAATCTGCTGTAAGACATTTGCACTGGATTGCACTGGATAAAGTCTGAGGTAGTCCTCTTTTTTCTGGTTTCCTATTGAAGCGATGCCGTTACAATCTAAACTTGTGCCTTCCATCAAGAAACCTCTGATGCCCCATAAAGCACCACTTTCAACTGTGGGGAACACGCATTACATCAAAGTCAAAATAGTAAGCTGGACACACCATCCCAGTATGCACATTCCACCTAGATAATGTTCCAAGGCCAAGAAAGTCACTAATCATCCACATCAAGGCTGCACGCAAGTTGAACAATGTCTTTCTGTACGTGTCATATATCTCGATGCCGACATTCCCAGGTCAAGCAATTTCGTAATTAGCGATTGGAGATATAAATCAATGTCATTACCCGATGCCTTTTGTCCTGGAATGATCATAGATAAAATGAAGAAGCTTTGTTTCATACACATCCAGGGGGAAGTTGTAGGGAACTAAGACTGCAGGCCAAATAATGTAACTTGTGCTAAGATTCCCAAATGGATTAAAATTGTCGGTCGCTAAAGCAAGCTGAATATTTCTAGGGTTAGCTGCGAAAGATGGAAAGTCGTTGTCAAATGTTTTTCAGACGTATGCATCCTGGGGATGTCTTAATTTACCATCTTTATTCTTATCAACGTCATGCCACCTCATGTGCTCTGTCGTTTTGGACTACATAAACAATCTTTATAGGCTCGACTTCAAAGGGAAGTGCCTGAGAATCTTTGCAGGTTTCTTCTTTTGCTTTTTCCCTTTCCGAATTGTCTTGTACCTCGATGTGTAACATCGCTTACAAGTCTCTCTACTGGCATCATCTCCCCAATACAACATATAATCGTTTGGGCATACATCAATTTTTTTGTAGTTCAAGCCTGATCTGTTAATAATCTTCTTGGCCTTGTAGAACGTTATGGGAATCTCTATATCAGGGAATGCATCTTGGAATAATTCTAGCAACATTGACCTTCCCTTATATGTGATTCCACACAAGCACTTGATATGATAAAACTTGATCAAGAAAGATAACTTAGAGTATTTTCGACAACCTTGATATAAAGGACGATATATTCCATCCATCAAGCTAAAAAGATTCCAAGCTGCTTCATTCCTCAAGAACATTGGCTTTGAACAACATCATTAATAGGATCATCTTCATCTAGTTGAACTCCTACTTATGAACTTCGAGGAAGAGCATCATCATATCTCATACCGGCCTTCTCACCATGAACTCCTTAAAACATATAGTCTTTTGGGAAAGGCTTCACAAGCAAATGTCCCTTAACAACTTTTCGTGCATGCCACTTTTTGAACTTGCATCTCCGACACGGACAGGCGATCTTGCCATTACAGTTGGCGTGAGAGTATGCAAAATCCAAGAAATTATTTAATCTGTACAAATATTTTGGAGAATTGTGTGGCAACTTGATCCATGACTTATCCATAGTTAGTGAGAAAATTTAGTAAAGAAGACAAGTGAATAGAGAATGACGGATGCCTAGAAGCTTATATTAAAATTCTCCATCGTTTAACATTTTGTAGCAGTTATGAAACTGATACTACAACCGCTACTGAGTATCATTTTGTAGCGGTTAGAGGTATATGGAATTGCTACAAATTTCCTTGACTATTGGCCATTAAAACCAAATTTATTTTCACTATTTAAAACTGCTACAAATTTTCATGACCATTGGCAGGATATGAAATTCAAATTTCAAATATTTGACACTTTGTAGCGGTTATGACAAAAAAACCAATACAAACCTTCATGACCATTGGCCAATCAAAAAAAAAAATATTTTCACTTTATAGCAGTTTTTTATATACACCACTACAAATGGGCTAGCTACTTTGCAGTGGTTTAACTAAAAAACCTCTACAAAGCTGCAAGGCGGGATTTAAAAAAATTCAAATTTCAAATGCCTTTTTATAGCAGTTTTGTTGTTGCAACTGCTCTACAAGTTTCTAAAAATATAAATATAAATATCCAAGTTTTTGTACAGATGTTTGGAAAAAAATATAACTATCCTAAATCTAACTAATCAAAAACATAAATTAACCACCTAGAGGATGGTGATCAAGTCCTCCCTCAGGAGGGGAAGTATCACAGCGCTGATCATCAAGTCCTCCCTCAGGGACTCCCTTTGGTGTAGTTGTATCAGGGCGCTGAGCAGAGTTAATAGCACCATCATCATCAGAAGGAGAAGCCAGTTGGACGACAAACCTAGGGACATCAGGGACCTGTGGATGCTCCTCGTCAGGGAACAAGCGACTCCACAACCGCTCCAGCATGTAGTTCATGATATCTCGCCACTGCTTATGCTGAGTATAGTAGAAATTGGCCTGTTGTTGCATCTAATAGGCCATTACAGCCTTTGTCCTGGAAACCTCTAAACAAATCTCCTTAACAAACTCATCCCTCGGACGTCAAACCCTAGACATCCGTGCTCGAGAGCTACTAGCCTCAGAGGCACCGCTCCGCCGTAGACCATACTAGGTCTGGCGCCTATCCCTATCCCCTTCACGTGTCTGAGGTGCTCAACTAGACCCAGACTTGCTTTCAATGGCGCAGTAGGGTCTACAGACCCCTGTGACTCTTGGGTTTGGGTCTCTCGTATCCCATCCTGCGATTGCTGCATCAACTCCTGCCATTTTATGAAACAATTAATTATTATTATTATTCATAATAAAGTAGTTTCATAAACAATATAACAATAAATTATTATTATTATTATAAAATAATAAATTAACTTACAATGGCCTCCTCTGTTTGTTGAGAGGTCGTAGTCCCGTTATGGTGTCTATGGTTGATAGCAAATAACTCCCCGTTGTCCGTCTGACAATTCTCTTGCTATGCCTTCCTCTCTTAAAACAATAAAAAAAATTAAATTAGTATTATGAACAACAAAACACTACATTTATAATATGAAATAACTAGTTAAAAGTAATTGACTTTGTAAAAAATTACTAGTTCACTGTAAGTGACATCAAAGGTTTTCGATCCTGCCTATGGTAGATTGTCTGCTGCCCTTGGCATCTTGTATTCCTCTGAGAAAGTGCCTACAAAAAAATAATATTAAAAGTATTAAAACAATATAAAACAATTATACTTATTAAAAAATACAATTCATGAAATTTAAATTATAATTATAAATAAATTACTTGCCCCTTTGCGCTCCTCCTGAACTGGACAAAACTTGCCCAGTCGTTCGGTGGGACACCGTCCGAGACGTTTTTGATCTACTACTGCAAAGGAATTGTCCCATCCTTATTCATACTATAGAAGAGACGATTCCTCCTGTTCGTCCAGCTGTCGCCCATCTTCATGAGAGTACACCTCTTCCAGTTGTCGTGAACGGCAAACCTAAGCTGTAACACAATTGAATAAAAAATAATTAAATACAACTAATTAAAAATAATACAATTAATAAATATTAATTAAATACAATTAATTACCAAATATATAATATAATTAAATACTATTAATTACCTATACCGTCTCGTCCCACGCCAAGTCCTTCAGCCCCTTGGGAACGTTCCTCCAGTCTTGAAGTGAAGGGGGAACCGCATCCAATTCGAGCCGAGCTCGTTCAAAAGTGGTTCAACAGGTGACCCCCATTATTGATGGGCTAGTCCATGACCTCATTCCACAAAACTACAACTCGTGGTGTCCGTTTTAGGCTGTTTAGATTGGCCACGTCCAGCCTTCTCGTAGACAAGTTCCCTTGCTCATCTGCACAATTTAACACATACGTTAGATAAATTTAAATTCTCATTTAATTGATTGAATTTAAATATTTAATTTATTAAATAAAAAATATATTTATCTTGGACCTGCACCTTAAACCCAATCGACCGGGAAGATGATCATCGTGGGTTGTTCTGGTCTCACAGGTCCTCCTCATCCAGGAACCGCTCCATGTTTCTGAGCAGAATCGGGATCTCAAACTCCTCGTTCTCCTCATAGTCGCTGACACTAAGCTCACCTCCCTCTCCCAAAACCGCCTCAAGCAGCTATGGTGTGGTAGCCTCCTGTGGGGCCGTCTACTGTGGCTGTGGTGGGGCCGACTTCTGTGGCTGGTGTGGGGCCATTTGCTGTTTCGCAGTTACCCTCCCTCAGTGCTGCCCCCTCCCACTGCCCCTCCTCTACTGCTGCCACCCCACATAATTGATCTAGGGGGAAGCTCGGGCTCCTTCCCCTTGTCCCTCCTTGAAGCCATATCAACTATAAAAAATATAAAAAAAAAATAGTCACATTTATATATAAGATATAATAATAATAAGTGGAAAGAAAATATGTAACTTTCGTACCTCAAGTGAGAAAAATGTGAAATGCTGCAGCAAAACTCTCAGAGAGACATCTAAAAGCTCATATCTAAAGGAAAACTCTCAGAGAACCGTCATAAAACAAAATGGCCAAATGAGATAAATGAAGGGTCGCTGGCTATTTATAGCGCTGAATTTCATAGCGATTATTGATAAAACCACTACAAATCACCTTGGGCAATGGAACACTTTGTAACGGTTACCACTAACAACTGTAAATATAAATATTCTTGAAGTATTGTAGCGATTTCTACCAAAAAAAGCTACAAATGTCGTTTACATTTGTAGCGGTTCTGTAAAACCAAGACAAGAAGGAGAACATTTGCATTCCTTAGCGGTTTATGTCCACATAACCACTACAAAATAACTATCACAATTGTCGCATCTGGTTGGGCCAATTGGCGCCAAGCTGGCATCACATTTGTAGTGATTCAGATGATGCAACCATTATAAATTAGCTGCTACAACTTATGACGGAAAATTGACGCCAAATTTGTAGCGGTTTTGTTTTGCAAACCGCTACAAATAATGTTGGCTTATCGTCACGCCACTTGACGCGAAGCTTATCACTATAAATTTGTAGCGGTTTATGTACAAACTGCTACAAATTCACCACTATGAAAAATCTCTTTCTTTTTTTTTTTGCAGTGAGAAAAGATTATGTAGAGGAGGAGAGACTAAAAGGTAGATCATGATCACTTTGTTTTTGTCCCTTTTATAGGCACATTCCACGAAGAGCCAACGTTCACAAGACAATCCAAACAATGATGCGCCCCTCGAGACCGAACAAGCACTACTGGATAGGCAGGCATGTACACTGACAACGGAAGGAGTGTTCAGAAAAGCGCCCGACCGTTGACAACTTTTAGTCACGAAGGGTTACAATCTTCAAACCCCAAAATATGGAGACTTTTTGATAAGCCCAAATAAATCATTATTTTTGAAAACCAAAAATATAATTTCTGGGGAGCAAAATATTTCACAAAAGTGCTAGGACCAAGTATTTACTCGCGCACAAGGGGGAATCACCAGATTTCCATTATGTTTGCCTTTCGGTGGCCCATTATTGTGCGCGTGAGCAATCCACTCCTCTAGCCCTCTTTACAAGCTCAAGATAATGTGATAATATATATAGGCTTATACTCTCTTATTTCCAAGTAACGTGGGACTAGTTTCTTTAACACACTTACACACATATGCATATATTTACAACACTCATTACTAAGCAGGTTTATTTTCTTACTTATAATTTTTAAGAAAATTATTTTAATTTATACAAAATCCAAAATAAAAATAAAAATTTTAATGGTCAGTTTTTCATAAAAATAAAAGAAAGAAATAGTTAAAAATCACCAATTAAAAATTTTAAATTTAGATTATTGAAATTGTATTTAAATAGTGCGCATTTTGTCGCAGTGATAAGCATCATGGTGTTCGTAGATGAGCACTAGATCACAATGTTGACACTCAAAAACATAATGTTAATAAAACCAAGTGAAACGATTACTTTTGAACTGTAAAGATAGTTGCGTCTCTAAAGCCACCAATTTATTGTGCATATCTTGTTATGTTATATTTCATTATATTGTAAGTAAACATGCGAGACAATAAATAAACCTGAAACATGTCAAGTTTGAATAGGTCAAAGCCGACATTTTGTCTCTTTCCAACTCACTTTGATTCAATGTTTGACTTAAACAATGATGACTCTTCGATTGAAGCCTGTACACATGAATGAAACAATTTGTATGTTCCTTGTTTTTTTTGGGTGAAATTTTTATGTTTCTTTTGATTTAATGAGAATGCAGTTTTCAGTCCAAAAAAAAAATTGTACTTTTATATAATTTTTTTGCCGGATTTTACTTTTATATAATTTGAGCGAACGATTTGTAGGTATTTCCCAAATGTATAGCTTCAAGGTTCAACTATAAGCCTAGTAAGATTTTATAATTTCGCCTGTTTTAAATAAAAGAAATATAGTTAGCTAGATAGTTTTTGACCTTGAGTTAGCCAGATAGTTAAGACTTTTAAGGTCTTTCTTTTTTCTTTTCAATTTTATCATTCTTTAAATGTGTGAGAAATGAAATATACTACTCTAATCCTATTTATAAATCACTTTCTATATATAAAGTCAGTTAAATCACTCAAATTCTAATTTATAAATCACTTCCCGTATATTTAAGGGAAGCAAGAATTCATAGTAGAAGTCACGATAATAGGCAGCCTTTACCACAAGTATCTGGTCAAATTGCTAGGATGGCGCTATGATAGATATGAACTCCTCCTCGTCTACGAGTTCATACCCAATAGAAGCTAGACAAGTACCTATTTGAGAGCTCATATGGATTACCATATCAAAATTAAGGGATATGTTTTCGTTTTAATAATTAAGGGATATGGAAGTAATTTAATTCAACCATATCAAAATTAAGGGATATGTTTTCGTTTTAATAACTAAGGGATATGGAAGTAATTTAATTCAAAATTTGATATCCCTAGGTATGACGCATACCATGATGTATAATTTGTTAAGTTCAATAATTTAAAGTAAAAATTTGGTAATTTAACAGTATTTATATAAGATTTTCCCTATGTTTAATACATATTAAGAAAAACTTTAAACATTACTAGCTCTGCTTTAAAATTCAACAACTTTCTAATTGTATCCCTATTTAATATACATTATACCCAATGAAAATAAAGTCAAAATAATAATAAACTAAGGGTAAAATTGTATATTTATATAAAAGTGGATTTAGGAGCAAAAATACCCATATGTTTTTTTCAAATGGGCATTGAGCACCAAATACTTATGAACATTAAAAAGAGGCCTAAAATGCCAAGTCCGTCCGAGAAGCATACGTTGACCGTTAACTTAAAAGGATTTTGACCAAACAAGGTGAGGTGGACGGTGAGTTGGCAAGGGAAGGAAGGCATACATGGCATTGAAGATGTGAGATCAGTGTTAGGTTACAAGGCACGTGACTTAAAAGGAATTAAAAAACTTCAGGAAAAAAAAAAAAACAACACAACACCTTCGACACCTTCAACGGTTTCGTAAAGCTGTGCATAATGATAGCCTTGAACTAATTATTGCCTTTTGTGGTCTTTCGGTATGTTATAGGATCCTTTTGTGAAGCCATGGCTGTCTGGAATTATTTTGGTAACATGGCCTTATTTTTCTGAAACATGTCTACCATGTATTATTGTGAAATTAACATGTAATTCATGAAAATCCTCATTTGCACGAAACAAAAGAGCACCCTCGATTATTCAGTCCAAAAAAAAAAAAAAAAAGAGCACCCTCGATTGTGCAAAAACAGAGCACCCTCAATGGTGCGAAAACGGAGCACTCTTATCCATTGGATCAAAAAAAGCCATAGCAATTCTCTTCTCTCAATGGTGCAAAAACAGAGCACTCTCTCAAATACACAATAAGCAACCAAATCCAAGTCATTAACAATGTAAACATCACAATCTTTAACTTATTCTATTCTTTTGTGACTTCACTATTTTGCCTCTCACTCATACGCTTTAGTTTGCTCAGTTCACAGTGGATTGAATCCACCACTTTACACAAACAAGAACCACCATTTTCTCGTCGAAGTTGCTTATTTTCATCGTACATTTTGTCATTGTCATCAAGAAGCTCCTTGATGAAAATGTTTTCCCTCTCACTGAACTCACAATTGTGCCAAGCAAAATACCTGTAACCCCCATCCTGTCAAGATTCAATAACCCATCTCATTATGTACATCGTTACCCTCGTACCAAATTTATCCTCATAATAACAACATAGTTACCTGATAATAGTTTCCGGCTGCCATAAAACCTCCTCCTGGGGTTTCCTTCGTTCCAAGCCGTCCAACGTGGAGCAATGAACCAGTGATGGCAGAACCTCCTCTGTCATTTGCATGCATCTTCAGGGCTAGGTTGCTTAATCAAAGTGACCCTTCTTTGGCATCTAGAACTCGACCCTGAGGACGACGCTGTTAGGATAGGCAGGCATAGCAAAAGAATTTTAAAAATTTTATCGATCCTAATTGAGGATCTATCAACGGCGTTTAAATCAGGTTAGAAAGAACTCGTACCTTTTCAACTTAGGGTTTACACGATCTCTAAGAGCCAACACGTTAGGTCCGCTCCTTCTATCGATATCCACACAAATGCTCTCCAACGCGTGCTAGCGCCTCCAATGTTTTTAGGGTTTCCCTTTGCGGCTCTGAATTCTCATACGCGTATGAGTATATCTACTCTGTTAAGTTTATAACCTATTATGGCTATATTCAAATTTCAAAATTAATCATCATTAATTTCAAAATTAATCAACAATTAATTATCTTGATGAGCTAATTAAATAAATTTAGTTTAAATTAAATCTGTCCAACAGTTTTAATTTAACCTTTTTATTTAATCCAAATAAAGAGCCATTAGATTTAATTTATCTTCATAAATTAAATCTGAGATACTATATCTCTATCATGTTAGTTATTAAATTTAATATATCTTAATAAATTAAATATAAAACTAACACAATATAATAATATAATATATATATATATATATAATATATAAGATATGTATTTCGAAAATATATATCTATATAATACTATTAACGAATTTTATATTATATATATATATATATAAAAAATTCGTCCACCCTAAATTAAACAATATCTCGTGTTGGGCCATTCTTATGTGCGACCTTGTAGGCCCATATGAAGTTAGCAGTGGGCCAATAACTATACTAACCCAAAAGTCGCAAGCGGCCTCTAGCAAGACATTACTACTACCCAAATCATATGAGGATCGTTATCACGATGCAACCTATCATACAACCATGTTACGTCCCTTTTGTCACACGATATATCAATCAAGGATAAGGCATAGATAATGTCATCCTCTTGTTCCTGACCATTACTTTCTCGATTCCTAAGTAGCCTGACAATAGAAATGGAAACTCCTTTCCATTGTAGTATGGCCATATATTTCTCAGACTCACTTATCGAGGGACCCAGTAATATCTCTCTACTAATGTGAGGGACAAATTCCATCTTGATCATTCATATTCCTCTGCATGAAAATCCACCAAACCCGATCAAAGCCTTTATTGTCACCCGATCAAAAGTGACTTTTGACTAGTTCAAAGCGTAGCAACTTTCATGTAGGAATCCATGATGACATTAGGTTTAAGGGCATTGTGACGTGGTTATACATAAGAAAAGCTTATAACTTGATCCATGTAGCTTTCTCATAGTGGGTCGGTCCAGGACCTTGCACTTTTACAAGTGCCTAAAACTTTGATTCGTATCTCCATATCTTATCAAAGTCATACTGGTCTTGTTTCATCTCTGCTCCCGCATAGATGACCGACCAGGGACATTTTAGGACAATTTTCATGAATTATCCACGGATATAATTATTACAGTTAACATGCAAATAATATGATAATAGAATGGAGAAATTTTATTAAAATAATAATATTCAAAATACAATAATTAATCCTTAGAACATAATTTTCAATAGACGCCATCAGCGCTTCTGCCCTCTCGTCTCGCTGTTACTTTGGCCTCTTGACTTCTTCAATCAATGGGTTCAGACGAGGAAGCTGTCGCCTTTAATGGAGGATGTGAACCCATTAAATATTTCCATTTGCCACGTCTTGACGGTCAAAAGGGGGTGTTAATGTGCACTTGGAAAATAAAGTGCGCCCCACAGCACTAAAACTAACGGACTATATGCTCTTCTGATGGACTTGACATTTTATGCCTCTTTTTAAATATTTATAGACATTTATGCTCTCAACAAAAATATTTGGTGATCAGTATCCATTTGAAAAAGATATATGAATATTTTTACCCCTTAACCTTATAAAAATTTAATGAGGTACCTTATAAATATGATTAAAATTTTTTTTCTTTCTCTAACCTATAAATAAGACCAAAAAAATATTATTGAAGTGAGGTAAATAATTTTAATATACTCCTATAAGTATTTTGCCCTTTAAAATTCACAAAATGCCTTGTATATCGAATCATGTGACTTTCCATTTCTAAAATGCGTCTTATATATTTGAAATGGAGTATAAGTTGGGAAATTCAAATTCAAAAATCAGGACAATGTTTGATTATTTGCCTTTTGAACTTAAAAATAGAAGTTGAGAATTCAAATGGTGAGCAGACAAAAATAACTTAATTCTAATTCTTAACCAGACAATTTTTAATGATTTTCCTTTTGAACTTGAGGTCCTCTTTGTGGTTGTTTTAGCTTTTGATTAACGTTCACCTAATTACTTGACCAAACCTAATTGCGTTTACTTGTTCTCACTATTGTTTACCAAACCATTTTTTAAATATTTTTCTACTTTTTAAAATTTTGTTACCTTTTGATTAGCACATTTTTCATTTAGTATTTAAGAAAATTATAGGCATGGGGTTTATTTTTATAATTTAAAAATTTTTTTGACCGATAAATCTTTTATTTAAAAAATATGATAACGATGACAACTCATTCTTCTTAACCATTAATTTACATTTTTATAAACTCACATAATATCTATGTTTCAAACATTGACGATCAATATTAAGATCTCTGGATTTCAAGATAAACATAAACATCTGGTGTGTGTGTGTGTGTAAAGAGGGGTCGTTAGAAGAAGTTAGAAAATTAAGCATCAGACCTCTTAATAGATCATTAGTATAAACCCTATCTAATCATTAGGAATATTATTGTACTAAGCTGACCAATTTGGGCCAGCTAAGGCCTTTTTTATTTTTTTTGCATTTATAACACGGTACGCCAGATAAAAGGTAAAGACTATGTCAAAAAAAAAAAAAAAAAAGATAAAGAGTAAAGAGGCCTGGCCGTTGTTGGCATGTTTGGTAGTATAATCTAATGAAAGTACTCGTATATGTTATGTTAAGAGAGAGACCAAAATATATATATATATATATAGTATCAAAATGTGTATATATATATATATATATATATTTGTTAAGGAAATATTATATCATTATTATTCTATCATTATCAATTAGCATAATTAGCGGGATTGAGTGACCGTTACGATCCCCTCATTTAGGAGCAATTAATACTTAGGCTCCTCACTCTTTGTATATATATATTGTATCTTTCTGTGAATAATATGACACAATTCAGATTTACACAATTCAAATACTTTTTTTACATGGTATCAAATACAATTCAAAACTGTAGCGGCGCTGTTCATCGAGTACTGTATCGGTACTGTAGCGCGTCCCTGTTCATCACGTACTGCAGCGGTGCTGTAGCTCGTCACTGTAGCGCGTCCCTGTTCATCGCGTACTGTAGCGGGTACTGTTCATCGTGCTGTAGCGGTTCTGTAGCTCGTCACTGCGCATCACTGTAGCGCGACACTATTTCGGTATTGTTTCACTGTTTTGACGCTGTTTTTGCACTGTTCGGACATTTAGACTGTTTTGGTATTGTTTTGGGTACTGTTTGGTACTGTTTGTGTCTAAATTTGGAGATTTTCTCATTTGTTGGATTTCTTTATTATTGTTCTTCGCTTCTGGACTCCATAGCTGACCCTAATACTCCTGAAATGTTACCCATGTCGACTAAGATTACTTTCTCACAATTGAACTGGACTAATTATAGTGATTGGAGCACTACTGTTAAGATCTATATTATGGGTATTGAGAAGGAAGAACATTTAACTGATGAACCCCCTAGTGACAAAGACAAACTGGTTGCTTGGAAAAGGGCTGATGCTAGAATCTTATTTCAGATTAGAAATTCTAATTGAACCCCGGATCTTGTCTTCAGTGAGTCATTGTACTACGGTTAAGGAAATAATGGGTTATCTGGAATTTATGTTCTCTGGTAAAGGGAGCCTTACTCGGATTCACGAAGTTTGTAAAGGTTTTTATCGCTCTCAGCAGCAGGGTCGTCCATTGAAGGATTTCTTTTTGGATGATAAACGATTGTATGAGGAAATGAAAGTTCTCATGTCGCCACAAGCAGATCTTGAGACTCGCATTAAAAATCTGGAACTACAGGCCATCATTGGTTTTCTCGAAGCCCTTGATCCATCTTATGAGACCATCTGCTCTCAAATCCTGTCTAGTCAGAAGCTCCCATCCCTCGAAGATGTGTTCACACGCGTCCTTCGCGCTGATGGTATGACCCGCCGGTCTGTGGATCCCAATGCGAGTGCTTTGGCAGGTCGGGGCCCCTTTGACAATAGGAATTCTGGCTCCAAACAGGGTTCCAGTACCCTGAGCATGACTTCTGGCGGTATTATCTGTCATTATTGCAAGGAACCTGGCCATATCAAGAAAAATTGTCGAAAATTGTAGCTTAAACAACAACGTGATCAGCAACGTGGTTCTGCTCATGTTGCCCAGACCTTTGATCCCTCTGCCCCGGGTTCGCCATCTGCCGCAGCCTTATCTACAAGTACTTTGCCCTCTGGTCTTGCTACCACTTCCTCGAAGTGGGTCATTGATTCTGGTGCAATCGACCACATGACAGGTAACCATCGTTTATTTTTGTCGTATGCCGCCTATGCTAACCCATCTTCCATCTACGTTGCCAATGGTTCCCCCGTCCGTGTAGTTGGATCAGGCACTATTAACCCCACCCCCTCTATTTCACTATCTTCTGTTCTTGATATTCCCGATCTCACCTTTAATCTACTATCTCCCAGTAAACTTACTCGTCATTTGAATTGCTTTATCATACTATTTCCTGACTATTGTTTGATCCAAGATCTGTCGACGAAGCATATTATTGGTAGAGGTTATGAATCTAGTGGACACTACATTCTGGATGATCAGGTGCCGCGTTCTGTTGCATGTTCTGGTGGGTCATCTCCCTTTGAAGTTTATTGTTGTCTTAGTCATGTGTCAATTTCGTCTCTAAAGAGGTTATATCCTCAGTTTTCTTCTGTATCTGCTTTGGATTATGAGTCGTGTCAGTTTGCCAAACACCATCGTGTTCATTTGTCACCTCGAGTCAATAAGCGGGCTGCGTCCCCTTTTGAATTAGTACATTCTGATGTTTGGGGTCCTTGTTCAGTTTTATCTCAGACTGGTTATCGTTATTTTGTCACTTTTGTTGATGATTTTTCCCGAACAACTTGGCTTTATTTAATGAAACAGCGCTCTGAATTGTTTACTCATTTTCAAAACTTCTGTGCTGAAATTCAAACTCAGTTCCAAACTCCTGTCAAAATCCTTCAAAGTGATAATGCGAAAGAATATTTTTCCGCCCCTTTTACTGATTACATGCATAGACATGGTATTCTTCACCAATCCTCATGTGTCGATACCCCTGCTCAAAATGGTGTTGCTGAAAGAAAGAATCGCCACCTTTTAGAAACTGCTCAAGCTCTTATGTTTAACTCTAGTGTTCCTACACCGTTTTGGGCTGATGCCGTGTCTACTGCATGTTTTCTTATCAATCGCATGCCTTCGGCTGTTCTTAATGGTGACATTCCCTATTCTATTTTGTTCCCCACTACTAAACTCTTCCCTGTTGATTCGAAAATCTTTGGTTGTATTTGTTTTGTTCGGGATGTTCATCCAAGTGTCAGTAAACTCGATCCCAAGTCTTTAAAGTGTGTCTTCCTTGGTTATTCTCGAGTCTAGAGAGGTTATCGTTGTTACTCTTTTGATCTTCATCGTTATCTTGTGTCCACTGATGTCACCTTCCATGAGACTTCTTCTTTCTTCAAGTCTTCAATAATCTCTGCGTCTTCCTCGGTCATTGATCCGACGGATGATTTCTTGGTTTTTCGTGTCCCACCAGTTCAGGCTGCTGTTCCGGTTCCTGATATCATCACTGAGACTGATCCCACCAATTCTGAACCTCTGTCAGTAGATGCTTCGCCGTTGGATTCTACTACTGCAACTCCAGACCCTCCCACTCCTGCCCCTGATACAGTTGTGCCTGATTTTGCCATTGACCCGTCTAATGATCTCCCTATTGCCCTTAGAAAAGGTATCCGCCCCCGTTGTCCTCCTAAACGTTATGCTGATTGCACGTATCCTATATCAAACTTTGTGTCTTACCAGCAATTGTCCCCTGTTTCCTCTTCCCTTGTGGCCACCCTTGAGTCCATAACCACCCCTAGCTCCCTTCACCAAGCCTTAGCTCATCCTGGTTGGTGTGCTGCGATGGAAGAAGAAATGATGGCCTTTGAAAAGGCTGGTACCTGGACTTTTGTTGATCTGCCTTCTGGGAAGAAGGCCATTGGGTGTAAATGGGTATTTGTAGTTAAGACTAAGGCTGACGGTTCCTTAGAACGGCTAAAAGCTCGACTTGTTGCTAAAGGGTATGCTCAGACTTATGGCATTGATTACTCTGAGACTTTCTCCCCGGTTGCTAAGCTCACTTCCGTTCGTCTCCTTGTCTCTCTCGCTGCCACTTATCATTGGGATTTGCATCAGTTGGATGTTAAGAATGCATTTTTGAATGGTGACCTTCTTGAGGAAGTTTATATGGAGCAACCTCCTGGTTTTGTTGCTCAGGGGGAGTATGGGAAAGTGTGCTATCTCAAAAAGTCATTGTACGGTCTGAAACAGAGTCCACGTGCCTGGTTTGATAAATTTTGTAACGTGGTTCAAAAGTTCGGATTGAGCCAAAGCAAGAGTGATCATTCTGTGTTTTATCAGAAGACAGATGCAAGTATGATTCTTCTGGTTGTGTATGTTGACGACATTGTAATCACAGGGAGTAACACTTCTGGAATTTTCAAGCTTAAAGTCTTTCTCAACCTCCACTTCTAGACGAAAGACTTAGGACCATTGAAGTACTTTCTGGGTATTGAAGTTTTGAGAAACAAGAAAGGCATTATGTTGACTCAGAGGAAGTATGTTCTCGACCTCCTGAAGGAAACTGGGAAGCTTGGAGCTGCACTAAGTAGCCTTCCCATAATTCCGAATCCATACCTGGACTTGAATGATAGTATGTTTGATGAACTTCCTGATGACTTGAAAAAGAAGATTGATCCAGAGAAACTGAAGCCATTTGCATATCCTGAGAGATATAGAAGATTGGTTGGACAGCTGAATTATCTGACAGTGACTCTTCCGGATATAACCTTCTCGATTAGTGTACTTAGTCAATTTATGGCATCTCCAACAGTGGCACAGTGGGAAGCCTTAGAACATATCTTGCACTATCTGAAAGGCTCACCAGGTCGGGGCATTCTCTATTCGGATTTTAGGCACACTAAAGTTGAGTGTTTCTGTGATGCGGATCATGCAAGATCCAAGGCCACGAGACAATCCACTACGGGTTACTGTGTGTTTGTTGGTGGCAACCTGATATCTTGGAGGAGTAAGAAACAAGGGGTTACATCTAAATCAAGCGCAGAGGCAGAATACAGAGCTATGTCACAATCCGTACAAGAAATTGTATAGGTACTTCAGCTCATGAAGGAAATTGGCATTGTCACGACATTACCGGTGAAGCTTTGGTGTGACAATAAAGCAGCGCTTCATATAGCATCAAATTCTGTGTTCCATGAGCGGACGAAGCACATTGAGATCGACTGTCACTTCATTCGGGATAAGATCAAAGAAAATGTTGTATCTACAGGACATGTGCGATCAGACGACCAGCTAGCAGACCTTTTGACAAAAGCGTTGAATGGGATACGGGTTGAGTATCTTTGTATCAAGTAGGGCATGATTAACATATATGCTCCAACTTGAGGGGGAGTGTTAAGGAAATATTATATCATTATTATTCTATCATTATCAATTAGCATAATTAGCGGGATTGAGTGACCGTTACGATCCCCTCATTTAGGAGCAATTAATACTCAGGCTCCTCACTCTTTGTATATATATATTGTATCTTTCTGTGAATAATATGACACAATTCAGATTTACACAATTCAAATACTTTTCTTACAATATTATATAATATTTTTTAACGCTCATATTAACCATGATTCAATAGCAACTATAACTCTTTATTAATTGGTTTACCCATTGTGATTTAATTATAGATTTATTCGAACAAAATTTAATTGAAAATTTTAAAATTGAAATCCAAATGGTAAAAAATAGAGATAGGAGATAAAAAAAAATGAAGATACAAATTTTTTTTTTTTAAAAAAAGAAAGTATAGGGTCCATGCAAGCTGCACTATTTATGTAACTTGTGAATAATTATGAGAGGAAACCATACTAGTATGCGGGGCAAAAAGGGGAAAAAAAGGCATATCCAATCTGCAAATAAAATTTTTTTAAATAAAAAACTGCAACTAAAAGTTTTAAGTATGATTTTAAATTCTATTTTTGGGTTATGTTTAATTTTTTTTAATATAAATACATTCACTTCAATTACCCCCTCCCCCAAAGAAAACGTGTGCAAAATAGTGAGAGAATAGGTAATCTAAAATTGAAGGTATATGAATACAAATAAAATTTGCAAAATTAATAAATAGAAAAAAATTATCAACAGAACCAAATCAAACAATTTTTTTTTTAATTCACTCATCTCTTCAACTTTATGAAATCGGGGAACTAATTAATGTCATAAAAATCATAAACCTAATTAATTAGTTAATTGACTAATTAGGGTGGTTAATTAGGTAAGCCTCTAAGGTCAATGCATCAAACAGGTTCAGGATAACATTATTGGGGAAACCAGCTGTCGGTATCAAAGGAGTGGTTTAGCCCAAGAAGTAACAAATGAACTAAGTATCAAGAAATTAGTTTCTGCTTAATTCTTTAATTTTAGTAGCATGTATGTATGCTACTTTATTTATTTATTTATTTTTTCTGTTGATTTGGCTTTGATATGATTATGCACGTCTCAATCACCTTCCTTCATATCAATAGTATCGGAGAACATGTTTTTAGAGGAATGCTAGTATTTTGACATGAATCGGAATATTAGAGGCAACTTTAGGCCACTTCAGCTCAAGTGCTTGTTTGAAATCATTGAAAAAAACGTATTTTTTTCATTTTATAAAACAAAACTCATTCACATATCTATTTTGAACAACCTAAATCTTGTATAGACTAAAACTCCTAAAAAATAAGTCTTTTATTTCCTTAAATTAAAGGAGCATATAATAGCAGCCTGAAATTATAAACGAGTTCAAACCCATGACCTCACATTTATAAGGAAATTTTTATGTCACTAGGTTATAAGATCATTTGTGGCTAATTCAAACAAAAACTAAATCTATCCAATTTCAAACAACAATATCCACTTTCCAACCATTCTGGTCTGATCCTGAAAACTGTGTTAAGAGTCTTATTGGGTGGAATGGCAGAAGAATTGGAAAATTTTAAGTCTAATGAGCTCGCTGTTATCTCTAATAGACACTTTTTTTTTTTTTGAGATGGTGCCTCCTTTTGATATCGTGCTTGTTGGTTAAGGTTGGTATTTAAGAGGACGGTGAACTGAGTGCCTTAAAAAGTTCTAAAAGCATTTCCCAACCCAAAACAAAGAAGCAATAAAATAGTGGGAAAACATAGCAACTTTAAAATGGGATACTATACGAGAGTTTAAGAACACAAGATTTATACCAATCCAGCCTAACTATTTGGCATATGCCCAGTCCACAAGATAATTACTAAAAATTTTCACTGAGCTCTTGCAAATTTTAAAACCGAACACTTACCGCCACTATACTATCATTAAACTAAATTAGTATTGATTTTACTTCTCAACCGTTTATAGTTAGTAAACTCAACTAACTCGCTCAAGGGTACCACACTTTGAATATTCTTCTAAAGGATTAAAAAAGAATTGAATGCTCATAAACTCACCGAATGAATAGATACGGACTTTAAAGCTTTAAACGAAGTATAGTGGGCTTTTAATGCTATAAATGAATGCTCATATGTTTGTCACTTAATTCTTACCCCTTCAAACTTAAATATAAAGATATATCATTTGGGATAAAGATTATAGCAGTTGGAAGCCCTTAAAAAAACATTATTCTGCAAAAAAAAAAAAGGCTTTTCAAAGACTACATTAAATGTGTGCCAAATGACTATTAAATGTGATAAGTAGTGTAGCGTACAACACAAAAATTTGACTTGTTAATGTCTCGTGCTCGCGTTGAGGGTAGAGGTTAATTAACACGTTAAGTGTAAAATAGGTGAAACAATATATCTAAAAACAAAACTGCTAATGCGTTAGGTAACATAGTTAACACATTAAGCATATTTTAGGGAGTTTGGGGAACTTTCACGCACTAAATGGTGTGGTTAATTCATTAAGTGCAATGCAAAGGACAAAATTTTTCAAAAGCATGTTTACACGTTAATTGATAGTATCCACAATTCAAAATCTGATCTTAGCACTAGGAGCCAACATAGAAATTTTATTTTGATTTGTGAGAGAGCTAGGGGTGAAAATAAATTAGGCCGTTAATAGGGGCATGCAGCCTGATCCGGTTAGAGTCAGAAAAGGCCCGACCTCTTTAATGAAAAGGCCAAGCTCAAACCTATCTAAAATCATGCTTATTTAAATAGGTCATATTTTTTTTGTTGAAAGGCCTAGGATGACCTATTTAATGTCTGTGTATATATATTGAAATCTTGAAATTTAGATCCTACGTAATAATTCTTTATAATAATTTATAATTAAATCAATTGCAATTTTAATTTAATTTATAATTTACAATTTTTGTATATAGGTTTTGAAGCCTTCCAGAAGGCTATATAAATGTAGGCATTATTTTGGGTTAAGTGGTAAAAATGCCCTGGAAGTTTTCGCTCAGGAGCTGTGGGTGTCTAAAAGTTTTCGAGGGGGCATTTTTGCCCTAAAAGTTTTTAAAATGGGATAATTTTGCCCCTCCGTTAACATACCTAAACGGTCAACATTTGTTGACCAAATTCTGTAGAGGTGGTATATCTATGTGGCATCCACCTCATCCTTTTACCATGTCATATTTTTAAGAGGAAAAAATGCCTTGGAAGTTTCCACTGAGGGATATTAGGTGTCTGGAATTTTTCTAGAGGACAATTTTGCTTCGGAAGTTTTGAAAATGGGGCAATTTCGCCCCTTCATTAACATACTGAAACGGTTAATATTTGTTGACCAAATTCTGCAGAGGTGGCATGCCTACGTGACATCTACCTCACCTTTTTTTTTTCCACATCATACTTTTCATAAGAACAAATAAAAAAAACTCAAGGTCGCCAATTGTACAAATATTCAATCTCTCCCTCTGATTCACCTAGAAATTTGCATCCAAAAAATCGCTCCCCTTAGATTTTTTAGTAGGAAAATATTTAAAAAAAGAAGAAGGAAAATTACACTCAAGTCCTAAGGAAAGAAGTGAAATGAACAAATAATCCCTTTTCTCTCTAAACTCAGAAGTCAAATCGTCAGAGAAGTGTCACTGGAGAAGACCTAGTTTACCAACCAAACTAAGCCCATCACTCTCCGCCACTAGAAGCTCAAAAGCATCGCTGGTAGATACAGCCCCTAGGTCTTTTTGAGATTTGAGTAACGGAGATTGATTTGTCTTCTAAGTTTTTTGGATACAAATTTCTGGGTGAATCAGAGGGACAGACTGAAGAATTGCACAATCAACAACCTTGAGTTTTTTTTTATTTATTATTATGAAAAGTATGACATGGAAAAAAGGTGAGGTAGATGCTATATATGCATGCTACCTTTGCAGAATTTGGTCAACAAATGTTGACCGTTTGGGTATGTTACCGAAGGGGCGAAATTGCCCAACTTTTTAAACTTTTGGGGCAAAATTGCCACTAGAAAATTTCCAGAGACCTAGTGCCCCTCCATGGAAACTTCTGGGGCATTTTTGCCCCTGAAAAATATGACATGGAAAAAGGGTGAGCTGGGTGTCACATAAGCATGTCACCTCTGCAGAATTTGGTTAATAAATATTAACCGTTTGGGTATGTTAACAGAGGGACAAAATTGCCCCATTTTTAAAACTTCAGAGGCAAAAATGCTCTTTCTAAAACTTCTAGACACCTACAGTCCATGGGCGAAAACTTTCGAGATATTTTTGCCCATTAACCCCTTTATTTTTATTAGGTTTAAAGCTTACTTACAATCTTTAATACCTAAAGTATAAAGTATGATGCATTTTTTTAAAAGCTTGTATTGTAAGTAGGAATTTAAATAGGCTTTAGGTCTTCATAAGTTTTCTAAAGACTCATATCTAAACCTTAAAAAAGCATGCATTTAAGTTCAGACTCAAGTTTAAACTCTATACCACCATTACGGACCTATTTAGTCAAAACATGTTATGATAATATATGGCCTATTTCTCACCCCAAAGGGAACGCAGAAGTGCTTAAAAAATAACTAAAAGGTCCGCTTTTTTTTCTTGTTCTTTTCTTTTTTAAAGAAGATAAGAAAAAAATGTTATGTTAAAAAAGGTGGCGCGTGGAGCGTGGAAGCCGGGGGTGGTGGTGGGGCGTGAAAATGAGAGCGGAGGAAGGTAATCACACATGGGAAATGCCCCCCACGATTCCACTAACTGAAAACACCTCACATGTCCCTCCCTCAAATCTCTTTCTTTCGTACTCTCCAAACAACAAACATTGCATTAACCCACGACACGTCAACATTTTCAATCCACGTCAACCCCGCTGGTGGGCCCTACCACCCCCAACCCGATGCGGCTTCCACGTTAGACTCCACTCCTTTTCGTCCACGATTAAGATGGGGCCCAACGTTCCTTCCTTTCCATTTGTGGAGGGCAGGTTCCTTGTTTTTAATGGTAGGCCACAGTTAAGTTCACGAAAATGAGAATATGACTAAGTCAAGGCAAAAATTAAAAGTTCTTTCATTCAAGGGTGGGTCTCTAAAACTAAATATGCACAATTAATATGCAAATTGTCAACACACTTAATGTGAAAATTTTCTTGGTATGTTTGATTGACTCTAGTTTTCATGAAGATATGGTTAGTGGTGATAATCCAACCCTTCATGATAGATTCCCTAAATCTCATGGTGCAACTAATGACATCATGAGAGTTTTTGTTGGGAAAAAAATGCGATTTTTTTTGTTATGGATGAGTGAGAACCTCATTTAGCAAACATTGACTTTAGATATCAATTGTTTTGATTTAGCTTCTCTCCTTTTTTTTTTCCCCTCATCTGCTCCCATCCTTTACCCTAAAACTACAATGTTTTGGGTATACAAAACAAGGAGAGCACTTTTTTTTTTTTTTTTAAAAAAGTGCATATAGTTCTCTGAAATATTTTTCAGTAATATTCAGTATCTTAAATTAATTTTTAGTAAGCTCAAGCCCCTAAAATATTTGTTTTCACTCACACCCATTATCTATTGGAAGAATACTTCAGAGTGGTGGTGCTAGCTACTCTGGATCATTAAAAAAAAAAATTTGAGCTAGGGTACTAAGTATCCTAAAGTTTAATTTATGATTTACTAAAAAATATTTTGGGGGTGAGGGATTTTCTTTTAAAGAAAAAGGGCTCCCTTTGCTTTGCTTGCCCCCCAAAACTACATAATTTTGAGATAAAGGATGAGAGCGGGCGGGAAATGAAAAGGAGAGAAGCCAAGTCCCAATTGTTCATTATTAAAGAGTGAGACTTTCAAGAATTCTACAAAAGCTTAGCTGCTATACTAAGATGGAATCATAGATATTTTGCAAACTCTAGTTCATATACTTACCATGTATGAGATCACTGCAAGTCACTATTTTAATTTTGATTTTGGGTTAAAATTAATTTTATTTAGGAAGTTTTCATGTGGGAGCTGTAATACCCCGAATTTTGAGACTCGAGGCTAGGGAATAAGCCTGAGATTAGTGGACTGCTAAGCCCTGGTTTAGCAGGATCCCAAATTGCGATTAAGGGTTAATGACTCCAAAAGTTGATGTCATTAGTGATGAATGAACCCTTTTGGAGATCATAGTGTGATTTGGCACCCGATGTGATTCGTATGTGTTCTGAGCAGCGCCGAAACCCTGTATCTGAGTTCAATTATGGATTAACATCTAAATTGAATGAAAATAAGGGGAAGGGCGTATATATGGTGGGAATGAATGAGAAAATGTATTTGGTGGTGATTCAAGAGGAATTACCGTAATCAGGGGCAAAACGGTAAAGTTACCGACCGATTGGTCAGTTACCGAAGAGGAAACTCACTGGTAACTTCAAGATCAATGGTTGAGATTGATTTGTGTATTAGATCAAGGGGCGGAATCATGTGTATGTGTGTGCATGTGAGCTCATGGAGGATGTGTCAAGATGGTGACACTTGGCAAATTGTGGACCCTTGGATTTGGGTCAAATGTTCAAAGTTTTTCCTCTCTCTTCTCCTCCCTTAGTTGGACGGTTTGTGGCCCTAAAATCTGCTCCCTTTCTTCATCATCTTCATTTCATCATCTCATCTCTCTCTCTTGTTCTCCATTTTCGCCAAGAGCAAGCTAAGGAAAGAGAAAGGGAAAAGCTTGAGTTTTGGTAAGTTAATGCCTTCATATGCTCAAGTGTCTTTCATTAATGTTGTTCATGAGGTTGAGGGCTATATTCCTACGGTTTTAGATTTGTGAGAGGAGGTGTTTTGTTGCTTGAGAAAAAGTGGAAAGATGAAGAATCAAGAAATTGGTTTGGGAAAGAGGAAGAGGTGAGCATTTGCTTCCTTTTGATCTAAGTTTTGTGAATTGTGGATGAGTTTAGTGAATTTTGAATTTTGCCCTGATTTTCTTGTGATTTTGGATTGGATGAATTGGGTTGTGTTTTATGTTGAAAATGGTGTAATGTTATGGTATTTAATCATTGGAATTGATTTGAATTGGATTGGAATCATTGGTTGCAAAACTGGAAATTCTGTCCAGTGTGAATTCTGTCTGAGCAGTTTTGTTGTGTGGACGTTTTGACTGGGCAAATGAAGTTATAAAATTATGAAACTTTTCAGTTTTGAAGTTCACGTCCTAAGCTTCAAAATGGACATAAACTTTGTGTCATTTCGCTTGGTGAGCTGGGAGTTTGAACTGTCCAAAGTTTGAGGTCTAAAATGGGTTCTGTTTTGGGACAGTCTTGAATGTTTGGGAATTCTGTATTTGTGTGGTGATTTCTAGTAAACGCCAATATTTTTCCTGTGTATAGGACTTGAATAGATTTCATTTTGCTTTGGGATCACCTCATTTCGATTTTTGTGGAATTAGTTATGATTTGTGGAAGTTCAGCCAGAAACTGGATTTTCCTGGGCCGCAGCCCAAATGTTTCTGGGCAGTTTTGGGCCGCAGCCCATGGATTTTGGGCTGCGGCCCACCCCCAAAAATCAGCATTTTGGACTTTTAAAAGGTGATCTTTGGTCAAGTGTTTCCCAAGCCTTTAGGCATATGTTTAGGCTTTGATTAGCCACCTAAAGGTCATGAATGGTAACCAACTTTAAGTGATATGAAAGTAAGAGTTTGGAATAGAGAATAACCCTATGTCCTTGCTTTGATTATAGGGTTGATGTTCACCCTGAACGTGGTTCGATATTCGCCTGGTCGTGAGTAAGAGGTGCTGGAGCTTACGTGGAAAGAGTGTAGGGAACTTACCTCTTTTGCATACTTTGATATTTGTGTTTGTGTTTTGATGCATGTATTGCTTTGCTTGATTATGTGAAACATGTATGAATGATTGTAGCTCTGTTTCTAGTTATGCTATGGCCATGAGTATGTTGTTGAAACATTGAGCACGCAGATATGTCATTATGTGAGCATGAGATATGTATTGCAAGCATGTCATGCATTAAACACATATCATACATGCATATAGGTATCTGTTTCCTACTGAGATTCTCTAGAATCTCACCCTCCCCTATCAACCATTTCAGACAGGGTAGGTGGATCGAGGATGGAGCAAGCAGTCAAGGGCGGCTAGGGCTCCCATTGGAGTTTGGTTGTGATAGTTGGTTATCATAAATGGGATTATTTGTATTCGTATTAGGATAAAGGTTGTATACATATTATGGAATGTATATTTGGATATATGTTTGGATGAGAATATTTGATTATGTATTTGGGATGAGTTATTGGATATTTGTATATGTATTTAAGAGGATTTGTGTAATCCCCATTTGAGGAGTTGCATGGGCTAATGTGCCCTATGATTGTTAATGAAGATATGTATTCTGGGATTGCCGAGAATTTATATTGCGTACTCTGATATATGAATGTGATTTATCTTCGTGTAGTAATTGTATTCAGAATGTGAATGTGAGACCAGGTTATGAATGATTTCGAAAGGTATTTATGAAAACCCCGTCTGGTAGATGGGTTTGTAAAATGTTATTAGTTTCTTATTGGTCTCTATTTCACTTTCATTGTGTAATCCGAATATTAATTACGGCAGGGGGTTACATTTTGGTATCAGAGCTGCAGTTCCTGGCAAGTAAAGGATTTGCTAGGATAATGGCAGTAGTTGCTGCCTTAAGTCATAGGAGATGACTTTGTTTGTGGTGGTATACACATTAAGGTCCCTGCTATTTGTGGATATATGTAATTAATGGACTGTGTATACATTATTTGTGTTGTGGATATGGTGAGTCAGTATGATTCACCTGAGGATTTGAGGTGTAGACCTAGAGGTGGAGGTAATCAGACCCATCGTCTGATTAGAGAACTAAGGAAAATGATTTCCTAGATGTGTGATATTGAGATTCTAGGTATCGTGACTAACCTAGATATTGGGTGAGAAACCCTAGGTGGTATGATGTTACATGTAGTGATGTCATACTGAGCTTGTATGTATAAAGGCCTTAAGACCTAGGGGACCATGGTGTCTTAGGATGGCAAAGATATTTGGATTTGTGTTGGGGTTGATAATGCTCTGTGTAATTGAGGGAAGTGATTTCCCGGTTCAACTGAGGTTGAAGGTTTGAAAGATGAATTGTGATCTAAGGATCAGACTCAATAGTCAAGCTGGTCCTTAGGAGGTTGATATGACCTATATGGTCTGTGGTACCAAGATGTGGTACTAGATTGGAATTGAAATGTGTATCAGGTATCCTGAGGTTGCTAGTGTTCATCTAGCATAGGGAAAAGTGATTCTGCGGAGAATTTGAATTTGAAAGAGTTATCTACGAGGATTCGGAGTGGAGAAGGCAATCTACGGGGAGTTCTGATCGGAGAGGGCTACCTACGGTGACACCTGATCGGTTAGGCTATATGTGAGTCCTGGGTGAAATGTGAGTAACCCAGCTGCCTGCCAGGCTCAGTGTAAGGGCCGGCCAGCGGAGCCCTGGTACGTAGTTGACCAGGGAGGTGGGCACTCTAAAGGGGTGTGACAATATATATATATATATAAAATTTTGTGACAGCCGCCGTGATGACAAACCCTAGTGTGCAGCTACCGTGACGACGAACCTTAGTATGCACTCGCCATGACGTTGAATCGTAGAATAGAGCTCTGGGAACGTTGGGAGTATGGGATCTCAACGATGTGTTGGTTATGGCTCTGAATGATTCGAGTTGAATTGAGCCAAGGTCTGGCACAGATTATGTGTGTGGATAGGGGTAGTAGGAGATTCCTATGGGACTCCTATTGAGTCACCCTGACATTGTGAAGGCACAGATGAGGATAAAGACCTCAGAGTGTGCAGCGGAAGCGTGAGAATGTGATGTTTGAGAATGGTGTTGAGTAGAAGCTCGAATTTGTAGAAAGTGCGATGTGTTAATCATGGCTTCGGGAGGTAAAACTTCAAAGTCCAGATTATTTTGTGAAAAAGGGGTCTTGAAGGATCCTAGTTTGGGTGAAAAGAATTTGTGGTGGGTGGAATTATTAACATGACTGGTTCCAGCTTGTTACGATTATGTACGGTGAGTCCATCTCCCCGGTTGGGCCGGATCGGTTTGGTCTGGTGGGCTGCGCCTGATAGGCATAGGCTCAGGATGTGACTGATATTTGTGAGTCTCTCACCTGCGGCCGCATGGGGTGATTCCTATGGCGGAGGACCATTCCGCTGGGGCGGTAGTTACGGGGGATTGACTATTTGTGAGCCGAAAGGCTATGTGTGAGCACCGCTACGCCAATAGTCCCTGAGTAGCTAACAACGGTTAGGGTTAGACTGTGTGTCTTCCCGGCGGAGAAAGGGGATGAGGGTAGGGTGTGATTATGGATATACTATTGTGAGCCTGAATGGCTGTGTGTGTGCACTACCACGTCAATAGTCCCTGAGTAGCTAACAACGGTTCGGGTAAAGACTGTGTGTCTTCCCGGCGGAGAAAGGGGATGAGAGTGGAGTGTAATTGTGAATCTGTGACAATTGTGGACAAGCTGGGAATGGGGTATAGTTGTGTAGCAGAGCAAAACTAATTCAGCTGATGGCTAATTCGACTACATGATCGGGGGTTCTCTATTCTGAGGGCACTACCCTGGCATGGCCAGCCTGGCTAGCCACCACGTTGGTTGCACTGGTGTTGACCCGAGGCCAAAAGGCGGTGCGTAAAATTAGAGTCTGCAATGTACGTTTGATAAGGAAGTGGATTTTCTTGTGAGTCCTGGGTGAAATGTGAGTAACCCAGCCACCGTCACGGGGCATCCCCAGCGGGGGGTAAAACCGGGGTGGGCACCACCGGCACGGGGCATCCCTAGAGGGGGTAAAACCGGGGTGGGTGTGACAATAAAAGGCGCCTGGATAGAAGAGACTGAGACTCTAGGTGGGCCATTATGGTAGGGTGCTTCGGATAGAAGAGATTGAGATTCCGGAGTGACTTGATGCGATTGTGGTTGATACCAAAAGTCCCGGTTACCACTAGCGGAGTCACTGGGGGGTGTACGGGTAAGGGTAAAGCTGTGAAAGTGGATAGAGCAGAAGCTGAATGTTTGTGTATACAGTTGAGGCTGTCGTTTGATGTATTGAGGTTGTAGGGTTACTCCCGAAAGGGGTAACTAGATTGAGTTGAGCAGAATGGTGGCCTATGCTGCTTAACTGCCGAGATCTTATGATATGGCTCCTGATTTAGAGCCTCTGGATATTGAGATGCACTAGCCACTCATGAATTGGAGGGCTTGCGACGATTGTGATTATGTGATGATGGTTTTGTGGCAATCGTGCGTGGAGGCGATTGTATTTGTTTGACACCATGTGGTGATTGTGTTTGTGCGGCAATCGTGAAATGGGCCGATTGCAATTTATGGCAACTGAGTTGCATTCATTGTTTGAGATTCTTGCGAGAATCGAATTTGTGGAGTACTGTTTGTATGGGTGGTCTAGAAGGGACAATCCAATGTGAAATGAATTGTGAAACGGAAGCTGTCGTGAAGAAGCATCCGTAGTTTGTGGATTAAATGGTTCGACAAATTTCGAGGACGAAATTTATTGAACCGGGGGAGAAATGTAATACCCCGAATTTTGAGACTCGAGGCTAGGGAATAAGCCTGAGATTAGTGGACTGCTAAGCCCTGGTTTAGCAGGATCCCAAATTGCGATTAAGGGTTAATGACTCCAAAAGTTGATGTCATTAGTGATGAATGAACCCTTTTGGAGATCATGGTGTGATTTGGCACCCGATGTGATTCGTATGTGTTCTGAGCAGCGCCGAAACCCTGTATTTGAGTTCAATTATGGATTAACATCAAAATTGAATGAAAATAAGGGGAAGGGCGTATATATGGTGGGAATGAATGAGAAAATGTATTTGGTGGTGATTCAAGAGGAATTACCGTAATCAGGGGTAAAACGGTAAAGTTACCGACCGATTGGTCAGTTACCGAAGAGGAAACTCACTGGTAACTTCAAGATCAATGGTTGAGATTGATTTGTGTATTAGATCAAGGGGCGGAATCATGTGTATGTGTGTGCATGTGAGCTCATGGAGGATGTGTCAAGATGGTGACACTTGGCAAATTGTGGACCCTTGGATTTGGGTCAAATGTTCAAAGTTTTTCCTCTCTCCTCTCCTCCCTTAGTTGGACGGTTTGTGGCCCTAAAATCTGCTCCCTTTCTTCATCATCTTCATTTCATCATCTCATCTCTCTCTCTTGTTCTCCATTTTCGCCAAGAGCAAGCTAAGGAAAGAGAAAGGGAAAAGCTTGAGTTTTGGTAAGTTAATGCCTTCATATGCTCAAGTGTCTTTCATTAATGTTGTTCATGAGGTTGAGGGCTATATTCCTATGGTTTTAGATTTGTGAGAGGAGGTGTTTTGTTGCTTGAGAAAAAGTGGAAAGATGAAGAATCAAGAAATTGATTTGGGAAAGAGGAAGAGGTGAGCATTTGCTTCCTTTTGATCTAAGTTTTGTGAATTGTGGATGAGTTTATTGAATTTCGAATTTTGCCCTGATTTTCTTGTGATTTTGGATTGGATGAATTGGGTTGTGTTTTATGTTGAAAATGGTGTAATGTTGTGGTATTTAATCATTGGAATTGATTTGAATTGGATTGGAATCATTGGTTGCAAAACTGGAAATTCTGTCCAGTGTGAATTCTGTCTGAGCAGTTTTGTTGTGTGGACGTTTTGACTGGGCAAATGAAGTTAGAAAATTATGAAACTTTCCAGTTTTGAAGTTCACGTCCTAAGCTTCAAAATGGACATAAACTTTGTGTCATTTCGCTTGGTGAGCTGGGAGTTTGAACTGTCCAAAGCTTGAGGTCGAAAATGGGTTCTGTTTTGGGACAGTCTTGAATGTTTGGGAATTCTGTATTTGTGTGGTGATTTCTAGTAAACGCCAATATTTTTCCTGTGTAGAGGACTTGAATAGCTTTCATTTGGCTTTGGGATCACCTCATTTCGATTTTTGTGGAATTAGTTATGATTTTTGGAAGTTCAGCCAGAAACTGGATTTTCCTGGGCCGCGGCCCAAATGTTTCTGGGCAGTTTTGGGCCGCAGCCCATGGATTTTGGGCCGCGGCCCACCCCCAAAAATCAGCATTTTGGACTTTTAAAAGGTGATCTTTGGTCAAGTGTTTCCCAAGCCTTTAGGCATATGTTTAGGCTTTGATTAGCCACCTAAAGGTCATGAATGGTAACCAACTTTAAGTGATATGAAAGTAAGAGTTTGGAATAGAGAATAACCCTATGTCCTTGCTTTGATTATAGGGTTGATGTTCACCCTGAACGTGGTTCGATATTCGCCTGGTCGTGAGTAAGAGGTGCTGGAGCTTACGTGGAAAGAGTGTAGGGAACTTACCTCTTTTGCATACTTTGATATTTGTGTTTGTGTTTTGATGCATGTATTGCTTTGCTTGATTATGTGAAACATGTATGAATGATTGTAGCTCTGTTTCTAGTTATGCTATGGCCATGAGTATGTTGTTGAAACATTGAGCACGCAGATATGTCATTATGTGAGCATGAGATATGTATTGCAAGCATGTCATGCATTAAACACATATCATACATGCATATAGGTATCTGTTTCCTACTGAGATTCTCTAGAATCTCACCCTCCCCTATCAACCATTTCAGACAGGGTAGGTGGATCGAGGATGGAGCAAGCAGTCAAGGGCGGCTAGGGCTCCCATTGGAGTTTGGTTGTGATAGTTGGTTATCATAAATGGGATTATTTGTATTCGTATTAGGATAAAGGTTGTATACATATTATGGAATGTATATTTGGATATATGTTTGGATGAGAATATTTGATTATGTATTTGGGATGAGTTATTGGATATTTGTATATGTATTTAAGAGGATTTGTGTAATCCCCATTTGAGGAGTTGTATGGGCTAATGTGCCCTATGATTGTTAACGAAGATATGTATTCTGGGATTGCCGAGAATTTATATTGCGTACTCTGATATATGAATGTGATTTATCTTCGTGTAGTAATTGTATTCGGAATGTGAATGTGAGACCAGGTTATGAATGATTTCAAAAGGTATTTATGAAAACCCCGTCTGGTAGATGGGTTTGTAAAATGTTATTTGTTTCTTATTGGTCTCTATTTCACTTTCATTGTGTAATCCGAATATTAATTACGGCAGGGGGTTACAGGAGCCGTGGGTATTCAAAAGTAATAAAAAAGGAGTAAATTAAGATTGATCAGGTAAAAAAAAGGGGGGGGGGGGAAATTTGCATTTATTCCCAAGCGAGACAAAATACAACACAAAGGTCCCTTGAAATCTTTAATTTGCAAGCAAGTCCTATGGGACATTAGTGTAGTAATATCGAAATGTGAAAAAACTGAAATGCCCTTAGTAAAACACACCAAAAGCTAACCCTCGATTTAAACTCCCTTCTCCCCCATGGTTGAAGCTCTTCATCATCGACGTCACTGTTGAATAAACAACACTCACAATTGCCTGACTGTCATCATCATCAAAAACTCTTCGTCGTGGGTAGATCGTTAAAGCTTTTACTCATCAATGGTGTAGTGTTTCCTCACCACCGGTGAAGCTTTTCGTCATCACAGTGAAGGTGTTTGTCATCATCGTCGGTTTACGAAGTCATTTCTCAATCTCATTTGCTTTTGGTGTATGAAGTCAAAATGTGTTGTTAATAAGGGCAGTGATAGTTGTTAAAACAAGCCCATAACCTTGTCAGTGGACGCCTATGGACTTGTCAATGCATTCCCCTAAAATTGTTAATATATATTTATATTATGTGTGGACATATTTATAGAATACCTTTGTTATTATAATTTATTATTAATTAGGCGGACATATTATTTGGACAATGTCTCCCCTGATATTATTTTGGCGAAAATGAGAGTTGTCATTGTCAACTGCCTCACCTATCAACGCAGGCACATGGTGATAGGAAATATAAGAAAACTTACCATAGAAGAAAATATTAGTTTATTATATATCTTTTGGCAAGTAGCAGCTATATGAGTTATTTTAATTGTATTTTGATTTTCTTCATAGGTAAGAAACCACTTGTTGTAACACCTCAAATTTTATATTCATAAAAAATATATTATAATTAATTGAGAAATTCAATAAAATGGTGAATATTCATGAATTTGAATCTTGTGAATTTTGAGATATTCATATTCATAAGAAAATGGGCAAATTAATTCAAGAAAGGAATTAAATTGCAAAAGTGATAGCAAAATCATAATTTTGCCAATTTAACCCAAGATTAATTATTTTCCAATTAATTGCAGCTAATTTCAATTAATCAAGGAAAATAAAGGAAAATGTATAAATTGAATATTCTTAATGGAATAAATCAAGAATTGTAGAATTAGAGGGACTTGGGCATAAATCAATTAAGGGGAATTATGGAATTAGTGAAACAGATTTTTTCTTCCATTCTCCTCCCTAATTTCGGCCGACACATAAAATTAAGGGGAATAAATTAATTTCATGAGCACATGTCCAAAATGCTACAAGAAAAGAATAATGATGACAATGGTAAGGTGGGTATGATATGAAGTATTGACATGATGATCATGGTAGGGTGATGGTAAAGGAGCAAGTAAGTCACATTATTAGGGAAGTATGGGGCAAGTAAGGCATAAAGTGAGTCAAAGTATGGGTTAAGGTATGGAGGGAGGCATGGTGAGAAATATGTGTCACCATAACAACCCTTGATGAGATCAATGGTGTATGATCAAGGGAGCATTTTTATGAAGCTTTTCTCTTCCCCTCCCTTCATTCATTTCATCCAAGCCAGAAGATAAAGAAAGAGAGGAAGTGCCTTGGAGACTTTGAGAGCTAGAGAGAAGAGGAAGAAGAAATCTTAAGGTAAGAAGCTAAACTCTTAAGGTTTCTTGTGATTTTGTCCTAGATCCTTATCTAAACCTTTCTTTTTCATGGAATCCATGAATTTAAAGACACATTCTTAGCTTAAGGAGAGAGGAGACACCTAGAGAGAAAGGATTTAAGATCTCAAAAGGTAACCTCACAAACCTTAGATCTAAACTAGTATGGTGTTGTTGTTAATGTTTGTGTTTGGTTTTAGTGATTTTTGTCAAGTTTGTAAAATTGGAAAAGCTATAACCATAAGGGGTTATGCTGCCCAAATTTCTTTAAATCATGGTTAAGATATGTTTAAATAAGTTAATAAGGGATTATAAGTGGAAAAGTACAAGTTTTGGAAGCTAGAACACAAAACTACATTTTTCCATTTTTCTTGAATATTTTGGCCAGCATGTTTCCAGGGGTAGGAGCTGGATTTTCATGAAATAAATGGTTCCATTGGATTTAATGGGCAAAAATAGGTGGGGTTATAGTTGGTCACTTTTTCGGAAAAGGCTGAAAAAGCATAATAACGAAAACGCCCATAAAACCCCAAATCGGGGCTGCCAAGGGTATTTTCATAATTTTACATTGAATTTGATAATTTTGAGCCCAGAAATGGATTCCTTGGGAGAAATACGTCATAATAGCCCTAGCCAAATTTTTGGGAAAACATGTCACTGGGTCGGGTCGGGGTCTCGGGGACATTTTGGTAAATTTTCACCATAGACTAATATAACCACCAGAAACACTATAGAAGTGTCTAAACTGTACATTTGATGTTCTAGGATCGAGTAGAGATCCTGAGGGATTAGCACACAAATCGAGGTACGTTATTCGAGGACAAAGAAAGGGCGATTAAGGTAAGGAACTTACCTCTCCTACATGTATTTGATATTTGTGCTGGTGCATTGATGAATGTTATTGCTTTACTTGATTTTGTGAAACATATATGAATAATTGAAGCTCTGTTTCTGTTTATGCTATGACTATACTATGTTGATTGAAACATTGAGCACGCAGATATGTCATTATGTGAGCATGAGTTATGTAATGCAAGCACATCATACATTAAGCACTTATCTTGCATGTATATTGGTATTACTTTCCTACTGAGATTTCCCAGAATCTCACCCTCCCCTACCAACAATTTAGATAGGAGAAGACAGACCGTATGTTGAGAACAAAGAAGAGAACCGTACAAGGGGATTATAGTAGTGAAACGAAGACTGGAAGATGTCTCTGTTTCACTTAGACGGGTGTAGACACCCATGTAGCGCTGCGAGGCTACATTAATTGCAATTATCAAGTACGAACCCCTATGGGAAATTTTCGTAATCGTGCACATAATATCAGTATGTTTATGCTATTCCTGTGTTGCCCACTGAATTGCATATCATTTTCCATAAATACTCTGAAATAGGTGAAAATAAGATAAGGGTGTGACACTTGTTGCTTGCTTTTACTTTTTGCTTCCTTAATAGGGAAGGGGAAGAATACTTCTTGCTTTTGCTTCCTTTATAAGGAAGAATCCTAGATCTATAAATAAAGCTTATTAGCTCATGTCAAATCACACTTGAATGAATGAGAATATGATGACTTATGAGAATTCTCTTACTTCTCCCTCATTTTTGAACAGCCTTTCTCTTTCCCTGTTTCAGTTTTTTCCTCTCCTTCTCTATTTTTGCTCTTCCCTTCCCTAGATCAAATATGTTTGTGTGAGATTAGGTGTGTGAGAGTGAGTTTTACATTATTTTGGTATCAGAACAAGGCTCTGCATGCTCCTAGGTAGCTTCCATCATTGGAAAACTAAAAAAAACTAACTGGAAAAACCCCTGTACTCTATTTTCATATTGTTAGAGTTAACCAACATAGTTCTAGATATCTAATCACAAAACCAACATCACTACTATGTGCATAAGGAAAAAAACTAGCCAGAATCCCAAGTCCCATCACTAGCCCCCATCGCAAGCACTAGGAGAATTTTTTGAACTTGAAGTATTCTGTGGGGTTTATGTGACCCTTGTGCCACCGTACTGAACCTTCTAGAACATGACTTTTCACATTTTCTAAGCTTTTTTGCTAGGTTCTTTCCACTCCAACCTATCCCAGGCGCAAGAATCATCGATTTAAAGCTTCATTTGGGGTAAAGTTTCAAATTTTAGGGCTTTAAAGCTTTACTAGTAAGGCTGACAACCCTCTCATTTAAATTGTGGCTTGTTTGGTAATTAATAGGAGGCTATTCGAATTATTGCCAGGCTTTAAAATCTTAGTTAGCCTAAACGTTCAGAGTTTTATGAGTATTGCAACTTTATTATTCTACTTAAAAACTTTAAAATTTCAAAAAACAGCCTATCTAAGGCGATTATACTGTTATGCTAATGTTTAAATGTCGGGTTAGCATCACCTTCTCTGATTGTCCACACCTATCTTGCATGACCATCCATGAATCATCTTCTAAGTAAGAACAATTATAACTAGAAGTAATTATTTAAACAACCATGGCCAATAACATCACCCAAAATAATCTTGAAGAGTTTAGTGTAACTCAAAGAGCCTATATGGACCAATAGGTGAATAGGCAACTTGCTAATTTGGAAGTGAATATGAAAAGTTAGTTTGAGGAACTCATGAATGTAATACAGTTGTTAAACAGGCAGCAAACTCAAAAGGTAACAAAAGGAGCACTAGTATAAAATTCCTTTTTTAGATCGCCACATTTAGACCGATTATAGTGGATATGGTCTAAAAAATTTGACCGGTGGAAGTTTCATAATTATATAGAACTTCTAAAACTAATTCTCTAAAAAACTAGTCTTAAAAACATTATTTAGACCAGTTATAAATAAAATTGGTCTAAAAATATCAAAATAAATTAAAAATTAAAAATGTGAAACATTTAAGACTGGTTTTTATTAAAAAATGTCTTAAATGTAAAACATTTAAGACCAGTTTTAATAAAAACTGGTCTTAAATGTGAAATTTTTTTAAAAAATATAATTTTAACCCTTTTAAGACTGGTTTTTATCAAAAAAATAATTTAAAAGGTAAGCTTTTTCGCCCGTATTTTTACTCCCGCGCCTAGATCCCGTGCTCTATGAACCCTTTCTTCTCTTTTAGCCATTTCTCTGTGAGCTCTATCCTTTCTTGTTCTAAACTTGTCCATTGCGCCCCATTCCTCATTTGCTCAACTCTCCTCCATTATTACCGCTGCCGTTGTTGTGTTCATCATTACTGTTCTTTGGTCATTGTCACTCTCCTTTGCCGCCACCTCTATTCTCTGTAGTGACCATTCTCCTCTGCCATGACTTCCCTTTTTCAGTGTCATGAATTTCAGGACTTCATTTTAACCTCAGTCGACGCCACCGTGACTTTGGGTAGAAGCTCACTCCTTGGTCTTCATTAAGGTTAGTGTTCTGTTAATTAAAGCCTTCAACTTTCAGCTTATATTTGCTTATTCTCAATAATATTAACTCTTATAATATAGTTAGACACGAAATAATTGTAGAAAAAAGTAATTAAGGTAAAAGGAAAAACTGTGTGATGACTTTATTACTACTTATATGTTTTTCTTGTTTCGGACCAAAAGTAAATAAGATGCTCTAACTTGTGATATTTGACTTAGAGTAATACCATTCTAAGTTCTATTTTAATTTAGTGTGATTGTTTGATTGTTAGTGTTATTGGTTTGTTGAAACAATACTAGTTTCAAATGGTGCATGTAAAATTTGTTGAAATATTTAAAACTCTATGGTTGTTGTTTTTTTGTCTATCCTTTTGCTGTTGGATATAGGGTGCTACAAGCTAAGTGTTGAGATATATATGGATCATAGTTGGATAATCGCTAAACAAACGAGTGTTGAATATAATAATGGGGTGAGGGGTTTTTTAGACTTCGCTAGAAGAAGTGCCGATGATGGTAGTGGGAAGTCTTATTGCCCTTGTGTAGTATTTTTGAATGAGAAGCAACTAAGTGCTGTAGATATATATACACATTTAATTTGTGAAGGATTTTGTAAGAGTTATATAGTATGGGTATGGCATGGTGAAGAATTAGAAATGCCAAGTTCAGCCCAACAGGGGGAGTGACCTTTGATGATAATGACATGGACACGGATGATCGGATAGAGGATATTATTCGTGATGTAGGAGAAGAGGCTTTTAAACAATCACATGCATATGGTAATATGTGCAGTGATGCTGAGACATCGCTGTACCCGGGGTGTAAAAAATACCAATTGTTGAAAGCAGTATTGAAATTGGTAAGCTTGAAAGTACGGTATAACGGAGTAATACGAGTTTTCTAGAAACGCTTGAGGCTTTTAAGGACATGCTTCTAGATGATAATATGTTGCATTTTCAGATACTATGATGCTAAGAAAATACTGTGTCCATTAGGGATGAAGTATAAAAGGATCCATGTATGCCTTAATGATTGTATATTGTATAGAAAAGAGCATGAAGAGGAACAACAGTGTTCGATATGTGAGACCTCAAGGTACAAATCAAATAACGCCCCTGTAAAAGTGTTGTGGTATCTTCCACTCATACCAAGGTTCAAGAGCTTGTTTGCTAATGAAAATGATGCAAGAAATTTAAGATGGCATGTGGATGAGAGGATATCCGATTAGAATCTTCGACATCCAGCCGATTCTTCTCAATAGAAGAAAATTGATCAATTATTTCCTGCCTTCGGTGAATAGCCTAGAAACCTTAGGCTTGGGCTTAGCACAGATGACATGAATCCTTTTGGTAGCCTAGTAGTATACATAGTTCATGGCCTGTTCTGTTGGTAATTTACAACTTACCTCCTCTGTTATGCATGAAACTAAAGTACATCATGTTGTCTATATTGATTTTGGGACCAAAACAACCCGAAAATGACATAGATGTTTACCTAGAACCCTTGATCGAATACTTGAAAGAGTTGTGGGATGAAGGTGTTGATGTTTTTGACGCAAACAAGAAGGAGGTTTTTAAAATACGAGCCATGATCTTTTGTACTATAAATGACTTCCCTATATATGAAAACTTGTTAGGATATAGTGTTAAAGGCCATAAAGCATGTCCGATTTGTGAAGAAGGAACATGCTACCATCAACTTCAACATGGAAGAAAGACAATTTATCTTGGCCATAGGAGATTTCTTAGACAAGGTCACCCGTATCATAGATTAAAGAAAGCTTTTTTTTGGAAGACAAGAGTTTGAAGATGCTCTGAAGGCATTGACTGGGGAGCAAGTTTATGAAAAGGTGAAAAATATCAAAAAATATCAATTTATCTTTGGTAAAACTACAAAGAATAGTAATGAAAAAAATAAATGGAAAAAGAGGTATGTTTTCTTCAATCTTCCATATTGGCCCAATCTTGATGTGAGACATTTTATTGATTTCATGCATGTGGAGAAAAATGTATGTGATAGTATTGTTGGGACATTGCTTAACATACAAGGTTGTTCTAAGGATGGTATGAAGGCAAAATTAGATTTGCAAGAAATGGGGATACGAGAAGACTTGCATCCACAGCCATATAGTAAGAGAACTTTTTGTTCTCCAGCTGCTCATACTTTGTCTAAGGATGAGAAAAGAAGCTTTTGTGAGTGTTTACATGGCATCAAAGTTCCTTCAGGGTATTCTTCAAATTTTAGGAAGCTTGTGTCGATGAAAGACTTGAAGTTAGTAGGGCTAAAGTCTCATGATTATCATGTCTTAATGCAACAACTACTCCCATTAGCTATTCGAGGCATTGCTGAATATGATCTTCAACATATTTTAACTAGACTTTATTTCTTCTTAAATGCTATTTGTAGTAAAGTCATTGAGACATAAATATTGGTTAAAGTGGAAAATAAAGGATATCTGATTTTGTGCCAGCTTGAGAAGCTTTTTCTTCCTTCTTTTTTTGACATCATGGTACATCTAATTGTTCATCTAGTCAGGGAGATCCAGTTGTGTAGCCTTATCTATTTAAGATTGATATACCCAATTGAAAGAACTATGAAAATCCTAAAAAGGTATGTGAAGAACCCTAATCGGCCTGAAGCATCTATGGTTCAGAAATATGTTTCTAAAGAAGCCATGGAGTTTTGTCAAGATTATTTGTCAAATGTGAGACACATTGGATTTCCTGAATGTCATGATAAAGAAGGCGGTAGACACGGGGCTTCAATAAAGAGTGTGGATCCTGATGAATTGCAATAAGTCCATTGTACATCTTGAATAATGTTGATAAAGTTCAAGATTACATTAATGCTTATAAAGAAATTGTACGGAAAGGAAAGAGTCGAATGACTGAACAAAGGTTAATTAGGGAGCATAACAAAACTTTTGCACATTGGTTTAAACAAAAGGTTGACGGAGAAGAATGTGTTTCTAATATAATTAAATGGTTAGCATGTGGTCCTGAGGTTGATGTAATAACTGGACTTCATTTGTGATAAATGGTTATACGTTTTACATGAAGTCCCTTGATGATAGGAGCACCGTTCAGAATAGTGGGGTTATGTTAGTGGCTGAAAATATGCACTTCTCTAGTTTAAAAGATAAGAACCCTAAATTGACAGCAATACCTTATTATGGGGTTATGGAAGAGATTTGGGTAGTTGATTATGTTAAAATTAAATTTTCCATTTTCAAATGCAAGTGAGTTGATGTCAACAATGGTATGATGATTGATAAGTTGGGATTTACATTGGTTGATATGATTAGTAGAAGTTTTGGAGATGAACATTTTATTATGGCATATCAAGCGAAACAAGTGTTCTATATTACTGATCAAGCAAATAAAATGTGGTCTATAGCTCTCCAAGGAAAAAGGGTCATTGATATTAATCAGGAAAGTCATTTAATGAATGATCTTCTTAAGACTCCTTCTTTTTCTAAGGGTATACCAGAATTGAATGAAGAAGATGAAGCAGACAATGAACACGACACAAGAAATGATCATCATGAAGGGATATGGAAGGATATCCACTTTGAAGGTTAGTTAGCTAAAATAATTATCATGAACTATATTTGAATTATGTATATTGTTATTGGTATATAAAAAACTACTTTTTTTGTTGTCATCACAGGAAAATGAAGGATATGAGGTGTCTTAGTGTAGATGCTCCAAAGCTAGCTAGTGATCATCAGCTATGGATTACTATCTACTGCATATATTCTGATCTTACCTAAAATTTTGATTTATTTTGTCAAATTGTAATATTAAAATAGGGGAATAAAAATGTTTAGTAGCATACCTTAATTTTCATATTGTGTGTGATCATATGTTCATTTTCAATGATTTATAGTTGTTGCTTCTGTGGAATATGGGGTGTAGGAAGAATGATAATGTAAGTTACAAGATTTGAAATTATGCTTTAAAATGCTTGACGAAATAGGAATGTGTAAGAGAGAATTATTTATGAAAAGCCTAGGAAAATGATTTATTGTTGTTGCTTCTGTTGAATGTGGGGTATAAGATGAATGATGTAAGTATTACAGCATGCATATCCAATTGAAATGCTTGATGAAAATGCTTTTGTATAAGATAGATGATTGTTATATAATGTGTAAGAGAAGAATTATTTGGATGTCATTGAAATGGTTGCTTGTTGAGTGAAATGTCCTAACAGGGGAAATGGCTTGTTGGGTAAATGTTTTTAAACAGAACAATTTTAAAAAAATATTCAACTTTTTAGACCGGTTTTATAAAAAACGGGTCTAAAATGTACTTTTTAGACTGGTTATTTTAACAACCGATCTAAAAAGTTGAACTTTTAGACTGGTTTCTTTCATAACCTGTCTAAAACTAATTATTTTCATACCGGTTGTCTCAATAACCTATCTTAAAACAATTTTTTAAGACCGGTTCCTGAACTGGTCTAGAAAATAGCAGACTTTTTAGACCGGCTGCATCTAGACCAGCTTCAGAACTGGTCTAAAATGTTGTGTTGAACCAATCTTAAAAGTGATTATTCCACTAGTGGAGTTCTAAAAAGGTCATAGGATAAACTAGAATCATGTAATGGAAATGAACAATCCTATGTCCTTAATCAATCTAGATGTACATACCTTCATATTGGTCAATCCTTGGGAACAAAAAGTGATAGGTCTAGATGACCACCTCATTATGAGTTTGCTCATCGTAACAAGTTTGAGATTGAAGAAGACATTAGGGATGATTATGATTAGGAAGAACATCAGAAGCTTGATGAACCAAACAATAGGTAAGGTCGAGAAAACTTTAGAAGGATGCCCACTAATAACATTACCAAGAAGGTAAAAGTTGAAGCTCCAGAGTTTGATGGAAGACTATATCCCATCATTTTTCTCGACTAGTTAGCTAGCATTAAGGACTACTTTGAATGGTATGAGCTGAATGATACCAAAGTGTTTGATTCACAATGATAAAGCTAGTTGTATCATCTAGAAAATATTAGCAGAATGTTCAAAGAATTGTGGAATGACAAGGCCTATTTCCAATTAAAAGTTGGCAAGAAATGAAGGCAAAATTGAAGGAAAATATGTTCCACTACATTATAGGACTCAACTGTACAACAAGTTTCTTAATTTGAAGTAAGATACAAATACCTCTGACTATGTATCTCAATTTGATGATCTCATGATTAGATGTGATATCAATGAAGAGGAATGGTGAATAGTTACTTGGTTTGTGAATGGGCTCAAGCCATATATACAAAAAGAGCTCAAAATCAACTCTTCTGAGTTTCTTAATAAAGCTTTCCAGAAGGCTGTGGACGTGGAATCTTTGTTGCAATACCAATTTATTAGGAAATCTGACACACAGGATAGTTCATTATGGCAGACTCACGGCTTCAACTCTATTGAGAGATTTATTACAAGTTCTCAATCTAATCATAACTCTTTACAAGTGACCCACTTAAAGGGCGGCTTTACTAAGACCAATGAAGCTATCAGATTGAGCTCTTACCCAAACAATACTTTCATCGAATATTTTTGTTGCCATTTAAAAGGTCATATTGCATCAAGATTCCCTCAATGAGCTCTAGTTCTCAAGTCACACCAGAAGACATAGAATATGTTGATGCTGATATAATAGTAGACCCTGTTGAAAGTCCATCAGACATAAATGAAGAAATTATCATTGATGAGCAAGACTGCGAGATTCGTCACCTTAGAGTGATGAGATGTGTAACAACCCAAATTTTATTCCCCAATATGCCTTATACATATTTGTGGCATTTAATGAAATAGAAGGGTGAATTTTGGAGAATGTGATTATGCTGCTAGTGAGAATTTCCTGTGAGCCAGTGAGCTAGTCATATGGTTTTGGGGAGAATAAATGATGTCTAAAAATTGTGAAATTTTTCAGAATGAAAGTAGACCTTCCAAACTTTAATTTGATAGGTCATATGATTTATTTGGAACTGTATACAAAGAGTTATGAATTTTTGAAGTTTACCCAGTGAACTAGTCATTTTCTGGGATAGCTTCAAAAGATTTAAATCCTAGGAATGTTGAACTTTTAGTTGGCAAAATACTATATTTTTCCTTGGAACTAGACTCAATAAGGGTTTCATAGCCCTTGCAATCACTCCAATTCAATGTCTACAAATAAAGTTATGATTTTTCAAAGTTTGGTCAGAAAATCTGCCAGAATTGCCAACTATTGCGAATTTGGGAAAAAATGTAATGACAATTGTGTAAATTCTGGAATAAAGTAAAAGCCTATATTTTCCGTTTATTGGTGGATATTTGCTACAAAAAATATTAAAGAAAGAAGCAATCTTTGCCAAGTATATGAACTTTGAAAAGTCAAAAAGGGAGAATTTCCAATAAAATATAATATCTTCGGTAATTAGTTAGACTAAATGGAGAAAGCCCAATTGATTCATGAAGGACCCCTAGTAGGTGTATTTGGGCCATGAAAAAGAGGAGGAAAAGTTAGTTCAAATGAAATGGGAGTTTATGACACAGATTGGCAATGGATAAATTTAAAGAAAAAGTTGTCATAAATTTGATTAAATTATTATATTTCAAAACGAGAGAGAAATGAGATATTTTGTTTTAAAGCCTCCATTATCCCTTTTCTCATTTTCACGATCACACCCAAGAAAGGAGAGAAAGAAAGTGTCATAAAAAGCTTGGGGACCTAGGCTTTCAAGAGAGAACAAGGAGCCAAAATCAAGGCAAGTGATTGTGAAATTTACATTTTCTTGCTTGCAAATTCATGGCAAACCCTTTCTAACCTCTATGCCATCTTGAATACATGCATAGCAGGCTCAAAATCAAGAGTTGGAAGGGAAGAGGGGGACGGCCTAGAGAGAGAAAGGAAGAGAAATCAAGAGGTAACAGTGAAACCTTGATTTCCTTGTTTATTTTAGCTTGTTGTTGGTGGTTTGGTTGTTTGGTGGCTAGTTGTTGATTGATTTTGTAATTTTGGATGATGAAATCCTAAGGGGTTATGTTGCCCAAATTTCCTTAAATCATGTTTAATTAGAGTTTAAATGGTTAAACAAGTGGTTAGGAGTGAAAAAGAGCAAACTTTATGGGTGAAAACACAAAAATTGCATTTCCCCTTTCTCTAAGTGTAAGTTTCAATATAAAAAGGGGAAGGAGTTGGAATTTCATCAATTTGATGATTCCATTATGTTTAGGAGGGAAAATTGTGTAGGGTTGATGTTGATCACTTTGTGAGAAAAGCCAAAAAGTGTGAAATTACAAAAATAGCCCTAAAACCCTAATTCGGGGCTGTCAAGGGCAAAACTATCATTTTGCTAGTGATTTTGCAAAAGCCGAGGTCAAAAATGGATTTTACTCACAAAACTGAGTAGGAATAGCTTGGGTCAAATTTTTTGGAAAAGTATAGTCAGATTGGGAACCAAGGGACTTTGACCGGGTCCCTGGGGCGTTTTGGCAATTTTATAGTTTTAGACTAATAAAACCAACAAAAACACTTTGGAAGAATCTAAAGTAATACATGAATGTGTATTAACCTAATTCTTGTACATTTAGAATTTTAGGACCAGATTGATAGTTCGAGCCGTCAGAACAAAGTTCAAGGAACGCTTTACTAACCAAAAGGGATTTAAGGTAGTAGCTCTATCCATCATACACTATGTCATTATTTATATGTTTGTGTATGCAATCTTCTATGATATGATTAATAAATGTGATTTTTGCTAAGGAGGGCAATTTGTGTGCATCGAGGCACACTTACCTGGTTGTTGAGTAATAACCCAACCAATGTTTAAGGGTAGTGGGGGATTGAGCCCATAACTCATGTATAAATGCCATGATGACTATTAGTGTGGTTAATATGTTGCATAACATGATCCATGCCATATTTAATTTCGCATTGTATATGATTGATTGTATGTTACTACTGAGATTCGTTTGAATCTCACCCTTTTTCAAAATTAAAATATTCCAACAAAAGCTAGCTGCTCTAAGGGTAAAACATTAAATACAGGCAATTAAAGTGTACAGGTCCAAAGACGAAGCTGTTTAGTTATCTGTAGTTTATTCTTAATATTTTGGATAAAATTGTATATATATCAAACCCTGCGGGGAAGACTACTGTATGTAAACAATTGCCTATTTTCAGTATGTTTCCGCTATTTTTGTATGCCCTACGGAACCTTGTTCTTATTACTCTGTGTATTTTAAAATGTTAAGGGGTTTGATAAGATGCATCCTATCTATGATATTACCCAATGATTCTTGGAAAAGTTAAAGAATCTTTCACACTTTTATATAGTGTGGTGATAAATCATGCAAGTTGGTCATCGATGGAGGAAGCTCTAGTAATTTGATCTCATACCAAGTAGCAGAAAGGCTTGGTCTTAAGATAGAACCTCACCCTAAACCATTCAGAGATGTATAGGTTGACAATACTTCTTTACCAGTCACCCAACAATGTCATGTTCCCTATGGACATTGCTCACATTCTCTTAGGTTGACCTTAGCTTTATGACTGCAATGCCACAAATTTCGGTCGGGAGAATACTTATTCATTTAAGCATAATGACAAGACTATTGTGTTGTGTCCTACTAAACCTCGACATTGAATGTAAGTAATCAAGTAAGCTAAAGGAAGAGAAGTTTAAAAGCCAAAGCTTACACCTTCTAATAGAAAAACAATTTGTTTAGGAAAGCAAAGAAACTACAGTTATACTAGCTCCAATTCCAAAGCTTTCACATTGCATTGCCTCAGTTACAACATTAGAGATGCCAAAAGAAGTGCAACAACTTTTAATGGATTTTCAAGACGTTACTCCAAGTGAACTTCCACCAGAGCTACCACCAATTAGAGAAATCCAATATGCAATTGACTTCATTCCAAGTTCACTACTACCAAATCTGCCACATTATAGGATGAACCTGAAAGATAGGGAAGAACTCAACTAACAAGTTAATGGACTGTTGGACAAAGGTTGCATCTAACACAATTTGAGCCCGTGTATAGTACCATCTCTCTTGACTTTCAAGAAAGATGACTCTTGGAGAATGTGTGTTGATAGTAGAGCCATTAACAAAATTGCCAGCAAATATTGGTTTCCCATTCTAAGACTTAAAGACATGCTAGAGTGGGTATCCAGATCAAGTTGGTTTTTAAAGATTGATATTCGTAGCATATATCACAAAATTATGATCAAGTATGGAGACGAATGGAAAACAACATTTAAAATACAAGATGGCCTGTATGAATGGCTTGTCACGCCATTTGGATTATCAAATGCCCCAGGCACCTTAATGAGAGTCATGACCTATATTCTTCATTCTTTACTAGGAAAATTCCTAGTAGTATATTTTGACGATATTTTAGTTTTCAGCAAGTCCCAAGTAGAACATATGGAACACCTCAAGTTAGTTTTCCTCACCTTACGTCAAGACCAATTTTATATCAACTTGCCCAAGTGTTCCTTTCTCCAGAATCAAGTTATTTTCCTTAGGTTTATAGTTTCTAAGAAAGGATTAGCAGCTAATCTTGAGAAAGTCAATGTAACCTCTATCACGATCAAGGCCGAAATTAGTTCATTAAAATGTAATTAAGTTTGAATTAGAGACCATAGATGATTTGGGACTTAAACAATGTAAAATTTCCCAAAATCAGGGTTTTCAAAAAATTTTACAACACCTGTTCATAATGGTCTCATATTCACAGCACAATTACACAATTGGCTTGTACAAGTTGATTCCATTCATATATATCAAAGTATAATGCAAATTCTCAATACACTCAGGTTCCATTCAATAAATAAGGGTTCTATAGAGGCACAAAGCCCATAAAAGTTTTCCCTTTTTCTTGGGGATTACACAAAACTATACATTAATCCAAAATATATACAATTATTTCCCAAAAATATATCCAAATGATTTTTACATCATAACCAAAGTAAAACTCCAAAACCGGAGCCCTAACCACTTTTCGTCACTCTCTTTCCTTTAGATCTTTCGGCCCTATCTAAAAATTTAGTTTTTGGGAGAGTGAGATTCTAAGGAATCCCCATAGTGTCAAATCACTCATAGTATGCACAACAATAAGGCATGAAAGCAAATCATAACCCACACATAGCAACTACAACGGCAGTTACAGTGGCAAGGGCAGGTATGAGTTGCGTCACCCTTATATTTGCTCACGCTGTATTGCACCATAATAGTTCACACAATATATTTCACCACAGCTGGGATTCATATAAAGCATTTCATACGCAAGCTATATAGGCAAGATATCTAACACACAGCCCACGATTGGATTCATAACAAGTCGCTCCACGGGTTGGATTCACAAAGATCCATGTCGATTACAACGGCAGTTCAACGGCTGAGCTAGATATGACCAGCATCAATCCCTAAACGGCTCATGCTGAAGTGCTCACGCTATAATGGACCATGGCACATACAGTTCATAAAGCTCAATGACAAGTCATGCATACCAAAATATCATACACAACATGAGAGAAGAGTCACTACCTTGGTTCTTTCGGGCGTATTCTGGCATCGATCTCTCCCAAGTAGGGCAAATATCAAATCCTAGAATCATAATTAAGGATGAAGAGTTATACTCTATTCCAAGACTTATTTACTTCATAACACTTAAATTTGGTTATCATAATTGACCCTTAAGATGCTACAAATGCCTCTAATAAAAGCCCTAAAAAGTTGGGAAACAATAGGTTGAAGATCACTTTTCAAAAACTCAAAGTACTGGAATGCAGGGGTTGGCCGGAGCCAGCCCTCCCTTGGGCCATGGCCAAAATATGGTCAGAAAGTCACTAGTCATGGCCAGCAACCCATGGGCCACGGCTAGAATCAGGACAGAAAGGTTTGGCCGCGGCCAGCCACCTTGGGCCGTGGCCAAGAAATTCCCTGATTCTTGGCTGAACTTCTAAAAATCATAACTAATTCTAGAAAAATTGAAATAAGGTGATTCCAAAGCTAAATGAAAGGTATTTAAGTCCTCTTTACAGGAAAAGTATGGACAATAACTAGAAATTACCATAAAATTCCAGAATTACACAAAACTCAACACTGCTCCACAACAAAGTCCAATTTTTGTCTCGAACTTTGGCAAAGCATAACTCTCAATTCAGAAAACAAAATGTGAACACCCTATTTTGTCTGGGCCCCACTCAAAAATATAAAAATAATTTATGATGATTAGTATCCAAATTGGCAACCATCATTGGAAGGAAAAAAGAAATAAAAAAATGAAAATAAGAAAAAATAAGAAAATCTTCCTATTGATGATGATCGGTATCTAAATTGGCGATCATCATTAAAAGAAAAAAATTAAAAAAAGTAAATTAAAATAAATCCCCTCATTGATGATGATTGTCATTGTCATTCATTAAGGGAAAATAATAAATAAAAAAACAAAAAAATAGAAACATTTATGTTGATAGGTTCAAATTAGGAAGTTACTAGTGGGGAGAATAATAAAAAAATTAAAAACAAAAAAATCTCCACTAATGGTGATTAGGTCAAGCTAAGAAGTTTTATCAATAGAAAATACAAAATAAAAAAAATAAAAACAAAAATAAAAAAAAATCTCCATTGATGGTGATTGGGTCAAGTTAAGTAGTTCTCAACATAAAATACAAAAAAAAAATCAAAAATGAAAATTCAAAAAAAGAAGGAGCATTTATGAAGAAAAACCTACCTTGAGACTATAAATAGGAGTGTAAGGGTTGAAGCAAGGGAGGAGAACTCTAGTGGAGAAAAGGCTAGTGAGAAAAGTTCTAAAGGCGTAAATCATACTCTCTGCATCTATCCCATTGATATTTTACTTCATCACTTAATTGCTCGTATGGTCTGCTAGGATAATGCAATAAAAGAATTATGTGGGTTTTCATTGTCCCATTGAATTGTTTTACATGACATTGATGGACTTGCTGCATTCGGGATCAAGAGCGGGGTTTAAAGGAAAAATGGAACGCATAAATCTTCTCATCTTTGACTTCCTTTTTGTTTAACTTGTGCTACTTTTCCTCCTTTTTTTTTTCTTTATCTCTTTCTTAGGTCCTCTTTCAAAATAAGAAAAAAAAATATTTTGACACATTTTGATAAATGAAAATAAAATGGAGAAAATACTTTTTGGAAAAAATAAAAAACACAAACCAAACAAAAAAAAATATTTTTCTCAAATACATTAAATAAAGACTTTTTTTTTCTAAAAAACACCAACAAAGTGACGTTTTTCTACCCCCAAACTACGTGAGCTTTGATCCCTCTAAAGGGTACGTAGGCCCTAGGTTTTCATCTTAGGTCAAGTCCAATTTTATAAATAAATATATTTTTTCTTATTTTCTTATTGTAAATAAATGTTCTTTTTTTAAATAAGTATATTTTTCCTTATTGTAAATAAGTGTTCTTTTTCTTCTTCTTCTTTTGCTTTCATTTCATTTAGTTTTGTAAATATTCTTTTTTTTATTTGGGTAATTATAATAAAGTTAAAGGCCATTTTTATTTTTAAATAATTAACTTAGGGTAACCATACTTATGAATGGGTGTTGTGGGGTGCCTAACACCTTCCCCACACACAATCGACTCACGAACCCTAAATGGTTTTTGTATACTAATTTTCGTTTTAAAAAGGTTTCCAAAATTATTCTTTTTCAAAATTTTGGTGGCGGTCCCATGTTTTTTCAAATTTCAGGCGCTACAGCTTGGCAACTCCACTGGGGATGGTTTGAGAGTCAAGCCCATTTAAGTTAAGTGTTTAAAAATAATATGGCCTTAATTTTATTTTAATTACCCTTTTTCTTATTTTTTATGTGAATATTTGTTTTTATTTATTAAATTCTTTATTTATCTATCTTGTGATCTGCTTAACATATAAGGGTTGGGTAGAACCTAGGTCCATAGTTGGTATGCTCTCACACACATTGAACACATATACTATTCTCCTCACACACATTTTGGGCCCTATACCCGGGTCTGTGAGTTCCTTAGGTGTGTGGAAGTTTCTAGCAGTCTCCCTGTGGGGTTTTCAGAACCCCCTGAGGTTACTGTGAAGACTTCATCCTAGCTGTTACTCATTTGGCGAGGTTGATCCCTGTGGGGTTTTTAGAACCTCCTGAAGGTCAATTTCGTTAAATGGGGTCTTCATCTTCACGATAGGGGCAGTTAGGAGGCCTTTATTTGTGAGAATTAGAGCCACCTTGAAACCATTGCACCTATTAGTGAAAATTATCGACCTACCTAATTAATTAGTACCTGCCTTTCTTAAGATAGATACCCTTAACCTAGCGTTATTCCTAAAATAGGACACTGGAGGGCATATATTTATTTATTGTTGATCATCTTTATTGTCATCTATGCATAATTAATGAAACCCTTAGAATCAAGTGACTAACTGTAGCTTTACCTGAGTATGTATCTAGCATCGCTTCACATAAAGATACATCACAAGGACGGTGTATGCATTAGATAGCCAACCTTAGTCTAAGGGTCCATGACCCTAAAAGACCATAATCTCATCACATCAAACATGTTAGAAAACATCTCAATGAGAGATGATCCTTTAGGACTCATTACATCATTCATATGCATTTTAGCTTCATTTTAATATGGACCTTAGACATAATAATCACTTTACAAATCCCTTAGCGGCGTAATAGCTTAGGCCGTTCGTAGGTTAATGGGCACTTCATCTTCCCTATGAGGTAATAGATCTCTTGAGGAGGTGAAGTTATTTTCCTTAATGTCTATCACCCATATCAAAACTTGAAGTATAAGTCATTACTCTTTCATATCTCATCCTTGCATCATCCATTGGCATTTAGCTTCATTTGATATGGGCTTTGGACATAATAGATATTTAACAAAACCCTTAGCCACGTAATAACTTAGGCCATTCGTAGGTTAATGGGCACTTCATCCTCCCTATGGGGTATTGAATCTCTTGAGGAGTTGAAGTTCTTTTTCTTAATGTCTATCACCCCTATCAAGGCTAGAAAGCACATGTAATCATCTGCATAGCATGTATTTGGAAATACTTTCTGACTCTTCCTTCTATTTTCTTTAATAAAGGACAAGCAAGTTATCCAACCACTCAAAATTTAGCATAAAGGTTAAATGGCACAAGAACCAGGTTTAAATCAAGTTCCTATAAGAAAGGTGTATTGCATGCTTATCACTATAGTCAATGACAAGATCTTGGCTAGGACAGGACTCAAGGTCTCTCCTATCTAATGATCAACTCTAGTTCTCCCTGTGGAATAATAGATTCCCTAAGGAAGCTAGAGGATGCTTGTGCCAGAATACCTTTATGCTAATACACCATGAATAACTCGCTATACCCGCTTGAAATTGTGAGTTCAAATAAACTAATGATATTTTGTTCCTTTATAAGCAAGTGATACAATATTGCTCTATCTAAATGTTCTAACCAGCTACCCCACACGCATTCATACAACACGCACTCACGTAGTCATTAGATGGCAGCTGACAATGCAAATGAAGCCGAATCTAATATGAATCATTGGATAGGGAGGGAAGATTAGCACTTTGAAATCCCCCATATAAGGAAGACATTCCCGATATCCTTTAAAGTGCTAAACAAGCTGACTGTTGCAATGGTTTCAACAATAGGCAAAAATATCTGTACATGGATTTCAGCTGATGATTCTAGAAGAGCTCTGGAAAATTGAGAGTTTGAGGACACCTTCAATTCTATTATTTTAGAGTAACATGCCTAGCTAAAAGTTGTCCTTTTATGTTTTGTATGCGTCTTTAGGCGAGCTCTTATATGAACCATGAATAAAGAATGATATGCGAATAAAATTCACTTATTTATATCCATTCTTTCTTTCTTTTTTCCTTTCTATTCATTCGTTGCTCATTTTTCACCCTCCAGGAAATTGATTTCCTCGGAACTCTTGTCCAACATAGAGGTTTTTGAGTCCCTGAATGATGATTCGCTTATTGCCATTGATATGCATGATTACGAGTATGATGATGATGAGATCATTCAAGTATACAAAAAAATCCTCGAAGCTGATGATAATAGAATGTGTCCACATGAAGATGTAATTGAAGTAATAAATATGGGCACAGAGGAAGAAAAGAGAGAACTAAAGATAATAGACAACCCCGAAAGAGAGCAAACGGTTGAACTCTTCAAAGAATTCATAGATGTGTTCGCATGGTCTTATCAAGACATGCCAGGCTTTGATTCATAGATTGCTTCTCACAAGATTCCCTTATTCCCAGACACCAAGGCTAAAAAGCAGAAATTGAGGAGGTTTACTTCCGATATGTCCTTAGTGGTTCGAGAGGAGGTGATGAAGCAATTAGAAGCGGGTTTCCTAGAAGTAGCTAAATACCCACAATGGATAGCAAATGTCATTCTTGTCCCAAAGAAGGACAATAGAATTCAAATGTGTGTGGATTATCAAGATCTGAACAAAGCTAGCCTAAAAGATGATTTTCCATTGCCTCATATTGATGTCCTGGTTGATAATACAGCTTGTAGCTATAGGTACTCATTCATAGATGGGTACTCAGGGTATAACCAAATCCCTATGGATGGAGAGGACAAAGTAAAAAAAATCATATTTATTACATAATGGGGTACTTATTGTTACCACGTTATGCCATTCAGGCTAAAGAATGCTGGGGCAACTTATCAACGTGCCATGGTGGCACTCTTCCATGATATCATGCATAAAGAACTTGAAGTATACGTGGATGATATGGTAGCTAAATCTTCTGAGGGAGAAAGGCATGTTGTAGTGTTAAGAAAGCTGTTTGAAAGCCTATGCAAGTACAAGCTACGACTAAATCCTAACAAATGCATCTTTGGGGCTTTATCTGGGAAATTGTTGGGCTTCATTGTAAGCCAAAAAGGGATTCCAATAGATCCAGACAAAGTAAAAGCAATACGGGAAATGCCCCCTCCTCAAACAGAAAAGGAAGTTTGAAGCTTTTTGGGGCGGTTAAATTACATTCACAATTCATCGCTAACCTGACTGCAACTTGTGAGTCGATATTCAAGCTTTTAAAGAAGAAGTGCACAAGGAAGTGGGATGAAGATTGCCAGCATGTATTTGATAGAATTAAGAATTATTTGCTAAATCCCCCAGTTTTGGTTCCTCCTGCACCTGAACGACCTTTAATTTTGTATTTGACAATACGACCAAACTCCGTGGGAGCCATGCTGGGGCAACACGACGCATCTAAGCAAAGAGAACAAGTGATCTATTATTTGAGCAAGAAGTTTAATGATCGTGAGTCATGTTACCAGATGATCGAGCGGACTTGTTGTGGTTTAGTCTGGGCTACAAGGAGGTTGAGGCAATATATGCTTTACTACACCACTTGGTTAATTTGTAGAGTAGACCTACTCAAGTACATCTTTGAAAGCTCGCATGTAGCTGGAATAGTCTCTAAATGGCAGGTAATATTGTCTGAATATGATATAAGATATGTCACTCAAAAATCCGTCATGGGTGGTACAATAGCAGATCACTTAGCGGAAAACCCCATGATGAATGCCAGCAACTAAATTTCAAATTCCCAGATGAAGACATATGTACTATAGAGGATCCGATTGAGGAAAGCAAATCGAAGGAGAGGGAAATGTATTTTGATGGGGCAGTAAACATGCATGGCAATGGTGTAAGGGCAGTAATCATATCCCCAGACGAAAAGCAATTTCCGATTGCTATAAAGTTAGGATTTGACTGCACCAATAACATGATAGAATATGAAGCTTGTATTAATAGTCTCCAAGCTGCCATAGATCTTGGAATAAAAAACCTAAAAGTCTATGATGACTCAGCTTTCATAATTTATCAAGTGACGGGTAAATGGCTTACTAAAGACCCAAAGTTAATCCCTTATCAAGAGTATTTGATAGAGTTGATAAAATATTTTGAAGTAGTCAATTTCCATTACATGGGCAGAGAAAAGAATTGCTTCATTGATGCGTTAACTACTTTAGCAGCTATGATCCAACTCGATTGTGGGGTCCAAGTTCAGCCAATACAAATTGAGACTAGAAGATCTCCAGTATTTTGCTTCAATATTGGAAGGGAGCATACCGAGTAACCTTGGTACCATAGTATCAGGGTGTGTAATGCCCTAAATTTCGATTAAGGGCTAATTACAATTCTTGTGAATGATTATGTGGATTAATATGGATTTAAGATCTGAATTATTATTAGAAATACCCAACACCTTGTATTTTAGTATAATTATGTGATGAAATAATTATTGGGCTAAAATAAGGGTAAATGGCGCATAAAGAAGAGGAAAAGAATTAATTATGTATTGTATGGCAATTTTAATTAATATGCCATAATTGTTAGGAAAATTGAAAGAATGGCTCTAAATTAGTGATTAATGGAAGAGATTAATTACTAATTAAGAGGAAATGAGATGTATAACTAAATGGCTAATGGAATGGTTAGAATAACTAATGAGTTACTTATTTTATGAGAACCAATGATATTGGGAAACTTGGCAAGTGGGTATGGTGAGAGAATGGTTGGAAGAGTCAAGAAATCATTTTAAATCCATTTCTCTCTCTCTCCCTCTTTCTTTGTGCGTTTAGGCATGGGCTTGGGAGGTAAAAATCTGATCCCATCATGATTCATCATCATCTTCATCTCTCTTCCTTCTCTCTCTTTCGTTCAGCCATGGCAGCCCAAGGGAGAGGAAGAACTTTGTGTAAAAGGTGAGTATTTGACCCTCTAAATGGCTTCTAATGGAAAAATGCTCTTCTATAAAGTTGTTCCTCTTGTTAAGAGCTTTCATACTATGGTTTTAGATTTTCCATTGGTGGTCTTTTGAGCACACAAGGAAATCTTAAAGTTGGAGGACCGAAGAACTTCTTTGAGAAAGTTGTTGAGGTGAGTGAAAGCTTCATTTTCATATAAGTTTTGTGGCCATTTGTTAGGCCTTGAATTTATGGAATTTTAGCCTTAATTTTCTTGATTTAGGGTCTTGGGGAGTATAATATGTTTTTGTCATGGAAATGGTGCCTTGTTTAGTGTTTTGAAGTGATAGAATTGCATTGAAACTTAAATGTGAAGTTTGGCCACTTTGTGTTGGTTTTTGTGCATTGGCCAAAATAGGGCATATAAATGGGTTGTGATTTTGGTAATTTTGAGGTTACCATTGTGTTCCTTGTGAGAAATTATATGAGAATAAGTTTGGTTATTGATTTTGGAGTCATTGAACACTTTGGTAGAAAAGTTGGAAAATCTGTCTTGTGTGAACTCTGTCTGGGCAGGCAGTTTGAACGAACATTTTGAATGACCAAATGGTGTTAGAAAATTCTGAAACTTTCTAGTCTTACATTTCGCATCCCAAGCTTCAAAATTGACATACAATTCATGTTATTTTGTTTTGTGAACTGAGAGTTATGCTTTGCTAAAGTTTGGGATGGAAACTGGACTCTGTTTTGGGGCAGTGGTGGATTTTGTGTAATTCTAGAATTGTGTGGTGATTGCTAGTAATAGTACATATTTTTCCGATAAATACTTTCATTTGGCTTTGGAATCACCTCATTTCAATTTTTCTAGAATTAGTTATGATTTTTGGAAGTTCAGCCACAAAACACAATTTTCTTGGCCGCGGCCAGAGGTTATGCACCGCGGCCCAAGACCTTCTATTCATCCATTGGCCGCGGCCCATGGGTAGACTGGCCGCGGCCAACTCCCAAAAATCAGCATTTTGGTCTTTTAAAAGGTGACCTTTGGTCAAGTGTTTCCCAAGCCTTTAGGCATGTGTTTAGACTTTGATTAGCCACCTAAAGGTCATGAATGGTAACCAACTTTAAGTGTTATGAAAATGAGAATTTGGAAAAGAGAATAATCCTATGTCCTTGATTTGGTTATAGGGTTGGGTATTCGCCCTAATCATGGTTTGATATCCGCTCGGATCGTAAGTAGCCGATGCTGGAGCATACGTGGAAAGAAAAAGTATAGGGAACTTACCTCTCCTACATGTATTGATATTTATATTTGTGTATTGATGAATGTTATTACTTTGCTTGATTATGTGGAACATATATGAATGATTGAAGCTCTATTTCTATTTATGCTATGACCATGAGTATGTTGTTAAAACATTGAGCATGCGGATATATCATTATGTGAACACGAGTTATTGTGATGCAAGCATGTTATGCATTAAACACTTATCTTGCATGCATATTGGTATCTGTTTCCTACTAGGATTCTCTAGAATCTCACCCTCCTCTACCAACATTTTAGACAGGACAAGTGGCTTGAGGAAGTAGCAAACGACTAGGGGCGGCGAGTGTAATACCCCGAATTTTGAGACTTGAGGCTAGAGAATAAGCCTGAGATTAGTGGATTGCTAAGCCCCGGTTTAGCAAGATCCCAAATTGTGATCAAGGGTTAATGACTCCAAAAGTGGATGTCATTAGTGATAAATGAACCCTTTTGGAGATTATGGTGTGATTTGGCACCCGATGTGATTCGTATGCGTTATGAGCAATGCCGAAACCCTGTATTTAAGCTCAATTATGGATTAACATCTAAATTGACTTAAAATAGAGGGAAGGCGCATATTGTGGCTAAATGAAATGATATGAAGTGTTTGATGGTGATTCCAAGGGAATTGCCGTAATCAAGGGCAAAACGGTAAAGTTACCGACCGATTGATCAGTTACCGAAGAGGAAACTCATTGGTAACTTCAAGATCAATGGTTGAGATTGATTTGTGTAGAGATCAAAGGGTGGAATCATGTGTGCAAGGGCCTATATGAACTCATGAAGATGGAACAAGAGAGTGACACTTGGCAAGTTTTGGACCCTTGATCTTGGGTCAAAGAGTCAACACTCTTCCTCTCTTCTCTCTCCCTTATTTGGACGTTTTTGGGCCCCAAAATCTGCATCACTTCATCATTTTCATTTCATCATCTCATCTTCTCTCTCACACACTCCATGGACGCCAAGCACAAGGGGAGGAAAGAGAAAACTAGAGGTGAGATTTTGCTTGGCTTGTAGTCCTCTAATGCTCTAATGTCCTTCTATAATGTTGTTCATAGTGATGAGAGCTTCATCTCTATGGTTTTAGATTTGTGAGAGGAGGTGTTTTGTTGCTTGAGGAAAAGTGGAAAGATGAAGAATCAAGGAATTGGTTTGGGAAAGAGGAAGAGGTGAGTATTTGAAGCCTTTTGATCTAAGTTTTGTGATTTGTGGATGAGTTTAGTGAATTTCGAATTTTGCCCTGATTTTCATGTGATTTTTGATTGGATGAATTGGATTGTGTTTGATGATGAAAATGGTGTCATATTATGTTTTGGCATCATTGAAATTGGTTTTGAATTTGAAATGGAAAGAGATTGTAATGTAGAGTTGGTATTGTGAATTGTGTGACATGTTGCAATTCATTGTGAAACATGTCAATATAATGTGAATTTGGTTGATTTGGTATTTCCAATGGATTCCTTGTGAAATTTTGTGTGAGAATGATGTTTGATATGGAAATGAAACCATTGGAAGCCAAATTGCAAAAACTGGAATTCTGTCTTTTGAGGTTCTGTTCTGGGCAGTCAGTTTGTGTGAGCGTTCTGAATGGGCAAATGGTCTCTAAAAATTATGAAACTTTCCAGTCTTGAAGTTCACATCTTAAGCTTCAAAATGGACATATAAATTGTGACATTTCGTTTTGTGAACTGGGATTTATGTTTGCCCAAAGTTTGAGGACGAAACTGGATTCTGTTTTGGAGCAATGTTGGATTTTGTGTAAATCTGGATTTGTGTGGTGATTTCTGGTAATGAGACATATTTTTCCCATAAAGGGGACTTGAATATCTTTCAATGGGCGTTGGAATCACCTTGTTTCAAGTTTTCTAGAGCAAGTTATGAATTTTTGAAGTTTCCTTGGCTGCAGCCAAAATTCTGGCTCCAGCGCAAAACTTTCTGTGTGTGTCCTGGCCGCAGCCAGAAATTCTTGGCTGCAGCCAAAATATTTCTGTGATGTTTTTAGCCATTTTTGGCTGCAGCCAGAACCCAATTTTCAGCAATTTGTGATTTTGAAAGGTGATTTCCAACCTAGTACGTCCCAATCCTTTAGGCTTTCGTTGAGCTTATTTTAGCCACCTAAAGGGTGTGAATGATAACCAACCTTAAGTAATATGGAAGTAAGGATTTGGAATAGAGAATAACCCTATGTCCTTGCTTTAATTATAGGGTTGATGTACGCCCTGGTTGTGGTTCGATGTTCATTTTGTTCGTGAGCAGCTATGCTGGAGCTTACGTGGAAAGAGTGTAGGGAACATATCTCTTCTGCTTGTATTTGATATATGTGTTAGTGTGTTGGTGCATGTCTTAGCTTTGCATAATTGTGAGTAATTTGAAGCTATGTTTCAATTTATGCTATGGCCATAGGTATATTGTTCGAAGCATTGAGCTTGCAAATTGTCATTGTGTTATCATGAGTTGTGTGGTGCAAGCATGTCATGCATTAAACATCTATCATACATGCATATTGATATTGTAATCCTACTGAGATTCTCTAGAATCTCACCCTCCCTACTAACCTTTTAGACAGGGTAGGTGGATCGAGGATGGAGCAAGCAGGCAAAGGCGATGAGGACTACTTCGGGTTATAGATTTTGGTAGTTGGTTATCATTGTTGGGATGTATATTTGGATATTATATTTGTATATTGGATGAGTATTGAGTATGCATGTATGGAGATGAGATTTGTGTAATCCTCATATGGAAATTGTAATGGGCAATTGTGCCTGTGTATATTTAGTAAAGATATGAACCCGGAAGTTGCCGGGATGATATTGTTGTACACTCTGATATTTGTATAAATGTGATATTCCGCGTGATGTAATTGTATTCGAAATTGAATATGAGACCAGGTTAATTAGATTTTGAAAGTTATTTGTGAAAACCTATCATGAAGATGGGATTTTGAAATAGTTTTCTTTCTTATTGGTCTCTATTTCACTTTAAATAGCGTATTTCGGATATAATTACGGCAGGGGGTTACAGCGAGAATCCCTTATGGGCATTTGGATTTGGTAGTTGGTTATCGTTATATGCTGGGATAATTGTATATGTTCGGATGATAGACTAGAATGTGTATTTGGATTAAGTATTGTGTAATCCCCATTTAAGAAATTGTAAAGGGCGTATGTGCCCTACGTATCTTTAGTGAAGGTATGAACCCAGGATTGCAGGTATTATTATTGTGCAATCTGATATTTATATGAATGTGATTTATCTTCACGAGATAATTGTATTCAAAATATGAATATGTGACCAGGTTAAAGTGTTTGTTAAAGAAATTGTGAAAACCCTATCTTAAGGATGGGAATGTAAATGAATTTTGATTATTATTGGTCTCTATTTTATTTTAATCGTGTATTTCGGATATAATTATGGAGGGGGTTACAGGGTGTATATGGAACATGGTACATATCGTCTAGATGCGACACACAATGAAAAGAAGACTATCCGGTGATTGGCCATGAACTTTTTTATTAGTAATAACGTAAGAGGAGCTTTAATAGGACATTGCTTCACTGTGTAGACATGAGGGAGGCGCACAAGATTATGGCAAAGATCCATAAAGGCATATGCAGTATACATGTAAATGGCCACTCATTAACAAAACAAGCTCAAAGATCCGGTTACTACTGAATAACTATGGAGAAGGATTGTATCAATTATGTTAGGAAGTGTCATAAGTGCCAAATATATGCCAACAAAAGCTAATGCTCCTCCGACTATGATGCATAATCTTGTATCTCCATAGCCATTTTCCATGTGGGGAATCGATGTCATCGGGCCGATTAACCCAAAAGCTTCGAATGGTCATCGTTTTATCCTCGTTGCTATTAACTATTTCACTAAGTGGGTAGAAGCCAATTCTTTTACTAGTATTACTCAGAAAGCCTTCATAAAGTTTTTAAAGGCCAATATCATATATAGATATGGGTTGCTAGAGAGGATATAACTGACAATGCACCAAACCTCAATGGGGAAGTAGTTAAAGAATTATATGATCAGTTCAAGATCAAACATCATAATTCTACACCATATAGGCCATAGATGAATGGTGCAGTTGAGGCAACCAATAAAAATATTAAAAAGATCATCAGCAAAATGACAGTGACCTATAAAGACTGGCATGAAATGCTTCCATATGTATTACATGGATACTATTCCATAATGCGTACTTTAACTGGGGCAACCCCTTACTTTTTAGTTTATGGCATGGAGGTTGTTACTCCAATTGAGGTGGAAATACCATCCCTGAGAATCTTGGTTGAATCAAACCTAGATAAAAGCGAATGGATACGCTCTCGATTTGGACAATTAAATATGATTGAAGAAAGAAGGCTCACAGCATATGTCATGGGCAGTTATATCAGTCACGAGTGGCAAGGGCCTTTAATAAGAAATTGCGACCCAAGGGGGTTTAAAGTAGGATACCTAGTCCTTAAGAAGATCCTGCCAAATCAAGAAGATGAAAGAGGTAAATGGGCTCCGAATTATGAAAGCCCATATGTTGTTAAGCAAGCTTTCTCTAGAGGGGCATTGATATTGACAAACATAAATGGCCAAGATTTACCAAGACCAATCAATTCAGATGCTGTAAAGAAATACTATGCGTAAAAAAAAGCTCGCTAAGTTGAAAACCCGAAATGGCGGCTTAGGCAAAAGTTAGAGCACAACAAGAAAAAAAGGGCTCACCCAGTAACGGCTGGAACCTTTTCAAAGCCCTGTACCGGCAGGCATCCTCAAAGCCCAGTAACAGCTAGCAGCCTTTCAAAGCCCTGTACCGGCAGGCACCCTCAAAGCCTAGTAACAGCTGGTACAATTCTTTTAAAGCCCAATAACGCTTGGCATAATTCTTTTAAAGCCCTGTATTGGCAGGCACTATTCTTTCAAAGCCCTATACCAACAGGCACCCAGTAACAGCTAGCACAATTCTTTTAAAGCCCTGTAACGGCTGGCACTATTTTTTTAAAGCCCTGTACCAACAGGCACCCTTAAAGCGCAGTAACGGCTGCCACAATTCTTTTAAAGCCCTGTAACAGCAGGCACTATTCTTTCAAAGCCCTGTATCAGCAGGCACTCTTAAAGACTAGTACCGGCTGGCACAATTCTTTTACGCCCGACCAAAGTCCTATACAACCAGGCGCTTCACTCCACCCCAGGTAATCATCTATCTCCGCCTGCGTTTTTCTCCCCTATGAACCAAGTAAAGAGGGGCATGGGTACTGTATTTTGTCTAAACCCTCTTCGGTTCAAAGGGGGCACCTTGTTCTTTGGTCGGACAAAATACGTGTTCTTATCTTTACTTGCTTCATAGACGAGAATCTCACTTTTCTCAGCTACGAAACAAGTAAAGAGGGACAACTGTGAACATTGTAACATCCTGGATTTTAATCAAGGATTAATAACTTCAAATGATGTAATTAATGTTAATTAAGCATATTTGAAGTATATGTTGTGCAATGTGAAATGAAGGCAATTATTCATAATTTAATGAGTATTGTACTAATCAGGGGTAAAATGGTAAATTTACCGACTGACTGGTCGGATATTGGAGAGGAAACTCTTTAGTAATCTTAATCAATGGTTGAGATTGAAAGAACATGAGGTGGAATTTGATACATGCAAGCTTATGTGAAATCATTGTGGGAGGAATGAGATGATGACAAGTGTCCAAATGAGAGCCATTGGATGAGTCAACATTTTCAAACTCTTTCTCCCTCCCTCTTAGTCGGCCAAGTGTATGGGTAGAAGGAAGGAATGATCATCACCTTCACCTACTCATTTCTCTCTCCATTTCCTCCATTTCCGGCGAGCAAGCGAGAAAGAGGAAGGAAGGGTTTGAAATTTGTGAAGGTAAATGACTTCACAAGCTTAAACACTTCTCATTAATATTGTGCAAATGATCAAGAGTTCTCTTTCTATGTTTTCAGACTTGTGATTGGTGGTGTGTGGAAACTTGAGGAAATTTGAAAGTGGAGGAATCCAAGTTCTGAATTCAGTAAGTGTAAGAGGTGAGTGTTTGATGAAGTTTGATACAAATGTTATTACATTTGGTATAGTTTAGAGAATTCTGAAAATTAACCTAATTATGATGTTGAGTGAAGGGTAGGCTTTGATTAGTGGGTCACTGTTCATTTGGTCAGTTTTGACATTTGGGAGTGATTAGAAATTGATGGGAAGTTGAATAAGGGAAATGTGTTGAGTTGTGGTTTTGGTGGATTTATGATTTAGAGTGAGAATGTGTTGAATGATTTGAATTTGGGTTGTTTTTGGTTGCCAATGGGTTCTTTGTGTTGAAATAAGTGATAATGGGCTTTGACACAAGTTTAAGAACCATTGGAGTTCATTTGGTAGATTTTGGAGAAGTTTACCAGTTGCTGCGATCTGGTTTCTGAGGTGATTTCTCGAGTGAGGGAAGAACTCACTCGAGCACTGGATGAACGTGCTCGAGTGAGCATGTTTGTGCTCGAGTGAGGGTGCATAAATGCACTGGGGGTGAGCGTTTCAGGTGTTCACTCGCGGGTGAATGCCAAGAGTGCGCCTGGCACTCGCGAGCACTGGGGTTGTGCTCGAGTGAGCCCTCCGTGCTCGAGTGCACTTGTGGTTGGAGAGTCGGGAGTGCTCTCGGGTTGTCACTCGTAGGGCCTCACTTCCGTGGTGCTCGAGTGCTGGCGAGGTCTCTGCTCGAGCACAGCCTCTTGTGCTCGAGTGAGAGTGTAGGTTGGTCGCGGGAGTTGCTCTCGGGCAAGCACTTCCTGCGTCTCACTCGCATGTTCTCGAGTGAAAATGGGAGTTGTGCTCGAGCACGGCCTTCTGTGCTCGAGTGAGGGGTGCGAGTGAGGGGTGCGAGTGAGGGGTCCAAAAATCAGAGTTTAGCTTTCCAAAGAGGGATCTTTGGGGATAGTTATCCCAACCCTTTAGGTATATGAATAGGCATTTAATGGCCATCTAAAGAGTCCAAATGAATACCAACTTAGAGTGTTATTGAAGTAAGAACTTGGAAAAGGAAATTAACCAAATGTCCCTATTTTGATTATAGGATTTGACATCTGCTATCCGCGTGAGCCCACTGTGCCCAGAGACATCAGGAAGGGATCAGGTAGTGACTTTTCTTTCGTACCATATGTGATGCATTGTATGTGCGTAGTATCATTGATTTGTGATAAGTTCGTATGTTGCGACTTATGTGGATATGTGTTAGCACCGTCAGTCCAATAGTCCCTGAGTAGCTAACAACGGTTCGGGTGAAGGTCGTATGCCTTCCCGGTGGAGAAAGGGGATGAGGATGAGGTGTGAGATATGTGTATATGTGGGCCGAAAGGCTATTTGTGAGGCCGACGGGCCATTTGTGAAAGCCGGTTAGCTGTATGAGCTATAAGGCTATATGTATGCACTGCCACGCCAATAGTCCCTGAGTAGCTAGCAACGGTTCGGGTTAGGACGGTGTGCCTTCCCGGCGGAGAAAGGGGATGAGGGTGGAGTGTGATATGTGCTGCTGCTTCTGTATGATGATTTGCTTACATGCTGTGTGCTTATATGTGGTATAAATGTTTAGTTACTACTGGGATTCTTTTGAATCTCATTCTTTCCTTTGAACTAACCTTTCAGACAGGGCGAGTGGCTCTAAGGAGAAGCGAGCGACCCGGAGCGGTTAGAGCTTCCTAGGGACATTAGTATGGTTTTGTTGGTTAATCATTTTGGATAGGGGTTTCTGTATTACATTTTGAGATATAAATAGTTTAAGTACTTGGTTCTGTAATCCCCTAATCAGGATTTGAAACTCCATGAATGTATAGATGAACCCGGGGGTTGCCGGGGTTTAAATTACGAACTCTGATATGTATGGATGTAAGTTAACTGCACAGGTGATTATATTCGGTAATTGAAAACGAGACCGAGATAGGAAAGAAGTTTTGAAAATCTTGTAAGGTCCTACTGCTTGGTAGGTGGTTTAATAAGTTTTGAACTATCCAGCGGTCTCAAACCTCTTTTATTACATTTTATCGAATTATAATTACGTTAAATAAGGCAGGGGGTTACAAACATCCTATTTTGTCTGGGCCCCACTCAAAAATACAAAAATAATTGATGATGATTGGTATCCAAATTGGCAATCATCATTGGAAGGAAAAAAGAAATAAGAAAATGAAAATAAGAAAAAAAAATAAGAAAATCCTCCTATTGATGATGATCGGTGTCCAAATTGGCGATCATCATTAAAAGGAAAAAAATTAAAAAAAAAGTAAATTAAAATAAATCCCCTCATTGATGATGATTGTCATTGTCATTCATTAAGGGAAAATAATAAATAAAAAAAAGAAAAAATATAAACATTTATGTTGATAGGTTTAAATTAGGAAGTTACTTGTGGGGAGAATAATAAAAAAATTAAAAACGAAAAAATCTCCACTAATGGTGAGTAGGTCAAGTTAGGAATTTTATCAATAGAAAATACAAAAAAAAAAACGAAAATTAAAAAAAAAAATCTCCATTGATGGTGATTGGGTCAAGTTAGGTAGTTCTCAACATAAAATACAAAAAAATCAAAAATAAAAATTCAAAAAAAGAAGGAGCATTTATGAAGAAAACCCTGTCTTGAGACTATAAATAGGAGTGCAAGGGTTGAAGCAAGGAAGGAGAACTCCAGTGGAAAAAAGGCTAGTGAGAAAAGTTCTAAAGGCGTAAATCATATTCTCTGCATCCATCCCATTGATATTTTGCTTCATCACTTAATTGCTCGTATGGTCTGCTAGGATAATGCATTAAAAGAATTATGTGGGTTTTCATTGTCCCATTGAATTGTTTTACATGACATTGATGGACTTGTTGCATTCGGGATCAAGAGCGGGGTTTAAAGGAAAAAAGGAACGCATAAATCTTCTCATCTTTGACTTCCTTTTTGTTTAACTTGTGCTACTTTTCTTTCTTTTTTTCTTTATCCCTTTCTTAGGTCCTCTTTCAAAAAAAGAAAAAAATATTTTGACACATTTTGATAAATGAAAATAAAATGGAGAAAATACTTTTGAAAAAAATAAAAAACACAAACCAAACAAAAAAATATTTTTCTCAAGTACATTAAATAAAGACTTTTTTTCTAAAAAATACCAACAAAGTGACACGTTTTTCTACCCCTGAACTACGTGGGTTTTGATCCCTCTAAAGGGTACGTAGGCCCAAGTTTTTCATCCTAGATCAAGTCCACTTTTGTAAATAAATATATTTTTCTTATTTTCTTATTGTAAATAAATGTTCTTTTTTTAAATAAGTATATTTTTCCTTATTGTAAATAAGTGTTCTTTTTTCTTCTTCTTTTGCTTTCATTTCCTTTAGTTTTGTAAATATTCTTTTTTTATTTGGGTAATTATAATAAAGTTAAAGGCCATTTTTATATTTAAATAATTAACTTAGGGTAACCATTCTTATGAATGGGTGTTGTGGGGTGCCTAACACTTTCCCCACACACAATCGACTCCTGAACCCTAAATGGTTTTTGTAGACCAATTCCGTTTTAAAAAGGTTTCCAAAATTATCTTTTTTCAACATTTTGGTGGCGGTTCCATGTTTTTCCAAATTTCAGGTGCTACACGAAATGACATGAATTATGTATCCATTTTGAAACTTGGGATGTGAACTTTAAAACTAGAAAGTTTTAGAATTTTTCAACACCATTTGTTCATTCAAATCTTTTGTGCAAACTGACTGCCCAGAATATAGTTCACACACGACAGATTTCTAACTTTTCTACCTAAGTGTCCAATGACTCTAAAATTATTAACCAAACATATTCCCATACAATTTTCCACAAAGAACACAATGGTAACCTCAAAATGACCAAAATCACAACCCATTGACATGCCCTGATTTTGGCCTAAAACACAAAACCAACACAGTGTTAAACTTTACATTTAAGCTTCAATCAAATTCTATCTATCCAAGATACATCTCAAAGCATCATATCTATGACAACAACAACTCAAATACCACAAGACCCTAATTTTGAAAATTTCAAGCCAAATTTCTAGAATTTCCAAGCTAAAGCATTTGGCACAAAACTTAGATAGAAAGGTCTCTTAAACTCACCTTAACAACTTTCTCAAAGGAACTTCTTGATTCTCCAACCTCCACAATTTCTTGAAGTCTCAAACCAACACCAAATGGCAAAGTATAACCATAGAAATGTAGCTCTTAACTCAAGGAATAACTTTAAAGAAATGAGTTTGAGTAATAGAGGTCATTTGGAGGGTCAAAAGCTCACCTTTTATCAAGAACACTTCCTCTCTCCTTGGAGCTCCAATGGTGGACGACTTTAGAGAGAGAAATGAGAGAGAAGGAGGCTTGAAGAAGGTGAAATGATGATTCCCATTCTTCCTTGTCTCTTCAGCCAAAATAGGAGGGAAAGAGAGAGAGAGAAGATTAAGCAAATGGGGATTTGACTTTTCTACACTCTCTTGCTTCTTCTCAACATGCCAAGTGTTAGATTTTTATTGGCTATTATGAAGTAATCAACCAATTAGTCACATTAATCTCTCTATTAGCCATTTTAATTACACATCTCATTTTCCTCTTAGTAATTAAATTTCTCCATTAATTACTAATTCATGGCTATTCTTCCAATTTCTCAATGATTATGGCATATTAATTAAAATTGCCACAAAATACATAATAATTCCAATTAATTCACAAATATCCACAATAATCCTCATTAGCCCTTGATTAAAATTGGGGCATTACAGTAAAAGCCATTCCTATATATGAAGTTAGAAGCTTTTGTGGACTAGCATCTTCTTACAGACACTTTATTAGAAACTTTAGCACAATCATGGCTCCTTTCACTAATTGCTTGAAGTAGGACAAGTTTAAGTGGAATCTTGCAGCATCACTTGATTTTCAAGAAATCAAGAAGAGGCTTTCTGAAGCTCTTGTTTTATCCTTACACGACTTTACAAAATGCTTTAAAATTGCTTACGATGCCTCGGGAATAGGAATTGGAGGAGTCTTGAGTCAAGAAGGTCATCTAGCGGCTTTCTTTAGTGAGAAGTTGAATGACGCGAAGCAAAAATACTCCATATATGACAAGGAATTTTACGTGATTGTAAGATCTCTTGAATAATGGAAGTATTAACTCCTTCCATACCAATTTGTTTTCTACTCAGACCATCAAGCACTACGATTTGTCAATTCACAACGGCATTTAAGTTTTAAGCGTACCAAGTGGATCGAGTTCATTTAACGATTCAACTTTGTTGTCAAGCATTGCTCAGGAGTGTAAAACAAAGTGGTTGATGCTTTAAACCAAAGAGTCTATTTGTTGAACACAATGAGTGTTAGTGTAACAGGGTTTGATAAGTTAAAAGATGAATACATCACATGTCTTGTGCAATGCCCCAAATTTTGATTTAGGGCTAATTAAAATTATTGTGAATGATTATGTGGATTAATGTGGATTTGAGATCCGGATTAAGTATTGGGAATACCCAAAACCTTGTATTTTAGCATAATTATGTGATGAAATAATTATTGGGCTAAAATAAGGGTAAATGGCGCATGGAAGAAGGAAAAGAATCTGATTATAAATTATGTGGCAATTTTAAATAATATGCCATAATCAGTGAGAAATTGAAAGAATGGCCTTAAGTTAGTGATTAATGGAGAGATTAATTACTAACTAAGGAGAAATGAGATATGTAACTAAATGGCTAATGGAGTGGTTAGAGTACCGAAGTGGTTACTTATTTATGAGAATGCATAAGATATGGACAAGTGTCACTTGATGATGAAGAGAGATGAGAAGAAAAGTCAAAGCACAATTTTTTATTCATTTCCTCTCTTTTCTCTCTCTCTCTCTCTCTCTCTCTCTCTCATGCGTACGGAATGGCTAGGGGCAGAAATTCTGCACCTCACCCTCATCTTCATTATCACACATTTTCTCTCTCTCTCTCTCTCTCAAGCTCTTGTGCACCATTTTTGAAGGAAGAAAGAGAAAAGGAAAGCTCAAGATTTAGGTAAGATCTTGACCTCAAATGCCAAAATCTCCTTTAAAGTTGTTCCCCTTGTTGAGATCTTCCTTTCTATGGTTTTAGAATCTCAAGGAGAGGTGTTTTTGTGCTTGAGAAAAGTTGGAGATTGAAGAATCAAGAATCAAGTTTGAGAAAGTGAAAGAGGTGAGTGCTATCTCCCTTTTGAAATATATATATATATATATATATTGTGGTTGTTGGTTGAGCATTGATTTTTCTGAAATTTTTTGCCCTTTTTTCAAAAATTAGGGTCTTAGTGAGTTTGGCATGTTCTAACCATGGAAATGGTATATTGTGATGTCTTTTAGACAAATGGATTGGTTTGAATCATTAAAAGTGAAGTTTGGCCACTTTGTGTTGGTTTTGTGTTTTGGGCGAAAAATAGGGCATGCCAATGGGTTGTGATTTTGGTCATTTTGAGGTTACCATTGTGTTCCTTGTGAAAATTTATGTGGAAATAGGCTTGATTGTTAATTTTTTAGCCATTGGACACTTTGATAGAAAATTGGAAATCTGTCAAGTGTAAACTCTGTTCTGGGCAGTCAGTTTTCACGAAAGTTTTAAATGACCAAATGGTGTCCAAAAATTATGAAACTTTCCAGTCTTACATTTCACATTCCAATCTTTAAAATGGACATATAATTCATGTCATTTCGTTTTGTGAACTGAGAGTTATGCTTTGCCAAAGTTTGGAATTGAAACTAAATTCTGATTTGGGGCAGTGTTTAAGTTTTGGGTAATTCTAGAATTTTGTGGTGATTTCTAGTAATGTTCCATATTTTTCCAATAAATAGGACTTAAATAGATTTCATTTTTCTTTGGAATCACCTCATTTCAATTTTACAAGAATTAGTTATGATTTTTGGAAGTTCAGTCAAGAAACCAGATTTTCTCGGCCGCGGCCAGAAGGACTTTGGGCTGCGGCCCAAATGTTTCTGGCCTATTGTTGGCCGTGGCCAATGGATTGGTGGGCCGCGGCCAACCATCAAAAATGACATTTTAGACTTCCGAAGATGGTTTTTGTTCAAGTGTTTTCCCAAGCCTTTAGGCATGTGTTTAGGCTTTGATTAGCCAACTAAAGGTCATGAATAGTAACCAACATTAAGTGTTATGAAAATCAGAATTTGGAAAAGAGAATAACCCTATGTCCTTGTTTTGGTTTATAGGGTTCGATATTCACCCTGATCATGGTTTGATGTTTGTCTGATCATGAGTAAGCTGTGCTGGAGCACACGTGGAAGAATAAGTGTAGGGAACTTACCTCTCCTACATGTATTGATATTTATGTTTGTGTATTGATGCATGTTATTGCTTTGCTTGATTATGTGAAACATATATGAATGATTGAAGCTCTGTTTCTATTTATGCTATGGCCATGAGTATGTTGTTGAAACATTGAGTATGCGGATATGTCATAATGTGAGCACGAGTTATTGTGATGCAAGCATGTCATGCATTAAACACTTATCTTGCATAAATATTGGTATCTATTTCCTACTAGGATTCTCTAGAATCTCACCTTCCCCTACCAACATTTTAGACTGGGAAGGTAGAACGAGGATGGAGCAAGCATCCAAGGGCGACGAGGACTCCTTCGGGTTGTCATTTTGGTAGTTGTTTATCATGGTAGTTGGGATTATGTATAATTGGATATTGGATGTATATGAGCTTGGATGTATATTGGGTTATTTGGTTATGTATTGGGAATGGATTTGTGTAATCCCCGTTGTGGAATTGTAATGGGCAATTGTGCCCTACGTATCTTTAATGAAGGTATGAACCCGGGATTACCGGGATTATTATTGTGCACTCTGATATTTATATGAATGTAGTTTATCTTTACGAAGTAATTATATTCCAAATATAAATGTGAGACCAGATTAAAGTATTTGTTAAAGAAATTTATGAAAATCCTATCTTAAGGATGGGAATGTAAATGAATTTTGATTATTATTGGTCTCTATTTCATTTTTAATCGTGTATTTTGGATATAATTACGGAGGGGGTTACATCTTGACTTTGCAAGCATATACCCAGAAGTTAGAAATGGGAACTGACGTGGCAATAGTAACTTCATTATCGACGACAGTTATCTCTTTTGAGGAACCAAGTTGTGTATCCCACATACATCCATGAGATATTTTCTTATTTGGGAATTGTAAGTGGAAGGTTTAGCTCGCCATTTCAGAATAAAAAAAAATTGTGGCTCTCATAGAAGATCAGATCTACTAGCTATCTCTCAAGCATGATATGGCCAGAATTATATCCTAATGCTGTACTTGTCAAATGTCTAAAGCAAAGAGGCAAAATGTTGGTCTATTATCTCCTTTTCATGTTCTTGAAGCACCTTGGAAAGATTTAAGCATGGATTTTGTCTTAGGATTTCTATGCACAATTCGAGGACATGATTCCATCTTGGTTGTGGTTGATGGGTTTTCTAAGATGGCTCATTTCATTCCTTGTAGCAAGACTACAGATGCTTAATACTTGGCAAAAGTATTCTTTAAGGAGCTTGTGCGCTTACATGGATTACCTACTACAATAGTTTCAAATAGGGATGTTAAATGTAACGTCCTTATCTTATTTCCAAATTTTTTTAGAGTATTTTGCCTGCTGTTCAGTAGGCACCCAGGAATAGCATGCATATATTGATAAAAAGTACTCGATTATAGAAATTCCCTACACCTTTTTACATAATGATTACAAATAACATAGCCGCACAAGGCTTCTAGAGTGTCCAAACCCATTCAATGAAACTCAGACATACTTCCGTCTTCATTCCACTACAGCATTCCTCTGCATGCAATCCTCTTTTCTATTCTCAGCATGCCTCCTGCGATCACCTATCTAAATGGTTGGTTGGGGGAGGGTGAGATTCAAGAGAATCTCAGTAGCAAACAATACCAATATGCATGCAATATAACTACTTATTACATGACATGCTTGCATTAGCTAAACTCATACTAATACAATGACATATCCGCGTGCTCAATGTTTCAGACAACATACTTATGGCCATAGTATAAATAGAAATAGAGCTTTAATCATTCATATATGTTTCACATAATTAAGCAAAGTCATCACATGCATCAATACACAAGCACAAATATCAATTACATGCATGAGAGGTAAGTTTACTACCTTTGGTCTTTGAGTCCTCCTCTTATACCTTTTCTTTCTCAACCATTGAAGATGCTTCTTTTTTGACTTCTCATGGCCCTAAATAAATACTCATATTATTAGAGCCATGAAATTGAATGTCCAATGGAACTACATGGGCCTTTAGGACATGTATCTAAGATTTGGTCTAATACTTGCTCCAATATGCATAAAAGGCCATAAATTCGTGGGTCACTTTAATCTACCAGATTTTTAACCCAAGTTTAAAAAATCATAACTAAATCAATAAAAATCAAAATAGAGTGGTTTAAAGTTATATGGAAAGCTCTGTAAGTCCTCTACATAAGAAAAATATGAACCAATGCCATCTACAAAGAAAAAATTACAGAATTCCATGAATTTCCACATTGTTCTAGATTACATTCTAGAAACAAGGCACAATTTCAAAAATTCATATCTTTTAGTATACAAGTCCAAAAATTATGTACCACATATCAAATTAAAACCCAATAAGTCTACTTTAATCTTGAAAAGTTTAATTACATTTGGACTTGTTTTGACCAATAAGATATATTGCACAACAACACTGCCTCACAGTGAAACAAGCAAACAACATTTACTTTGAACTTCAATAAATTCCAGATTTGCATACAAATTTTGAAAAATCATGAACACTTATATTCCGAAAAAATTTTGCATTTTAAACACAATGGTAATGTCAAAATGATCAAATTCCTACTTCTTCTTAATGCCCTATTCAGACCAGAAATTTAGGGTTTTCAACAGTAAGCAACCAATTCACAACTTAATCATCAAACTTTGTTCATTTCCTTCCAAATCAACATATAATCAAATGTATGAGATGAAAGCATTATGAACCCTAATAAAACTTAAAATACCAAATTTAGGGCTGTCAAACAACCCTCCCAAAACTCAACCAAATTAAGCAACACATATGTCAAAATGATGCTCATACTCACCTCTTGATCTTTCTTGAGATCTTTCTTGGATTCTCTAACTCTAGCTCTTGCAAGAAGCCTCACAACAAGTCCTCTTCAAAAACAAAAAAGCATAGAGATGAAGATCTTGAAGAGGGGAACAAGATTCATGAAGAGCTTTGGAGCTAGGAAGGTCATTTATCAAGTACAAATAGATCAACAAGCTCACCTCTTGAACTTGTCTACTTTTCTCCTTCCTTGCTCCAACTTGACCGACTTTGAGAGAGTGGAAGGGAGTGAGTTTTGGTCAGATTTTCTCTTCCCTCTTTGCTATTTCACTTGGTCAAAATTTCATCAAGAAAAGCCATGAAAAAGCCATGTGTCAATCAATAGGTCATGGCATCTTACAAAAATCATGGTTAAATTTCCTAACTATAGTTTGATTTAATTAGGCTAGCTTCTCTTTCCTCTTCTCTTCCCTTTTTGACCGAAACTTTGGCCCTTTGAATGAGGATAATGAGTTCTTGAAATATCTCATCCACCTCCTCAAATATTATATTTAATTGCAACTTAATCACATGTTTTCTTTTTAACTTTTCCTCCTTTCTTTTACTTGGACCAAATGCATCCACATGACAAGTTTAATATCCAAGATTCATTTTCCTTCTTGCTCCCTCTTGTTGGCCGAAGTTTTCACCAAGTAAAGGGAAAAATATGGGCTTTTGATTTTATTGGTTAAATGAGCAATTTGCCCATACATTTTTGCCATTTTTGCACCTTGGCTAAAAGCTGGCAGAATTTTCATCAAACTTTGAAAATTCATATTTTTATTTGTAAACGTTCAATTGAGGTAATTCAAAGGGCTACTTAACCCTTATTGAGTCTATTTTTAAGGAAAAATATAGCCTTTAGCCAACTGGAATGTCAACATTCCCAAAATTTAAATCTTTGGTCGCTGTCCCAAAAATTGGCCAGTTTCACTAGGTATATTTCAAAAATTCATAACTCTTAGTATATAAGTCCAAAAATTACCCATTGCCTATCAAATTAAATCTTAGGATGTCTACTTTTATCCTATAAAATTTCACAATTTTTAGACTTCATTTGCCTATTTAAAAATAGGCTACAAGAAGACTGCCACCTGGCAAAATACACTGGCAGCAAATCCTCATTCCTGGGACTCTTGCTAAACTGGGGTTTAGCAATCCACTTGATTCAGACTTATTCTCAGGCCTCTAATTCCAAAATTTGAGGTATTACATTTCTCCCCCTTTTCTTAAATTTCATTCTCAAAATTTGAATGTTTACAACTTGGGCATCAATCCTTATCACTCAACCCATCCCTTTTTCATGTGCAGGCTCACAAGCCGTGCAACATAATGATCATATTTAATCTATCTCTGCCTACATATTGCACTGCTGACCACACAATTCACGTTACTATAAACTTCACATGTTGCATCATTATAAACCACACAGCAGACCACCCAGTTCACCATACAGCAGACCACATAGTTCACTATATAGCAGAGCACACAGTTCACCTAATATCAAACCACACAGTTCACCACACAGCAGACCACACAGTTCACCACACAGCAGACCACACAGTAGACCACATAGTTCAACACACAATTCTACTTAGGATTTGGGATGATCAACACTGATACGGACTGTTAATCTCTTATGTTATCCTCAAATGTTGCACATAAATTCACTATGCTTCCGCTGCCCACTCTAATGTTTCATACTATCAAATATAATAGAGGTGGGGTTGTACTGTCTACCCGCACTTGTCTTACTTCCTCAGTTGGATCCCACTTGACCTCTGTAATAACACATAATTCAATTCAGTCGGAACTGTATTCAAGGCCAACCACTGTTGTAACCCCTACGTGTTCCGTACCTCAGCCCTCCGTCTGGGCATATCAATGCATTCGTAGACACTATATATCAGTGTATCCATGGGCACGGTATATCAGTATATCCGTAGGCATGGTGTAACATTGGGAGTACTTTGTCTCTAACCTAACTTTTAGATTCATCATGAAATCCAGAACTTTAACATTACACATATCGGAAATCATTTTCCTCAATTATACCCAATAGGCATGCTAAAATCATGATCAATAGTGCCTATTCTAACCTTCATGGTATTCAGGTAATATCCTCAAAACAATTTTATTGCACCAATGTCCCACGGGGACTTGCTTGCAAATTAGATATTTCAAAGGACCTTTATGTTGTATTTTGCTAGCTTGGGACCTCAGTACAAATCCCCCCCCCCCAAATTAAGGTTTGCAAATTAGACATTAGCCTTTTGATTTTTGACTAACAAAGCCAATGTCTAGTGTAACCCATTTAGATTAGGGTAGCTACTATCTAAAATGCAAAATCCTTGGAGCGCTAGTTGTAATGGCCTGATTCAAATCGACAAAAGTAGAGAGAGATATTCAAGTGAAGGGAAGTTTGTGTGCGCGCGCGATGGGAAAGAGATGAAAAAATGGGGAAAAACCATAGGCCTTGGCGGGAGGAAATTTTAACATTTGAGATCCTTGTCAAAATATTGTTGACATTTTAACTCTTATTTTCAAAAAAACAAAATATTAATACAATATATCATAATTATAATTGACAAAAGAATCATGATTTAAAGTAATAATAGCATCAATAATTGTTTTACAAGGGGTCCAAATACCATTCTTCTTTGTTAAAATAAATTTGGAGATACATATAATCACTTTTTTCTTGGAAGAGTTCCATGTGCATTTGGATACTTCTTATAGTTTTGAAGAGAAACTTATAGGTTTGAGAAAAACCATCTAAACAACCCATAAAATCCAGTAATTGCTTAACCATGCCAAAAATCATAGCTTTCCGTGAAGCCAATTTTTTATATTTTTGAGTTGAAAACCATGGTTTATAAATATATATACATATGTTGGAAAAATATATATATATATATATACATATTAATTATTAATTAATTATATGGATAATAAATTGGTCTTACATATGTGTGGATATATATTATTTATTTATCATTTATATCCCTTTTAGTTTTTTGCACATGAAAAGATATTCTAATAACAACTATCTAAGCACTCTTTACCTAAATCATTTTTTTCCTCAAAATCTTTTCTACTCCAAATATATTATCTAAAATCACTTTTATCACATTTTTTCTATACATATTTTATTGAGAAATTTTCATTTTAGATTGAAAGAATTTATATCCGAACATTTGTATAAAAAAAAGTTTATATCATGGACATGCACTTCTAAACGCCATTTTTCATACCAAAGGCCGTTTTGTTTCACATACACGAGAAAGTGTCTTGTTTTTGCACTAAAAGTTGCCTAGAGACTACCGCTTCTAAATATTCATAATTTTGAATAGATAATTCGAATATATTCATTCACTTAGACCCATGCTTTAATTTTTCAAACTTGATATAACTTTTTTATCCAATGTCAGATTTGGAATCTCAGCAATTTAAAAAAGTATTCCAAGAATGACTCAACCTAACTTGACCAATTAGTATATGTTTAGGAGAAAAAATTAATTAAAAAATCTTTTTTATATTTCACATTATAAAAATTTTCTCGTATACACACACGCACCTTACATGATGCAAAATTATTTAAAATAAGCTAATACAAATGAAAGAGGTCCAATGTAATTTTCAATAATCGGGTTAGCAATTGCATTTTATATATTAACGTTAATATATCAATATATAGTAAAATACTTATTAAATTTAGTTATTTATAACTCATAAATAATTTAATTAATTTAAATCACAGCAAAAAATGGGCTGTTTTGTAGAGGTTACTTAGTGGCAGTCTGTAAAGACCGTTACAAAGTTATGTATTTGTCACGTTTTTTAATGAAACTGTTACAAATTTGCAACGGTATGATTCGTGCCAACTGGCGCGCAAGTTAGCCATGGTAATTTGTAGTAGTTGTGTCTAATGAACTATTGCAAATCTGGCAAGGGGCCAAGTTGAAGCCAGATTTGTATCAGTTAATTTCTACCGGTTTGAGGCAATAACCGCAACAGAAGACTAATGTAATATCCTTAATTGTGATTAAGGGCTAATAACTTTAAAGTGATGTAATTAATGTAAATGCCTTGTAAAACAATGCTTAAGCATATATGTATGTTTGATGATGATTTGGTAGAAGTTATGTTAATTAGGGGCGAAATGGGAAATTCACTTACCGATTGGATGGTAACCGAAGAGGAAACTCATTGATAACTCGAAGATCAACGGTTGAGACTAAAAGTCAAAGGAATCAATGGCTAGGATTTAACCATAGGGTGGAATCCTATGTAGATGAAAACATGTGAAATCAAAGGGGAGGAACAAGATTGTGCCAAGTGTCATCTTGAGGACCATGGATGAAGTCAACATTTTCAAACTCATTTTCTCTTCCCTCTCTCCTTCAAGTCGGCTTGTGTATGGGGAAAAGAAAGAAGTTGGATTATCATTCTCTTATCTCATTTCTCTCTCATCATTCTCCATTTTCGCTGCACAAGGAAAGAAAGAGAAAGGAAGGGTTTGAAATTTAGGTAGGTAAATGACTTACCATGCTCAAATACTCTTCATTAACCTTGTTCAAGAAGTTGAGAGCTTGACTTCTATGTTTTCAAAATTTTGAAAAGTGGTGATTTGGTGGGTGCTCAAATATGAAAGTTGGAGAAACAAAGATTCGATCTTACCAAGTGAAAGAGGTAATGATTTGATGTATTTTGATGGTTGTGTTTTGAATGTTGGTTAAGTTTTGTAAATTCTAGAATTTTGCCTTGAATATTGGTATTAAATGAAAGTAGGAATTGGAGGGAGTGTCACTGTTCAATTGGTAGCTTGTGGTATTTTGAGTTGGTTGGGATTGATTTAGAAATAAGAAATGAAAGTGTTAATGATTTAGTTATTGAGTGGAATATGGAGATTTAAGGATAAATTGTATTTAGGGCATGATTTTGGATATTTTGAGGTTACCAATAGGTTCCTTATGGAATTTTAGGTGAGAATGAGCTTTGGTGCAAGAATAGAACCTATTGAGAACAGTTTAGGTCACTTTGGAAAACCATACCAGTTGTTGCGTTTCTGGCTTCTAATGCGTATCACTCGAGTGAGGGATGAGCTCCCTCGAGTGTATTAGTATATTTCTGTTTTCTTTGGTTTCCCAGTGGTGTTTTCGAGTGGAAGGGCGAGAGTACACTTCCTGACTTGCGAGTGAGATATGATCCCACTCGAGTGAACATGGGTATGCTTGAGTGAGAGAGTAAGTTTAAGACCTAGGAGTTTATAGTTGCTCTTGGGTAGTCACTCATTGAGCCTCACTTCTTGGTGCTCAAGTGCAATTTAGGTCATCGCTCGAGTGCAGCTTCTTGTGCTCAAGTGAGTGTGAGAGATATTTTGAGGTTTGCTTTTGGGCAAACACTTTCTATGTCGAACTCGCTGGAAGGAACAAGGTAGTGACTCTTCCTCTTATACTGTGTGTGAAACATTGTATGTATGTTTGTCATGCATTGAGAATACATTGTGACACTTCGTGAATACATTGTGATGCTTTGAGATCGCAGTGAAAGCTGATGCATAGTGATACCTTGTGATAATTTGTGAATACATAGAGATCACAGCGAAAGCAGACGCATAGAGTTTACAGCCATGAGTGCTGTCGTTTGTGGTGTGAGCCATGATACGTTATGATGCTGCTTAACATGATCATATATGCTATGTGTTTGTGCACTGTATGAGTGATTTGTTACTACTGGGATTCTCTTGAATCTCATTCTTTCCAATGACTAATATTTCAGACAGGGCTAGTGGCGCTAAAGAAAAGCAGGCAACCCGGAGCGATTAGGACCCTACGGGGTATATTTGATTTTGGGAGTTGGTTATCTACTTTTGAACTCGGGATTACTGTATATTCTGAGATGTAAATATTATATTTGATTTTGGCTATGTAATCCCCTAGTGATGTAATCCCCTAGTGGAGACTTATAAACCCTTATATTATATATGCATAGAACCCGGGAGTTGCCGGGGATTTGATAATACACTCTGATATATGTGAATGTAAGTTAACTGCACAGGTAATTATATTCAAGTTTTGAAAATTGAGACAGGATAGGAAAGAATTTTTGAAAAACTTTGTGAAATTCCTACTATAAAGTAGGAAGATTAAATGAGTTTAAATTATCCGATGGTCTCTAATTCAACTTAATTATGTAATATCGAATTATAATTATGCTAATCAAGGTAGGGGGTTACAACTAAAGGTCACTATTTGATTCATTATTTGTAGCGGTTTATTAGTGTTCAATTTGTAATTGTTATTTTGTATCGATTGATATCACTGAACTAAATTACCAATGTTGTTTCACCGTAACACTCTTTAAGTGTTAGTGGATACGACAACTTCATGGGGACTCACTACTAACAAATTAGGCATCACATCAGTAAATTTCTCCAGACTAATTCACACCAATCAATCTAAAGATGATAAGTCATATACTCTTGCCTAAGATGAACACAAGGTTTATTATGTGGATAACAAGAGGCATAGAGATTGGAATATGGTGGTTCACTTAAAACTTCGAGATCTTTTATGACATGGGTGATAGTGATTACATCACCTACGAGAGTAAGCCCTTCCATACCGCCAATTTTGAAAACTTCTTCCCTAAAAATGATGACAATTTATTCCTTCTAGTTATGTGCATTTTTATAAGTTATACTTTATTATCACTTAATATAAATATAATTTTTGTATAAAATATAGAGTCAACGCTAACATTTTTTCCATATTTTTTCCTCATGGATGGGGATGAGGAATGATTAAAAAATAATCACTTTCATTCTTGTACAACAATCAATTTTTATATATATATATATATATATATTAAAAATTCTTATTACTATCTGTAGCGGTTTTAAACCACTATCAAACACCAAACCACTACAAACGTCTCGTTAGATTCCTATAAATACCTCCCACCACACTCTATTCCTTTCTTCTTCCTTTTCTTCTAATCTCTCTTTTGTCTTCGTTTTCATTCCCCACTACACTCCAATCCTTGTAAGGTATATTTATTTTTTTATGATTCTTATTTGATTTTCATTTTATTTTGTCTTTTCATATACTAATTATTTCTTTCTGTCTATAAAAATTCAAGAATGTGTTTTTTCTTCCTTGACGTTTTCAACATTCCTTGTATAAACAAATATATCTCTTCATCTTTCCTTCATCTTCAAGTCCACTTTCATAAAGTGAATATTTTAAATCATTATTACCTCTACATTATATTTCTCAATCACAATCATATTGTTCAAACTTAACTAAATAAATGTACTAATTATCATCAAACAATAGTTATTATAATTTCAAATGCAATTTATTATACAACATTTTAAAATAATAATAGAGAAATTTATTGGAAAAATTATTCACATAAATTTTTTAATATTTGAAAATATTTAGTAGCGGTTAAGCTACAAACACTTAAAATTCAAATTTAAATTTTTGGAGCAATAATTTCAAATTTCATTTAACAATTGCAGTGGTTATAAAACCTCTACAAATGTTGGAGCAAAACATTCAAATTTAATTTCCCACCATGACTAGATTTTGCCAAAATATTTTCATGCCATTTTTGCACCGGTTATTTAACCATTGCAAACAACAATTTTTTTAAAATTAATTACACAAAGTTCGTCCGACATTTGTAGCAGTTCATTAACTGCTATAACATGCTCCTCTAAATGCTACTGGCAAATGCATATTGTAGCAGTTTGATAGACCCGCTGCAAAGTAGTAGCGGTTGATTTCCCCCATGTAACGGTTTTTAGGAACCACTACAAAATTGTTTGCTAGGTGTGTTTTGTAACGGTTTGGCGAATAGCTACTATGCATATTTGTAGTGGTCAACACCATTACAAATCCCCCAATTTAACCACTACAAAACAGCCCATTTTTTGTAGTGAATTCACATCTCTTTTATTATTTTGTTTTTTCATTTCATCCTTTGATCTAGTTGCCTTTGAAAAAATATTAATTATATCTATATGAAATGAGAAAGGGAAAATCCCTTAAAAAAACTTTAAAAATGTCAAACGACAAAAGGTGTTCCAAATATTCATAATGTTAAAGAGGTGTTAGGGCCTGATTTCTCCTTTTCAAAAGTAAAAGGAAATGATAGAATTGTCACTTGGAGTTCAATTTTCACTTTAATTTGATAGAATTAATTGTAAAAATCTTATTCAAACTTGTGAAACCCTTATTAGATTTTATGAATTTTGATTTGCAACTTGTGAAATTTTTTAAGGAAGTTGTGAAATTCTTTTGAGAACTTGTGAAAACCTTGACCGAACATGTGAAACCCTTATCAAATCTTGTAAGTCAAAATTTGCATTTCAAGAAATTCTTTAAGGAAGTTATGAAATTATGTTGAGAACTTGTGAAAACTTTATCCGAACTTGTAAAACCCTTGTTAGATCTTGTGAATTCAAATTAGGAAGTTGTGAAATTCTTTAAAGAAGTTGTAAAATTCCTTTGAGAACCTGTGAAACCCTTATCCGAACTTGTGAAATCCTTATTAGATCTTGCGAATTTTGATTTGCTACTTGTGAAATTTTTATGAAAAATTGTGAAAATATCAACACCCGTCTACATTTCGATATGCGCAGAGTGTTAAAGGCATAGTTCCAAGGGCATACAGAAACAACATAATTATACTGATAAAAGTACTTGTTTACATACAACAATCATCCCCATAGGGTTTGATAATATTTACAAATTTATTCAAAATATTCCAAAGTAGAGACTACATATAACCAACTAGCTCTTATCTCAAGATCCGCACCTCAGTTGCTCGTGTCTACTACTTTACCTTTGGGGCCGCTAGTTCCCACTAGAATATTTATTGTTTATGAAAAAGGGTGAGATTCAAAGGAATTTAAGTAGTAAAAGACAATCGATCATAGAAAATCCAACAATGAATATGCCAGATACCACATACAACAATATTACAATAACATATAATTCGGTTCAATCGGAAATATTCAGAGTCAGCCACTGTTGCAACCCTTACTCATTTCATACCTCAGTTGTACTCGAGACCACAGACTGGGCATAATTTGGTGTTTCCGTAGGCACTATGTTCGGTCTACCCATAGGCATTATGTAATGTCATTTTCAGTATACCCGTAGGTACTATGTTTAGTCATGTTTGGTGTACTCGTAGGCACTGTGCATCATACATATTATGGAAAATGGCATATAGAAAGGATATAAACATTGACATAATGTATGAAAGATAGAGTTACTACCTTGTGTCCTTTTTTGTAATAGAAAATAATTCCTCAAATTTCGTGTCAATAGCTCGGCTATTAATTCGGTCTTAAAATTCAAATGTATAAGAATTAGGTTAAAACCCATTCATGTACCACTTTAGAGACTTCCAAAGTGTTTTTAGTGATTATATAGGTCTATAGTAAAAGATTACCACCTAGCCCAGCCCCTACTTACCTGGTCCAACCATACTTTTTCTGAAATTTTGACCCTGGCTATTCTTATATATTTCTACCCAAGAAATCCATTTCCGGACTCACAATTACTAAATTCACTGCCAAAAGACAGAAATGCCCTTGGCAGCCCCTAATTTAGGGTTTTGGGGGCGTTTTGGTCATTATACTTTTTAGGGCTTTTCTGAAAGAGTGATTAACTGTAACCTCACCTAATTTTCCCTTCTGAACGCAATCAAATCATCAGATTATCAAAAATCCAACTCTAACCCATCTAAATAGAACTGGTCAAAACCTAGGATTTTCTGGGGAAAATTAGGGTTTTCCAAGTCTAACTCCACAGACTTGCTCCTTTCTACTCCTAATCGCTTTATTAACTACTTAATTACGTTATAAACACCACTTAGACCTAATTTTGGAGGTATAACATCTAAGATTCAACATTTCCTAATCTTTACAATCACAATGAATCAACCAGAAATTCATCGATTAGACTAACCACAACAGCCAGAACAACTAAAGATTAAAGTTTAGGAAGTCACATTTGCTTCCTTCTGGCTCTTCTCTTCTTGGCCGAAACCCTAGCCCCTTCAAACTCTAAATTTTTGCTTCAATAACACCTTGAATCACATAAAGGAATAGCTTAGGGGAAGGATTATATAGGTTAGGAGCTAATTCACCAAAGAAATCAAGCTTACCTGGCAAATTTGGCTCCTCCTTGTCGTTAGAAATCAAAGCTCACACTCTCTCTCTTTTTTACTCAAATGGCTGACAATTTTACATAGGAGAGGAAGGGAAAAATTGTTTTATATTTTTTTGCCATTATCTCTCTTTTATTAAATTAACCAAAATTCCCAAATTTGTTGACTTTTATGACATAAGCTTTTCTACATGCAATTGTGCCATAAGCCCAGTTGAACTTGTAACTAATATTTCCCTCCCTTGGTCCATAAAAATGACACCTAAGGGGGTCCTTCAATAAGCCCAAATGGCTTTTCCCATTTATCTCATAATTTCAAAATTGTCATTACATTATTTTCTTCATTTTCGGATTATTTGGCAATTATGGTAGATTTTCTACCCAAACTTTGAAATATCATATCTTTATTTATAGACATCGAATTGGAGTGGTTCCAAAGGATATAGAACCCCTATTGAGTCTAGTTTCATAGAAAAATATAGCCTTTATCTAAATGGAAGCACAAAATTCCCAGAATTTAAGTATTTGGACATTGTTCTAGAAAATAGACAGTTTTTCTGGGCTAACTTCAAAAATCCATAACTTTTTGTATATAGCTCAAAAAATTACCTATGACCTATCAAATTAAAGCTTAGGATGCCTTCTTTCACCTTGTAAAACTTCACAATTTTTTGATAATCATTTGGTCTTCCAAAATGGCATGACAAACTCACTGCCTCACCGAAAGTTTTCACTGGCAGCATAATCACACTCTCCAAAATTCTTCCTTCCATTTTATTAAATGCCATAAATTTTTACAAGGCATATTGGGGAACAGGATTTGGGGTGTTATAGTTCTCCCCCACTTGAATAAATTTCGTCCCCAAAATTTGCTTCATATATATAGCCATAAACTTCGGGTAATGCTTTCTTGCTTTAGTTCTTTTTTATTATTTCCATACTTCAAATCCTGATAATCGCAGTACAACGTTACAGTCACACCATAAAGGTAACATCTCCAGATATTCAGTGCAGCACAATTACTGCTAGCTCAAGATCATGTGTGGGATAATAATTAAATTTCAATCACGGCTACGTAGCATTAAATTACTTCCCAATCCATGCCTACCAGTATCAGTAAGGACAACAAAGTCTATGTGGATTTGGGGTTATTGGTATCAGTGCTGACATTGGTTTACGTTTTAGCTCAATAAATTTCCCTCACAATTATGGTCCCATAGATAATGTTGAGTTTTTTTTTTCTATTTAACTTTGTCAAAGATAAAGCTATTCTAGAGAAATTTGGTATAAATGTTTTGGTCATATTCTGTAAGACCTAGAAAACTGCGTATCTCAGAAATAGTCTCCAACCTTTTTCAGTTTAGTACTACTTCCACCTTACAAGGATCTCTCCTGAGACTCCCTGCTGTAATACTATATGGCTCAAAAAACTAATTTCCAAAAGCCATAACTCACATTTACATCAGTTTAGCATAGAGTTGCTTAAATTTCAGTATATTCAGCTTGATTCTTAAATTATGTTTATGTTTTGATCTACTCCATGAATATACCAGTATATCATCCCTCAGGATTACCATGTACCCTTGCTAACCTTTATACCACCATCTCTCAGCCTCAGCGGCTGAAAGAAAGTTAAGGTTGATTTCGGTGTTAACTTGTCATTGTGAATTAGGATAAATTATGTCCCACAATTGAGCAACACATTATTTACTGTCAGATAGTCAATACTTAGAATAATTTTCATTGTTAATCTAAGTTCCTCATCATCAGTATGTAATAAGTGAATAACCAGCATCTAAATCATATATGCCTCATACTAAATTGTCATCATAGTAAATCGTACCTTGAGTCGGTTCAGGAGATTTCCTGGTTTCCTCCTGAGTATTCGAATACACTTAGCCCTGTGCTCTTGGCTTGGGCCCAGTAGAACGTTGTTGTTGTTGTCGGCAATTACTAGCATAATGCCCTGGTTTACCACAGCTATAACAAGTTATTGATAGGTTTAAAACTTGAGTTGCTGGTGGAGCCTGCAATAATAAAGCATTACTACATGTCCAGCTAGAATGATGTGGCTTGCTATAATACCATCATGTCCTGCCCAGAAGGGTCTTTCACTACTCTAACCCACAACCTAATTTGATGTCTTATTTCTATTCATAGGTGGCCCACTTGGTTCTTTGCATTTTTAGGAATAATTCTCACTTCCAGATGCACCCTTATTACTAGTTCTAGCAGCCATTTTCAATATATTTTTCTCAACAACCTGGCATTCTTCAACCGCCCTATTAAACTCAGTATGACGCCTGGATACCAAGTTCTCTTTCAGCTTTGGCCTCAGCCCCTCAATCATCATGTCGGCACTCTATTCTTCGTCATTGTGAAGCTTGAGGTACACCGAATATTGAGACAATCGAATGTACTAGGCCAAATAATCATCATAGCTCTCCTAATCCTGTTGTTGAACACTAAGGAATTCCTTCTCTTTTTCACGCCTGATGGATAGGGAAAAATAGTTCTCATTGAACTATTATTAGAATAACTCCTATGTGATTGGAATATTCCTTCCCCTTAGAATAAGCTCTGTGTTCTTCCACCACCTGTCTGCATCACCCTCTAGCTTGTAGATGGCTAGCAGAACTTTTATCTCATGCGAGCATAGTAAGATATTGAAGATCTTTTCCAGGTGTGACAGCCAGTCCTCCGCTAACTGTGGATCAAACTTCCCCCAGAAGATAGGAGGTTGCTGCTTGCTGAACCTGCCTACCCAAATCTGTATGTTAGCTGCCAGCTCAGGTACAAATCCTCTAGTGGAGGTTCCTCAAATGGAATATCATCAGCATCCCCTCTCAAAAATTCCTCTAGGCAATCTTGCCTTCGTTGTACCTCCTATAGTTCTTCACGAATTTTAGTCATCATAGCTTGCTATTACATTAGCATATCTAGAATTTACTGCTAGATTGGGTCTAGTCTAGCACCCATTTCATCCTCATTATTTCTATTCCTACCTCTACCTCAGCCTCTACTGCCTTCTCTTGTTGGTACCATATCTATAATTCACTCTACATGAAAAATAGAAAAGACATAAATTTTATATAAGAGCAAGGGCATTTTTGTCATTTCATAAAAGTTTAGGGTACACAGATATGTCATATATATCATACATCAGATATCTATAATAGTTATAGAAATTTAGAAACACTATACAATCTATAAACTACTGTACATGACATACTTGTCCTTTTACATTTCTTACATTAAGTTACATGCAATTTCCCAGGGGTCACCCATTCTAGATTACCCTAGGTCGAGCATAATTAACTTTCTATATACCCTCCCAAAACACATACTCCAACTAAATCTTTTTCTGTCCGTCGGTTCCATATGACTGCCCTTGTCTTGAAATACATGCTGGTCACTTCCGGTCACCAAAATGTACTGCCTGTGTAATACCCCGAATTTTAAGATTCGAGGCTAGAGAATAATTCTGAAATAAGTGAATTGCTAAGCCCCGGTTTAGCAAGATCCAAAATTATGATTAAAGGTTTTATGACTCCAAAAGTGAATGTGGTTAGTGATAAATAACCCTTTTGGAGAATCTGATGTGATTTAAGATTCGAATGTGATTCGAATGTGTTATGATCAATACCCAAACCTTGTATTTGAGTTTGATTATGGATTAACATCTAAATTGATTGAAAATAAGGGGGAGGGCGTATGTATGGTGTAAATGAATGAGAAAATGTATTTGGTGGTGATTCAAGAGGAATTACCATAATCAGGGGCAAAACGGTAAAGTTACCAACTAATTGATCGGTTACCAAAAAGGAAGCTCATTGGTAACTTAAAGATCAATGGTTGAGATTAATTATGTAATAGATCAAATGGTAGAATCCCATGTGTTTGTATGCATGTGAACTCATGAAGATAAAGCAAGATCTTGACAAGTGTCAAGACATGAGCCATGGATCTTGGGTCAACAATTCAAACTCACATCTCTCTCCTCTCTTTGTGAAAGTCGGCCAACTTGGGGAGGGAATTAAAGATCTGATTTCCCTTCATCATTTTCACCATCTCATCCTCTCTCCTCCAAGCTCCCATGGCTGTCCAACAAGGAAGGAAGAAAGAGAAAGTTATAGGTGAGGTTTTAGCCTTGTTATTGTCATCTTTAGCTCAAACACTCTTCTATAATGTTGTTCATAGTAATGAGAGCTTCATCTCTATGGTTTTACATTTGTGAAAGAAGGTGTTTGAGAGCTTGAAGAATTTAGGAAGTGGAGGAATCAAAGAATTGGTTTGGGAAATAGGAAGAGGTGAGTATTTGAAGCCTTTTGATCTAAGTTTTGTGAATTATGGTTAAGTATTATAAATTGTGAATTTTGCCCTGATTTTGTGTGATTTTCGAAATGTATGAATTGCCTTGTGTTTTGAGTGGCAATTGGTGTCTTTATATGTTATAGAGCTATTGGAATTTGTTTGAGAACTTGGAATGAAAGAAATGACAATGTGTATTTGTGTTGTGATTGTGTGATGACATGTTGAGATTATTGGTAAAACATGTCAAAGTAATGTGAATTTGTTTGATTTAGTGTTTCCAATGATTTCCTTGTGGGAATGGTGTTTGATGTGAAAATGGGACCATTGGAAGCCAGTTGGGCAAAACTTGAAAATCTGTCAATTGGAAGTCTGTTTTGGGCAGTCTGGTTGTGTAGACGTTTTGACTGGGTAAATGATGTCATAAAATTATGACTCTTTCTAGTCTTAAAATTAACATCCCAAGCTTCAAAATGGACATATAATTTGTGCTATTTAGTTTTGGAAACTAGGAGATATGATTGTCCAAATTTTGAGGTCAAAAATGAACTCTGTTTTGGGACAGTCTTGAATTTTGGGGAATTTTGTATTTTTTTTATGATTTCCAGTAATGGCCCATATTTTTCCTATGAAGATGACTTGAATAGATTTCATTTGGCTTTAGAATTACCTCATTTTGATTTTTTTGGAATTAGTTATGATATTTGGAAGTTCAGCCAAGAAACAGGTTTTCCTGGCCGCGGACCAAATGTTTCTGAACTGATTTTTGCCGCGCCCAACCCCCAAAAATGACATTTTGGACTTCCGAAGATGGTTTTTGGTTAATTATTTTTCCAAGCCTTTAGGCATATGTTTGGGCTTATAGTATCCACCTAAAGGTCTTAAATGATAACCAACTTTGATATTTGGAAGTTGAGGAATTGGAGAAGGGAATAACCCTATGTCCTTAATTTGATTGTCAGGATTTGGTGTTTACCTTGATCGTGATTTATTTGTGCCAGAGCACACGTAGAAAGAATAAGGTAGTGACTCTTTCTCTTATATTGTGTGTGAAACATTATATGTATGTTTGTCATGCATTGTGAATACTTTATGATACATTGTGATGCTTTGAGACCGCAGCGAAAGCTGACGCATAGTGATACTTTGTGAATATATAGAGATTACAGCGAAATCTGATGCATAGAGTTTATAGCCATGAGTGCTGTCATTTGTGGCGTGACCCATGATACATTGTGATGCTGCTGAACATGATCATATATGCTATGTGTTTGTGCACTATATGAGTGATTTGTTACTACTGGGATTCTTTTGAATCTCATTCTTTCCATTGACTAACCTTTCAGACAAGACAAGCAGTTCGAGAAGAAGCAAGTAACCAAGGGTGGGTTAAGTTCCTAGTTAGGAGCATTAGTTAGTTGGTTATCATATATTGAACGTGTTGTATAATTTATATTCGTCTTTGGATTTAGGATGTGTATTTGGATATATATATTAAGGATGATATTGTGTAATCCCCTAAATGGAAATTTGTATACTCTTTAAAGAATATATGGAACCCGGGGATTGTGTTGTACACTCTGATATATTTGAATGTGATTTATCTTCGTGAGGTAATTGTATTCGAAATACGAATATGAGACCAGGTGTATTAGATTTTAAAAGATGTTTTAGAAAACCCTATTGTAAAGATGGGATTTTAAATGCATTTTGAATTTCCATTGGTCTCTAATTGGTCATAATCGCATATTTCGAATGATAATTATGAAGGGAGTTACAGCCTGAGCCCCCCTCAATCACTATACATAAATCTCCACACCAGGTCAGACATATGCTCCAAAAACTCGTAGATGCTCGCATTCAGGCCTCACTCAACAATATTGATCTTCTGCCGGTTTCATAAGGTTGAGTATGGGAAAAAACATCATTGTGTATACCCAAAACTTGTCCAGCAACTCAACCTCTAGCTGCGCCCTAATCTTGTACAGTGACTCGACACCGGTCAGGAATGTGAGGTAACACCAACAAGAGTGGTCTAAGCTTGGAGTACCCTACGGTATCTACCGTATATATAGTCCCACAGCTCCATATCCAGCTGCAGGTCATACTCTATGTGCACTATGTCAGCTCATGACTCACAATCACTCGGTTTCTCCTCCGGGTACTCCTCTAGATCCTATTCTGGGTCCTCCACTGGATCCTCCTATGGATCCTCTCTTGTCTTACCAACCTGTGACTCTACTGGTAATGTCGGCCTCGGCTCAGGTCCATACATTGGTAGTGCAGGCACACTCTTCCTTCCTTTCCATCTCATGTGGAGACCTCACAGCAGGTAATACTCTACGAACATCTAGTTGTTCGGAATCCGCTGCTCCAGCGAACTCTGGTTCACAGATGCCATCGATCCCTCGTGTGACTCACTGGAACACTTACTGCTCATGACTCCCTTTCACCATGCAAACAGGACCATATCAGTATACCATTCTGATAATGCCAGAACCGCTTTAAGCTCTGATACAAAAAATGTCAACACCCATTTACATTTGAATATGCTCAGAGTGTTAAAGGCATAGTTCCACAGGCATACAGAAACAACATAATTATACTGATAAAAGTACTTGTTTACATACAACAATCATCCTCGTAGGGTTTGATAATATTTACAAATTTATCCAAATATTCCAAAGTAGAGACTACATATAACCAACTAGCTCCTATCTCGAGATCCGCACCTCAGTTGCTCGTGTCTACCACTTTACCCTTGGAGATGCTGGTTCCCGCTGGAATATTTATTGTTTATGAAAAAGGGTGAGATTCAAACGAATCTCAATACTAACAGACAATCGTTCATAGAAAATGTAATAATGAATATGCCAGATACCACATACAGCAATATTACAACAACATATAATTCGGTTTAGTCGGAAACATTCAGGGTCAACTACTATTGCAACCCCTACTTATTTCATACCTCAGTTGGGCTCAAGACCATGGACTGGGCACAATTCGATGTACCCATATGCACTATGTTTGGTGTACCCATAGGTACTATGTTCAATTATGTTTTGTGTACCCGTAGGTGCTTTGTTCGGTCATGTTTGTGTACCTGTAGGCACTGTGCATCATACATATTATGGAAAATGGCATATATAAAGCATATAAATATTGACATAATGTATGAAAGATAGAGTTACAACCTTGTGTCCCTTTTTGCAACAGAAAACAATTCCTCGAATTTCGTGTCAATGGCTCAGCTATTAATTCGGTCCTAAAATTCAAATGTACAAGAATTAGGTTAAAACCCATTCATGTACCACTTTAGAGACTTCCAAAGTGTTTTTTGTGGTTTTATGAGTCTATAGTGAAAGATTACCAAAATGCCTCTGGGGACCCAACTCATCCCCGACTTACCCATTCCGAATGTACTTTTCTTAAAATTTTGACCCTGGCTTTTCGTATATATTTCTGCCCAAGGAATTCATTTCTGGACTCAGACTTACCAAATTCACTATGAAAAGACAAAAATTCCCTTGGCAGCCACTAATTTAGGGTTTCGGGGGCGTTTGGTCATTTTGCTTTTTAGGGCTTTTCTGAAAAATTGATCAACTATAAGCCCACCTAATTTTCCCTCATGAACGCAATGAAATTATTAGATTATCAAAAATCCTACTCTAACCCATCCAAACAGCACTGGCCAAAACCTAGGATTCTCCGGGGAAAAATTTGGGTTTTCCAAATTTGACTGTGCAGACATGCTCTTTTCTACTCCTAATCACTTTATTAACTACTTAATTATATTATAAGCACCATTTAGACCTAATTTTGGTAGCATAATGTCTAAGATTCAACATTTCTCAATCTTTACAATCACAGCTAATCAACCAGAAATTCACCGATTAAAATAACCACAATAGCTAGAACAACTAAAGATTAAAGTTTAGGAAGTCACCTTTGCTTTCTTTTGGCTCTTCTCTTCTTGGCCAAAACTGTAGCCCATTCAAACTCTAAATTTTTGCTTCAATAACACCTTGAATCACATAAAGGAAGAGCTTAGGGGAATGATTATATAGGTTATGAGCTAATTCATCAAAAAAATCAAGCTTACCTAGCAAATTTGGCTCCTCCTTCTCTCTAGAAATTAAAGCTCTCTCTCTCTCTCTCTCTCTTCTCAAATAGCCGGCAGTTTTACATGGGAGAGGAAGGGAAAAATTGTTTTATATTATTTTTCCTTCATCTCTCTTTTATTTAATTAACCAAAATTCCCAAATTTGTTGACTTTTATGACATAAGCTTTTCTACATGCAATTGTGCCATAAGCCCAATTGAACTTGTAACTAATATTTCCCTCCCTTGGTCCATCAAAATGAAGCCTAAGGGGTCCTTCAATCAGTCCAAATGGCTTTTCCCATTTATCTCATAATTTCAAAATTGCCATTACAATATTTTCTTCATTTTAGGATTATTTGGCAATTCTGGCAAATTTTCTGTCTAAACTTTGAAAAATTATATCTTTATTTTTAGACATCGAATTGGAGTGGTTCCAAAAGATATAGAATCCCTATTGGGTCTAGTTTCATGGAAAAATATAGCCTTTATCCAAATGAAAGCACAAAATTCCCAAAATATAAGTATTTGGACACTGTTTCAGAAAATAGATAGTTTTTCTTGGCTACCTTCAAAAATTCATAACTTTTTGTATATAACTCAAAAAATTACCCGTGAATTATCAAATTAAAGCTTAGGATGTCTACTTTCACCTATAAAATTTCAAATTTTTTTGATCATCATCTGGTTACCCAAAATGGCATGACAAATTCACTATCTCACCGGAAGTTTTCACTAGAGCATCATCACATTCTCCAAAATTCACCTGTCCATTTTATTAAATGCCACAAATGTTTACAAGGTATATTGGGGAATAAAATTTGGGGTGTTACAAAAAACCTTCATCAGAACTTGTGAAATCACATCTTCCTCTCTATTCTTAATCTTAAACTTAGAGGGACAATTTTATCATTTCTTTTTAATTTTGAAAAGAACGAATTAGGCTCTAACACTTCTTTGAAATTATGAATATTTGGAACACCTTATTGTCTTTTGATATTTTTAAAGTTCTTTTTAAGGGACTTTCCTTATAAGAAATCTTGACTTTTGGCAAAAAAAAAAAGAAAAGAAAAGAAAAAAGAAAAAAAGAAATATTGATTACATCAAATTAGTTAAATTTTTTTTAAAAAAATTAAATGCTCACATTTAATTTCTTTTGGCATTTTCAATTTAATCAGACGAAAATAATTCACTTAAATTTTTCATTTTCATTCGTTAATGTGCGTTCCTACTAATTTTCTAGAAGAATATGCTTAACTTATAATTATAATGACTTAACATACCAAAAAAAAAAAGAATATTTTTGCCATAAAAATATACAAAAATAATATAAGTAAATGAACCTTTGTGACCGTCAATTTAATCTCATTTTATCTATAAGACGTGACTAATTAGATTCAAATTGAATAGTAGTTACTCAACATTTGATTTTTTCAAATATATTTTTTTTGGTCGAAAAGGTACTTCTATTAAACTTCAGAAAAACAATACAGTCCAGAAAGGAGAAACAACTGAAAGGGACCAAACGAAAAAAAACATAAGCAATGACAAGAAAGCAGGAAAACGGTAATGATAACAAATATTTTATAAACTAATGATAATGATAACAATAATGAAATAGTTTATAAAATTCTGCATCATTGGAATGTTGCCATACAAACTTATCAAATAATACAACTAAATTTATGCGCGAGCGCGCATACATATATATATATATATATGGTGGTTACTTAAAAGAGCTTAAAACTTAAATCTTCATTTACACTTCAGGTAAAAAAACAAAATCTTCATTTACACTTCATTTATATCACTGCTATAGAATTGTGGATATATAATAGTTATTATCCGCCATAAATTATGGTTCTCATCCATCATATATGCGAGTAATATATATACTTAGTTTTGAACATTAGTAATATATGTTAAGGGCATATATAACATTTATTTGTTAATAACAGTAATATATTGACTTTATTTTTTTTTTATATTATATAAAACACAATATAATCATTGATAATAACAAGATAATAATAATATCTCAGTCCTTAATATAAGATATATTTATCTTATTTGATTAGATTAAGGAAGTTAGTTATGTTAATTAATATGACATAGACTTTCTAAAACACCCTAGTTATCTTTCTTAATTCTCTCCTTCTCTATCCTCTTTGATTATGGTTGAGGGAGTGTCAATATGAGTAAATTAGGAAAATATTGACAAATATAAAAACTATGTCTTAATAGGAAAACATTGACAAATATGAAAATTATGTCTTATATTTAAGACGAAGATCAACTCCCCAAATATGTATTACATTAAAGACCGGAGGAGTATTAAATAAAATATTTTACTTATAGTATTCAAAATTTAATACATTATAGATAAACATCAAACAATTTAAAAGAAATTAATCACTTAAACATGTTAGAACATTATCTTAAAATTTTTTGAATTCTAAAAGAAAACCTATTAAAAAAAGTTTGCAATATTCTCCAATGAGCTTGTTGTAGATTTTTGACCATGTATTAGTACTTTAGAGCTCCTGTAACTGTAAAAGGATAATATAAATATGAAAATTAGAATATATATAGAAAAATTGGAAAATATTAAAACTTAAGCAAATCTCATATCAAATTCAACATATCTGATTTCAACCAACTTACTAAAGGTTAGGAATGCGAGAGGATAAATATTCAAGTAGATCGTGATTCAACAAGGTGATAAAAATTAGGAGAAAAAACTATATATTGATTTTAGTATATATAATCTAGTGTAATAGAATTTGTTTCACGTCAATCAAACAATAATAAAAATTTTAACATTTTACTTCGTGCTCTCTAATTTTCTCTAGCGTTTTTTCTCTGTTTTTATATTCAAACTAACAGCCATCATCAAAAATTAGATATAGCTTTTTGGCCATTCTTCTTCCTAGATAATTCGGCAACCTTGAGCCTTAACTAGTGAGCTCTCATTATAAAAAAAATAAAATGAAACTAAAAACATTAATTGGAAAAAAAAAAGATTACATGAGGAATGAGAGTGTCATACCCTTATCTTATTTTCACTTTTCTCAGAGTGCTTGAGTGCAATTCAATGGACACACAGGGATAAGTAGAAATATACTGATAATAAGTTATTGATTATAGGAATTCCCCACAGCGATTGTATATAACAATTACAAATAATGTAATCGCGCAGGGCTACTAGGGTGTCTGAACCTGTCTAATGAAACTCAAACATCTTTTTGTCTTCGTTTCACCACTACATTCCTCTACGTGCAATCCTCTTTTCTTTTCTTAGCACACCTCTTATGATCACCTGTCTAAATGGTTGGTTGGGGGAGGGTTAGATTCGAGAGAATCTCAGTAGCAAACAATACCAATATGCATGCAAGATAAGTGCTTAATGCATGACATTATGGCTTTACATAAACTCATGCTAGCACATGACATATCTGCGTGCTAAATGTTTCAAACAACATACTCATGGCCATAGCATAAATAGAAAAAGAGCTTTAATCATTAATATATGTTTCAAATAATCAAGCAAAGCTATCACATGCATCAATACACAAGCATAAATATCAAATACATGCAGGAGAGGTAAGTTCATTACCTTGTGTCTTGAGTCTTCCTCTTGTACCTTTCCCAACTATTGAGGTTGCTTCTTCATTATCACCTCATGGCCCTAGATAAATAATGACATTATTAGAGCCATGACCAATGAACCTCTAGTGTGGCTACACTAGCTCCAAGTGCTCAACTTAACCCTTGGAGTTCAAAGAAATTACATTTGGCCTGTTCCTTCTTAAATTCGCATGGTAACCAAAAGTTGCTAGCATTTTGACCAAACTTTGAAAAATCATAATTAATTTTATAGAACTCCAATTGGGGTCGTTCAACTTCCTACTTAAAGCTCTTTGAGTCTATTTTGAAGATAAAATATTACTCAGAGCCAATTCAAGCCATAGAATTCTAGAATCACAACCAAAGCAACACTAGTCTAGGATTCAGTCCAGATTTATGGTCAAATTTTGAAAAATTATATCTTTCAATACACTAGTCCAAATGGCTTGTCTTATCTAAAAAATTAAAGCCCAGGATGTCTACTTTCATCCTACAAAATATCATAAGGTTTGGGCCAGGTTTGGTCATTCAAAAATAGGCCACAATAAATCTGTTTCTGGAAAATGAATCTAGTAGCACTATTCATCATTTTATTCTCTTAAATGCCACAAAGATATACGAAATATTAGGAAATATCGTTATGCCCTCTTGGGACACTTGATAAACCGGGGCTTAACAATCCTCTTGATTCAGGCTAATTCTCAAGCCTCTAGTCTTAAAATTTAGGATGTTACATTTCTCCCTCTGTTTAATAAATTTTATCATCATTTAAATCTACACGTCAAAATTTTGGATATCATATAGAATAACTACCCTTGGGAGAATCCCATCTTAATAAGCAACTCCTTCCTATCTTATGCATACTCATAATGTATGCATCACAATTATCTTAAAGTGTGTGTTAATTGCCTAACAGCACCCACACATATTCAACTTGTTTTGTACTCATGGGCCACATAACCCATTGGTCACTGTTCAATACAACATAAAATGCATGTCAGGTCTTATTGACCAGGGACACTGCCCCATGCAAATATGCACATTGGGTCTTACTACCTCTATCACTAATCGGATAACTATGATTGTAAAGCAATCTACTAGCCTGGATGTACTCGTCCAATAGGTCTTACAATCTCAGGACACATAATCCATTAGTTACTTTATCAACATTCCGACTCCATCTCTTACCACTCAATATACTTATATGATGTTCACAAAGCATGTAACCAGGATCCATGCACATAGCTCCCCTAGCTACATCAAGGTAAAAGCCAAGACTTCGCCCACTGGTCTCATCCAGTGAGAACCCTCGATCATGATTACACACAGCTACAACATGGGCAAGGTAATTTATCTTGTGAGGCTTCAGTTGTTGAGAGGCATTTGCCCCCATGATGCCCTGCTACAGTAGGGCTTATTCCAATCTCTGCCGGTATATTGTACTACTGACCTCACATTTCGTGTTACTACAAACCTCAAGTTGCATAATTATAAACCACACAGCCACACATATCACTACATTATAGACCACACAATTCGCCTCATTGAAAATTGCATAGTAGATCACAGAGGTCACCACACAACAAGTTAAGCTCTGAAAGCCAAAGCTTATATGTGACTTCCCAACACCACTCATAGGTGATCTCATGTTTGCAAACTATCTCCCCGAGTAGATCAAAATATCAATACTGAGTCTATCATAGCTAATCTAAATACTGTCAATAATTCCATGCTGTGAAAAATTATCCATCAAGAGCAAATCTAAGTAAAGGCTCCTGTTTCTCATCATATGATTGGCCTCAGCGCCAACATGTTTCGTTTGTTAAAGAATATTTACTTTCTGTTGCTATCAGCCTGATACGACTTCTTCTTAATCCTCTCAGATTGAACTTCTTAATTCTCATGTTTCTTGGAAGGACTCCCACTATTCAATATATCCTTACTGTTAATATATCCAATATTTACTATATTGGGTAAGGTCTAGCTTCTTAACCTTGCCTAGCATCTATACCTCTTAGCCTTACCATTTTTTTGTTTCACTATTTGGAAATAAGGAAGAGGTAAATTTCTCACATAATCACAAGGGCATATATGTCATTTCATACTATTTTGGGTATACAGATATGCCTAAAATTTACAGTTGTCAAGGAAAGCCTGAAACAATATACAGTCTCTAAACTACTATACAATATGTGCTTGCCTTTTTTCATCATATACATATGTGACTTTCCAGGGGTCACCCATCCTAAGATTTTCCTATGTTGAGCATGCTTAACTTTTGTGTACCCGTATCAAAACACAGATATTGGCTTCAACTACTTCTGACTACTGATACCTCGTGACTGCCTTTGTCTCAAAAATACTGTGAGTGGTTTGTACACTGGCCTTGGCTGTACCCGCTTCCTCAGATTTCGCAATATCCTTAGACTATCCTCAGTCCGGTATTTATCTACTTCTTGCCACGGGTATTCACTGTTTCTTCGTAGCTAATTCATAGAAGAAGGTTAATTCATTTCTCTAATGCCCCATTATATGCATATTTCCTTTCACTATATAATCAAGCCCATATTAGTATATTATCCTGTTATCAAAACCGCTTGCTCTGATACCAAAAAAGCCAAACCCTTATCTTATTTTCACTTTTCTCGGAGTACTTGAGTATGGTTTAATGGGCGCACAGGGATAAGCAGAAATATACCGATAATAAGTGCTTGATTACAGGGCTGCTAGGATGTCTGAGCTCGTCTAATGAAACTCAAATATCTTTTCGTCTTTGTTTTACCACTGCATTTCTCTGGGTGTGTCAAACCCCTTAACATTTCGATATGCACAGAATAATAAAGGTACAATTCCACAAGCATATAGAATTAGTGCAAATATAATTATACAAAGTACTTGTTTACATATAGAAGTCTCCCCATATGGTTTGATAATGAAAATACAAATTTTCCCAAAAATATCCAAATAAAATATACTACCTCTAGCTAACTAGCTCTGTTATAGGCATTTGCACCCTTTAATTGCCCGTATCTACCACCTTGCCCTTGAAGCCACTGGTTCTCGCTGGAATATTTATTTGATTAAAAATGATGAGATTCAAATGAATCTCAGTAGTAACACACAATCAATCATATAAAATGCAAAATTTAAATATGAAATGCACTATATAATTTAAAATGAAAATTCATACTACAACGTGTGTGTACACAATGCTCAGGGCCAAATGATTATTTGGATCCTCTATTTGTTTGTGTACCTCATCTGGGACCCCGACCACAACTAGTTAATGTGCCCCAGGCACATGTTCATATCATAAAATATAATAACATACAACATATCAACATTTACATAGTGTATAAGAGATAAAGTTACTACCTTAACCCCTTTTTAACTTGCGTGATGTTCCCGAACTTTGTGCAACAGTTCGGGCAAATAATCTGGTCCTAAAATTCCAAATGTACGAGAATTTGGTTAAACCCATTCATGTACTACCTTAGACACTTCCAAAGTGTTTTTGTTGGTTATAATAGTCTAAAATTGCAAAGTTACCAAAATGCCCCTAGGGACCCGGTCCCAGCTCCACCTTATCCAATCTAACTGTACTTTTTTAGAGGTTTTGACCCAAGCTATTTGTACATACTTTCATCCAAGGAATCCATGTTTGACCTCAATTTTTACAAAATCACTGACAAATGACAATTTTGCCCTTGACAGCCCTTAATTAGGTTTTAGGGGCGTTTTGGTCATTTCGCTTTCTAGGGCTTTTCTGCAAAAGTGTTTAACACTAACCCCACCTAATTTTCCCTCCTGAATACAATGGAATCATTATATTATTGAAAATCCAAATCCTACGCCTATTTCTTCACTTGGCCAAAACTTAGACGAAGGAAAAAGGAAATTGGATTTTTAAATTCTAACACCAAAAGCTTGCTCTTTTTCACTCCTGATCACTTGATTAACCATTTAAACACCTAATGCTCAAGATTTGAGGAAATTTGAGTAGCATAACCCTTTAGGGTTAACACATTCCAAACCTGTAAATTAAAGCAAACAACCCACAAAACCACCAACAACTTCAACAATAACAACAATAACATCAAAGATTTTAGGGTTTTGAAGTTACTTTTGGATTTTTCTTTCTTTCTCTCTCTATTCAAAACTTATCCCTCCTCAAACCATGAAATTTTGCTTGCTAAACACATGAATCCATGGAGAAGAGAAGTTTAGGGAAGAGATTTCACAAGTTAGAGACCAAATCACAAGGGAAATCATCACTTACCTTAGCTTTTTCTCCTCCGTCTCTCTAAAAACACTTGAATGCACTCACACACACACACACACACACACACTCTCTCTCTCTCTCTCTCTCTCTCTCTCTTTCTTGTTTATGCTTGGCCAACGGTTTATGGAGAAAGATGCAGGGAAATATGTTTTTAAAATATCCCATTTTTGCTCTAATTAACTTAATTACATAAAATCCCAAAATTTTGACTTTTGTGTCACAAAAGTACTTGAGCTTATCTATATGTAACTATGTCATAAGGTTCCACTGAGGTTGAAGTAATCCTTCCCTCTCTTGCTTACATGAAAAAGATGCCTAGCTCCTCCTCTCTACATGTCTCAATTGGCTTTATTATATTGGTCAAGTTACATGTACACATATGTAACATTTTGGTCTAATTTAAACATGTGTTCCAATTTGTTATAAATTCATATTTATTTGACCACAATATTCCAAATATATATTTCCCCCTTTATTTTTCTTAATTAATTGAGATTAACTTCAATAAATTGGAAAATAATTAATTATGTGCTTTATTAGCAAAATTACGATTTTTCCACTACATTTTTGAATAAATTCCTTTCCTTCTTTTCCTTGGCCAAAAATAACCTTAATATTGGGCCAAATATTATTCTCTTGTATTTCTCTACTTTGGGCCTCCATATTGGGCTTTTTGGAAAACCTAAGAATTAATTGCATAATTTGTTCTAGCCCGATTGTCACTTTCGTGAAAATTTACTAACTTCATAAATTTCAAGTTCATGAATATTCACCATTTTATTGAATATTTCAAATAATTACAATATATGTTGGTGAATAAAATTTGGGGTGTTACAGCGTGCAGCCCTCTTTTCTATTCTCAGCACGCCTCCTGTGATCATTTGTCCAAATGGTTGATTGGGAAAGGTTGAGATTCGAGAGAATCTCAATAGCAAACAATATCAATATCATGCAAGATAAATGCTTATTGCATGACATGCTTGCCTTAAATAAACTCATGCTAACATAATGACATATCTGCATGCTCAATGTTTCAAACAACATACTCATGGCCATAGCATAAATTGAAACAGAGCTTCAATCATTCATATATGTTTCATATAATCAAGAAAGTAATCACATGCATCAATACACAAGCAAAAATATTAAATACATGCAGGAGAGGTAAGTTCAATACCTTGTGTCTTAAGTCTTCCTCTTATACCTTTTCCCAACCATTGAGGCTGCTTCTTCTTTATCACCTCATAGCCCTAGATAAATAATGACATTATTAGAGCGAGGACTAATGAACCTCTAGTGTGGCTACACTAGCCCCAAGTGCTCAACTTAACCCTTAGAGTTCAAAGAAATTACATTTGGCCCTTTCTTTCTTAAATTCACATGGTTGGCAAAAGTTGCCAACATTTTGACCAAACTTTGAAAATTCATAATTAATTTTATAGAACTCCAATTGGCGTGGTTCAACTTCCTACTTAAAGCTCTTTGAGTCTATTTTAAAGATAAAATATTACTCAGAGCAAATTCTAGCCATAGAATTCCAGAATCACGACTAGTGCCACACTAGTCCAGGATTCTATCCAGATTCATGGTCAAACTTTGAAAAATTATATATTTCAATCCACTAGTTCAAATGGCTTATATTGCCTATCAAATTAAAGCTCAGGATGTCTACTTTCATCCTACAAAAAATCATTAGGTTTGGACTAGGTTTGATCTTTCAAAACACGCCACAATAAATCTATTTCTGGAAAATGAATTTGGCAGCACCGTTCTTCATTTTATTCCCTTAAATGCCACAAAAGTATACAGAATATTGGGGAATATCGTTGTGCCCTCTTGGGTCAGTTGCTAAACTGGAACTTAGCAGTCCACTTAATTCAGACTTATTTCTAAGCCTCTAGTCCCAAACTTTGGGATGTCACAGAGAATCTCTAGGCACATGGAGGGGAAACTGTGATAAGAGTATAAAGAAGCTCTAGGAAATATCATCAAACTAATTGGATTGGTATCTAGATTTTATGAGGGTTGAAATTGAAGTAGGTTCAAAAAAGATATAATCACGGGAGGAAGGAGTTGCAAAGGAAAGATCCATGTTAGTGGTGGAGGACGGAACCCATAATGGTAGAGCAAAACCCATAGAAAGAAGAGTATGAGACTTATTAGGGAAGCTCAAAAATGTTTAAAAAGGAATTCGAAGAGTTGCGTCAAATAAAATTTTTTTCATAATCCCGCCCCCTATATTTGATATTTTTAGAATGCCGCCTTTTTATATTAAATCATACTCAATGGTTTTTTATGAAGAACGTTAATGTATTGTCAAATAACTTTTTTTATAGACTTCTACCTCCAAATAAATGATGGTTATTAACTACAATAGTTATTTTTGTGTTTTCATGAATTCCACCTCTCAATACATAACGGTGCACATATTTAATTGTTATATTTTAGCATTATATGTATTCTTACGCAACCTCCGCCTTGACTTACATGACGTTTATTCATTGTAACTGTTATTTATTAAACATTATATATGCCCGAATCTATAGTGGTGTGTGTGTGTGTGTGTATCACCTATGTTAACATTGTAATTATCATAATTATCCATTGGTTAACCATCACAAAAATGAATAGAGTGCTATAAATCACATTTTATTATCTTTTAACATATTATGATATATAAGATATTTTTTAAAAATTAATTTAAAATAAAAAATTTATGCTATTTTAAAAATGGTTCAAAAAATTTGATTTATCTTTTGATTAAGAAAAAACTTAAAGAATTTCCCTTTTCCAAGTTCAAAACTTGGCAAAATTGATGTCCACTTTACAAAAGTTTCACATTTTATCAATAATGATTTAATACAAAATCATCCTCTAATTGATTGGGTCAAAGAGAAATATGCGACTCAAATATTTACATTTGACCTCATGTCAAGAGAAATTAGCAGTTGTGCAAATATTTTTGGAAAAATCTCATTCAGGTTCCAAGGACCAGAAAGAATATCAAAAAAGTCCCCGTTGTTATGAATAGTATATTAAAATATATCAATGAATGTCCATCTCCCTATTATTTCTCTCCATTATTTTCCTATGATTATATAATCTCATTTGTTGTAGGTTATAGAGTTATGCCTATAAATAGGAGGCATATGTTATGTATTGTACACACATCTAAATAATGAATAAAATTGTTTTCTCTTGTTCTCCCTTTTTCTTCTCATCTCTTTTTTATTTCATAACGCATTATCAGCATAATGCTGCTTTATTCAAGGTATGATATTTTAATATCTTTTTAATTGTTTCAATTTTATTTTCTCCTTCTCCAATATTTTTTCCCCTTGTATTTTCATTTGACCTAAAGTCACCATTTGCAATGGAACCTGAAGTTACAATCGATATTTTTTCTCTCTCTCATTATGACCTGATGTCACTATCTTCGATGGAACTAAAAGCCCAAATCGATATTTTTATACATTCCATGGTGATCTGATGTCACCATCTTTGACGGAACTTGAAGTTCCAATCAATATTTGCGGCCTCCTTGAAAGATTACCATTAGATCTATATACTTTGGGTTTTCTTTTTATTTATTCACATTATTGTGATGTTGGGTTAAGGGATAGAAGAAGAATACACTTTTTTCCAATGACCTATCGCCTACTTCATTTAGATTTGAAAGACCACTTCATTTAGATTTGAAAGACCCAAAATTACAGTCTTTGTTTGTGTTGAAATATTTGAATTTTATTCTTGACTCATTTTCTTTTCTTCTCACATTATCATATTATATGATTTTATTTTATATTTTGAGATTATATGGCTAGAAGCCGTATAACTTTATCCTTTATATTATTACATTGCCAGAAGCCATATAATTTTTATTTCTTGTAATTGATATCCTTCGTTTTATTAAATGGCCAGAAGCCATATATTTTAATTTATATTTTGAGTTATTTGGCTAGAAGCCATATAACTTACATTCTCTATGTTTTAATGGCCAGAAGCCATATAATTTTTCCCCCTCATATTTTGAGATTATATGGCTAGAAGCCATATAACTTTTATTTTCTTTATCTTATTAAATGGCTAGAAGCCATAGTTTCAATTTTTTTAATGGCTATAAGCTAGATAATATTTTTTTTTCATCTTTGAATTAAATGGCCTAAAGCCATCAAGTTTTAATTTAAATGTGTAACATGATATCTTATTCCCTTTTTTTTTGACATTTATATGAATTATATCACAACCAAGGTAAGTGTCAATTTTAAAACATTTACCAAAATATTGGTGGGCATATATGAAAGGAGGTGATGGCTTTTGGTTTGTGACGGTTATAACTTATATGCTCAATTTTTATGGATGAGTTTAAAAGCAGTATATTGTTTAATAATTATTTATGTTAGTCCTTGATTTTCTATACGCTGATGGATTTATTTAAGTTGGAGGCCTTATTATCAATCAATGATCATATATGAGATTGTAGGGAATTTATTAATTTGGTTTTAATAGTGTTGATATCCTATTATCTCTCCTTGAATTTTGCTAATCTCCTTTTATCCCTCATGGACTAAATCTCCTATTGTTTCTTATTTTAATAAGGCTTTGATGAATATTAATTTAGTAGTTGAAGATAAGGAATATTCTATTTTTTTCTTGTCGAAGATAATGAATATCCTATAAGGCAAGTGTTTTTCCTCTCCTCACATATTATTAGCTTTGGTGGATGTTATTATTCTTTTTAATTATTGTTATTAATTTCAGTTGAGACTTCATGTGTCAAATAGATTAATTTATCGTTTGCATGATAGTATGTGGGGTATTCTGATTTGATTAAATAGAATGAAAGGGAATTATACGCGGACATCAAATTCATATTTTTTTATTGAAATATTTGAAAGTATAGGAATGCCTACGATATGGAATATCTTGTGGGGCACCTTAATAAAAATATATTATTTGGCAGAAGAAAATATGTTAAAAAATTATTAAATTGCCATGTGATATGTGTTATGTTGTGACTTTCTTATTTGTTGTTAAAAGCAAATTTTGTAATGGAAATTATCAAATTATTTGTGGCTTGAAACAAGCATTAAAATATCTATGCATGAAAATTTAATTATCTATCTGTTATAGATATTTGTGATTTGTGGATATGTATACTTATCATAGTATATGAACATATCATTATTGTGAGTAATAATTTTTAATGTTGATGCCATGGTCAAATTATGCTGCTTGAAATTTGATTTGAAAGCATATGTGAAACAAAATGTGATTTTGAGTGCTAAGATCATAAAGGAATAGTAATGATATATGCAATTGAGAAATGTTTCTAAAGATTGGTTTATGAAAACTGTTATGTGAATATTCTTTATATAATGCTATTATGTTGCTTAAGATGTCCTAAGAGCTCAATCAATGTATGCACAAATTGTTGAGAATTTGCAGCATTGATAAATGTCATGACATAGCAAATGATATGTGGAGATTGAGCATATATATGGTCTTTTTTCATAAAGATGTATTGTGTAATGCCCTAAATTTCAATTAAGGGCTAATTGCAATTATTGAGAATGAGTTGGTGAATTAAAGTTGATTTGAGATCCGAATTAATTATTGAAAATGCCCAACACCCTGTATTTTAGCATAATTATGTGACAAAGTAATTTTTAGGCTAAAATAAGAGGGAAATGGTGCATGGAGAAAGGAAAAAGAATTAGAATATGTGTTATATGGCAATTTAAGTTAATATGCCATAATCATTGGAAAAATTGGGAGAATAGAAATTATTGGCCAATTAGTCAGTGATTAATGGAGGAACTTAATTACTAATTAATGTAATTGGTTAAGGAACTAAGTGGAGGATTACATATGGTGAGAATACATAAGATTGTGACATGTGACACAAGTGGATTAAGCATGAAAAGAGTTGGTGTGAGAAAAGTCAAACAAATCATTTTAAATTTCCTTTTCTCTTCCCTCTCCCTTGCCTATTCAGTTGAGCATGGGCAAAGGGATGCATTCATGCATCATCATCATCTCTCACACTATCTCTCCCACTTGAGTTCGGTAGCCATGGTTGGAGGAAAGAGAAAGAAGAAATTATGCAAGGTGAGCTCTATTTGGCCTAGTAAATGACATCTAATGCCAAAATCTCCTTCTTTAAAGTTGTTCATATTGTTAAGAGCTTTCATCCTATGGTTTTAGACTCTCAAGAGGAGATGTTTTTGTGCTTGAGGAAAATGGGAGGTTGGAGAACCAAGGAACACCTTTGAGAAAGTTGTTGAGGTAAGTAAGATGAACACTTTGATATGAGCTTTATGGCCATTTGATTTAGTCTTGAAATTCTGGAATTTTTTCTGTATTTTTGAAAATTAGGGGTTGTGTGTTTGGCATGTTGTTGTCATGGAATTGATGCCTTAAGATGTGTTTTGGATTGATAGAAGTGAATTGAAATCATTAAAGGTTGGGTTTGGCAATTTGTGTTTGGTTGTGTATTGGTCAAAATAGGACATGTTGATAGGTTGTGATTTTGGTCATTTTGAGGTTGCCATTGTGTTCCTTGTGGAAAATTGTGTGGGAGTAGTGTTGGATATGAATTTTGAACTATTGGGAACTTAATTTTAAAAGTTGCAAGTTTTAGCTATTGAAAAACTCTGTATTGGCAGTTGTTTTGCATGGAAGTTTTGGAATAGAAAATGGTGTCAAAAAATTCTGAAATTCTCCAGTCTTGTAGTAGACATTTCAAACATAAAGTTTGTGTCATTTTGATGTGTGTGTTGGGAGATATGAATTTCCAAAGTTTGGTGTCGAAATTGGACTTAATTATGGAACAGTATAGACATTTATGGAATTCTGGATTTTTATGGTTATAGACATCACTAATTCATTTTTTTTTGTAAAAAGGACTTAAAAACCTTTCAATAGGCTTTGAGATCACTTCATTTTGATTTGTCTAGAATTAGTTATATTTGGAAGTTCAACACAAAAACTGAAAATTTCCCTTGCAGAAGCCGGAAACTCCCGCACCTGATTTTGGTCACAGCCCAAAAGTTTATGACCTCCTTTTGGCTGCAGCCAAAAGATCTTGGCCACGGCCAACATCATAAAGTCATAACTTTTCATTATTGTAAGGTGGTCTTTGAGATAGTACTTTACAACCCTTTAGGCATTTGATTGGGCTTATAATAGCACCTAAGGAACTTTAATGATAACCAAATCTAAATGTTTTGAAGTCATTTGAGTATTGGGATAAGTGATAACATGTCATCCTTAATTATGATTATAGGATTTGATATTTTCCCGGAATGTAGAAGGCATACGCCTGAACAAGAACTGAAAGAACAAGATAGTGACACTTTATCCTTTATCATGTTTAATACATTGCTTGTTTGGTATTTATTATCGAATGATCAAGGGGATGTGGCGGTTAGCCCAGCCTTAAATAAGGGACGTGGCGTGAGCCCGACCTTGAATGAATAGGGGACGTGACAGTTAGCTTGGCCATGAATAGGGGATGTGGCGGTTAGCCCGGCCTTGAATGAATTGGGGACGTGGCGGTTAGACCGCCCTTGAATATTGTTATTGTTGTATTGTGATATATGCTTACATGCTTTGTTAATTATGCATCATATAAGTAAATTATTGTTACTAGGATTATTTTGAATCTCACTCTTTCCAATTAACAATTTTAGCCAGGGCAAGTGGATCAAGAGGCAAGCAAGTGGATAGAGGTGACTAAGATTGCCGGTGGTAGTCTTAGTTTCTTTTTTGGTTTTTGGTTATCATTTGGACAATTGTATATATTGGATTGACCATAGATTTGTAGTTATTGTGTAATCCCTGGTATAGAAACTGAGATGGGTAATGATACCCTATAATCCCCGATATATATTGGATTGACCATAGATTGGTATGTGAGTTTTAAGGAACATGTATATACGCCTAATATGATAGTAATACCATGAATCATTTGTGTTAGAGAGGAAAGAACACAATGATTTGACTAGAGATTTGATGGGTATAATCAGAGGTAGATGAAATAAACTACAATCCACCTGATCTCATACAGTGGATGATGAAGAGTGGAGCTCTGATGTGTCGATCAGAGGATTAAGGTATGAATTAAGGAAATGGTTGGCTTTCAGATAATTTACTGAAAGCAATAAAGTTGTAGAAGGGTACACGAAAGTTAAGCATGCTTAACTCAAGGAAATCCTAAGATTGGTGGCCCTGAGATGTTAAGTTAGCAAGGTCATGGAGACTTGAGGAATGGTTATTATCTTGAGATTTCTCTATGACTAATGATTATTTAAGTTAGATGGTTTAAAAGGTGCTTCGATGTATGGAGATATTGATGATTTAAGCATTGATTTTAATTTGGGACAATTTTGTTGCAGTGAACACTACCAAAAAGGTCTATTTGATGGGATTATGGCAATTTTAGGCATAGTAAATATTTTGCCGTTTCTGTATGCTAAGTAATAATCCTTAGTAACATCATAGGGTCAAAGGAATGTAGATATGATATACGGCACTATATGAGGAGTAATGACCATACTGTTTATTGATCATAGAAGATCCGATTTGATGATACTGAAGGTTAGGAATGAGCCTAAATTAGATCTAAGCTAACATAGTGCTTAGGTTGAAATGCGAATTGGTTGTACTATGGTTCTGATGCATAACAGAAGCTCAAACCATGTCAACCTGATGGATAGAATTGAACTTTAGTAATGTTTGAGGTTATTACTCAAATGCCGTGAAGAGTAGAGTAAGTGCTATTGATCTTGATTCTTAACGAAACCTATTGGGTATAATTGAGGAAAATGGTTTCTAATGTATGTGATATGGAGGTTCTAGATTTCATGATGAACCTATATGTTGGGTTAGAGACCCTAGGCTGTATGATATTATATGCCAGTGATGTTATACTGGACTTGTGTGTCCAAAGCCCCTAAGACCTAGGGGACCAGTGTGCCTTTAGGCTGGTAGATATACTTAAACTTGTGTTAAGTTAATGATGATCGGTGGAGTTGAGGAAAGTGATATCCCGACTCAGCTAATGTTGAGGTTCTAAGAGTTAAATTATGATAAAATAATCAGACTCAATAGTTGAATCGATTCTTTAGGAATTTGATTTGACTTGGATGGTCTCAGGTACTAGAACATGGTACTAGAATGTATTGAAATGTGTATGAGGTTTCTCGAGGTTGCTAGTTATTAATTTAGCATAGGGAAAGATCTTGATAACAGAGTATTCCCTTATTGAATAAGGATAGTTCTTGATAGAACAATGAGTAGCCAAGAGATATGGTCTCAAGGTTGAGACAAAGAATATAATGTACAAGTGGCTTCTGGATTCTCGTTACAATGAAACTTCCATTTGGAGACAACCAACTGGAAAACGCTACCTACGATGAAATTCAATTGGAGAGGGCTACCTAGGAGAGTTCTGATTGGAGAAGGCTACCTACGGTGAAATCTGATTGGAGAAGGCTACCTACAGAGAGTTCTGATTGGAGAGGGCTACCTACGGTGAAATCTAATCAAAGAGGGCTACCTACGGAGAGTTTTAACCAGAGGGGCTGACTAGTCAGTTGACTAAGTGAAGCACCGAGTACAATACCATAGTGTGGAGCCACCATGACGATGAACCCTAATGTGGAGCCAACCTTAGTGTGCAGCCACCTTGATGATGAACCATGGAGTACAGCCGCCATGATGTTGAATCGTAGAGTGGAGCTACAGAAACGTTGGCTCTCAACGATGGTGTATTGTAATGAATCCCATATTGAATGGATTTTCTTGAGAAAAGAGTCTATATGGCTCAGAATGATTCAAGTTAAAAAGGGCCAAGAGTGGGCATAGAGCAATATAGATTGTGGGTGCCGTCAAGTGTCATGGGAGGTTCCTATGGAACTCCTATTAAATTAACCTAACATTGCTGATGCACATATGAGGAGATAATGCTCAAAGTATGCAGCGGCAGCATAGCCAAAGTGATGTGTTGGATAATTGCACTGAGCAAAAGCTTGAGGCAGTAAGAATGATGTGTTAATTATGGCTTCTAGAAGTAAAACTTTGAGGCCATGTTATTTTGTGAGAAGGGGTCTTGGAGGGTCCCAATATAGTGAAAGTAATGTTAGATTGGCAGAAGCCAGAATCTGTTGTTGAGACGCGTAGTTTTGGGTCTTGCTGTATTACCGAAGGATTTATTCAATTTTCTTTTTAGATTGTTTTGCCGATGACTAAGCTCATGCGGAAGGATCAACTCATGAGTGGGATGAATTATGTGAATGATGTGTATATTCATTTGAGTTACATCACCGTGCCAATAGTCCTCCAGTAGCTAACAACTGATTGGGTGAGGGTTGTATACATCCCCGATAGTGAAAAAGGATGAGGGTAAGGTATGACAATGAATTCGTTATGGAAGTGAAAGCCGTATAGCTATGTGAAAGTCAAAAAGCTATTTGTGAGTCGTAAGGCTATGTGAATTAGTGTGTGCATGTCAGCGTGAGACGCCGTAGGGAGTGACACTGGTCATCTCTACCCCGGCCATTGATATAATGTTGTAAATGTGAATGCCATGAAGGCAATTGTGTATTCCTTTGAGATGCATCGCCATACCAATAGTCCTTTGGTAGCTAACAATAGCCATAGTGGCGACGGGTGAAAGATTATAAAGATGGGGTAGGGAGATTGAGACTCCTAACGACAGCTTAGATAGAAGAGACTGAGACTCCAGGTGGGCTGTTACGGTAGGGTGCTTCGGATAGAAGAGATTGAGATTCTGGAGTGACCTAATGTGGTTGTTAATGCCCAAAAGTCCCGGTTACCACTAGCAGAGTCACTAGTAGGTGTACGGGTGAAGTGAATATTGTGAAAGTGAAAACAGCGAAAGCTGAGGTATTGTTGCACATAGTGAAAGTTGAGGCACTTGTAAAAACAGCGAAAGATGAGGTATATATGAATACAGCGGAAGCTATCATTTGTGTATAGTGAATCTGTGGTGCTTTGGGTTATTCCCGGAAAGGGTGACTAGATTGAGTAGAGAGGTGGCATATGCCTTCTAACTGCTGAGGTCTTATGAAATGAGCTAGCCACTTATGATTTGAGGATTGCAATGATTGTGTTTGTGTGGTGATAGTGTTCCTACAACGATTGTGTTCGTGCAATGATTGTGTTTTGCAGCGGTTGTGTATAGTGGTGATTATGGCCTTAGGACAATTGTGTTGTGTTGATATGCAAGTCAAAGTTATGGTGTCATTGCCTGTATGGGGTAACGATAGAACAATACAGCTACCATTAGTATCCCAAGTAACCTGGAGACCAAGTATCATCCGAGTAAAGTTAATCTCATCGCGGATGTGTTTAGTCATAAGGTGATATGAATTTGTTGCAGTAATGATTGAGAATTGCCAAGATTTAAATCTCTCAAAACAGATTGTATATGTTAAGTATAGTATACCACAAGGGCAAAGTGACTTGATGTCTGAGATTGAAGGAGCTCAAAACCAGAATGGGCGAGTGCAGTCCATCCGAACCATGATCGAATGAGGTGAAGACTGCTAGAGTTGGAAAATGGAGGTCACACGCTCGTAAGAGTGTCTCCAGGTACGAGAATTGATAAAGTAATTAAGAGATAGAAACTGAGTACGACGCGTTAGTCTGTTTAAGATTTTTATGAGAATCAGACCTTTAGCGCACCATTGGTGCAAGTGGTAGAGAAGGGACTATCCCAACAAGTAACAATTTGAGAAACAGAAGCCGTCATGAAGAAGTGTCTGAGGTTTAAGTCCCAGGTTGTGTAACAAATTTCGAGCACAAAATTTATTGTACAAGGGGAGAATTGTAATGTCCCAAAGTTTGATTAAGGGCTAATTGATATATATGTTATGAGTTTTGAATAAGTTTGAGAAATTCTCAAAATTTTCCCTGGTTTATGGTCATTTTGGAATGTGTGAATTTTATAGTGATTGATGTTTGGATTAGTTCATTGTGAAGTTCTATGGGTATTTGATATGGTTTTGAAGTTTGGAAGAGTATTGATTGGAATTGGGTGTTGTGTGTCATAGAGATCCAAGGGCATAAATTGTGGTTAAAATGGTATTTAGGTGTTTTGGAGGTTACCAATAGGTTCCTTATGTCATCTTGAGTGAGTATGAGCTTTGGGTGGAGTTTAGGAACCATTGCGTGTGATTTTGACCAATTTGGGGAAACTTTGTCAATTGCTGCGATCTGGCAATATGATAGCCTCACTCAAGTGCTGCCTTGTGTTTTGTCTTCCTGGTTTGTATTTCACATAGGTTCTCATGAAGAAGGCTCGAGTGCACTTCCTTCACCGCGAGTGATGTTGGTGATCACTCGAGTGAGTATGGGATCACTCGAGTGATGGCGTGTGTTCAAAAGTTAGGGTTGCTCTCGGGTTGTCACTCGCTAGTTGATGTTCAAGAGTGTGTTCCGACACTCACAAGTGAAACCTTCTCACCCGAGTACTGGGAGGTATGCTCGAGTGAGCTTGTACCTCTGATGTTGCATGTGCTCTTGGGTTGTCACTCTTTGTGTTGTACTTTCTGGGACTCGAGTGGATTTAGAGTCATCACCCGAGTGCAAAGCCTTATACTTGAGTGATGTGAGCACTTTCTGATCGAAGTAGCTACTCACTGTCAAACACTCGCGAGTGAGAGCCGTTCTCACTCGAGCATGAGTCTTTCATCACTAGGGTGAGGTCATCTTCACTCAAGTGGGTCAGCCAAAAATCACTGTTTTGCCTTTCGAAAGAGGGGTCTTCAGGGTAGTTCTCCTAACCCTTTAGGCATATATTTAGGCCTCTATCAACTTAGAGTATTATGAAAATATACATTTGGAAAGAGATTAATCAATTGTCCCTAAATTGGTATAGGATTTGATATCTGTCAGACGCGTGAGCCCACTGTGCCAAAGAACGTTAGGAAAGATTCAGGTAGTGACTCATCTCTTATACTTTGTGTAAATGTATTGTATGTTTTCCTATCATGCATTTTGTGCTGCTGCTGCTTTGAGATGCATTGAGATACGTTGTGGAGTATTGTGCCTTGTGGAGCTTTGTGTATTGTGGAGCTTTGTGCATTGTGGAGCATTGTGCCTTATGATATATTATGCTTTAAAATACTTTGTGCTTTGTGATGCTGCTGCATAGTGATTACCGCGTAAGCGGGCATTGTGATTATAGCAAAAGCTGGCATAGTGATTACCGTGAAAGCGGGCATAGTGTTTGCAGCGAAAGCTATCATTGTGATTACCGCGAAAGTGGGCATAGTGCATTGTGATATAGCCATGAGTGCTGTCGTCTGTGGTGCAAGCTATGGATCATTGTGTTGTTGATGATGCTGGTGAACATGATAACAATACATGCCTTGTGTTTATATATTGTATGAGTGATCTGTTACTACTGGGATTCTTTAGAATCTCACTCTTTCCAAATGACTAACATTTTCAGACAAGGCAAGTGGCTCGAAAGGGAAGCAGCCAACCAAAAGTGGTTAGGGCTAGTAGGGACATATTGCATTTTGGATGTTGGTTTTCTAGTTGGCTTTTGGGATTACTTTGTATATGAGATGTAAATATGAATATTTGGTTATGTAATCCCTATTTTGGGAAACTTTAAACCCATTATATATATATAAGTAACCCGGGGCTGCCGGGATTTGGTTACGCACTCTGATATTTATTATGTGATATGATTGCCCAGGTAATTGTATTCGAAAGTGAATGTGAGACCCGATGAATTTTATTTTTAAACGTTTTGTTTGGACACCCTATCTCTTGGAGATGAGTAATTATAAATGTGATTTTTGTCTTATCAGTCTCTAGTTCACTTGAATTTAATAATCCGGATATAATTACCGTGAGGGGGTTACAGAATGTCTGGAATTTTGTTAGCATTCTGATAGTGTATAAGTGACAAACCGAACAGGATAATTGTTTTTACTTCAAAATGAATGAAGATCTTGTTGTTCAAGTTTTGTAAAAAATTTTTGATTATCCTTAATCTCTTATTCAATTATAAAACGTGTTTAAACACTAATCATGGCCTTGATGAGGATGGGGGTTACATATTGAATATACAAAGAAGACAAGTCCTGAAGAACTATATAGAGATATAACAATATATAGTAGTTCCTGAAGAATTATGTGGCAGTTCTTAGAGAACTCTACATAACAAAAAAGGAAATATTATTAATATGGTTCATGAAGAACTAATAATAAAATTAATATAGTTCTTGATTGGAAATGAGAAAAATATGTTTGTATAAGTCACACTAGAGAGAGAGATTGTTACTGTACAAGTGTGAGTTATGTTATATGAAGATTTCAATTATGTCATATGTTATAGAAATTGAAAATTTGTTACAATCAATCAAATGGTAGATAAATTTATTGTTGGCGTGACTAGTTTAATCATCCAAGTCACATATATGATGCAACAAATTAATCTATATTATGCATTGATATCTATCAAAGAGCAAAAGAATTTTTTTTTGATAGCTAACACATTATCATGTGCTGCTTATTCTCGAAGAATATTGACCATGAAAATATCACCAATTGTGATTTGGGATGGATTTTTGAATTTATAGAAATATATCAAACTCATATAGATAGGCCCACTCGAATAGCATGTAAACCATACAAGTATTCAATAAATTTGATAGATGCATCTATAAGATGATAACATGTTTGCAACCTAAAGTTTGCAAGGTTGTTTGAATAAATTATTATAATGCACAATTTCCAGAATATATGATCCATAAAATGATCTAGCAAAATTATTTATCAAAGCCTCCATAAGTAGCAAGACCAAAATTTATGAGAATAAAATTCCCATTTTAGTGTTGGGATTATTGATTTTACATATTACAGTACATAAATGCATCAACCCAACATGGTATTATAAATTTTCCTATAACAATTGGCTTTTAGTCAAGAGCAGCCATTTCCCATCTTAAAATTTTGACTATATAAATATATTCTTTTTATTCCACCACATATTGCACATAGATGAATATTCAAAAACGTTGAGATAAATGTTGGATAAGAACTTTCTTTCTCTTGTTTGTTTCTAAATGAAACAAAAAGGTATTTCTAAAGGAAACAAATGGATTTAAAAAACTTATATTGCATGATTAGTTGATTATCATTCGACAAAGTTTTCCCAATATGAGGGGGATAAAATGAGTAGTTGCAAAAGAGAATACATTCAATGCATTAAATGTAGATACTCAAATATAACAGTATGAACCATAAGTTCATCAGATATTGCATTCTTAATATATTACAATATTTTCCAAATATAATCACTAACCTAGATGAGAATTGTTATATGTCATGTTTCAACTAAAAAATGCTCCAATTAGTATACATGAAAAATGAGACATGTCTAAAGCATGAGAAAGTGATCGGTTCCAAAGGAAAAGAAAAGAAAAGAAGGGAGCAAAAAATCAAGTTGATCATATTGAGGAGGCAAAAACTGAGACATAACTGTTTGTAAGACCCTAGAAGAGGTTTAGGTACCTGAAAGAAATAAAGAGATCTCAATTAGTTATGTCATAAAAGAAAAATGAACCAAAAAGATGAAGTTGTTGACAACAGTTTTGATAAAAAAAACATTATGTGATTAAATGTAGATCTTGTACACAAATATGTCATGAAATATAGTCATAAAGATAGATGGCTAATAGAAAAGAAATGGCATAATATACAATATCATAATGTGAATTTGTGTATTTTTAGCTTGAGCACCTAAAATACAATGTTAGTATCACATAAAAGGGTAATTTTACAAAAGGTTCAATGTTAATAAACATATGTCTTGTGGTGGATTAAGTTTTCATATGTCTTATTAATTTATAAGTCTAGCAATAAATGAAGCTTTGATATACATCTTGAGATGATATGCATCTTGAAAACATGATTATAACATGTGACTTACATATGAATCGAAGGATTTAAAATGCTAGGAGTATATATTTGGAACATTGTTATACTTTATAAAATCCCTAAATGATCAAATCATATATGAATTTATATATAAACATATGAAAGTCCCTACAGGGCATGATCGATGAAACTCCTTGAATGATCCAAGTTGCCAGAAGTAAACAGTTTAATAGAGATTTTTATATGGTTTAAAGCAACTAAGGTGTATGTGATATTACTACCTTGATAAATGTTTGTTGAAGGAAGACTATAAAACATATATTCTGCACATGTATTTTTACAACAAGATCTAAAAGTGAGTTTACTATAATTGCAGTTTATGTTGAATAGTTTGAATATCCTTGGAACTCTTGAAGAGTTTGCAAAAACTATGAATTTGTTGAGCTCCTGAAGAGTTTGTAAAAGGTGTAAATTGCTTAAATTCTAAAAGAATGAGCTTGCTAAATTTAAGAATTACTTAAAGAAAGGATTTGAGAAGAATAAAGTGTTTTCCTATGGAGAAATCTTGGTCTGGAAGTGCTATATCTTTAGACCTCGATAAGGCGATGAAGAATTACTTAGTCCAAAAGTATCATATCATATAATGTAATTAGAGCACTTATGTGCATATGGTTTGTCACATATGACTTGATATATCATTTTCCTATTAGCATGATATAATTATTCACTAACATGAAGATATTGCAGTGGATCGCATCAACAGAAGAAAGTGAAATTAGCATATGGCAAATCCATTCTAAGGAAATCTAGCAAATTTGTTCGCCAAGTCACTTCCTAGGACAATTTTTGAAAAGCTTGTTCATGGCATCAGACTTTGCAGACTCAGAGATATCAACTAATATTGTCAAGAGAGGGAGTTGATATACATTGTACTCTTTTCCCCTTATCTACGGTTTTTTCTACTGGGTTTTCCTAACAAGGTTTTTAATGAGGCAACGCTATTAAGTGTATAACTAAACAGTGTACTCTTTTTCTTCTACTAAGTTTTTGTCCCACTAGATTTTTCTTAGTTGAAGTTTTTTAATGAGTCACATGTTTAGTCATGGACATCTAAGGGGGAGTGTTATGAATAATATATTAATATGGATGTCTATCTCCTTATTATTTCTCCCATATTCTTATTATTCCTCCCCATTATTTTCCTATAATTATGTTATCTCATTTATTATAGGTTATAGAGTTATGCCTATAAATAGGAGGTATATGTTATGTATTGTATATACATATGAATAGTGAAAAAAATTTTTGTCTCTTGTTCTTCTCATATCTCTTTTATTTCATAACACCAGTATAGATTCTTCTATTAAAAAAGTCCTAGTGTAGAATCCTCTGTTATAAAATTCCCTAGGGACTTCAGTGAGATAGATTTCAAATGTGAACTTACCTTATTGACAAGTGTATGTAACTATATTGACAAGCTTATCTATGTTAACTAAAATAGCTCCTATTAATAAGTGTATGTGACTATATTGACAAGTCATGGAGTGATCATTAAAAATCTCATCTATGTTAACTAAATTATCTCCCATTGACAAGTGTACATCACTATATTGACAAGTCATAGAGTGGTTATTGACAAGCTCATCTATGTTAACTAAATAGCTTTCATTGACAAATGTATGTGACTATATT